>JASDDO010000019.1:362238142-363571920 GCA_030015575.1 Agapanthus africanus
CTTTGGGGTTGGTTGCCATTGATGGAGGTGAAGGAAGAATGAGGTTGAGAAAAATGGTGCTTTCATTTTTCATGGAAGGAAATTGAGATGAAAGGAATGCTCCAAGCTCACAAAATGAAACTCTCTCATTTTTCTTCTCTTTTCTTCTTCTCTCTTTCTTTTTACAACCATGATGATAATATCTCTCATTTAGAAATGGTGGAGGATAATAATATGAAGCAAGAGGGAGGTGAGTGTAGTAAAAGGAGGAGGGTGACCACATCCAAACATAATCATCACTAAACTTACATCAACCTCAAATCATTTCTAATCTCATCAAATCATGAAAAGCAAAGATGCTTATCATGTCAACCCTTATGCAAATAAGTCCTCCACAAATACCAATTTGCACAATTGCAAATAAGTCCCTCCATCAGAAAAGTCCGGCCGGGAAAGAACAAAGAAAAACCGGCCGGAACGGAAAGCAAACTGGCAACTCCAGAAAACTGGTCCCGTAATAAATTACAGGAAAAACCCCACACTGTGCATACACACCCGCATTTGTATTCCGTCCGGATACAAATGCAATGAGACAAAATCTACACTGTACTATACTAGGATCCGGCTTAAACCAAAGCCGGCTAGTAATATCCGTCCGATCCTGATCCGTGCAATACCGCACGTATCTGATCGAACGCTGCCATATAACTATACGGCCACTAGTACAAAACCGTCCGATCCTGATCCGTGCAATACCGCACGTATCTGATCGGACCCTGCCATATCTCCATACGGCCTCTACAGCGTTTCGCCCGAAAGCTTGAGTAACTGAAAGTGTGGTGGACTCTAAAGACTCGTCAATACTATGGCTGTGGATTTAACCACTAGCACGTCAGAGGTATAAGCCAATACGTGACGGGCCACCAGCTATTGACCAAAAGGGACGTCGATGAGCGAACTCATCCTGACACCCTACTGAGCCTGTCAGTGACAATATCCGTGCAGTCCGGTCCGTTCGTCTATGAGTATCGCATGGCGGGCCTAGGGGGTTGGTAAAAGTCAGACCCCCAAAAGCGGTACAAGTCGTGTCGGAGTGTAGCCCAGAACACCCTGAGATACTACTGGAATACCTACCAGTAAATCTCCTTGCCTTGGCCAAGGACTTTGTGTAATGGCTCTCCTAGACACAGCACGACCTCACCCCCAATACCGGGAGAGACGAACCCCTGAAGATTACGCTCACTGCCTCCATGTGGCTCGGGACTGTACCCAACTAAAACCTGTTTGCACGACTCCTTTGAGCCGTGGTAGGGTAGTAATCAAAGTACAGTGGGAACTCACACGAGACAAATGACGATCCCCAGGTCGATGAACTAACCTGCACACATGTCACCAGGGAACTGCCATCTGACGTCTGGTATATGACCAACTAGCATGTTCCCGGCGAGTCCTGTCCGGTGTACTCATAACCCAATGAGCACCTGTATACATCTTAGGTGAACCAACTGACACCAGTGGCTTGTGAGACCGGCCACCGCCCCTCGTCGGGGTCTCGACTGTATACACTAGTCTACTAATGGAGTATCGATGCCCAGTCTCGAAACTCCCACGACTAGGGACCTTTTAAGGATATGCTTGTAGACCCCCAGCTCCCACTTATATGATCGCCCTCATACTGCTGGTGGTCAAGCAAGAATCCTAGGGGCTCTATCAACGTGTAATAGCGACGTATCATGTCACCTAAAGCAGTACACGATGATAAAGGTAAACCAGATAGCATACTATCATCTCGAGTAAGACTGTCCTACTGGGATAGGTCCTCCTCAATCATTGCAATCACGTGCCTGTGATCCAATAATTGACTCTGAGGGCACTATCTCCAACAGAGAGTTCTTAGCGGAGGCATTTCCATGATCGCCTTAATCTGCAACGGGTCTATCTCGATGCCATGGTGTCGTACGATGAATCCTAAGAATTTGCCAGAGGAAACTCTGAACGCGCATTCAGAGGGTTCATCTTCAGGTTGTATTTTCGAAGGCGCTGAAACACGATCTTCAGATGCTCCCAATGCTCCTCGTACGACTTGCTTTTCACCAAGAGGTCATCGATATAGCATTCGACGATTTCATGTATGAGGTCATCGAAAATCTTTGTCATGGCCCTCTGATAGGTAGCGCCGGCATTCTTCAAGCCGAAAGGCATCACTTTGTAGCAGAATATTCCCAGGAGAGTTCGGAAAGCGGTATGCTTCTGGTCTTCGGGGTGCATCTTTATTTGATTGTACCCTGATGATCCGTCTATGAAGGAGAAGACTTCGTGAGTGGACGTGTTGTCTATCATCAGCTCGGTAACTGGTACAGGAAAATCATCCTTCGGGCAAGCTTTGTTGAGGTCCCGAAAGTCTACACAGATGCGCACCATCCCATTTTTTGTTGGAGATAGTGCCCTCAGAGTCAATTATTGGATCACAGGCACGTGATTGCAATGATTGAGGGAGGACCTATCCCAGTAGAACAGTCTTACTCGAGATGATAGTATGCTATCTGGTTTACCTTTATCATCGTGTACTGCTTCAGGTGACCTTACAGGTCGCTATTACACGCTGATAGAGCCCCTAGGATTCTTGCTTGACTGCCAGCAGTATGATGGCGATCATATACGTGGGAGCTGGGGTCTATAAGCACATCCTTAAAAGGTCCCTAGTCGTGGGAGTTTCGAGACTGGGCATCGATACTCCATTAGTAGACTAGTGTATACAGTCGAGACCCCGACGAGGGGCGGTGGCCGGTCTCACAAGCCACTGGTGTCAGTTGGTTCACCTAAGATGTATACAGGTGCTCATTGGGTTATGAGTACACCGGACAGGACTCGCCGGGAACCTGCTAGTTGGGATTATACCAGACGTCAGATAGCAGTTCCCAGGTGACATGTATACAGGTTAGTTCATCGACCTGAGATCGTCATTTGTCTCGTGTGAGTTCCCACTGTGCTTTGATTACTACCCTACCACGGCTCAAAGGAGTCGTGCAAACAGGTTTTAGTTGGGTACAGTCCCGAGCCACATGGAGGCAGTGAGCGGATCTGCAGGGGTTCGTCTCTCCCGGTATTGGGGGTGAGGTCGCGCTGTGTCTAGGAGAGCCATTACGCAAAGCCCTCGGCCGAGGCAGGAGATTTACTGGTAGGTATTCCAGTAGTATCTCAGGGCGTTCTGGGCTACACTCCGACACGACTTGTACCGCTTTTGGGGGTCTGACTTTTACCAACCCCCTAGGCCCGACATGCGATGCTCGTAGACGAACGGACCGGACTGTACGGATATTGTCACTGACAGGCTCAGTAGGGTGTCAGGATGAGTTCGCTCATCGACGTCCCTTTTGGTCAATAGCTGGTGGCCCGTCACGTATTGGCTTATACCTCTGACGTGCTAGTGGTTAAATCCACAGCCATTGTATTGACGGGTCTTTAGAGTCCACCACACTTTCAGTTACTCAATCTTTCGGGCGAAACGCTGTAGAGGCCGTATGGAGATATGGCAGGGTCCGATCAGATACGTGCGGTATTGCACGGATCGGGATCGGACGGTTTATACTAGTGGCCGTATTGTTATATGGCAGGGTTCGATCAGATACGTGCGGTATTGTACGGATCAGGATCGGACGGATATTACTAGCCGGCTTTGGTTTAAGCCGGTCCTAGTTTAGTACAGTGTAGATTTTGTCTCATTGCATTGTATCCGGACGGAATACAGATGCGGGTGTGTATGCACAGTATCGGGTTTTTCCTGTAATTTATTACGGGACCAGTTTTCTAGAGTTGCCAGTTTGCATTCCGTTCCGGCCGGTTTTCCTTTGTTCTTTCCCGGCCGGACTTTTCCGATGGAGGGTGTTATTTGCAAGTTTGCAAATAACACATTGTGGAGGGGTTTCATGCTATTGGTTTGATTATGATAGGATTAGAATCTTTCATCCATGCTTTTGCTTTAATGAGATTTGATGTGGTTGTAAGTAATAAGCATGGTTCATGTTTGTTTGTGGTCACCTCTTGATTGATCCTACACTCACCTCCCTTCATGGTTTTTCATTCCCTCCACCATTTCCCACTAAGAGAATGGCCGGCCACTTTGGATGAGGAATGAGAGAAATTTCATTTTTGGCATGACACAAATTTCTTGATATCATTCTTCTAGTTTTGGAAAAATGAAAGCACCATTTTTCCTTAACCTTATTCCTCCATCAAGGCAACTACAAAACCCCAAATGAGACAAGCATCATCTACACTACATTCTACAGCAAACCTTGGGCACGTCGACTAGCCAGCTTCGTGCCCGAGTTGCCTCGGTATTGAGGTGGGAGCCCGTAAAAGATACAGACGATGTGGTGCCCTTCCGGCAAGGAAGCGACGACCGGAGTTTCCGCGGGAGATCGGGACGATGACGAGAAGACCGGAGGACTCGGATCACTCGGTATATCTCTCACCCTTTCTCTTGTTAGCTAGTATCGGTTAATGGTTTCGATCCGGGTATATTGTCCGCGGTAGCGCCAGTTTCCAAGTAAGGAAAATTTTTGATTCCGCATTTTGGCCTCGGATAGACGGCCGGGGCGCTGCCGTGGCGCAACATTTTTCTTCATCACTGGGACAATGTTGGCGATCCATTCAGGATACTGAACTTCTTGGATAAAACCGGAGTCGATAAGCTTCTTGACTTCGGCGTTGATGCTCATTTCAAGTTCTAGCCGCATTCTCCTCGGTGCTTGTTTGACTGGCTTGACGTTTAGAGATATCGCCAATTTATGCGCCGCTATCTCTGGATCTAGCCCCGGCATCTCGGAATAGTTCCATGCGAAGCAGTCTTTATACTGCATAAGAACGTTCTTTAGCGCAGCTACCTGTTCTTCGGACAGCAGCTCACTGACGAACGTAGGCCTCGGGTGGTTTGTTATCCCTAAGTCGATTTTCCTTAGGTTGTCCGCAGTAGTATGTATTCCATCTTCCAACTCTTTTGGCAGAGGTAGAAATTCTGAGATCAACTCATCTTCATCCTCATTTTCGAAGCACGAGGAGAGGTCATCCATATCCTCGCGTATTCCTTCTTCTAACAGCGTTATCGCGTGACAGGTACGAGATCGTTTCCAAGACCGATGTTGATCTGGTTCTACTCTCGCTATATACGTTGCTTTTAGAATATGCTTCTGTAGTGGGGTTATCTTCCAACTGCTGGATAGAGCGAACCAGCCTTGCTGATACTGGTCTTCTACCTGGTTTCTGAATGTGAAGCAGTCTTCGAGAGGATGTCCTATCGCTCGGTGATAGGAGCAATAATCCGGATGAGAGACCTCGTCTGCTTGTTCGGGGTGTTTGGACTTCGGGAGCGTAATCATTTGATGTTTCTTGACAAGATCGAATATCTTCCTTGTCATGTCTTGGGGGAAAGAATATGCTCGACCCATCTTCTTTATAAGAGACAAATCCCGGCTACTCAATTCTCGATCGCGTGGCTTCTTGGACCCGCTTTGCCTCTGTCGAACGTTTTTTCCGTTCTTTAGTTTGTTTTTGCCTCCATGTTGGGTCTTCTGTATGACGGGCTGGCGACGAAGAGCATCGTCATTATCCATAGCCTGCTGAAGGAGGCACTGCATCCTGGCTTTCTCGTAAATAGCCATTTCACGGTTGTAGTCATCCCGGGCCTTTTGACCCACTTCCCTTATTAGCTTTTCCATCTGCTCTTCAAACGATGGACTTGGCACTTTTACGGTAGGATCTCGTTTTGGTTCAATTGCAGTGTCTTCTAACAGAGCATCTCCTTCTTCATCGAAGTCATGTATAACGCAGCAGCCATGGAATCGCTCCCGGATCGAACATATCCAAGCCCGATCGTTTCCATTCTCCCGTTGGGCAATTTTTGCTGAGTTCCGAGGACGTTCCAGATCCCGTTGTAGAACTAAGCTCGTCGAGCAGTCTGTTTAAAAGGTACGCCTTGGCGCCTCAACGGCCTTTTTAATCCTTCTGTGTAATATCTGGGCAGACGGATGGGCTGGAGCCTGTCAAGCGTAGAATCGGCACCATGCCAGATTTCTTTCTCCACTTTGGTTTCCGCGGATCGATAAAAGAGGATCGCCTTTTCATCTTTCCGCCTGGGAGGGATGTAGAATGTCTGCAGTTCTTACACACTATAGGTATCAAGTGCGTCGAGCTCTCTGTAGTGTTGCCGCGGAACCATGGCGATCTGCAAACTCTGATCATCTCCAATGATGGCCTGCACTGATGGACGGACCGAGAACATTGTGTTGATTTCGTCTTCAGAGTCACTGCCAAAAACTAGAATAGGGGTAGATGGTCCCGGCTTGTTGTATTGGGGCAGCCCCGAATAGACTATCTCTTCTTCCTCCTCGGTATCGCTCCCGAAGACCGGAATAGTGGTGATAGCTTTTTGCTTATTCTCCGGTTTATGGCATCTTTCTGTGTCTTCAAAATCTAGCAGGAAATACTTTGCATCCTCGTATTTGCGGACTTCATTCACGGAGAATGGGTTTAGGTCCCCGGTTACGGTGTACTCGAGAACATCTTTGAAATACTTCATACACTGATGTTGTGTAGAAGGGATGATGTTGTACTCGTGTAACCAAGGCCTACCGAGCAAGGCGTTGTAGCAAGTCTTGGCGTCAATGACATGGAACTTGATGTCAGTGATGAGCAATTCGAAGCGTAATATCAGTATCATAGACCCGAGCGTCCATGATGACTGGGAGTCGAACCCGGAGATAGTGATTTTATCCCAAGCGATGTACTGGACACTCATGCAGATTTCTTTTAGCACCCTCACATTTAGGAGATTGACAGAGGACCCATTGTCAACTAGGATCTTCCCTATCTTGATGTCATAGCAGTATTCGGTGACATACAAGGGACGGTTGTACTCGCATGTTCCAAGGAGGAGATCTTCATCGCCGAAAGTGACGTCAGCCGTGTGAACTTCTTCGAGCTCGTCCTTCATCTTTTCTTCAGCGAGGAAATCTTGAAACTGTTCGAGCTCTTGTAGTGCCTTGATCAGGGAATCTCGTGTAAGTGCACGGCGGCGCCCCGGCCGTCAATCCGACGGCCAAATGCGGAAGCGGTGATAAACTTTAATTTTGCGAACTTAGCAAACCGGCACCACCGCGCACTAAACCCCGGATCGGGCTATTAAACTAGGTCTAGCAAACTACAAGACGGGTTAGAGATATACCGAATGATCCGAGTCCTTCGGTCTTCGTCTCCACTCCGATCTCCCGCGGATGCTCCGGTCGTCGCCTCCTTGCCGGAAGGGCACCACATCGCCTGCATCTTTTACGGGCTCCCACCTCAATACCGAGGCAACTCGGGCGCGAAGCTGGCGAGTCGACGCGTCCAAGATTTGCTGTAGAAAGTGTAGTGTAGAGCTTATGTCTCATTTGGGGTTTGTTGCCTTTGAGGATGATGGAGGAATCAAGATAAGAAAAATGGTGCTTGCATTTTTCTAGCATGAAATGAGATGAACAAATTTTCCCTCTTGAAAATGATCCTCTCTTCTTCTTCTCTCAAGTATGAAGAAAAACTTATCATCTTAGAAAATGGTGGAGGAAAGAATATGAAGCATGAAGGGAGGTGATGGTAGGAGCATAAGTGGTGACCACATACAAACATCATCATAACAAAACCCATACCCAAATCAAATCCATTCACTTCACAATAAATGCAAGAATGGTGCAAAAGAAAAGATGCTCTCATAATAAATCCTTTTGCAATAAACCCCTCCACAAAATGTTATTTGCAAACTTGCAAATAACCCCCTCCATCGGAAAAGTCCGGCCGGGAAAGAACAAACGAAAACCGGCCGGAACGGAATGCAAATTGGCAACTCCAGAAAACTGGTCCCGTAATAAATTACAGGAAAACCCCGATACTGTGCATACACACCCGCATCTGTATTCCGTCCGGATACAAATGCAAAAAGACAAAATCTACACTGTACTAAACTAGGATCCGGCTTAAACCAAAGCCGGCTAGTAATATCCGTTCGATCCCGATCCGTGCAATACCGCACGTATCCGATCGAACCTTGCCATATATCTATACGGCCTCTAGTACAAACCGTCCGATCCTGACCCGCGCAATACCGCACGTATCTGATCGGACCCTGCCATATCTCCATACGGCCTCTACAGCATTTCGCCCGAAAGCTGAGTAACTGAAAATGTGGTGGACTCTAAAGACTCGTCAATACTATGGCTGTGGACTTAACCACTAGCACGTCAGAGGTATAAGCCAATACGTAACGGGCCACCAGCTATTGACTAAAAGGGACGTCGATGAGCGAGCTCATCCTGACACCCTACTGAGCCTGTCAGTGACAATATCCGTACAGTCCGGTCCGTTCGTCTATGAGCATCGCATGTCGGGCCTAGGGGGTGGGTAAAAGTCAGACCCCCAAAAGCGGTACAAGTCGTGTCGGAGTGTAGCCCAGAACACCCTAAGATACTACTGGAATACCTACCAGTAAATCTCCTGCCTTGGCCAAGGACTTCGTGTAATGGCTCTCCTAGACACAGCGCGACCTCACCCCCAATACCGGGAGAGACGAACCCCCGAAGATCCGCTCACTGCCTCCATGTGGCTCGGGACTGTACCCAACTAAAACCTGTTTGCACGACTCCTTTGAGCCGTGGTAGGGTAGTAATCAAAGCACAGTGGGAACTCACACGAGACAAATGACGATCCCCAGGTCGATGAACTAACCTGTACAAATGTCACCTGGGAACTGCTATCTGACGTCAGGTATAAGACCAACTAGCATGTTCCCGGCGAGTCCTGTCCGGTGTACTCATAACCCAATGAGCACCTGTATACATCTTAGGTGATCCAACTGACACCAATGGCTTGTGAGACCGGCCACCGCCCCTCGTCGGGGTCTCGACTGTATACACTAGTCTACTCTAGAGAATCGATGCCCTGTCTCGAAACTCCCACGACTAGGGACCTTTTAAGGATATGCTTGTAGACCCCGGCTCTCACGTATATGATCGCCCTCATACTGCTGGTCGTCAAGCAAGAATCCTAGGGGCTCTATCAACGTGCAATAGCGACCTGTCAGGTCACCTAAAGCAGTACACGATGATAAAGGTAAACCAAATAGCAAACTATCATCTCGAGTAAGACTGTCGTACCGGGATAGGTCCTCCCTCAATCATTGCAATCACGTGCCTGTGATCCAATAATTGACTCTGAGGGCACTATCTCCAACAATCTCCCACTTGCACTCAAGGCTAATTATTGCGATGTCGCATACTCACAGCCCGTGTGATACCGAACACCCAACTCCTCTACTAGTCAGTCTCATAAAGCCTGTTTGCGAAACTCTTGCGTTCGAGGAATAGCCTCAGCGAGTGGATCCGCTCTGATGTTTCTTTCTATGTCTCTCTATATCTCAAGTTCGCGGAGAAAGCCATCTCCCGAAATGAGCAATACCTGTCTTAGAATGTCTGGATGTCTGATGGGACCGAGCTCATAAATGAACTCCAAATCCAAACTTCTTAGACTGTATCGTCAACTGAACTTAATCAGTATCCTGCGCCATGCCACCCTCAGTATTTCCTTGGACCACCTGTCCAAAATACTGCCCCTCGTCAGAAGGAAAACTATAACTCTGACAACCTCCTTGTCGTCCATGTCACCTTGGAAGCCTGGAATGATAACTGTCTCCCAAATGTGGCTGTCGTTATCATATCCCTAGAACATCCACTTATGTTCTAAAACTGCTTCTGACTGTTTCTCCAGGATTGGATCAATGTCAACTTATTGCATCTAGTGCAAGAACAACATCTGGTGTGGTACTTGACATCTCATGATTGACTCAATTGCCTAAGCAAGTGATCTGCCAATCATGCACATCCCTCTCTACTTTAGTCTATAAGACACCTTTAGAGAGGGTGACTCCATTACCTGCAGGTACACTACCGTGCCAGGAGTCGTCCATTCTAAATACTCTTAGAATGCTGTCAAGGTACCCTGATTGGGAAACCACCCAAATCTAGATCTAAAAACATAGATCTAGTAACTAGTATGTTTGATATTGTGTCCATTTCCTTTGTGGAGAAACCACTGTGTGACGACCAAAGTATAACCGATCGTAGTATAGGAATATCACTTCCTACTTTGTGTATGTCATCCAATACCAGGATATCACACCCTACTACCTTCTTAACAGATCCGTCCCCTATTCTGATGACGTCAAACCCATGACTGTCACATCAGAAATAGATGATCTATCTCCGCTATATCTGCTTTAGTCTATAAATAGACATAAGCCTGATGTCCACCAATGCTTCCGCTGCTCCCACTGACTACGACAACCCTCTGGCAGAGTCATATAGACGTGCACTTCTAAATCTAGTTTAGAACGACGCTATACTCATCCTCCTGCCGGGTCTCGCAGCCTGGAACAACAACAATGGCAAGTGTGGGTAAACAAGAACTTCCCTGTCACCGTCCTTGAGGCTACCGGAGTACCTCTCGGGTGCCTGAAGTTACCCACCTTATCTGCGGGGTGGCCAATGGAATGTCAAATCAGATTGAATCTTTAGGTTCCTTATCAAATCTTCAGTAATCGTTTGCGGTTCTGGAATCACTTCCAGTTCTACCATACTCCCACTACTGTTTTTTTTGAAAAAATCCATTTTTAATAAAACTGTGGCGAGTCCAGAACAATATTTCTATTGATCTGCCAAATGGTAGAAAGTCAACCCTCGTCATAGCCTGGGTCAGCCCACAAACAGCCATTACAGAAACGTGCCTTGAGTTATCCAGAGTCTGGTTTTAATCATAAGCCGGACAACTCCCCGTACCTTAACAATGTTAAGATATGAACTGTTCTACATCCAATATAGAACCAGAGGCACTGATTTAATTTAACCAGATTCAAATCATGCAGCTGTCTCCAGTGCATGTCAACTAAATGGAGAGAGGCCGATCAGCGTTACTCAACTTAGGAATGCTTCCAATTATGAGTAACCTGAAAAAGAAGCAATTTCTCTTTATCATTACTATCAACTGAATACCGTACACAAGTATCTACATCTTCGATCACTTTGAAGAATCCCGATACTTGCTACACCTGGTTCTCTACTCTATTCAAATACCTATAACTCCTCAAAACTTAGACCCTGTGTTTCTACGAAACACATGTCTAAGAACTAGAGAAGTTAAAGGTAAACAGAATATAGTATGAGGACCAACCCCTCTGTCCTAATGGACACTGGACAACATACAATACTCTGTATAAGTCCGCTGAGTCTAACAACTCTTTCACTGTATGTTGTAGGTTGAAAACTGTACTTATGGTTAAGAAGAATTACACCGCTGTTTAATGCTCCTTACCTAACCATCCACTGATATAGGTAAATGTCATCGACATAATATCAAAAGGTATATCTCACTCTATGAAAATAGACGTACAGATATATCAATTTGAAATTGGTGCATAAAAGCGGATATTCAAAACCAAATATTTGCCGACCGGCAAACAGCCCAGGTGATTTCCTCAAATATCACCGATTACAACGAATCCCGATATAATGAGGATGATCACCCAATTCCCAATAACCTACTCCCACTCATCATCTGTAAAACCATACAGATGTGAGAATCAAACCTGGTAAATACATACCCTGGAGCAAGTGTCTAATCAGGAAATCAGTTTTCTTTTAACAGTACACAGTTGAACTAAAACATTGAAATGTTTCGATAGGGTATCCTGGTATTCCTAGTAATGCCTCTTCCATTATCCAGATTCACAACTATAACCGTATAATTCTTTTCCACCTCTCCAAATCCCTTTATATGTCTTTAGTCATTACCTTCTGTACACCCCTTAGGCCAAATGGTTTTCTTCCTTCCCTACCGTTCGGCACCAGCCTATGGTTTGGAAGAAGACTATCCAATAAGCATAATGGGTGTACTGTCCTAATCCTAGGAGCACTCGCAATGCGAGAGAAGGTGAAGATAAAAGACAACCGAATAAACCTTATTCCTATTTCTCCTGAACCAGAATCCATCCCCGAACTGGAACAAGTTCCTTTCGAGTTCGTATATAACCATACGATGGAGTATCCAATAAACTGTGGATCTTCGTAGTGATACGGAGTGTCTTGGAGAAATACAAAGGTGATTTAGGATTGGCTAAGAAATACTTGGTTTGGTCGTGAATATCAGTCGCAACTTACTTTGCCCTCTTACTAATCCCTTGCTTTGTCTTAACTTAATACCTTCTGCACACCATCGTTATGCTAATTGGTTTTCTTCATTCCCTACCGGTCGGCACCAACCTAAGGTTTGGAAGAAGACTATCCAATTTGCGTAATAGGTGTACTATCTCCTAAACCAAGGAGTACTCGCAATGTGAGAGAAGGAAAAAGGAAAAGACAACTGAATAATCCTATCCGTTTTCTCCAGAACCGGAAACCATCCTCGAATTCCTTCGAGTTCGTATCTAACCATACGATGGCTTTGTCCAATGGAAGTGGACGTTCGCAGTAATACGGGGTGTCCTGGAGAAAAGGGTAAAAGTAGGAGTGGCAATGAGGTCTGCAACTCTGACAATCCAAAAGCCGGTGTAAAGAAGGTTCGGTTAACTTGGTCACTGAGTCATAGTCTTAGGGTCGGGTCAATGGTCGCTGCCAGAGAGAGAGAGAAAAGAAACACTCAGCGTGCACTCTAACCTAGATCAGAATGGTTACCAATTTATCTAATCTGGAAACCTCCCACTGTACCTCAAACTCTCCTCCAAACCTGAAAGAAGAATTAGTCGGGGTCACCCGAGGAGTAAACCAACTCATCAGTGGGAATCGGGATCCAACTATCATCGCATGATAACGTGACGGAATCCGCTCATGGTATCACACTCCAGAAGGTATGCGCATATCTGGCAAGTTTCAGTTCTTTTGAAACTCCCGATGTGATTTTTACCCCATGCTCTTATGACCTTGGCGTGAGGTCAAAATATCATAAGTCACATGTCAAGTTCTACCCATCATTGTCCAGGTTAATTTGAACCCACCCGCACATACCCTTGACGTAGGCCAAAATAGTAGTACGACTGTCCCAAACCAACGCATCTATCTATGCAACAGATAAATACCCGGCAACTACCAAACACTATGCCTTGGCGTGAGGTCAAAATACATAGCTTGAATACTACCGAATATTTAACTGAAATGATGGAGGGCTACGAATGGTTTCTGGCGAAAACCTTTAACGTAATGAACTTGATATCGTTGAAGGAACGGATAGCTTTTTAGAAAATATAGTGACGAAAACCTTTACTAAAGAGGTCACTCCCGGTGAAGGGATCTCGGCTCTTTCCCCGTAGAATGAGGTGCAGGATATCCCAACTGAATACCACGGTGCAAAGCAAAAGTAATCGGCTATAGTGAAGTTAATGCCCTGACGCAAACTTCTGTCCAAGGGGTCACTCCCGGTGAAGGGATCTCGGCCCTTGCCTCGTCGACTGAGGAGCAGGATATTCCAAATGAATACCACGATGCAAAACAAAAGTGAACGTCCTTGCAATAACAGCCTTTTGAAAAGAGTTCCAACAACATCAGATTAGGTTTGTTTAACTTGCATTGATCCGAATCAACGCAGTCCCATCAATTGATCACACCACAAAGAACGAAAATATACTGACGTACGTATATGCCATCCGCATTCGCCACTGGGTCCCGTCATCACCCGTTAGGTTAGCTAACTAACGGCAGAGCGGGGACTGGACTAGCGCGGATGAAAAACATATACAACATCTACTAATATATATACCAATATATAGTATTTCGCTCAAGGCGTGAATAAAATGCAACATCACAGAAATGTACAGCATCACAGAACAATACAGATATCTGGGATCCCCGGGTTTCACAGAGCCACTACTGAAACCCGACGTTCCCCTGGTCGTGTGGATAGCCTGTGCAATGAAATCCTATACCCCTACGAGTGCGGCGAATAGCCAGCCAATCCTGGAGTGAAGCCCCCTCCGTCCCAATGCCATGAGATGCGGGCTTGTTGCCTTCTAGAACCCGGCTATCCGTGCACCCCTCCGCGGGGTAACCCTAGTACAGAAAGTAAAATATACATACAATGGGTACATCGACCGCAACCTGGTCGTGCCCCAAAATAATAATACAATCAGGCAGTGACGGCAGTCCACAAGTCGGACGCTCGCCCCGCAATATCAAATGTACATAATACAACAAAACTGAACTAGCATTGTATCCAGGCTATCCCCCACGACCGATCCGCAACATCACAGCATAAACATAGAACATCAACGTGAAGGTCACGTTCGCAAATCCGTCTAACCGGGCTATAGCAGTCAGACCGGATTTACCGATCGAGTGACATTCACGGTCGCAGATATAATGTAAATACTGTGAAAAATGTGTTTAAAATATCCGATCAATCAAAAATTAACAAGTGGGCCCCCAAGCAATACTGTAGCACTCACAGAAATAATGGGCCCAAATTTAACATTCCAAAACCCCTAAAATCACCCCAGAAGCCCACTGAAAAAACTCGACCCACTGAATCCTCCATACTGCGGCGGAACCGCGGCAACAGGTAGGGTTTTGCCGCGGTTCCGCGCTCCCCTGAGGAGATCAGTGTCTCGACTTTTTCCAGAACTCTTAGATCTTCCAGTACATCAATTTTATACAACCTGAAAAAAATTTCGACACTAAAAATTTCCAACAGAAAACTGATGTGATCAAAATACGGGTTTTGGAACATTTGATCGATCGGAACTGAAAAACACATTACACAAAGCTAGACTAAGTTAATGGCGAGGCTCTGATACCAGTGTAAGTGCACGGCGGCGCCCCGGCCGACAATCCGACGGCCAAATGCGGAAGCGGTGATAAACTTTAATTTTGCGAACTTAGCAAACCGGCACCACCGCGCACTAAACCCCGGATCGGGCCATTAAACTAGGTCTAGCAAACTACAAGACGGGTTAGAGATATACCGAATGATCCGAGTCCTTCGGTCTTCGTCTCCACTCCGATCTCCCGCGGATGCTCCGGTCGTCGCCTCCTTGTCGGAAGGGCACCACATCGCCTGCATCTTTTACGGGCTCCCACCTCAATACCGAGGCAACTCGGGCGTGAAGCTGGCGAGTCGACGCGTCCAAGATTTGCTGTAGAAAGTGTAGTGTAGAGCTTATGTCTCATTTGGGGTTTGTTGCCTTTGAGGATGATGGAGGAATCAAGATAAGAAAAATGGTGCTTGCATTTTTCTAGCATGAAATGAGATGAACAAATTTTCCCTCTTGAAAATGATCCTCTCTTCTTCTTCTCTCAAGTATGAAGAAAAACTTATCATCTTAGAAAATGGTGGAGGAAAGAATATGAAGCATGAAGGGAGGTGATGGTAGGAGCATAAGTGGTGACCACATACAAACATCATCATAACAAAACCCATACCCAAATCAAATCCATTCACTTCACAATAAATGCAAGAATGGTGCAAAAGAAAAGATGCTCTCATAATAAATCCTTTTGCAATAAACCCCTCCACAAAATGTTATTTGCAAACTTGCAAATAACCCCCTCCATCGGAAAAGTCCGGCCGGGAAAGAACAAACGAAAACCGGCCGGAACGGAATGCAAATTGGCAACTCCAGAAAACTGGTCCCGTAATAAATTACAGGAAAACCCCGATACTGTGCATACACACCCGCATCTGTATTCCGTCCGGATACAAATGCAAAAAGACAAAATCTACACTGTACTAAACTAGGATCCGGCTTAAACCAAAGCCGGCTAGTAATATCCGTTCGATCCCGATCCGTGCAATACCGCACGTATCCGATCGAACCTTGCCATATATCTATACGGCCTCTAGTACAAACCGTCCGATCCTGACCCGCGCAATACCGCACGTATCTGATCGGACCCTGCCATATCTCCATACGGCCTCTACAGCGTTTCGCCCGAAAGCTGAGTAACTGAAAATGTGGTGGACTCTAAAGACTCGTCAATACTATGGCTGTGGACTTAACCACTAGCACGTCAGAGGTATAAGCCAATACGTAACGGGCCACCAGCTATTGACTAAAAGGGACGTCGATGAGCGAGCTCATCCTGACACCCTACTGAGCCTGTCAGTGACAATATCCGTACAGTCCGGTCCGTTCGTCTATGAGCATCGCATGTCGGGCCTAGGGGGTGGGTAAAAGTCAGACCCCCAAAAGCGGTACAAGTCGGGTCGGAGTGTAGCCCAGAACACCCTGAGATACTACTGGAATACCTACCAGTAAATCTCCTGCCTTGGCCAAGGACTTCGTGTAATGGCTCTCCTAGACACAGCGCGACCTCACCCCCAATACCGGGAGAGACGAACCCCCGAAGATCCGCTCACTGCCTCCATGTGGCTCGGGACTGTACCCAACTAAAACCTGTTTGCACGACTCCTTTGAGCCGTGGTAGGGTAGTAATCAAAGCACAGTGGCAACTCACACGAGACAAATGACGATCCCCAGGTCGATGAACTAACCTGTACACATGTCACCTGGGAACTGCTATCTGACGTCAGGTATAAGACCAACTAGCATGTTCCCGGCGAGTCCTGTCCGGTGTACTCATAACCCAATGAGCACCTGTATACATCTTAGGTGATCCAACTGACACCAATGGCTTGTGAGACCGGCCACCGCCCCTCGTCGGGGTCTCGACTGTATACACTAGTCTACTCTGGAGAATCGATGCCCTGTCTCGAAACTCCCACGACTAGGGACCTTTTAAGGATATGCTTGTAGACCCCAGCTCTCACGTATATGATCGCCCTCATACTGCTGGTCGTCAAGCAAGAATCCTAGGGGCTCTATCAACGTGCAATAGCGACCTGTCAGGTCACCTAAAGCAGTACACGATGATAAAGGTAAACCAGATAGCAAACTATCATCTCGAGTAAGACTGTCGTACCGGGATAGGTCCTCCCTCAATCATTGCAATCACGTGCCTGTGATCCAATAATTGACTCTGAGGGCACTATCTCCAACATCTCGCGCCTCTTTAGACAATAGAAGGGCATCCAAGATGCTCAGCTGTGAGGGTATCTTCCTCAAGTGTGCTGGGACGTTGTAATCCACTTTGCTTTTCTTGGGCAAGTTCTTGGCTACCAGCTCTTCGATGACTCGGTCATCGAGGGTGATATCCTCAGAGACTTTTTCCTTCCCCTTATCTTTTCTATTCGATCCCCTGTTTGCAGGTCCGAGATTCTTTTTGGGCAATGTACGGTTGCGCAGCTGAATATTCTCACAGTTCTTCACATCTTCCTCTTTTCCTGAGGTGGATTCTTTGAAGAGAGGGCCGAAGGCTATTTCTTCATCAGAATCGCTCCCGAAGGTGAGAACTTGCGATCCCCCGGAATCAACCATGTGACAGTTGTCGGCAGTTCCTTTACGCTCATCTGTCGTGCTTCTCAGTTCCCGACGAGCCTTGCGCTTCAATCGCCTGACGTGTTGCCGGTGGGTAACATATCCCTGCCACCAGTTTTTAAAGGCGTTGCACTCTTCGGTAGGGTGCGTGATCCTCCGATGGTATAAACAGTAATTTGGATGTGCATCCACTTCGTCAAGGTGTACGCTGCCAGGAGTATTTCCCTTAAAAGGCAGCAGCTTCATTCCCATTGACAGGGCTTTGGCGAATTGCTTCCTTGTCTTAAGCCTACTTTTGTCCGCCGTAGGCGTGCTTCAATCTGGTTGGGGTACTCTACAGTTTCTCAATACTGAAGCTTCTTCAACTTGACGCCAATGCTTAGCCCTCTCGTATATGGCCGTTTCCCGCTCTCTATCAGCTTTGCTTTTCTGAAGAGCTTCGTTCAATAAACTGTCAATCAATTCGTCTGATGGCTCCAGGGATTTTGGTTCCGGTTCTGGATCTGCCCCCAGTTTCTCTGTATCAGGATCCTCTTTACCGTCTATTGACGAGTGAGAGATTACGTAGAGGCTTGCCACATAATCCTCGGGCTCTTCCGAAGAATTGTCTCCTTCATTAGCATCATCGTCTTCATTTTCAAGAACATACTTAAAGAATTCGTCCAATGTGATTGGGGTCCGTGCCCTCTGGTTATATTCTTCCAGTGCATTGATGTATTTCTGCAGATCTGTACGGCTATCGTCGGGTTGGATGGGCTTCTTGGCTTTCTTCTTTTTCTTTAAAGACTTTGGAGGCTTGGCCTGAATGTTTTGTCCACCTTCACCAACTTTCAGCATTGGGTGCAGCTTCAGCATCCCCTCAATAATCTCGGGCTCCAGCGGGCTCTTCCACCTAATCGCCGGACATGCTTGGAGATCTTTCAGCATTCTTTTAGTTTCTGTCAAAAGAACAACTTCCTATAGAGCTTCCTCTATAAATGAGCATGATGCCCCTGACATGTCCATCTTTTTCGGAGCGTGTGGTTGTGGCGGGTTTACCCTCCAGTTTTCAGACAACGCGAATTTTCCTTGCTGGTACTGGTCCTCAATCCAGTTTTTGAAGACAAAGCAATCTTCGATTGGATGGCCCATTATTCGATGGTAGGGGTAATAGTTGGGACTGTTGACATCACCGGGCTGCAGTGGGCGTTTTGGATCCGGCAGGGTGATGAGCCTGTTGCGCATCGCCATCTCGAACAATCTTCTCGTTTTATCCCGGGAAAATGAATAAGGGTGTTTTAGCTTCTCGTTGAAGAATCGATGTTTATCGTTTTGGCGATCAGCTGGTTTTGGACCACTGGGCTGCTGCTGAGCATTGGCGACGAAGGTCGTTTTCCTTTTCCCCTTTTCATTTCGAGACTCCATTTTCAAGGAAGACAGTCTATGGCCCATCTGGTCCATTTGGGCTAGCTTGTCAATCAAGGTCTGGAAGGTAGTCGGCTTGAAAAACATCATGAATTGGGATATGGTCGCCTGCGGATCAAGGGCACCCATGAACATGCCTACTGCAGGAGCTTCTTCGATGCGTTGTTCGCATTTCGACCATAGGTTCCACCACCGGATTGCATATTGAACCCATGTTTCTCCCGGCTTCACCCTGGCATTGATCAACACCGTGATTGGGGTGCGTTCGCTGGCGCTTGCGAAACGCTGGGTGAATAGAAATTCCATCTCCGTAAAAGTTTTGACGGAGTCGTTAGGAAGCTCTGAATACCATTCGAACGCCGTCTTCCCCAAGCTGCCGACGAACTGGCGAAGTAGCAATTTGTCGTCACCTCCGGTATTGCGGCAGAGAGCCCCGAACTGAGCGACATGTTGATGGGGATTGCCTGTCCCCTTGTATACGTGGAACTTAGGAATCGTGTATCCTGGTGGGTACTTAATCTGATCGTACCAGCTTGGGTATGGTCGCCCAGTTCTAACGACTTAGCCAGCGGCTTCATTCGCTTGGTGAGCTCATATCTGTTGAGCTATATAATCATCGAGCGCAGCTTTCGAGATTGTTTCCTCCTTTGCAGCCGAAGAGACCGGAAGAGGGTTTGATGTCTCTCCTCTATCGTCTTCAATTATTGCTGGAGGATCTTCGGCTGGGTAGTCTGGCTGGACTATGATGCCTACCATATCTTAGAATAATAGCGCCATTTGTTTTATGTTGGCCGATTATTCCGCGGCCTCTTTGTCTTTCCTCTTGAGCATTCTTCGAAGGAATTCGGCATCAGTTTCTTATTCCTGGCGCTGCTCTGACGACGTCTCCAGGTTTTCTTTCGGCCCAGTGAGCGCGGCCATCTTCGTTAGTATTTCCTGGAGCTTTTGCTATTGCTCTTGGGCTTTTGTCATAGATCGGGTGAGTGGTCGATGACCCGTAGAGATACGGCTATCCTCCTTCCCGGAAGCCATGTAGATGGTGTATACTACCATACCCCCAGACTTGGGGCGTTTGGATTCAGCACCCTTGAAATTTGTCGCAGACACAGGGATCTTCTCTGGCCTTCTCCTTTTATGGGCGGTGGAAGTTGCGGGGGTTGTTGTAGCCGATGCTTTTCATGGTACAACGGCGGTGAGATTCTGTTCTTGCCGAATCTCCATTCTCTTCCGTCGGCGGGAGTAGTCTTGGTCGATCATAGAGTCTTGGACTCTTCGCCAGACCCTGTGGATTTTGGAGGACAGCCGCTGAGGGGACTGCTCTGGCTTTGTTTCAGTAACATTCTCCACAGATGGAGGAGATCTTTTAAGCACGGCAGTTGGAGAGTTCTTGCGCACCCTCCTGAGTGGTTCAAAACTATTCCCAGTTGGAACAGCAGCGTCAATTTCTACCATCGGAGCTGGTAGAGTCAATCCAGAAGGGGAACTGCCCCCAGCTTTCCTCACTCGGCGCCATTGGCGACGTCGAGCGCATCTTGCAGATGGGATCACCTCCGTTGTCGGGGTAACTACATCGTGCTTCATGCTTTGATGAGAAACTGCTATTGGTGTCAGCCTGTCAAAAACAGACATCCGTTGAGAGGGGATGGCTAACCTGTCGAAGGCAGACTTTCGAGAAGGGACAGCAGCCTTAGTGACTTCGCCTAGAGCGGGAGTTGGAATGGCCAGTCTTGTGAAGACCGACCCCTTAGTAGGAGAAGTCTCTCTGATGACTTCATTTACTGGAGCAGGGATGGCTATCCGTTTCGGGATAGCCCCTTCAGGTAATGCGGGCTTCTTCACGGGCTCATTGGAGCTTTGGCCCAGTCTGTTAAAGACCGAGGCGTTGGATTTGGGCGACCCGTTGAAAGGGGCCGCGGTAGTTGCAAGCCGATCAAAAACCGACTTCTTTGGAGCTTCTTGCGATGGCACTGGGGCGTTGAAGCTCATTGGTGGGAGCATGGTCCCGAAGAACAGTCCAGTGGTGGCCTGAGTCACCTGTTCCACTGGCATGGCGAAGATGGAGGCCGCTTGGGGCCCATAAGTCACTCCTCCGGCGAGGATGGAGTGGGAGTTGTTGTTGCAGCTAGTGCAATTGGAAGCCATCTTCTCTGCACGGGAGAAAGACACCAAATCTTAGTACCTCAAATCCAAGGGCAACCATATCAAACCGCGATTCGTTCGTGAACATGACACACGAAATGTAGAGTGAAAAGAGGAAAAGGTCCCACCGGGCGTGGCAGAATCCGTTCTCCGCCGAAAGACGCGGCCAGGACATTGGGTCGTCCGGCCTAAATTTTGGGGGCAGATGCTATTTGGGTTTTATCCGTCCACATCTCCGAAGATGCCAAATTGATTTATGGCACCATATATCGGAGGTTTAGACGAATGCGGCCGTTGTAGTAGATTTCGTCGGATTCCCCCTCATCTACGAGGGGTTTTTGATTGTGGGGACGCTCTTACCTGCAGGCGCAAGCCTCTGCAATTAATTACGCTACCACATAGCGGTAACCACTTTCTCCTTCTCCACATGGTCACTTCGTGTCGTATGTGTTTGTTTTATTTTTAGTTGCCCATGGATTGTATACGGAGACTAATGTATGTTATCGCCCGCAGGGCGTGGATTAGTCCAAATCCGTATTTTCTTAGATTTGGATTTGATTTGGGTTTAAGGATCGTTAATCTTATTGAGATTAAGATCAACTTAAACGTTTGTTGAGGATACGTTAGTCTAATTTTAGACTAAGATCTACTCAACAGGATTTTGGGATCATTTAGATCCAACGAAAGAGTATTTGGATTCTATCGTTTTAGTTTAGGGACATTGCGGTCCACTGGGTTTAAAGACGTTATAGTCCATGAAGTTTAAAGACATCATAGTCTGTAAAGTTTAAAGACATCATAGTCTATGGGGTTTAAAGACATCATAATCTGTAAAGTTTCTGGTTGTCGGGACCCGCCACCTCTCTGAAGACGTTGAAGAATTACAACGACATATATCAAAAGTGTGAAGAGATGTACCCTTGAACCGATATTGGTTGAGAGATCTGTAGTCAAGGTTTAGGACTAAGATCAAGTAAAGAGATTGTGAGCACATGGGCTCTGAATTGAAAACTTGTGGCCAACTTGGACTCAGTCCACTCAGATTTGAATAAAATGTTGAACATTTATTTGGGCTCAGTCCCTTTTGATTCAATAATGCTGAGCATTAAATTGGGTTCTAACACCCCTTTTTCTTTTGTCTTTTATTGAGTGTTGAACACTTTTTATGGCGCTGGGCTTTATTTAAAGAACACTTTGTGTTCCCTCAGCGCACACGTAAGGAGCACGTGGTGCGCTTGACGTTGAGCGCCAGACCTGAAGCGCTAAGGCGCTTCTTGTGAAATAGCGCGCACGTGAGGAGCACGTGGTGCGCTTGGCGCTGAGCGCCAGACCTGGAGCGCTAAGACGCTTCTTATGAAATAGTGTACACATGAGGAGCACGTAGTGCGCTTGGCGCTGAGCGCCAGACTTAGAGCGCTGAAGCGCTTCTTTTGAAATAGCGCACACGTGAGGAGCACGTGGTGCGCTTGGCACTGAGCGCCAGACCTGGAGCGCTAAGGTGCTTCTTGTGAAATAGCGCACACGTGAGGAGCACGTGGTGCGCTGAGCGCTGAGCGCCAGACCTGGAGCGCTAAGGCGCTTCTTGTGAAATAACGCACACGTGAGGAGCACGTGGTGCGCTTGGCGCTGAGCGCCAGACTTAGAGCGCTGAAGCGCTTCTTTTAAAATAGCGCACGCGTTCTTTTAAAATAGCGCACGCGTGAGGAGCACGTGGTGCGCTTGGCGCTGAGCGCCAGAGTTGGAGCGCTGAAGCGCTTCTTTGGCAGTTCTGGTCAGTTCTGTGCTCTGAGAATTAAATTCTCGTTTATAAGAGACTTTGTCTCATGGATCTAAGAACTAAGTTCTTCTTTTTATGAAGAGATGCTATGATCTCTTCTGTTTTTGTGAAAAACTTTATCTTACAGATCTGTGATCTAGCAAAAGAACTAAGTTCTTCTGATGTGAGGACTAAACTCTCAAGAATCGATGAGATGTTATGATCTCACTTCTTATCATTTACCTTGAAGAAAATTTCTTCTTCTGAGAACTTGCTCTTCTCTGTTTCTTTTTTGAGAACTTGAAGTTTATGGGGTGTTCCTCTCTCTAAGACTTGAAGTCTTGGGTCCTTTATATAGGGGAGGCTGATTTGTTGAATCAGTTAAGGAAATCTTTCTCTGATTGATTTAGGGATATTTCCCCACCATTGGATCTTTGATCCTAAGGCTTCTATTCTACAGAAGACAATTTTCTTGTTTTTAACAAGATTGGGAAAATATTTTCCCATACATAACTTATTCTTTATCTTGGTGATTTTTAATCACTATTGGATTTTTGATCCAACGGTGCTCCGATTTACAGAGCATAATCTTTCCTGTTTGGAAAGATTTAAGGAGTATTTCCTTAACAGAATTTTATTCTGTAATTTGATGATTTTTTAATCATCTTCATTGGATCTTTGATCCAAGGGTGGAGAACATTTAGTTCTAACGCTGGCGATCTCGTGCTTTGCATGTGAGGCGCTACCTCAGAATCTTTGACTCTTGGCACTAGCGCACTTAGCGCTAGCGCTGCCTCAGAGTCATTGATTCTTAACGCTGGCACTCTTGGCGCGAGCGCTCTTACGTGGCGCTGCCTCATTTCAAATTTCAAATTTTGAAATTTTAAATAGAGCTTTGCTCTCTGATTAGGGGAAACAGCAACAATCTTCTTCAAAGTGGCGTGGAATGTTGAATCTTCAATCCAAATGAGCACTTGTAAGAAAACCTCTTTGCTTGCCCTCTTCCTCTTCTCTCTTTCTCTCAAAACCTAACCTTTGAATAAGTGATAGAATGAGTAGAATTATTGAGAAAGAGGACTTTCTTACCATATTAACTTTAGCCCTAACCCATATCAAATGGGGCCAAGCCAAATGACTCAAGTTTTGATTGGTAGGGTTTTTGCTATGCGTTCTATATGTTCGTACTTACCGCAATCAAGTCAGTTTCACTTGTACTTAGACGGTTGAGTATGTGCCGTCCACTGAGAGATGGTTAGTGTTTTGTTCTTATTTCAGACAAGTCGGGTAAAAATGTACAAGTTTGTCAATTCTATCCTCAATGTTTGTATATTTATATTAAAGAGAGCTTGCAAGGGTTAGAATTGGTTAGTAGAGTTAGGAATTAATCTTGTGCTTAACTTGTGCCATCATTGAAATGATATTGAAATAATCGGAAGTAACGGGGATTAGGAGGACATAGGAATGATATTTGCGAGTTTAAGCAAGCTTTCAACGCTAAATCCATTCCTAGTACCCTTTGTCCGTCCGTTCCATGCTCTTAATTCCAACTCTAGGCCAAACACACACAACAAGTTTCCAATTAGATCACAACTACATGTCATGTTGTAGTGCGCCTAAAGGAATTCTCGATTTAGGTCATGGCTATATGTCACTTATAGCATGTCTAAGGGAGAGGGTTGTGTTTATTTGGTCTAGGTTCAATTTCAAGTTGTTTGGCGAAAAAAGCACAAGTGATTTTTCCATCCCTCATACTACCCTTTCTTAATCCTAACAAATGAGTAAACTACTTGCTCATTATAAAATGAAAACAAAATTTAAGAAGAGAATAGAAATGAGAATGATGGCATAAACTTGCTTCTTGAGATCTCACCTAAGTAAGAATCACACTTGAGCATTATAGTTTTGCAATGAAAAATAAAAGAGAAGAGAGGAAGAAGAACAAATAAAGAAAACCTCCAACTACTTATCAAAGAAAAACATAATTAAACAACTAAGAAAATAACAAACGAGTAATAAAAATACAAGCTAAATAAAAACTCTCACCTTCATTATTTTTCCACTCAAAAGCTCTCACCTTCATTATTTTTCCACTCAAAAGCTCTCACTACGTTTCAGTGGAGAAAAGATGACGAAGAAGAGAAAAACACACTAAACTATACTAATCCTAAGAAAAGTAAAGCCTCCTTGGTTTGGCACACATCTGGAGTATATATAGGCAGAGAAGTGAAGCCCTATGGCAATATTCTGAGTCTATATACAATTACAAAAACACCCCAGAAATTTGGTCGCGAGATACAATGTTTAGGCCGCAGATCCGCCGCCAATAGAGGGTAAACTTCGCGGTTCCACGGTCAATTTGAGGAATTGGCGCGCCATTTTCCTTGTGTTTTCTCGTGTTGCTTTCTTCTTCTGTTTGACAGTTTCAAATTTGCAAGATAGTTCCAAAATGTTCTCAGATTTACAACAGTCCAAATTGGCAACTCTTTTTTGTTTTTTGGCCTTGATCTCTCTCGAGCTCCACGTTGCCACCTTGTGTTGGCTATAGTGCCCTCATGTCAATTATTGAATCGCAGGCATATGATTGCAATGATTGAGAGAGGACCTATACATATAGAACGGTCTTACTCAAAATGATAGTATGCTATCTGGTTTGTCTTTATCACCATGTGCATGCTTTATGTGGTATTACAGATCACTATTACATGTTGATAAAGCCCATAGGATTCTTGCTTGACTACCAATATTATGATGGCGATCATATACGTGGGAGCTTGGTGGTCTATAAGCACATCCTTAAATGTCCCTAGTCGTGGGAGTTTCGAGACTGGGCATTGATACTCCATAGTGGACTAGTGTATACTGATCGAGACCCCGATGAGGAGCGGTGGCCAGGTCTCACAAGCCATTGGTGTTAGTTTTTTCATCTAAGATAGTATACAGGTGCTCATTGGGTTATGAGTACACTGGACGGGCTCACCACGAACATGCTAGTTGGTAGTATACCTATTGTCAGATTGCAGTTTCCAGGTGACATGTGTGCAGGTTAGTCTTTCGACCTAAGATCGTCATTTTTCTCGTGTGAGTTTCCACTGTGTTTTAATTACTACCCTACCACGGATCAAAGGAGTCGTGCAAACAGGTTTTAGTTGGGTACAGTCCCGAGCCACATGAAGGCAGTGAGCGGATCGTCAGGGATTCATCTCTCCCAGTATTTGGGGTTGATGTCGCGCAGTGCACGGGTGGCCATCACCAGAAATCCTTGGCCAAGGTAGTCGAGAATTACTAATTTAGATCAGTAGTTTCTCATTTGATGATGGACTTCATACCGACACGAAATGTCGTGTTATTAGGGGTCTGACTTTATCCATCCTCTAGACTCGATATGCGATACTCTTAGAAAAACAAACCGGACTGGATGGATATTGTCACGGACAGGCTCAGTAGGGGTTCGAATGAGTTTGCTCGTCGACATCCTTTTCGCTCAATACCTAGGTAGCCATTACATACAGCTAGTGCCGCTGATGTGCTTGTGGTTAAACCCACTGCCAGCATATTGACGAGTCTTTAAAGTCCCACACAGAGGGTTTCCCTGCTTCGGGCGAAACAATGTAGAGGTCGTATGTCTTACGGTAGGGTTCGATCATTTACGTGCACTTGTGCACGTATCAGTATTCGGACGGATAATACTAGTGGCTTTGGTTTAAATCGGATTCTAGTATTATATTGTTGGATTATTTTCATCTTATTGTATTCGTATTTTTCGGAATATGGATACGGGTATGTATATACAGATGAGGGGTATTCTTATAATTTATTACAAGGTTCTTCTAGAAGATGCCACCTCATTTGGTTTTAACCATTTAGGATTAAATGGTTAATGAGGTGGAGAGGATGAAGTGTTTATTGCATTAATTGTGGCATGGCTTTGTAGTGACTTGTGGTCACTATTCAAGCATGCTTGGGTTTTGTTTATTGTGAGATATTTTGAAGACTTGAGATATTTTTGGTTGACTTAAGATATTTTGGAGACATGGGATATTTATTGGATGGCTTCCATTATTGCTCACAAGATATCTCACAACAAAAAGACTTGGCCATTATTCTTGAGTTGCCTCACAATCTCATCCTTAAGCTTTTTCTTTTACCTCCACCCTTCAAATCTCATGTGTTGAGAAACCTAGGGTGTTATGAGACAAATTAATCTATCACCACACTCTACATCCTCTAGGCTATCTAGTTTAGCGATCTAGGTACCCTAGTTACCTCGGTTATTAAGGTAGGAGCTCGGAATACAAATCCTCGGGTGTTATCATCTTCGATGGAGGGAGACCGGAGACCAAGCTTGATCATGAAAACCTCTAGAATCTTGGGAAGGTGGTTGAAGACCGAAGGACATGGATCAATTTGGTATAACCATTCTTAACTCCTATATATTTAGTTTGCTAGTTTAGGGTTCATGGTAGATCCGGATAGCGGGTTGTGTTAGCGCCAGTTTTGAAAAATTTTGTTAAGCAATCAGCCACGGTTTGATGGCCATGGTGCTTGCACAACCCAACATGGTATCAGAACCAACCCATTAACCCCTTACTAGCAGTTTTAGACGATATTAAAGTATCGAAACCGAAACAACTCTGAAACAATACGGAAAATATTCCAGTTTCTGTCGAATTTAAATTAGTCTTCAAAAATTATTTAAACAACTGCAGAAGACTACTATTGTGACTACTAGAACACACACCAAAAACGAGCACCAAACACCTTGCTTTGGCTGGCGAGACTTGGCTAAATCCGGCATCGCCGGTTTGGTGAAGAGGTTTGGGTCTTAGGTTTTGAGTGTTTTCTAGTCTCTGGAATATTAGTATTTTGGTATTGTTTGTTTTTTCCTAGGTTGGATATATTGTTATATTTTGTTTGGGGGCAATTCGGGGTATTTCAGTGTCCATATTTCTAACACTGTTTAAATGTTTACAGTACATGCATTACTATCTGCGACCGTGAATGTCATTAGAGCGGTACAACTCGTCTAATTGCTATATGTTCTTTTAGACGGGTTTGCAAACATGACACTCACGTTGATGTTCTGTATTGTGCTGTGGTTGTGGTTGGATCGTCATGGTGGATAGCCAGTGGTGCAATGATAGTGGTACAGTTTAGATTCATTTGTACATTTAATATTATAGGACGAGCGTCCGACATGTGGACTGTCGTCTCTGCCGGTTTGTATATTATTTGTTTGGGGCACGACCGGGTTGAGGTCGATGTCACCCTTGTACATATTATTTTCTTTTCTGTACTAGGATTACCCCAAGGCGGAGTGCGCGAATAGCTAAGTTCTAGAGGGCAACTGGTCTGCATTTCATGGTGTTGATATGGAGGGGGTCTTACTCTAGAATTGGCGGGCTATTCGCCGCACTCATAGGGGGTATAGGTTGACCCATGGAGGAGTGCCCAAGTTACCGGATTCCGTGAAGTGCTGGCTGGCCCATTCACGTTGTTGATTGGGGTTACCTCACTTCTGAGATTGGCGGGTAACTTGCCGCACTCGTAGGGGTCTAGCTTTTCATTGCACAGGCTATCCACATAACAGGGAACGTCGGGTCTCATTTGTGGCTCAAGTAAAACCCGAGGCTCCAGGCTTATCCATCACTCTGTGTTGCTTAACTGAGATTCTATAATGTTGCTTTATATCATTCCTGGGGCGAATGTTATATAAATTTATATATATACTAGTAGATGGTGTATATGTTTTTCACCAGCGCTAGTCCAGCCCCCGCTCTGTCGTTAGTTAAGTAACCTAACGGGTGATCACGGGGCCCAGTGGCGAATGCGGATGGCATATACGTACATCATATTTTCGTTCCTGTCTGGTGTGATATGTTTAATTGATGGGACTGCATTGATTCTGATCAATGCAAGGAAAACAAACCTATGTATGATGTTGATTGGAACCAAGTTTTTGAAAACTGACATTACAGACATTTTCTTTTGCTTTGCATAGTGGTATTCGATTGGGAATATCCTGCACCTCATTCGACGAGGCAAGGGCCGAGATCCCTTTATCGGGAGTGACCCCTTGGGCAGAAGTTTGCGTCAGAATAATAACTTTACTATAGTCGATTCTTTTGCTTTGCATAGTGGTATTCGATTGGGAATATCCTGTGTCTCATTCGATGAGGAAAGAGCTGAGATCTTTTCACCGGGAGTGACCTTATTAGCAAAAGTTTTCTCCGCTATATATTTGTAAAACCACTTGGATTCCTTCAACGATATCAAGTTCATTACGTTAAAGGTTTTTCGTCAAAAACCAGCCGTAGCCCTCCGTCATTTCAGACGAGTATTGCTTAGTATTTGTGCTATGTATGTTGACCTAATCAAGGCGTAGTGTTCGGTAGCTCTGTAGTACTTTTCTGCTGTATGGATATGCGATTAGTTAGGACAGTCGTACGGTCGTGTTGACCTAGTCAAGGGCTCACACGGGTAGGTCTAATTAATTCAGGATAATGACGGGTTGAACTTGACTTGCGACTTATGATATGTTGACCTAGTCAATGTCATAAGCCTCTTGGGGTAAAAACTATATCGGGAGTTTCAAACATACAGGAAACTTTCCAGGCATGCGCATACCTTCTGGAGTGTGGTGACTTGAGTGGATTCCATCAAGTTATCATGCGATGATAGTTGGATCCTGATTCCCACTAATGAGTAAGATTACTCCTCGGGTGATTTTAGATAATCCCGACTAATTCTCCTTTTGGGTTTGGAGTAGAGTTCGAGGAAACGGTAGGATCCATCTTGATTAGATAAAGTGATTAACAATTCTGATCTAGGTTAGAGGGCACGCTGTGTATTTCTTTTCTCTCTCTCTTTGGCAGCGACCATGGCCCGACCCTGGACTAAAACTCATGAACCAAGTTAACCGAACCTTCTTAAAACACTGGAACCAGGTGGACGTAGTTTTGAAAATTTTTGTTCCGCAATCGGCCACAGTTTGATGGCCAGGACGCTTGCATAACCCAACACCTTGATCCTTGTGCTTCCACCCTCGTGCTTTGTGCTTATCCCAGACACGAATGACCATCGCTTGATCTTATCTCTTATACTGGTAAGCGGCACCTGACTGGTGTGGATGATCGGAATCCGGACTTTATCTTTTTTTGGTAGTTGTTGTCACGCCCCGCTTCCCAGAGTGCGCTAAGATCGGCACATGACAGAGCCAACCATGCTACCTGTGGCTAGGAAACATCCCTCCACAGTCATATTACGGCTGTCTATAAGATATCAAGAACAATAAAAAATATAAACTATCTAGTACATGTCCATATGCCAGAATAAACGAGTCAAGAAATATAAATGTGCGGAAGCAATAAATCCAATAAACAATAACATCTGGAAAATACGTCCCAAATACGGGCTCACATCAGGAAATGAAAGTACGGAAAATAAACTAAACTAAACTAAATACTAACAGGATCTTCATTGCTCGGCCTGTCGGCTGAAGTACTCCTGGTCAGCCTGCAACAAAGGTAAAGGATCTGGGCCATGCAAAACCCAGACGTCAATGGGTCATAATATCAAACGATAAAATATAATCAGGAGGTAACAAGATATGCAGGCATGAGTATGAACAGTAATATGAATGAAATAAGTAAACACGGATGTGGAACAGTGAAGTGTATCAGTGTATATGACGTGCGGTGATCCATCTAAACTGTGCTACTGGGTTAATTACTCTCAAGTTTTTGAAATCAATTTAATGAATCGTCGATGTAACTCAATAGTATCCCGTCCATACCCGGGACCATGGTCCAGACTATCGGGGCTGAATCCGAGACGTGCCGCTAAGCACAAACAGGAAACATGTACAGACGAATGATGTCAGCAACATCATCCCGGGACTGGCCTAGCCCCCAAAACGGATCAGTATAAGCGTTGAACTGTTGAGTTACAAGTTAGGTTTCATCATTAATTTTCCCTTACCCCCAAGTTATGTGTTCAAGTTAGGTATTGATAAATCTGGAGCTAATGCCAACACAGGATCAAGCAGGTACGGGTTTGTCTATGCAGACAACAGGATACGTCCGTCAGGACAACATGTCAAGATTGTCGGCAAAAGAAACAGGATCAGGTAATATGTCAAGTAGTGGTATATCAGGTCATGACAGGTAGTGCATGTAGGGTGTTTTTCGTCACCCCATTGAGATGGGAATACGCGCACGCTTGTCAGGCGCATTACAGATTCCCCCTACCTAGAATAGGCTGGGGTTTATTGATTGTGGGGATCCGAATCTCCGGCAGCCGCAGACTAAGCTGTCGTTAATTACCCCTCGCCTTTGGAGCAAGGGAACCTCCGATTAACGGGTTAAACTGGTCATGCGAACTCAATGTGCAGTGTGTGTGTGTTGTGTTTTAAAAGGGGTTTTGGATATATCGGAGGCCCCGCAGAGTTTTTACGGGGGTCCCGCTTCCCGGATAGCGGGCTGGGGGTCAAGGGGCTTTTAGTCCTAGAAATAGGATTTAAAATCCCAAAAGAGGATTTAGAGTGGAGTTAAACTCCTAAGATGTTTTGGAGTTGATGAAAGGGGTTCTTCTTTGGAGCCTTGGATCTTCCCCAAAATGGGGTTTTCGGGGATGGGCCTCCTTCTTCCTCCTCTGTTGGCCGGATCTTGAAGATCAAGAGATGTGAGATTTTAAAAATCTCTTCTTTTTAAGATCTGATGGGAGATCTGAGCTCCCCTTTGTAGGTTTTATGGTAAAAAACTATTTAGTTTTGGAAAAGGAAGAGTAAAACTCTTGATTTAATTCAAAAGAAAGAAGAAGATATAAAACCTTCAGAAAGGGGAAAGAGCCACAAACCCTATATTTTGAGGGGAATGAAAAATGTCTATCTTTTATTCATCATGATGTTGCCTTATATAGGCTTACATATTTACATATAACCCCTTGGACTTTACAAAATAACATTTTGCCCATCCCATGGCTCATGTGCCATTTCTTTTTGCACATAAGCCATGGGCTTTACAATAAATTTGGCTTTATGCCCATTTTACATACATTCATGCATAAAATACTACATAAAAATTATTTATTACATGATCTATATTTTGGTATGAAGGAGGTTGGCCACGGGATCGACTTGGGCATGGGCCCGCTTGACCTGGGCTTAGGCCCACCTGGCTTGGGGTTGACCTTGACTTTGACTCGGTCAACCGGGGTGCAAATTTTAACCCCAACAGTGCACAGGTATCAAACGGATGCTCATAATAAAACAGTAGCAAGTACGGGTGCACGATAAAAGTACGGATGCACAGTAAAACACGGATGCACAAATATCCATCAGGGATTACATCTACAACTCCATGACTACGCGTGCACATTATTAAGCATGGGGTGTTAATATAACAGTAACATAATAATGTGATCTGGCATGCAACTAGATATATAATAAATGATACGGATGCGAACGGATATCGGAAAACAGTAAAACTGTAACATGGATGCACAATACCATAAACATGCAATATTCTTATTAATATAGATGCGAGTATAATAATATAGCCTGTATCAAGCTAACTTGCATGCAACAAGATATGTAATTAATGATATGGATGTGTACGGATATCCGAAAATAGTAAAATAATAATATGGATATACAATGCAGTCAACATGTGATATTTTTATTCATATGGATGCAAAATATGTATCAAAGCATGTAGCAAGGTAAACTTGCCTGAACGGATCTCACGACGGGGTGCGTACGCTACGTCCGACGTCGGGTAAACGTTGCAATGTACACACGCGCACACGGGACAGGACCATGCAAAGCAAGAAGGTGACAACGCTGGCTGGGAACGTCCACTGAGTCGTCCAGATCGTCGGCAACGGCACGGCTCCGGCGATCACCGGAAAACAGAAACCAAGGAAGAAGAAAAAGAGAAGAAGGAGGAGGAGGAGAAGATAAAGGTGCTGTGGTCTGGGGTTTGGTGCTCAAGGACAGAGGTGAGGCTAGGGGAATGTCGACGATGGGTCGTGGGTTTCCGGCGAGGTTTCACGGCAAGGTGGCTATGGGTTCTTGATGTCATGGATTGGCTCAGTGCAGGGTTCTTGCTCAGGTTCTGGGAAGTAGGAGAGAGGAGAGAGGGGGAGAAATTGGTGGCGAGGGTTGAGGTCGACGGCGAGACGAGCTCCGGTAAGGAGGGTGTGCAGGGTCGGCTCACAGGCGAGGTTGGGGTGAGGTTGCAGGCTCGGGGTTCGTCGGCGGAAAGAAGGGGAGAGGGAGAAGTGAAGGTGGTCGATAAGGTAGAGTCGACGACGGCGAGATGGTGACAGTGGGGTGCATGGGCGAGGCGAGGGCGGTAGGTTGTTGGGTTCTTCGTCGGGGTCTTGGGGCTCGGGGAAAAGAAGAGTTAGGTGGAAGGAGAGAAGATGGAGAAGGTAGAGACGAGGTCGAGTGTGGAGCGGCGACCGCGAGGTGAGTTCGAGGGTGAAGGCTAAGGTTAGGGTTTGCAACGACGAGGCTAGAGCAGGCATAGGTTCTCTCGAGAGTGGGTTTACTCGGAGGCGGAGGAAAAAATTTGAGAAGAATGAGAGAGAGAACGTGTGATTATGGGGTTTTTGAAAATATTAAAAGAATTAATATGTATATAAAGTAATAGAGAGAGAGGGAGAGTTGTGATCTGTGAGTTGTTAAAAATCTTTTAAAATATTATTTTGTTAAAGAAAATTTTATAAACTTATTATATATATATATATATATATATATATATATATATATATTACAGTTAAAATCTATTAGAATAAAATATTAAGAAATTTGAGTTTTCTGGCTAATACAAAAATAGTCCAAAATACGCCCGGGTCCGATCTAAAATTACGATTTGAAAATACGAATAATGTACATATAAACCAAAACCAAAATAGGATATCCGGGTAACAAAAATGCATACCCCCAAGAACGGATGCATGTAACGTGCACGTAGCTATCCAAACAAGTTCGTTTCACTGAACGGGACGAGAACACGATGTACGGATGCTCACTGGGTGTGAGTACACCAGACAGGACTCGCCGAGAACTGACTGGATGGTATTATACCTAACATCAGATAGCAGTTCTCAGGTGACATGTGTGCAGATAGTCTGTTGACTTAAGGTCGTCATTTGTCTCGTGTGAGTTCCCACTGTGCTTTGATTACTACCCTACCACGGCTCAAAAGAGTCGTGCAAACAGGTTTTAGTTGGGTACAGTCCCGAGCCACAAGGAGGCAGTGAGCGACTGTTAGGGATTCGTCTCTCCTGGTATAGGGAGTCGATATCGCACTGTGATCGGTTGGTCATTACCATAAGTCCCTGGCCAGGGCTGATTGAGAATTACTGGTGGATTGATCAGTAGATTCTCGGATGGTCTTGAGCCACACCGGCACGACTTGAACGGTTATTAGGGGTCTGACATTCACCACCTCCCTAGACCATACATGCGATACTCTCAGACGAACAGACCGGACTGCGCGGATATTGTCACGGACAGGCTCGGTAGGGGTTACGGACGAGTTCGCTCGTCGGCCTCCTTTTCGACACGTACCTGGGTTACCGTTACGTACAGCTAGTGCCACTGACGGACTTGTGGTTAAACCCACTGCCATCGTACTGTCGAGTCTTTAGAGTCCCACACAGAGGGTTCCCCTAGATCAGGCGAGACGATGTAGATGTCGTATGGTCTTACGGCAGGGTTTCGATCGCATTCATGTACTGGCTACTCGAATGACGATCGGACGGATAATACTGGTAGGCTTTGATTTAAGCCGGATACTAGTATTGTAGTATTGGATTATACTGATCTCAGTGTATCCGTATTTTTCGGAATACGGATACGGGTATGAAAATACGGAAAAGGGCATTCTTGTAAATTCACAAGTTTGACCTTCTAGAAGGAGACACCTCATTATAGTTTTATTCTTTCTCATTAAAGGATTAATGAGGTGGAATTAGGAGAGTTATGAAGCATGGGTTGAAAGCATGGGTATGGATTTATTTATTCACTTTGGAATTACAATTCAAGTAAGGTTGCATTTTATTTGATTAAATAATTCCATGGTTGAATTATTGTGAAAATACTTAGCCATTCTCTTAGCTCATTTTTCTCATCATTCTCAAAAATGCTTTCTCTCTCCTAGGTTTTTCTTCTCTCCTTCTTCATGAAACTCATACACTTGCATGTGTTGCAAATCAATGAGTTTTGAGATCAACTAGTTCAATACACACTCTTTCTACATCCCCTTAGTTATCTCTCCTAGCAAGTAAGATCACTAAGGTATCTGTAGGGTTCCTAGGCACCCTAGTGAGGTCTCACAAGGCATCAACCATGCCCGTTTCAAAAATTACGGTGCCGAGAGACCCGACTACGGATCGTTTGCTAGAAACCTAGGCGAAAAAGCTAACTAGTTAACACTTAACTATGAGATATCGGAAATACAACCTTTGTAGATCCGGTGCTCCACCTCCATAGCTCTGCAACGAAGTCGTCTCCGCTGTCCAAATCAAATCCAGGCTCTAGCGTCGGCTTCGTCGAAGAATGGGCAAGCTAGGTCGTCGATGTCCATGCCGAAGATGATCTACGTCGAGGCATCGCTAAATCAAGCTCCACCTTCACCAAGCCCTAAAAACTTGTGAAGGAAACACACTCTACTACTTGGCAAGAGGTAGAGGATGAAGAAATAGGAAGTGGGTAGACTTTAGAATTGGATTTCTCACTCAAATCATCAATCCACCATTGATGACCTCAAGCTTTTTCTTCATGAAAGAAGATGAAGAAGAAGAAGAATATTATTATGATAAGATTAATTAGAAAGAAAAGAATAATCCAATCTTTATCATAACATGACCATGGTTATGTGTAGAGACTAAACCCAAGTTAAGTGAATGGTTAGGTTAAGAATGAAGACAAAAATGGTGACTAAGTCAAAGTATTCATGAAGCTTCATGAATGAACAAAAGAATGCTACCATTTTTCTTTTCTTTTCCTTAAAAGAATAATGAATATAAATAAATGAATAAGTATATAAAACCCTAACCATTCATACAACCATGGTTTAATCTTTACACAAGCACAAGTCAACATGTATCATCAAACATGATACAATGTATATGCACAAAAGTATATCACATATGCAACTTGCACAAACCAAGTGAGAAAATCCGTTTAAAGTGAACCAATACTAGTTAATGCAAAGTAATATATCAAATATATAATTATGCATTAAATCACTAAATCAACACTTGATTCAATGATCCGGTCATGTCGCACATAACCAACTGGTATCATCAGTAACAACTTATCGAATCAACACTTGATCCGATAATCCGGCTATATCGCATATAACCGATCAATGTCACATCGCGAGAATGAAATACGGTATCACATACACGTATCATTCTCGGTCCCTCACATATCTCATATGCGCTCCTATTTCGTTTCGCTTGAGCCAGGAAACCTCTGTGTAGGACTCTAAAGACTCGTCAATACGCCGGCAGCAGATGATGATCATATCAAACACCCACAAGCCGCAAGCGGTCTGCTAAACGTAACGGCCACCCGGGTATTGAGCGATCTGAAGATCGACGAGCAAGCCTGCTCACACTCCAGTGAATCCGACCAGTAACACTATCGTACAGTCCGGTCTGATCGTCTGATATGTCGCATATCTCGTCTAGGGGTGGTAAACGTCAGACCCCAATAGCTCAATAAGTCGTGTCGATATGAGGTCTATAACAATTCGAGAAACTACTGGTAACACTTACCAGTAAATCTCAGCAACCCTGGCCAGGGATTTCCTGTTATAGCCAATCGAACACAGCGCAACATCAACTCCCTATACCGGGAGAGACGAATCCCCTCCTATCGCTCATTGCCTCCATGTGACTCGGGACTGTACCCAAAAACCACCGTTTTGCACGCCCTCTTGGACGTGGTAAGATGGAAATCAAAGCACAGTGGGAACCACACAAGACTCTATGACGATCTCGGGTCAACAGACTACTCTGTACCAGTGTCACCAGAGAACTGCCATCTGACGTGAGGTATAATACCATCTGGGAGTTCTCGGCGAGTCCGTCCAGTGTACCCAGTCTCTACTGAGCACCCGTATATCATCTCTGATGTCAAACACCGATGGATATGGGATCATCCATCGCCCATCTGTATGGGTCGAGAAGGTATACGCTAGTCTACTCTGGTATATCGATGCCCCGTCTCGATACACCCACGACTAGGGACTTTGAAGGATGTACTTATGGACTACCATGTCCCCACTAGTATGATCCGCATCACAGTCCAGGTAGTCAAGTACAGATCCTAAGGGCTTTACCAACATGTAACAGGGAGACAATCAGTGTACACGTTAAGGTAAAGATCAACCAGATAGCATACTATCATGTCGAGCAAGAAAGTCCTCCCTATATATGTCCCAGCATCCACTACAATATACATCCTATGTATAGTAATGGCCTCTAGGGCATACATATAACTAACAATCTCCCACTTGCACTAGGGCCATCTGATAGCAGTGGTTGCAGTATCTCATACTCAACCATCCCATAAAAGTCTCTCTCTGGGAACAGGCCTTTGTGAGTGGATCCGCTGTGTTGTCCTCTGAGTCTACTCTCCTAACCTCGATCTCCCTGGAGATCAACCATCTCCATGATCAAGTGATACTGCCTTAGAATATGTCTGGATCACTGATGGGACCGGCGTTCCTTGGCAAAAGCCACAACTCCATTGTCACACAATGGGAGGAACTAAGTTCATCTCATGAACTAATATACACCCAAACAGCCTCTTCGGTAGCATCGTAAGTAGCGATGTATCCTGCCTTTATCGTCTAGTATGCCACGGTATCTATCTTGGAACTCTTCCAACATACCGTCCCTTTACTGAGGGTAAAGACAATGCCTGTGACTGACATTCAGTCGTCTTTATCACCCTGGAACCCTTCCAGTGATTCTCTCCAGGATCGATAGATACCATCTCACTACAACTAGTGAGAATCCTAACATCCAATTAAATCTATCTCATAGATCCAAAAACCAGGATTTAGGAGGTATCACTTTGATCCTATATGGAGAATCTTTGTGATAATCGGAGATTGATCGAGCGTAGCATAGGAAACTACTTCCCTATCAAGAGTATGTCATCCACGTACTCTACGAGGATCATCACCATACTCCCTACTACCTTTTTGTTTATACAAGGTTCATCTACCATTTTGATGATGTCAAACTCATTGACTAATTCATCAAAACAGATGTTCCAACTCCACGATGCCTGCTTTATCTTATAAAGCATCTTGCACACGTTTCCGTTGCTCCCACTGTCTACGAAGCCCTCTGGCTGTGTACTTATAGACGCACTCTTCTAAAACATCATTTAGAAACGCAGTCATGACACCCAACCACCAGATATCGTAGTCATGGTATGTAGCCGTGACAAGTAGGATCTGGATGGACTTAAGCATAGATCCTTAGAAAAGGTTTCAACATAATCCATATCTGGTTAATGATGCAAACCTTTAACAAGTCTAGCTTTGAAAGTCTCAACTTTTCCATGTACACCAAGTAATCTTCTCAAGATATACTTGCTCCTGATGGGGATTTAACCCTTCAGATATTGCAACCAAAGTCCATACTTTGTTGGTGTATAAGGATTCCATCTCAGTTCACTAAGCATCCAGCCATTCTTACAGAGTCCCACTCCTGATGGCCAGCTCGAAACTAGTTGGGTCATCATCTCATGATGCAATCCTCGCTCCCACTGTCATAGAGAAACCGAAGTATCTCTCAGGTGGGTGAGGAACCCTACTAGATCGGCGGAGAGGCTGAGGTTCATTGGAATCTACTGAATCCTTTGGCTCTATTAAATCATCTGCTGCAGTTTGTATAGCTGGAACATTTCCAGTTCTACATTACAGACTTTGCCTCGAGCTTGTCCGGATTTTGCTTTTAAACATAGGCCGGACAACCCAAATCTTAAGCAACTTAAGAGATGGGCTCTTCCCTTTCCATATCACATATGAAATGGTAGGCAACTGATTTGATTGGAACCCTATTCAATAGGTATGCAACTTCTCAAGTGCATAACTCCCAAAAGGAAATAGGTAACTCAGTAGTACTCATCATAGAGAACACCTTATCATATAGGGTGTGATTGCTCCGCCCTGATATACCATCGTGCTATGGTGTATACAGAGGAGTAATGCTGAGAGAGAATCTCATTCTCCTTTAGAATAGTCCAGTATTTCCGTGCTCAAGTATTCTCCTCCTTGATCTCATCATAGGACATAATACTTATACCCTTATTTTGGTTCTCTACTTCTCGCTTATATTCTGTGAATATCTCAAAAGGTTCGGACTCATGTTTCAACAGGAACATATGCCTGAATCTTGAGAGATTATCAGAGAATGTAATGAAGTATAAAGAACCGGTCTTGGCATGTGTAGACAGGGGACCTTACATACATCAACATGTATCATCCCAAGAGTTTACTAACTCTTTCTCTGTTTCCAATAAACAGAGCTGTGGTCATCCTATCTTTGTGACATGACTGGCGAGTTTCACAAGATGTAAATTCAAACTGATTTAAATATGCATCTAAATGTAACTCCAGCCAGTCGGGTCACATTGATATGACCTAGTCTACAATGCCTCAAGAAGGATTCGATCATTTCTGAACTATTCTTCTTGTGTGTGTTCTGTATACTAAGAACTGTAGTTTGATTTAGAACATCAATGCTTTTAGATAACGTGCCTGAACCGATCAACTTTTGATATAGGAAATGTTCAAAACATTATCCAACAATACAAAATTTTATCGTTTCTTTACTAATAAAGAGACAGATATGATTTTGCATAACAGGTTCGGTATCTAATAACATTCGTTCAGAATCAATGTATTGTAATACAGGGTGACAGTGACCAACAGACTTGGCTGCAACAATTGCCCCATTTTCTGCCTCATGAAACTTATCACCCGTTCTCAGTTCTCTACCTTTCTGTAGCCCTATGTAACAGATTACATATCTGGGATCCTGATCTGGTATCACATACCCAGGACGTAAAGGATACTGAGAAACAGTTCTGTATAATGAACACACCCGAAGATGATGCATCATCATGCACTCTCTTCGTTTGGGCGGCACGGGAAATCTGGTATTCCCCAATTTCCTGCTCTGTCTTATAACAATTATAAGTTGGAGCGGGACCAACGTTCCCCAGCTCAGTATAACAAGCGGGTTCGGTCAATATTCCGTATTATTATCTTGATTAAGGCGTGATATGGTCGCTACCTGGAGAGAGAGAGAAGAAAACACTCAGCGTGCGCTCTGTCAAGAATAGATTGGTTATTATTTTATCTAATCAGGATGGCTCCCACTGCTTTTTATCAAATCTTCCTTCAAACCCTAAAAGGAAAGACTAGCCAGGATTAATTACACACTACAAGTTCTCCAATCTTTCAGCCAGGCCAGTGTCGGTACTTTGAGGGAGGTCCCCCGTGCTTTCGCACGAACCTAATTACAGTAAACCTCGTTTTCCCAGAGGCGTAACCCCGTTGACACCTTTCTAGACACCTACATGATCGGCTAATTGTAATGTATAAAACTCTCCCAGGAGTAACTCTTACTCGCAGCGGGTATCGGGATCCAACTATCTCATAGAAGGTATGCAATCTCATTGCAAATTTCAACACTTGAAATTCCCGATAATATTTTGCCCCTAACGTGCTATGACCTTGACGAAAGCCAACAAACCATAGCCCGCTAGTCAAGTTCAACCCGTACATTTCTTGATCGAATTAAACCCACCCGCACGACCCTTGACGAAAGCCAACAAAGCCGCACGACTACCCTAATCCAATCGCATCGTATGCTAGCAGATAAGCAGCATATAGTTACCGCACACTGCACCTTGACGAAAGCCAACAAATGCAGCACGAATACTATATACAACTTATCTGAAATGACGGAGGGCTACGACAGGTTTTTCTGAAAACCTATTGCGTAATGAACTTGATATCGTTGTAGGATCGAATGATTTTTGAAATGGAGTGCCTTTGAGGCTTTTCTAGTTTTGCTAAAGGAGTCACTCCCGGTGAAGGGATCGTCGGTCCTTTCCTCGTCGAATGAGGTGCTGGATATATCATATATATCACTGTGCAAAGCAAAAACTCTTAAAAGCAATCAAAAGACAAACCGAATGTGTAGCATCTGCCAGTTATTGCTAAAGGAGTCACTCCCGGTTAAGGGATCTCGGTCCTTTCCCTATCGAATAAGGTGCAGGATATATCACATATACCTCTGTGCAAAGCAAGAACTGTAGCTACCTGTTTTATTTTGAAATTCGATTCTACAACATCTTAGGTTTCTTTTATTTTCATTAATCACATTAATGAAGTCCCATCATATAAGTACCTAAACATCACAGATAAATACGACGTACACTTATGCCATCCGCATTCGCCTCGATGTCCCCTCGTGCACCGTTAGGTTAGGTAACTAACGGCAGAGCGGGGCAGGGCTAGCGCGGGTGTAAAACATAAGTAACGTCTATATAATATATCATATATACTATATATAATACCTGTCACAGAACATCACATGATCACAGATAAAACACAGCAGAAGAAACATATGAAATATTGGATATACTAGGACGTCCGTGTTTTCAATACGAGCCAGTATAAAACACGGATTCCACGGTCGTGATGAATAGCCAATCCCACACCCCTAGACCCCTACGAGAGCGGCAAGCAACCCTACCAATTCTAGTGTTAGGAGACCCGGACTCGACTCCTCGAGTTGGTCTCCCACTGGACCCCAGAACCCGGTTACTTGTGCTCCCCTCCTTGCGTCTATCCTAGTGCGGAAAAGTAAATAATATACAAATGGTGACAACATCCGCAACCTGGAAGTGCCCCAATAAAAGAATATTACATACAAGTTTTTACATGAATGAAAATGAAAAACACTCATCTCACATAAAAAAACCCCGGCTATTCAAACACGACGATCCAATATAACATATCCAGCAACACATAACATCACATGTCATCAACGTAAGTAAATATGCGCATCCCAATTGTCGTTGACGTATAGCAACGAAACCGGCGATATCACATGTTACACTTACGGTCACAGAAAAGAAAGTGTAAAACTACAACAGTTGGAATCCGCAATCTGCATAGACATCGCATGCCTAATCAAATGAATACCTTAGACATCACATGCCTAACAATTATAAACCCCGCATTTTAGTCTCATCATCGAAAACACTTTTCAATATCAAGTCGGGCAATTCAACAAGATTCCCGACAACCTGATCGAATGCTCGTCGCAAACTTCAGTAGACGGCCGCACCCCCGATACCATCGACGAAGTGCACCAAGGCGGAACACCGTTGCCGCGAGCACCCGAACGGATGCTTTCGGCGACGGGGTTCTCCTACAGTCACTTGGTCGGGGCTATGGAGTGAGGCTGTCTATTAAGTTTACCCGGCGAGTATCCGCGTATGCTACGTGATTGCAACGGACTTTTGATCACATCAAAATTCCGTGGCAACCGATCAAGTGAGACTAAACTGCTACGTTTATAACATTCATTTAGTTATCACATAACTACTTGTGAATTCCAATTATTGTATCTCATTCCGGATAAATAGAAAATGTCAAACTTTCCGATCGAACAATCGAACACCCAACTTTTCCCGATACAGATCAACACATGAAATAAGTCTATCAACATTCAGTTCATGCCTCAGTACCGACGGTCCAGCCGTAGAAGGGTCAAGCCAACGCCTCACATGTGGCACGCCGTACTGCCCCAAACCCGAAGGTTCAAAGGGCAGTTCAAGACGGTCACATAATCGAGTTAAGGTTTGTTGTCTTCTAGAGGGTCCATCGAGTTACTTGCACTACTTAGAACGTCGTTAAACTACGGAAAAATCCAACACTTGGAAATTTCCCGACAGGGGAAAAATTGGGTATTTATATCCGGTCGAACTATTTAACATATTCTAAAATTTATCCGGAAAGCCAAATAGACAAAATTTGATACCCCGATCGAAACACCGAATCCCCAAAACAACTCCAGAAAATTCAACTCTTGAAACAGTATTAAAAATGCCCAGAAAATACAAACAACAGAGGTATGAATTACTGTGCAAAGAACCGTCGCTAATGCCTTCAATGCGCCGCGGAACCGCCGCTATAGGGGGGTCAACGCCGCGGTTCCGCGGTCAACCTGGGGAATTAGTGGCTCGTTTTTCATGGTAATTCATACAATACCCTGCTGAATTTTTTAAGCACTTTTAATTTGGAAAAAACCCAGAATTTGGAAAAAGTCCAGAGAGCTATTTTGGGTTCGGATTTTGATTCGATCGGACTTCAAATTCCGTCTACGCTTCGCCTAAGGCTCTAGCTAGGCTCTGATACCACTGTAGGGTTCCTAGGCACCCTAGTGAGGTCTCACAAGGCATCAACCATGCCCGTTTCAAAAATTACGGTGCCGAGAGACCCGACTACGGATCGTTTGCTAGAAACCTAGGCGAAAAAGCTAACTAGTTAACACTTAACTATGAGATATAGGAAATACAACCTTTGTAGATCCGGTGCTCCACCTCCATAGCTCCGCAACGAAGTCGTCTCCGCTGTCCAAATCAAATCCGGGCGCTAGCGTCGGCTTCGTCGGAGAATGGGCAAGCTAGGTCGTCGATGTCCATGCCGAAGATGATCTACGTCGAGGCATCGCTAAATCAAGCTCCACCTTCACCAAGCCCTAAAAACTTGTGAAGGAAACACACTCTACTACTTGGCAAGAGGTAGAGGATGAAGAAATAGGAAGTGGGTAAACTTTAGAATTGGATTTCTCACTCAAATCATCAATCCACCATTGATGACCTCAAGCTTTTTCTTCATGAAAGAAGATGAAGAAGAAGAAGAATATTATTATGATAAGATTAATTAGAAAGAAAAGAATAATCCAATCTTTATCATAACATGACCATGGTTATGTGTAGAGACTAAACCCAAGTTAAGTGAATGGTTAGGTTAAGAATGAAGACAAAAATGGTGACTAAGTCAAAGTATTCATGAAGCTTCATGAATGAACAAAAGAATGCTACCATTTTTCTTTTCTTTTCCTTAAAAGAATAATGAATATAAATAAATGAATAAGTATATAAAACCCTAACCATTCATACAACCATGGTTTAATCTTTACACAAGCACAAGTCAACATGTATCATCAAACATGATACAATGTATATGCACAAAAGTATATCACATATGCAACTTGCACAAACCAAGTGAGAAAATCCGTTTAAAGTGAACCAATACTAGTTAATGCAAAGTAATATATCAAATATATAATTATGCATTAAATCACTAAATCAACACTTGATTCAATGATCCGGTCATGTCGCACATAACCAACTGGTATCATCAGTAACAACTTATCGAATCAACACTTGATCCGATAATCCGGCTATATCGCATATAACCGATCAATGTCACATCGCGAGAATGAAATACGGTATCACATACACGTATCATTCTCGGTCCCTCACATATCTCATATGCGCTCCTATTTCGTTTCGCTTGAGCCAGGAAACCTCTGTGTAGGACTCTAAAGACTCGTCAATACGCCGGCAGCAGATGATGATCATATCAAACACCCACAAGCCGCAAGCGGTCTGCTAAACGTAACGGCCACCCGGGTATTGAGCGATCTGAAGATCGACGAGCAAGCCTGCTCACACTCCAGTGAATCCGACCAGTAACACTATCGTACAGTCCGGTCTGATCGTCTGATATGTCGCATATCTCGTCTAGGGGTGGTAAACGTCAGACCCCAATAGCTCAATAAGTCGTGTCGATATGAGGTCTATAACAATTCGAGAAACTACTGGTAACACTTACCAGTAAATCTCAGCAACCCTGGCCAGGGATTTCCTGTTATAGCCAATCGAACACAGCGCAACATCAACTCCCTATACCGGGAGAGACGAATCCCCTCCTATCGCTCATTGCCTCCATGTGACTCGGGACTGTACCCAAAAACCACCGTTTTGCACGCCCTCTTGGACGTGGTAAGATGGAAATCAAAGCACAGTGGGAACCACACAAGACTCTATGACGATCTCGGGTCAACAGACTACTCTGTACCAGTGTCACCAGAGAACTGCCATCTGACGTGAGGTATAATACCATCTGGGAGTTCTCGGCGAGTCCGTCCAGTGTACCCAGTCTCTACTGAGCACCCGTATATCATCTCTGATGTCAAACACCGATGGATATGGGATCATCCATCGCCCATCTGTATGGGTCGAGAAGGTATACGCTAGTCTACTCTGGTATATCGATGCCCCGTCTCGATACACCCACGACTAGGGACTTTGAAGGATGTACTTATGGACTACCATGTCCCCACTAGTATGATCCGCATCACAGTCCAGGTAGTCAAGTACAGATCCTAAGGGCTTTACCAACATGTAACAGGGAGACAATCAGTGTACACGTTAAGGTAAAGATCAACCAGATAGCATACTATCATGTCGAGCAAGAAAGTCCTCCCTATATATGTCCCAGCATCCACTATAATATACATCCTATGTATAGTAATGGCCTCTAGGGCATACATATAACTAACAGTATCTCATGGAGGTTGGAGCTTGATCGTAGGCCCCTCGGGTGGATCCATCTTTGACGCAAAGGAGACCGGCAACCGAACTCTTCCAAACCCTAGAAGAAGCCAAAGAAAGGAGATCAAGAACAAGGAGCTTAAACCAAGGAGCAAGGAGCAACTTGAAGACCCGAAGGACTAGGAACGAGGGTCTAACTCCTTTACATAGTAGTTAACTCTCTCTCTTAGTTTAGTTTTGTTATATAAGGCTTAATAAAGATCCTAAAGTGGGAAAAATTTCATGATGCTAAGCAAAAACTAGTTTCTTTTGAAGTGAGAAAACCGTTTTTAAAGTATTCCGCCTCCCCGTGACCCGTGGGGTGTGCATCATGGACTTACACTGGTATCAGAGCCATATTAAACCTTCTCTAACTTGTTAGCAAAGTGTTGGAAATTCGATCGCCGGAAAAACACGAAAAACACATCCAAAAATATCAGTTTCTGCCGATTTTGAAATCTGGTCCTAAAATATTTTCAGATGGCTTAAAAATATAGGCAGGGTTTTCTAAGAATACTTATGAAATTTAGGCCACTGAATCGATCAACTCACCGCGGATCCGCGGCCGAACCAAGCGTTCGGCCGCTGATCCGCCGCCGAGTTGACTCGGATTCAGCCCAAATTTCTTCTGCTATTCTTAGTTTTTGGATTTGTGATTTTTGGGATATTTTGATTCTGCCCAGATATTTTGTGTACTGTGTTGACCTGAGGATAGATTCAAAATTGCTTATTCGATCGAAATTCTAATTGCTTTAGCTAATCGGTTCTTCTGTAATGCTTTATGTGTTTTGAAACGTCCGCTAATCGCTATACGACGATTAGTGGGGGTTGCACATATCTGTAATGGTTTGTTTGTGTATATGAATGTTATTGGACTGTCGATGATGAATAGCCGGGGGATGTGAGATGAGTGTTTTCTTTTCTTTCATTCAATGTAATTTATGAAATTGATGTAATATTATTTTTGCGGGGCACATCCGGGATGAGGTTGTAGCCACTATTGTATTATTTCTTTTTACTGTTTTTGCTCCTAGGATAGACCCAAGGAGGGGTGCACAAACTACCGGGTATTTTGAAGTGCTTAGTGGCTTACTCACGTTGTTGAGGGAGACTACTTCACTTCTGGTACTTAGCGGGTAGTTTGCCGCACCCGTAGGGGTCTCGGGTGGGGTTTTGGCTATTCATCACGACCGTGGAACCCGTCCTTCGTTATGGGCTTAAACGAAGTACGGTATTCCTAGTATATCCAATATCTTCATCTGTGATCTGGAATGCTTATTATTGCGTGCGACGAATGGATATATCTATATATGATATTTATTAGGCGTTGCTTATGTTTTTCACCCGTGCTAGTCCAGCCCCCGCTCTGTCGTTAGTTAAGTAACCTAACGGGTAATGACGGGGCCCAGTGGCGAATGCGGATGGCATAAGCGTACATTGTATTTTCATTATTTTCTGCAATGGTAGGATTAAATGATGGGACAGCATTAATTCATTAATGCAAAGAAAATAAACCTAAACTAAATCGTTGAAACAATTTCAAAACCACTCGGTTTTTTTCAAAAAGCAAATTTTAAATGCGGAGCTTAAACCACTCCTTTTAAAAATCTATCTTGGTTCCTTCGATCATATCAAGTTCACTACGTTAATGGTTTTTGCCAAAAATCAGCCGTAACCCTCCGTCGTTTCAAATAAACAGCACATCGTATTCATGCTATGTTTGTTGGCCTACGTCAAGGCATGGTGTATGGTAGCAATGTGTTGCTTATTTGTTGCATAGATAGATGCATTAGTTTAGGACAGTCGTACAGCCTTGTTGGCCTACGTCAAGGGCGAGTACGGATGGATCTAAATTAATCAGGACAACGACGAGTAGAACTTGACTTGTATCTTATGATTTGTTGGCCTACGTCAAGGTCATAAGAGCTTGGAGTAAAAATCACATCGGGAGTTTCAAACATAAAGGAAACTTGCAGATTTAGCATACCTTCTGGAGTGTGGTGACTACAGTGGCTTCCATCTAGGGCATCATGCAATGATAGTTGGATCCCGATCCCACTAATGGGTAGGATTACTCTCGGGAAATTTTCTCACTTAACAATCAATACTATAAACCAAGTAGGTGTCTAGAAAGGTGTTAGAGGGGCTACGCCTTCAGGGAAAAGAGGTTCTTTAATTAAGGAACTTCGCGAAAGCGTTGGAAAACCTCCCTCGAAGTACCAACACTGGCCTGGCTGAAAGGTTAAATAAGTATTGTGACGTGTGATTAAATCCTGACTAATTCTTCTTTTAGGGTTTGAAGAAGGATTTGAGGAAACAGTGGGAGCCATCCTGTTTAGATAAACTAATAAACCAATCTAAACTTGCAAGAGCATATGCTGAGTGTTTCTTTTCTCTCTCTCTCTGGCAGCTACCATGACAGGACTAAAACTATTACTTGAAAAAAATACACTGACTGGGCCAAACTATAAAGATTAGCTAAGGAACGTCAACATTGCACTGACTTATGACAAAGTGGCATATGTTACCACCGCTATTCCTCCCCCTATCCCAAGACCAGATTCCTCAGTTGCAGACAAGGAGGTTCGCAAAACCTGGGATCTAGACTATGAGAGAGCTAAGTGTATCGTGCTGGCGTCCATGAACAATGAACTCCAGAAACAGCACGAGGGTATGGATATTATATCCATCTTTCTCCATTGCAAAGAATTGTATGGGGAGCACTCCCGTATCGCGAGGTACGAGACCTTAAGGAAACTCTTCCAGATGAGGTTAGCTCCAGGATCACCTGTAGGAGAGCATGTCCTGAAAATGATCAGCCTCATTGAGGAACTCGCAAACCTGGGATGCATGCTAGAGAATGAGTTGTACATCAACTTGATTTTGCAGTCCTTTCCCCACACCTTCTCTCAGATCGTGCTGAACTTCAACATGCACGAAATGGAAGCTGATCTTCCAAAGCTCCTCAACATGTTGAGGGTAGCAGAGACCTCCTTGAAAAAGGAGAAGACCCCCGTTCTGTATGTTGGCCAGTCATCTTCTAAATCTAAAGAGAAAGCTAAAGGGAAGAAGAAGATGAAAGCCACCAAACCGAAAGGTGGGGTCAAGAAGGTGCAGGGAACGAACAAGGCAGGAAGGGTGAAGGCGGATAAGAACGAATGCTATTATTGTCACAAGCAAGGGCACTGGAAGAAGGATTGCATGGCTTTCAAAGCCAAGGACACGAAGCAAGCTGCTGCTGCTGCTTCAGGTGTGTTTGTAATCGAAAACTGTCTTTCAGTAAACTCTACATCATGGGTACTTGATACCGGTTCTGGTTCTCACATCTGTAATTCTTTGCAGGCTCTGAGAAACCGTAGAGCATTAAAGACAGGTGATATGACTCTCCGGATGGGCAATGGAATGCACGTAGATGCTATTGCAATAGGGGAATATCACCTGGGGTTGACTAGTGGGCACATTTTGGTGTTGTACAGCTGTTTTTGTATTCCCAGTATGCTGTGTAATATTATATCAGTATCTTTGTTATCTAATAAAGGATATAATTTTGCGCTTGAAAGAAATGTCATGAACATTTTCCTAAATCAAGAGATGATTGGGTTTGGCACACTGGAAAACGGCATATACATACTTAATCAATCTCAAGTTTTCAATATTCAAAACACGCTTAAAAGAAAGGCTCCAGATTCAAACCAAGCCTTCCTATGGCATTGTAGACTTGGTCATATAAACGAAATAAGGTTGACTAAGTTACATAAAGATGGATATTTAGATCCGTTTGAATAATCATCATATGCAACTTGTCAATCATGTATCAAAGGAAAAATGACCAAATCTCCGTTCACCGGACACGGAGAAAGAGCCACGGAACTCTTAGGACTTGTACACAGTGATGTATGTGGTCCAATGTCTACACATGCATGAAGCGGTCACTCCTACTTCATCACTTTTACTGATGACTTCTCTAGGTATGGACATGTGTTCTTAATGAAGCATAAAATTCGAGGCCTTTGAGAAGTTTAAGGAGTATAAAAATGAAGTGGAGAAACAAACTGGTAAAAGCATCAAGACACTTCGATTTGATCGAGGTAGAGAATACTTAAGTACCAGTTTCCTTGAATGCTTAAAAGAGAATGGAATTCTCTCTCAGCTTACTCCACCTTATACACCTCAGCATAATGGTGTATCAGAAAGGAGGAATCGCACGCTACTGGACATGGTGCGTTCAATGATGAGTAATGCTGAGTTGCCACTTTCCTTCTGGGGTTTTGCGCTAGAATCAGCAGCATACCTATTGAATAGAGTTCCGACTAAGTCTGTGCCTACAACTCCATATGAAATGTGGAGCGGGAAGAGATCATGTCTCAAGTATATCAAGATATGGGGGTGTCCGGCATATGTTAAAAAGCATAATCCGGACAAGCTCGAGGCACGATTGGTTTTGTGCAAGTTTGTAGGATACCCCAAGCATTCAAGGGGATATCTGATCTACCATACTGAAGAACAAAAGGTGTTTGTCGCTCGCCACATTGTCTTCTTAGAGAGCGAATTTCTTGCAAAAGAAATTAGTGGGAGCGCGGTAGAGCTGGAAGAAATTCCAGAACCTCAAACTACTGCCGATGATTTAGTAGAACCTCAGGTTTCAATGGAGCCCGACGAACCAACGCCACTCCGCAGATCTAGCAGGCTTTCTCATCCTCCTGAAAGATATTATGGGTTTCTTGTAGATGGGGATCGAGAAGATTGCATCATCGATGATGATGAGCCTACTAATTTTCAGCAGGCTATCACGAGTAAAGACTCGGTGAAGTAGCTGGATGCTATGAGATCCGAAATGGAATCCATGTACACCAATAAATTATGGACTTTAGAAGTTGCTCCTCCTGGGGTGAAACCAGTTGGATGCAAGTGGATCTTCAAAAAGAAGATTGGTGCATTTGGACAAGTGGAAACCTACAAAGCTAGACTCGTTGCAAAAGGTTTTCGTCAAAGACCAGGATTGGACTATGATGAAACCTTTTCACCAGTAGCTATGCTTAAATCCATTCGGATCCTGCTTGCTATTGCTGCCTTCCATGACTATGAAATCTGGCAGTTGGACGTAAAAACAGCTTTTCTAAATGGACATTTAGAAGAGAGTGTTTACATGGATCAACCAGAAGGTTTCTTAGACAGTGGGAGCAGCGGAAAAGTGTGCAAGTTGCTTAAATCCATTTATGGATTAAAGCAAGCATAGCGGAGTTGGAACATCTGCTTTGATAAGACGGTCAACGAATTTGACTTTATCAAAAATGTAGATGAACCATGCATTTATAGGAAGATTGTAGAAGGAGCAGTAGTCTTCCTCGTTTTATACGTCGACGACATACTACTGATAGGGAATGATGTCCCTATGCTACAATCAGTAAAGCTCTTCTTGTCACAGAAATTCTCCATGAAAGACTTGGGAGATGCATCCTACATTCTGGGCATTAAGATCTATCGTGATAGATCCAAAAGGATGTTGGGACTTTCACAGTCAGGGTATATTGACACTATACTAAAGAGATTTAGTATGGAAGATTCCAAGCGCGGTAATTTACCCGCTTGTCACGAGATCACCCTCTCCAAAGAGATGTCTCCAAAGACTGATGAAGAGAGGGCTCGCATGAGTATTATACCCTACGCTTCGGCAGTATGATCCATAATGTATGCGATGTTATGTACCAGACCAGATGTAGCTTACGCACTTAGTGTGGTAAGCAGGTATCAGTCTGACCCAGGTGAGAAGTATTGGATAGCGGTAAAGAACATTCTCAGGTACCTGAGAAGGACTAAGGAGATGTTCTTGGTTTACGGTAATGGGGACCTCCAGGTCGAGGCTTTTACCGACTCCAGCTTCCAAAGTGACAAAGATGACTCTAAATCCGTTTCAGGTTTTGTGTTTACCCTCAATGGAGGGGCGGTATGTTGGAGGAGTTCCAAACAGGATACCGTCGCAAACTCAACTATGGAGGCTGAGTATATAGCTGCTAACGATGCCGTGAAAGAAGCTGTCTGGATGAAGAAGTTCATCTCTGAACTTCAGGTGGTTCCGCCCATTGCCAATCCAATACCTTTGTATTGTGATAACAATGGGGCTGTAGCATTAGCGAAGGAACCAAGGTCCCATCAGAAATCCAGGCATATCTTGAGGCGGTATCACCTGATCAGGGAGATCATGGATCGTCAGGAGATCGAGGTGCGGAGAGTGGACACAAAAGACAACACGGCAGATCCATTCACCAAGGCCATCTCTCAAGTCCAGTTCGAGAGGCTGTTTGAGATGTTGGACATGCGGTAGCCAGCAACTGGATCTAGTGCAGACAATGGGTACTCATTGCGCCAATTATAGGCCTTACTGCAAGTGGGAGATTGTTGGATATATATGCCCTAGAGGCTTTCATTGTATAGGATGCTAGGGATATGTATGTACATGACAATCTTGCTTGATATGATAGTACGCTATTTGGTTTGTCTTTATCATAACGTGTGATATATTTTACTTTATACATGTTGATAAAGCCCATAGGGTGTTTGCCTGACTACCGGCATTGTGATGGCAGTCATACTTGTGGGAGCTGGATAGTCAATAGGCACATTCTTAAATGTCTATGGTCGCAGGAGTATCGAGACTGGGCATCGATGCTCCAGAGTAGACCAGTGTATACATATCTAGACCCTGACGAGGGGCGATGGATTGGTCCCGCAGCCATTGGTGATGTGCACCTAAGATTGTATACAGATGCTCACTGAGTGTGAGTACACCGGACAGGACTCGCCGAGAACTGACTGGATGGTATTATACCTAACGTCAGAAAGCAGTTCTCAGGTGACACGTGTGCAGATAGTCTGTTGACTTAAGGTCGTCATTTGTCTCGTGTGAGTTCCCACTGTGCTTTGATTACTACCCTACCACGGCTCAAAGGAGTCGTGCAAACAGATTTTAGTTGGGTACAGTCTCGAGCCACATGGAGGCAGTGAGCGACTGTTAGGGATTCGTCTCTCCCGGTATAGGGAGTCGATATCGCACTATGATCGGTTGGTCATTACCATAAGTCTCTGGCCAGGGCTGATTGAGAATTACTGGTGGACTAATCAGTAGATTCTCGGATGGTCTTGAGCCACACCGGCATGACTTGTACGGTTATTAGGGGTCTGACGTTCACCACCTCCGTAGACTATACATACGATACTCTCAAACGAACAGACCGGACTGCGCGGATATTGTCACGGACAGGCTCAGTAGGGGTTACGGACGAGTTCGCTCGTCGGCCTCCTTTTTGACACGTACCTGGGTTGCCGTTACGTACAGCTAGTGCCACTGACGGACTTGTGGTTAAACCCACTGCTAGCGTATTGTCGAGTCTTTAGAGTCCCACATAGAGCGTTTCCCTAGATCAGGCGAGACGATGTAGATGTCATATAGTCTTACGGCAGGGTTTCGATCGCATTCGTGTACTGGCTACTCGAATGACGATCGGACGGATAATACTGGTAGGCTTTGGTTTAAGCCGGATACTAGTATTGTAGTATTGGATTATACTGATCTTAGTGTATCCGTATTTTTCAGAATACGGATACGGGTATGAAAATACGGAAAAGGGCATTCTTGTAAATTCACAAGTTTAACCTTCTAGAAGGAGACACCTCATTATAGTTTTATTCTTTCTCATTAAAGGATTAATGAGGTGGAATTAGGAGAGTTATGAAGCATGGGTTGAAAGCATGGGTATAGATTTATTTATTCACTTTGGAATTACTATTCAAGTAAGGTTGCATTTTATTTGATTAAATAATTCCATGGTTGAATTATTGTGAAAATACTTAGCCATTCTCTTAGCTCATTTTTCTCATCATTCTCAAAAATGCTTTCTCTCTCCTAGGTTTTTCTTCTCTCCTTCTTCATGAAACTCATACACTTGCATGTATTGCAAATCAATGAGTTTTGAGATCAACTAGTTCAATACACACTCTTTCTACATCCCCTTAGTTATCTCTCCTAGCAAGTAAGATCACTAAGGTATCTCATGGAGGTTGGAGCTTGATCGTAGGCCTCTCGGGTGGATCCATCTTTGACGCAAAGGAGACCGGCAACCGAACTCTTCCAAACCCTAGAAGAAGCCAAAGAAAGGAGATCAAGAACAAGGAGCTTGAACCAAGGAGCAAGGAGCAACTTGAAGACCCGAAGGACTAGGAACGAGGGTATAACTCCTTTATATAGTAGTTAACTCTCTCTCTTAGTTTAGTTTTGTTAGATAAGGCTTAATAAAGATCCTAAGTGGGAAAAAGTTCATGATGCTAAGCAAAAACTAGTTTCTTTTGAAGTGAGAAAACCGTTTTTAAAGTATTCCGCCTCCCCGCGACCCGTGGGGTGTGCATCATGGACTTACACCAATTCCACTGGTGCCATCAGATAGTACGCCTTTGAGATTGGCGCTGCACCAGGAACAAGATCGATCGCGAACTCCACATCTCGTTTGGCGATAAACCCGAGATGTCCTCAAACACATTCATGAACTCTCGTGCTACAGCTGGCGCTTCCTCCTTATCAACTTCCATCGACTCAAGAACGGTGTTTGTCGGCCTAGCCCTAAACTCGACTGGCCCGACAGAACTGCTACCTCCAGCAAAAACAAACTCCGGATGTCCGGGAATCTGGAAAATCACTTCCTTTGCCCTACAATCAATGTGAGCGTGGAAAGTGCCGAGAAAGTCCATTCCCAAAACAACATCATAGCTGCCAGTATCGATCACCAAGAAATCTGTAAATAACTCTCGTCCGCAAATAACAACAGAACAATCCTTGCACTCACTACTATATATGATTTTTCCGTTCCCAGTGTGTATGTCCCAACAACTAGACAGGGTCGTGCAAGCAATCAAGTGTGCAGCAATAAACTTGGATGACATAAAACAATGGGATGCACCAGAATCGAATAATGCTAATGCGGAAAAACCATGAACAAGTAGGATACCTGAAACGACTTCCCCTGAAGCCTTGGCCTCTTCGGTCGTCAGAGTAAAGGCTCGAGCTTGATTGGGCCCTTGAGTTATTTGCTTCTGCCCCTGAATCTACCTTTGCGGTGGCTTCTGAGTATCATCCTTCAAACAAAGGTTCGACGGACAAACATTGATAGTATGGTCAGCTAACCCGCAAACCAAACAAAGTCCAAGCATCCTTCGACACTCCTTCTGCACGTGTCCGGGTAGATGGCAGTACCCATAAATCGTCCTTCCCTTTTTCTCGGGCACGACTGGCTTCTTCATCGGCACAATACCACGTCTGTCCACTGGAATACCTCTGCGTAAAGGAGCTCGGTTCGGCGTAAATGCCGGCTTCCGTAACACAACTGCCTGCTGCTGCCTACCCCCTGTCATCACTGATAAGCTCTGCTGCTCTCTAGCTGCTTTAAGAACTTGCGAGAAAGTGGTCAATCCCAGAGATATAATGTGCCTCTAGATTTCCACGTCCAAACTGCGCATGAACCTTCGTGCCCTATCAGCTTCTTTAGCCACCAAAGGTCCCGCAAATCGGCTGAGCCGTGTCCACTCAGCCTCATGCGCATCCATGGATCCGCCATTCTGCTTCAAACTCATAAACTTTTCTTCCATTTCTTCCCGTGCAGTCTGCGGAAAGTACTTCTCCAAGAAACTCTGCGAGAAAGTTTCCCAACTGATCGGCTTGGGCAAACGGGTCTCTTCCACAAGCCACCACTCATGGGCATAGTCCACCAATTGGATGCGTACAACATCCACTCTCTGGTCCTCCGGAATCTGTGCTGCAATGAGCAGATTCTCCGTATTGACTAGCCACTGCTCCGCTGGCAACGGCTCCTCCAAACCGGTGAAAATGGACGGACCAAGTCTCCTGAAATCCGCCACGGTGCCCACACGCTGTACCGGCTTGGCTGCAACAGTGTCTACGGACTGCTGGACTGTCCGCAAACCTTCCTGAAAAGCTTCTGCTTACCGCTGATTTATCTCGGTTTGCCGCTTCTGGTTCTCCAACATCCCACAAATTACTCCAAGCAATGTAGCGTTATCAACACGCCTCTGATACGATCGCAGTTCTCTATCCTCCATGATCCTGAAACCAAGACACCGAAGAGGATCAGTATGGTAAACAAGATTCAAAACTTGCGATAAAACATAAACTGGTAAGCAATGGAACCGAGAGAAGCAAGGTAATACAATAGCCTTAAAACAAGGAAGTGAATCAAGACTAGGACTCTAAGTTACGTAAATAGAGTACCGCATTCTAACCATGCTGCAGTTCATAGTTACAATCACATAATTCCGTTCAAGTCGCCCAAATCCTAATATCAGAATAGAGAGAAATAGTAAGGAACCAGAAGGTTTGCATATCGTCAGACAAGGGTCAAGAGAAAGATATGATTCAAGAATCACAATAACAATATGGCAGGACATATTCCTAATTACGGGTATTCTGATTCGTGTATTGGGTCCAATACCCAACTATAAAAGAATCAAACCCGATTAAGCTAAATCCTATGGCTCTAATACCAAACAAACCCTGTCACGTCCCGCTTCTCAGAGTGCGCTAAGATCGACATGTGACAGAGCCAATCATGCTACATGTGGCTAGGAAACATCCCTCCACAGTCACATTACGGCTGTCTATAAGATATCAAGAACAATAAAAAATATAAACTATTTAGTACATGTCCATATGCCAGAATAAACGAGTCAAGAAATATAAATGTGCGGAAGCAATAAATCCAATAAACAGTAACATCTGGAAAATACGTCCCAAATACGGGCTCACATCAGGAAATGAAAGTACGGAAAATAAACTAAACTAAACTAAATACTAACAGGATCCTCACTGCTCGACCTGTCGGCTGAAGTACTCCTACTCAGCCTGCAACAAAGGTAGAGGATCTGGGCCATGCAAAACCCAGACGTTAGTGCGTCATAATATCAAACGATAAAATATAATCAGGAGGTAACAAGATATGCAGGCATGAGTATGAACAGTAATATGAATGAAATAAGTAAACACGGATGTGGAACAGTGAAGTGTATCAGTGTATGTGACGTGAGGTGATCTATCTAAACTGTGCTACTGGATTAATTACTCTCAAGTCTTTGAAATCAATTTAATGAATCGTCGATATAACTCAATAGTATCCCGTGCATATCCGGGACCACGGTCCAGACTCTCGGGGCTGAATCCGAGACGTGCCGCTAAGCACAAACTGGAAACATGTACAGACGAATGATGTCAGCAACATCATCCCGGGACTGGCCTAGCCCCCAAAACTGATCAGTATAAGCGTCGAACTGTTGAGTTACAAGTCAGGTTTCATCATTGATTTCCCCTTACCTCCAAGTTATGTGTTCAAATCAGGTATTGATAAATCTGGAGTTAATGCCAACACAGAATCAAGCAAGTACAAGTTTGTCTATGCAGACAACAGGATACGTCCGTCGGGACAACATGTCAGGATTGTCGGAATTAGAAACAGGATCAGGTTATATGTCAAGTAGTGGTATATCAGGTCATGACAGGTAGTGCACAGGTATCAAACGGATACTCATAATAAAACTATAGCAAGTACGGGTGCACGATAAAAGTACGGATGCACAGTAAAACACGGATGCACAAATATCTATCAGGGATTACATCTGCAGCTTCATGACTACGCATGATGCACATTATCAAGCATGGGGTGTTAATATAACAGTAACATGAAATAATGTGATCTGGCATGCAACTAGATATATAATAAATGATACGGATGCGAACGGATATCAGAAAACAGTAAAACTGTAACATGGATGCACAATACCATAAACATGCAATATTCTTATTAATATAGATGCGAGTATAATAATATAGCCTGTATCAAGCTAACTTACATGCAACCAAATATGTAATTAATGATATGGATGTGTACGGATATCCGAAAACAGTAAAACAATAATATGGATGTACAATGGAGTCAATATGTGATTTTTTTATTCATATGGATGCAAAATATGTATCAAAGCATGTAGCAAGGTAAACTTGCTTGAACGGATCTCACGACGGGGTGCGTACGCTGCTTCCGACGTCGGGTAAACGTCGCAATGTACACACGCGCACACGGGACAGGACCATGCAAAGCAAGAAGGTGACCACGCTGGCTAGGAACGTCCGCTGAGTCGCCCGGATCGTCGGCGACGGTACGGCTCCGGCAATCACCGGAAAACAGAAACCAAGAAAGAAGAAAAAGAGAAGAAGAAGAAGAAAGAGAAGAAGATGAAGGTGCTGTGGTCTGGGGTTTGGTCCTCGGGGACAGAGGAGAGGCTAGGGGAATGTCGATGATGGGTCATGGGTTTCCGGCGAGGTTTCACGGCGAGGTGGCTGCGGGTTCTTAAAGTCGTGGATTGGCTCAGTGCAGGGTTCTTGCTCAGGTTCTAGGAAGTAAGAGAGAGGAGAGAGGGGGAGAAAGTGGTGGCGAGGGTTGAGGTCGACGGAGAGACGAGCTCCAGTGAGGAGCGTGTGCAGGGTCGGGTCGCAGGCGAGGTTGGCGTGAGGTTGCAGGCTCGGGGTTCGTCAGGGGGAAAGAAGGGGAGAGGGAGAAATGAAGGTGGTCAACGAGGTGGAGTCGACGACGGCGAGATGGTGACGGCGAGGTGGAGGGACGAGGCGAGGGCTGTGGGTTGTTGGGTTCTTCGTCGGGGTCTTGGGGCTCGGGGAAAAGAAGAGTTAGGAGGAAGGAGAGAAGATGGAGAAGGTGGAGGCGAGGTCGAGTGTGGAGCGGCGACCGCGAGGCGAGTTCGAGGGTGAAGGCTAAGGTTAGGGTTCGCGATGACGAGGCTAGGGCGGGCGTAGGTTCTCTCGCGAGTGGGTTTACTCGGAGGTGGGGAAAAAAATTTGAGAAGAAGGAGAGAGAGAGAACGTGTGATTTTGGGGATTAAAAGAATTAATATGGATATAAAGTAATAGAGAGAGAGTTGTGATTTGAGTTGTTAAAAATCTTTTAAAATATTATTTTGTTAAAGAAAATTTTATAAACTTATTATATATATATATATATATTTAACAGTTAAAATCTATTAGAATAAAATATTAAGAAATTTGATTTTTCTGGTTAATACAAAAATAGTCCAAAATATGCCCGGGTCGGGTCTAAAATTACGGTTTGAAAATACGGATAATGTACGTATAAATCAAAACCAAAATAGGATATCTGGATAACAAAAATGCATACCCCCAAGAACGAATGCACGTAACGTGCACATAGCTATCCAAACAAGTCTGTTTCATTGAACGGGACGAGAACACGATGTACGGATGCTACAATAGGGTTAGGGGAATGGTACAGGTCATGCTAGATATTTTTAAAATATTTTATTTGATTTTATTTGTTTTATTAAAAAATGCAGATGCCAGATTTATAATGCAAGTATGCAGTATAAACGACATGAAAGTGCACGAATTCTCATAACTAGCCGGGATAAATTATAAACAGGAATCAAGACCGGTTTCCAGCAAGCGGGTCGGATCGGATGCAAATACAGATGCCAATTATATTAGTCGTATCCAAAACACAATAAATCAAGAAATAGCCATAAATAAAGAAATACCCAAAACAGAACCGGTATAAATGAACTAGGGTGTTACAGTTGTTCTGAATTTTGTCATATCTGTAGAGATTTTGCGTGATTTGCGTTGTTCTGGACTGAGAATCCGTACCATGTAATCATGTAGCAAATATGGATCAAAAGAACCTACCTATGTATAATTGTGCATAAAAATAAGCTGTATTAAATACAATATTCTGGTGTGAACAGGTCTCTAACACCAAATCAGCAAAGAGACCCAAATTGGTTGAATCCACACATGGGTATGGACCCAAACCCAACAGTTTCAAACCTACGACCTCCAATCTAGTAGAGGAGTGTTTTTACCGCTCAAGCTAAGACTCTTTGCAAGAGGTTTTTTTTTAGAATGGGAGAAAACTATTTTAAATTTTAAAATAAGAAAAAAGTTGGTATGGTTTTTTAAGAGTGCAATAAATGTTAAGAAAATTATTGTTTTTATATAAAAATAAATTCTACTAAAGAGAGGGCATGGGATCATATGAGCTATACTTGGTTGTAATTTGGTAGGTCTTTTTTTATTCTTTTGAATTTTTATATTTTTTATTATATTTACTCCCTGTAATATTTTGTGTTAATTTGTATGGAATTGTCACACAATACACCATTTTATTGATATTTGTTCCCCACTTGACTTTTACGGGTTGCACACATTACTTTTTCTTTGTTTGCTTAGTAATCAAAAGGAAACTGGAGTTATCTCTGAAGACTTTATCAAGTTGTCTTGATTTATAGTAATTTATCATCTATTTCACTACATCCTCTTATTTAGTTTATATACGGCCTTATTATGAAGGTATTAAGCGGAAATAATAAAAATTAAGGTAAAACATAAGCCAAAGTGTTTAATAATGAAAATAAAGTATTAAATTAAATAAGATAAATGTAACTCGTTTAACCTTAAAGGAACTAATATTTTTATTGTACACCAAAGCTGATAAGGACGAGGTTGTTTGTAAAAAGCATGAAGGCAACCGAAGGATGCTCCATGTTACTTCTCCAGGCTCCCTATTACTCATCCAAGGGGATTTATGTGGTAGTTGGACGCGGAGACCCGTTTGGTTGTGACTTTCGTCATGGAATTAGCTCGGCTATCGGTTATCCATCTGATCTGCCCTTTGAGCTAATCACTGTGATCTGAGATGCCACATATTATTCACCAAACACCGACCTAGCATCACAGGTTCTCAAGGCCCGAACAGATCCAGTGCACGACTACAATCAGGTGGTTGGTGCTCCCAAAGCCGATCCGTTCAAGGAATCCCGATTTGGGGGGAGGGGGGACAACATTCCTTGAGTCTCCATGGCAATTGAGTTTCGGTTATGAAACATTGAGTATTAAGAGATGCGTTCATTATTCCCAATAAAATTGCCCTATAACAGATTGCTTCGTCTAAAGCACTTCAGCTTCGTTCGATTCGTAACAATCCAGCATCATCATTCGACTTGGCTCTTGTTTACTCTCTTTAGGAACTACGCGTGAGATCTTTTATTGGAGTTTATCTCTTATTGGGGTTTACGTGTATTATACGTATTAGGGTTTCATCTTGTGGGCTACATATAGAGAGACATATTGTATATTATATTTTGATCAATCATCAATAATATTTTTCCTCTTTCCAATCTACAATTTTTAATAAGTTTGACCATAAAGTTCGTGACTTTCAATAAGCGTAAACACTTATTGTTAATTACACCCTATTGTCTCAGGCTATGTCTTGACGGAATACTTTGTTAGATCGCTTTAAATCACAGAGAGGGGGGAAGATCACATTGCAATGATGTACTTGCAAGAGAATATAACATAAAAATTTGTTACATTAAGAATAGTAATGTTACATTTGTTTCTACGCACAACTCCGATTACAACTCCCTAAAAATCTTAAATTATACGAAAGAGAAGTTAGATACCCATAGTGCAAATGCATTGAGTAAATAGAGAAATTGTGAGGGTTTCAATGTCAATTTTGGCATTAAAAGAGCATATCCGGATACTCCACATGAGACCTAGCCTCGCTAAGGATGGGCAGATACCTTAAGCGGGGTCCAGGCTCATGCTACAGTAAAGCGGAACCCCATTTAGTAACCCTCTTCTTTTCCCCCTTCCTCCATGGTCAAGAAGGACCCTTTTTGAAGAACTTCAACAAGCTCTAAGCACAAAATGAGTCCCTCGTGGCCCTCTCTCTGCTCTAAAAGCAGGAAAGTCTTTGGATATAGGGACATCCCTATATCCTTGCATAAGAACTATGACATATAGTAATTCTATGTAACTCCAATTTTTTGACCATCGATACAGCCTAAATTTTGTTGTCTCAAACTTGAAAATGAACTCCAAATTGATTGCCAAATATGGTATATTTAGCGCGTTGAAGTTAAGTCTTGCTAACTTTATGAAACTACAGTTTAGAAAACTCAACTCCATTTCTTAACAGTGTCTAAAAGCCTTCAATCTCCAAGGGTTAAAAGAAGTCTCAGGTTCTCGACAATGAGTAACTGATTTATTGCTATGCAGATAAAAAAAAAAGAGAGATTAAACATTTATGGTACAGCCTAAATCTTGTACTCTTAGGAAGAGTACAAGATGCGAACCCTAAGAAACACAGAAGAGAGGAAGCGGCCACAAATTAACGCTTTTGAGGCAAATCTGTGGGTCTCTGGATTTTTGCGTGTTGTGTGCTTATGTGTGATGCGTTTGTGGGTGTGCTTTGTGTGTTGAATGCATAGCTTAGGATTTACAGGCCCAAAAAAAATTTGATTCCAACTTATTTGAGTCTTTAGGAGCTATGGAGGATATTGACTCTAAAAGCGGTATTGTTATGTTTTGCTTTAGCTAACAACTAAAATTCGTTAGGAGCAATGAAGGATATTGACTCTAAAAGGAGTATTGTTATGTTTTGCTTTAGCTAACAACTAAAATTATGTAATAAACAATGCACTCTTAATTCCTTGCTCATTAGACTATACAGTAACAATCTAATCAACCATGCATAATGGTAATGAAAGCAACACAAAAAATTTCACATTTAATCAAAATTAGATAGAGCATTTATATTGCGAGGAAACAGAAAGATAGAATATTTCTATAGGCTCCCAACTATAGACACAGACTCATGAGGGTGATAGTTTTACCAATAAGCCACTGGCTACTTTGCAAATAGCCCATTAAGCCCCACTACTCATGAGTCTTGCCATAGTTGGAAGCCTACTGGGAGCCTACAGCGACCCTTTAGGTCCGGTTTTCTCTTATATTGCAATGACACCTATATATGAGAATGATTTAGAATCAATTAAAAAAATTATTGCTTATGATGATGAGTTGACACCTATCGTAATATTCTGCTATAAAAGGTTGTGCCACTTTTAATTACTACCTATTAATACAACTCGAGTTTATAATTGCTAACCAATCATGAAAAGTTCAAACCCAAATGTCTATATTTTATTTAAATCGATGTATACTATTCCACCTTTAGTTAGGATGCATCATTATTTGGAGTGACGAACATTTAACTTTTCTTAAAATGCGAAAAATTGCATACAAAATAATTAGATTTTGCTGATCACCGACTAACATTATGTTCGCATTTGAAATAACCGAAGATACTATAAAGAGTGCATCAAGATATAAAATAATGGTCCTAGTGAGAATAAATTTTTTAGGGATAAATCAAATCAAATCAAATGATCATGAGTCATGAAAGCAGTGTGCAAAAGGTTACGCATAAGCACTAGCTAACTTGCCCTGCGCAATTGCGCAGGGTACTTGCCAAAGAAGAAATGCTCTAGACAAAAATGTCGTCTTCCAAAGAATAATTCAGCTTGACAAATCTTTGGAATTTTAAGTTGCGAGACATAAAATGTCGGTACACGACTTTGTAGGCTTAATCTCAATGCTAATGAAAATAAACTATGACCAAATATCACAGCTTTTCTCTTTCGTGTTCGGATGCTTTATGCCTGTTATAATTAATTGTGTTAATAAAGGCAATGCTCGATGAGAGTCGCATGCATGGTATATTGAAATGTTTAATTTTTTCATAGTTGAACATTTTAATGTGTTAAAACCGAATTGAAGACCAATATCATGAGGTGCCTATTACACACTGGTATTATACATTCATCCATTACTGCTTGTCCTCTTAACTGCTTTCGCCTATAAAAGAACCAACAAAATAGAGATCAAAATGAGAGCTTATGGTCCAAAATCTGTGCAGATTGTATCGCTTTAAATTTCTCGTGAGGATGGTCTGAAAGAATCTGTCACACAACTAATCTGCTCCTTGACAGCCTGCTCCAATGATAGACTCTAACGTCTGTCCAGATCACTGCTATATATATATATATATATATATATATATATCAGTTAGTTAATATATATGACTTAGTATTTAACACATCGACAAATCGTCGAGTGTAATGAAAAAGTATAATGTAAGATGTTGGAGTGCCTCCAACCTGCAGGGCTATGCAACATGCATCCATCTTAGACAAAAGTCTCATTGTACATCTAGCTTAGAAGCACCTTAAACCAATTACAGGAATCAGGAGGCTAAGACATGATAACATCAAAGATTGTGAAGCAAACCACATTAGGGGGGGGGGGGGGGGGGGGGGGGGTTGTGTTAATTAATAACGTATCATTGTCAAAAAGAAAACTCCTCCTAACAAGAAATTATTCAGTATACAAGGTACAACACACCCGGACTGGAAGAGATATAGATGAAGCTCTTTGAGCACCCTTCCCATGATTCTATTTTTGTTCTCTCATGACTCGGCCGAAACACAAGAATTTTTCCCCCCATACATATATCATGGCTGAGGCTGAATCAAAGAAAGAACAAGGCAAGCAAATAATAATCAACAACTGTGATCTTACTCCTGCCTAGTTTAACTGCAAATGCAAACATTCAATCATTCAATAACTTTTAACAACTTATTATTTGAACCCAGTTGAGCCAGGGTAAAACAAGTAGCCCCACGCTCAAACAGTAAAATGTCAAACTCTACTTGCATATCCAGAAAAACTCTCAGCCTAAGTACATAATTACTGCAAAAATCAATAATTATAAGTAAATTAGTCATCAAGCCAACCACCACCTGAGTTATGCTGTTGAAAGTGAGGCCCCGGCACAAACCCAAACGAATCGGGCGGCACGTGCATGCCCGGACCCGGTATGCCTGGGCCCCTCATCATCCCATGCATGCCCGGACCCGGTTTGCCCGGGCCCCTCACCATCCCATGCATACCCGGACCCTGTGAGCCTGGAACCGGACCGCCCGGGCCCCTCAAAAAGTTCGTCTCATCTAGCCGAGGAGCATATCTCTGCATTATTGATGATCCTGTCGTCAAAGAAGCCGATGTCCCATAAGATGGTGAAATGTCAGGCACCCCCGGTGAAAACATACTCCTTTGTGAGGAATAGTTTTCAACATAAGGGCCCCTGCTATAACTGTTGTTGAAACTATTATATCCTGAAAATCTTTCTTCCGAGTTTCGAATCATGTTATCTCGACCCCCCATCCTATTATCACTGGAATTGTTGTCAAAATTGCTATATCCTGAAAATCTTTCTTCTGAGTTTCGAATCATATAATCTCGATTCTCAAAAGGATTGGTATTATAATTGATAGTATATCTCTTTGCAATATCATGGATGTCTTCAACAACAGAGTTTGCATTTGTTTGGATTGATTCTCTTGGGGTTTCAATTGTTTCCATAGGATCGTAACTACTCGAAATTTCTTTATGCTTTGGAGGTGAAATGGTCATATCAGAATTTTTACCATCCTTCTTTACATGTACATCTGTAGCTTCTTTTTCTCTTCTCTTTAATTCCGCCAATTTCTGTCTCCTCAGTTTTTTTTTCCGGCTATTTCTGCTGCTAGTGATATTTTCCGGAGGACTTGTCCTTTTACTTTCTGAAGAGTTTTTCTCATTGTCACCTTCTTTAACTGGAGCAATAGCTTCCTTATTTTCAATTTTTTGTTCAGTTGGCCGCTCTTGGTGCTCCATTTTTATGTGGCCTTGCTTTAAAGCTATGGTTTTGTGTTTTGCTGTCCAGTCCGGCCGGCTCCATAAATATAATGGTGGCGGTTTATTATTCCATTGTTCCATTTGCATATCGTTCACATCAACAGAACCCGGCAAGTAAAAAGACTGCCATGAATAATAAAAAAAATTGTGAAGCCCTATAAATAGTATAGTGATTTCTGAAAAGATTAAAATGGAATTTAACATGCGAGTGTTTTCCTCATACCTTTCCTGCTAGCTTTTCATTGTCCTCCCAGATAAGATCATATGGTGTTGGTTTCTGATCTAGTCTGTTTAACATACAAAGAGAACGTGAATGCATGATCCTTCTCATTATTCATTGTAGAACCATTTCTCTCCTATTATTAACGCATAATCTTTGGGTTGCAAATCAAGATATTCAATATAGAACTGCCACTTTGCATCAAAAAAGCATTTTGGAAGTCACTAGGAAAGGTTTAAAAAAATTAATTAAAATATTTAAAATATGCTGATATAAGTATTTATATGATGTGGCCCTACAGAACCATCTTTATGAGGCATTTTTCAGTTCTTGAGCTTTCTACATCTAAATCATTTGAATATAAATATATATGCAAGAAAAGACCTCCACAATATATTTGCATAAAAGAACTATTTACCTTTCAAAAATAATATCAATACAAGATTTAAACTTATAAAAATAAATTTTAAAAAACAAAAATAATATATTCTCCATACAATAAAGTTTTATAATTCTATTGCAATCCATGTAAGAATCTGTATTTGACTTCTCAGAATTCAAATTGCAGACACATTCAATCTTATGCACGACGTCCAAGAAAATAAGTAAAGAGTAATACCTCTCCGTTTCACTGGGAACGATGAGAATAAGAAGTTTTGGCTTGAATAATAGAGCCCTGTTAATAAACCTGTTTGCAAGTCCAGCCTTAACCCCAAATGGAGGATTAAGCCCCATGATCTGTTTCAAGGTAATATAAGCAACTTTAATCGCAAGATCAAAAGTGACCGAGAGAAGATTTGAAGTTTGAACATCTTAAGAGCAGTTAAAGGTACAAAGGTCTGGTACAGAATCATATAGCATTCAGAAAAATGTTTTTATATCGATACCAGCTGTGACCCAGTGGGTAATTCCTCAGGCTCCACTGTCATCCAATCTCTTTTCTCGAAGCAGAAATCATTCTGCAAGATAAAAAAAAAATTTGTGATACCGAGTATAAAAACTCATGAGAAATTGAAACGAATTCAAGATGCCAAAGCACATTAATTCTTGTTTCTTAGACCTAACATCGAATTAATACATATATCATATAGATAGTCAAGAAGTGTGGCAATTGCATTTTCCCATAAAATATCATCTTTTTGATTGGCGGAACCATTTCAAGCAGTATATGACTGATAATGTTGAGGCAGATCAATCTCAAAAGGAAATACGTGAGAAAAGATAAAACTAGAAAACAGTATATACTTTGCATCAAAACTTAAATCCAGATTTGGAGGAGAATAGTTTGCTTAGCAGAGTTCCACTAAGCAACATTAACTATGAAAAACTGTTTAAGGGAATAACTTATGGCGCCTACGTGTAGGATGCACTGATTTATTGAACACCTAATTATGTTTTCCTTACCTCCTCTTTTTAATCTTGGAATTGAGAGATTTACAAGTGTTGCTCAATGTTTGCACGAAGATTTATAGCATAAGACAAAATTTAAATCAACCAAGAAGTCAAGTTATAAAATAAGGATGATGACGATGAGTGACAACTTTAGATGAGTGGGATGGCCAATGTGGCTAAATGAGGTAAAATGCATGATCTCAACTACAAGCACCATCCACAATCATTATGACTCCTCGTGTAAATTCAAGGAGGCAATAACATTCAAATGACCAACATAATTTCTTCAGAAATGAGCATACGATTAGCACCGTTACCACTTAAATGCCTATAGACAACTCAATTTGTTTATACAATGTATATTGAACAAAAAAAATACATGTGAGAAATTCTAATATATATAAAATTTGTCTAAAAAGTGGCTAACAAAGGGAATCATGTTTCCAAGAGGGTGCACAAACACGCGCACGCGTGTGTGGGGAGAGGGAGAGGGAGAGGGGGAGAGAGAGAGAGCATGCGTGATCTGGACATTATAGGAATAACTAATATTTTCTCTTTCACTGAAACTGGATAAGATTAGTAAAGGCTATATACTGCTTGGGCAGCAACTCAGAATGCCCTTAGTCCAGACCAACTTTGTAGAAAAACACAACATTACAGACCAACGAAGTGATACTGTATCCAATTAGTTTACAGCAGGCTCAGAATCACACAATTCAATATTTATGAAGGGTCCTTGGAATAGCAGAAAGATGCAAGCTTTTCAAATAGAAAACTTAGAAGTTTCTTCCCAAGGCAATTTACTCTTTTGAAGCTATAAGAAAATTAGGAACGCGTCACTTAATCGGCACATTCAAAAGAAGTGGTCAAAATCCAGGCATTAGTAGGCCGCTAGAATTCAAGGAATATAGATATATCCGCTTGAATACTCCATCCACCTAGAGATTGTGTAAAAGCAAATGTGAAAGGTTCAGACTAATAAGGTTTTAGTTTTAGAGGGGCTTGAATTGGCCATGAATTTCTTTAGTTAATTTTGAATGGTAATTGGTAATGAGCTTTAGAATATATCCATTCATTCCATTCACAGTTAAGGAAAGACAGAAGATATGAAAAGTGTCAACAAGATGGAATATTCGGTCCCTGCTACCCTCAATGCATGATATCTCAGAAGGAAGGCAGCAATAATGATGCATGCTATGTTGAGGCACAAAAAGTTGCCGATGCTATGTTCAAAAAGACCAACCTCAGGCTCAAATAGAACTTGAGTTGTATAAGACGTGAAACCTTCCAAAAGAGATCGCAAGCTATAATGTGGAACATATAATGAAATGAAAAGTAATCCATAAAATATCTGGATTGAGTCTGGGGACACAAACAGGATTCTAACATTTGACCCAAAAAGAACTTGCAATTATATAATCTTATTCTCTTTTAGCAAAGCTGAGAAGAGATGCTTACAACAATAACTAGCCTTTATCCCAAAGTTTTAAGGTCCGCTACATGACATTTACTTTCATTCAGCTCTATATGTTTGATTTCCACCAAACATCAACCACGACTTCACTTTGTTGTAACCTTTTGTACAGCATGAACCTATCTATAAAGAGTGGAGTTATATAGTTCGTCATGAGTTCATCATTAGTGATACACTCATGAAAAGGAATGCTTGAGAAGATTTTAATATATTTCCCATGGCAATACATTTACATGAATACCACGTTCAGTTACACAATTAAAATGGAACCATAGTGTCTGCAAACCTCAAATTCAAAAAGGAAAGGGTTTTTTTGATATACCACCAGGAAAGAAATGGTATTTCCCAAAAATACACCCTAAACCCCCGATATTCTAAAAATCACCCCGAAAGGTCGCAAGGTATCCAAAAAGGCCCATCTGGTTAGTTTAACCCAGCATCTTCTAAGAAATATTCCTTTAACCAAGATAAGAACCGTTTGTGGGTTAGTAAAATACCAAATTACCCTCAAACAGTAGTCTTCTTCCTCATTTGAATGTGATAAAAGGGTTAGGGTTAGAGATTTTGCCCCAAATTGAAAATTTGGGCTTTCTTTTTCATGAAAATTAGTGGTTTTCCTTTTAATCCAAGTCCATTCTTTGGTGCCGGTAAGGTTGCACAATTTATTGCAACAATTACTAATTCTAAAAGAAATATAATCCCAAAATAAGATTTCCTTGAAAATGAAGAAGCTTATTTAATATGATTGAGAGCTTTCTTAATGTTCAAAATGACAAACAAGGATTTTAAATGGATCCTCTTCAAGGTCTCAAGGATTATAGAGAGCTAGAAAACTTGAGAGGAGAGGGGTACAGAAAGACTTGATAAGGAAATGGTAACAAAGGGTGTTCTTAACATATCGGAGAACTTCTGGGGGTGATTTTTAGAATCGCGGGTTTTTTTAGGTGATTTTTGAAAATACCATTTCATTCGGGGTGTTATATAAAAAACCCCAAAAGAAAAAGGAAAAACCTATGCTGCAATTCAAATTAAATATAGTAATCAACATTTAAAAACGATGGTTACAAATCTATAATTGTTAGCCTTACTGATGTGGGACCAAAAGTTTACAAAGATATTTTGTTAGATTTGCATAAAAGGTGTTTTAATTAAAAAAAAATCAACTGGATATTTTAGTATTTTCTTATTGCAAGATTATTGGTTTATTTTCAAGCTAAGTTTATTTTCATATCTAAATTATGTTTCCAAGAAAAGGCGTTTACATGAGGGCTTTCATATATAAAGAGACGATTTAAGTTTTATGAGAGACTAATTATAGTTTTATTTTGCTAATATCGATTTCACTACATAGGTTTTTTGATTGTGATAGAAGTAAATTCTAGCTACTCACAATTAAATTGCTTTAATCTATATTGTTCAATATTCCCAACATACTTTAAAATCTCGGTCGATCTCAATCCGAGATGGTCAATTCTGATACCAAAAATGACTGTTCGAGTTTCAAGACCGATGTCTTCCGATACTAAGTAGTATCGGATTTACCATTTGATAACTGGGATTTTAGTATTAAGTTTGTTAATGGTTAGTGGTTTTATTAATGGGTAAATGAATCATTTATGATTAAAGGGGTTTATTATAGGTCATTGCATTATTAAAATTATTCCGACATCATTAATACAATTTTAGGCATCATTAATTAGTAAAGAATTTGACAATTTGGATAGAGTTGCTTTAACTATTGATTATTTTCAACAATAACTAATTCTAATTAAGTTTTTTCTCCAGCGATAAAAAAACTAACTATTCCATTCAGAAACGATCGGTACGGTTGAGATTGCCGATTTCAATTCCAAAAATGGCCGCCAAATACGGGACTTGATACCAAGATTTTAAAATTTTGATTCCAAAAGCTCTAAACCCTAAACCCTCAACAAAAATAACTCAAACCCGAACAACCCTTCCATAACCTATCCCCCGACTGCCCGCCACCTATTCCCGATCACCATCGCACGCAGCCTTCACCCACCCTCGTCCTAATCTACCCCTGCAACAACCTTGGACCTAGTACTTGCTCGCAAACCCTGACAACTATGAAGCACAAATACTTGAAGATGCTTCACGAATTGTCCTCAATTGTGAATCGGAGTCCGAAACTCTCGTATTCGCGGAATTGTAAATGTCTCACCAACCTCTCTTGAATCGATGCCTCTCTTTCTCTCGAAAATTAAGACTCTCAAAAATTTTAAAAAGTGCATCAAATATCTAACATAATGCCCTTTTTATTTATATTACTACATATTTATATGTATATCTTAATATATATTTATATTTATTTAACTAAAAATCGGTATGAAAAATGTATTCACATATCTTAAGTTTTTGGAAAATTGTGAATCTGCGAATCGTATTGTATCGTATCTCATATCTGAATTCATGCTACATTGCCTGACAACCCTCTCCACCCACACCAACCCAATATGTCATCTCTGTATCAAACCTAGCTCCCTCCCACAACCTTCTCTGGACTTAATTCTCAACTAACCCCACTTCATTACATCTCGATTGTTTTTTTAATCAACCCCTTCGGGGATCGAACTTGCGACCTCTCACATTAGAGAGGAAATTGGTACCAACTGAGCTAATCCCAATTGGAATCATCTCTGTTGTTGGTTGAAGCTATTTGGAGTTGAAATTAAGATCGTGTGTGTTTTGGATTGCTACTTGCAAGATCTACAATATATATTGAAATTTGCTTAGTATCTAATAGTTGAATATCTAATTGGTTTGAATGACTTAGGATATAAGAATCAACATCAACAATTTCACTTCTCATAACTTTAGCACTGAAATTTATTTAAGCTTAATTTTCCTTGAATATAATATTGAGATGAACGAAGATTGTATGATTAATATATGCTTTTTATATTAAAAAAAATATTTAAAAAGCAGAACCTATGATTCTTGATGATTCATGTACATATTTTGCATGACGTTTACATTACTTGTTTGATTGCAAATTATCGATTTTCATCTCTCTTATCTGTGCTTGTTCATAAACAATTGTGTTTTGATTCCCACTCCCACCTAGCGCCGCCCACCCAACCCCACACCCCACCCAAAAAAACACATACGCAAATAGTCATACATGCATGGAGAGAACGGGGGAGGGAGAGAGAGAATGCTGTAATTTACATTGAGCTTATTGAAGAACATATATAAACATGGTTGGTAATCTATAATTAAACTCCTACACCAAATACACGCGCGCGCAAAGAGACGTGGTTTGAAATTTTTCAAGTTTCAAAGAAACGAAAAAAAGAATCTACAAATGCTTTTATAATTGCCAACTGACAAACTACAGTTACAAAAAGGAAAGCCTACCTTGGGCTGTATACAATCATAATTTTTGAATGAGCATTTCTTCCCCGCTGCATCAAGATTTTCCTTCATTAGTCGGCTAAAATCATTAGCACCGCAACAGAAATCGACTATCTGAAAAGATAGAGGGTGAATAAAACATAAGGCTGGCACCAAACTGATTTCAGAATAATATTTGGGTTATTGGCAACTAATATTCAAAATATAACACTTCAACACATATTGCTGCATCGTATATCATAATGAACAGTTATCCTATGTATTAAAAAATTGCAGGTCACAACAATCAATTACTGGGAAGAGATCGGTACAAAAGTTGGTAGCGTTTAGAAACCCTGGATGGAATGGCTAAGTTTGTACTGAAGTGGAAAGTTGACTCAATGAATTCTTCGTTTAATCAAGCAGGCTTTGTTTCTTGGTTGCATTTAATAATGTGAGCACGTGGTACTTAAAAGTATAAGATATTAAATAGCACAAATTGGAATATATGTCCACAAGCATAACCAGAAGTACAAGCATAAAGCAGTACTTTTTTGTAACTATTATATGTTATAAACATACCGAATAATCATTTTTTACCACTAAAAAAATCTATTTTGGAAAATGAATAATTTGCAAATGGGTCTAGAGAGATGATCATTTTCAGAGTAGAAAGATGGAGAAAATGCTTGGACTCTAAAGTTTTTCGAATTAGCAGATTGAAAACAGAATGTAACTCGTAAACTATAATTGTTCTACAACAAGAAGATTGATAAGTAATGTTATTATTTTGAAAAAAATGAACCCACAAGGATTGCCACAGGCTGCCAACAAGAGATGACGACCGCATCTATAGGAGCCAATAAAGCTTGAAGAATTATAAGGTGTAAATTTGTTGAAAGTATGGTGTGCAAAGGGCGCAATCTCTTGATGCTATTATATCATTGCTATTATCTGCCACATGACATTATAGCAGAGAGGTATTTACACATACAATAAAGGAAAAAACACAGCTTCCAATTTATAATTTCAGCATGGATCAAAATACAAATGTGTTCACCGTTGTAATCTAACATAGCTATTGGTACCTGACACAGCAATTCTCCTAAAGTGAGGGATAAGGACAAGACTATATATGTGGTCTTTGTGGATAATATATATATAAAAGAATTCAAATATGTTTGAGTATGCAAATGTGCATGTTCCTTGGCAAAATATTGACATAAAGGTTCACAAACTACAGTTTGACTCCACAAGAGTAACAGGCAAACACATTAATATTATGCATAATCTTCAAGTAAATCACTATATATACATTTGTATCAGCACAGGCAGGCAATGTACATGTGTTTCATCTTCCAACATGAAAAAACAACAGACAGGTTTTAGGAAAGTCTCCTGAATATTATAGCACATGTAATAACTTGCTTATGTAACTTGCTTATGTAGACGTCATAAGAACACACACGTCCACTAGCATTAGCATTGATAAGGTGTTCAAATTCTTCTGTAAAAACAAGTAGCTGCAGTAAGGTGGCAGAAGGTTATGGAATATATAAACGTCGACATTTGTGTTCCAAGAAGCCCTAGCTTATCTGCGCAATTCCACATCAAAAGCATTCCTGCTACTTCTACATATGATCCATGAGAGTACTAAACTTATCTTCCACTCGTATAACATTGATAATTATTTATTAGATTGTCACATGAGATGCAAGTTTTCGTAAAAGAAATGTTTTCTGGTTTGTCTCTCCTACCTATTTAGTAATATTCTGTTATCTAATAATGGGCACTTCTACATACTTTTAACTAAATAAAGCTTTATGGTAGCCCCTTTGAGTCAATGATGAGTACAACTGTTCTGGTCAAACAACCTACATTTTGCTCGAAAATTGATACGCAAGCAGAACAGTAAGACATGGCATCAAAGAACAACCTTAAGGCTGTAGTTGTCCAAAACTATGTTGGTGATTTACATCAGAAGGGAACTAAACAATAATGGGACACCTGGAACAAAGCTGCTACAAAAATAATACCAAGTTACCAGCAATCCTTACCGTGTCACCATTTTGCACATACCATTGAAGCTTATTTGTAATCTGCAAGCGAAAAAACATATATCATTAATCCCAACTCGAGATAGAATAGTGGAATTGAATACAAAGTGAAAAGGGTAATACTAATAATCATAGCTAACATGTTAATACCTACATTTTAGAAAATAAATTAACTAGCAAAAGAAAGGGAAGAGGTTAAAATGAGGGCATTCAAATGAATTTCATTAGTTTAACACAAATAGATGTATACATCAAACCAATTCATTTTTCAACCTAAAAAACAACTGGTTTGAGAAGAGACCGCATCAACGGTAACACAAGATCATGCATCATTGTCAAATAATAAAGAAAGTTAAAAAAAGTGTGGTGCCCAACATCAAATTCAAATTCATATCTAGGAGACAGTCTCATTTTAAAGTACACTCATGAAACTACAGAACCAAATACAATACAAAAAAAGAGCACAATGTGGATTTATCACTGCTATCATAGAGATCACGTACCTCTTTAAGCTTATCAATCTTTGTGAAATGACGACCGAAAGATGTGTAACGCATCCCATGGAGGAAAGGTGCAAGATACACTTTGAGTTTGTTCTGCAGAAGCATCAAATAATCTCAATCATGATTAGTTAGATTATCAGGTGTCATGCATCATGTTTTGCACATGCACTACAAACTAGAAATTTCAGATCCAAAAGTTCAAATTGCACCATATAGACATATTTTCATCAACAAAACATAAAGCGGCATATATAGCGTTACGATTTATACTGTTTGAGATTCATAGGCATATAAAGTATCTCATAAATACATATATGTGTTTAAGTATATGTATGATTAAGCAATTATGCAGTGAGAATGAATGGAGACAGCCATTTATGATCAGTCTATCACCATAGGCTTGCGCCACGGATGAGCATCAAGTCTCTTTTGCATTGATTATGATGAATTTACTAGACATATTCATAACGACAACTTGTGGTGTATGTTGCTTGCTTATATATAGCTTTATTGGATCAAACAAAAGAAGAGAATCTATGCGGTATAAAAGTGGAAAGAAGCATTATAATATGAAGGATTTAAAATCAGAATAGAATACATTGAATGTAACTTTAGCAAATCAGTGAGAAGAAATGACGAAAGGTGCAGATTAATGGATAGGAAATATCAACTACTGACCAGAACCATTATTTAGTATCAATCATTCATCATGATGGTGAAATAAAAAAGGATGTCGCTATGCAATTAGAACGCTTTAGTTAAAATGGGCAGTGCTTCTGGAGTATTGTGCAATCATAAAAATACCTATAAAATTGAAAAGAAAATTCCACCGAACATCAATTAGAGCAGTATTACTATATAGATCGGAATGCTAGGTAATTAAGAAACATGTCTAAAAAATTAGTGTATGAAATGAGAATGTTACGATGGATAAGTGGCAAACTGGTAATACCTTGAGTTAAATGTATATGTAATGAGAATATCAAGGTGATGAATGGGAATACCTTAAGAAGTTAAAGTAGCTCTCATAGAGGAAAGGAATGCAGTCTTTTAGCCAAGAAAATTGCTAAAACATGGAACAAAAAGCATGCAGCAACAGGCATGTATACAGGGCACTGAAGAAATTTTAAGAAGGCCAAATCATAAAAATATCCGTTGACGATAAACTATGCACAATTTATAATAGCTACAACAAAATTCCCTACCTACTTTACGTATGAATATCCTCTAGCAATTCGAAAACCTGGCATGTAAATTGCTAAAACAAGGAATGCAGTCTTTTAGCCAAGAAAATTGCTAAAACATGGAACAAAAAGCATGCAGCAACAGGCATGTATACAGGGCACTGAAGAAATTTTAAGAAGGCTAAATCATAAAAATATCCGTTGACGATAAACTATGCACAATTTATAATAGCTACAACAAAATTCCCTACCTACTTTACGTATGAATATCCTCTAGCAATTCGAAAACCTGGCATGTGCTTTGGCATGCAATGCCTTTCTAACCAAATTAACCATATGATTTGCACTTTTACCCAATTACCCTCATCCTTTACTCACCAAAACTATCTTCTCCCTCACCATCACCAACCCCACATTCTTCCTCACCATCAAACAACCTAGGCACTGTCGTTTTTCTCAATCTCACGCTTTTCTCATAAATTTACCATACCAATGATAAAGTGCAAACCCGAGTAACCCGAACATTAACTTGCACCTCTTCATCCATCTCCCTTATTTCATGCTCCTTTCTAATATGCCCTCGTACTTTCATCATGACCAACCCCGCATTCTTCCTCACCACCAACAAACCTAGGTACCATCTTGTTCTTCAATCTCTCATTTTTCTCAAAAATTTACCATAACAATGATAAAGTGCAAATCCGAGATAACCCGGATATTAACATCCACTTCTTCATCCATGTATCCTCATTTCATGCTCCTTTCTAATATGCCCTCGTACTTCACCATCCTACTTCCACTAATCAGTCACCTTCTTACAGCATCTCTTTCAGGGACCAATCCACAAAAAAGAGCACAAATGCGCACGCGTGCGCACAAAAAAAACACAAAAAGTGATGCATACCAGAATGATCTGCAGAAGTGGCAAAATGTTTTGGAGTTATCAAAATTAGATGTAATTTATTTAAATGGAATTTTACTTTAAATCGGAGAATAAATGAATCTTCTTTCAAATGTATTTTTAATTTCGTGTGTCAGTCATATGAAGTTTCAGCTTTAGATTACAGTAAAACTTTAGCTTTTAGTTCCTACAACTATCATTTATGTCATCGACGAAAAAATCTGAGTTTAGAATAGAATGTAAGAACATTGTTTGTGTTCCCTTCTCCCTGAAGGTGTTTTCTCTTTTGATTGCATTCGTGTTAGTTATCTTCCCTCTAAGGCCTTCTTTCTCCTCATCTTTTATTTTCTCCTTCACCGTGTTATGCATCATATCTTACAGAGCTTGTGTTCCTCATCACAAGTTCCTGTACAAGTTAGTAGCTGGAGATACAAGTGACTTACGTAGAGGTGGCTATAATGATTTTAAGCGGATAGATATGGTGGTTAAATTTATTAACAATTATTTTACTGCTAACTCATAAATGACAGCAAATGAAATATTGTATCAAACCATTGTGAGGAGTTCTCAACAATATACCAAACATAGGATTTCAAACTAAACTTGAAAATTAAGGTAGTTTTTAAGTCGCAACTTAAAGCAATGAGGTTAACCCATAAAATGACTACGCAAACGAAATATTGTATCAAAGCATTGTGAGGAGTTCGCAACAATATACCAACTTAGGATTTCAAGCTAAACTCGAAAATTAAGGTAGTTTTTAAGTGGCAACTTAAAGCAATGAGGTGGTTTCTTACAATTGGCAAGGTACATGTAGTTTCTCAGACACTAAAGTGTATGCGGATCTGGAGGAAGTAATTTCCCGTATTAATGGCAGGCATCCGTGGTAGTGTAATCGAACCTTTTCTTAAAGTTATATAATGTGACTATAATAAAATGAAAGAATGATAAGTCAAACTACAAATACATACATTCCATTTTAGTATTTGCAAATATAAATACATACATTCCATTTTAGTATTTGGTTAAGAACACCAGGCTCACAGACAGTCTTGGCATCCTCCACATTGCCGCCGTCTTCTAATCTCTTTAAAGCTGTTTTGACAGCCTATAGATACAACATAAACTAGCAAATATTAACCTATGCAATAAATATATAATGTTATTAAATTCATTCATATTTCATCCTTTCAATAAATAATGTACCTCAACAGAGCCCTCAACCTTGCCTAAAGTAATAGCCTGGTCAATATTTCTGGCAGAATGTGTGTGCGTATGAGTCGATGGCATCATCCGCTTTTTAGTGATGCTTTCCTTAGTTAGATAAGGTGGTGTGCTTTCCATTATGGCAATCATTCTACATACAAGAAATCAAAATATATTAAATCATATCAGGAGTGCCAAAATAAAAGCTAAACATGCTTGACATGAATAAAGAGCTATGCAGGTGAACATATTTTCCCGGAATGAAGTCGATGAACAACAGCCTGCAACCTTGACAATTTGACCCATTCAGGAGAAGCTGATCTAAAACTACAAAGTATCTACCTGTTGAATGATAATGAAGATATAAACCTTATAGTAAGGCGTGATTGTTGACCATTTCTAGATTATCAACCAGCACATATTATAACAACAGAAACTTGTATGAATGATCAAGGAGTATCAAGTCTCCCAATTAAAACACAAATTATGTCATTGATTAAAGTAACATTATTAATTTAAATTCGCATTAGCATACCAAAGTCGAAGCATATAGTGATGTGAATTGACAATTTACAGATGACCACAGATGTCAAAAAGATAGGAAAAAGATAGGCATCTTACTTCTTCTCTGTTTCAGAGTCAATCTTAGGATATGAACTAATGGCAACTTTAGCGGTGGATGCTGATTTAATAACAGGCACTGCAGCATTTGCTTTTCCTTTTGGCAACTTCTTGCTCTCCAATGGAGCTGGTTCATCTAAATCGGGTTCTGCACCGACCTTCAAGCGTTTCAAGAATTTCTGGGAGTTGACCACTTGCTCAGTAATTTTTCTTTTTGTCGCCGGTTGACTGTCTTCAGAACTTGAAATTTTTCCAGCTGCCTTTATTGGCTTTTTTAGGGTACGTTCATGAGGAAGACCATCTGAAACCTGCCTGTTCTTCTTGACTAGAACCTTGGATTTATTTTTCTGCACATCCAAAATATTTCTCTTTTCAGGGATTTCTGGAAATTTTATATTTCTGATAGGAGTTCCAAGGTCTTCATCCATTTTATGCTTCCTGTCACCAAAAAACAAAAGAAAGAAAAGTTAACAGAAGTAGAGTAACAAGTGCATGAACATGCGAAAGACATAAAGTAAGAAGCAAGGGGAATTCAAAAATACACAACAACATACAGGCAGTATATCAAGATGCGATTAGGAAGCAGTCCCTCCCAAGCTCTCTGTATAATTCCTTCTTCTTCTATACCATCAAAGGCAATTTTCCTGAGAATTAGAGAACATAAGATAGCAGGTGAAGACAGTACTTAGATATTAGGCTTAATTTCAGTAAACTACAAACAATTGACAATATACTCTTTCTTTCACGGAACAACAAAAAAACCCTTGTAAATTACAAGAAACTATGGAAAAAATTCATGCTAACAATATCGATAACAAAATTTGTTAAACGGAACTATAGGAGTTCAGTAAAAGAATTGGTAGTGTTATAATGAAAGATTTTGGTAGTTACTAGTAATCTATAAAGTTTTTGACAGTTCAGTGACAAATGGGTATAGTTTTAATTTGTTGGGTGGTGAAGCTAAGCCCAAGTATTATACTGCAGAGGAGACTTGTTAAGGCTTTGAAGATACCTAGGCAGACACCTCCTATGGTATGACCTTGGGCAACGTCTGCACACTGCAAACTGCAACTCCTCAACTGCTTTGTTCTCTCCTTCCTTACAAACATGACATTTATGAACCGGGCAGGCAAATGATTCACCAGCAGCAATCTTTTTCTCATACTCTGCTGCTTCTGTTTTATTCTCCGGTAATACTAAGTCCGCAATGCATTTTGGGTGATAGAAGTAACTACAAGTTGCATTAGCGCAAGCGAAAACCTCAGCACCTGATGAATTATCAGAAGAGCCTAATTTCCCACAAACAAAACACTGATGCTGTTTATACTCGCAATTTTTACACAAGAAGTTTTGGATAGCCTTAACTTGAGCTGTAGAGAAACCAAGAGATTTACAATTCGAATCTTCACCATCCTTTCGGGTTGGATGGAAGGACCTCATGCATCTACCCTCACAGCATAGAAGATTACCACCATTGTCACAAATGGCACAAGCATCTTTCTCAGACTCATATCCATCGTCATTTTCCATATCCTCCTCTACATCCTCATCATCATCTATAAATGACTTTTTTGGATCTATATCATGTTGAAGGTCCTGACCAAAAGTTTTTTCCCTTGGCTTCTCCTTAAGCAACATCAGCAGCAACTGAGATTTGGTCAGTGCATCATCTCTCTCCACGACGGTCTTCATTAAAGGATAATGATCTACAAGGTCATTAACAGAAGGTGGATCCTCAAATGAGCTGCAAAACAAAAGTAATCAGCAATAATTAGTACTAGAAAAACAAATAACAAAGCAGACAACTATCAACCTACCTGAAAGTTTGGCGCAACTGATCCCAAAGGCTCTTCTCTGACATTTCAGGCTTTCTCCTCAAAATGTGAAGCGCTTGGATCGTAATAAAAATCGTCCTGACAGAGTCCTCGTAAATCTTCCTTGGTTTCAAAAGCTTAATCCACTTACTATACTTCGAGAGCACCATTACCACGGGCTGTGCATCTTCAAGCCCAAGCTTCCATGCAGTAACCTGTATATAGACACTCTGAAGGCCATCTCCATTTCCACGTAAGGTTACTTGCTCCTTTGGAGCATCAGGCTTCTCAGTGGAATCAAAACAGAGAGGCAAAACTGAAAATGTGATGGGTTCGCCCTTCGCATCTTCAAAATGATAGTTTGTGACTGATTGTGGCACGAGTAAATCCTCATCATCGGATGAGGCCATGGTTTGCCTGTTACAAGTTGGATGAAGAATAAATATAAAAAAGAACAAGGCAATGTTGCTACTCCCTAACCTATTCAATGATGAACTTAGATTCCGTAGAGAGAAATTGGACCTCTTCTAAAGAAAAATGGATGTCATGTAACAATATATATTAACACGAATTATACCAATAGATATACCACAAAGAAAAGTTAGCGGTGACAGCCTGCAAAACGAAACACAGAGAGTCTAAGAATTACGGCAGCTCCTAAATAATATGATAATTATATAAAAATGTTCGCTGTACTTATTAATATGAGAACTAACAACTGAATCATTATTTTTATTTTCAAAATATAAGGTGGTCATGAATTATGAATAAAAATCAACTCCTTGACTATTCGATTTGAGCAGATATTAACCTATCCGAAACAAAGAATCCATATTTACCCGATTCAGGCCACTATATACAGCCATATGAAAAATTCCACAAAATAATCATCATGAATCAAGGAATTCAATCAATATCCGATCTAAACAAAAATCATTAGACCGCATAGAAAAGATTTCAATTCGCTTTCTACGAGGCCCAAAGAAAACATTATGTGTTAAACTCCTATCATCATGAATCAAGAAATTCTCAACTACAGTACTATGAAACGATTTTAAGAAATCAAGAAAATAGCACGAACCTTTACGATTGGAGGAGAAACCCTAGCCCTCGAATCGCGAACCACGAATCGCTACACGAAGAGAAGAAACTGAACTCGAGAGACTCAAAGAAATATGTATAAATTATAAATTAGGGTAAAAGGGAGTTTTTTTAGGGTTTTAGAGAGAGATTACAAACCCTAATTTTGGGAGTGTTTTAAATTTTTAATGGTTATGCACGGACTCGCATATGTATTTTGTTATCTTTGAGGTAGTCGGCGAAAGATTTGAAAAGATATTTTATATAATTAGTTAAAATAACATATATTATAAAGATTTTTCCGGTAAGACTTTTTATTCTTAAAGATTTAATAAATTGGATATTTTAAATATTTTAAAAGAATCTTTATCTCTATCTTCTCTGCTATTATAACCACAAAACGTGGCAGTCCCTAAATTGATTTCAATTTGATAGTCTAACGTAGCCTCAAACAGCATCACATCAGCACGAAAAAAATTAAATTCAAAATTTTTTATAACAAATATTTAATAACTATATAATCATTTCTACTGATCTTAAATAACTACCAGAATCATTGTGTATCATTTTGAAAAAAAATTAACAACTCGTATCATATAAATTTTAATTTTCTCTAATTTTTTTTTAATTAAAGTTAAAAAAATATCTCTCTCCATCTCTACTAGCATAACCATAAAATCGGGGCGGTCCCTAAATTGATTTTCAATTTTCAGGTCTAACATAGCCTTAAAAAAGTTAAATTCAAATTTTTCTATAACAAATATTTAACAACTGCATAATCATCTCTACTGGTATTAAATAACTACCAGAATTATTGTAGATCGTTTTGAAAACAAATTCCTAATGAGCAGTAACTCAATTAGTATGGACACTTCCACTCTTAGGAAAAGCGTGAGGTTCAAACCTGAGAAACTCCAAGAAGGGAAGTGGCCACAAATTAGCGTTTTTGGGGTAAATTCGTAGGTCTCATGAGTGTGTATGGGGGTGGGGGTGATTGTTACATTTTCGTGTGCGTTCTATAGTTCTATATACTGCAATCAAGATGGTGTTGCTTGAAGCTAGCCGGGATGAGCACAGGTCGTCCACAAAGAGTATGTTTTTCGTTATTGTTCTAACGAGTTAAGTTCAAAAGTCGGAGTGCCACAACCCGGAAAAGGCACGTGGCTGGCACTTGAATCATATGAAGTCTATAGGACTCCAACCAATTCAAGTAAGCCAAAAGCCCAGAAATCTAAATCTTTTTAGGGAAAATAGTGGAGGTGCAGTTTTAAAATAAAGTTACACTGAAATCAAGCTCTTTCTTCAAGTCATAGGTAATATAATATATGAAAACACAATCATTTTATCCAACTTAAAAACATTTTCGTCATTGAAAATTTGGGCAGTACCTCCTTTGTATATTTTAGCCCGAAAAAGGTACAAGTAATATGATAAAAGGCATCCCAAGCGGGAGCTGGCTCTTCGCCAAATGGCGGAAACAACTACACAAGATAATAAATATACAACGTCGAAGGCGAGAATTAAAACTCAGAAAGAGAATAAGAAAACAAGCATCATCAAGAAAACAGGAACAATAGTAAATACATAATCACGACTCAAGGTTCAAATGAATATACAAACGGTAGTTTCTAAGTCTACTAAATATACAAGTCTGGTTGATGGAGCCTTTAACTAGATACAACTGAAATAAAAATAAAGTTACAAGGTGGTCACGATGCGAGTGAACCCACCTACCAAAGCAATCACCCGGAAGAAAGTGGTGTGCCAGTGAAGCTGCTATGAAACCTGTACAGCTAAAGCTGCAAGAAACTGTGGCACAACGGGGGTGAGTTGCCAACTCGTGAGTAGAAGACATCACCGAGAAGAAACCAAATGTATGACTATCTCCTAAGTCATACAGTAAAATACAATAATAGTAATAACACAGTAACAGCGAGTAGTAGTATGAGTAATCACATAGGTCGATGTGTAAGGTCAAGTACTCGTGTCTGTGTCACAAGATAACTACATATCATGTATGTTATGCATGAATGCAAATGCATCAGTAAGTAGGTGTGTCCAGTATCGACACACAAAATCATGAGAAAATCTGAGTGCCCAGTATCGACACTCGAAAGTATCAGAAAAACCGTGTCCATCCGCGACACAAAATCCTCATATATCTTGGGCTCCGTCTATCCGGATGGCCCATATCATTTGATCTCACGATTACGGTCGGTATCCTCCGGATATCCGCCGCGCCAAATATCACCGGTTGGTAGTGCTCCCCTGCCGGGCTCAACGCCTTTCTATACGATCTTCTTGCTCCGAGGTATCGCACCGGGTCCACCATGTACCCGGCGTCTCCTCACTTCTTGAATCGAGTATATGTACATACATGGCTCAATTACCGAGAAAACTCATGGTGGACGCCACACATCATATCACGAGAAACCGCATTTTCTTTTAAAATTTAGTATATGTTTTTAAATTCACATGCGGTTACCTCAAATCCAGAAATCTCATGAAAATCAGAATCTCAAATCATGAGTTAATAATGAACAATGAATATCGTATATAGCCCAACTGCAGTATATAATCAGAATGCAAGTAAACAAATGCATGTGGCATCTAAGTACGAAATGCAATGTCAAAACTAGCATATGATATCGGAATGCTAAACAATGCTACTTGGCTACAACTAACAGCGTAAACAATATAATAAAGGTTACTACAGTGTGCATGACATGGCAATTACCGATAATGATGTGTGTGAGCCGGCAAGCGGGTGTACGTACAACATACGCATCATCGGTAATGATGCAGGTGTCCTAGCAGATGAGATCATAACAGAAAGTAAACAGTGAAAGCAACAATAAGGTATATAAACCTATATATGAGCCATACCGTTTATTATGTTTAAATAGCACGAATCGTGTTGTTCCCCTCCGAACGGCGGCCTGCGACGTTGGGACGTCACGTAACCTGGGGTTCGGGGCAGATGCTATTTGGTTTTTATCCGTCCACCTCTCCGAAGATGCCAAGTTGATTTATGGCACCGTGTATCGAAGGTTTAGACGGATGCGGCCGATGTAGCAGACTTTGTCAGATTCCCCCTCAGGGTGAGGGGTTTTTGATTGTGGGGACGCTCTTCCCTGCAGGCGCAAGCCCCTGCAGTTAATTACGCTACCGCTTTGCGGTAACAACTTTCTCCTTCTCCAGAATTTCACTTCGTGTCGTGTGTGTTTGTTTTATTTGTGGTTGCCCGTGGATTGTATACGGAAACTGAGTAATGCCGTCGCCCGTAGGACGTGGATTAGTCCAAATCCGTATTTGCTTAGATTTGGGTTTGGTGTTTTTTAGTTTAAGGATGCATTAGTCGCGTTGCGGCTAAGACCAGCTTAAACGTTTGTCAAGGATACGTTAGTCCTGTTTTGAACTAAGATCGACTCGACGCAATGATTGATTTAATTATCTGGCCGTCGGGACTCGTCACCTCTCTGACGTCGTTGAGGGATTACAACGACAGGCGTCAGAGGAGTTCAGAGATGTACCCTTGAACCAAAGTTGATTTGGGAGTTTTATTATTTATTTAAATATCTAAGGACGCGTTAGCCGTATTTGGGGCTAAGATCAACTTAGACGGGACCGTTTAGATCCGGCAAAAGAGCGTTTGGGCTCTATTGCGTCAGTTTAAGGACGTGGCGGTCCATTGCCAGTTTTAGGGACGTGGTGGTCCATTATTAGTTTAGGGACGTTTCGGTCCGTCGCCAGTTTAAAGACGTAGTGGTCCATATTCCAGTTTAGGGACGTGGTGGTCCATCGCCAGTTTAAAGACGTGGTGGTCCGTATTCCAGTTTAGGGACGTGGTGGTCCGATATTAGTTTAGGGACGTTTCGGTCCGTTTTTAGTTTAGGGACGTTTCGGTCCGATATTAGTTTAGGGACATCTCGGTCCAATGTTAGTTTAGGGACGTTTCGGTCCGATATTAGTTTAGGGACGTTTCGGTCCGATTTTAGTTTAGGGACGTTTCGGTCCGTCGCCAGTTTAGGGACGTAGTGGTCCGTCATTAGTTTAGGGACGTCTCGGTCCGATGTTAGTTTAGGGACGTTTCGGTCCGATATTAGTTTAGGGACGTTTCGGTCCGTCGCCAGTTTAGGGACGTAGTGGTCCGATGTTAGTTTAGGGACGTTTCGGTCCGATATTAGTTTAGGGACGTCTCGGTCCGATATTAGTTTAGGGACGTTTCGGTCCGATATTAGATGAGTGGTCGTTGGGACTCGTTACCTCTCTGACGTCGCTGAGGAATTACAACGACAGATGTCAAAGGAGTTCGGAGATGTACCCTCAAACCGGTCGTGACCTGGTTTATGAGAGGCATTTAATTTAAGGACTTACAGCCAGGATTGGGTTAAGTCCAATTTTTATTTTAGGCTCTGCCCGATTAGAAGAATCAATCTAAACAAGGCTCTGCCCCCTTTTATTATTTTGCAAGTCTGATTTTGGGCCAGGCCCTTTTGAATAATGAGTTACAAAAAAACTCAGGAATTCTCCACACAGGGCCTTGCCCTTTTATTTATTCTGCAATTGGGCTAGGCCCTTTTAAATAATGAGTTTCAGAAACTCAATAATTTTCTTGAGTTGGGCCAGGCCCTTTTAAATGATGAGTTGCAGGAACTCAAGAGATGTTCTGTAATTTAATTTGGGCCAGGCCCTTTTAATGAGTTTGCAGAAACTCAGGAATTTTCCCAACAGGGCCTTGCCCTTTTATTTATTCTGCAATTTAATTTGGGCCAGGCCCAAAACAAGGGGTTGCAGAAACCCTAGAAACCTTTAGGTTTAAGAACACAAGTGCATGGCACTTTTGATTTGAATTTGGATCTAAGAAAAACAAGTTCTTGTTTTTTCCTGATCATACAGAACCAAGGGTTCATATCAAGTGCAAGGCACTATTATTTTTTTTATTCTCTTATTATTTTATTTTATTTTTTTTTTTTAGAACCAGGGGTTCATATCAAGTGCAAGGCACTATTTATTGTTCTTTTTATTTTTCTTATTTCTTTTCTCTTTTCAGAAATTCTACCTCTTTTCTTTGTTTCTTCTTCTCTGTTCTTAATCTTCACCAGCTCTCTTTTTTCTCAGAAGTTCATGCCTTTTTAATGAGGTCAGGGGTCTTATTTATAGTGTCCGCAAAGTTGTTGGATTTGTTAATAAAATCTTTCCTGAATTATTTTGGGAATTTTCCCACCATTGGATCAGAGATCCAAAGGTCCCTGTTTTACAGGAGAACAGAAAAGATCCACTTAAATTTTCATTCAGTTGCTGCGCAACTCACCAGTGCGTGACACGTGTCACGCATCTGTGCGCTTGCGCAGTTGCGGTTGCGCAACTGCGCAGACACGTGTCGTGCATCCGAGCGCTTGCGCAGTTGAGATTGCGCAACTGCGCAGACACGTGTCACGCATCGGTGCGCTTGCGCAGTTGCGATTGCGCAACTGCGCAGACACGTGTCACGCATCTGTGCGCTTGCGCAGACACGTGTCACGCATCTGTGCGCTTGCGCAGTTGCGATTGCGCAACTGCGCAGACACGTGTCACGCATCTGTGCGCTTGCGCAGACACGTGTCACGCATCTGTGCGCTTGCGCAGTTGCGATTGCGCAACTGCGCAGACACGTGTCACGCATCTGTGCGCTTGCGCAGCCACGTGTCGCGCTGCCATGCATTTGCGCAGTTTAAGCCTTAATTTTGTTTTCTGAAGAGCCTTGCTCTGATGGGACGCACTGTCTCGGGCGTTACGCCGCCGAATCACCTTCTGCCACGTGGCAAATTGCGCGCTGCGCACGGAAACCGAAGCGTTGCTTCAAATTTTGAATTTTCAAAATTCAGTAGAGCCTTGCTCTGATTGGGGGAAACAGATGCCCCCCCACCGTTGCGCTCACGTGGCGCGCACGTGAGTGCAGCGGTGGCAAGATCCTGACCATCGGATCGACGGGGCTAGTTGAAGGGGCGCAAGCGCCTATAAATAGGACCCTTGGTCCTTGGTAATTTTCTTACTGTTCCTTCGAGAATTTTACTCCTCAGAGCCTTGCTCTTTTTTGAGAATTTCTAGAGCCTTGCTCTCGTTCCTTTGAACTTCAGAACTCAGAATCACTTTTAGGTAAAATTAAATTAATTTAATTTAAATTTTAATTCACAGAGCCTTGCTCTTGTAGATCTTCGATCTAAAGAAAACCCCAGAGCCTTGCTCTTGAGATCTTTGATTCAAAGAAAACCCCATTGGGATTTCTTCAACAGAGCCTTGCTCTTGAGATTTGCAGAGGTCCTGTTCATGGGTTTTGACCTATGAACAGAGCTTTGCTCTTGGATGACCTGCAGATTTCTTTTAGCAAAAATTTCTTTATGAATCTTTTTTTTTTATGAGTTTTCAAATTCTTTTAAGTGTTGATGGATTTTTCAATCATTACCACAGAGCCATGTTCTTTTAAGGAATCTTGTTCCCCTGAGACCAGAGTTTGACAAATGTCACTCTGCGACAGAGCTTTGCTCTAAAAGAGGAGATTTTCTCCTTGTCTCTAGGGATCTTCCCACCAATGGGTGTATCCTATTGGGAATTTTTTTACGAATCGACAGTCCCATCTAATAATGGGATTGTCTTATTAAATGATGCACATCATCCAGATTTTGTGGGTCCCCCTTTGGTCCCCTACTTACTGCATCACAGTGTGGAGCAAAATATATATATATTTTTTAAATGCCAAGCGTTAGGCCACTAATGATGTATGTTTCTTTGTCTTTCCACAGAAAAGATGTCTGACGACTTGTCTTTCCCCTTCGTTCGCTCGGAAGGGGGGTTCCCCCATGCGCCAGTGGATCGGGTGGTACTCGCTCTTATTAAAGACCGCGATCCTGAGTGCAAAAAGCTTCATCTGTGGGGAAGGTGGTATAGCCAGATCATCCAAGGCCGCCGCAGTTTTAGTTCCGCCGTGCCCTCTGAGCCCATAGTTACGATCCCTTATGCGGACGAACCCCCGGTGAAGTATGCCGTGGAGGTTAAGAATTGGAATTCTGATAACCTCCTTCAACCTGCAATCGGCGCCATCCCCGTGCAGCCGCCGCCGGCGATAGATATCCTGGGGAGGCGAATCTGTCAGGGCGAAGCACGCCCTTGGGGACAGGCTTATAACATTGGAATGATCCCGCGACCCCCCGCCGGATATTTGCAGTGGGCCCGGTACATTCTATCAGCGAAGAGGACCCACCTAACGAAGATTGGTCTATACTCAGCCATCTTCGTCTCGCTCTTCGAGTACCCCTGTCCTCCAACGTGGTGGATAAAGGCTTTTGTTGAACAATGGAATATACCCACCCATACCTTTCTGATGGCGGATAAGGAAGTTTCTATCTCTTTAGAGGAATTTGCCGAAATTTCAGGTCTGCCAATGAGGGGAGAGCATTATGAGGAGTTGCTTCCTCCTGATGAGTATGTCTTTGCCACTAAGCAGCTGGTATTTGACTTAACCCCGGAGAATGCCATTCAGCATCAGTATCCGGGTTTGGTGAAAGTGTTGGAGATCTATGAGGAACTCCATTTAGAATCGGGGGATAAGGGCGTCAGTTTCGCAGCTTTCATTGCTCGCTTTATCCGTCCGGAGTTCTTATCAGAGCAGAGTGAGAAGTTCGCTCAGCTTGACGACCCTTTTGGTTTCGGTTTGGATCGCCGACCCGTATCGGAGAATAACCAGAGGGATTTCTATCTCCCCAATGCTGCCATCGTTGCTTTCTCGGAAATCGCCGTCCCCGGTATGGATGAGGAAACTTTCTTTATTGGATTCCTGGGCCTGTGGTTATGCAACTTTGCGCTCCCTATGCACCCGCGCTTCATGCGGCCCTCTGTTTTTTACCCGGCACATCGAATGGTGGCCGGTCTACAGTTGTCGGTAGGGATTGCTGGGTTAGCTTATCTTTATCATGGACTCAGCGTAGCGGCGGACGCTAATGATCCTGGGACACAGCCTGCTAACTTCCCAATGCATTACTTCGTTTCTTGGATGGAGATGCACGTGCGAGGGGTGTTTGGCGCCCACAAGACTCCCCCATTCTTCGAGAAGTACAGACTCCCGAGAGTCATACGGTTAATCGGGGCTTCAATTGTGTTCGCATCCCCGCGGGATTCTAGGGGACTCCTCCTGCGCCCACATTTGGTCGGAGCGACGACTTCTTTCGTGGATAAAGTTGTCACCATAGGCTCGGAAACTGCTAAGTCGGTGGTGCCCCTACGTGACGAGTTTAAGGGCGGGGCTTCTGTACTGAAGGCTCGGGAAATCGTCCATCTCTACTCCATTCGGCCGGGCTACCTAGTGTTTCGGCAGAATGAGACGGCTTTATTCATGAGGTATAATCCACATCGATTTGCTCAGCAATCAAGCTACAACCAGGGGATCCCGATGGAAGCCTTTTTGGAAACGCCTGTGGTTGGCCCAGAGGGGGTAAAGAATGCGATGCATCACTTTATACGGCTTAACACGGGTTCTTATTTCTTCATTAGTGAACCCAGCTGTGTCCCTAAGATGCTTAATTCATATGTGGCATGGTATGCGCACGCTATGGGTCCAATCATTTTGATGGAGAGACGCCTATTGGTTAACCGTAAGGGTGCGCCTCCTGGCGGTGATCGCAAGGCCCCTTTGCAGCCAAGGCTCCCGGTCGTCCTTCCGCTAAAAGATGCTGTAGTCGATCGACCACGCGTATTGAGTCCTCCGCGGGGATTGCCGTTGCCTGCTACGGTGGATGTACCATCGGTGCCTCGTGCTCCCACGAAGGCGACTAAAGTAGTATCGCCAGAGTCAGGCGTAGGGGCAGATGTTGGGACCCGCCGCCCTAAAGTGGCTTCCAAGCGCAAATCTGCTCCAGGTGGATCTAAAGCTCGTGGACAGCAGAAAAAGAAAAAGTCCGCCCTTTCCCTTGATGCGATCCTCGGGTTAAAGCCTGCGGCTTCTCCAGCCAAGACCATATGCGAGTACGGCAGTAATGAGGGCTTTGTGGTGGACCCTGCGGACACCAATTTGGCTGCCGCCATCGCAGCTTCAGAGCGATCGGCGAGGCTTGAAGCGATGTTGAGCAAACTCGCTGAGTCCGGTAATTATCAAACGCTTTATTTGTCATTCTATTGCATTTTATATTGTTATCCTTAAATAATATTCGCTCCATTTTCAACAGGTGTCTCCGCTGAAGAGGCTATTGCTGCCTCCCTGAAAACCTTTCAGGAGGAGGAGGAGAAGCGTGCCCTAGCAGGCGTTGGTATGTTTCACCCCTTTCTCTTTTACAAGAAAAGTTTGTTTTCTCTCTTTTTTTTTTATAATCAACCTGACCTTCTTTTGTTTCTTTGCAGGCGCTATATCAATTGACGCAGGGGTCCTTCCCAAGTCCGTTATCGAAGCCCCAGCTCCGTCGAAGCTGCCGCAAGAGCCTCGGCTTGACAAGACGATGAGGGATGCTTTGAAGAATCTAGAGGCATCCCTATATACGGACGAGGGGGCCTCACTCAAGGAAGCCCTAATGGCATCCGTCTCATCGGCTCGAGAGGAGCGGAAGCGGTCCAGACGCGAAGCTAAGGCGCGCAGAGCTGCTCTGGCCGCAGGAGCGGGCCCTAGCACTGTTCCTTGTGCCGACACTCCTTCTGAAGCAGAGGCGAGCGGAGTTGCTTTGGCCACGGGAGCGGGCCCTAGCACCATTCCTCGCGCAGACACTCCTTCTGAGGAGGCCCCTGTTGCCCTATCTACTGCTTATAGGCGAGCGGCGCGCGCGACCCGAAGTGCAAATGGTAAATCTTCTTTAGGTAGTACTTCTTTCAGAGCTTTGTTGTTAGAATTATAAAGCCATTGGCTCACATGCATTTCATCTGGCAGGGCCTAGTCCGACTGAGGGGGAGGCGGAGACCGTTGGACCCCAGGAAACGGCGGAGGCGGCGCCTGCCGAACCTGAGCCGACGGTGGGCACCGTCGTCGGGGCCACGGTGCCTGAAACCGAGATTGAGGAACCTGCCGCGGAGAGGGCCATTGATGCCGCGCCTGAAGTGGCGGCAGATGAGATGGTTGTCTCAACCCAGCCGAAAGCGGTAGAGGGCGAAGTGCTTGAGGCTGGGGACCTCGTGGTACCGATGGACGAGGCAGCTGTAATCGCCGATCCTGAGGGAGCAGCAGGTGAGGCGGCCATGATTCCTGAAGACGAGTTAGGCGCTCCTTCTCAGGAATCTGGCAATGTTCCTATCATAGCCCTCCCTGCCTATGGTCCCCCGCCGCCTGTAGAGCTTGAGAGCATAACAACGGTTCCCCTTGAGTCGGGCGACGAAGCTACAGGCGGTGGCTTTCCGTCAGTGGAGGAAGGAATTGCCTCTGTTTCTGCGGGCAGCTTGTCGGGTAAGTTTTAAATGGCCAATGTTCTCCATTTATATGTGCCTCACGATCTCTTTTAACCAGTTCGTCCTTGTTTTAAACGCAGGTGCGGCTAGTGCCGATGCTCCATTGCTTGAAGGCACACCTTCAACCATTGCCTTGGCGGTGGTTACTCCTCAGCCTTCCCTTGTGCCATCACGGATGCCGGAAGGTATGAATTTACGACTTATGCATTAATCTTTTAACGTGTAGCCTATGCACTAACATTATACCACTATGCTCTTTTCAGGAGTGTTCTTCGATCATCTGTATCAAGTGCTGCTCCCACACTTCCTCTTCCCATCCGAGCTCGCTTCTCCCTCTAGGGGTGCCGGTAAGTGTTGTCTTGGTCTCTTTTGAGGGAATATAGGATCGCATCTGACTTTTCCTCCTCCTGATTGCAGTGCCTCAAATCGAAGGAGGGGACACTAGGCCTGCGCTGCCACCGGCGCCTCCGGCTTTGCCGTCCGTTGCGACTGGTATAAATATTCCTTTCCCTTTTTTTTATATGATCTTTTACCGATTTTTCGAATCATTGTTTGACCATGTTTCGTTTTGCAGCTATTGTTCCAGCTCTGATCTCTTTTGAGTCTCACGTCCTCTCACCGGCGGGTCCTTTCTTGAGACGCCCATCTTCAAAGGGTGCTGTGATGAGCCTGGGTATGCTGAGCGGGTACATCGAAGAGCTCAACATGGATGCCCTTCCTTCTGCCGTAGATTTCGCTGTGGATGTTAACCCAATGTTGGCGGCGCTCGTAACTTTTCATAACGAAGGCGTCGTCGAATCGTGGGTTAACTACTGCAGAGAGATCGAGGCTCGCCTGCATCGGTTGGAGTCGACACGCCCTTCTCCCGAGGTTTTGGCCGCGAGCGCCGAACGGACAGCTTGGCTTGAGCAAAGCGCCTCTTATCTCCGCCATTTGGAGCAGGAGGCCGCTTTACGGCTAAAGGCGCATCAGGAATCTTCAAACGCAACCGCTTGCCTTCGTGCCGAAGTCAGGACGAATGCTGCTGAGGTGAAAGCTGTCTTTGAAGGTCTTCTCAAGCGTATATCTAATGGGCTAGCACTGAGGCGGAAACTTGATGCTGCTGAACGTGATGCCCGAGGCCAAGAAGAAGCTCAGCAGGTTGTTGGGGAAGAGCTTGCATCCTTCACGCAGCAGCGGGCTCAAGTAGAGGCGGAACTGGCAGTGGTAGTTGCTCAGGAGAAGGCGTGGGAGGAAGTACGCGAGCAATTGATAGGGCTATTTAAGACGCTTCCTTCCCAGTAGTTGCCCTTGTATCAATATACTTGTAATTTTCTTTTTCGAATAAGATGTATACATTCTTTATTCTTTTGTACGATTCGCCATGTACTTGATTGAATTAATAAATAAAGATACACATTTTTTGCAATGTCTTGTATCATTTCTTTGCTTTCTCCCTTCTCTTAATATCAGCATGCTGTCTTGATAAACATGATTGACAGGTAATAGAGTAAGCATTTTGGTTTCTTCGAGATATAGCGATGGCTTAGGCCGCAGGTTCAGATCTGCTGCCTAAGACTTTTCAACTCTATGAGCCGTGAGGGTCCCATAGAGACTTTTCTCCCTACGGATCGAGAGGATCTCGTTGGTGGATTTTCTCCTTAGGAGTCGTGAGGATTCCCAAGTGTGGTTTTCTCTCGTAAGTCGAAAGGATCTTATGAGAGAATTTCTCCCTCTTACAAGTCGAGAGGACTTGTAAGCGGTTGGCGAGTTGACTTGTTTCCTGGTCGAAGTATTGCTCTGACGGGGAGGTCGCCGGCTGACTCGTTTCCGTGACGGAGGTCGTTGGCTGACTTGTTTCCATGACGGAGGTCGTTTGTTGACTTGTTTCCGTGACGGAGGTCGTTTGTTGACTTGTTTCCGTGGCGGAGGTCGTTTGTTGACTTGTTTCCGTGACGGAGGTCGTTTGTTGACTTGTTTCCATGACGGAGGTCGTTGGCTGACTTGTTTCCGTGACGGAGGTCGTTTGTTGACTTGTTTCCGTGGCAGAGGTCGTTTGTTGACTTGTTTCCGTGACGGAGGTCGTTTGTTGACTTGTTTCCGTGACGGAGGTCGTTTGTTGACTTGTTTCCGTGGCAGAGGTCGTTTGTTGACTTGTTTCCGTGACGGAGGTCGTTTGTTGACTTGTTTCCGTGACGGAGGTCGTTGGCTGACTCAGCGAGTAGACGCGGATCAGAAGGCTCTCGTCAAGGAGTGTTTGTATCCGTGAGTTGAGAAGTTTTTGTGAGGGATTATTTGTTTCCCAAGCGCCAAGGATTATTTGTGTCCTTGGGATTTGAAACGAGTCGATGATTCCCACGGAGGCGCTGGTGGCTCTGCGAGTCGACGCGGATCAGAAGGCTCTCGTCAAGGAGTGTTTGTATCCGTGAGTTGAGAAGTCTTTGTTGAAGTCATTGGCTCCTTCGGTTGAAATGGACCGTTGAGGTTTTGGCTTCGTCGTTCGACGGACTTCGCCGGGGAAGTATGGTTCCTTCTTTGTTTACGCCCTTGGATTGTATACAGGGATCGATGTGACCTTAACTGTAGGGCTAAAGTTTATCATTTCTTCTTTTTATTTTATTTTATTTCCGCGATGCTCTATCATTTCAGCTTTTATATCGCGAAGGTCGCGATTGCCCAATCATTTCGGCTATTTTTCGCGGTGCCCAATCATTTCGGCTATTTATTTTATCTTTACTCGTTGCTTTTTATTACGAGTTGCCCAATCATTTCGGCTATTTTGCATGCATGTGCGGCCTACTGGCTTTTCGTTGTAAACCTGAATTTGGACACCGATTTCGGCATCAGCACCGCTACGACTGGGATATTGCCAGGAGCGAATCATCATTTGCCTTTGTCGTTGTCAAGCAAAGGAGGCTTAGCGACCAGGGTTAAGGTCCTGTCGACTAAGGCTTTTGACTTCATGAGCCGTAAGGGTCTCACAAAGCTACTTCTCCCTACAAGTCGTGAGGATCTTATAGGTGTATTTTCTCCTTAGGAATCGTGGGGATCCCTAAGTGTGTTGCTCCCTTGTGAGTCGTAAGGATCTCACGCGGGTGGTTTCTCCTTACAGGGTCGAGAGGACCCCATAAGTGTCTTTTAACGAGGTTGCGCCTGTTTTCACAAACACGCGTCGGTAGTCCTGCCTTTTTTACTCACGGAGCCCTTTCGGGTTTTCATCCGTGCCCATCTTGCTTATGGACATACCGTTTTTTTTTATTCTTTTTCTTTTCTTTTTCTCTTTTTTTTTTTACGAGGTCGCGCCCTTTCGGGTTTTCACGAACGCCCGCCGGTAGCCCTGCTGTTTTTACTCACGGAGCCCTTTCGGGTTTTCATCCGTGCCCTTTTTGCTTATGGACATACCGTTTTTTTTTTTTTTTTTTTTTTTAATTTTTTTTTAAGCCTAAAGATGCAGCAGTAGTAGTTTAAAGACGTTTCGGTCCTGCTATCCAGTTTTAGGACGTAGTGGTCCGTTAGGCTTTTTCCATGAATGAGCATGATGCCCCCGGCATATCCATCTTTTTTGGAGTATGTGGTTGTGGTGGGCTCACCTTCCAATTTTCGGACAGCGCGAGCTCACCTTGTTGGTATTGGTCTTCAACCCAGTTTTTGAAGACAAAGCAATCTTCGATCGGATGACTTACTGCTCGATGGTAGGGGCAGTAATTAGGATCGTTTACATCCCCTAGTTGTAGTGGACGTCTCGGATTTGGCAGATTTATGAGTTGGTTGCGCAATGCCAGCTCAAATAGTTTCCTTGTTTTATCTTGAGGAAACGAGTAAGGACGTCCCAGTCTTTCTTCGAGTGATGGGCGTGGACGCATATTGCTTTGGCGAACAACTGGTTTTGAGTCGCTCGGCTGTTGTTGAGTGTTGGCGGCGAAGGTCATTTTTCCCTTTCCTTTATCCCTTTTGTTCGCTCCGTCGTTTGCGGGTCCGTGATTCTTTCCGGGTAGTATGCTCTCGCGCGGATGAAAGTTTTCATGATTCTTCAATTTTTCAGAGATGGATACCTCGAAGAGAGGGTTGAAGGCTGTTTTTCCATCAGGGTCGTTCCTGGGGCAATTGCCGGTGACTCTTTTATGCTTATCCGTCGCATTTTCTGACCGTCTACGAGCTTCCCGCTTTGTTCTATTGGCGTAATCCTTGTGAGCGACATACCCTTGCCACCAACAGTTAAAGGATTCGCAGTCTTCGGTAGGGTGCATGATCTTCTGATGATATAAACAGAAGTTAGGGTGCATCTCTACCTCAGAGAAAGAATTTTCTTCAGAGGGCGGTAGCTTCATTCCTACTGATAGAGCTTTGGCGAACCGTTTCCTCGTCTTGAATTTGTTTTTACCCGCAGTGTATGGCTTTTGATTTGACGGGAATACCTTGGTTCTTTCCAGTATGGCCATTTCATGCTCTTGATTGGCTTTTGCTTTCAGACGAATTTCATTTAGGAAGGCATCGATCGACTTGTCTGACAGCCGCGGAATTTCTGTTTCAGGGTCCGCCATTGATTTCTCAACGCAAGGATCCTCCTCATCATCCGTCAGCGAATGAGAAATCACATGACAAGTCGCTACGTAGTCTTCGGATTCATCCGACGAACTCTCCCCCTCTTTTTCCTTTTGAAAGACGGGGTTGAAGAACTCCTGGAGCGTGATCGGGGTCCGTGCTTTTTGGCTGTATTCCTCCAGTGCATCAAGTTGTTTTTGTAAGTCCGTGCGCTTGTCGCCAGGCTTCACGGGCTTCTTAGATTTCTTCTTCTTTTTCTTCGAAGATTTCAACGGCTGGTTGTGAACGTTCGGGCCACTCCCATCGATCGTTTGAGTTGAACGCGGTTTCAACATCCCTTCAATGATTTGAGGCTCCAACGGGTTCTTCCACCTAATCGCTGGACATGCTTGAAGATCGTTCAGCATCCTCTTTGTTTTAGCTGATAGCATAACCTCCCATGGGGCTTCCTCAATGAGGGAGCACGTTGCCCCCGGTGTATTTGTCCTCTTAGAGGTGTGAGGTTGTGGCGGATTCACCTTCCATCTGTCGGATAACACGAACTTGCCCTGTTGGTACTGGTCTTCAAGCCAATCTTTGAAGACGTAGCAATCCTCGATCGAATGACCTAGTACTCGATGATAAGGACAGTAGTTGGGCTCGTTGACATCATTTGGTTGTGATGGACGTTTTGGATCCGGCAGATTTATGAGTTGGTTGCGCAATGCCAGCTCGAATAATCTTCTCGTCTTATCTCGGGGAAACGAGTAAGGACGTCCTAGTCTCTCTCCAAGAGGTACATTCGGACGCATATTATTTTGGCGGATGGTCGGCTTCGGGTTGTTGGGCTGTTGTTGAGCATTAGCGACAATGATTGCTTTTCCTTTACCCTTGTCATTCCGAGGTTCTGGCTTCGGGGGAGACGGTCTATGACCCATTTGGTCCATCTGAGCCAACTTGTCGATTAAAGCCTGGAATGTGGTCGGCTTAAAGAACATCATAAACTGGGAGATAGTTGCGTGGGGGTCTAGAGTTCCCACGAACATGCCCACCGCAGGTGCTTCCTCAATGCGTTGCTCACATCTCGACCACAAGTTCCGCCAGCGTATAGCGTACTGGACCCAGGTTTCGCCCGGTTTTACCCTGGCGTTGATAAGTGCAGTTATTGGAGTGCGTTCGCTGGCACTTGCAAATCGCTGAGTGAACAACGACTCCATTTCAGCGAACGTTTTGACAGAATCGTTCGGAAGTTCCGAATACCATTCGAACGCTGTTTCTGATAAGCTGCCCACGAACTGGCGGAGCAACAATTTATCATCACCACCGGTGTTACCGCATAGGGCCCGAAACTGGGCGACATGTTGATGGGGATTGCCGGTCCCCTTATACACGTGGAATTTTGGTATCGTATAGCCTTGTGGGTATTTGATTTGGTCGTACCCGCTCGGATACGGCCGCCCCGTTTTCATGACTTGACCAGCCGCCTCAGTCGCGTGATGAACTCGGATTTGCTGGGTTATGTAGTCAGCCAAGTCAGCCTTAGAGATTGCTTCCTCCTTGGCCGTTGAGAGGGCTGGCGGTGGATTTGACGTTTCTCCTCGGTCGTCTTCAAGAACGATCGGGGAATCCTCGGCGGGTAAGTCCTGCTGGATCATCATTCCTATCACATCTTGGAAGAGAAGGCCCATCCGTTGTATGTTGGCCGCTTGTTCAGCAGCCTCTTTGTCCCTTTTCTCCAGTGTCCGGCGAAGGAATTCAGCGTCGGTTTCTTCCTCCTGGCGCACTTCTGGGGACGTTTCTGGGTTTTCTTTTGGTCCGGTGAGCGCGGCCATAGCATTCATCATTTCTTGAAGCTTTTGTTGCTGCTCCTGGGTTTTCGTCACGGATCGGGTTAGCGGTCGGTGGCCCGTAGAAGTACGACTTTCTTCTTTTCCCGAAGCCATATAGACCGTATGTACTATCATGCCCCCTGACTTGGGGCGTTTAGGTTCGCCGCTTTTAGATTTTGTCATCATCGCGGGAGCTTTCTCTGGTCTTTTCCTTTTATGGACCTTTGAGGTTGAAGGAGCCGTTGAAGTGGGCCTCCTAGCATTTGTTGCCCCCTGCCGTTTAATGGGGTGGTTTTTGTTATTCTCCACCTTCGCCTTTTTCTGGTGACGCAAGTGGTCCGGATCGATCACAGAGTTTCGAACCCTGCGCCATACTTTATAAATTCTGGACGACAGCCGTTGAGAGGGCTGTTCTTGTTTTGCCTCCGGAGCTTTCTCCACGGGTGGAGGAGATCTTTTCAACACGGCGATTGGGGAGTTCTTTCTCACTTTTCTCAGTAATTCAAAGCTGTTCCCAGTTGGAACAGCAGCGTTGACCTCCGCCATCGGAGCAGGCGGGGTTAGCCCTGAAGGGGAGTTACCTCCTGCTTTCCTTATTCGTTGCCAATGATGACGTCGCGCACGACGAGCCATTGGGACTGGCTCGGAAATCGGGATAGTTTCTTGTTGCCCCCTGTTTGGGTGTGGGGTAACTGCCGGTGTCAGCCTATCAAAGACTGATGCTTTTTGACCAGCTGAAGGAGGAGTAGGAACCGTCAATCTTGTGAAGACTGACTTTCTGATAGGAGAAGCCGCTTCAACGACTTCCGAAGCTATGGCCGTTGCCCTCTTTGGGACAGCCACTTTATGATCCTGACCTAGCCTGGTGAAAACAGAGGCTGTCAGCTTAGTAGCGGGCGACCCTTTGACAGGGGTCGTGGTAGTAGTGAGCCGGTCGAATACCGACTTCTTGTTCGCTTCTGGTGCGGATATCGGCATAGAGAAGCTTGCAGGGGGGACCATGGTCCCGAAAAACAGGCCGGTGGTGGCCTGGGTCACCTGGCCTACCGGCAGAGTAAGGAAAGACGCCGCTTGGGGCCCATACGTCACCCCTCCTGGTGAAGTGGAGCGTTTGTTGCAGTGGCATCTCGAGCAGCTGGTGCAATTGGAGGCCATTGAATCTTGAATTCTGCGCCAGATAAAAGACCAAATCTTAGCAACTTGAAATCCGAGGACAACCATTTAACAAACCGCGATTGATTCGCGAAGACGACACACGAAGTGTGGAGTGGAAAGAGGAAAAGGTCCCACCGGGCGTGCCAGAATCTGTTCCCCTCCGAACGGCGGCCTGCGACGTTGGGACGTCACGTAACCTGGGGTTCGGGGCAGATGCTATTTGGTTTTTATCCGTCCACCTCTCCGAAGATGCCAAGTTGATTTATGGCACCGTGTATCGAAGGTTTAGACGGATGCGGCCGATGTAGCAGACTTTGTCAGATTCCCCCTCAGGGTGAGGGGTTTTTGATTGTGGGGACGCTCTTCCCTGCAGGCGCAAGCCCCTGCAGTTAATTACGCTACCGCTTTGCGGTAACAACTTTCTCCTTCTCCAGAATTTCACTTCGTGTCGTGTGTGTTTGTTTTATTTGTGGTTGCCCGTGGATTGTATACGGAGACTGAGTAATGCCGTCGCCCCTAGGACGTGGATTAGTCCAAATCCGTATTTGCTTAGATTTGGGTTTGGTGTTTTTTAGTTTAAGGATGCATTAGTCGCGTTGCGGCTAAGACCAGCTTAAACGTTTGTCAAGGATACGTTAGTCCTGTTTTGAACTAAGATCGACTCGACGCAATGATTGATTTAATTATCTGGCCGTCGGGACTCGTCACCTCTCTGACGTCGTTGAGGGATTACAACGACAGGCGTCAGAGGAGTTCAGAGATGTACCCTTGAACCAAAGTTGATTTGGGAGTTTTATTATTTATTTAAATATCTAAGGACGCGTTAGCCGTATTTGGGGCTAAGATCAACTTAGACGGGACCGTTTAGATCCGGCAAAAGAGCGTTTGGGCTCTATTGCGTCAGTTTAAGGACGTGGCGGTCCATTGCCAGTTTTAGGGACGTGGTGGTCCATTATTAGTTTAGGGACGTTTCGGTCCGTCGCCAGTTTAAAGACGTAGTGGTCCATATTCCAGTTTAGGGACGTGGTGGTCCATCGCCAGTTTAAAGACGTGGTGGTCCGTATTCCAGTTTAGGGACGTGGTGGTCCGATATTAGTTTAGGGACGTTTCGGTCCGTTTTTAGTTTAGGGACGTTTCGGTCCGATATTAGTTTAGGGACATCTCGGTCCAATGTTAGTTTAGGGACGTTTCGGTCCGATATTAGTTTAGGGACGTTTCGGTCCGATTTTAGTTTAGGGACGTTTCGGTCCGTCGCCAGTTTAGGGACGTAGTGGTCCGTCATTAGTTTAGGGACGTCTCGGTCCGATGTTAGTTTAGGGACGTTTCGGTCCGATATTAGTTTAGGGACGTTTCGGTCCGTCGCCAGTTTAGGGACGTAGTGGTCCGATGTTAGTTTAGGGACGTTTCGGTCCGATATTAGTTTAGGGACGTCTCGGTCCGATATTAGTTTAGGGACGTTTCGGTCCGATATTAGATGAGTGGTCGTTGGGACTCGTTACCTCTCTGACGTCGCTGAGGAATTACAACGACAGATGTCAAAGGAGTTCGGAGATGTACCCTCGAACCGGTCGTGACCTGGTTTATGAGAGGCATTTAATTTAAGGACTTACAGCCAGGATTGGGTTAAGTCCAATTTTTATTTTAGGCTCTGCCCGATTAGAAGAATCAATCTAAACAAGGCTCTGCCCCCTTTTATTATTTTGCAAGTCTGATTTTGGGCCAGGCCCTTTTGAATAATGAGTTACAAAAAAACTCAGGAATTCTCCACACAGGGCCTTGCCCTTTTATTTATTCTGCAATTGGGCTAGGCCCTTTTAAATAATGAGTTTCAGAAACTCAATAATTTTCTTGAGTTGGGCCAGGCCCTTTTAAATGATGAGTTGCAGGAACTCAAGAGATGTTCTGTAATTTAATTTGGGCCAGGCCCTTTTAATGAGTTTGCAGAAACTCAGGAATTTTCCCAACAGGGCCTTGCCCTTTTATTTATTCTGCAATTTAATTTGGGCCAGGCCCAAAACAAGGGGTTGCAGAAACCCTAGAAACCTTTAGGTTTAAGAACACAAGTGCATGGCACTTTTGATTTGAATTTGGATCTAAGAAAAACAAGTTCTTGTTTTTTCCTGATCATACAGAACCAAGGGTTCATATCAAGTGCAAGGCACTATTATTTTTTTTATTCTCTTATTATTTTATTATTTTTTTTTTTTAGAACCAGGGGTTCATATCAAGTGCAAGGCACTATTTATTGTTCTTTTTATTTTTCTTATTTCTTTTCTCTTTTCAGAAATTCTATCTCTTTTCTTTGTTTCTTCTTCTCTGTTCTTAATCTTCACCAGCTCTCTTTTTTCTCAGAAGTTCATGCCTTTTTAATGAGGTCAGGGGTCTTATTTATAGTGTCCGCAAAGTTGTTGGATTTGTTAATAAAATCTTTCCTGAATTATTTTGGGAATTTTCCCACCATTGGATCAGAGATCCAAAGGTCCCTGTTTTACAGGAGAACAGAAAAGATCCACTTAAATTTTCATTCAGTTGCTGCGCAACTCACCAGTGCGTGACACGTGTCACGCATCTGTGCGCTTGCGCAGTTGCGGTTGCGCAACTGCGCAGACACGTGTCGTGCATCCGAGCGCTTGCGCAGTTGAGATTGCGCAACTGCGCAGACACGTGTCACGCATCGGTGCGCTTGCGCAGTTGCGATTGCGCAACTGCGCAGACACGTGTCACGCATCTGTGCGCTTGCGCAGACACGTGTCATGTATCTGTGCGCTTGCGCAGTTGCGATTGCGCAACTGCGCAGACACGTGTCACGCATCTGTGCGCTTGCGCAGACACGTGTCACGCATCTGTGCGCTTGCGCAGTTGCGATTGCGCAACTGCGCAGACACGTGTCACGCATCTGTGCGCTTGCGCAGACACGTGTCACGCATCTGTGCGCTTGCGCAGTTGCGATTGCGCAACTGCGCAGACACGTGTCACGCATCTGTGCGCTTGCGCAGACACGTGTCGCGCTGCCATGCATTTGCGCAGTTTAAGCCTTAATTTTGTTTTCTGAAGAGCCTTGCTCTGATGGGACGCACTGTCTCGGGCGTTACGCCGCCGAATCACCTTCTGCCACGTGGCAAATTGCGCGCTGCGCACGGAAACCGAAGCGTTGCTTCAAATTTTGAATTTTCAAAATTCAGTAGAGCCTTGCTCTGATTGGGGGAAACACGTGTTTTTAGAAAAGTGGGGACTACGGTGTTTTTGAGAAAAGAGATGTCTTTTTTGAAAACCCATAGCGTCCTTCAGTTTATTCTTTGAAAAAGCCTATGATTCGTCAGTTTGAAAATAGGTATGCCTCGAGCCTAAGTTAACATATATCTAAGCAACTAAAGACTAACTAAGAACCTAGTTGATGGTGATAAGAAATCTATAGTATTCCGAGTCGATATATCCAATAGTCGGCGATCCAGCCTCATATCATCATGTACGGTAATATTCATCGTACGGCATTCTCGAGTCAAGAGTGCGGATCAATCATCATATACATCTCGTACGGTAAAATCCGTTGTACGGCATCATCAAAATCGAGGGTACGGGTCAAAATATCATATAGTTCGTACAGTATCAATCGTCGTACAATATCATAATCAGGGGTACGGATCTAAAGTCTCGTACATTCTAATATCATCAAATCACATGTTATCACATGTTTCGTGTATTTCTCCCAACGATCCTTTAATATATCAATATCATAAATGAGGTCTCACTCGATCACGTATCATAGCCTCACGACATCATGTCCGACTCATATCCATAAAACGTATCATATCATATCCTCACCACATGTGTATACGCGCGCGCGCGCGTGTGTGTTCCCCTCCGAACGGCGGTCGAGACATGGACTGTCTCGCCTGAAATTCGGGGCAGATGCTAATTGGTGCCATCCGTCCACCTCTCCGAAGATGCCAAGTTGATTTATGGCACCGTATATCGAAGGTTTAAACGGATGCGTCCGATGTAGCAGACTTCGTCAGATTCCCCCTCGCTTGAGGGGTTTTTGATTGTGGGGACGCTCTTCCCTGCAGGCGCAAGCCCCTGCAGTTAATTACGCTACCGCATCGCGGTAACCACTTTCTCCTTCTCCAGATGGTCACTTCGTGTCGTGTGTGTTTATTTTATGTTTCGTTGCCTGTGGATTGTATACGGAGACTGAGTTATGTCGTCGCCCGTAGGGCGTGGACTAGTCCAAATCCGTATTATCTTAGATTTGGGTTTGGGGGTTTGGGTTTAAGGATACGTTAGCCTCATTTGAGACTAAGATCGACTTAAACGTTTGTTAAGGATACGTTAGTCTAGTTTTTAGACTAAGATCAACTTAACGGGATCGTTTAGATCCAACAAGAGAGCAATAAAAGGGGGGCTCTGTTGTTTAGTTTAGTGACATTACGGTCGGTAGGTAGTTTAAGAACATTGCGGTCCATGGGTAGTTTAAGGACATTGCGGTCCAATGTTAGTTTTAAGACATTGCGGTCAAGGTTAAGGACCTCATAGTCCGTGAATTTAAGGACTCCACAGTCTGTAGTTAGTTTTAAGACATCCCGGTCAAGATTAAGGACCTCATAGTCCGTGGATTTAGGGACTCCACAGTCCGATGTTAGTTTTAAGACATCACGGTCAAGGTTAAGGATCTCATAGTCCGTGGATTTAGGGACTCCACAGTCCGTATCAATGTGTGGTCATCGGGACCCGTCACCTCTTTGAAGACGTTGAGGAATTACAACACCACGTATCAAAGGAGTGAAGAGATGTACTCTTGAACCGAGGTAGATTAAATAATCTTTGGCCAAATTTGGAACCAAGACCAATTAATTATATTATGAGCCCGTTAGCTCAGTTGAATTTGAATTGAGGACTTATGGCCAGCTTGGGCTAAGTCCAATCATGTTTAGGATATTGGTCCTCTGCTAGTCTATTGGAGGAGAGGCTTTGCCTCTGGATATTTAGCCAATTGGGCTGAAATTAGTGTTAAACGCTAGCAACAGGGGAGTGTTAAACACTAGGGCAAATCAGTGTCAGACACTAGCAACAGGGATCTCAAATTAGTGTTAAACACTAAGATAATCAGTGCTAAACACTGGTGGTAGAGATTTCAATTTGGTGTCGAACACTAAGAAAATTAATGTTAAACTCTGTCAACAGAGATTTAATTTAGTATTAAACACTAAGAAATTCAGTGTTAAACACTGCAAGAAAGCTCTTTAATTAGTGTTGAACACTAAGGCAAAACAGTGTTTAACACTGGGCTCAGGGGTTCCAATTTAGTGTTAAACACTAAGGCAAGAGGGGTCACGTGGTAACACGTGAGGGCATCCTCCCTTCATTTTATTCTGTCAAAAACACTGAATACTTTGGAGCATCACGTGCTGTCACGTGATGAGCATCTTGGTGCTTGTATGTTAAAGCTTCCGCCAAGGGTCGCGTGGGTCACGAGAGGCACTGCCTCAAAGGGCCTTTTCTGGGAATCTTTTCGGGGGTCACGTGGTAGCACGTGACCCTGCCTCTTTGTATGGTTTTTGGAAGATCTGTTAATCCCTTTAAGAATTAAATTCTTCGCAGGGTTGAACCCTAACAATAATTTTTTGAGGAATTAAATTCCTATTTCCTTCTGAAGATTTATATTCTGGGATAGAGTTGAACTCTGAATTTTCTGTAGGAATTAAATTCCTCATATATGTGAAGAACGGCATCCTATCATAGGGTTAAACCCTAATAACAGCTTTAAGGAATTAAGTTCCCACTCTCTTTTAGAGAATTATTCTGAGGAATGAGATTCTGTCATAGGGTGAAACCCTAATTTCTTCTTTCTTAAGGGAATTAAATTCCTGTTACTTTAACAGAACTAAGTTCTTAACTAGGGTTAAACCCTGATTCTGTTCATTCTGAAGGAATTAAATTCCCATAACATAGGGTTAAACCCTAATTTTATTTTAAAGGAATTAAATTCCTATAGTTCTGTGAGAATTAAATTCTCAAGCTTCCATTCGCTCTCTATGCTTTGGATCTGCATGGCAGGATCTCAACCCAATGAGAATTAAATTCTCAATTCAAGGGGAGATGTGCACTTTACAGATCCTCCACTAAAGAGAGAACTATGTTCTTCTGTTTTAATATCAGAATTAAACTCTGTTGAGAATTAAATTCTCTTTTAAGACCTTCCCTTTCTTACCTAAGCTTTTCTTTTGCAGAAGATCCAAATTCCTCCAAAATATCAAGGCTCTACTTTTCTCTCTTTTTTTTATGTATCGATCCCTCTGCATATATATATATATATATATATATATATATATATATATATATATATATCTGTGTGTCTCTTGGCTCCTATTTATAGGAGAAGCAGCAGAATCAATTAGTTTTTTGATGAATCTTTCATTGAGAGATTTGATTTGTATTCATCATTCATTTAGACCTTTGGATTATTAGGTGAATTTTATTCACCATTGGATTTTAAATCCAGAGATTTTCCTTTGTTATTTCGGTTAGATTTTAAGGGGAAATCTTTCCAAATTCAAGATTTTTCCATAGATAGGTGATATTTAATCACCTTTAAATTTTTAATTCAATCGGTTCCGAATAATCATTTTCCTTTGGAAAGATTTGAGTGATCTCTTCAGAATTTGATTCTGTTAAATAAATAGGCTTTGAAAGCCGGTCACGTGTGGCCACGTGACCCCTGGTCACGTGTGGGCACGTGACCCCTGGTCACGTGTGGGCACGTGACCCCCTTGGAACGAGCCCTCTTCTTCTTTTTGCGCTCTGCCTTCTGGCCGCTGCTTAGCCATCACGTGCCAGCACGTGACCCCTGATCATGTGTGAGCACGTGACCCTCGTCTGGAGCCTTTTTCTTGGTTTAATCAGAGAATGAGTCCGCTGCTTTTTAAATGTCACGTGCCAACACGTGACCCCTGGTCACGTGTGAGCACGTGACCTTTTCTGAAGCCTTTTTCTTGATTCGATCAGGGAACTGATGTGCCTTTGAAGCCGCTTTTAAATGTCACGTGCCAACACGTGACTGCTGGTCACGTGTTAGCACGTGATGCCTCTTCTGTAGGCTTTCCTGATTTTAAATCAGGAAACAAATGCCCCCACAGCGTTGTTCTCACATGTCTGCACGTGAGTGCAACGCTGTCGCCTTTTGCGACCGTTGGATTCCTCTAGGGATATGGGGAGATGAAGCGTTTCCATCACCTCCTATAAATATTGGGGTCATTTCAGAAGAGCCTCCACTTTGCTTATCTTCCTCCTTGCAAACTTTTTCTGAGAATTTAATTCTCTTCTTCCAGAGCTTAGTTCTCTGCCTTGAAACAATTTTCAGAGTTTAACTCTGTTCGAAAAGAATTCTTTTCCTCGGGTAATGTCCTTGAACAAACGATGAACTTTCACATTCTTCTGGATTTTAAATCCAAAACAAGGGTTTTTACCCTTTTTTAACAAAGAACCCATTTTTCTTCGAGTTTCTTAACCAAAATACGAAACCGCTTAACTTCCAACAGTAGATTTCTTAGGGTTCATATGATGATCCATGGAGTTTAACTCCGTTCGCAGAAAAAGGCTTTTTGGGAATTTAATTCCTTTTTCTTAATAAGGAATTTAATTCCTGTAAAGAACTCGGTTTCTTCCCATGGAGGCTCCTTAGGGTCTCCTTACCCTAGGTTGTCATTCTGCAATTAATGAAACAGGAACTTCGTAATGATGTCTTCTGTGGGAATTTAATTCCTTTGATCTTGTTGGATCTGTTGTAAAGCCCGAGACAGATTTGTCTTCTAGGGGGGATGTGTAGGGTTACTTGAAACCCATTCTTTATTTGATGAGGATATTCCCTCTGTTTTATTATAACTGCTTGGTCTCATTATTAATGAGCCGTTATCCTGATTCTGTGGGGCCCATGTGTTTTGTAGCCAATGGTCCCAAAAAAAAAGTCCACTGTTATTTTCTTCAGCTAGTATTCATGTTCATGCATGGATATATATTGCTGACTTTGCTTTTGACGGTCTTCTTCCATTCGATTTCAGGTGCGATGGCTTCTGCTCCGTGTTTTCTCTTTACCCGTTCGGATGCCGCTTTTCCTCAATCACCGTCCGATGAGGAAGCGATGGCGATGATCCGGGCTCATGACCCGAACTGTACCAACTTGCTTCTATGGGGAACTTGGTACAGCCATATTATCCGGGGTCGCCGGAGTTTCCTCTGTGCAGTACCGACAGAGCCTACTTTCCCATTCTTGCCGATGGACCCTCTGAGAACGATTTTTGCTGTGGAGATGCCCAACTGGACTCCAACGGGGAGGCTCGAGCCTTCGACGACCGGTATCCCAAACCATCCGATCCCGGCTATAGATATCTTGGGGCGGCGTATTTGCCAGGGTGAGGCCCACCCGTGGGGGCAAATTTATAAGATAGGGCTCACTCCTCGACACCCTACGGGCTACCTTCTCTGGGCTCGCTACATCCTTGCCACCCATCGTGCGCGGCTGCAGAAGGTCGGGCTCTATCAGGCAATATATGCGTCACTCTTCCATTACAAGTCCCCGCATGTCTGGTGGGTGAGGGCGTTCTTGAATCAATGGAATCTCCCCACCAACACTTTTATTTTAGGAGATCGCGAGGTTTCAATTTCTCTGGCAGAATTCTATGAAATCTCGGGATTGCCAATCAGGGGTGCACTGTATGAGGAGTTGTTGCCTCCTGACGAGTACGTCTTCGAGCCCGAGCCTGCACCGGTTGACGGCTTGTCTGTTGAGAACGCCGTTCGCCACAAGCGTCCTAGCTTGATCAAGGCGCTAGGTATCTTTGACCGATTGTTCACCGAATCTGAGGAGCAGGGCGTTACTTTTAAGAGTTTCATTGCCTGCTTCCTTCGCGAAGATGTCGTGTCGAAGACAGCTCCGAAGTTTGCCAACATTAGAGACCCCTTTGGGTTTGGTCCGAAGAAGCTGCCGACCACTGAATCGGATCTACCTCACTACTATATCCCCATCATGTCGCCGATGTCTTTTGAGTCCATTGCAGCACCCGGTATGGATGAGGAGACGTTCTTCGTAGGGTTTGTCAGTGTCTGGCTCAGTTGGTTCGTTATCCCCATGCATCGCCGCTTCATGAGAGCCTCGGTTATCTACCCGGCTCATCGCATTGCTGAGGGGACGTGGTTGGCTATCGGCATCCCGGCGCTGGCGCATCTTTACCACGGGTTGGGCGCTGCGGCCCACACTTCCAACCCTGGCGTAAAAGTGGTGAATTTTTCGCTTCATTACTTCACATCCTGGATCGAAATGCACGTGTTGGGGGCTTTTGCTATGCATCAGAGGCCCTCATTTTACGATGCCTATCCCTTCCCGCGACTTATGCGATTGGTGGATGCTTCTGCCGCCGACCCGACTCAGTTCGGGGCTATTCGGGTGCTGATTTCTCCTTACGCTGCCGCTGGCGGGATGGTTTTTAATGATCGGGTCTTGTCTACTCCCTCAGGTCCAGTTCAACAACTCTGGGACCTGTCAAAAGACAACGCACCTTCTTTGAAGCCTCGGGAGGCCGCGCACTTGTATACTATTAGACCGGGCTACTTGGTGTTTCGCCAGGACAGTGCAGCTCTTTTCATGCGGTACAATCCGCATCGATTCGCCCGACAGCTTGGATACGACCAGGGTGTTCCTTTCGAGGCTTTTATAGTCGCCTCGATCCCTTCGCTCGATGTCGTTCGCGATGCCGCTCATCATTTCATGAGGCTAAACACCGGCTCCCACTTCATGGTCCCTGAAGCTGAGTACCTGCCCCGGTGCGTGGGCGCGTTTACGGGTTGGTATCTTCATCGGATCAACCCAATTATTCTTGAAGAAAGGAGGGTGCTTCTTGGCCACGACGCCCCTCCTCTGGTTCCAGGAGCTAAGCTGCGACCGAGGGTTCCGGTCCGCTTCCCTCTAAGGGATACCGGCACTGCGCTCATCCCAGGAGAATCGGAGGTAGACCTTACTCCAACGGCTGGTATGCCCCTGGGTTCCCGATCGCGAGGTGGAAGGGCCCCAGTAGTAGCACCACCGCCTGTGGCAGCACCGCCGCCTGTGGCAGCACCGCCCCCCGTGGCATCGACAATGGCAGTGTCATCCTCGGTCGTGGCACCGGGCGAGGGTAAAAGGGATGAGGGTGTCGAAGGCGATGTGGGTCAGCGCCGCCGTAAGGCTTCGCGGGGGAAGAAGCGGTCATCCTCGGCGACCGGCTCTGGGTCTAAGCGGCGGAGGAAAGCAGCCACCAATTTGCTCGATTCTTTGGCGGAGTCTGAGCCTATTCTTGAAGATGAACCGTTGGCCCTGCAAGAGTCAGACGCTGGACTTCCCTTCCCGAGTTCGGCCGATGAGGAGGCCGCACAGTTGGCTGAGGCCATACGGCGTTCCAAAGACGTGTCTCATAACTCCAGGGTTCCGAAGAAGTCCTATCCCGCTGTAATCTTTTACGAAGACCCTTCGTGGATTCGGCGGCGGTTTATCGGTCCTTTGGAGGAATGGGGGGAAAGGGCCCTGAAGCAGGCCGCTTCAGAAGACGCAGCGGACGCACTTTCTTTATGGACCGGCGGCCATGAGTCTACCCTTGAATCCCGGCGAGCACGCCTCCTTGAGAAGGAGCAGCGGCTTGAAGAAGCCATATTGAGGGCTTCTTTGCGCATCGGTATGTTGTTGTTCTTTTTTTTGTAGTTTTTCCAGATTATTCACGCCTGTATATATGCATCCTTATTCTTATGTGAATCGTGCAGAATCTTCGACGCTGGGGGAGCTCCCTACGGGCTCGTTGAAGCTAAAGCCTGTCGAAATTCCCGATGAAGCGTTGCTCGATGTGGAGGGGGCTGATGAGGCTCCTCCTCTTGCAATAGAGCCTCCAGTGGCAGTTCCTGATCATGAAGCGCTTGCTCCTTTGGTGGTTGCCGCCCCAATGACTCTTCCCGAGGGTGGCCCAGAGGCTGAGAGAGAGGTAATCGGGACTACCCTCCCTTTGTTGGAGCCCGACGTCACGGCGGAGGCCGTTGAAGCTGCAATCCCCCCGGCTCAGAATGGGAGGAGTGTTGAAGGTAACCTTCTGAATTTTAAATTAGCAACCTTTCCGTTGTCTGAACTCTTTTGTCTTTCCCAGAATTGCGCGGTTTGGCGGCCTCTATCGCTGATTTGTCGCCTCGACAATCATTTCAGCGTTTATTGGAGATGGCAGCTCCGCAGGCGATCTCCCCTCAGCGCATTGTCCTTTCCTCCGGGCAAGGTTAGCGTCATTCGCCATTTTTTTTATCATAGCATTGTTGCCCTTTTTACGAAATGACGTTGATGTCTCTTATAGTTTTGGAAGCTGACGACGAGGTCGAGATCATTGAAGGGCCAGGGGAATCTTCAGTTCCTACTTGCATGACCGTAGGTAAGTGACATTTCATTACGATTCCATTCGTTCTTCTTGCTTAAGAGTTTTATTGACGTCTTTCAAATCTGAACAGCCCTGCCAGCCTCCACAGCGTTGGAATCGCGCATCGTTATGCCGCGTGGCCCTTATGCTTTGCGAGCTTCAGAACGCTTGGCCCAATTGAGCCTTGTCTCTCTGTCGTCTTTGATCGAGGAGCTTCGTGCTGGCAGTGCAACCACAGCTGAAGCATTTGCTGCCGAGGCTAACGGTTCTCTTCCTTTTCTTGCCACCTACCATAGCGAAGAGGTGGTGCGAGTCTGGGTGGAGTTCTGTCGGCAGGTGGAGGCTTGCTTGCACGCACTTGAATGTTCCCGTCTTTCCTCGGAGGTCGTGGCTGCAAAGGCGGACTTGCGGGGGCTGATAGCGCGGTGCGCGGCAAACATGACGTCGTGCGAGAGGAGGCTTAGCTGCAAATTCTCAGAGAGGGAGCTGGCTTCTAAAGCGCTGAGCGAGCTTCAGGCGAGTCTTACTGCTAAGGCCAACAAAGCGTATGAACTCTGGCGGGTGCTTCAAGAGTCTATCAGGGAGGTGGTGACTCTTGATAAAGCTGCTACGTTCACTCGTGAGAGGGTCGAGGCTCATAAGGCCACCGAGAAAGAGCTCGAAGGCCGGCTCGCTTCGTATCAAGCCCAGCAGGCTCAGGCGGAGGCCCGTCTTCTGGCGATCTTAAATCATGAGGCCGTGGCCCAACAAAAGCAGGATGAGCTGACCAAGCTGCTAAATCGCCCGCCGGCTTGAAACATTTGTATCTTTCCCTGCCTTCCTGTATATACTCATAGATGAGAGTATTTTCTTTTGTTTTTTCATGAATTGTACTTTGTATCCATTTTGGTTTATGAATAAAAGATACATTTTTCTTCTCAATGATGCGTCTCCTTTTTGTTGAATGTGTTTTGCGGACAATTTATCTTGATCTCCTTGCAGGGCAGCGATAGCTTAGGATTCAGGGTTAAGATCTGCTTCCTAAGACTTTTGCACTTTATGAGCCACGAGGGTCTCATAAAGAGTTTTTTCTCCCCATGGGTCGAGAGGACCCCATAGGTGTAAGTTCTTCTTAAGAATCGTGAGGATTCTTAAGCGGGTTGTCCCTTGAGAGTCGTAAGGATCTCACAAGAGAGTTTTTCTTCCTTACAGGTCGTGAGGACCTGCAAGTACTGGATGTGGTCACCCTTATTCGTGTTTCACGGAGTCAGGGGTTTCTCGAGGCATCGTAGTTTAAAGACGTTGCGGTCAAGGTTAAGGACCTTATAGTCCGTGGATTTAAGGACTCCACAGTCCGATGTTCGTTTTAAGACATTACGGTCAAGGTTAAGGACCTCATAGTCCGCGGATTTAAGGACTCCACAGTCCGATGTTAGTTTTAAGACATCACGGTCAAGGTTAAGGACCTCATAGTCCGTGGATTTAGGGACTCCACAGTCCGATGTTAGTTTTAAGACATCACGGTCAAGGTTAAGGACCTCATAGTCCGTGGATTTAGGGACTCCACAGTCCGATGTTAGTTTTAAGACATCACGGTCAAGGTTAAGGACCTCATAGTCCGTGGATTTAGGGACTCCACAGTCCGATGTTAGTTTTAAGACATCACGGTCAAGGTTAAGGACCTCATAGTCCGTGGATTTAGGGACTCCACAGTCCGATGTTAGTTTTAAGACATCACGGTCAAGGTTAAGGACCTCATAGTCCGTGGATTTAGGGACTCCACAGTCCGATGTTTGGTTGCAGGGACCCGTCACCTCTTTGAAAACGTTGAGGAATTACAACGCCAGGTATCAAAGGAGTGAAGAGATGTACCCTTAAACCAAGGCAGAATCCGTAGGGAATCGGGGTGGTTGATTGTTAGTTTTAAGACATTACGATCGAGGTTAAGGACATCATAGTCCGTGGATTTTAGGGACTCCACAGTCCGGTGTTTGCTCTGGATGCTTCACACGGGTTCACTGCCGTGCTTGGCGAGGACCAGGCTCCGCTCTGGATGCTTCACACGGGTTCACTGCCGTGCTCCGCGAGGACCAGGATCCGCTCTGGACGTTTTCCACGGGGTCAAAGAGTGACGTTATCCGCGTTCCACGTAACCAGGAATTTTGCACTAGATGCTTCACACGGGTTCACTGCCGTGCTCGGCGAGGACTAGGCTCCGCTCTGGATGCTTCACACGGGTTCACTGCCGTGCTCTGCGAGGACCAGGATCCGCTCTGGACGTTTTCCACGGGGTCAAAGAGTTACGTTATCCGCGTTCCACGTAACCAGGAATTTTGCACTAGATGCTTCATACGGGTTCACTGCCGTGCTCGGCGAGGACTAGGCTCCGCTCTGGATGCTTCACACGGGTTCACTGCCGTACTCTGCGAGGACCAGGATCCGCTCTGGACGTTTTCCACGGGGTCAAAGAGTGACGTTATCCGCGTTCCACGTAACCAGGAATTTTGCACTAGATGCTTCACACGGGTTCACTGCCGTGCTCGGCGAGGACTAGGCTCCGCTCTGGATGCTTCACACGGGTTCACTGCCGTGCTCTGCGAAGACTAGGATCCGCTCTGGACGTTTTCCACGGGGTCAAAGAGTGACGTTATCCGCGTTCCACGTAACCAGGAATTTTGCACTAGATGCTTCACACGGGTTCACTGCCGTGCTCTGCGAGGACTAGGCTCCGCTCTGGATGCTTCACACGGGTTCACTGCCGTGCTCTGCGAGGACCAGGATCCGCTCTGGACGTTTTCCACGGGGTCAAAGAGTGACGTTATCCGCGTTCCACATAACCAGGAATTTTGCTGACTGTATCCGCATTTCACGGAATGGAGGTTTGACTGTTGGTGATATGTATATCGCCGAGCCATGGAACTAGGGGTTGCCGCTGTTCCGTTTCGCTTGAAGTCGTGTTCGTTGTTACGAGACGAGTGCTGAGATAATCTCTAAGTCATTCGCGGCCCGTCGAGATTTTGCTTCTTCTTATGATGAAACTTGGGGGAGAAGTATGACCCCTTTTTTGTTTACGCCCTTGGATTGTGTACAGGGTGTGATGGAATATCACCTGTAGGGCATAAATTAAAACTTTTTTTTTTATTTTATTTCTCTTTCCACGATGCTCTATCATTTCAGCTTTTATATCGCGAAGGTCGCGATTACCCCATCATTTCGGCTATTTTTCGCGGTGCCCAATCATTTCGGCTATTTATTTATTTTCTACTCGCTGCTTTTTATTGCGAGTTGCCCCATCATTTCGGCTATTTTTCATGCATATATTTTTACTTGCTGCTTTTTATTGCAAGTTGCCCCATCATTTCGGCTATTTCGTAGGCATGTGTGGCTTGCCAGCCTTTTCGCTGTAAGCTTGGGTTTTAGACGCCTCTTTCGGCATCAGCATCGCTACCACTGGGATATTGCCATGAGCGAATCATCATTTGCCTATGTCGATATTGAACAAAGGTGGCTTAGCAAACAGGGTTAGGGTCCTATCGACTAAGGCTTTTGACTTCATGAGCCGTAAGGGTCTCACAAAGGTATTTCTCCCTACAAGTCGTGAGGATCTTGTAGGTGTATTTTCTCCCTAGGAATCGTGAGGATTCCTAAGTGTATGTTCCTCTGCAAGTCGTAAGGATCCTACAAGAGGGTTTTTTCCTTATAGGTCGAGAGGACCTACAAGGGTTGCTCACCATATGGACATATCCCTAATCACGGGTGGGACTTTGCTGGGAAAATGTTTATTCGCGCCCGTGGATTGTATACAAGGGTCAGTATTGAACCGCTTGTAGGGCTGTGTTGAAGGATATGGGGGATTTTGCTTAAGCACAGGTTTAGGTCTCTGTGACTTTAGACTTTCAAATCTTATGAGCCGTGAGGGTCCCGTAAGAGAATTCTCCTTACGAGTCGTGGGGATCTCGCAAGCGTATTTTCTCCTTAGGAATTGTGAGAACTCCTAAGTGTGTTGCTCCCTTGTGAGTCGTAAGGATCTCACGCGGGTGGTTTCTCCTTGCAAGGTCGTGAGGATCCCGCAAGTGTCCTTTAACGAGGTTGCGCCCTTTCGGGTTTTCACAAACACTAGCCGGTAGCCCTGCTGTTTTTACTCACGGAGCCCTTTCGGGTTTTCATCCGTGCCCTTTTTGCTTATGGACATACCGTTTTTTTTATTCTTTTCTTATTATTTTTTTTACGAGGTCGCGCCCTTTCGGGTTTTCACGAACACTCGCCGGTAGCCCTGCTGTTTTTACTCACGGAGCCCTTTCGAGTTTTCATCCGTGCTCATTTTGCTGATGGACATACCGTTTTTATTTATTATATTTTTTTCTTTTTTTTTTTATCTCGTCAGCCTAAGGATGCTGCGGTAGTAGTTTAGGGACGTTTCGGTCCGTCGTTAGTTTAAGGACGTTTCGGTCCGTCGTTAGTTTAAGGACGTTTCGGTCCATTCAGGGGAAGGCCGGCTACTGCTTATAAAGTCTGAGTTTAGGAAGATAGCGAGCGGACATAGTCGTCGTCATCTATCATTGACCTAGGCTGTGGCTCATTAAGCGTAGTATTTCTTTAGGAAGCGGCCGTTTATTGGCCTGAAAGGCCTTTCACCGTGCATGTCCATGAGTAGATAGGCTCCACCCTGGTAGACCTTGTCTATGATGTACGGGCCTTCATAGTTTGGCTCAAATTTTCCCCGCTTGGAACGATTGGGGATCATAGGTCTTTTGACCACCAGTATGAGTTCGCCTTGGCGGAATGTCCTCGGCCTGGTCAATCTTTCGTACGAGCGCGTCATCTTTGCTTTGTAGGCCTCCAGATTTTGTTGCGCTATGAGCCGGGTTTCATCGAGGGCATCAAGCTCCTCAAGCCGAAGGTGAGCATTTTCTTCGTCCGTCAGCTCGTAGTGGACTGCCACTCGTAGAGAGGGTAACTCTATCTCGAGGGGGAGTACTGCTTCCGTCCCAAATACCAACGCGTACGGCGTTGTGTTCGTGGCCGTCTTGAACGTAGTTCGATAGGCCCAAAGGGCCTCTTGCAGCGTCTCGTGCCAGTCTTTCTTATTTCGGGACACCGTCTTTTTTATGATCTTTGTCAAGGTCTTATTGAAGGCCTCGACCAGACCGTTAGCTCGTGGATTGTAAACTGAAGAATATCTCCAGTTTATATTGTGCTGCTGCGCGAAGCGGCTAATCTTATGGCTTCTGTAAGCTGGCCCGTTATCGGAGATAATCCGCCGTGGAGTTCCAAACCGATAGATGACGTGCGTCTTGAAGAAGTGGAGGATATTCTCCGTCTTCACTTCCCTCAGCGGTACTGCTTCTGCCCATTTGGAGAAGTAATCAGTTGTCGCCAGGATGAAACGATGCCCCCGGGACGATGCTGGTTCGATGGGGCCGACTATGTCAGTCCCCCACATTTCGAATGGCCAGCTAACCACCGTCGGATGTAGTGGATTCGGATGCTGGTGGATGAAATCCCCGTGGATTTGGCATGAGTGGCATTGCTTCGCATATTCGAGGCAGTCCTGGATCATCGTGGGCCAGTAGTAACCCATCCGTTTAATTTTTAACTTCATCTTCGGGCATGCTTGATGAGAACCACAGATTCCGTCATGAACCTCTTGTACGACTCTTTCTGCTTCGTCAGGTCCTAAACATCTCAGCCACAGAGAATCAAACGACCTCTTATACAGAGTATCATTGACGAAAGCGAAAGATAGAACTCGTTTCATGAGCTGATGTCTTGAGGACGCTTCTTCGGGGATTCGGTGGGACTTGAAGTAGTCTATGAAGACTTCCCTCCAGTCCTCAGCCTTCTCACGGTCTTTTATTTGTAGGGTCGTCTGCTCAGTCGCTCCTTTTTCTTCGTATGATTCGGGAGATATTTCTGCTGGGGCGAGCACTCGACGGCTTTGTACCATGATTTTGACGTCATCGAGGTTCTCGTCAGCCAGTTCTTTAGCGAGCTTAGCTAGCGCGTCCGCTTTACTATTTTCCGCGCGTGGTATGCTTTCCAAAGTGTAGGAGGGAATTTGGGTCAATAGTTGTCGCACCTTTTTGCCGTACTTCACCAACTCCGGTTTGCACGTTTGGTAGTCACCATTTACTTGACTAACGACCAGTTGAGAATCCCCGTATATAAGGAGGTCTTCAATTCCCATGTCAATGGCGATCTCGAGGCCCGCTATCAAAGCTTCGTATTCGGCTTCATTGTTCGTCCTCGATTCCATTAAGGAGAAAGCAAAGCGCATTATCCCTCCTTGTGGGGTTACGAAGATAAGGCCTACTCCCGATTTGATTATGGGGGTACATTGTTTGCGCTTCTTCATGGAAGATGCCCCATCAAAATAGAGTTCCTATCGGGTATCACCGCCGCCGATCGCATCAAATGCATGTTCGTCCGGCAAATCGCAGTTCAGAGGAGAACCGGCAGGTACTGGATGCTCAGCAAGGAAGTCGGCAATGGCCTGGCCTTTCACTGCCTTGAGAGGTCGATACGTTATCGAGAACTCCATCAAGAGTAGAGCCCATTTAGCGAGTCGACCCGTCAATATAGCCTTTGACATCAAATATTTAAGAGGGTCCACCTTCGAGATGAGACGGACTTCGTGCGCCAATGCATAATGCCTGAGCTTTGTTATCGCAAAGATCAACGCCAGGCAGTGTTTTTCAGTGGGAGAGTAATTGCTTTCTGCCCCCAGCAGAACTCGACTTAAGTAGTAGAGTGCCCTTTCTTTTCCTTGATCGTTCTCTTGTGCCCATAATGCGCCTAAGGAACCTTCGAGGGCGGTTGTATAAAGAATGAGGGGTTTTCCCTTGACCGGAGCAGCCAATACCGGCGGGTTCTGCAGGTACTGTTTAATTTCGTCCAGCGCGTCCTGGCATTTTTTATCCCAGACGAATGGAGTTCCCTTCTTCATCAGGTGGCTGTAAGGACGGCACTTGCCTGAAAGATTGGCGATAAACCGCCGGATGTATGCGAGCTTCCCTTGGAGAGACCGCAACTGTTTGAGGGTTCTTGGCGGAGGCATTTCCATGATCGCCTTGATCTTAGATGGATCTATTTCGATACCCCGGTGTCGGATGATGAATCCCAGGAATCTACCCGAGGAGACTCCGAACACGCATTTGAGGGGATTCATCTTCAAATTATACTGCCGAAGGCGTTGAAATACAGTCTTCAGATGCTCTAAATGCTCTTCGTATGACATGCTCTTCACTACGAGGTCATCAATATAGCACTCGACGATGTCATGTATGAGATCATCGAAGATCTTTGTCATGGCCCTTTGATAGGTAGCACCGGCGTTCTTTAGACCAAAGGGCATAACCTTGTAGCAGAATATACCCAAAGGGGTCCGGAAAGCGGTGTGCTTCTGGTCTTCGGGATGCATCTTTATCTGATTGTACCCTGATGAACCGTCCATAAAGGATAAAACCTCGTGAGTGGACGTGTTATCTATCATTAGCTCGGTTACCGGTACTGGGAAATCGTCCTTCGGGCAGGCTTTATTGAGATCCCTGAAATCCACGCATATGCGTACCGTCCCATTTTTCTTCATTACCGGGACGATGTTGGAAATCCAGTCAGGATATTGGACTTCTTGGATAAATCCAGAATCGATCAGCTTTTTGACTTCGGCGTTGATGCTCATCTCAAGCTCGAGCCGTATCCTTCTTGGCGCCTGCTTGACTGGCTTGATATCCGGGGATATTGCTAATTTATGCACAGCAATCTCCGGATCTAATCCCGGCATCTCAGAATAGTTCCACGCGAAGCAATCTTTATTTTGTATAAGCACGTCCTTTAATGCAGCCACCCTTTCTTCAGATAGCCGCTCACTGACGAATGTCGGTCGCGGATCGTCTGCTGATCCCAACTCAATCTTCTTGAGGTTATCTGCAGTAGTATGTATGCCATCTTCTAGTTCTTTCGGAGCCGGTGGGAATTCTGAGATTACCTCATTGTCCTTGTTTTCAAAGCACCAAGGGAGCTCATCTATGTCCTCGGGCTCTTCTTTTAATATTGTAATCGTGTAACAGGTGCGAATCCGCTTCCAAGATTGATGTAGATCTGGTTCTGCTTTTGCGGCTTTGGGCTCGTGCTTTTGTGGCGGCGTTACCCTCCAGCTGCTGGATAAAGCAAATATGCCTTGTTGGTACTGGTCTTCGACCCAGTTCTTGAAGGTGAAGCAGTCTTCGATAGGGTGTCTTATGGCTCGGTGATAAGAGCAATAGCCCGGATAAGAAACCTCGTTAACTTGCTCAGGGTGCTTAGACTCCGGAAGTGCGATCATTTGATGTTTTATAGCGAGCTCGAGTAGCTTCTTCGTCTTGTCTCGAAGGAAGGAATACGCTCGACTCATCTTCTTCATGAGGGACAAATCCGGACCGCGCGATGCCCGATCACACGACTCTCTAATCCTGCGTCGTTGTTGTCGGCTTTTCTTTCCGCTTCTTGATTTATTTCTGCCTCTGCGTCGGGCCTTTTGTACAACGGGTTGACAGGGAGGAGCATCTTTGTCTTTTGCAGCCTGTTGAAACAGACGTTGCATCCTGGCCTTCTCGTAGATGGCCATCTCGCGGTTGTGGTCTTCCCGAGCCTTTTGACCTGCTTTCCTGATAAGCCTATCCACTTGTTCTTCAAATGACGGACTCGGCACTTCGATTGCGGGATCTAGTTTTGATGAAGGGTTGGCATTGCTGGACAGGGCGTTTTCCTCCTCATCGAAGTTATATATGGCGTAGTTGCCGTAGGCTCGCTCCCGTTTCTCGGATCTCACATATCCAAGCCCAAGCGTTTCCATTCTCCCGTTGGGCAATTTGCGCTGAGTCCCAGGGACATTCCAAATTTTGTTGTAGAATCGAGCTTGTCGAACAGTCTGTTTTAAGGGTACTCCTTGGTGCTTCAATAGCCTCTTTAGTCCATTTGTGTAATATCGGGGCAAACGGATGGGTTGGATCCTGTCGAGTGTAGCATCCGCGCCATGCCATATCTCTTTCTCCACTCTCGTCTCTGCGGATTGGTAGAATAGGATCACCTTTTCACCCTTTCGCCTGGGAGGGACGTAAAACGTCTGCAGGTCCTGCACATTGTGAGCTTGAAGTGCGTCAAGATCCTTATAGTGTTTCCGCGGCACCATGGTGATTTGCAAACTCTGATCATCACTAGGGGATGCCTGTATTGACGGCCGACTGGAGAACACGGCATTAACTTCATCTTCCGAGTCACTTCCGAAGATCAACATGGGGGCGGACGGTCCCGAGTTGATGCGTCGAGACGGCCCAGCATAAACTATCTCTTCTTCTTCTTCGGTATCGCTCCCGAAAACAGGGATGGTGGCGGCGACTTTGTTCTCCGGCTTGCGACTCTTTTCTGTATCCTCGAAGTCTGGCAAAAAATACTTTGCATCTTCGTACTTGCGGACTTCGTTCACGGAGAATGGGTTCAGCTCACCTGTTACGGTATACTCGAAACCGTCCTTAAAGTACTTCATACACTGATGCTGTGTAGAAGGGATGATGTTGTACTCGTGTAACCAAGGACGACCGAGCAAGGCGTTGTAGCAGGTCTTGGCGTCAATGAAGTGAAACTTGATGTCCGTGACGAGCAGTCCGAAGCGTAATGTCAATATTACGAATCCGAGAGTCCGTGACGATTGGGAGTCGAAACCAGAGATGGTAATTTTGTCACGAGCGAGGTGCTGGACGCTCATGCAAATTTCCTTTAACACCCGAACGTTAAGGAGATTGACGGAGGATCCATTATCTACCAGGATCTTGCCTATCTTGATATCATGGCAGTATCCAGAGACATATAGGGGACGATTGTGGTCGCATGTCCCGAGGAGAAGGTCCTCGTCACCGAAAGTGATGTCGGCCGTATGCACTTCTTCCAGTTCATCCTTCATCCTTTCCGCGGCGAGGAAGGCTTGGAATTGCTCGGGTTCTTGTAACGCCATGATTAATGAATCTCGCGCTTCTTTTGATAATAGGAGGGCATCGAGAATGCTGAGTTGAGAAGGTAGCTTCCTTAGGTGCGCTAGGATGTTGTAGTCCACCTTACCCTTCCTGGGAGGGTCCTTGGTAGTCAGCTCTTTCATGACTTGGTCATCTAAAGTGATATCCTCAGTGACCTTTTCCTTTCCCTTATCTTTTCTATTTGCGGGCCCGAGATTCTTTTCCGGGAGCGTACGATTGCGCAGCTGAATGTTTTCGCAGGCCTCTGGTTCTTCCTCTTTCCCTAAAACGGATTCTTTAAAGAGAGGGCCCAGAGCCATTTCTTCATCAGAGTCGCTCCCAAAGGTGAGAACTTGTGACCCTCCGGCGTTAACCATGTAACAGTTGCCAGTAGTTCTGTTGTGCCAGTCGGCAGTACTTCTTCGTTCCCGACGAATCTTGCGTTTCATGCGCTTAAAATGTTGCCGATGAGCAACATATCCCTGCCACCATATCCTAAAGGCATCGCACTCCTCCGTAGGGTGTGAAATTTTTCGATGATATGCGCAATAATTAGGGTGCCTCTCCGCCCCATTGAGCGTGTTTTCTTCCGAGGGTGGTAGCTTCATTCCCATTGACATGGCTTTGGCAAACCTTTTCCTCGTCTTGAATATCTTTTTGTCTGCCTCGGATGCCTTTCGATCTGGATGGAGTACTTCAACTCTTTCGTTTGGTCGCCTGCGCTTGGCTCCTTCCGATGCAGCCATCTCACGCTCCTGATCGGCTTTACTCTTCAAACGAATCTCGTCTAGAAATGCGTCGATCATTTCATCTGTTGGCCATACAAGTTCTGGCTCAGGTCGTGCCCCCAGTTTCTCAGTGCCAGGAGTTCTTTCATCTTCCGAGTAGGAAATCATATGACAACTCGCCACATATCCCTCGGATTCATCCGATGAGCTCTCTCCATCATCTTCCTCCTGAAAGACGTGGTTGAGGAACTCTTGCAGCGTGACGGGAGTCCGCGCCTTTTGATTGTACTCCTCCAGTGCGTCAATCTATTTCTGTAAATCCGTGCGCTCGTCTCGAGGCTTCACGGGCTTTTTGGATTTCTTCTTCTTTTTCTTCGAAGATTTTGACGGTTGGGTGTGAGTATTTGGGCCATCACCACGAGTCTTCGTAGTTGGGCGCGGCTTCAACATCCCTTCGATAATTTGAGGTTCAAGCGGGTCCTTCCATTCGACCGCCGGGCACGCATGAAGGTCCCTCAGCATTCTTTTGGTTTTAGTTGACAGCACGACCTCCCATGGAGCTTCTTCAATAAAGGAACAGGTTGCCCCCGGTGTATCTGCTTTCTTAGGAGTATGCGGCTGTGGCGGGTTCACCTTCCACTTTTCGGATAGTGCAAACTTCCCCTGGAGGTATTGATCTTCAATCCATCCTTTGAAGACGAAGCAATCCTCAATCGGATGACTTACCGTTTGATGGTAAGGGCAATAGTTAGGGTTATTCACTTCAGTGGGTTGTGGCGGTCGCCTTGGATTTGGCAGGTTTATAAGTCTGTTACGTACTGCCAACTCGAATAACCGTTTCGTCTTATCCCGCGGGAACGAGTAGGGGCGCTTCATCTTCTCGTTATAATACCGGCGTCTTTCTTCCAATTGATCCGCCAGCTTTGGGGCATTGGGTTGCTGCTGGGCATTCGCGACGAAGGTTGCCTTTCCTTTACCCTTGTCATTCCGAGGTTCTGGCTTCGGGGGAGGTGGTCTATGACCCATCTGGTCCATCTGAGCCAACTTGTCGATTAGAGCCTGGAATGTGGTTGGCTTAAAGAACATCATAAACTGGGAGATAGTTGCGTGAGGGTCTAGGGTTCCCACGAACATGCCCACCGCGGGCGCTTCCTCAATGCGTTGCTCGCATTTCGACCACAAATTTCGCCAGCGTATAGCATACTGGACCCACGTTTCGCCTGGTTTTACCCTGGCATTAATCAATGCCGTTATTGGAGTGCGTTCGCTGGCGCTCGCGAATCGCTGAGTGAATAACAACTCCATTTCAGCGAACGTCTTGATAGAATCGTTCGGGAGTTCCGAATACCATTCGAACGCTATTTCTGATAAGCTGCCCACGAACTGGCGAAGCAACAGTTTATCATCACCGCCGGTGTTACCGCAAAGGGCCCTGAACTGGGCGACATGTTGGTGGGGATTGCCGGTCCCCTTATACACGTGGAATTTTGGTATTGTATAACCCGGCGGATATTTGATTTGGTCGTACCAGCTTGGATACGGCCGCCCCGTTTTTACGACTTGACCAGCTGCCTCAGTCGCATGATGAACCCGGATTTGCTGGGCTATATAGTCATCCAAGTCAGCCTTAGAGATTGTCTCCTCCTTGGCCGTTGAGAGAGCCGGTGGTGGATTTGACGTTTCTCCCCTGTCGTCTTCAAGGACGATCGGGGGATCCTCAGCGGGTGGGTCTTGTTGGATCATCATTCCCACCATATCCTGGAATAAGTGGGCTATCTGCTTTATATTGGCCGCTTGTTCCGCAGCCTCTTTATCTTTCTTTTCCAACATCCTCCGGAGGAACTCGGCGTCGGTTTCCTGTTCTTGTTGCTGATCCGAGAACGCCTCGGGGCTTTCTTTCGGCCCAGTAAGCACGGCCATTGCAATCATCATTTCCTGGAGCTTTTGCTGTTGCTCCTGAGCTTTGGTTACTGACCGTGTAAGCGGTCTATGGCCTGTAGACGCACGGCTGTCTTCCTTCCCCGACGCCATGTATACAGTGTGGACCATCCTGCCCCCAGCCTTAAGGTGTCTGGGTTCAGCGCTTTTAGCTCTCGTTGCAGGCCCGGGGATCTTTTCCGGCCTCCTCTTTTTATGAGCAGTGGAGGTTGAGGGGGCCGTTGAGGTGGGCACCCAGACAGCTTTTCGTGGCTTAGCCTGGCGACTGGCTTCCTGTTGGATTTTCAGCTTCTTGTGCTGGCGGGAGAAGTTTGGATCGATCATCGAGTCTCGGGCCTGCCACCAGACTTTATAGATTCGGGAGGACAGCCGTTGAGGAGATTGGGGCTGTTCTGTTTTTACTTCTATAGCTCTTTTCAGCGGATGGGGAGACTTCTTTAGCGCCGCGGTAGGAGAATTCCTACACACCTTATTTAGCATCTCAAAGCTGTTCCCAGTCGGAACAGCAGCATTAACTTCCGCCATCGGGGCTGGTGGAGTTAGCCCAGAGGGAGAGTTGCCCCCAGCCTTCCTCATTTGGCGCCAGTAACGACGTCGAGCGCGTCGTGCTGATGGAACCGGCTTGGTGAGGGCGATAACCTCGTCTTGCCCCCTGTGTAGGTGGGGGGTCGCTGCTGGTGTCAGCCTGTCAAAGACCGATGTCCTTTGGGCAGCAGGAGCGGGAGCTGGAGCCGTCAATCTTGTAAAGACCGACTTTTTGGCAGGGGAAGCCGCCTTGACGACTTTAGGAGCAGGACTGGTTACTTTCTTAGGAGCGGCCTTCTCTGGGATTATAGGCCCCATTGCGGGTCCACAGGAGTTCTGGCCCAATCTAGAGAAGACCGAGGCGCTGGTGTTGGGCGACCCGTTGAGAGGGGCCGCGGTAGGTGTAAGCCGATCAAAGACTGACTTCTTGGGAGCTTCCGTTGTCAGCACCGGAGCGGTGAAGCTTGTCGGCGGGAGCATGGTCCCAAAAAACAATCCTGTGGTGGCTCGCGCGACTTGTTCCACGGGCATTGTGAATAGCGAAGCAGCTTGGGGTCCGTAGGCTATACCTCCTGGCGAGGCAGAGCGTTGGTAGCAATTGCAGTCCGAGCAATTGGAGCATTTCACACAAATAGAAGTCATCGATTCTTTGCTTTCTACAATAAGCAAGACGCCAAGTTTTAGTACCTTGAAACCCAAGGGCAACCATTAGCGAACCGCGATTGGTTCGCGAATCACGACACACGAAGTGTGGAGTGGAAAGAGGAAAAGGTCCCACCGGGCATGCCAGAATCTGTTCCCCTCTGAACGGCGGCCGAGACATGGACTGTCTCGCCTGAAATTCGGGGCAGATGCTAATTGGTGCTATCCGTCCACCTCTCCGAAGATGCCAAGTTGATTTATGGCACCGTATATCGAAGGTTTAAACGGATGCGTCCGATGTAGCAGACTTCGTCAGATTCCCCCTCGCTTGAGGGGTTTTTGATTGTGGGGACGCTCTTCCCTGCAGGCGCAAGCCCCTGCAGTTAATTACGCTACCGCATCGCGGTAACCACTTTCTCCTTCTCCAGATGGTCACTTCGTGTCGTGTGTGTTTATTTTATGTTTCGTTGCCCGTGGATTGTATACGGAGACTGAGTTATGTCGTCGTCCGTAGGGCGTGGACTAGTCCAAATCCGTATTATCTTAGATTTGGGTTTGGGGGTTTGGGTTTAAGGATACGTTAGCCTCATTTGAGACTAAGATCGACTTAAACGTTTGTTAAGGATACGTTAGTCTAGTTTTTAGACTAAGATCAACTTAACGGGATCGTTTAGATCCAACAAGAGAGCAATAAAAGGGGGGGCTCTGTTGTTTAGTTTAGTGACATTACGGTCGGTAGTAGTTTAAGGACATTGCGGTCCATGGGTAGTTTAAGGACATTGCGGTCCAATGTTAGTTTTAAGACATTGCGGTCAAGGTTAAGGACCTCATAGTCCGTGGATTTAAGGACTCCACAGTCTGTAGTTAGTTTTAAGACATCCCGGTCAAGGTTAAGGACCTCATAGTCCGTGGATTTAGGGACTCCACAGTCCGATGTTAGTTTTAAGACATCACGGTCAAGGTTAAGGACCTCATAGTCCGTGGATTTAGGGACTCCACAATCCGTTGTTAGTTTTAAGACATCACGGTCAAGGTTAAGGACCTCATAGTCCGTGGATTTAGGGACTCCACAGTCCGTATCAATGTGTGGTCATCGGGACCCGTCACCTCTTTGAAGACGTTGAGGAATTACAACGCCACGTATCAAAGGAGTGAAGAGATGTACTCTTGAACCGAGGTAGATTAAATAATCTTTGGCCCAATTTGGAACCAAGACCAATTAATTATATTATGAGCCCGTTGGCTCAGTTGAATTTGAATTGAGGACTTATGGCCAGCTTGGGCTAAGTCCAATCATGTTTAGGATATTGGCCCTCTGCTGGTCTATTAGAGGAGAGGCTTTGCCTCTGGATATTTAGCCAATTGGGCAGAAATTAGTGTTAAACGCTAGCAACAGGAGAGTGTTAAACACTAGGGCAAATCAGTGTTAGACACTAGCAACAGGGATCTCAAATTAGTGTTAAACACTAAGATAATCAGTGCTAAACACTGGTGGTAGAGATTTCAATTTGGTGTCGAACACTAAGAAAATTAATGTTAAACTCTGTCAACAGAGATTTAATTTAGTGTTAAACACTAAGAAATTCAGTGTTAAACACTGTAAGAAAGCTCTTTAATTAGTGTTGAACACTAAGGCAAAACAGTGTTTAACACTGGGCTCAGGGGTTCCAATTTAGTGTTAAACACTAAGGCAAGAGGGGTTACGTGGTAACACGTGAGGGCATCCTCCCTTCATTTTATTCTGTCAAAAGCACTGAATACTTTGGAGCATCACGTGCTGTCACGTGATGAGCATCTTGGTGCTTGTATGTTAAAGCTTCCGCCAAGGGTCACGTGGGTCACGCGAGACACTGCCTCAAAGGGCCTTTTCTGGGAATCTTTTCGGGGGTCACGTGGTAGCACGTGACCCTGCCTCTTTGTATGTTTTTTGGAAGATCTGTTAATCCCTTTAAGAATTAAATTCTTCGCAGGGTTGAACCCTAACAATAATTTTTTGAGGAATTAAATTCCTATTTCCTTCTGAAGATTTATATTCTGGGATAGAGTTGAACTCTGAATTTTCTGTAGGAATTAAATTCCTCATATATGTGAAGAACTGCATCCTATCATAGGGTTAAACCCTAATAACAGCTTTAAGGAATTAAGTTCCCACTCTCTTTTAGAGAATTATTCTGAGGAATGAGATTCTGTCATAGGGTGAAACCCTAATTTCTTCTTTCTTAAGGGAATTAAATTCCTGTTACTTTAACAGAATTAAGTTCTTAACTAGGGTTAAACCCTGATTCTGTTCATTCTGACGGAATTAAATTCCCATAACATAGGGTTAAACCCTAATTTTATTTTAAAGGAATTAAATTCCTATAGTTCTGTGAGAATTAAATTCTCAAGCTTCCATTCGCTCTCTATGCTTTGGATCTGCATGGCAGGATCTCAACCCAATGAGAATTAAATTCTCAATTCAATGGGAGATGTGCACTTTACAGATCCTCTACTAAAGAGAGAACTATGTTCTTCTGTTTTAATATCAGAATTAAACTCTGTTGAGAATTAAATTCTCTTTTAAGACCTTCCCTTTCTTACCTAAGCTTTTCTTTTGCAGAAGATCCAAATTCCTCCAAAGTATCAAGGCTCTACTTTTCTCTTTTTTTTTATGTATCGATCCCTCTGCATATATATATATATATATCCCTGTGTGTCTTTTGGCTCCTATTTATAGGAGAAGCAGCAGAATCAATTAGTTTTTTGATGAATCTTTCATTGAGAGATTTGATTTGTATTCATCATTCATTTGGACCTTTGGATTATTAGGTGAATTTTATTCACCATTGGATTTTAAATCCAGAGATTTTCCTTTGTTATTTCGGTTAGATTTTAAGGGGAAATCTTTCCAAATTCAAGATTTTTCCATAGATAGGTGATATTTAATCACCTTTAAATTTTTAATTCAATCGGTTCCGAATAATCATTTTCCTTTGGAAAGATTTGAGTGATCTCTTCAGAATTTGATTCTGTTAAATAAATAGGCTTTGAAAGCCGGTCACGTGTGGCCACGTGACCCCTGGTCACGTGTGGGCATGTGACCCCTGGTCACATGTGGGCACGTGACCCCCTTGGAACGAGCCCTCTTCTTTTTTTTGCGCTCTGCCTTCTGGCCGCTGCTTAGCCGTCACGTGCCAGCACGTGACCCCTGGTCACGTGTGAGCACGTGACCCTCGTCTGGAGCCTTTTTCTTGGTTTAATCAGAGAATGAGTCCGCTGCTTTTTAAATGTCACGTGCCAACACGTGACCCCTGGTCACGTGTGAGCACGTGACCTTTTCTGAAGTCTTTTTCTTGATTCGATCAGGGAACTGATGTGCCTTTGAAGCCGCTTTTAAATGTCACGTGCCAACACGTGACTGCTGGTCACGTGTTAGCACGTGATGCCTCTTCTGTAGGCTTTCCTGATTTTAAATCAGGAAATAGTGTGTATATATGAGAACACACACACACATATATATACACATATACACAAATATAAATACTTATGCGTGTGTGACAACACATAATTTAAGGTTCACGACTAAGGTAAAAGAGACTAAGGTTATACCCTTCTACGAACACGCTTATTCTAATCCTACGGTTTCCTAAAACCCTATTTGCTAAGTATCCAAATCTTGTACCAACATATATATATATATATATATATATATATATATATTTAATATAACTTATTCTAGGGTTGCGGAGGTACTATACGCCATCCACCCGACTTCCTCCGTAGATATATATCTACTCACCTTCGATCCTTACTTACTGAATTGATGACGCCTTGCTCTCCTTGTCATTCCGAAGTTCACGCGGAGGTACCTATAATTCAAATGCGTCGTATCGTAAACACGAATCAAATACGAAAAAACCAAAGCGGCACGTGGAGTGCACATAGGTTGAAACCTACGGCCTGCGCATACAAGAATAACCAACAACTCTCGACATCGACGTACGAACGTCAGTCGACCAAGATAAAACACAAATACCAAAACTTAAGTCATTAAAAGTCGCAAACCGACATCAGAAACTTTGAAAAACACTTCCAGATTTTGCCTCAGGTGAAATTAGCCAATTTTGCATATGTGGAGGGTCTAATTAACATGTATATGAGCCATGAACCAAGCACGAGCCAAATCCATCGTACCCAGGCTGCAATTTGTGGCCAAAACCCATATATTTGCTGCCATGTTTTGGAGATGGGGTCTGGGTCTTTAGGGTAGTTTCTAGGTCACCTGCACGACTCTTTGTAATCGCTATATATTTTTCAGGTCCTCCGGGTCATAGCAGATCCCTAAATATCATCACAAATTCCACAAATTCCAATATCGGAAAATTTCAAAATTCAAGTCTTGGGGTTTGGTCTAGGTTTTACACTAGAGGGGTTTAAGGTCACTACTAAATCTCAATTGCACATTTTCAATTCATAATATCACCTAAACCTCAACTTGGAAATTTCTAATATCGCTAAACCTCATTTGTTTAACTCTAAACCACACAAGGAGGTAAAGAAACTAAAATTCTAAACCAAGGATGTAGGATTATACCTCATTTGGCAACTCGAGAATTTTCTTGAGTTGCCCAAAGTCTTCAAAGTCCAATCTTGATCTACCCATAGTGTTTGTGATGGTCTTGTAATCATTTTTTATGAAGAGAGCATAGGGTTTAATGGTGATTTTTGAAATGGTGGAGGGTGGTAGTAGGAGGTAAAGGTTGAGGTGGAGAAGAGATGAAGGAGATGAAGGATTTTGAAGAGATGAAAAGGAATGAGATGAGGTGCTATGCCAAGGAAACCCCCCTCCCCCTCTCTTCTTTGCCCATACCTCCATGTCCCACTCTCAACAAAATATCTTCTCTTTATTCTTTTTGTCTTTTTATTTTATAAAACAAAACCATATATAAAGGCAAATGAAGAATTTAGGCCATGGTTCAACAAATAAAAATGTAATAAGTCTTTTCCAACATGTTATATTACACGTCACATGCATAAACAAGATTAATGCACAATTAATGAAATGTTAATCGAGTTTAGTATTAACTTGTATATAATTAGTTGTATAATAGTTCGTAAAATATCCAAATCACATAATTTCTTTCAAAAACAATAATTTTTATCCATTTTCCAATTATTCTTCAAACTATAGTATATAACCATACTACTTCATTAAAACCGATTTCTATATCTTTATAATATTCATGGAATTTATTATTCTATTTATTTAAATTCCGAAAATAATATTTTATTTTCCTGAAATGTTACAATCTTCCTCTCTTAAATAAATTCGGTTCTCGAATTTAAATTTAAACCCCCCTAAATACTAAAACATATCAATAAAACCATCAAGTCAACGGGGCTCCGAAGTCACGAATTCATAAAATATATCATAACGCGTCGTATGCGCGTAAAAACGAGTGCAAAACTCCAAATCAAACCTCCATCAAGCGTCATGCAATCATCGGAGTTAATGTGAAAACACTAGGGTCAAATTCGTTACGAATCGTATGCGATATAACTAGGACTATAACATATATATAGTACGCATCTCGTGAAATTGTCAAAACAACTGGAATAAAGAGGATGCAAAAATCCTTTTCTCAAATCGCTGTGCGATGCACAATTCACGGTATAAGTAGCGGGCGTTCATTGGTAAAGAAATTAATTATATATATGTCACGCCCCGCATCCCAGTATACGGGTAGAGGACGCGACGAGGCTGCTACGTATTTACTGTGAAGTAAATACGCTAAGCGTATCTAAGCAATATAAAAGTAAAGCACAAGAGACAAGATATAAATAAACATCAACTTTATTTATTCACATTCTTTCTGTACAATACATGGAAAGTAAATACAACTGAAATAAAAAGCAATGACTAAACAATGGCATAACAAAAAAGAAAAGTACTGAAATGGAAAGTGTACAATAACTAGAGCTCGGGGTCTTCACTGAACTGGTCCAAGTCTTCAGCAGTGGGCTCAATCTCTGACGGGTCCAGATCACCTGGCGACATTCAAAGAATAAATAAAGAGAATGTCGTCAGCGAACAGATCGCTCGATAAGTCCCAGAGATAAGGGAGAAATAGAATAGACAGAATAAGAAGGTAGCTTTTAAAGTTATATTATATTGTGATGTTAACGATGTTATTTATAGCTTGGTACAGAAGAATGCCAGTGTATACGAGAGGAGTCTCTATATGCCAGAGACTAGAGGTAAGTATAGTACAAGGAACCGTTTATGCCACGGTACAACAGCAACTGGATTCATGTTACGTGTATTAAGTCTTACTGTCTCGTGCCACTTCTAACACCTTCCGTACCAATCTACCCCTTAAACCCCGAGATGTCTTGTTTGTATTGTATTGTATTGTAAATTGTATTGATTGTATAATTGGAGGATTGACCGAAACCATGATATCAGTAAACGGATGTAACCGTAGAATCATATAAATGGAATAACTGGAGAACCATGTAAATGGAATGCATATCCATGGTTCGGTTCAGGCAAGTTGTATAGATTGATAATTGGATTCATGCATTCATGTTGAATTGTAATATTGAAGATTGTAGATTGTAGATTGTACTTGAATCATATTCAAGTCAGATTATAATGAGACTCACTCCGAGTCAGACAATTAGAAAAGTAAATTGAAGTCCTGACTGTTTTGATGTTATCGGTAACCGCTGCACATAGACAACATGATTTGTGTCTTTTTCAAAGACGATTACCGTATTGATAACACCATTATTAAGTTGTCTATCTTAAATAGGCAAGCACCCACTTCTCTGGCTCCCTGAGCCTCAAGAGATTGGTCCCGCTTAAGCCTATGTTTATTAGGGTCCTTAGGGTAATTTATAGAACTTGAGGGTTTTTTTAATGTAAAAATACTTTTATATACTTTTTAAAATACACCTCAAGTATTTATTATTCGTCTTTAGAGTTGTAATGAATGTATATTTTATATTGTGATATTTCTAGTGAAAATATCCTAATTTCATAAATAAAGGTATTTATTTGTAATACTGATTTGTATGGAATTCATGGTATTTTAGTGTAAAATGATTCTTGTGACATTTTAGAAAAAAAAAAGTGGAATATTTATAATAATTCAAAATAGATATTTTTATGTTACATATACATATGTTTATATGAAAATAATTTTTTGTATATATATAATATTCTAGAAATCTCGTTTTCTTAAGATGTCGTATTTTAAATCTTTCGAGACCGAATGCTCCTTGCGGAGGTCTGCATCTCGCACTACTAAGCCCGAGAATGTGTGATAATCCGCACCATCCCGAACGGGTTCCCCAAATGGGTTGTAGCGGCGCTTTGCAAAAATTTGTATAAATACTAATCATTAAGGAAAAACGGTTTTATTAATCATGGTATTTATTTGTAAAGATATCAATTTCCCGTATTCTATATTCCCGAGGGTATTGTGCTATGTTGTATATGAGTGTGTGAGGAGGTATGTCATTACCTCGTGATCTACTTAAAGGTATAGCAAGTTTTGTGATGTTAAATGTAGAATTGAAACTATATGGTATTTAAATGAAAAATACGGTAAAATGAAATAGCAATTACTTTATGATATGAAACTTGATCAATATGGTTGATTAGTGATTAATAGTCAACATGTAATGGTTTAAGCATAATTGTATTAAAGAAAAGTGAGGTTTTATAAAGAAACCGAATCGGAAATCGGATTTGTTCCGATTCCGTCGGGTTTTGTAATTCCGTATTTTTAGAAAGAAAAAGGAAGATAGAAATGCGACTTACGGGTTTAGGACAACAAGGAGAGGGAGATGGATCGGGAGGAGTTGCCGGTGCGTCATTTCGTCGCCGGGAGCTCTTAGGATGGTTGTCGGAAGTTCGCCGGAAAACTCGCCGTAGCTTCGCTTCTTGCTCGTTTTCAAAGTACACAAGGTTTCTTGAAAATTCTTGAGGGTTGGCTCAGAGTTTGGGTGTAGGGTTGGTATTTATAGGGTTAGGCTAGGGTTAGAATAGATGAAGGGTTTTAATTTTAAAAAAATGTAAAAATGTATTAAAAAATCATTAAAAATGGAGTAAATGGGGGTTAATGGTGTCTCTGGAAACGATCTCAGTAAATGAAACATGTAGGGGAGTTGAGAATTCTAAAAGGCATAATTTTTCTTCAGGCGACTCGGCCGTCCGGCAGAGTCCGGCCGAGTCCGGCCGGCGGCGCCGGCCCGAGTCGGCCGGTCCGCCGGCCTGACTCGGCCGAGTCGGGCCGAGTCAGGTGCCAGGGAGGTGGGGGTCTTCAGGTGTAGCCTCTGGTGCATTAACATTTTCGTGTGTAGTGGGAAATTTGGGAGTTATCACGTGTTGACTGTTGGGCTTCTAAAAAATTTAAACCAAAATAAAATTAAAAATAATGTGGGGTATGGGATTTGATATCCGGTGGCTTGGTTCAGCAATTCAAGGTATTACCAATGAGCTATAAGCTCCTTCTTGTAATTAAGGAGTGAATTAAATACTTAAAGTGATAACAGCAGAAGTAAATACTCCAAGTATACATTAATTTTAAAGCAAATTTTTGTACACCAAAAATGGAGTTGTTACAGTCTACCCTCCTTACAAAAATTTCATCCTTGAAATTTACAACTTTTATTTGAGGACTAGTTTACAAAGAGGTGTGGATATCTTGCACGCATTTCATCTTCTCTTTCCCAAGTGGACTCTCCTGGAGTGTCTTTTCTCCACATCACTCGTACCAAGTTGACTTACTTGTTCCGAAATGTCTTCACTTTCCTGTCCAGGATCTCCACAGGTTGTTGCTCACAAGATAAGTCAGGCTGTATAGTGAGCTCGAAATGGTCGAGAACATGGCTGGGGTCACTCACATTATGCACTCCTTCCAATGAGGGTGGAAGCGCTAAGCGGTATGCCACTTCTCCGACTCGTTCGAGTATGTCGAACGGTCCAATGTATCTCGGACTTAGCTTACCCCGTCTTCCAAATCGGATCACTCCGCGGTTCAGAGATATCTTCAAGAATACGTGATCTCCTGGCTGGAACTCCAAGTGACGTCTCTTTGCATCAGCACAGTGCTTCTGTCGATCTTGGGCTATGCGCATCCTTTCCCTGATAGTACGAACCACATCAACAGTCGCTACTATCATCTCTGGTCCGAGAAGTTCCCTATCTCCGATGTCGTCCCAACTTAATGATGATCGACACTTCTTTCCATACAATGCTGCAAAAGGTGCTATTCCTATACTTGCTTGATAGCTGTTGTTGTACGAGAACTCCACGAGATGCAGGTGATCTTCCCACGATCCTTTGAAGTCTAACATACACGCTCTGAGCATATCCTCCAAGATATGAATAATACGCTCAGACTGACTATCTGTTTGTGGATGATAAGCCGTGCTGAACTTCAGACTTGTTTCCAAGCTTGCTTGCAGACTCTGGCAAAATTGCGATCGGAACCTGGTGTCACGATCGGAGACAATGCAGACCGGTACTCCATGAAGTCTCATAATTTCCTGTATGAGTTTATGGGTATCAGAGATAGTACATTATGAAGATTTTAAATCTTTAAATAGATTATTACCTCCATGTACTTCTTTGCTAGTGTCTCAGTTGATTGGCCAACTCGAAATGGGATGAAGTGAACCGACTTTGTGAGTCGATCCACAATGACCCATACGACATCGTTACCCTTTGTGCTGCGAGGAAGAGCAGTCAAAAAATCCATCGTGATGTGTTGCCACTTCCATTCTGGGATTGGTAACGGTTGAAGTAGTCCAGCTGTCCTGTGATGTGATGTTCAGCCTTTACTTGCTGACACACCAAGTATTTTGCGACGCTTCTGGCTACTTCACGCTTCATTCCATGCCACCAATAATTCTGACGTAGATCTTTGTACATTTTGGTACCTCCAGGGTGTACTGAATAGGGAGAGCTGTGAGCTTCTTTCATTAACTCTTCCCGAACAGGACCTTTTGGTACACACAATCTGCTGCCGTATCTTAAAGATCTGTCTTCATGGATGATGAAGTCTGTTCTGAGTCCATTCTCCACTTGTTCTCTGATCTTTTGCAACTTAGCATCACTTGCTTGAGCCGCTTTGATCTGATTGACAATGGTTGATTGAACTTGTAAATTCATCAAACTTGAAGCATTACCTGGCATGACTACTTCAATCTCATCTGATGCAAGTCTTGTTGAAGCTTCCACTGAGCGGTGAGATTCATCGATAATGGTTGACGACTAAGAGCATCAGGTACCACATTCACCTTCCCTGGGTGATATTGTAAGTTGATGTCAAAGTCCGCCATGAGTTCTAACCATCTTCTCTGCCGCATATTCAACTCCTTCCGAGTAAACACATATTTCAGGCTCTTGTGATCTGTGTATATGTTCACTCGTTCACCAAGTAGATAATGGCGCCAAATCTTGAGAGCAAAGATGACGGCTGCCAACTCCAGATCATGCGTCGGATAATTGCGCTCATGAATCTTCAGCTGTCTTGAAGCATAAGCCACAACCTTCCCGTTCTGATGTAGAACACATCCTAATCCCTTACCGTATGCATCGCAATGCACTTCGAATCCTCCAGATTGATCCGGTATGACGAGAATAGGCGCTGATGTCAACCTTGACTTGAGTTCTACGAAAGCTTGTTCGCATACTTTTGACCACACAAAATCTTCATCTTTACGTGTGAGCTTGGTCAGGGGTGTTGCTATCTTTGAAAAGCTTTCAATAAACTTTCTGTAATATCCAGCTAAACCCAAGAAACTCCGAATGTCCTTCACTGACTTTAGTGTAGGCCATTCGCTGACTGCTGAAACCTTCGCTGGATCCACAGATATTCCTTCTCCTGATACGATATGTCCAAGAAAACCAACTTGTTTTAGCCAAAACTCGCACTTGCTGTGCTTGGCATAGAGCTGATGTTGTCGAAGAGTTTCCAGGACAATTCGTAGGTGCTTTGCATGCTCTTTCCGACTCCTTGAATACACCAGGATGTCGTCGATGAAGATGACAACAAACCTGTCTAAGTACTCCTGGAAAACTTGATTCATTAGGTTCATGAATATTGCCGGTGCGTTGGTCACTCCAAATGGCATCACTAGAAATTCGTAATGTCTATAGCGAGTTCTGAAAGCTGTTTTGTGAATATCAGCTTCCTTGAGCTTCACTGGATGATAACCTGAACGAAGATCCAATTTAGAGAAAACACAAGATCCACTTAGCTGATCGAATAAATCGTCGATGCGCGGGAGTGGATACTTGTTCTTTATAGTGACTTCGTTCAAGGCTCTGTAATCGATGCACATTCTGTATGAACCTTCCTTCTTCTTCACAAGTAGTACAGGTGATCCCAAATTTGAAGTGCTGGGACGAATCCATCCTTTCGCCAATAATTCGTCCAACTGTGTTCGAACTTCCTTCAACCCTTCCGGACTTAGTCGATAAGGTGCTTTGATCACCGGTTGTGCTCCTGGTACTAAATCAATGCTGAATTCAAGAGCTCGATCGGGAGGCAAACCTGATATATCGTCAGGAAACACATCATCAAACTCTCGAACCACATCTGGTCTTGATTCTTCCTCCGCTTGAGCTGCTGCAACTACTGCTTCCCTTGGCTTCGCTTTGTAGGTACTTGGCTCCAGGGCACGGTCTCCGCTTTTGAAATAGAAGACCGGATGGTCTGGATTCTCAAATACTACCCTCCTTTAACGACAGTCGATGGTAGCATAAAAAGTTCCAAGCCAATCCATACCTAGAACCACATCGAAGTTCGGTATGTCCAGCACTTTGAAGTCAGCATAAAATTCTCTGCTGCAGACGACTACCGGACACAAGCTGTATCCCATTGTTGCCTTTAGAATGCCATTTCCGGAACTGACATTCCAGCTGGTTACAAGCGGTGAGACTGGAATCGCATGGGTTCGGACGAACCGTTGCGACATAAAGCAGTGAGATGCTCCAGTATCAAACAGTGCTAGTGCAGGTATTGAGGATATTAAGATTGTACCTAAGGTATGTGGGATATGTTGTAGGTATAGGAAAAGTATGTAGGATAAATATCAAGACTGAAAGAAATTTTTGAGAAAGAAAGGGTTACCAGTAATAAATTGGCCATTGGCCTCAGCTTCTTCCACGGTCATCGTGAAAGCCTGGCGTCTTGGTACACTCTTCCTGGCCTGAGGAGCATTCCTCAGAACGTTCCTTTGAGCTTGATGGAACTGACGAGGAGGTGGTGCAGCTTGTGGTCCTCTGGGTGGTGAAGGTAGTGCAAGTCTTGGAGCAGATGCTTGGATGGTTGGGCGCTGTGGGTAATTGTTTGCTGGCCTGGGTGCAGCAATTGGATCTTGTTTATGAGGACAAGACCCAATACCATGAGCAGCTGAGTCGCAGATCAAGCAAAGGTTGTTCGCATGCCAGCAATCTCTCGCCAGATGCTCATTTCACTTGCAGTAGTTACAAAAGGCTAGGCTGGGCCTGTTGTTTGGCACTCCGGGTTGCCTTGGCACAAAAGATGGCCTGGACGAGGCTCCTCCTGCCATCTGGTTGGCAGGGCGCTTAACTCCTACAGACTGAGGTCTGCCCCTTGCTTTTATCACCGCCTCATAAATGCGGGCAGTTTCCAGAGCATCCTCATGAATTGGAAATTTCCCTGTCGCTTGAGCAACCTGAATTTCCGTGTCCAGGCCTTGTTGAAATCGACGGGCTCTGATCTCGTCCGTCGGTATCAAGTGTGCCGCGAATCTGTTTAAAGGATTGTGTTAGCTGTGTAGTATGTGATATTTAAAAATTTGAAATATTGTGACATATCTTACCGACTGAGCATGGTGAACTCAGCGTCATACTCATCTACCGACTTGACCCACATAGGACCTTGTTGTAGATGAATGAATTGTTGTTCCATGGAAAACCTGGCAGTCACAGGGAAGTACTTCGCATCGAACTTATCGCGAAAAGTCTTCCATTCAATGGGCTGATCAAGACGGCTTTCTTCCGCCTTCCACCAGTTGCGAGCATTGTCCGTGAGCTGCAGTTTCGCCACACGGACCCAAGCTATGTCTGGCACTTGTGCCGCCGCCATATCATCTTCTATGCTCTGTGCCCATTCCTCAGCTTCAAGTGGGCTTCCCTTTCTGGAGAACTGTTTGGGATGCAAAGCCCTAAATTGCTTTATCCCAGGCGCGTCAGTCTCGGGACGGTTCAAAAGCTGCTACTGTCCCTCAAGGAGGCTGCGGATCGCCTCAAGCAGAACGGTTTGCTCGGTGGGTGGAGCAGGAACAGTAGGAACGATTGGTAGTGGAGGTGGAGTGTTGTTGAAGTTAGCGCTTGTGTTGTTTGGGAAATCTATAACCTTGAAGAAAAATTTGGGTTAGGACAGATGATAAGATTCAAGGAACATGAATTGTAAAGAATGTTTTAGTTGTTAGTTCTTGTGTTATATTGCTTAGGTTGTTCACACAGAACAGAACTGCGTAGTATGGTTCTATACAGCTCTGACCTGCATGGGCCACCAACAAAACTTGTCACGCCCCGTATCCCAGTATACGGGCAGAGGACGCGACGAGGCCGCTACGTATTTACTGTGAAGTAAATACGCTAAGCGTATCTAAGCAATATAAAAGTAAAGACAAGAGACAAGATATAAAAAAACAGCAACTTTATTTATTCACATTCTTTCTGTACAATACATGGAAAGTAAATACAACTGAAATAAAAAGCAATGCCTAAACAATGGCATAACAGAAAAGAAAAGTACTGAAATGGAAAGTGTACAATGACTAGAGCTCGGGGTCTTCACTGAACTGGTCCAAGTCTTCAGCAGTGGGCTCGATCTCTGACGGGTCCAGATCACCTGACGACATTCAAAGAATAAAGAAAGAGAATGTCGTCAGCGAACAGATCGCTCGGTAAGTCCCAGAAATAAGGGAGAAATAGAATAAACAGAATAAGAAGGTATCTTTTAAAGTTATATTATATTGTGATGTTTAACGCTGTTGTTTGTAGCTTGGTACGGAAGAATGCCAGTGTATACGAGAGGAGTCTCTCTATGCCAGAGACTAGAGGCAAGTATAGTACAAGGAACCGTTTATGCCACGGTACAACAGCAACTGGATTCATATTAGGTGTATTAAGTCTTATTGTCTCGTACCACTTCTAACACCTTCCGTACCAATCTACCCCTTAAACCCCAAGATGACTTGTTTGTATTGTATTGTAAATTGTATAATTGGAAGACTGACCGAAACCATGATATCAGTAAACGGATGTAACCGTAGAATCATGTAAATGGAATAACTGGAGAACCATATAAATGGAATGCATATCCATGGTTCGGTTCAGTCAAGTTGTATAGATTGATAACTGGATTCATAGATTCATGTTGAATTGTAATATTGAAGATTGTAGATTGTAGATTGTACTTGAATCATATTCAAGTCAGATTATAATGAGACTCACTCTGAGTCAGACAATTAGAAAAGTAAATTGAAGTCCTGATTGTTTTGATGTTATCGGTAAACGCTGAACATGGACGGCATGATTTGTGTCTTTTTCAAAGACGATTACCGTATTGATAACACCATTATTAAGTTGTCTACCTTAAATAGGCAAGCACCCACTTCTCCGGCCCCCTGAGGCTCAAGAGATTGGTCCCGCTTAAACCTATGTTTACTAGGGTCCTTAGGGTAATTTATAGAACTTGAGGGGGTTTTATGTAAAAATACTTTTATATACTTTTCAAAATACACCCCAAGTATTTATTATTCGTATTTAGAGTTGTAATGAATGTAGATTTTATATTGTGATATTTCTAGTGAAAATATCCTAATTTCATAAATAAAGGTATTTATTTATAATATTGATTTGTATAGAATTCATGGTATTTTAGTATAAAATGATTCTTGTGACATTTTTAGAAAAAAATGGAATATTTATAATAATTCAAAATAGATATTTTTATGTTACATATACATATGTTTATATGAAAATAATTTTTTGTATATATATAATATTCTAGAAATCTCGTTTTCTTAAGATATCGTATTTTAAATCTTTCGAGACCGAATGCTCCTTGTGGAGGTCTGCATCTCGCACTACTAAGCACGAGGATGTGCGATAATCCGCACCATTCCTAACGGGTTCTCCAAATGGGTTGTAGCAGCGCTTTGCAAAGATTTGTATAAATACTAATCATTAAGGAAAAACGGTTTTATTAATCATGGTATTTATTTGTAAAGATGTCGATTTCCCGTATTCTATGTTCCCGAGGGTATTGTGCTATGTTGCATATGAGTGTGTGAGGAGATAGGTCATTACCTCGTGATCTACTTAAAGGTATAGCAAGTTTTGTGATGTTAAATGTAGAATTGAAACTATGTGGTATTTAAATGAAAAATACGGTAAAATGAAATAGCAATTACTTTATGATATGAAACTTGATCAATATGGTTGATTAGTGATTAAAAGTCAACATGTAATGGTTTAAGCATAATTGTATTAAAGAAAGTGAGGTTTTATAAAGAAACCGAATCGGAAATCAGATTTGTTCCGATTCCGTCGGGTTTTGTAATTCCGTATTTTTAGAAAGAAAAGGAAGATAGAAATGGGACTTACGGGTTTAGGACAACAAGGAGAGGGATATGGATTGGGAGGAGTCGCCGGTGCGTCGTTTCGTCGCCGGGAGCTCCTAGGATGGTCGTCGGAAGTGCGTCGGAAAATTCGCCGTAGTTTCGCTTCTTGCTCGTTTTCAAAGTACACAAGGTTTCTTGAAAATTCTTGAGAGTTGGCTCAGAGTTTGGGGTGAGGGGGTAGTGTGTAGGGTTGGTATTTATAGGGTTAGGCTAGAGTTAGGGTAGATGAAGGGTTTTAATTTAAAAAAATGTAAAAATGTATTAAAAAATCATTAAAAATGGAGTAAATGGGGGTTAATGGTGTCTCTGGAAACTATCTCAGTAAATGAAACATGTAGGGGAGTTGAGAATTCCAAAAGGCATAATTTTTCTTCAGGCGACTCGGCCTTCCGGCCGAGTCCGGCCGGCGGCGCCGACCACAGTCGGCCGGTCCGACTCGGCCGAGTCGGGCCGAGTCAGGTGCCAGGGAGGTGGGGGGTCTTCAGGTGTAGCCTCTGGTGCATTAACATTTTCATGTGTAGTGGGAAATTTGGGAGTTATCACGTGTTGACTGTTGGGCTTCTAAAAATTTTATACCAAAATAAAATTAAAAATAATGTGGGGTATGGGATTTGAACTCTGGTGGCTTGGTTCAGTAATGCATGGTATTACCAATGAGCTACAAGCTCCTTCTTGTAATTAAGGAATGAATTAAATACTTAAAGTGATAACAGCAGAAGTAAATACTCCAAGTATACATTAATTTTAAAGCAAATTTTTGTACACCAAAAATGGAGTTGTTACAATATACACATATACATATACTTTGTTCGGTATATACGTCACGCCTTTTGAAAATGAATTTAGAAGGATTTTCTTTGTACAGTTTTGTGTCATTAGGGGCACGTGAGAAAATATTGAGACTATAGCTCTTTTTGAAAATCCCTTCCATAAATATCGATACATGCAAAATTACTCGGGTACTGTTCTCAGACCAGTCCTGCTCGGTTACTAAACCGTATAGTATATATCATAACACATGCTACTCGAAAGAAATCAATCCCAAAAATGGATAGAAAGAATGCCACGTGCATCTGGTGCGCACGGAAATCGAAATCAAGTACAGATGCCACTAATGTGCACAGAAACAAAACTAAGTGCATTGGGTGTGCACGAAAATAAAATCAGATGCATCTGCTATGCACGACGAATCTCGATTTAGTGCATATGGTATGCACAAAATCACATCAAGTGCACAAAGTATGCGCAAGAATCTAAATCAAGTGCGTCAGGTCCGCACAAAAGCATCCAGTGCAGTAGGGTGCACGAAAGAGAAAATCAAGTGCACAAGGTGCACGAAAACATAAATCTAGTGCACTATGGTACACGAAAACAAAATGTCGAATATCAAAGTCGAAATCAACGGTATACGATATACACCAAATCCAATCACGTATACTGCGATATATAAACTCATGAACGTGTGCAGCTGCGTGCACAAAACCATATCAAATACTGAAAGTGCTCGTAAACCACATCGAATGCATAAGTCCAAATCATGTGCATATTGTATGCACGAAATCAAAATCAAGCGCAAATGGGTATGCGCAAAAACGAAAATCAGTACAACTGATACATGAGAATACAAATCAAGTGCAACTGTGGTGCACATAAGAAATATCAATCATGAAACGAAATCCTCAAATACTGAAATCCAAAATGACTAAAACGTAATATCCGAATCACTAAGTCACAAATCATAAATAATTGTCGTCGATGTGCCCCTCCTCCATGGTCGAAAGGTGTCGGTGCATCCAAGGCTGGCAGAGCAAGAATGTCTACATTCCTCATGCCCGCGATCTGGCGTCCTATGCTCTTAGATCCTTACTTCTCCCTGCGGATTACCAGTTACGTGCCTTCTCGGATCGACAGCCCGATTCGGGGTACTGACGGAAACATTCCCGTTCTGGCGCTTCTCTGAAGATTTCCTGACCAATTAACGTGGTCACTCGTAAAGTATCACGTCAATGATGGCGATCTCTGTCCCACTGAGTGTGCGCGATACAATCGATCCTGGTTTAAGTCTTTATCGTGAAGTACTCCCGAAAGATCTTTTCAGGGTCTCTTCCAAACTCATCTCTGCAGGACTGCCCGGAAGTTATCACCCTTTACTTAATCCGTTCCTTGTTCCGAGACAGCTGCATTCTCATCATGACTTTCCTTTGGAAAAACATGTCCATATCCAACGCCTCTGCATGCGTAGTAAATCTTTGAGATCAATGGAATGGAACGTCAACTTGTAAGGATCTCGCACGAATCTCTTACTCCGCTTTACTTCAATATGGACCAATTCAGAATCATCTCTTCGTAGCTGTGTGAACGGCGCTCCAATTGGCTGCAGTCGTATCTGGAGTCCTTTTTGAAACTACGAACTCGACATCTCTAGCGTCCTCTAGAAGGCATCTGGCCAAATACGTCTTCAGGACCTCATCTAAATCACCGAGGTAATGCGCCTTTGCTCATCCCTTCTCGATCGACTCTCAACACGTCTGAGTGGGGTCTCCTTCTGCCTGAAGTTAAGCAATTGATGGCTTCGCATCGGAGCATTCAAATGAACAACTATCCTAGTCATTTAACTAAGGGCAACTAGCGATCTTCTATTACATCTCTGGTGTAACCTCATGCAGCAATAGCTTTTAAACGTCTGGGGGCGATATCTTATCAATTCAGCAACAGCTGGCTCATCTGTCCGTACGGTAGACAACGCCTCAATTATCTGGAGTAGACGGTACTTTAATAACCTCCGCAATCTGGCTGGCCTCTATCAATGGCCTGATCATCTAGTGTAGATCTCGAACGCTCGGGTCAATAAGAAATCTTAGTAAGACAATAATTCAATGCGTTTGTGCACCACCGAAATATATCCTGGTCAGTCCTCGTCCCTGACGAGCTCGTGCTGACCGCAACTTTAGCCACAGCTCCATCTGCTCGTGTAGCCAAGGTAACAGAAACCACAATCCGATATCGATGAGAATAGATCAGAAGAACGAATAGAATACGGCGCATAAGAAATGTACATCCTAAGGCTTCTTAAGCGGAGTAGCGTATCGTAAGTATGCCGTGGAACGTACACACGGTACGCCATTCTACTTAAGTCACCTACTCCATCAACCAAGGTCAACCTATGCGAGAAAAGTCCGGGTCTAATACCCCCTCGGCCAAGTCTAAGTTCCGTAAGGTCAAGCCTAGGTTCCGAAATATATATACGCTCTAGACTCCGCATAGTCAAACCTAGACTCGAACCAAGGTTAAACCTAACGCTCTGATACCAACTTTGTCATGACCCAGAAAAGACACGTGACTGGCACTTGAATCATATGAAGTCTATAGGACTCCACCTAATTCAAGTAAGCCAAAAACCCAGAAATCTAAACTTTTTCAGGGAAAATAGTAGAGGTGCAGTTTTAAAATAAAGGTACACTGAAATCAAGCTCTTTCTTCAAGTCATAGGTAATATAATATATGAAAACACAATCCTTTTATCTAACTTAAAAACATTTTCGTCATTGAAAATTTGGGCAGCACCTCCTTTGTATATTTTAGCCCGAAAACGGTACAAGCAATATGATAAAAGGCATTCCCAAGCGGGGGCTAGCTCTTCGCCAAATGGTGAAAACAACCACGCAAGATAATAAATATACAACGCCGAAGACGAGGATCAAAACTCAGAAAGAGAATAAGAAAACAAGCATCATCAAGAAAACAGGAATAAGAGTAAATACATAATCACGACTCAAGATCCAAAAGAATATACAAACAGTGGTTTCTTAGTCTACTAAATATACAAGTTTGATTGATGGAGCCTTTAACTAGATACAATTGAAACAAAAATAAAGATACAATGGTGGTCACGATGCGAGTTAACCCACCTACCAAAGCAATCACCCGGAAGGAAGTGGTGTGCCAGCCAAGCCGCTACGGAATCTGTACGGCTAAACCTGCAAGAAGCTCTGGCACAACGAGGGTGAGTTGCCAACTCGTGAGTAGAAGACATCACCGAAAAGAAACTGAATGTATGACTATCTCCTAGGTCATACAGTAAAATACAATAATAGTAATAACACAGTAACAGTGATTAGCAGTATGAGTAATTACATAGGCCGATGTGTAAGGTCAAGTACTCATGTCCGTGTCACAAGGTAACTACATGTCATATATGTTATGCATGAATGCAAATGCATCAGCAAGTGGGTGTGTCCAGTATCGACACACAAAATCATGAGAAAATATGAGTGCCCAATATCGACACTCGAAAGCATCAGGAAAACCGTGTCCATCCACGACACAAAATCCTCATATATCTCGGGCTCCGTCTGTCCGGATCGGCCCATATCATCTGATCTCATGACTACGGTCGGTATCCTCCGGATATCCGCCGCGCCAAATATCACTGGTCGGTAGTATTCCCCTGCCGGGCTCAATGCCTTTTTATACGATCTTCTTGCCCCGGGGTACCGCACTGGTCCACCATGTACCCCCAGACGGCGTCTCTTCACTCCTCGAATCGGGTATATGTACATACGTGGCTCAATAACCGAGAAAACTCATGGTGGACGCCACACATCATATCACGAGAAACATCATTTTCTTTTAAAATTTAGTATATGTTTTCAAATTCACATGCGGTTTCTCCAAATCCAGAAATCTCATGAAAATCAGAATCTCAAAATCATGATTAATAATGAACAATGAATATCGGCATAGAGCCCAACTGCAGTATATAATCAGAATGTAGGTAAATAAATGCATGTGGCATCTAAGTACGAAATGCAATGTCAAAACTAGCATATGATATCGGAATGCTAAACAATGCTGCTTGGCTACAACTAACAGCGTAAACAATATAATAAAGGTTACTACAGTGTGCGTGACATAGAAATTACCGATGATGTGTGTATGAGCCGGCAAGCGAGTGTACGTGCAACATACGCATCATCGGTAATGGTGCAGGTGTCCTAGCAGATGATATCATAACATAAAGTAAACAGTGAAAGCAACGATAAGGTATATAAACCTATATATGAGCCATACCGTTTATTACGTTTAAATAGCATGAATCGTGTTTTTAGAAAAGTAGGGACTACGGTATTTTTGAGAAAAGAGATGTCTTTTTTGAAAATTCGTAGCGTCCATCTATTTATTCTTTGAAAAAACCTATGATTCGTCAGTTTTGAAAATAGGTATGCCTCGAACCTAAGTTAACATATATCTAAGCAACTAAAGACTAACTACGAACCTAGTCGATGGTGATAAGAAATCTATAGTATTCCGAGTCGATATATCCAATAGTCGGCGATCCAGCCTCATATCATCACGTACGGTAATATCCATCGCATGGCATCCTCAAGTTAAGAGTGCGGATCAATCATCATATACATCTCGTACGGTAGAATCCGTCATACGACATCCTCAAAATTGAGGGTACGGGTCAAAATATCATATAGTTCATACGGTATCAATCATCGTACAATATCATAATCAGGGGTACGGATCTAAAGTCTCGTACATTCTAATATCATCAAATCACATGTTATCACATGTTTCATGTATTCCGCCTAACTATCCTTTAATATATCAATATCATATACTAGGTCTCACTCGATCATGTATCATAGCCTCACGACATCATGTCCGATCATATCGACTCATATCCATAAAACGTATCATATCATATCATCACCACACGTGTATACGTGTGTGTGTGTGTGTGTGTGTGTGAACATACACACACACACACATATATACATACATATACACAAATATAAATACCAAGCGTATGCGTGTGTGCATGTGTGACAACACATAACCTAAGGTTCACGACTAAGGTAAAAGAGACTAAGGTTATACACTTCTACGAACACGCTTATTCTAATCCTACGGTTTTCTAAAACCCTATTTTCTAAGTATCCATATCTTGTACCAACACACACACACACACGCGCGCACGCACACATATAACCTATCCTACGGTTGCGGGGTGTTATATGCCATCCACCCAACTTTCCCCGTAGATATATATCTACTCACCTTCGATCATTGCTTACTGAAATCGATGACGTCTTGCTCTCTTTGTCGTCCCAAAGTCCACGCGGAGGTACCTACAGTTCAAATGCGTCGTATCGTAAACACGAATCAAATACGAAAAAACCAAAGCGGCACGTGGAGTGCACATAGGTTAAAACCTACGGCATGCGCATGCAAGAATAATTAACAACTCTCGACATTGACGTACGAACGTCAATCGACCGAGATAAAACACAAATACCAAAACCCAAGTCATTAAAAGTCGCAAACCGAAATCAGAAACTTTGAAAAACACTTCCAGATTTTGCCTCAGGTGAAATTAGCCAATTTTGCATATATGGAGGGTCTAATTAACAGGTATAGGAGCCATGAACCAAGCACGAGCCAAATCCCTCGTACCCAGGCCGCAATTTGCGGCCAAAACCCATATATTTGCGGCCATGTTTTGGTGATAGGGTCTCGGGTCTTTAGGGTACCTTCTAGGTCACCTGCACGACTCTCTTTAATCGCTATATATTTTTCAGGTCCTCCGGGTCATAGCAGATCCCTAAATATCATCATAAATTCCACAAATTCCGATATCGGCAAATTTCAAAGTTCAAGTCTTGGGGTTTAGTTTTTGGTTTGGTCCAGGTTTTGACACTAGAGGGGTTTAAGGTCACTACTAAATCTCAATTGCACCTTTTCAATTCATAACATCACCTAAACCTCAACTTGGAAATTTCTAACATCGCTAAACCTCATTTGTTTAACTCTAAAACACACTCGGAGGTAAAGAAACTAAAATTCTAAACTAAGGGTGTAGGATTATACCTCATTTGGCAACTCAAGAATTTTCTTCTTCAAAGTCCAATCTTGATCTACCCATAGTGTTTGTGATAGTCCTGTGATCATTTTTTGTGAAAAGAGAATAGGGTTTAGTGGTGGTTTTTTAGGTGGTAGAGGGTGGTAGTAGGAGGTGGAGGTTGTGGTGGACAAGAGATGAAAGAGATGAAGGAGATGAAGGATTTTGAAGAGATGAAAAGAAATGAGGTGAGGTGCCATGCCAAGGAAAGACCCCCCTCTCTCTCTCTTCTTTGCCCATACCTCCATGTCCCACTCTCAACAAAATATCTTCTCTTTATTCTTTTTTTCTTTTTATTTTATAAAACAAAACCATATATAAAGGCAAATGAAGAATTTAGGTCATGGTTCAACAAATAAAAATGTAATAAGTCTCTTGCAACATATTATGTTGCATGTCACATGCATAAACAAGATTAATGCACAATTAATGAAATATTAATCAAGTTTAGTATTAACTTGTATATAATTAGTTGTATAATAGTTCATAAAATATCCAAATCACATAATTTCTTTCAAAAACAATATTTTTTTAAATCCATTTTCCAGTTATTCTTCAAACTATAGTATATAACCAAACTACTTCATTAAAACCAATTTCTATATCTTTATAATATTCATGGAATTTATTATTCTATTTATTTAAATTCCGAAAATAAATTTTATTTTCCTGAAATGTTACACGGAGCGTGTTTGTTGCTATCCTATGTGTTGTGCCTATGTTCAAAGAGGGCTTGTTAGGGATAAAATTAGGTTAGTTTAAATACGCATTCTTTCCTTTAAGACTCTCTTGATATTGAAGTTAGGGTAATCGGGAACAACGTAGATTACGGTGCTTTAAAAGGGTACTTGTGAATTTAAGCAATGCTTTCCAAACGCTAAATCCGTTCTAATTGTCCATTGTCCTTCTGTTCTTAGCTCTTAGTCCCGGCCATCGGCCAAATACATACAACCGGTCTCAATTAGGAATCACCACTATCATGAAGGATGCTTAAAGGAGCAGATTGCGAGTCTTTGGTCATAGTTCAATCTATAAAGTGTCCGGCAAAGGAAAAGGTAAGAAATTCCTAACTCAAACTTACCTTTCTCTTTCTCTAAAAAGTAAGAAAACTACTCACAATTCATCTCATAAACAAAAATAAAACACCAGAGAGAAGAGATCATAAGAAACATTGCAAGAAAGTAAAGTGCAAGAAATACTAGGAACCAAATTAACCATGTGCAATGAAATGAAAGCTATGTTATATGTAGAAGTCCAAGTACAATCAAATGAATCCAATAGTCTCAATCTAAATTTGCAAGCTCAATAAAAAGCTTGCAAAATGAGAGAGAACCAAAGAATTCAAGTTCTAAGTGCAAATATCACCAAACACATAACTAAGAAGCTTGAAATAGAAATCTTTATTGAATTGAACTTGAACTACAAACTCTTGAGATCAAATACCTAAAACTTAAACTTGTAACTTCAATGAAAAAGTTACAAGTGTTGTAAAAATAAAATATTTTATATATAGGAACATTTGGTTTGGAGATACGATGGTGTAGAGACAAAACTTAATTGTATGAGTCGAGAATTACTCTATCCTTAAGACAATATTTGTACCCTATACCGCAACGAGTTACGGTAAATTTGCCTCCCAAGATAAAGTTGGCTCCAGAATAATTCTGTTGTTAAGTATTTATTTACAGAAAAAATTACTTAACCAGAACTACACTAGAACACAGAAGAGAAAAAAAGGGTGAGATGAGAAAATTCTCTTGGAATTTTTGTATTTGAGAGCAAACCAGACCTTCTATTTATAGGTCTTTGATTACCCTTTCGGACTTGATTCAAAGGGCACAAACGGTGCCCTTTCGGACTTGAATCAAAGATCACATCCGATGCCATTTCGGTTCGAACCGGATCTGGCTGCATCTTTTCGTTTGAATCCATAACTATTCGGATGCTCGCACCCGTTGGATCAAACCGAACCAGTCACATTCGCACATAGAAGGAACTGTTGCAACCATTCGAGTCCAAACCTCCTCATTCTCTCTCATATTTCTTAACCACTAGGCTATACAAGTTTTGTTGAAAGAAGCATCTAATATATGACTATATACTGATAAATTAAATATTTAGAAATTTCCAACAATTTCCCCCTATTTTCTAAATTATTTAAGTTTTTTAAATAACCTTTCTGTGTTCTTTAGTAGACTATACATCAATAAAGATAGCCATAGCTTTAAATCTTTACATAGTTTAACTATATCAAGATTTATCAGGGTACAGAGTAGTCATAGTTTTGAACTAAGGATCCTTTAGTGACAAACCGGACATAATAAACATATAGTTTACCCAGTGTATGTTTTTTTAAAAACCCCGCACATTTAATGGCATTGTGCGCTATCTTATGTTTCATAAGTGTCTTTAAAGACAAACTTTCAATCTTTGCAAAAGCAACCTCACTTCCTACACTTATATAGGTGAATCTAAAATAAATCCACATGTATGATCTGGATGTTGCATAGATTCATTAAAGAAATATTTTCCAACCTCTGTTATTCTCCATACAAGCATGCACTTTTTTTAAGATGGTCTTGATAATTAGTTATTTCCAAGCATGCAATTGCATAACTGGTTACAACTACATGTGATTTTCCATTGAACCATAAGACTAGATGTTACTCTAGTGAATGGTTGGGTTTCACACATAGAATACCTTTTATTCTAAATGTTTTAAACCCATCTCTCTAGAAGTCTTCCGTATTACATCCATGTCTAGGCCTTTTGTGAAAGGATCCGCCAAATTTCCCTTTGACTTTACATATTTAATAGTCACAATTCCTTTTTCAATTTGTTCCATTACATAACTATGTCTTATAATTAATAGTCCTGACTTCCTATTATACATCTTATTATACGCTAGTGATAATGCAGCCTCATTATCACATGAGATCAAAATAGTAGATATTGGTTTATACCATAGATGGATCTCTAGTAGTAAATTCCTAAGCCATTTTGCTTCCTTTATTGCCGTTGCCAAAGCAATAAATTCAGATTCCATAGTTGAATGTGAAATCAAAGTTTGTTTCTTTGAACCCCAAGAAATTGCTCCTCAGGGTAAAAATCCACCCACTTGTAGACTTTGATTCACCAGAATTTGTTATCCAATTTGCATCTGTATACCCTTCTAATACTGCAGGATATGCATTATAACTTAATGCATAGTTTATTGTACCTTTTAAATACGTAAGTACTCGTAAGACTGCATCCTAATGAACTTGTCCAGGATTATGAGTAAATCTACTTAAAAATCCTATTGCAAAAGCTATATCTGGTCGGGTACAGTGCATTGCATATATAAGACTATCTATAATACTGGCATATTCTAGTTGTGAAACACTCCTTTCTTCATTATTGGTTATCTTGATAGAAGGATCATATGGTGTTGAAGCTGTCTTACACTTTCTATGATTGAATTTCTTAAGTATTTTCTCAATATAAAGAAATGATAGTGAAATTAAATCAAAGGATTTTATAATTTTGATACCCAAAATTACATTTGCTTCTCGCATATCTTTCATATCAAAATATGAAGAAAGAAATTTCATTGTTTCTACAATTACTTTTTTATCACTACCAAAGATTAGCATGTCATCTACATATAAATAAATCATAAAATATTTTCCTTATTTTACCCTAGAATATACACACTTGTCGGACTCATTTACCTTAAAACCATTAGCAATAATAGTTTTATCAAAATTTTCATGCCATTGTTTAGGTGCTTGTTTTAAGCCATATAAAGATTTGACAAGTTTACAAATTTTGTTTTCTTGACCTTTCAAAACAAACCCTTTTGGCCGTTTCATATAAATTTATTCTTTTAAATCATCATTTAGAAAGGCAGTCTTAACATCCATTTGATATTTAACTAATATATATATATATATATATATATATAGATGCTAAACCTATTAATACTCTTACAGTAATAATTCTAGCTACTGGTGCATAAGTGTCAAAGTAATTGATACCTTCTTTTTGACTAAAATCTTTAGCTACAAGTCTAGCTTTGAATTTGTCAATAGAACCATCAGGTTTAAGTTTATGTTTAAATATCCATTTAGAATCAATGGGTTTATAACCAGGGGGTAAATCTACTAAAAACCAAGTCTTATTTACTCGAATAAAATTTATTTCATCATTTATAGCTTTTTGCCAAAAAACACAATCCCTATAATTCATTGCTTCTCTATATATCATAGGATCATTCTCAGTATTATAAATTCATATATTATCATCAGAATTAATATCATATTCAGTGGAAGATAAAATATGATTTCTATTTCCTTATACTAAATAAAACTATAAAATCTAGTCTAAAAGATTTTTCGTTTCATATTCTCTCACTTCTTCCGGGACTTGATATTTCTTCTACTACAGGTTTTATTATAGGTGTAGAAGGTTGAACGGATTTCTGAACCTCTTCGTCCAAGTCTTCCCGCAATCTTTTTCTAGAGAAAGAATTCTCAAGAATTCAGCATCCCTCGACTCCAAAATTGTATTGGCCAATAGAATCCACGGATTCTTTAGATAGAAATTGATATATTTTACTATTTTGTGAATATCCAATAAAAACACATTCGATTGCTTTAAGTCCTATTTTAGGTCTTTTAGGATCAGATAATCTTACCAATGCTTTATATTCCCAACTTTGAAATGTCCAAGAGAAGGCTTTTTCTTTTTCAAATATTTATAGGGAGTCACATTAGTTTTTTTATTAGATATTCTATTTAATATATAATAGGCTTTCATAAGTGCTTCCTCCCATAAATTTTTATTTAAATCAGAAGATAATAAAAATAAGTTAACTATTTCTACTAAGGTCCTATTTTTTCTTTCTGCTATTCCATTTTGTTGTGGACTATATAGAGTAGTGACTTGATAGATAATACCATGATTTTCACCAAAACACTAAATTCATTAGACATATATTCTCCTCCTCTATCAGATCTAAGAATTTTAATTTTCATGCCTAATTGATTTTCCACTTCAGTTTTATATGCTTTGAACTTATCTAAATTCTCATCCTTAGTCCTTAACAAACAAACATGACTATACTTTGAAAAATCATTTATAAATGTAATAAAGTATCTTTTACCTCATTTAGTTAATATTCCATTTAATTCACATATATCAGAATAAATTAATTCTAATAAGTTGGATTTTCTTTCTACTTTAGTAAAAAGCTTTCTAGAAAATTTTGCTTTAATACATATTTGACATTTATCATTACTAGCAGGAAAGCATTCAGGAATTAAACCTAGTTTGGATATGTGTAACACCCTGGTACTTTTATACTATATATTTGGGTATTTCAAATCTTGCGGTAAAATTCTTTACTATTGTTGCTATTGTTGCGAATGATGCAATTGGTAGCTGTGATTATTATCCGACCCGACCCGCATGTTTGAAACCTAATATGGTTCGAGATTATATCAAATATTTGCTAATACAGTGTATCCATGAGAATCGAGTATTAGATACATATATAATATATTTTAGACTCTATATATCTTTTTATAATACAATATAAAACCAAATAATATTCTTTTCTTATCTAGCCTTGCATGGTAAAATACTCCATATCAGGTGGTTGCGCCCATACATCATGTTCGTATCCTGAGAGTTAGACAAACAGATTATTGGATTGCTACGTATATTTACGTAGATTTTATTGGGGGGTATATGTTTTTAATTATAGACATTTGTATTATGGTTAAAATTCTTATGTATATTCTTTATATTTAAAAACTAGATTTTTAAAGGATACGGGTAATATTTGAAGAGATGCGGTATTATCTGTAAAATCCTATCATATATATATATATATATATATATTATAATTTCTTATAACTAATATATACAAAAGTTTTTATATATATAAAATATATATTATATTAATTTTAATTATTAAAAAACTCTCTCTCTGTCTCTCTCTCACACCGTCCCTGCCCCTTTCTCCCACCCTATATATATAATATATATAATAATATAAATATAATATTTATTATAACCCCCTCTCTCTCCTCCCTAGTTTTCTTTCTTCTCCCCTCGTAGTTGGGATCCGGCGCCCGCGGGCGAGGCGGAAGCGAAAACAAAAACTTTTTGCGGGCAAACCCAGGATTTGATCCAAACACCCTAAACTAGAAATCTAAAACATGTAAGGTTTGAGAAATACAAGCTTTGTCGCGTGTCCACCCAATTATGGAAGACCCCTCCAAACTCATAGTCGCCGGGATCGCACTTGAGAATCGACCACTCTTCGCCGAAGAAGATCCACCCGAGAGAACGCGGAGGAGGCTCTAACCTACGACCCAAATTCGCTAGGTTTGGATGGTCGGTGATGTAGGAATACTCCACTAAATTTTTTTTCTCTTGAACCATGCTAAAAAATAAGAGCAAGAAAAAGAAGGAAGAGAAGGAGGTTGAATCATGAAGGAACCAAAGAGCATGAGCCCATGTCAAGAAGAAGAAAATATCATCAAGTGATCACATATAGAAAGGGATGGCTATATAATCCAACCATGGTGCAATAGTGCATCCAAATGAATTTTAACAATATAAAATAAATCCATACCTCTCTGCATTCTTTACACCATACTTCATAACTCCTCATTTCCACCTCATTTCCCTTTTATATTTCTAAATAGAAAAATAAATACGAGGGGTTCTTCTTCTAGAAGCATTCCCGTATAAATACGGAATACTTCACCTGGTATATGTATCGCTACATATACGCGTATCCGTATAAAAATACGGATAGCACCAAAGAGAGAAAATGAATAGTGAACAATAATATTAAAATATATGTATCAAAATACATATATAAATTATTAAATCAAAACCTGATTTAATAATCCGTCTTAATCTTAAGCCGGCTAGTATTATCAACCGTCCGATTAAAGTCCATGTATCGCGTACATGTATTTAATCGGACCCCTACACGTACCAACGTACGGCTCCTACATCTGTCGCCTGAACCGGGAAAACCCTCTGTGTGGGAATAAAGACTCGACAATACGTTGGCAGTGGGTTTAACCATAAGCACGTCAGCGGCACTAGCTGTACGTAACGGCTACCAAGGTACTTGTCGAAAGGGAGGGCCGACAATCAAGTGCATCCTTACCCTACTGAGCTTGAATGTGACAATCTCCGTACAGTCCGGTCTCTTCGTCAAAGAGTATCGCATTTCGGGTCTAGGAGGTGGATAACGTCAGACCCCTACTAACCCGATAAGTCGTGTCTGAGTCAAGCTTACCACCAACTGGGATACTACTGATCAACTATCAGTAAATCTCACCTACCGTGGCCACGGATTTCTGGTGATAGCCAACTGAACACAGTGCGACATTGAATCCTAATACAAAGAGAGATGAATCTCTGACAGTCGACCACTGCTTCCATGTGGCTCGGGACTTTACCCAACTAAAACCTGTTTGCACGACTCCTTTGAGCCATGGTAAGGTAGTAATCAAAGTACAATGGGAACTCACACGAGTCAAATGACGACTTTAGGTCAAAGGACTAACCTGTACTCATGCCACATGAGAACTTCCATCCGACGATAGGTATAATACCATCTAGAAGTTCTTGGCGAGTCTGTCCAGTGTACTCACCTCCAGGGAGCACCTGTATACATCTTAGGTGTCACAACACCAATGGCTTGTAAAACCGGCCACCATCCCTCGTCGGGGTCTCGAAGTGTATACACTAGTCTACTCCAGAGTATCGATGCCCAGTCTCGATACTCCCACGACTAAGGACATTTAAGGATGTGCTTATGGACAACCCAGCTCCCATATATATGATCGACATCACAATGCTGGTCGTCAAGCAACAATCCTACGGGCTTCATCAACGATGAAGATAAACCAGATAGCATACTATAATCTCAAGTAAGATTGTTATACCTGTATAGGTCCTCTCTCAATTATCATAATCGCCTACTCGCAATCATAATAATTGCCTTGAGGGCACTATATGTAACAATCTCCCACTTGCACTTAAGGCCAATTATTGTGGTATCGCGTACTCACAGCTCGTGTGCTACCGAATACCCAACTTCTCCACTAATCAGTTTCGCAAACTATGTTTGTGAAACTTAACGTGTTCGAGAAATAGTCTCAGTGAGTAGACTCGCTACAATGTTCCAACTTCATCTCTCTATATCTCAACTTTGCGGAGATTAACAATTTTCCAATCTGAGCGATACCCCGCCTCAAGAATTTGTCTGGATACCTGATGGGACCAAGTTCATCAATGAACAACTCCTATCCAACAAACTTCTTGGGCTGTATTCTCTGTTGAGTTATAACCGGCATCCTGCACCATGATTACCTCAGTATTTTTATTGGAACAATATCCAATATACTAATTCTCAGAAGATGGTAAACTCATGACTCTGACAGCATCTCTGTCATCCACGTCACCTTGGAAGCCTGAACTGATAACCACCTCCTATAGGAGGCTGCCGTTATCATATACCAAGAACACCCTCTTATGTTCTTTACTGCTTCTCTTTGTTTATCGAGGATTGGATTAATATATGCTTGTTGTAACTAGTGCAAAAGCAATATATGATATTGTACAAGACTTTGCATGATTGACTCAATTGCCTAAGCAAATGATATGTCATTCATGCCAGTCCCTCTCCTCATCAGTCCAAAAAGACATCCTTTTAGAGAAGGTGACTCTATCACCTGCGGGTGACTCTATCACCTGCGCGTACACTACCACGTCAGGAGTCGTCCATTCTAAAATACTTTTAGAATGCTGTCCGAGTACCTGATTTGGGAAACTTCCCACATCTAGATCTTAAACCATAGATCTAGTTACCAGAACTCCTGATATACTATCCATATCCAACGTGGAGAAAACACTGTGTGACAACCAAAATCTGACCAATTGTAGTATAGGAACATCACTTCTTATCCGGAGTATGTCATCTAAAATATGGACAGTACTCCCTACATCCTTCTTACTAGATTCACCTTTATTTTGACGAAGTCAATCACCTTGACTGTCATATCAATAACAGATGATCCGTCTCCGCTATCCTTGGTTTAGTCTAGGAATAGACATAAGTATCTTGCACATCTTCTGCTACTCCCACTTACTACGATAACCCTATGGCAGAGTCATATACATGTGCACTTCCAAAATCCCATTTGGAAAGATGTTACTATCACCCACCTATTAGATATCATAGCCATGAATTGTATCAGCGCCAAAATATATCCATATGGACTTCAGCATAGACACTGAAGTAAAAGTCACATCACAATCCACAACGGGTATTTGATGAAAACTTTTTACAACAAGTCTAGATTTATTAGGTTAGCACCTTTCCACCTGCACAGATCTCGAAAGATCTACTTGCTCCTAATGGGTTTTACCCCTTTAGGAGCACTTCGCAAAGTCCAAAATCCATGATTTGCTGAAGTGCGTGGAGTCCTTTTCGGGTATGAAATACCTGGTCACATGGAAGTTACCACTTCCTATGACCTGCTGATAACAAGTAGGGGAATAGCAGTGTCAAGTCAGATCCACATGGACTTCGGCATAGACACTGAAGTAAAAGTCACATCACTGTCCACGATGGGTATTTGATGAAAACTCTTTACAACAAGTCTAGCCTTATTAGGTTAGCACCATTCCACCTGCACAGATCTCGAAAGATCTACTTACTCCTAATGGGTTTTACCCTGTTCAGGAGCACCCAGCAAAATCCAAAATACATAATTTGCTGAAGTCCGTGGAGTCTATCTTGGATATGAAGCATCTGGTCACCTGGAAGTTACCACTTCCTATGACCTACTGATAACTATTAGGGTCATCATCACTATGATGCTGACCTCCCTGTCACCGTCTATGAGAAAACCGAAGTGTCTCTCGGGTGTCTGAGGTCACCTATTAAAATCTACGGAGTGGCTAACGGTTTGTCAAGTCCAATTGAATTCTTAGGTTCTATTAAATTTTCATTAACCGTTTGTGGTTCTGGAATCACTTCCAATTCTACCATACTCCCACTAGTTTCTTTTGGAAAAAGATCCTTTTTATAAAATGGTTGTGAGTTAAGAACAATGTAACCATTGACCTTGAAAATGGTAGAAACAAAATCCTAGCGAATGCTTAGGATAATCCACAAATTGCCATTACCGAAGCGTGCTTCGAGTTTGTCCGGATTCTGCTTTTCAAACAGAAACCGGATATCTCTATATCTTAACAATCTCAAGATATGTAACCATTCTATATCCATATAAAATCAAGGTATTAATTTAGATGGAACCAGATTCAAAATTCATGCAGATGTTTCCAGTGCATATCACCTAATGGAAAAAGGCCAATACGACATTACTTATCATGGACCACGTCCACGGATAGGTAACCTGTGAGAGAATCAAGTTCTCGATATTACTATGATGGAATACCTAGCAAAACTATCTACATCTTCGATCACCTCGAAGAATCCCGATACTTTCAACGTTACTTTATTCTTATACTTACGAACTTCTCGAAATCTTTGACCTTGCATTACTACGAATGCGTGTCTAAAACCGGAGAACTCATAGGTAATCTTGAATGAAGCAAGAGTACCAACCCCTTGTCCTGAAAGATACTGGACAACATACACTTTTATGTATAAGTCCCAAGAGTATACTAACTCAAATTCTGTGTTTTGTAAATTGAAAACCGTATCTTGGTTAAGAATATCTTACACCGTTATTCAATGCACGTTACCTTATCCTCAACTGATAAAGATAAATGTTTACAACACAATTTTCAAAATGTATATCTCACTTAATAAAAATAAAGGTACAAATATTTCATTTTAAAATTTGGTGCATAACAACAGTTATTCGATACCAAATATTTGCCATCAGGCAAAAACCAGGCGATTTAATCCAATATCACCAATTACAACGAATTCTGATATTGAGGATTAAATTGTCCATTTCCCAATATTCTGCTCCTACTCATCATCTGTAACACCGTACAGATATGAGATCCAAAAATGGTAAATACATACCTTGGAGTTAGAATTGATTGGGAAAACAGTTCTCTATTACACATACACGGAAAAACTAAAACATGAAAATGTTTCATAGGGGATGGTCAGGTATTCTTAGTAATGCCTTTCCATTATCCAGATTCATGACAGTAATCGCAATTTCCTTTGCTCTCACTTCAGTCCCTTTATATGTCTCTACTTCTTACCTTCTGCACACCGTCCTTGCGCTAACTGGTTTTCTTCCTTCCCTACCTTTCGGCACTAGCCTGAGGTTTGGAAGAAGACTATCCAATAAGTGTAACATGTATACTCTCCTAATTAAGGAGCTCTCGCATCCTGAGAGAAGGTAAAAGGAAGATACAACCGAATAATTCTATTCAATTTCTTTAGAACCTATGGGTATCCTCGACTGAAGTAACTTTTTCAAGTTCGTATGTAACTATACGATGGACGTTCTAAGCAATATAGATCATCGTAGCGATACGGCGTATTCTGAAAAAATGCAAAGGGTAGAGTAGGAGTGGCAGGGATATAGGCGACTTTGTCGTGAATCAAGACAAGCCAAAGCCAAAGGGTGTAAGAAGGTTCGGTCAAATTGGTTCATGAGTTTTTAAGGTAAGTCATGGGTCGCTGTACCAGAGAGAGAAAAGAAACACTCAGCATGCACTCTATCAAGATCATATTGATTATCACTTTTTCTGATCAGGATGGCTTCCACCGTTTCCTTGAATTCCCCTTCAAACCTTAAAAAGAGAACTAGTCGAGATCATTCACACTTTACAAGTATGTTAAACCATTCAGCCAGGCCAGTGTTGGTACTCCAAGAGAGGTCCCCCGTGCTTTCGCACGGACCCAATTAATAACCTCGTTTCCGTAGAGGCGTAACCTCGTTAACACTTTTTAGACACCTAATAGGTTAGCTAATTGCGAAGTGAAGAAATCTCCCGAGGAGTAATACATACTCATCAGTGGGAATCGAGACCCAACTATCATCATGTGATAACTTGACGGAATCCACTCAAGTCACCACACTCCATAAGGTATGAGCATGCCTGGAAAGTTTCCCGTATGTTTGAAACTCCCGATATGGTTTTTGCCCCTATGACCCAAGGACCTTGACGAATAATCAACAAATCAAGGGTTATAGTCAAGTTCAACCCGTCATTATCTTGACCGCGTCAACCCCACCCGCACGACTCTTGACGAATGATCAACAAAGTCATTTGACTGTCCTAACCAATCCACATATCCTTGCGACAGAAAAGTATAACAGAGCTACCGCACACTACGCCTCGGCGAATAGCAACGACAAACGTAGCACGAATACTAAGTAATACTAATCTGAAATGACAGAGGGCTACGACCGGTTTTTGACGAAAAACCTTTAACGTAATGAACTTGATATCGTTGAAAGAACTCGAGTGGCTTTGAAATGGAGTGGTTTAAGTTCCACATTTTAAAACTAGTAACATAAACTTTTGCTTAAGAGCGAACTCCCAATGAAGGGATCAAGGCTCTTCCCTCATAGAATGAGGTACGAGATATTCCTAACCGAATACCTCTATGTAAAGCAAAATAATACGACTATGAGTTTTGAAGAAAACCGAGTAGTTTTAAAATTGGTTCCGACAGCATCATTTAGGTTTATTTTTCCTTGCATTATTTTGATAACGCGTTCCCATCATTTTATGTTTCCAAACCACAAAACAAACAACCAAAATAACATACTTTTTATATGCCATCCGCATTCGCCACGAGGCCCCGTCATGCACCGTTAGGTTACTTAACTAATGGCAGAGCGAGGACTGGACTAGCACGGATTCAAAACATATAGAAGCATTTACTAAATACATATAATATATATATATATATATATATATATATATATATATATAACCGCAGAAGCAAGCAACGGCAGAATGTGTGCAACCCCGTCTAAATGAACATATAGCAATTAGACGATGTTCAGCAACACATATATAACATCACAGATACCGATGATGAAAAAGTTTCGAGTTTTTAAAACTCCCGAGTTGTCCCAAAGCTAAGATGACACAAAGTGAAATTTGGGACAAATCAAACAACACCAAAAATACCAATTTACAAAACCCAAGACACAAGATGAAAACGAGGTTCATAGGTGAATAGTGAAAAGGTGAGGCCGGCCAAAACCTCATTCTCGTCGATCCAATCATGATGAAATCCTCTCGTTTTCATTGTGTGTCACTATCTAGTCAAGAATAAGTTTCTGCACTTGTTTAAAAAAAATTTAGAGACAAAAAATATTTCGAACAGAAACTGGGTTTTTAAAATGGAGTTTTCGGTTTTGAAACTTGAAGCATCGTCAAACACTAAATTATGGTGTTTGGGTGGCTCTAATACCATATTGGGATCTGGTGACCATGCCGCGGAGGCCATGGGCGAGGCGGAAGCGAAAAAAAACTTTTTGCGGGCACCAGACGCGCAAACCCAAGATTCGATCCAAACACCCTAAACTAGAAATCTAAAACATGCAAGGTTTGGGAAATACAAGCTTTGTCATGTGTCCACCCAATTGTGGAAGACCCCTCCAAGCTCGTAGCCACCGAGATCGCGCTTGAGAATCGACCACCCTTCGCCGAAGACAATCCACCTGAGGGAACGTGTTCATACCAGAATATTGCATTTAATACCGTCCATTCTTACGCTCGTTTGTTTATTGGTAGGTGCTTTTAATCCGTGTTTGCTACATATTTACAAGCTACAAGTTCCTAATCCAAAATAATGCAAGTCATACAAAATCTTCACTGTTACGCCAAAATCCAGAACATCTGTTGACAACAGATAAAAGCCGGGTTCCGGTCATCCGTATCCGTCCAGTGCCGTGTACCAGTTCCAGAGACAAGACATATGACAGTGGTCATTCATGTCTTGGACAAGCACAGAGCACGAGGGGGGCAGCACAAGAATCAATGGGTGCGCGGAGCTCGAGGGAGATGAGGTCAAAAGTATTATTTTTGATGCCACTTTGGACTGTTGCAGATCTGAAGAAATTGTTGAAGTAATTTGCAATTTGGAGTATGTAGAACAACAGAAGAGAACAACACAAGAAACCCCACAAAATCTGACAACCTAACTCCTCAACTTGGCCGCGGAAGCGCGGCCAAATTGGCGACTCGGTGCCAGAATGTAACAACCTAGTTCATTTATACTAATTCCAGTTCTCGTATTTTCTTATTTGTGGTATTTCTTAATTTATCGTGATTTGGGTGCGAATGATATTTTACATTTTACTTTGCATTCGACCCGACCCGCTTGCTTGAACTTGTTTGATTCATATTTATGAATTATCTTGACTTGTTACATAGACATGTGCATTTTCATGAATACTGCATACTGGCATTTTATCTAGCATTGCATCTTTTACCATATAACATTTTAAGTCACGTAAAATATTTTAAAAATACATTGCATGGCCTGCATGATACCCCTAACCCCATGGTAGCATCCGCGCATCTTGTTCTTGTCCCGTTCAGTGAAACGGACTTATTTAGATGGCTACGCGTACGTGCATGCATCCGTTCTTGGGGGTATGCATTTTTCGTTATCCGGACATTCATTTTTTTATTTTGGTCGAAATGTATATTTTTCGTATTTTAAAATTGAATTTTAGACCCGACCCGGGCAAGTTTTGGACTATGTTTGTATTTACCAGAATATCAAATTTTATTTATATAATATTAATTTTATAAATTGATACAAATTAAAATTTAGTTAACTAATAAAATATTTTTTTAAATTTAAATCTAAACTAATTTCCTAACAAACTAACAACTCCTTTCTCTCTCTCTCTCTCCTCTGCATATATCTATTTATATATATATATATATATATATTTTCTTTCCTTATTTAATACACAGCCTCTTCTTCTTACTTCTTCTTCTTTCTTCTTTCTTTTTCTTGATCTTGTTTCTTGATTTCGGTTATCACCGCCGGAGCCGTGCTCGTCGCTAATGATCCGAGTGATCCAGTGAACGTACCTGACTTGCGTGATCACCTTCGTGTGTTGTTTGGAACGTTCCGTGTACCTTGCGCGCGTCGCGACATTTCGCCGACGAAGGACGTTCCGTATACATCCGTTCTTGTTCCGTCTAGGCAAGTTAATCTTGCTACATGCTATATAACTCATTACATACCTATTTAAATAAATATCACACCTGTATTTTAAATCAAGCATCCCATGTTACATATTACAGCCTTTCGACGTTCCGTTTACATTTGTATAGTGCATTTCAGATCTAGGGCATGCAAACCAATCATAATTACATGCTACATTACTTTAGACGCATCTATTTTAACAAATGGAATACCTGTATTTAAAATCATGCACCCCATGTTTAGTTTTATAACTTTTCGATATTCCGTTTGCATCCATTCATATCATTTAAGATCTAGGTCATGAAAACTTATCTTATTACATACTATACTATCATATACTGCATCAAATTGAATAGTTATATTTCATATTGCTTAGTTATATGTTCCGCACTTGTTAGTTTATCATTTTACGATTATGTAATACCCGTTTGCATCCATATCATTTAAAATATATATCGTCATAATATTTCTTATTATTATCCTTAATTAGTTTATAATCTGCATTTTTATAATGTTATAAATTTGAAAATATTATAGTTTACACATGAAACGTCGTTAAAAAGCGGATACGACAAATCTGAAATTTACTGTATACCTTACTTTATAAAATTCATTATAAATCATAGAAAAATCATTAGTATACGTTCTTTAGTTCATTACGAAGCTAAGTCAGAATAATATAACTCTAAGAAATATTTACTTGCAAAATAAATTGTTTAAATAACGTAAAATGCAAATGAAAATATCTCTAAACTGCTGTCCAGGGAAATTCCAGCAACAAACTTTCAATTTTGAATGTTCATAGCTTTTTGTAGGGACAACCTGAGATACTTATACTTATAAAAATGAAAACCTTATTGAATTATCTTTGTTTTGGTATAAGACACGTCCCTTTTTGAGAACGTTTGTTATTTTTAAGCTATTTTACAAATCAGGGTGACGCTGAATTTATGAACGGAACTTTCTTGTGCATGGTTAATCAATACCACTTTTATAGTTATTAATCGGTTTGAATATGTTATCCATGTTAATATTATTTTATCAATATCTATTTAATAAATAATAGTTCTTATGTTTTAATATTCAGCAAATTTTACCGATATACAGTTTTATAGTATCCGTATGTATCCGTACGGTTTATTACATATCTAGTTGCACGCCGAGACCATATTATTTCATGTTACTGTTGTATTAGTGCACCATGCTTGATAATTGTGCATCCTACTTAGTCATGATGAGGCCCCTGATCGATATTTGTGCATCCATACTTTTATTGTACATCCGTACTTTCGCCTTGATTCAATACTTGCTACAGTTTGATTATGAGCACCCGTTTGACACCTGTGCACTACTTGACATGACCTGATACACCACTACTTGACATGGCTTGATACATGCACACTACCTGACATGACCTGATATATCACTACTTGACATGTTACCTGATCCTGTTTCTAATGCCGACAATCCTGACATGTTGTCCCGATGGACATATCCTGTTGTCTGTATAGACAAACCTGTTCCTGCTTGATCCTGTGTTGGCATTAGCTTCAGATTTATCAATACCTGATTTGAACACATAACTTGGGGGTATGGGGAAATCAATGATGAAACCTGACTTGTAACTCAACAGTTCGACGCTTATACTGATCAGTTTTACGGGCTAGGCCAGCCCCGGGATGCTGCTGCTGACATCATTCGTCTGTACATGTTACCTGTTTACTGCCTAGCGGCATGTCTCGGATTCAACCCGAGAGTCTTGACCGTGGTCCCGGGCATGCACGGGATACTATTGAGTTACATCGACGATTCATTAAATTGATTTCAAAGACTTGAGAGTAATTAACCCAGTAGCTTAGTTCAGATTACTCACTGCACATCACATATGCTTTTACCCTTCACTGTTCCTTATTCGTATTACTATTCTACTTTTATTACTGTTCATACTCGTGCCTGCATGTCTTGCTACCCCCTGATTATATTATTGTTGATATTATGACGCACTAACGTCTGGGTTTTGTATGGCCCAGATCCTTTACCTTTGTCGCAGCCTGATCAGGAGTATTTCCGCCGTCAGGCCGAGCAGTGAGGATCCTGTTAGTATCCAGTTAGTTTAGTTATTTCCGTACTTTCCAGATGTTACTGTTTATTGGATTTATTGCTTCCGCATATTATTTCTTGACTCGTTTATTCTGACATATGGACATGTACCAGATAGTTTATTTTACTTTTCTGTTCTTGATATCTTATAGACAGCCGTAATGTGACTGTGGAGGGATGTTTCCTATCCACAGGTAGCATGGTTGGCTCTGTCACGTGCCGATCTTAGCGCACTCTGGGAAGCGGGGCGTGACACAGAAGATATTTTTAGGATAGTTTGGACATTTCATTTGGGCAGAGAATATTGCCCTAGGGTTTCAGCACCCAGCCTATAAATAACCCAGTTTTGTGCCAACCCAAGGGTCTTCTTTTCATGCCTCTTTTTATTATCTTGTCTCTTTTATTTCTTATCTTGTAATTTTATTATCTTGTATTGTAATTTTAATTCTTGTTGTTAATTAGTTGTTATTTCTTTGCTTGTTCTCTTTTCTTTTCTTCTTTTTCGTATTATTTTCAAGCGATGATATTTCGACGGAGTTCCTTGCTTAGGTGAGGACCCAAGAGTTAGCTTGCACCATTTGTAAAACCGTATTTTCCTTTTCCTTCTTTTCATCCTTCTTGTCTTGTCTTATTTTCTTTTATAATGTGTGAATAATTCCACACTTGTTAAGGCTAAGGAAGGTAGTATGAGGGACAGAAAAATCCCTTGTTTTTCTCTTCGCCAAATATCTTGAAACGAACCCCGACCAAACAAACTCAACCCCCTCACTTAGGCGCGCTATACGTGATATGCAGCCGCGACCTAAGTCGAGAAGTCCTTTAAGCACACTACAACGTGACATGTAGTTGTGACTTAATTGGATACATGGTTGCGGGTGTTTGGCCGAGGGTTGGAAATAAGCGCATTTAGCGGACAGACAAGGGGCACTAGGGATGGATTTAGCATTGGAAAGCTTGCTTAAACTCACAAATCCTATTCCTATGTCCTCCTAATCCCCGCTATTTTCGATTATCCCAACATCGTTTTAAGAATGGCAAAAGATAAGCACAAGACTAATCCTAACTCTACTAACCAACCTTAACCTTAACAAGCTTACTTGAACATAAAATACAAACACTTAGGATATAACTGAACAAACATATACACATTCTTTATTGACTCGTCTAAAACTCGAACGAACATACAACCATCTCCCTGCGGATCGACCCGTGCTCAACCGGCTGGCTGCAAAGCGACACGTCCTGGTCGTGGTTCTTTGCCTCTTCTTGATCTTGCAACCTCTTAATTGAGCTTGCAAGTTTAAGATTATGTTATTGAACCCATGTCTTGTATTTTTCTCTTTGGTTCCTAGTTATTTTCTTTCTTGCTCTTTTCTTACGTGCTTTTACATTCATGCAATTTATTACCATACTTTACTTACTTTTTCTTTCTTACCATGTCATTTACTTACATGTATTGCTCTTTTCTTTTCTTTGTTTCTCTTTTCTTTGCTCTTTTTGGTTCGTTGTTTTGATGTTTGTGAATATATGTTGTTAGGAAAAGAAACCGATATTGTAAGTTAACGTTTCGTTTATTATTTTCTTTTCCTGTCTTTTCCATTTGAAGGTTCGCCCAAACCTTACGAAAGCACTCCGTTAGGCACCCTACCCTACCAAGATATTAGTGATTCCTAACCGCGACCGGTTGCGTTCGGTTTGGCCGGAGGCGAAAGCAAGAGACGAGAACGGAAGGACAAGGGTCAATAAGCCGGATTTCATGAATACCGTGCTTAAATACCCTAATCCATGTTGTTGCTGATTGCTCTAGCTTCATTGGTTGAGTTCGGCTCAAAAGACTTCAATACGGAATCCATTATTTTACATTATCCTATCGTTTCCTAACAAGTTTAACTTTGCATATAACACATAGGATAGATAAAGAACTTTCTGCCCACGCGCATTAACTCGTTATGACAAGAACCTAAAACGCTCCGTCTTCCTGCGGACGACCCGTGCTCATCGCGGCTAACTGCAAAGCGACACCGTCCTAATCGCGGTTAAACTTTAAAACTTAAAACTCGACACGCCGAAAGCGTGCGATCAGAACGCGACGACCCAAATTCGCAAGATTTGGATGGCCGGTGATGTAGGAATACTCCACTAAAAATTTCTCTCTTGAACCAAGATAAAAAATGAGAGCAAGAAGAAGGAGGAGGTGAATGAGGTTGAAGCATGAAGGAATCATGGAGCATGAGCCCATGTCAAGAAGAAGAAAATATCATCAAGTGATCACATATAGAAAAGAATGGCTATATAATCCAACCATGGTGCAATAGTGCATCCAAATGAATTTTAACAATATAAAATAAAGCCATACCTTTCTACATTGTTTACACCATGCTTCATAACTCCTCATTTCCATCTCATTTCCCTTTTATTTCTCCAAATAGAAAAATAAATATGAGGTGTTCTTCTTCTAGAAGCATTCCCGTATAAATACGGAATACTTCACCTGGTATATGTATCGCTACATATACGCGTATCCGTATAAAAATACGGATAGCACCAAAGAGAGAAAATGAATAGTGAACAATAATACTAAAATATATGTATCAAAATACATATATAAATTATTAAATCAAAACCTGATTTAATAATTCGGCTTAATCCTAAGCCGGCTAGTATTATCAACCATCCGATTAAAGCCCGTATATCGCGTGCACGTATTTAATCGGACCCCTGTACGTACCAACGTACGGCTCCTACATCTGTCGCCTAAACCGGGAAAACTTTTTGTGTTGGACTCTAAAGACTCGACAATACGCTGGCAGTGGGTTTAACTATAATCACATCAGCGACACTAGCGTACATAACGGCTACCCAGGTACTTGTCGAAAGGGGGTTGACAATCAAGTGCGTCCTTACCCTACTAAGCCTAAATGTGACAATCTCTGTACAGTCCGGTATTTTCGTCAAAGAGTATCGCATATCGGGTCTAGGGTGTGGATAACGTCAGACCCCTACTAACCCGATAAGTCACGTCTGAGTCAATCTCATCACAAATTGAGATACTACTGATTAGCTATCAGTAAATCTCACCTATCATGGCTATGGATTTCTGGTGATAGCTAACTGAACACAGCGCGATATCGACTCCTAATACCAGGAGAGACGAATCCCTGACAGTCGACCACTGCCTCCATGTGGCTCGAGACTACCCAACTAAAACATGTTTGCACGACTCCTTTAAGCCCTGGTAGGGTAGTAATCAAAGCACAGTGGAAACTCACACGAGACAAATGACGAATTCAGGTCAAAGGACTAACTTGAACTCATGCCATATGAGAACTTCCATCTGACGATAGGTATAATACCATCTAGAAGTTCTCGGTGAGTCTGTCCAGTGTACTCACCTCCAATGAGCACCTGTATACTATCTTAGGTGTCAAAAAACCAATGGCTTGTGAGACCGGCCACCGCTCCTCGTCGGGGTCTGGAAGCGTATACACTAGTCTACTCTGGAGTATCGATGCCCAGTCTCGATACTCCCACGACTAGAGACATTTAAGGATGTGCTTATGAGCAACCCAGCTCTCACATATATGATCGCATCATAATGCTGGTCGTCAAGCAACAATCCTACGGGCTTCATCAACAATGAAGATAAACCAGATAGCATACTATCATCTCGAGTAAGATTGTTATACCTGTATAGATCCTCCCTCAATTATCATAATTGCCTACTCGCAATCATAATAATTGCCATGAGGGCACTATATCCAACACTCGCTAACCCCAGAACCATAAACCTATGCTATCACCCTCTCGTCGCTGCTGCTCTTGTTGTCCCTGTCCCCATCTCCTCGCCTCCTCCTCGCCGTCAGCACCTCCTCATCCTCCTTTTCCCCCAAGACTTCGACTGAAGACCACCCGAGCCGACCCCAAGCCAGAACCCACCTTCAACCCCCTCGAGCTCCTCTTCATCTTCTTCTTCCTCTTCATGCCTTCAAGCTTCAACCCCTCACATGTGATATGAACCATGAAGCTTGAACAAAACTAGTGAGCAAACAAAACCCCTACTTCACCATCCTACACTTGATTAGCAATCAAGTGTAGTGTATTTCCTTCACTAAAGATTTTAGTGAAGAAGCAGCTTGGATTGGCGGACTTCGGACGGATCATCTTCGGCATGAAGGTTTTCGGAACAAGCTCGATCCAACTCCAAGTGAAGCCTAGTGGAGTCGCGTGGACTACAACCCGGAGCTTGTGAAGTGAAGGACTCCATCTACGAGGGTATAATCTCTTTCATTTCTTATAGTTTAGTTGATATCATCATAGTAAACCCTAATATTCTAGTTAAGATCTTGGTTAGTATTCGTTAGCACCCGAAAATGTTGAAAATTGCATGTGTGATTCCTGTTTAAACCACGTCGCGGTGCTAGCGTACACTTTCATGGTATCAGAGCCAAGCTAGAAAATTAGGAGATGTCTTTACGACGTTAAAGTGTTCGATCGGTTTTCGAAAACCCCATATTTTTCAAGTTTCTGTCGAATTTTTTAAACGTTGAAATTTTTGTGATTAAAAATATGCAGAATATAGTGCAGGGCTTTTAATGGAGCCTCTAGAATTTTGAGGACCCAACCAACAAACCGCCGCGGAAGCGCGGCTAAACCCTATATTTGGCCGCGGTTCCGCGGCAAGGTACTGGGCTTATGGTGTCAGCTTTATCGTGCTGCTCCATTTTGGCATCATGCACTCTCTGGGTATTTTTTTATGATTCTCAAGTTGTTGAGGTCTCTGAAATTTCTTGGTGTTTGTTAAATCGATCGAAATGTTTAGCGTCGTATAGATTATGATGATATGTGATACAATTTTTGGAATCCACAATGATTAGTTTTGTGAAAACTAGTTAGTATATTGTAAATCTAGCCGTTTAGTCTCATTTGATCGATTGCCACGGAGTTTTGATTCGGATCAAAACTCCGTCGCAATTGCATATAGTACGCGATCACTTAGTCAGGAATCTTGTTGAATTATCCGACAGTTTATTGAAAAGAGTTTTCAATTTGAGACTAAAATGCAAGGTTTATAAGTTAGGCATGAAATCCGGAATATGAGATATTCCGGGTTTATGATGTCTAAGAATATGCAGATTCTAATTATTGTAGTTTATCATTTCTTTTCTGCGACCATAAGTGTAATATGTGCGGTATCTCGATCTCATTGCTATATGTCAACGGAATTCGGGATACGTATATTTACTTACGTTGATGATATGTGATATTATGTGTTGCTATGATATGTTTTATTGGATCATCGTGATTGAATAGCCAGGGGGGTTTGTGTGAGATGAGAGTTTTTCATTTTCATTCATGTAAAATCTGTATGTAATATTCTTTTTTTGGGGCACTTCTATGTTGAAGATGATATCACCACTGATGTATATTATTTACTTTTTTGCATTAGGATAGACCTAAGGTGGGGAGCATAAGTAACCGGGTTCTAGAGTACAGTGGAAGACTATCTCGAGGAGTCAAGACCGGGCCTCCTAACTCTAGAATTGGTAGGATTACTTGCCGCTCTCATAGAGGTCTAGGGATGTGGGTTTGTCTATTCATCATGATCGTGGAATCCGTATTTTACATTACTGGCTGAATTTAAAACACGAACCTCCTAGTATATCCAATATTTCATATGTTGCTTCTGCTGCTTGGTTCTGTGATGTGATCATATAACTGCGTGAGACGAATATTATATTATATATATGATATATAATAATCGTTGCTTATGTTTTGCACCCGCACTAGTCCAGCCCCCGCTCTGCCGTTAGTTAAGTAACCTAACGGTGCATAACGGGGCCCGTGGCGAATGCGGATAGCATAAGCGTACATTCTATTTTCATTTCATTTTTCTATGATGTTTAGGGAAACTTTAAATGATGGGACTTCATTAATGAGATTAATGAAAAGTAAAGAAATCTAAAGATGTAGAATCAAAATTTTCAAAAATATAGCTCTAGTTCTTGCTTTGCATCGTGGTATTCCTTGATGAATATCCAGCACCTTATTTGATGAGGAAAGAGCCGAGATCCCTTCACCGGGAGTGACCTCTTTAGCAAAACTAGCAAATGCTACAATCCACTCGGTTTTGTTTTTTATAGCTTCTCTAGTTCTTTCTTTGCATAGTGGTATTCTTTGATGAATATCTAGCACCTCATTCGATGAGGAAAGAGCCGAGATCCTTTCACCGAGAGTGACCTTTTTAGCGAAACTAGCAAAAGCTACAAAAAACACTCCTTTTCAAAATATTAGATTCTATAACGATATCAAGTTCATTACGTTAAAGGTTTTCCATCAAAACCAGCCGTAGCCCTCTGTTATTTCAGATAAGTACTATTTAGTATTCGTGCTGCGTTTGTTGACCCGCGTCAAGGCGTAGTGTGCGGTAGCTGATTAGTGCTTATCTGCAGCATGTGATGCGATTGGATTAGGGTAGTCGTGCGACTTTGTTGGCCTGCGTCAAGGGTCGTGCGGGTGTGTTTAATTCAATCACGAAATGAACGGGTTGAACTTGACTAGCGCCCTATGGTTTGTTGGCCTGCGTCGAGGTCATAGGACGCTAGGGGTAAAAACAATTATCGGGAATTTCAAGTGTTGAAATTTGCAATGAGATTGCATACCTTCTATATGATAGTTGGATCCCGATACCCTCTGCGAGTAAGAGTTACTCCTGGGAGAGTCTTGCACTTTACAATTAGCTAATCCAGTAGGTGTCTAGAAAGGTGTCAACGGGGTTATGCCTATAGGAAAAAGAGGTTTATTTTAATTAGGTCCGTGCGAAAGCACGGGGAACCTCCCTTGGAGTACCGACACTGGCCTGGCTGATCGGTTAGCGAACTTGTAGAATGTAATTAATCCCGACTAATCTTACCTTGTATAGTTTGAAGGAAGATTTGATAAAAACAGTGGGAGCCATCCTGATTAGATAAGATTATAACCAATCTAATCTTGCAAATAGCGCACGCTAAAGCGTTTCCTTCTCTCTCTCTCTCTCTCTCCAGGTAGCGACCAATGACACGCCTTAATCAAGATAATAATATAGATGTATTGACCGAACCTGCTCATTATACTGAGCTGGGGAACGTTGGTTCCGCTCTATCTTATGATTGTCATAAGTCTGAGCAAGGAATAGAGGAATATCAGGATTCCCATGCAACCCGAACGAAGAATAAGCATGTTGATGCATCGTCTTCGGGTGTATTCGTAACCGAGAATTGTTTCTCAGTTTTCTCTACGTCCTGGGTATTAGATACCGGATCAGGATCCCACGTATGTAATCTGTTACATGGGCTTAAGAGAGGTAGAGAAATGGGAAAGGATGATAAGTCTCTACAAGTAGGGAACGGAGCAATTGTTGCAGCCAAAGAAGTTAGCGAATATCACTTTATATTACCAACTGGTAATACATTAGTTCTGAACGATTGTTACTACGTCCCAAACATGATGTGCAACATTATATCGATTTATTTGATAACTAAAGAAGGATATAATCTCACATTTGAGGATAATATTATGAACATTTTCCAAAATCAAGTGTTGATTGGGTTTGGAACGTTGTGTAACGGTATATACGTTCTGTAAGCCTACAGTAGCGCCCCGACCGTCTTTCCGAGGCCAAATGCGGAACAAAAACTTTTCGAACTGGCGCTAACGCAAACTTAAAACCCCAGATCGTTCCATTAACCGTAAACTAGTATTCTGTAAAATGGGGTTTAGAGATTATACCGATCGATCCGTGTCCTTCGGTCTTTAACCTCTGCCCCTAGCTTGTTGCGGCTGCGCCGACGATGTTCGCTCTCCGATCTCGCTCGATCTACGGTCTCTTCCTCGCCGAAGGTTGCGCCACGTCAATGAATCTTTATACGGGCTCCCGCCTCTGAACCGAGGCAACTCGGACATGAAGTTTGCTAGCCGACATGTCCAAGAATGAAGTAGAGTGAGTGTAGAACACTTTTTCTCAAGGCACCCAAGCGATTGGGTGAAGGTTAATCGAAGTTGCCATATTGTGGAGTGAAGATCAAATGAGCTTAAGGAATTTTGTGTTGCAATTGAAGATGAATCAATCACCAAAAAAATGGGGCTGCCAAGATTGTGCTTGGCCAAGGCAATGGAGGGTGAGTGCAAGCAAAAACCAAGTGGTGACCTTAAGCTAAAGATCTATATCAAATATCCTAAGCTCTCCAAAAAACATTAAATGCACCAATAATGCACCAAAGAAGCCAAGCTCATCCTAGAACCTTCGGGTTGCTGCTGGAAGCCCCGGCACCGCAAAAAAAAAACCATTTACAAAAGCCACATTTGCAAATAACCCCTTCACATCTAATTTCAGCCAAAGAAAGATAAATGGTGTTTTGGCCATAGAAAAGAATGCACACACATTAAACATTATAAACCAATGTTTAATCGAGGGAAGAAAAGCTGCCAACTTCAAAAAGCGATCCTGTAACAAATTACAAGATTACCCCGCAACTGTATATACATACCTGCATTTGTATTTCGACCGAATACAAATGCAATGAGACAAAAAATATCCTACACAGTATAATATTAGGATCCGGCTTAAACCAAAGCCCACTAGTATTATCCGTTCGAAACACGACACGTGCACAAGTGCACGCGTATGTTCGAACCCTGCCATAAAACCATACGGTTTCTACAACGTTTCGCCCGAACTGGGAAACTTTCTGTGGGGGACTCTAAAGACTCGTTAATACTCTGGCAGTGGGTTTAACCACAAGCCGTCAGTGGTACTAGCTGTACGTAACGGCTGCCCATGTATTGAGAGAAAAGGAAACCGATGAGCGAACTCATCCTGGAACCCTACAGAGCCTATCTGTGTCAATATCCGTACAGTCCGGTCCGTTCGTCTATGAGTATCTCATATCGGGCCTAGGGAGCTGGTAAACGTCAGACCCCCAAAAGCGGTATAAGTCGTGTTGGAGTGTAGTCCAGAACACCCTGAGATACTACTGGAATACCTACCAGTAAATCTCGCTTGACATGGCCATGGACTTCGTGTAATGGCTCTTCTAAACACAGCGCGATCTCACCCCCAACGTTGGGAGAGACGAATCCCCTGCCGATCCGCTCACTGCCTCCATGTGGCTCGGGACTGTACCCAACTAAAACCTGTTTGTATGACTCCTTTGAGCCGTGGTAGGGTAATAATCAAAGCACAGTGGGAATTTACACGAGACAAATGACGATCTCAGGTCGATAAACTAACCTGTACACATGTCTCCTGGGAATTGCTATATGACGACAGGTTTTAAAAACCAGCTAGCATGTTCCCGGTGAGTCCTGTCCGGTGTACTCATAACCTAATGAGCACCTGTATACATCTTAGGTGAACCAACGGACACCAATGGCTTATGAGACTGGCCACCGCCCTTCGTGGGGTCTCGACTGTATACACTAGTCTACTCCGGAGTATCGATGCCCTATCTCTAAACTCCTGCGACTAGGGACCACTTTTAAGGATGTGCTTATAGACTACCCAACTCTCACGTATATGATCGCCATCATACTGTTGGTAGTCAAGCAAGAATCCTATGGGCTATATCAACGTGTAATAGTGATATATCATGTCACCTAAAGCAGTACATGTTTGATAAAGATAAACCAGATAGCATACTATCATCTCGAGTAAGACTGTTCTACCGGTATAGGTCCTCCCTCAATCATTGCAATCACGTGCCTGCGATCCAATAATTGACTTTGAGGGCACTATATCCAACAATCTCCCACTTGCACTTAAGGCTAATTATTGCGATGTCGCATACTTACAGCCCGTGTGATATCGAACACCCAACTTCTCTACTGATCAGTCTCTTAAAGCTTGTTTGTAAAACTATTGTGTTCGAGAAATAGCCTCAGTGAGTGGATTCGCTCTGATGTTTCTTTCTATGTCTCTCTATATCTCAAGTTCGCGGAGAAACCCATCTCCCGAAATGAGTAATACTTGTCTTAGAATATGTCTGGATATCTGATGGGACCTAGTTCACGAATGAACTCCAAATCCAAACTTCTTAGACTGTATCATCAACTGAACTTAATCAGTATCCTGCGCCACACCTCCCTCATTATCCGCTTGGACCACCTGTCCAAACTACTGCCCCTCGTCAGAGGGAAAACTATAACTCTGACAGTCACTTTGTCATCCAGGTCACCTTGGAAGCCTGAAATGATAACTGTCTCCCGAAGGAGGCTATCATTATCATATTCTTAGAACATCCACTTATATTCTAAAACTTCCTCCGAACGTTCCTCCAGGATTGGATCAATATCAACTTATTGCATCTAGTGCAAAAACAACATCTGGTGTGGTACTTGAAATCTCATGATCAACTCAATTGCCTAAGCAAGTGATCTGCCAATCATACACATCCCTCTCCCCTTTAGTCTGTAAGACACCTTTAGAGAGGGTGACTCTATCACCTGCTGGTACACCACCATGCCAGGAGTCGTCCATTCTAAATACCTTTAGAATGCAGTCTAAGTACCCAGATTAGGAAGCTACCCAAATCTAGATCTAAAACCATAGATCTAGTAACCAGAATGTCTGATATAATATCCATATCCTATGTGGAGAAACTACTGTGTGACAACCACAGTATAACTGATCGTAGTATAGGAATTTTACTTCCTACTCTGTGTATGTCATCCAAATATCAGGACATCACACCCTACTACTTTCTTAACAGATCCATCCTCTATTCTGATGAGGTCAAAGCCCATGACTGTCACATCAAAAATAGATGATCTATCTCTGCTATATCTGCTTTAGTCTATAAATAGACACAAGCTTCTTGTCTACTATGCTTCCGCTGCTCCCACTGACTACGACAACCCTCTGGCAGAATAATATTCACGTGCACTTCTAAAACTAGTTTAGAACGATGCTATACTTATCCTCCTGCCGGGTCTCATAGTCTGGAACAACAGTAATGGCAAGTCTGGGTAAACAAGAACCTCCCTGTCACCGTCCTTGAGGCTACCGGAGTACCTTTCGGGTGTCTGAGGTTACTCACCATATCTGCGGAGTGGCTAATGGAATGTAAAACCTGATCGAATCTTTAGGTCCTATTAAATTTTCCATAATCGTTTGCGGTTCTGGAATCTCTTCCAGTTCTACCATACTCCCACTTCTGTTTTCTGAAAAAATCCATTTTACTAAAACTGTGGCGAGTGAAGAACAATATCACTATTGATCTTCCAGATGGTAGAAAGTCAACCTTCGTCAAAGCCAGGGTCAACCCACAAACTGCCATTACAAAAACGTGCCTTTAGCTATCCAGAGTCTGATTTTAAGCATAAGCCGGACAACTCCATATACCTTAACATCGTTAAGATATGATCCATTCTATATACAATATAGAACCGAAGGCACTGATTTAATTAGAACCAGATTCAAATCATGCAGCTGTTTCCAGTGCATGTCAACTAAATGGAGAGAGGCAGATCAGCATTACTCAACTTAGGAGTTTATCCAATTATGAGTAACCCGAAAGAGAAGCAAGTTCTCTAAAACATTACTATTAACTGAATACCATACATAAGTATCTACATCTTCGATCACCTTAAAGAATCCCGATACTTGCTACACCTGGTTCTCTACTTTATTCTTATACCTATAACTTCTCAAACTTGGACCTTGTATTTCAACGAAACACTTGTCTAAAACTTGAGAAGTCACAAGTAAACAGAATACAGTATGAGGACCATCCCCTTTGTCCTAATGGACACTGGACAACATACAATACTTTGTATAAGTCCCCTGAGTTTAATAACTCAAACCCTGTGCGTCGTAGGTTGAAAACTGTATCCAGGCGATTTCCTCAAATATCACCAATTACAACGAATTCCGATATAATGAGGATGATCAACTAATTCCCAATAACTTACTCTCACTCATCATCTGTAAAACCATACAGATGTGAGAATCATACCTGGTAAATGCATACCCTGGAGCAAGGACTGATTGGGAAATCAGTTTTCTATTAACAATACACAGTGAAACTGAAACATGAATATGTTTCGAAAGGGTATCCGGGTATTCCTAGTAATGCCTCTTCCATTATCCAGATTCATGACTGTAACCGTATATTTCCTTTGCCATCTCTCCAAATCCCTTTATTTGTCTTTAGTCATTACCTTCTATACACCATCGTTAGGCTTAATGGTTTTCTTCCTTCCCTACCGTTCGGCACCAGCCTATGGTCTGAAAGAAGACTATCCAATAAGCATAATAGGTGTACTCTCCTAATCCTAGGAGTACTCGCAACCTGAGAGAAGGTGATGATAAAAGACAACTGAATAAACCTTTATTCTATTTCTCCTGAACCAGAATCCATCCCCGAAATGGAACAAGTTCCATCAAGTTCGTATATAACCATACGATGGATTATCCAAATAACTGTGGATCTTCGTAGTGATACGGGGTGTTCTGGAGAAATACAAAGGTGAAATAGGAGTGGCGATGAAATACTTGGTTTGGTCGTGAATAGCAGTCGCAATTTACTTTGCCCTATTTCTAATCCCTTTATTTGTCTTTACTTATTACCTTCTGTACACCACACTTAGACTAATTGGTTTTCTTCGTTCCCTACCTTTCGGCACCTGCCTATAATTTGGAAGAAGACTATCCAATAAGCGTAATAGGTGTACCCTCTCCTAATCCTAGGAGCCCTCATAACCTGAGAGAAGGTAAAAGGAAAAGACAACTGAATAGTCCTATTCAATCTCTCCAGAACCAGAATCCATCCTTGAATCTGGAACAAGTTCCTTCGAGTTCGTATATAACCGTACGATGGATTTATCCAATGGAAGTGGACGTTCGTAGTAATACGAGGTGTTATGGAGAAATGCAAAGGGTAAAAGAAGGAGTGGCAATGATGTATGCAACTCAGACAATCCAAAAGTCAGTGTTTTAAGAAAGTTCGGTTAACTTGGTTACTGAGTCATAGTCTAGGGTCGGGTCATGGTCGCTGCTAAAGAGAGAGAGAAAAGACACACTCTACGTGCACTCTAACCTAGATCAGAATGGTTATCACTTTATCTAATCAGGAAACCTCCCACTGTTTCCTCAAATTCTCCTCCAAAGCTGAAAAAAGAATTAGTCGGGATCACCCGAGGAGTAAACCAACTCATCAGTGAGAATCGGGATCCAACTATCATCGCATGATAACGTGATGGAATCCACTCACGTTATCACACTCCAGAAGGTATGCGCATGCCTGACAAGTTTTAGTTTCTTAGAAACTCCCGATGTGATTTTTACCCCATGCACTTATGACCTTGACGAAGGTCAACAAATCATAAGTCACATGTCAAGTTCTACCCATTATTGTCCAGGTTAATTTGAACCTATCCGTACAAGCCCTTGACGAAGGTCAACAAGGCTATACGACTGTCCCAAACCAACGCATCTATCTATGCAACATAAAGGTAACAAGCAGCTACCATACACTATGCCTTGACGAAGGTCAATAAATATAGCATGAATACTAAGTGCTACCCATCTGAAATGACGGAGGGCTACGAATGGTTTTTGGCGAAAAACTTTTAATGTAATGAACTTGATATCGTTGAAGGAACCAGATAGCTTTTTACAAATATATAGTGGCGAAAACCTTTGCCAAAGAGGTCATTCCCGGTGAAGAGATCTCGGCTCTTTCCCCGTAGAATGAGGTGCAGGATATTCCAAACTGAATACCACGATGCAAAGCAAAAAGTAATCAACTATAGTGAAGTTATTACCTTGACGCAAACTTCTGTCCAAGGGGTCACTCCCGATGAAGGGATCTCGGCCCTTGCCTCGTCGAATGAGGTGCTGGATATTCACAACCGAATACCGCTGTGAAAAACAAATGAAAGCGTCCTTGCAATAACAGCTTTTTGAAAAATGTTCCAACAACATCTGTATAGGTCTGTTTTCTTTTGCATTGATCTGAATCAATGCAGTCCTATCAATTAATCACACCAATAAAGAACGAAAATAAAATGTACGTATATGCCATCCGCATTCGCCACTGGGTCCCGTTACCACCCGTTAGGTTACTTAACTAACGACAGAGCGGGAACTGGACTAGCACGGGTGTAAAACATATACAACATCTACTAGTATATATATAACAATATACAATAATCGCTCCAGGCGTGATAAATGCAACAACACAGAACAATACAGATAATCTGGGATCCCCGGGTTTCATAGAGCCACAAATGAAACCCGACGTTCCCCTGGTCGTGTGGATAACCTGTGCAATGAAAACCTAGACCCCTACGAGTGCGGCAAGTTACCCGCCAAAACCAGAAGCGAGGCAGCCCCCTTCAGCATCGTGAATGGACCACCCAGCACTTCACGGAATCCGGTAATTTGAGCACCCCACCTTGGGTCAACCTGTACCCCCTACGAGTGCGGCGAATAGCTCGCCAATCCTAGAGTGAAGTCCCCTCCCTCTCAAAGCCATGAGATGCGGACCCGTTGCCCTCTAGAACCCGGCTATCCGTGCACTCCACCATGAGGTAATCCTAGTACAGAAAAGAAAATATGTACAACGGGTACATCGACTTCAACCCGGTCGTGCCCTAAAAGAATAATATACAAACAGACAGTGACGGCAGTCCACATGTCGGACGCTCGCCCCGCAATATCAAATGTACAAATATATCCAAACTGCGCTACCATTGCACGCAAGCTATCCACCACGACAAATTCGCAACATCACAGCACAACACAGAACATCAACGTAAATGTCACGTTCGTAAACCCGTCTAAAAGAGCTATAGAAATTATACAAGATTTACCGCTGGAATGAAATTCAGGGTCACAGATAGTAATATAATGCACTGCAAACTTAAACATGTAGGGTTCCTAGGCACCCTAATGAGTTCTCACAAAGGCATCGAACATGCCAAATTAAAATTTTAACGGTGCCGAGAAACCCGACTACGGATCGTTTGCTAGAAAACTAGGCGAAAAAGCTAACTAGTTAACACTTAACTATGAGAATACGGATATACAACCTTTGTAGATCCGGTGCTCCACCTCCACGGCTCCGCAATGAAGTCTCCTCGCTGTCCAAGACGGATCCCGGGCTCTAGCGTCGGCTTCATCGGAGAATAAGCGAGCTAGGTCGTCGATGTCCATGCCGAAGATGATCTACGTCGAAGCATCACTAGATCAAGCTCCACCTTCACCAAGTCATGAAAACTTGTGAAGGAAACACACTCTACTACTTGGAAAGAGGTAGAGGATGAAGAAATAGGAAGTGGGTAGACTTTAGAATTGGATTTCTCACTCTTTATCATCAATCACCATTGATGAAGAAAGCTTTTTCTTCCTTGCTCATGAAGAAGAAGAAGAAAGAAAAATATGATAAGTTAATTAAAAATAATAGAAAAACAAATACTTATCATATCATTAACTATAGTCAAGTGTAGAGAATGAATCATGGTTAGTGGGAATGGTTAGGGTTAAGGATGAGATAAGAATGGTTGACTTGATCAAAGCTTCATGAAGCTTCAACTAAACTCCAAAACTAGCAACCATTCTTTTCTCTTCTTTTCCAAAATGAATAAACAAATAAATAAATGAATAAATAAAGGAAATGAAACCCTAGCCATTCTTTTAACCATGGTTTAATTCTTTGCACTTAACCAAGTAAACATGTATCATCAAACATGATACAATCAAGTGCACAAAATCATATCGCATATGTAATGCGCACATCCGAGTGAGAAAATCCATCTTAAGTAAACCGATACTAGTTGATGCAAAGTAATATATCAAATATATAAATATGCATTAAATCATTAAATCAACACTTGATTCAATGATCCGGTTATGTCGCACACAACCGACTAGTATACAATATATCGGCTTATCGAATCAACGCTTGAATCGATAACTAGGTTATATCGCATATAACCATTCGATACATTTATCGCGAGAATAGAATACGGTATCACATACACGCATTATTCTCGGTCCCGCACATATCTCATATGCGCTCCTATTTCGTTTCGCTTGAGCCAGGAAACCTCTGTGTAGGACTCTAAAGACTCGTCAATACGCCGGCAGCAGGTGATGATCATATCAAACACCCACAAGCCGCAAGCGGTCTGCTAAACGTAACGGCCACCCGGGTATTGAGCGATCTGAAGATCGACGAGCAAGCCCGCTCACACTCCAGTGAATCCAACCAGTAACACTACCGTACAGTCCGGTCTGATCGTCTGATATGTCGCATATCTCGCCTAGGGGTGGTAAACGTCAGACCCCAATAGCTCGATAAGTCGTGTCGATATGAGGTCTATAACTGTTCGAGAAACTACTGGTAACACTTACCAGTATATCTCAGCAACCCTGGCCAGGGATTTCCTGTTATAGCCAATCGAACACAGCGCAACATCAACCCCCTATACCGGGAGAGACGAATCCCCTCCTATCGCTCATTGCCTCCATGTGACTCGGGACTGTACCCAAAAACCACCGTTTTGCACACCCTCTTGGACGTGGTAAGATGGAAATCAAAGCACAGTGGGAACCACACAAGACTCTATGACGATCTCGGGTCAACAGACTACTCTGTACCAGTGTCACCAGAGAACTGCCATCTGACGTGAGGTATAATACCATCTGGGAGTTCTCGGCGAGTCCGTCCAGTGTACCCAGTCTCTACTGAGCACCCGTATTTCATCTCTGATGTCAAACACCAATGGATATGGGATCATCCATCGCCCATCTGTATGGGTCGAGAAGGTACACGCTAGTCTACTCTGGTATATCGATGCCCCGTCTCGATACACCCTCGACTAGGGACTTTGAAGGATGTACTTATGGACTACCCTGTTCCCACTAGTATGATCCGCATCATAGTCCAGGTAGTCAAGTACACATCCTAAGGGCTTTACCAACATGTAACAGAGAGACAATCAGTAAACACGTTAAGGTAAAGATCAACCAGATAGCATACTATCATGTCGAGCAAGAAAGTCCTCCCTATATATGTCCCAGCATCCACTACAATATACATCCTATGTACAGTAATGGCCTCTAGGGCATACATATAACTAACAATCTCCCACTTGCACTAGGGCCATCTGTAGCAGTGGTTGTAGTATCTCATACTCAACCATCCCATAAAAGTCTCTCTCTGGGAACAGGCCTTTGTGAGTGGATCCGCTGTGTTGTCCTCTGAGTCTACTCTCCTAACCTCGATCACCATGGAGATCAACCATCTCCACGATCAGGTGATACTGCCTTAGAATATGTCTGGATCACTGATGGGACGGACGTTCCTTGGCATAAGCCACAACTCCATTGTCACACAATGGGAGGAATATGGTTCATCTTATGAACCAATATACACCCAAACAGCCTCTTTGGTAGCATCTTAAGTAGCGATGTATCCTGCCTTTATCGTCTAGTATGCCACGGTATCTAGCTTGGAACTCTTCCAACACACCGTCCCTTTACTGAGGGTAAAGACAATGCCTGCGACTGACATTCAGTCGTCTTTATCATCCTGGAACCATTCCAGTGATTCTCCCCAGTGTCGATTGATACCATCTCACTACAGCTAGTGAGTATCCTAACATCCATTTAGATCTATCTCATAGATCCAAAATCCAGGATTTAGGAGGTATCATTTTGATCCTATATAGAGAATCATTGTGATAAGCGGAGATTGATCGAGCGTAGCATAGGAAACTCCTTTCTTATCAAGAGTATGTCATCCACGTACTCTACGAGGATCGCCACCATACTCCCTACTACCTTTTTGTTTATACAAGGTTCATCTACCATTTTGATGATGTCAAACTCTTTGACTACTTCATCAAAACAGATGTTCCAACTCCGCGATGCCTGCTTTATCCTATAAAGCATCTTGCACACGTTTCCGCTGCTCCCACTGTCTACGAAGCCCTCTGGCTGTGTACTTATAGACGTTCTCTTCTAAAACATCATTTAGAAAAGCAGTCAAGACACCCAACCACCAGATATCGCAGTCATGGTATGAAGCCGTGACAAGTAGGATCTGGATGGACTTAAGCATAGCTACTTGAAAAGGTTTCATCATTATCCACACCTGGTCAACGATGCAAACTTTTAACAAGTCTAGCTTTGAAAGTCTCAACTTTTCCATCTACACCAAGTAATCTTCTCAAGATATACTTGCTCCTGATGGGGATTTAACCCTTCAGATATAGCAACCAAAGTCCATACTTTGTTGGTGTATAAGGATTCCATCTCAGATCACTAAACATCCAGCCATTCTTACAGAGTCTTACTCTCGATGGCCTGCTCGAAACTAGTTGGGTCATCATCTCATGATGCAATCCTCGCTCCCACTGTCATAGAGAAACAGAAGTATCTCTCAGGTGGGTGAGGAACCCTACTAGATCGGCGGAGAGGCTGAGGTTCATTGGTAACTATTGAATCCTTTGGTTCTTTCAAATCATCAGCTGCAGTTTGTATAGCTGGAACATTTCCAGTTCTACATAACAGTCCTTGCCTCGAGCTTGTCCGGATTTTGCTTTTAGACATAGCCCGGACAACCCCAAATCTTAACCAACTTAAGATATGGGCTCTTCCCTTTCCATATCACATATGAAGCGGTAGGCAACTGATTTGATTTGAATCCTATTCAATAGGTATGCATCTTCTCAAGTGCATAACTCCCAAAAGGAAAAAGGTAACCCAGTATTACTCATCATAGAGCACACCTTATCACATAGGGTGTAATTGCTCCACCCCGATATACCATCGTGCTATGGTGTATACGGAGGAGTAATGCTGAGAGAGAATCTCATTCTCCTTTAGAATAGTCCAGGAATTCCGTGCTCAAGTATTCTCCTCCTTGATCGCATCAAAGGACATAATACTTATACCCGTATTTTGGTTCTCTACTTCTCGCTTATATTCTGTGAATATCTCAAAAGGTTCGGACTTGTGTTTCAACAGGAACATAGGTCTGAATCTCGAAAGATCATCAGAGAATGTAATGAAGTACAAAGAACCAGTCCTGGCATGTGTAGACTGGGGACCTTACATACATCAACATGTATCAATCCCAAGAGTTCACTAACTCTTTCTCTGTTTCCAATAAACAGAGCTATGGTCATCTTATCTTTGTGACATGACTGGCGAGTTTCACAAGATGTAAATTCAAACTGATTTAAATATGCATCTATATGTAACTCTAGCTAGTCGGGTCGCATTGATATGACCTAGTCTACAATACCTCAAGAAGAATCCGTTCATTTCTGAACTCTTTCTCTTGTGTGTGTTCTGTATACTAAGAACTGTAGTTTGATTTAGAACATCAACGCTTTTAGATAACGTGCCTGAACCGATCAACTTTTGATATAGGAAATGTTCAAAACATTATCCAACAATACAAAATTTTATCATTTCTTTACTAATAAAGAGATAGATATGATTTTGTATATCAGGTTCGGTATCTAATAACATTTGTTCAGAATCAATGTATTCGTAATACAGGGTGACAGTGACCAACAGATTTGGCTGCAACACTTGCCCCGCTTTCTGCCTCATGAAACTTATCACCCGTTCTCAGTTCTCTACCTATCTGTAGCCCTATGTAACAGATTACATATCTGGGATCCTGATCCGGTATCATATACCCAGGACGTAAAGGACACTGAGAAACAGTTCTTTGTAATGAACACACCCGAAGATGATGCATCAGCATGCACTCTCTTCGTTTGGGCTGCACGGGAATTCTGGTAATCCCCTATTTCCTGCTTTGTCTTATAACAATTATAAGTTGGAGCGGGACCAACGTTCCCCAGCTCAGTATAACAAGCGGGTTCGGTCAATATTCCGTATTATTATCTTGATTAAGGCGTGATATGGTCGCTACCTGGAGAGAGAGAGAAGAAAACACTCAGCGTGCGCTCTGTCAAGAATAGATTGGTTATTATTTTATCTAATCAGGATGGCTCCCACTGCTTTTTATCAAATCTTCCTTCAAACCCTAAAAGGAAAGACTAGCCGGGATTAATTACACACTACAAGTTCGCCAATCTTTCAGCCAGGCCAGTGTCGGTACTTTGAGGGAGGTCCTCCGTGCTTTCGCACGAACCTAATTAATGTAAACCTCGTTTTCCTAGAGGCGTAACCTCGTTAACACCTTTCTAGACACCTACTTGATCGGCTAATTGTAATGTATAAAACTCTCCCAGGAGTAACTCTTACTCGCAGCGGGTATCGGGATCCAACTATCTCATAGAAGGTATGCAATCTCATTGCAAATTTCAACACTTGAAACTCCCGATAAAGGTTTTTACCCCTAGCACCTATGACCTTAACTATGGTCAACAAATCATAAGTACTAGTCAAGTTCTACCCGTCATTTCGTGATTAATTAGACCCACCCACATGACCCTTAACTAAGGTCAACAAAGTCACGCGACTGTCCGAACTAATCGCATCATATGCGGTGTAGGAAGACATCACTTAGCTACCGTACACTGTGCCTTGACTATGGTCAACAAACACAGCACGAATACTAAGTACTCTACTTCCTAAAATGACGGAGGGTTGCGGCTGGTTTTTGTGAAAACCTTTAACGCTTTGAACTTGATCTCGTTGCGGAATCAAATGGTTTTTAAATGGAATGTTTTCGAGGCTTTTCTAGTTTTGCTAAAGGGGTCACTCCCGGTGAAGGGATCGTCGGCCCTTTCCTCGTCGAATGAGGTGCGGGATATATCATATATATCACTGTGCAAAGCGGAAACTATAGAAGCGATCAAAGACAAACCGAGGGTTGTAGCATCTGTCAGTTATTGCTAAAGGAGTCACTCCCGGTGAAGGGATCTCGGTCCTTTCCTCATCGAATAAGGTGCAGGATGTTCTATAATGAACACCGCGATGCAAAGCAAGAACTGTAGCTACCTGTTTTTATTTTGTAATTCGATTCCACAACATCAATTAGGTTTATTTTCTTTCATTAATCACATTAATGAATATCCCATCATTTAAGTCCACCAAAACATCACAGATAAATACAACGTACGCTTATGCCATCCGCATTCGCCTCGATGTCCTGTCTGCACCGTTAGGTTAGGTAACTAACGGCAGAGCGGGGCAGGGCTAGCGCGGGTGTAAAACATAAGCAACGTCTATATAATATATCATATATACTATATATAATACCTGTCACAGAACATCACATGATCACAGATAAAACACAGCAGAAGAAACATATGAAATATTGGATATACTAGGACGTCCGTGTTTTCAATACGAGCCAGTATAAAACACGGATTCCACGGTCGTGATGAATAGCCAATCCCACACCCCTAGACCCCTACGAGAGCGGCAAGCAACCCTACCAATTCTAGGGTTAGGAGACCCGGACTCGACTCCTCGAGTTGGTCTCCCTCTGGACCCCAGAACCCGGTTACTTGTGCTCCCCTCCTTGGGTCTATCCTAATGCGGAAAAGTAAATAATATACGACGGGTGACGACTTCCGCAACCTGGAAGTGCCCCAATAAAAGAATATTACATACAAGTTTTTACATGAATGAAAATGAAAAACACTCATCTCACATAAAAAACCCCCGGCTATTCAAACACGACGATCCAATATAACATATCCAGCAACACATAACATCACATGTCATCAACGTAAGTAAATATGCGCATCCCAATTGTCGTTGACATATAGCAACGAAACCGGCGATATCACATATTACACTTACGGTCACAGAAAAGAAAGTGTAAAACTACAACAGTTGGAATCCGCAACCACCTTAGACATCGCATGCCTGACTAAATGAATTACTTAGACATCGCATGCCTAACAATTATAAACCCCGCATTTTAGTCTCATTATCGAAAACTCTTTTCAATATCAAGTCGGGCAATTCAACAGGATTCCCGACATTCTGATCGAATGCTCGTCGCAAACTTCAGTAGACGGCCGCACCCCTAATACCGTCGATGAAGTGCACCAAGGCGGAACACCGCTACCGCGAGCACCCGAACGGATGCTTTCGGCGACGGGGTTCTCCTACAGTTACTTGGTCGGGGCTATGGAGTGAGGCTGTCTATTAAGTTTACCCGGCGAGTATCCGCGTACGCTACGTGATTGCGACGGACTTTTGATCACATCAAAATTCCGTGGCAACCGATCAAGTAAGACTAAACTGCTATGTTTATAATATTCATTCCGTTATCTCATAACAATTTGCGAATTCCAATTATTGTATCACATTCCGGATAAATAGAAAATGCTAAACTTTTCGATCGAACAATCGAACACCCAAGTTTTCCCGATACAGCTCAACACATGAAATAAGTCTAACAACATTCCGTTCGTGCCTCAGTACCAACGGTCCAGCCGTAGAAGGGTCAAGCCAACGCTTCACATGTGGCACGCCGTACTGCCCCAAACCCGAAGGTTCAAAGGGCAGTTCAAGACGGTCACATAATCGAGTTAAGGTTTGTTGTCTTCTAGAGGGTCCATCGCGTTACTTGCACTACTTAGAACGTCGTTAAACTACGGAAAGATCCAACACTTAGAAATTTCCCGACAGGGGAAAAATTGGGTATTTATATCCAGTCGAACTTTTTAACATATTCTAAAAATTATCCGGAAAGCCACATAGACAAAGTTAAAAATCCGATCGATTCATCGAGTCCCCAATCCAACCCAGAAAATAAAACTCTGGAATCAATTTAAAATTCCCAGAAAACTCAGAAGAATTTATCAGGAATTACTGTGGAAAAACCAAGGGCTGACGTCACCAACTTGCCGCGGAACCGCCGCAGAAGCTAGGCTTCTGCCGCGTTTCCGCGGCTATTTGCACTGTTCATGGGAAACGTTTTGCACAGTAATTCTTGGATTTCATTGCTGAGTTTTTTAAGCATTTTTAATTGACAAAAAACCACGTTTTACAGAAATGTCCAGAGAGCATTTTCATGTCGGGGTTTCGGGTCGATCGGAGTTCTAATTCCGTCTAGACTTCGCCTAAGGCTCTAGCTAGGCTCTGATACCACTGTAGGGTTCCTAGGCACCCTAATGAGTTCTCACAAAGGCATCGAACATGCCAAATTAAAATTTTAACGGTGCCGAGAAACCCGACTACGGATCGTTTGCTAGAAAACTAGGCGAAAAAGCTAACTAGTTAACACTTAACTATGAGAATACGGATATACAACCTTTGTAGATCCGGTGCTCCACCTCCACGGCTCCGCAATGAAGTCTCCTCGCTGTCCAAGACGGATCCCGGGCTCTAGCGTCGGCTTCATCGGAGAATAAGCGAGCTAGGTCGTCGATGTCCATGCCGAAGATGATCTACGTCGAAGCATCACTAGATCAAGCTCCACCTTCACCAAGTCATGAAAACTTGTGAAGGAAACACACTCTACTACTTGGCAAGAGGTAGAGGATGAAGAAATAGGAAGTGGGTAGACTTTAGAATTGGATTTCTCACTCTTTATCATCAATCACCATTGATGAAGAAAGCTTTTTCTTCCTTGCTCATGAAGAAGAAGAAGAAAGAAAAATATGATAAGTTAATTAAAAATAATAGAAAAACAAATACTTATCATATCATTAACTATAGTCAAGTGTAGAGAATGAATCATGGTTAGTGGGAATGGTTAGGGTTAAGGATGAGATAAGAATGGTTGACTTGATCAAAGCTTCATGAAGCTTCAACTAAACTCCAAAACTAGCAACCATTCTTTTCTCTTCTTTTCCAAAATGAATAAACAAATAAATAAATGAATAAATAAAGGAAATGAAACCCTAGCCATTCTTTTAACCATGGTTTAATTCTTTGCACTTAACCAAGTAAACATGTATCATCAAACATGATACAATCAAGTGCACAAAATCATATCGCATATGTAATGCGCACATCCGAGTGAGAAAATCCATCTTAAGTAAACCGATACTAGTTGATGCAAAGTAATATATCAAATATATAAATATGCATTAAATCATTAAATCAACACTTGATTCAATGATCCGGTTATGTCGCACACAACCGACTAGTATACAATATATCGGCTTATCGAATCAACGCTTGAATCGATAACTAGGATATATCGCATATAACCATTCGATACATTTATCGCGAGAATAGAATACGGTATCACATACACGCATTATTCTCGGTCCCGCACATATCTCATATGCGCTCCTATTTCGTTTCGCTTGAGCCAGGAAACCTCTGTGTAGGACTCTAAAGACTCGTCAATACGCCGGCAGCAGGTGATGATCATATCAAACACCCACAAGCCGCAAGCGGTCTGCTAAACGTAACGGCCACCCGGGTATTGAGCGATCTGAAGATCGACGAGCAAGCCCGCTCACACTCCAGTGAATCCAACCAGTAACACTACCGTACAGTCCGGTCTGATCGTCTGATATGTCGCATATCTCGCCTAGGGGTGGTAAACGTCAGACCCCAATAGCTCGATAAGTCGTGTCGATATGAGGTCTATAACTGTTCGAGAAACTACTGGTAACACTTACCAGTATATCTCAGCAACCCTGGCCAGGGATTTCCTGTTATAGCCAATCGAACACAGCGCAACATCAACCCCCTATACCGGGAGAGACGAATCCCCTCCTATCGCTCATTGCCTCCATGTGACTCGGGACTGTACCCAAAAACCACCGTTTTGCACACCCTCTTGGACGTGGTAAGATGGAAATCAAAGCACAGTGGGAACCACACAAGACTCTATGACGATCTCGGGTCAACAGACTACTCTGTACCAGTGTCACCAGAGAACTGCCATCTGACGTGAGGTATAATACCATCTGGGAGTTCTCGGCGAGTCCGTACAGTGTACCCAGTCTCTACTGAGCACCCGTATTTCATCTCTGATGTCAAACACCAATGGATATGGGATCATCCATCGCCCATCTGTATGGGTCGAGAAGGTACACGCTAGTCTACTCTGGTATATCGATGCCCCGTCTCGATACACCCTCGACTAGGGACTTTGAAGGATGTACTTATGGACTACCCTGTTCCCACTAGTATGATCCGCATCATAGTCCAGGTAGTCAAGTACACATCCTAAGGGCTTTACCAACATGTAACAGAGAGACAATCAGTAAACACGTTAAGGTAAAGATCAACCAGATAGCATACTATCATGTCGAGCAAGAAAGTCCTCCCTATATATGTCCCAGCATCCACTACAATATACATCCTATGTACAGTAATGGCCTCTAGGGCATACATTTAACTAACAATCTCGTCAAGACTCTGGCAGTGGGTTTAACCACAAGCCATCAGTGGTACTAGCTGTACGTAACGGCTGCCCATGTATTGAGTGAAAGGGAAACCGATGAGCGAACTCATCCTAGAACCCTACTGAGCCTATCTGTGACAATATCCATACAGTCCGGTCCGTTCGTCTATGAGTATCTCATATCGGGCCTAGGGAGCTGGTAAACGTCAGACCCGCAAAAGCGGTATAAGTCGTGTTGGAGTGTAGCCTAGAACACCCTGAGATACTACTGGAATACCTACCGGTAAATCTCGCTTGCCATGGCCATGGACTTCGTGTAATGGCTCTCCTAGACACAGCGCGATCTCACTCCCAACGTTGGGAAAGACGAATCCCCTGCCGATCCGCTCACGGCCTCCATGTGGCTCGGGACTGTACCCAACTAAAACCTGTTTGCACGACTCTTTTGAGCCGTGGTAGGGTAATAATCAAAGCACAGTAGGAACTCACACGAGACAAATGACGATCTCAGGTCGATAAACTAACCTCTACACATGTCACCTGGGAATTGCTATCTGACGACAGGTTTTAAAAACCAGCTAGCATGTTCCCGGTGAGTCCTGTCTGGTGTACTCATAACCTAATGAGCACCTGTATACATCTTAGGTGAACCAACTGACACCAATGGCTTATGAGACCGGCCACCGCCCCCCATCGGGGTCTCGACTGTATACACTAGTCTACTCCGGAGTATCGATGCCTTATCTCGAAACTCCCGCGACTAGGGACCACTTTTAAGGATGTGCTTATAGACTACCCAACTCTCACGTATATGATCGCCATCATACTGTTGGTAGTCAAGCAAGAATCCTATGGGCTGTATCAACGTGTAATAGTGATATATCACGTCACCTAAAGCAGTACACATTTGATAAAGATAAACCAGATAGCATACTATCATCTCAAGTAAGACTGTCCTACCGGTGTAGGTCCTCCCTCAATCATTGCAATCACGTGCCTGCGATCCAATAATTGACTTTGAGGGCACTATATCCAACAATCTCCCACTTGCACTTAAGGCTAATTATTGCGATGTTGCATACTCACAGCCCGTGTGATACCGAACACCCAACTCCTCTACTGATCAGTCTCACAAAGCTTGTTTGTAAAATTATTGTGTTCGAGAAATAGCCTCAGTGAGTGAATCCCCTCTGATGTTTCTTTCTATGTCTCTCTATATCTCAAGTTCGCGGAGAAACCCATCTCCCGAAATGAGTAATACCTGTGTTAGAATATGTCTGGATATCTGATGAGACCTAGTTTACGAATGAACTCCAAATCCAAACTTCTTACATTCATCGATGATCTCTCAAGATTCGGACATGTGTTCTTGTTTAAGTACAAGTCTGAAGCTTTTGAGAAATTCAAGGAATATAAGAACGAAGTAGAGAACCAAACGGGTAAAAGTATTAAAATCCTTCGATCTGATCGGGGAGGAGAATACTTGAGCATAGAATTCCGATACTACTTAAAAGAGAATAGGATTCTCTCTCACCTTACTCCTCCGTATACACCACAGCACAATGGTGTATCGGAGCGGAGGAATCGCACCTTATTAGATATGGTACGCTCTATGATGAGTATTGCTGAGTTGTCTATTTCTTTTTGGGGTTATGCACTTGAGACAGCTGCAGACCTTTTGAATATGGTTCCCACCAAATCCATGCCTACCACTCCATATAAGATATGGAAGGGAAAGAGACCATGTCTTAATTATGTTAGGATTTGGGGTTGTCCGGCTTATGTGAAAACACAAAATCCGGACAAGCTCGAGAGAAGGTCAATTTTGTGCAAGTTTGTAAGATATCCCAAACATTCACGAGGGTATATCTTCTACCACACCGAGGAACAAAAGGTGTTTGTTTCTCAAAATGCCACCTTTTTAGAAAAGGAATTTCTTGTAAAAGAAATTAGTGGCAAAGAGGTAGAACTGGAAGAAGTTCCAGCAACACAAACTAGAACTGATGATTTGGTGGAACCAGAGGATCCAATAGTACCCAACGAACCCCAGCAACTCCGCAAATCTAGTAGGGTTCCTTATCCACCTGAGAGATACTACGGTTTTCTCGTAGACGGCGGGAGCGAGGATTGCATCATGGAAGATGATAACCCAACTAGTTTCGAGCAGGCCATCACAAGTGGAGACTCTATGAAATGGATGGATGCTATGCGATCTGAGATGGAATCCATGTACACTAGCAAAGTATGGACTTTGAAAGTTGCTCCTGATGGGGTAAAACCTATCGGGAGCAAGTGGATCTTTAAAAAGAAAATTGGTGTAGATGGAAAAGTTGAGACTTTCAAAGCTAGACTTGTAGCTAAAGGTTTTCGTCAACGACCAGGTATCGATTATGATGAAACATTTTCTCCCGTCGCTATGCTTAAGTCCATCAGGATCCTACTTGCCATTGCTGCATAACATGACCACGAAATCTGGTAGATGGACGTCAAGACCACTTTTCTAAATGGTGATTTAGAAGAGAGTATGTACATGACACAGCCAGAGGGCTTCGTAGACAGTGGGAGCGGCGGAAAAGTGTGCAAGCTGCTTAAATCCATCTACGGATTAAAGCAGGCATATCGGAGCTGGAACATCTGTTTCGATGAAGCTGTCAAAGAGTTTGACTTCATCAAAAACGTAGATGAACCTTATATATACAAGAAGGTTGTAAAGAGTAAGGTTGTCTTCGTCGTATTGTACGTGGATGACATACTCTTAATAGGAAACGATGTTCCTATTCTACACCCGGTCAAGCTCTTCTTATCACACAAGTTCTCCATGAAAGATCTTGGTGATGCCTCATACATTCTAGGGATAAATATCTATAGAGATAGATCTAAACGGATATTGGGATTGTCCCAATATAGGTACATAGACACCATACTAAAGAGGTTTAGTATGGAAGATTCCAAGCGTGGTAATTTACCCGCTTGCTCAGGAATCACTCTCTCCAAAGAGATGTCTCCTAGGACTGATTTGGAGAGGGCTTGCATGCAAGGGATACCCTATGCTTCAGCGGTAGGCTCTATCATGTATGCGATGTTATATACCAGACCGGATGTAGCTTACTCACTAGGTGCAGTGAGCAGGTATCAATCTGATCTTGGGGAACAGCACTGGACAGCTGTGAAGAACATTCTTAAGTACTTGAGCAGGACTAAAGAAATGTTCTTGGTGTATGGTGACGGTAAACTCCAGGCGGAGTCCTTTACCGATTCGAGCTTCCAGAGTGATAGGGATGACAATAAGTCGGTCTTGGGTTTTGTTTTTACCCTCAACGAAGGGGCGGTGTGTTAGAAGAGTTCCAAGCAAGACACCATAGCAGACTCGGCGATGGAGGCTAAATACATCGTTGCCAACGATACTGCCAAAGAGACTGTCTGGATGAAGAAGTTCATAGCTGAACTTGGTGTAGTTCCATCCATTGAGCATCCAATACCTGTGTATTGTGATAACAATGGAGCTGTGGCTTTGGTCAAGGAACCTCAGTCCCATCAGAGATCTAGACATATTCTTAGGCGGTATCACCTGATCAGGGAGATAGTAGATTGCCGGGAGATCGAGGTCAGGAGTGTTGACACAAAGGACAACGTAGCGGATCCACTCACGAAGGCCCTCCACCAGACGCAGTTTGAGAGACTTTTTGGGATATTGGGTATGAGATGCTACAACACATGGCCTTAGTGCAAGTGGGAGATTGTTAGGAATATGTATGCCCTAGAGGCCATTATTGTACATTGATGTATATTATAGTGGATTCTTGGACATATATATAGAGGACTTTCTTGCTCGACATGATAGTATGCTATCTGGTTACTCTTTATCTTAACATGTAGACTGGAATTCTTATACTGTCTTTCACTTGCATGTTGATAACGCCCTTAGGATATGTGCTTGACTACCAGGACTATGATGGAGATTATACTGCTGGGACTTGTGTAGTCTACAAGCACATCCTTTAATTGTTCTTAGTCGAGCGAATATCGAGACAGGGCATCGATATTCCAGAGTAGACTAGTGTGTACGTTTCTTGACCCTGTATAGGGCGATGGTTGGTCCCATAGCCATTGGTGTTTGACATCAAAGATTGTACACAAGTGCTCATTAGAAAATGGGTACACTGAACATGACTCGCCGAGAACTCCTAGTTGGTAGTATATCTATCATCAGATAGCAGTTCTCTGGTGACACTGGTACAGGTTAGTCTGTAGACCCGAGATCGTCATAGAGTCTTGTGTGGCCCCCACTGTACTTTGATTTCCTCCCTACCACGGCTCAAAGGAGTCATGAAAACAGGTGGATTTTGGTTACAGTCCCGAGTCACATGGAGGCAATGAGCGATAGGAGGGGTTTCGTCTCTCCCGGTATTGAGGGTTGATGTTGTGCTATGCTCGATTGGCTATAACTGGAAGTCCCTGGCCAGGGCTGCTGCTGAGATTTACTGATAAGAGTTATCGGTAGTTTCTCGAACCGTTATAGGCCAGACATCGGCATGACTTATCACGTTACTGGGGTCTGACGATTCCACCCCTAGACATGATATGCGACATATCAGACGAAGAGATCGGACTGTACGGTAAGTGTTACTGATAGGCTCATAGAGATTTTGGACAGGCTTGCTTGTTGATCTTCTAATCGCTCAATATCTGGGTAGTCGTTACGTCCAGCTAGTACCACTGATGGCTTGTGGGTGACTGATGTGATCATCACCTACTACTGGCGTATTGACGAGTATTTAGAGTCCCACACAGAAGTTTCCATGTTCAAGCGAAATGAAGTAGGGCACATATGTGATATGTGCGGGGGCCTGATTAAATACGTGTATGTGATACCGTATTCTAATATGGCAGTTATCAGATGTCGGTCAGGTTATATGTGACATAACCGGATTATCGAATCAAGTGTTTATTTGATAATGTGATATACAGATAAATGATATTAGTAGGTTATATGTGATATAACCAGATTATTAAATCTAATGTTGATTTAATAATATGATATATATTATATTTGATATAATTATATCTTAACTAATATTATTAGCTCACTAATTATTTTGTTATATATATGTATTAATATATATATATATATATATATATATATATATATATAATGAAGCATGGCATGAATTTCTAAAATAGAAAAAGAGGTGGAAAATGAGGAGGAATGGTGAGGCATGGCATTTATCATTTATTTATTTCTCTTGACTCACTATTTAAATATGGTTGAAATTTAATATTGATATTTACTCCATGCTTGAATGAGTGAGGGGTCAAGAGAGTGGCCATACACTCTCATTCATTTTTAGACATGTTTTTATAGAGCTCCTTCTTGAGTTGCTCTCTAGCACCTTTTCATCTTCTTCTTCCTCCTCTTCATGCCTTCAGGCTTCAACCCCTTACGTGTGATGTGAACCATGAAGCTTGAACAAAACTAGTGAGCAAATAAAACCCCTACTTCACCATCCTACACTTGATTAGCAATCAAGTGTAGTGTGTTTCCTTCATTAAAGAGTTTAGTGAAGTGGTAGCTTGGATTGACGGACTTCGGATGGATCATCTTTGGTACGAAGATTTTCGGAGTAAGCTCGATCCAACTCCAAGTGGAGCCTAGTGGAGTCGCGTGGACTACAACCCAGAGCTAGTGAAGTGAAGGACTCGATCTACGAGGGTATAATCTCTTTCACTTCTTATAGTTTAATTGATATCATCATAGTAAACCCTAATATTCTAGTTAAGATCTTGGTTAGTGTTCGTTAGCATCCAAAAATTTGAAAATTGCATGTATTATGCCCGTTTAAACCACGTCACGGTACTAGCATACACTTTCAGTTAGCAGCAGTGATTTTTTCTCTGATGATTTGGAGACACTACTTATTGGATGAAAGGGTAGAAGTATTTACCGATCACAAAAGCCTAAAATATGTGTTCACACAGAAAGAGCTCAACATGAGGCAGCGTAAATGGTTAGAGCTGATGGCTGACTATGATCTTGATCTAAAATACCTTCTGGGGAAGTAAATGTAGTGCCAGATGCTCTAAGTCGGTTGCTAGTGAATCGGATGTTGGCTGCACAGAAGAAGGTTATAGCTGATCTTCAGAGATTCGAATTGGAGATTGTACTGCCAGATTCTTTAGGACAGTTGATGCAGTTGCAAATACAGTCATCCTTTATCAATAACATTAAAGCAGCACAGTTGCACGATCCAAGATTTTAAAAGTTTTGAGAACAAGTAGAAGCGGGACTTCGAACAGACTTGTTAATTCATGAAGATGGTTCGTTATGATATGGGAGCCGTTTATGTGTACCTGTTTCCCCAATTAGAGCAAAGCACTGTTCAAATTCCAAGATTGGAAGCGAAGCAACGCTTCATGAAAAGTGCTGACATCAAATGCGCCTGCACTAAGAGTCAAAGACTCTGAAACGACGCTCACGTGCAAAGCACGAGAGCGCTAAGCGCCAGGGGGCGCTAAGCGCCAGAAGCGCTTCACCCTTGCAAGAATTACTTGCACCTGGTTATAACAAGTTAAATTATGCAGCGCATAAGCGCCTAACAAAGGAATAACAAAGAATAAAAAATAAAAGAGCACTTGGCAGATAATAAAATTCTTAATTAGACATTTTTTTATTATTACAATGTAAACAGATCACCAAACATGGGATCAAAAGGATAGGGGTTTGCAAAGCTAAGAATGAGATTATCCAGTTCCCTCTCTGTCTTCTCCACCATATCAAAACGGCGATCTTCTCGAGGAGTAGCCATCCATCGATCAACGCCGCACTCACCAGAGAAAGTGGAGATAACGACCCGACGAGCCCGTATCTGGCTCTGCAAGTGGACAGAGCAATCCCTCAGGGCTTTAGTGATCAAATGCGCCTCGAAGAAGCACTCGACCTTGTCTTTAGCAGCATCGAGCATTGCCGAGGTCATCTCTGCTGGAGGAGGAGGAATATCAGCGAGCACAGACGCAAGGATCATCCGAAACCAAATAGAGTGTGGGGGGAGAGGAGACCCTACACGAGTCAAGAGCTTGTACAGCGCTGCGTCGCATTGGTCATCCGTAAGAGAAGGATCCACCAAGCGCGCAGCAAAGTGAGGAACAATGTCCTGGATGGGCACTTCCCATGGTTGTCGGCGAGCATGTGGACGGTTACAAGCCATAGCTGAGAGGATTCTTTGGAGACGATAAAAGAAAGAAGCTTTGCTTCAGATTATAAAGACTAGGCACAGAAAATTTTGTGTGCACAGTGGAGCTATTTCCAAGACCTGGGAAATGAAGCTTCTGGGGAATACAAGTTTGACTTAAAAGGAAGGTGAAAACACACCTCCAGTAAAGCAACGCTTTAGATGCAGTGCCAAGTGCGCTGCGCCCTAGGCAGCGCATCTTGTGTGCGCTAGCGCTAGGCGCGCTGCGCGCTACGTGTCAAACACGGGTGCGCTAGCGCAGGGTGCGCTAGCGCAGGCTGCGCTGCGCTCTAAGCAGTGCACCACGTGTCAAACACAGGTGCGCTAGCGCAGGCTACGCTGCGCTCTAAGCAAGCGCACCACGTGCAAAGCACGGGTGGGTGCGGCAGCGCTGGAATTAAAGAATTCCCCACCGTTAGATCAAAAGATCTAATAGTAATGATAAATCATTAATTAATCAGAATTAAAATTCTGTTATGGAAAGATTTTCTCAATCTTGTTAAAAACAAGAAGATTGCCTTCTGTAAAACAGAAGCCCTAGGATCAAAGATCCAATGGTGGAGAAACATCCCCAAATCAATCAGAGAAACATCCCTTTAACTGATTCAACAAATCAGCTTGCCCTATATAAAGGCCCCAAGACTTCAAGTCTGATATAGAGAAACCCCCCCCCAAACTTTGAAAAATTCAAAGAAAGAGAGCAAGCTCTTGAAAGAAGATTATTTGTTCAAGGTAAAGAGGATGAATGATGAACACAGAGATGAAATCATCTCGTAAAAAGAAGAATTATCTTCTTAAAAGATCATAGATCTACAAAGACCAAGGTCTTTCATAAAAAAGATCAAAAGATCTCATCACATAATAAAAGAAGAACATATTCTTCATACAGATCATTGATCTATAAAGGCAAAGCCCTTTCAAAAATAAGAACTGTTGTTCTTGAATTTTGAGACAAAGTCTCTTTTAATAGAACAAAAATTTGCTCACAGATCATAAAATTGATCAAATGCGCTTTGCGCTATTGAATTGCGCCTTGCGCTCTTGAACAACGCTTCTACGCTCTCTGAACCGGCGCTCAGCGCCAAAATGTGCCACATGTCAACCACGTATGCAACTTGCGCTTTAGGCTTCTAAAATAGCGCACTGCGCTCATGGGCTGACGCTCAGCGCCAAGCGCACCACGTGTCATTCACGTGTGCGCCACTAAATTAATAGCGCAATGCGCTCATGGACTAGCACTTAGCGCTCATAAACTGGCGCAATGCGCCCATCATCTGGCCCTTAGCGCCAAGCGCGACACGTGTCCTTCTCGTGTGCGCTGCTTGGCAGAAGCGGACTGCGCTCTTTAACTGGCACAAAGCGCCTGGCACGCCACGTGTTGCGCTGACAGAACATAAATTGTTCTGATGAATGCTCTGCATTCAATACAAGACAAAAAAAATGTCAAGATCTAATGCTCAACATTATTAAAAGGGCCAAACCCAAATAAAGGATCAATAGCCAGAATAAACAAAATGTTTATTAGACTTAGCCCAATATTAGCCATAAGTTCTCAACTTATATTTAATTGAGCCCATCTGCTCACGAATATTTAACAGATCTTAGTCCCAAATTGGACTACAGATCTTTCAACCAACTCACACCGGTTCGAGGGTACATCTCTTTACTCCTCTGATATCTGTCGTTGTAATCCTTCAACGTCTTCAGAAAGGTGACGGGTTCCGACAACCACACATTTCACGGACTGTGGGGTCCTTAAACTCATGGACTATGATGTCCTTAAACTTTACAGACTATGATGTCTTTAAACTACGGACTGTGGGGTCCTTATGTTGGATATATGTATGCCCTAGAGGCCATTATGTGATAGTTGATGTATCTATACATGTATATATATTCAGTTTGCATTCTTGCTCGACATGATAGTATGCTATCTGGTTCTTCTTTATCTGACATGTTGATTTGATCATGCTTTTATTCTTTCATACATGCTGATAAAGCCCTAAGGATATCGGCTTGACTACTCTGATTATGATGGAGATCATACTAGTGGGACATCTGTAGTCTATAAGCATATCCTGAAATGTCCCTAGTCGGAGGTGTATCGAGATAGGGCATCGATATACCAGAGTAGACTAGCGTATATGATACTAGACCCATGTGATGGGTGATGGATGTTCCCACATTCATCGATGTTTGACATCAAGATCATATACGGGTGCTCAGTGGTGACTGGGTACACTGGACGGACTCGCCGAGAACTCCTATATGGAATTATATCTATCGTCGGATAGCAGTTCTCAGGTGACACTGGTACAGGTTAGTCTGTAGACCCGAGATCGTCATAGAGCCTTGTGTGTTCTCCCACTGTACTTTGATTGCCACCCTACCACGGCTCTACTGAGTCGTGCAAACAGGTGGCCGTTGGGTACAGTCCCGAGACACACGAAGGCAATGAGCGATAGGAGGGGTTTCGTCTCTCCCGGTATTGGGAGTTGATGCTGTGCTGTGTTCGACTGGTTATAACAGCAAGTCCCTGGCCAGGGCTGCTGAGATTTGCTGATAAGTGTTATCAGTAGTTTCTCGATCTGTTATAGACCATTCACCGACACGACCTATTGAGTTATTGGGGTCGACGTGACCATCCCTAGGCTCGATATGCAGCATATCTGACGAAGAGACCGGACTGTACGGTAGTGTTGCCGGATGGCTCGACGGGAGTTGTAACAGGTTCGCTTGTTTTCTTCTTATCGCTCAATACCCGGGTGGCCGTTACGTTTGGCTGACCGCTTGCGGCTTGGGGGTGCTTGATATGATCATCACCCACTGCCGGCGTATTGACGAGTCTTAGAGTCCCACATAGGAGTTACCTAGTCCAGGCAAAACGTTGTGGTGCGCGTATGCGATATGCGCTTGGACCCGATTAAAATACGTGTATGGGATACCGTATATTAATTGGGCGGCTTGCTAATGGTCGGGTCATATGTGATATGACCGGATTAGTGAATCAAGTGTTGATTCATCATTAGTTTTCTCACTATAAATCCTATCTTGTTTATGTTGTATGTATGCATGCATGTGTACATTCATTTTTTGTTCATGCACATTTAGATGTGCAAGCACACATACATACATACATCATAAATTGTCATGGTTGTTTATACAATGGGAATGGTGGATGTATAAGAATTACACCATGGTTGTATTTGGATAATTATTGGATTTAAATTAAAGCAAAAGAAAATGAAAATGGGTTAAATCACTTAAGTCTTTCTACACTCTTCTAACTCAACCATACTCACCTAACTTTTAACCCATAGTTTATTTTCTTATCATGCTTTTAATTTAAAATAAAATGATATCTAAATACTTAACCATGGTTGGTTAAGAGAAAGAAAAATATATATAGCTATTTTTCTTTTCTCTTTGTTAAGATAATTCATTCTCTTCTTCATAAAGTCCATCATCTTCATCAACCTCCATGCTTAAGCTCTCTAGTTCTTACAAGAGAGTGAATCCTTCATAAAAATAGGATTTTGAAGTGAGATCCATAACCACAACTTCATTCTAATCAAGTCTAGCTCACTTGATTAGTGTGTTCTCTTTGTTTTTCAAAGTTGCAAGCTTGGACGGGATAGCTCCGGGTGGATCGTCGTGGACGCAAGAGGAGGGAGAGTGGACCTTCTTCCAACACCCCAAAGTCAAAGGAGCAAAACAAAAACGGGAGCTACAAAGGTTGTAGCCTTCTAACCCTAAGCTTTTCTAGTTTAAAGTTTGTTAAACCTAATTTTCTAGGATCGATTCCTTTGCTTATTAGTTTAGCACCATAAAAATGAAAATTTTAGGTCATGTGATGCTTGTAATCTCTTCATAGGGTGCTAATCTAACCTAACACCTTAAACTCACAGACTACGATGTCCTTAACCTGGACTATGAGGTCCTTACACTCACGGATTATGATGTCCTTAACCTGGACTGTGAGGTCCTTAAACTCACGGACTCCGATGTCCTTAACCTGGACTGCGGGGTCCTTAAACCCATGGACTATGATGTCCTTAACCATGGACTGTGCGGTCCTTAAACTCATGGACTATGATGTCCTTAACCTTAGACTACCATGTCCTTAAACTGGTAATTGATCGCAATGTCCCTAAACTAAGTAACAGAGGCCAAATGCTCTCTTGTTGGATCTAAACGATCCTGTTAAGTTGATCTTAGTCTAAAAGAGACTAATATATCCTTAACAAATGTTTAAGTTGATCTTAGTCTCAAATGAGGCTAACGTATCCTTAAACCCAACTCCGAAACCCAAATCTAAGAAGATACGGATTTGGACTAATCCACGCCCTACGGGAGACAACATAAATTAGTCTCCGTATACAATCCATGGGCAACCACAAACAAAAAAAACACCCAAGATACGAAGTGACCATCTTGAGAAGGAGAAAGTTGTTACCGCGATGCGGCAGCGTAATTAACTGTAGGGGCTTGCGCCTGCAGGGAAGAGCGTCCCCACAATCAAAACCCCCCTCAAACGAGGGGGAATCTGACGAAGTCTGCTACATCGGCCGCATCCGTTTAAACCATCGATATATGGTGCCATAAATCAACTTGGCATCTTCAGAGAAGTAGACGGATAGCACCAATTAGCATCTGCCCTGAAATTCAGGCGAGACGTTCGCCGCGTCTTCGCGCGTCTTTCGGCGGGGAACAGATTCTGGCACGCCCGGTGGGACCTTTTCCTCTTTCCACTCCACACTTCGTGCGTCGTGTTCGCGAACGAATCGCGGTTTGATATGGTTGCCCTTGGGTTCGAGGTACTAAGATTTGGTGTCTTGCTTGGTGCAGAAAATGAAAGATCAATGGCGTCTACTTGCACGAAATGTTCCAACTGCAACTGCAACTCACGTTCCGCCTCATCTGGAGGTATAGCTTACGGGCCCCGCGCGGCCTCCCTGTTCACAATGCCGATAAAGCAGGTGACGCAGGCTACCACCGGTTTGTTCTTCGGGACCATGCTCCCACCAGTGAACATTAATGTCCCGCTGCCGCAAGAAGTGCAAAAGAAGTCGGTCTTTGATCGGCTCACTACTACCACGGCCCCTCTCAACGGGTCGTCCAATGCCAAGCCAACAGCATCAGTCTTCGATAGGCTGAGCCTGAATTCTAATGGGCCCGTCAAGAAGCCCACGATACCTGAAGCGGCCATCCCAAAACGGATAGCCATTCCTGCTCATAAGGTCACTAAAGAAGCTTCTCCTGTCAAGGGATCAGTCTTTACAACGCTGGCCACTTCGGCTCCCGTTCCTGCTCAAAGGTCTGTCTTTAACAGATTGGATATTGCTGCTCAACGGACGTCGGTTTTCAAGAGGCTAGTATCGGCAGCGCCTCACCAGAACAGGGGGCATGACGAAGTCACCCCTGAAGCTGAAACAATCCCGATGGCTCGACACGCTCGACGTCGCCACTGGAGCCGAGTAAGAAAGGCTGGGGGCAACCTCCCCTCTGGGCTAACTCTACCAGCCCCAACGGTGGAAGTCAATGCTGCTGTTCCAACTGGGAACAGTTTCGAGCTGCTTAATAGGGCGCGCAGGAATTCCCCCATCGCCGTACTGAAAAGATCTCCTCCACCCGTGGAGAATGCACCAAAGGCGAAACCAGAACAACCCCCTCAGCGGCTCTCTTCCAGAATTTACAAAGTCTGGCGACAGGTTCAGGACTCAGTAATTGATCAAGATTACTCTCGCCGGCAGAAAAAGATAAAGGTTCAGCAGGAAGAGAACCGTCCTGTCAAGCCACAAAGGACGACAACTATCTGGGTGCCCACTGCAACGGCTCCCTCGACTTCAACTGCTCAAAAGAGAAGGAGGCCGGAGAATGCCCCTGTGACTGCGGCAAACCGCAAAGACGCTGAGCCCAAACGCCCCAAGTCTGGGGGCATAATGGTGCATACTGTTTATATAGCTTCCGGAAAAGAGGAAAGCCGTGCTCCCATGGGTCACCGACCGCTCACTCGATCCGTGACAAAAGCCCAGGAGCAGCAACAGAAGCTTCAGGAAATGCTAACGCAAATGGCCGCACTTACCGGGCCAAAAGAAAGCCCGGAGGCGTCATCAGAGCAGCGTCATGAACAAGAAACCGATACTGACTTCCTCCGCAGAGTCCTCAAAAAGAAGGATAGAGAAGCGGCAGAACAAGCGGCTAATATAAAATGAATGGCGCTTCTCTTCCAAGACATGGTCGGGATGATGTTACAGCCAGAACTTCCAGCTGAAGACCCTCCGATCATTATTGAAGACGACAGAGGAGAGACATCGAACCCTCCTCCTGCTCTTTCAGTAGCCAAAGCGGAAACCATTTCCAAGGCCGCTCTGGATGACTACATTACTCAGCAAATACGAGCTCACCAGGCGAATGAAGAGTCCGGCCAAGTTGTTAAAACTGGGCGACCATATCCAGGCTGGTATGACCAAATAAAGTACTCGCCGGGATATACAATCCCTAAATTTCATGTATACAGAGGGACGGGTAATCCCCACCAACATGTTGCCCGGTTCAGGGCTTTATGTAGCAACACCGGAGGTGATGATAAATTGCTACTTCGCCAATTCGTCGGCAGCTTGTCGGAAACGGCATTCGACTGGTACTCAGAGCTTCCCAACGATTCCGTCAAAACTTTTGCAGAGATGGAGCTACTATTCACCCAGCGTTTCTGTAAGTCTACGGTAGCGCCCCGGTCGTCAAACTGACGCCAAATGCGGAACAAAAACTTTTATAACTGGCGCTATCGCATACTATAACCCAGATCTGCCATTAACGCTAAACTAACAAACTACAAAGAGGGTAGAAAGGTTATACCGAACGATCCGAGTCCTTCGTTCTTTAACCATCATCCCACACTCTGTTGCGGCTGCTCCGATCTCGCTCGATCTCCGGTCTCCTCGTCCAGGTGGCACCACGTCAACGGATCTTTAAACGGGCTCCCGCCTCTGACCCGAGGCAACTCGGTCATCAAGTTTGCTAAAAGAGATGACCAAGATTGATGTAGAGAATGAGTAGAACACTTTGTCTCATTTCATCCAAAGCCATGGACGAACGGTTAATGAAGTTGCCTTTTGGAATGATATGAAATGAGAAATGAGCTATGAAATTTCATGAACCAAATCACATAAACTTTTAATCAACAACCATATCCCCCACCAAATGAATGGCCGGCCACATTATCAAGAGGGGGGTGAGTGTAGGAGAGGGGAGGGTAACCTTAAGCACTAAATGAAAAGGATGAGTCAAATGAACACCTTGCTTAATCATCAATGCATACAATGAATCATAATAACCTAGTCATCATACATTAATTGCACAATTAATGCACTAAGCCACCTCACCACCTTAGTCATCATTCTAGAACCTTCTAGAAACACGACTCACCTCATGACTCACCCAAGTGACGAAAAGATAAATCCATATTTAACCGAATGTTAAATACGGGTGATAGAAAACTGGAAACTGGCAACTTCCAAAAGTGATCCCGAAACGAATTTTAGGATAACCCCGTAACTGTATAAATATACCCGCATTTATATTACGACCGAATACAAATGCAACTGAGACAAAGATATTATATCTACAAAGTATAATACATGGATCCGGCTTAAACCAAAGCCCACCAGTATTATCTGCCCGAAATATGACACGTGCGTAAATGCACGTGCATTTTCCGAACCCTGCCATAAAACCATACGGCCTCTACAACGTTTCACCCGAACTTGGAAAACTATCTGTGGGGGACTCTAATGACTCGTCAGTACCCTGGCAGTGCGTTTAACCACAAGCCGTCAGCGGCACTAGCTGTGCGTAACGGCTGCCCATGTACTGACCTCAAGGGAGGCCGATGAGCGAACTCATCCGGAAACCCTACTGAGCCTAACAGTGACAATGTATATACAGTCCGGTCCGTTCGTCTATGAGTATCGCATATCCGGCCTAGGGGGTTAGTAACGTCAGACCCCCAATAGCGGTATAAGTCGTGTCGGAGACAAGCCCTGAACACCCTGAGAAACCACCGGAGTACTTACCAGTAATTCTCACCTGCCTTGGCCAAGGACTTGGTGTAATGGCTTTCCTAGACATAGCGCGATCTCCACCCCCAATACCGGGAGAGACGAATCCCCTGCCGATCCGCTCACGTGCCTCCATGTGGCTCGGGACTGTACCCAAAAACTACCTGTTTGCATGACTCCTTCGAGCCGTGGTAGGGTAGAAATCAAAGCACAGTGGGAACTCACACGAGACAAATGACGACCTCAGGTCGATGAACTAACCTGTACACATGTCACCAGGGAACTGCTATCTGACGATATGTATAATACCAACTAGCAGGTTCCCGGCGAGTCCTGTCCGGTGTACTCATAACCCAATGAGCACCTGTATACATCTTAGGTGATCCAACTGACACCAGTGGCTTGTGAGACCGGCCACCGCCCCTCATCGGGGTCTCGACTGTATACACTAGTCTACTCCGGAGTATCGATGCCCTGTCTCGAAACTCCCACGACTAGGGACCACTATTAAGGATGTGCTTATGGACTACCCAACCATCACGTATATGATCGCCCTCATACTGTTGGTAGTCAAGCAAGATCCTAAGAGCTCTATCAACGTGTAACAGTGATCAGTCACCTGAACCTGTACACGACTGATAAAGGTAAACCAGATAGCTTACCATCATCTCGAGTAAGACTGTCCTACCGGTATAGGTCCTCCACAATCATTGCAATCACGTGCCTGCGATCCAATAATTGACTTTGAGGGCACTATATCCAACAGTTTCACGAGTGCTAGTGAACGCACCCCAATAACGGCATTGATCAATGCCAGGGTAAAGCCGGGCGAGACATGGGTTCAATACACAATACGATGGCGGAATCTGTGGTCAAAATGCGAACATCGCATCGAAGAAGTGCCGGCGGTGGGCATGTTCGTGGGCACTCTTGATCCGCAGGCGACCATCTCCCAGTTCATGATGTTTTTCAAGCCAACTACTTTCCAGGCCTTGATTGACAAGCTGGCCCAAATGGACCAGATCGGTCATAGACCGTATTCTCCAAAGCCGGACTCTCGAAATGAAAAAGGGAAAGAAAAAGCAACTTTCATCGCCAATACTCAACAACAGCAGAGCAACTTAAAGCCGGTTGTTCGCCAAAACAATATGCGTCCACGCCCATCCCTCGAGGAGAGACTAGGACGTCCTTACTCGTTTCCCCAAGATAAAACGAGGAGACTTTTCGAGCTGGCAGTGCGCAACAGATTCATCAATCTTTCAGATCCAAAACGTCCGTTGCAGCCAGACGATATCAACAATCCTAATTACTGCCCTTACCACCAAGCAGTAAGCCATCCGATCGAAGATTGCTTCGTCTTCAAAGGCTGGATTGAGGACCAATACCAACAAGGCAAGTTCGCATTATCCGAAAACTGGAAGGTGAACCCGCCACAACCTCATGCCCCTAAAAAAGTGGTCGTGCCGGGGGCATCGTGCTCATTCATAAGGGAAGCCCCATGGGAAGTTGTTCTTTCGGCAAAGACGAAAAGAATGCTGAAGAATCTCCAAACGTGCCCGGCAATCAGGTGGAAAAATCCACTGGAACCCAAGATCATCGAGGGAATGCTGAAACTGTGCCCAGCTACAAAAATTGGTGGTGATAGTCAAAGCGCTCGCACCCAGCCGTCAAAGTCTTCGAAGAAGAAGAAGAAGACCCAAAAGCCCGTGAAGCTTGATAACAAGCGCACAGACCTGCAAAAACAAATTGACGCTCTGGAAGAATATAACCAGAAGGCGCGGACCCCGATCACACTCCAAGAATTTCTCATCAATATCCTTGAGAACGGAGATAATGACAATAACGACAGGGATGACTCATCAAAAGAATCTGAGGACTATGTGGCAAGTTGCCACATGATCTCTCATTCGGCATTAACTAATGAAGAAACGCACTCGGCGATAGAAGACAACATAAAAAAGATGGGGGCAGGATCGGAGCGAAAACCCTTAGAACCGTCTGACGAGATGATCGACTTGCTACTGAACGAAGCCCGTCAGAAAAGCAAAGCCAATCGAGAGCGTGAACTGGCTATATTCGAAAAAGCCAAACGTCGACGACTGGAGGAAAAGGTCAAGACACCCCAACTGGAGCAAAGCATCCCTATCGCCAGCAAAAGCAAGCTTAAAGTAAGGAAACGATTCGCTAGGGCCCTGGCAATAGGAATGAAGTTGCCCTCTTTCAAAGAAAATTCCCCTGGCAATATATGTATTGATGAAGCGGACATACATCCTAACTTTTGCCTATACCATCAGAGGATTGCACACCCTACCGAGGAGTGCATAGCCTTTAAAAACTGGTGGCAGGGATATGTTTCCCATCGATGACACGTTCAACGAGTGAAGCGCAAGGCTCGTCGGGAACAGAAAAGCACGACAGATGAGCGCGAAAGAGCTGCTGGCAACTGTCACATAGCCGACCAAGGGATCGCAAGTTATCACCTTTGGAAGCGACTCTGACGAAGAAATCGCCCTCAGCCCTCTCTTCAAGGAATCCACCTCCGACACAAAACATGTGAAGATTTGCGGCAAAATCTAGCTGTGTAATCATACGTTGACTTATGACCGAAACGTCGTTAAACTACTACCAACCCGCGGCATCCTCAGGCTGACGTGGTAAAAAAAAATGGTATGTCCACAAGCGAGATGGGCACAGATGAAAACCTGAAAGGGCTCCGTGAGTAAAAACAGCAGGGCTACCGTCGGGTTTTATGAAAACCCGAAAGGGCGCAAGCTCGTTAAAAAGACACCTGCAAGGTCCTCTCGACCTTGTGAGGAAAAACCACCTGCGTGAGATCCTTACGACTCACAAAGGAGAAATACACTTAGGAATCCCCACGATCCCTAGGGAGAAATTACACTTGCGAGATCCTCATGACTCGTAAGGAGAACCCTCTTATGGGACCCTCACGGCTCATAAGATTCAAAAGTCTTAAGTTACAGGGATCTGAACCTGTTCTTAAGCGGACACCACAACCTCCAATTTTGCCCTACAAGCGGCTCAATGCTGACCCTTGTATACAATCCACGGGCGCGAATAAACATTTCCCTAACAAAGTCCCATCCGTGACTAGGGATATGTTCGCACGGTGAACCCCCTTATAAGCCCTCTCGACTTATAAGGAGAAAGCACTCTTGTAAAATCCTAACGACTTATAAGAGAACATGCACTTAGGAATCCTCACGATTCCTAAGGAGAAAATGCACCTACGAGATCCTCACGACTTCTAGGGAGAAATAACTTTATGAGACCCTTACGGCTTATGAAGTCAAAAGCCTTAGTCGACAGGATCGTAACCCTGTTCGCTAAGCCACCCTTGTTCGATATCGACAGAGGCAAATGATGATTCGCTCCTGGCAATATCCTAGTTGTAGCGGTGCTGATACCGAAATCGGTGTCTAATTCCAAGCTTGCAGCAAGAAGATAGCGAGCCATACATGCATACGAAATAGCCGAAATGATGGGGCAACTTACAACAAAATCAGCAAGTAAAAATGTATGCATGCAAAATAGCTGAAATGATTGGGCAACTCGCTATAAAAAGAAGCGAGTAAAAATAAAATAAATAGCCGAAATGATTGGGCGCTGCGAAAAATAGCCGAAATGATTGGGCAATCGCGACTTTCGCGATATAAAAGCTGAAATGATAGAGCATCGCGGAAAGAAATAAAAAAATATAAATAAAATTTATGCCCTACAGGTGATATTACATCAATCCCTGTATACAATCCAGGGGCGCAAACAAAGAAGGAATCACACCTTCCCTCCCAAGGCTTCATCAGAAAACGAAGCCAAATCTCGACGGTTCAGGGATAGCCTAGAGATCATCAACAGCGTTCCTCCCCATTCCAGCAGGATTCAGACACTGTAATCAACCCTGAAGCTATGGCAAAGCTCCTACTCTAAATCTCGATGGTTCCCAGACAACCTAGAGACCATCTCGACATTCGTCTCGTTACAGCAGACGCAACGTCAGCAAGGCGGAGTGACGGCAAAATCCCAATTCCACCTTAGCATTCGTTTCATTACACCATACGCAATGTCAACAACGGCGTTCCTTCGCAGTCTAGCAGGATGCAGATGCAACGTCAACGAAAGACCTCACGGTCAAAACAACGGAGCCATGGCAAAGTACCTAGTTCCAAGTCTCGACGGCCACATCTACAGCCTGGAGACCCACAACAGCATTCCTCCTCATTCCAGCAAGACTCAGATGCAACATCACCAAACGGAGCCATGGCTTAGTCCCTAGTTCCAAATCTCGATAGTTCACAAACAACCTAGAGATCACCTCGACGTTCGCCTCGATACAGCAGACGATATGTCACTACAGCGTCCTTCCTCCAACAGGATTCGGACACGCCAAAGCAAACGAAGCGAAGGCCAAATTCCTAGATTCAGGGTCTTGACTGCAACTCATATAAAACCTGAAAGACTATCGGAGATCATCCCACACCAGCGCGGAGTGGTCACCACCTCGACGTTCGCCTCGATACAGCAGACGATATGTCACTACAGCGTCCTTCCTCCAACAGGATTTGGACACGCCAAAGCAAACGAAGCGAAGGCCAAATTCCTAGCTTCAGGGGCTTGACGGCAACTCATATAAAACCTGAAAGACTATCGGAGATCATCCCACACTAGCGCGGAATGGTCACCACCTCGACGTTCGTCTCGATACAGCAGACGAGATGTCATCACAGCGTTCTTCCTCCAACAAGATTTGGACACGCTAAAACAAATGAAGCGAAGGCCAAATTCCTAGCTTCAGGGTCTTGACGGCAACTCATATAAAACCTGAAAGACTATCGGAGATCATACCACGCTAGTGCGGATTGGTCACCACCTCGACGTTCGTCTCGATACAGCAGACGAGATGTCACTACAGCGTTCTTCCTCCACAAGATTCAAACGCGACAATCAAACAACGGAGCCACGGCAAAATCCCTAGTTCCAAACCTCGACGGTTCACGAGCAACCTAGAGACAACCGCGACATTCGTCTCGATACAGTAGACACAATGCCAGCAAACAAAGCGAAGGCCAAATTCCTAGCTTCAGGGTCTTGACGGCAACTCATATAAAACCTGAAAGACTATCGGAGATCATCCCACCCCAACGCAGAGTGATTATGACTCATCAGGGATCTCCAAAATGAGCCTAACCTCAAGTAAAAAGCGGCATGGCAAAATTCCTAACGCTTGCTCTTCCGACGGTCAAACTGCCTAGGAGGATTGCTTGAAGTCGTCTTGTCCAGCCCCCGAAGGGATCAGAGACACGACAGTCGCAAGGCTACTCGAACAGCAAGATTGCCTATCGAGAAATACATTAGCCAACGCGACGGTACGACGGACAAAACCCTAGTACCACAGACCCTAACGGACCTCTGTCATAAAGAGCAGAGGTTAACTGTGACATTAGGTAATTCCTGCGAGAACTGCTCGATTCGTCTCGACTTGTGAAGAAATTAGTGTCTTTGCGAGAACTTCTCGATTCGTCTCGATTCGTAGGGAAAAGTCTTAGGCAATGGGGATAAGAACCGGTTTCCTAAGCACTGGGGCCCTGCAAGTCGGTCCAAGATGGACTCTTGCATACTATTCACGGACCACACTCTCCAAAGTCGAACCTCGACAAGGAGGGAAACAACCACTTACGAGTCCTCTCGACTTGTAAGAGGGAAAATTCTCTTGTGAGATCCTTACGACTCTCAAGAGAAAACGCGATTAGGAATCCTTACGATTCCTAAGGAGAAAATACACCTACGGGATCCTGTCGACTCGTAGGGAGAAAAGTCTTTATGAGACCCTCGCGGCTCATGAAGTTGAAAAGTCTTAGGCAGCAGATCTAAACCTGCTTTCTAAGCCATCACTACCCCTTGAAGAAGCCAAAACAGAATGCTCTCTGTCATCTACAGGCTACGCTTACTAAGATAACATGCCGGCAGCAAAGAAAAGAGAAGAGAGCGACAGTGAGGAGAACATTTTATTCACATTCAGTCGAACATTCAAGACATATCCATTCATGCATGTGCAAAAGAAGTTTGATGTAAACACATAGAAACGAAAAAGCTTGCTATTCATACTTTAGAAAATGCTTGCATTGAGCGAAACAGTAAATAAAAACATAACTGGAATGTTTACAAAGGCACGATGTCAAATCCAGGGCATGGATTGAGAAACTCAAAAGTAAGGCCATCTAAAATGTTCCAGGCCTTTCGAACCATCCTAGTATGCTTTTTTTCGCGATCATAAGCGTCGGGATCCTCACTGATGTCCTCCACCCTCCGATAGGCAGCAAGTATTGCCGCCTATTGAAAAGCCTGATGCAGAAGATCAACAAGATTGTCTCGCCTTTTCTTTGAGATTAGGTCCATCAGATACACCAAGTGCACCTTGTCTTCGGCATCATCCAATGCCTTAAGTGGCATGTCGGCACAGAATAGGGGAAGTGCTCCCTAGATCGCTCCCACGATAAGTTTCAAGAGAGAGGAACGTCGAGGAAGAAGTCGACCATTGTACGCACCGAATCGACCCATAATTTCAACGCATTGGGCGTTTGTGAACTCTTGGTTTTGGGAACGGCTGAGTGAGCGGATGTCTCCGTAAGAGATAATCTCATCAAGATCATACAAATGAGCAGCCATAACGTCTGAAAAAGAAAATCAGTGAGAGTTAGTAAACAGACTGATTAGAAAAGCTTATTGAAACAGATACGGGATTTACACAACTCTTGATATCCCCAGGGTGGGAATAAGTGCTACTTAAATCACCTGATGGATTTAATTCTGTGAAGTTAAGAGAAAAATCCTAAAGAGAATTTCGTATTTAATAAAAAAAGGGGGCCCCTCGGGCCAAGAAGTTGAACTCCTCGAGAGCAATGCTCTCCAAACAGGAGTGACACCTGTCAAAGTTAATTATGAGGGGAATTTAAAAATACCCCGAGAATTATAAAGAGCCATGCTCTGTAAAGTTAATGGAATAACCCATCAAAATGCTTAAAAGATCTCTTAGGATCTAAGATCTAATAAGGGCAAAGCCCTGTTAAGAAACCCTAAAAATGGTTTTCTTTAAGATCTATAATCTAAGCAGAGCAAAAAGCTCTGATAATGAGTGAAACTCCAGATTATTAACTAATCCCTTTAAAGATTAATCTTTACCTAGAAAAATCTGACAGAGTTTTAACTCTTAACTTTCTTAAAAAAGAGAGCAATGCTCTGAAGAAGAGATAATTCTCAGAAAACAAGAGGAAGATGAAAATCATCTAAGGGACCAAAGGTCCTATTTATAGGTATTGAAACGCCTCTTCAACTTCTGAGTTGATCCAAGGGCGCAGATGCTGCCACCGCTGCACTCACATGTGGGCCACGTAAGCGCAACGGTGGGGGGGCATTTGTTTCCCCAATTAGAGCAAAACTCTGTTCAAATTCCAAGATTGAAAGCGAAGCAACGCTTCGTGAAAAGCGCTAACATCAAATGCGCCTGCACTAAGAGTCAAAGACTCTGAAACGGCGCTCATGTGCAAAGCACGAGAGCGCTAAGCGCTAGGGGAAGCTAAGTGCCAGAAGCGCTTCACCCTTGCAAGAATTACTTGCACCTAGTTATAACAAGTTAAATTATGCAGCGCATAAGCGCCTAACAAAGGAATAACAAAGAATTAAAAATAAAGGAGCACTTGGCAGATAATAAAATACTTAATTAGACATTTTTTTATTATTACAATGTAAACAGATCACCAAACATGGGAACAAAAGGACAGGGGTTTGCAAAGCTAAGAATGAGATTATCCAGTTCCCTCTCTGTCTTCTCCACCATATCAAAACGGCGATCCTCTCGAGAAGTAGCCACCCATCGATCAACGCCGCACTCACCAGAGAAAGTGGAGATAACGACCTGACGAGCCCGTATCTGGCTCAGCAAGTGGACAGAGCAATCCCTCAGGGCTTTAATGATCAAATGCACCTCGAAGAAGCACTCGACCTTGTCTTCAGCAGTATCGAGCATTGCCGAGGTCATCTCTGCTGGAGGAGGGGGAATATCAGGGAGCACGGATGCAAGGATCATCCGAAACCAAATAGAGTGTGGGGGGAGAGGAGACCCTACACGAGTCAAGAGCTCGTACAGCGCTGCGTCGCATTGGTCATCCGTAAGAGAAGGATCCACCAAGCGCGCAACAAAGCGAGGAACAATGTCCTGGATGGGCACTTCCCATGGTTGTCGGCGAGCATGTGGGCGGTTACAAGCCATAGCTGAGAGGATTCATTGGAGACGAGAAAAGAAAGAAGCTTTGCTTCAGATTATAAAGACTAGGCACAGAAAATTTTGTGTGCACAGTGGAGCTATTTCCAAGACCTGGGAAATGAAAGTTCTGGGGAATACAAGTTTGACTTAAAAGGAAGGTGAAAAGACACCTCCAGTAAAGCAACGCTTTAGATGCAGCGCCATGTGCGCTGCGCCCTAGGCAGCGCATCTTGTGTGCGCTAGGCGTGCTGCGCGCCATGGGTCAAACACGGGTGCGCTAGCGCAGGCTGCGCTGCGCTCTGAGCAGCGCACCATGTGTCAAACACAGGTGCGCTGTGCTCTGAGCAAGCGCACCACGTGCAAAGCACGGGTGGGTGCGGCAGCGCTGGAATTAAAGAATTCCCCACCGTTAGATCAAAAGATCTAATAGTAATGATAAATCATTAATTAATCGGAATTAAAATTCTGTTATGGAAAGATTTTCTCAATCTTGTTAAAAACAAGAAGATTGCCTTCTGTAAAACAGAAGCCCTGGGATCAAAGATCCAATGGTGGAGAAACATCCCCAAATCAATCAGAGAAAGATCTCTTTAACTGATTCAACAAATCAGCTTGCCCTATATAAAGACCCCAAGACTTCAAATCTGATATAGAGAACCCCCCCCCCTAAATTTTGAAAAATTCAAAGAAAGAGAGCAAGATCTTGAAAGAAGATTATTTCTTCAAGGTAAAGAGGATGAATGATGAACACAGAGATGAAATCATCCGTAAAAAGAAGAATTATCTTGTTAAAAGATCATAGATCTACAAAGACCAAGGTCTTTCATAAAAAAGATCAAAAGATCTCATCACATAATAAAAGAAGAACATATTCTTCACACAGATCATTGATCTATAAAGGCAAAGCCCTTTCAAAAATAAGAACTGTTGTTCTTGAATCTTGAGACAAAGTCTATTTTAAAAGAACATAAATTTGTTCACAGATCATAAAATTGATCAAATGCGCTTTGCGCTATTGAACTGCGTCTTGCGCTCTTGAACAACGCTTCTACGCTCTCTGAACCGGCGCTCAGCGCCAAAATGCGCCACGTGTCAACCACGTATGCAACTTCCGCTTTGCGCTTCTGAAATAGCGCACTGCGCTCATGGGATGGCGCTCAGCGCCAAGCGCACCACGTGTCACTCACGTGTGCGCTACTAAATTAATAGCGCAATGCGCTCATGGACTAGCGCTTAGCGCTCATAAACTGGCGCAATGCGCCCATCATCTGGCGCTTAGCGCCAAGCGCAACACGTGTCCTTCTCGTGTGCGCTGCTTGGCAGAAGCGTACTGCGCTCTTTAACTGGCGCAAAGCGTCTGGCACGCCACGTGTTGCGCTGACAGAACATAAATTGTTCTGGTGAATGCTCTGCATTCAATACAAGACAAAAAAAATGTCAAGATCTAATGCTCAGCATTATTAAAAGGGCCAAGCCCAAATAAAGGCTCAATAGCCAGAATAAACAAAATGTTTATTGGATTTAGCCCAATATTGGCCATTAGTCCTCAACTTATATTTAATTGAGCCCATCTGCTCACGAATATTTAACAGATCTTAGTCCCAAATTGGACTACAGATCTTTCAACCAACTCACACTGGTTCGAGGGTACATCTCTTTACTCCTCTGATATCTGTCGTTGTAATCCTTCAACATCTTCAGAGAGGTGACGGGTTCCGACAACCACACATTTCACGGACTGTGGGGTCCTTAAACTCATGGACTATGATGTCCTTAAACTTTACAGACTATGACGTCTTTAAACTATGGACTGTAGGGTCCTTAAACTCACGGACTACGATGTCCTTAACCTGGACTGTGAGGTCCTTAAACTCACGGACTACGATGTCCTTAACCTGGACTGTGGGGTCCTTAAGCCCATAGATTATGATGTCCTTAACCTTGGACTGTGGGGTCCTTAAACTCACGGACTATGATGTCCTTAACCTTGGACCGCCATGTCCTTAAACCGGTAATTGACCGCAATGTCCCTAAACAAAGTAACAGAGGCCAAATGCTCTCTTGTTGGATCTAAACGATCCTGTTAAGTTGCTCTTAGTCTAAAAGAGACTAATGTATCCTTAACAAACGTTTAAATTGATCTTAGTCTCAAATGAGGCTAACGTATCCTTAAACTCAACCCCCAAACCCAAATCTAAGAAGATACGGATTTGGACTAATCCACGCCCTACGGGCGATAACATAAATTAGTCTCCGTATACAATCCACGGGCAACCAAAAACAAAACAAACACCCACGACATGAAGTGACCATCTGGAGAAGAAGAAAGTTGTTACCGCGATGCGGTAGCGTAGTTAACTGCAGGGGCTTGCGCCTGCAAGGAAGAGCGTCCCCACAATCAAAAAACCCTCAAACGAGGGGGAATATGATGAAGTCTGCTATATCGGCCGTATCCGTTTAAACCTTCGATATATGGTGCCATAAATCAACTTGGCATCTTCGGAGAGGTGGACGGATAGCACCAATTAGCATCTGCCCCGAAATTCAGGCGAGACGTTCGCCGCGTCTTCGCGCGTCTTTCGGCGGGGAACAGTGCCCAAACGAGATGTTCATGAAGAAGTTATGAAGGAGGCTCATAGTTCCGAGTATTCAGTACACCCAAAAGTCACAAAGATGTATAGAGATCTGCGACAACATTTCTGGTGGGAAGGTATGAAAAGGGAGATTGCTTGCTTCGTTTCAAAGTGTTTGGTGTGTCAGCAAGTTAAAGTTGTACATCAATGGGTGCTGGTTTGTTGCAACCACTTCCGATTCCTCAATGGAAGTGGGAACATATAACCATGGATTTCGTGATAATTTTACCACGGAGTCCAAAGGGCAATAATGCAGTTTGGTGATTGTCGATCGATTGACCAAGACAGCTCATTTTATACCATTTTGAGTTGGTCAATCGATGGAGGCTTTGGCAGAGCGGTACATGCAGGAGATTGTGAGATTGCATAGAGTACCCATGAGCATCGTTTCAGATCGTGATACTTGATTTATATCACACTTTTGGAGGAGTCTACAGGAAAGTTTGGGAACTCGCTTGAAGTTTCGTATGACCTATCATCCTCAGACAGATGGCCAGTCTGAAAGAACGATCCAAACTCTTGAAGTTATGTTGAGAGCATGCATGTTAGACTTTAAGGGTTCATGGGAGGATCATTTGCACTTATTGGAGTTTTCATACAATAACAGTTTTCAGGCGACTATACAGATGGCTCCATTCGAAGCATTATACGGTCGTAAGTGTTGCTCGCCTGTCTATTGGGACGATGTTGGAGAAAGAAGATTATTGGGACCGGATATTATTATGCAAACGGTGGAGAAAGTAAACTTAATCCGAAATCATATGAAAGTGGCACAAGATCGGCAGGAAAATTGGGCTGATACTGGATGAAGACCTCTAGAGTTCGCAGTTGGTAATCTTGTATTCTTGAAGATATCACTGACTAGAGGAGTAATCCGATTTGGCAGTCGAGGCAAGCTTAGTCCTCGATTCGTGGGGCCTTTCGATATCATCGAGCGTGTAGGAGAGGTAACTTATTGATTGGCTTTACCACCATCCTTGGCGGGTGTTCATGACGTGTTTCATGTATCTTAACTCCGCATGTATGTTCGAGATGAGACGCACGTCTTAGATCACTTGGAACTGACAGTAAGAGAAGATTTAACGTATGAAGAGCGACCAATGGCGATTGTGGATCGACGAGAAAAAGTCCTCAAGAATAAAGTTATCCCACTAATACTCGTTTCATGGGGAAATCGTTCACACGGAGAATCTACTTAGGAACGTGAAGACGAGATCCGACAGAAGTTTCAACACCTCTTTTCTTAAATCCGTGTCTTCTTGTCTTTTTCTTGTTCCGAGAATTTCGAGGAAGAAATTTTTTTGTAGTTGGGTATAATTTAACACCCTATCACTTTTATACTATATATTTGGGTATTTCAAATCTTGTGGAAAAATTCTTTACTATTGTTGCTATTATTGCGAATGATGCAATTGGTAGCTGTGATTATTATCCTACCCGACCCGCATGTTTGAAACCCGACATGGTTCGAGATTATATCAAATATTTGCTAGTATAGTGTATCCATGAGAATCGAGTATTAGATACATATATAATATACTTTAGACTCTACATATCTTTTAATAATACAATATAAAACCAAATAATATTCTTTTCTTATCTATTCTTGCATGGCAAAGTACCCCATATCAGGTGGTTGCACCCATATATTATGTTCGTATCCTAAGAGTTAGACAGACAGATTATTGGATCGCTTCGTATATTTACGTAGATTTTATTTGGGGGTATATGTTTTTAATTATAGACATTTGCATTATGGTTAAAATCCTTACGTATATTCTTTAAATTTAAAAACTAGATTTTTTAAGGGATACGGGTAATATTTGGAGAGATCCAGTATTATCTGTAAAATCCTATCATATATATATATATATATATATATATATATATATATATATATATATATATATATTATAATTTCTTATAACTAATATATATAACAGTTTATATATATATATAATATTATATTAATTTTAATTATTAAAAAACTCTTTCTCGACTGCCACTCTATGTTTCTCTCTCTCACTCCGTCCCCACCTCTCTCTCCCTATATATATAATATATATAATATTTATTATAACCTCCCTCTCTCTCCTCCCTCGTTTTCTTTCTTCTCCTCTCGCCAACCCCAGAACCCTAAACCCTTGCAATCACCCTCTCATCGCCTCCCCTCTCGTCGTCATCATCCTCATCTCCTCGCCTCCCCCTCGCTGTCAGCACCTCCTCCTCCTCTTTCCCCGAGACCTCGATCGAAGACCACCTAAGACGACCCCAAGCCAGAACCTACCTTCAACCCCCTCGTCGCCGGAACCCGACCACCACCCTCACTCTCCATCACCTCCCCGTCTCGTCGGCAGCACCAGAGCACCCACACACCACTACCACTGCACCTCATTCTTATCCCCGATCACCTTTAACCTTCACGGCCATGACACCCCGTCGCCGTCAGCCTCCCCGTCACCCCATCACCACCATTTCTTCTGTCCTCGCCAAATCCAGAGAGCCCCATCTCTTCCCCATTTCTTTCTTCTTGTTGTTTCTTCTTTTTTCTTGATCTCCGATCGGTTCGCCGGAGTTGCGCACGTCGCCGACGATACAAACAACCCAGTCACCGTCGTCATCTAGCCCAGTTGCCATGTCACGCAGTTGCTCCGCCAGGTCAAGTCCTACGTACGTGAGTTTTGCATCGTGATGTTATTCGGCGTCGGAACGTGATATCCGTATCTCGTCGTGAGATTCGATCAGGAAAGTTCTAAAGTTGCAACATGCTATTTTGATTATATTAATATTTATATGATTGATTATAGTACATATGTTTTAAAATTCAGCAAATATTATCGATTTACATTTTTATATTATCAGTCTGTATCTGTATTGATAATGATTTATCTACTTGCATGCCGGATCATCACAATATTATCATACTACTATATCAGTTCAGTATGTTATCAAGATTGCAATATATATGGAAATGGACGTGAAACGGTAATTACAGATATATACATATGCATCCTGGCATTAGTTGTGTTTACCGTGTTTAGATATTGGTTACAGTTTTATAATTGGTATCTATTCTGGTTAAAATATATTGCATGACATGTTCACGACCCATTACCAGATCCGTTACTTGGATCATCCGCTAATGTCAACAATCTTGACTTATTTTCCTGACGGACGTGACTTGTTGTCTATATAGACAAAATCTGTACCTGCTTGATCCTGTGTTGGCATTAGTTTTATATCATCAATACCCGATTTGAACACAAAACCTGGGGGAAAAGTGTAGGGTTCCTAAGCACAACAGCAAGGTTTCGGGTAGCATCATCCATGCCCAGTTAAAATTTTGCCATGCTTAAACAACCCTAACCTAGATCGATTGCTAGAGTATCATACGGAAGCTTAAACTAAATGACTTTACAACTAAATGATTAGGGATTACAACCTTTGTAGTCCGTTCATTCGCTTCATAAGCTCCAAGTTGTGGTCCCTTCGCTGCGATCATTAAGCTCCCGGACTCTTGAGAGGCTCCACAAGTCGTATGATGCATCCTTGCTTGTAGTTTTCGAAATCCGAGATATCTACTTCGAGGAAACACAGACTCAAGCTATGACTTCACTAATATGGAATTAATGAAGCTAACACACTAATCTATATGGCTAGTATAGAAGAGAATGATGAAGTAGGAATTTTTCTCACTTTAGATTTTATTTTCTCACAATCTTTCATCATAAGATCAAAAGCTAGAATGCTTTTGCAATGAGAAAGAAGAAGATGAAGCAAGTGATGAATGAATTGTTGTTGAGGTTAGAAATGCAACTAAGGGTTAAGAATGTCATGGCTAACACATGTAGAGAATAAACCATAAGCTAGGGTTAGGGTTAGGGTTAGGTTAATAAATATCTTAGAAAATATCTAAATTGTTGGACTTAGTCAACACAACAAGAAGCTTCTTCAAAGCTCATGACTAATCATCACAATTTAGAAATACCAAAATAAATATAAATCCAACCATAAACACAAACTATAGTGTGATTCTCTTAAAACCTAGTTGCATGTATAACCTAGCATGTTACAATTATACATATCACATATATATAGTTTTGTAACAAAAGAAAAAAATACATTTAACATATATCACATATATATCAATTGTAAGGTTCCTAGGCACACCCATGAGGTTCTACAAGTGATCAAACATGGCCAATTCTAAATTTTTCTATGTGCCAAGTGACCCTAAGCAAGATCGTAACTAGAGGATAGGCGAAATCGATGCAAGTAAACAACTTTAACTTAAAGGAAAGTGACTACAACCTTTGTAGATCCGGTCCTCAACCTCTCTAGCTCCGTAATGACGTCCCTCCGCTGTACCCATCGGAATCCTAGACTCTCGCGGTGGTTTCATCGGAGAAAAGATCGGGCTAGGTCGTCGACTTCGATGCCGAAGATGATCTACGTCGAGGCAACTCAAGATCAAGCTCCAACTTCACCAAGTCATGAAACTTGTGAAGAAAACACCCCATACTACTTGGCAAGTGGTACAGGATGAAGAAATAGGAAGTGGGTTCACTTTAGAATTGGATTTCTCACTCTTTTTCTCATGTTGCCATTGAAGGTAGCAAAGCTTTTTCTTCATCTTGAAGAAGAAGAAGAAGAAGAAAAGAATATGATAAGAATAATCAAAAAAGAAAAATAAAGTGATTCTTATCATATTTTCAACCATGGTTTAGTGTAGAGAATAAACTAGGGTTAGGTGAATGGTTAGGGTTAAGGCAAAAGACAAAATGGTAGACTTATTCAAAGCTTCATGAAGCTTCAACAACAAAACAAACTAAGCCACCATTTCATTTTTGCCCAAAAATGAATTAATGAATAAATAAATAAATGAATAAGTAAATAAACAAAACCCTAACCATTCACTTAAACATGGTTTAAACTAAACATACACCCAAAGTTGCATGTATCATCAAACATGATACAATCAAGTGCACAAAAATATATCACATATACAATGTGCACATCAAGTGAGAAAATCCATTTTAAGTGAACAAATACTAGTTAATGTAAAGTAATATATCAAATATATAATTATGCATTAAATCATTAAATCAACACTTGATTTAACGATCCGGTCATATCGCATATAACCGACTAATATCCAATGTATCGGCTTATCGAATCAATCCTTGATTCGATAACTAGGTTATATCGCATACAACCAATCGATACATTCATCGCGAGAATAGAATACGGTATCACATACATGCATTATTCTCGGTCCCGCACATATCTCATATGCGCTCCTATTTCGTTTCGCTTGAGCCAGGAAACCTCTGTGTAGGACTCTAAAGACTCGTCAATACGCCGGCAGCAGGTGATGATCATATCAAACACCCACAAGCCGCAAGCGGTCTGCTAAACGTAACGACCACCCGGGTATTGAGCGATCAGAAGATCGACGAGCAAGCCCGCTCACACTCCTGTGAATCCAACCAGTAACACTTACCGTACAGTCCGGTCTGTTCGTCTGATATGTCGCATATCTCGCCTAGGGGTGGTAAACGTCAGACCCCGGTAGCTCGATAAGCCATGCCGATATAAGGTCCATAACATAGCAAGAAACTACTGATAACACTTACCAGTAAATCGCTGCAACCCTGGCCAGGGATTTCCGGTTATGGCCAGTCGAGCATAGCACAACGTCAACCCCCAATACCGGGAGAGACGAATACCCTCCTATTGCTCATTGCCTCCATGTGAATCGGGACTGTACCCAAAAACCACCTGTTTGCACGACTCAGTAGAGCCGTGGTAGGGTGGAAATCAAAGCACAGTGGGAGACACACAAGACTCTATGACGATCTCGGGTCAACAGACTAAGCTGTACCAGTGTCACCAGAGAACTGCCATCTGACGTGAGGTATAATACCATCTGGGAGTTCTCGGCGAGTCCGTTCAGTGTACCCACTCTCCACTGAGCACCCGCATACCATCTCTGATGTCAAACATCAATAGATATGGGATCATCCATCGCCCATCACATGGGTCGAGAAGATATACGCTAGTCTACTCTGGAATATCGATGCCCCGTCTCGATATTCCCACGACTAGGAACATTGAAGGATGTACTCATTGACTACCCAGGCCCCACTAGTATGATCTGTATCATAGTCCTGGAAGTCGAGTACACATCCTAAGGGCTTTATCAATATGTAACAGAGAGACAGAAAGTATACATGTTAAGATAAAGAACAACCAGATAGCGTACTATCATGTCGAGCAAGAAAGTCCTACCTATATATGTCCCAGCATCTACTAAAATATACATCCAATGTACAGTAATGGCCTCTAGGGCATACATATAACTAATCCCGACCTGGAACAAGTTCCTTTCGAGTTCGTATATAACCATACGATGGAATATCCAATAAACTGTGGATCTTCGTAGTGATACGGAGTGTTCTGGAGAAATACAAAGGTGAAGTGGGAGTGGTAATGAAATACTTGGTTTGGTCGTGAATATCAGTCGCAATTTACTTTGCCCTCTTACTAATCCCTTTCTTTGTCTTTATATAATACCTTCTGTACACCATCGTTATGCTAATTGGTTTTCTTCATTCCCCACCGTTCGGCACCAGCCTAAGGTTTGGAAGAAGACTATCAAATTTGCGTAATAGGTGTACTATCTCCTAAACCAAGGAGTACTCGCAACCTGAGAGAAGGTAAAAGGAAAAGACAACTGAATAGTCCTATCCGTTTTCTCCAGAACCGGAAACCATCCTCGAATAAATTCTTTCGAGTTCGTATATAACCATACGATGGTTTTGTCCAATGGAAGTGGACGTTCGTAGTAATACGGGGTGTCCTGGAGAAAAGGGTAAAAGTAGGAGTGGCAATGAGGTGTGCAACTCTGACAATCCAAAAGCCAGTCTTATAAGAAGGTTCGGTCAACTTGGTATCTGAGTCATAGTCTAGGGTCGGGTCAATAGTCGCTGCCAAAGAGAGAGAGAAAAAAAACACTCAGCGTGCACTCTAACCTAGATCAGAATGGTTACCAATTTATCTAATCAGGAAACCTCCCACTGTACCGTCAAATTCTCCTCCAAACCTGAAAGAAGAATTAGTCGGGATCACCCGACGAGTAAACCAACTCATCAGCGGGAATCGGGACCAACTATCATCGCATGATAACGTGACGGAATCCGCTCACGTTATCACACTCCAGAAGGTATGCGCATATCTGGCAAGTTTCAGTTTCTTTAGAAACTCCCGATGTGATTTTTGCCCCATGCTCTTATGACCTTGGCGTGAGGTCAAAATATCATAAGTCACATGTCAAGTTCTACCCATCATTGTCCAGGTTAATTTGAACCCACCCGTACATACCCTTGACGTAGGCCAAAATAGTAGTACGACTGTCCCAAACCAACGCATCTATCTATGCAACAGCTAAATATCCGGCAGCTACCAATCACTATGCCTTGGCGTGAGGTCAAAATACATAGCTTGAATACTACCGAATATTTAACCGAAATGATGGAGGGCTACGAATGGTTTCTGGCGAAAACCTTTAACGTAATGAACTTGATATCGTTGAAGGAACCGGATAGCTTTTAAAAATATAGTGACGAAAACCTTTGCTAAAGAGGTCATTCCCGGTGAAGGAATCTCGGCTCTTTCCCCGTAGAATGAGGTGCAGGATATTCCAACTGAATACCACGATACAAAGCAAAAGTAATCGGCTATAGTGAAGTTATTGCCTTGACGCAAACTTTTGTCCAAGGGGTCACTCCCGGTGAAGGGATCTCGGCCCTTGCCTCGTCGACTGAGGAGCAGGATATTCCAACTGAATACCACGATGCAAAACAAAAGTGAACGTCCTTGCAATAACAGCTTTTTGAAAAATGTTCCAACAACATCAGATTAGGTTTGTTTTTAACTTGCATTGATCCGAATCAACGCAGTCCCATCAATTGATCACACCAATAATGAACGAAAATAATGACGTACGTATATGCCATCCGCATTCGCCACTGGGTCCCGTCATTACCCGTTAGGTTAGCTAACTAACGACAGAGCGGGGACTGGACTAGCGCGGATGCAAAACATATACAACATCTACTAATATATATATAATATATAAATTTCGCTCAAGGCGTGATAAAATGCAACATCACAGAAATGTACAGCATCACAGAACAATACAGATATCTGGGATCCCCGGGTTTCACAGAGCCGCTACTGAAACCCGACGTTCCCCTGGTCGTGTGGATAGCCTGTGCAATGAAATCCTAGACCCCTACGGGCGCGGCAAGTTACCCGCCAAAACCAGAAGCGAGGCAGCCCCCTTCAGCAACGTGAATGGACCACCCAGCACTTCACAGAATCCGGTAACTTAGGCACCCCTCCTGGGTCAACCTATACCCCCTACGAGTGCGGCGAATAGCCCGCCAATTCTAGAGTGAAGCCCCATCCATCTCAATGCCATGAGATGCGGGCTTGTTGCCCTCTAGAATCCGGCTATCCGTGCACCCCTCCGCGGGGCAATCCTAGTACAGAAAGTAAAATATATATACAACGGGTACATCGACCGCAACCTGGTCGTGCCCCAAAAGAATAATATACAAACAGGCAGTGACGGCAGTCCACATGTCGGACGCTCGCCCCGCAATATCAAATGTACATAATACAACAAAAACTGTACTAGCATTGCATCCAGGCTATCCCCCACGACCAATCCGCAACATCACAGCACAATCACAGAACATCAACGTGAATGTCACGTTCGCAAATCCGTCTAACCGGGCTATAGCAGTTAGATAAGATTTACCGATCAAGTGACATTCACGGTCGCAGATATAATGTAAATACTGTGAACTAATGCGTTTAAAATTTTCGATCGATCAAATTTTACCAAGTGGGCCCCAAGCACTATTGTAGCACTCAAAGAAATCTGGGCCCAAAAAATAACATTCCAAAACCCTATTTTACACTCAGGAGCTCTCTGTAAAATTTTGGGGCCATGAACAGTCAATATTGCGGCGGAACCGCGGCCCAAGCATGGGTTTGGCCGCGGTTCCACGGTGGAATAGTGGGTTCGTGCAACCAAATTTTTACAGAGTGCATATACTCCCCTGCACATCATTCTGCAACTACCTGAAAAAATTTTGGAGCCAAAAAAAATTCGACAGAAACTGATGCTATTGAAAACGCGGATTTTGGAATTTTTTGTTCGATCGGAAATGTAAACACATTAGACCAAGCTAGACTAGGTTAATGGCGAGGCTCTGAAACCACTGTAAGTGCACGGCGGCGCCCCGGCCGTTAATCCGACACCGGAATGCGGAAGCGATGATTTACTTTAACTTTTCAAACCGGCACCACCGCGCACTATCAACCCGGATCGGGCCATTAAACTAGTCCTAGCTAACAAGAGGAGGGATAGAGATGTACCGAGCGATCCGTGTCCTTCGGTCTTCTCGTCGTCGTCCCGATCTCCCCGTGGAATCTCCGGTCTCCACCACGTCGCCGGAAGGGCACCACGTCGCCGGCTTCTTTTACGGGCTCCCGCCTCTGGTCCGAGGCAACTCGGGCACGAAGTTGGCGAGTCGACATGCCCAAGATTTGCTGTAGAATGTAGTGTGGAACTTGTGTCTCATTTGGGGTATTGGAAGTTGCCTTTGGTGGAGGAAATGATATGAGCTTATGGAGATGGATCTTGTGGGATTTTACAAAGCCAAAAGAGCAAAAATCCCACACCAAAAAAAATTGGACAGCCCCTTTCTTGTGGCCGGCCATATCATGGAGAGAATGAGAGGAGAGTGTGAGGCCAAATGAATATGGGTGTCTCCAATAATCAAGAGAGAGAAAGGGTGATCATTGACAAAAGAAAATGATCACAAACTAATCCAAACACTCCATGAATCATAACCCTCCATCATCACCAAACATCATCATCAAGTATGATGATTCCAAAAGTGAACCATGATGAATAAGAAAGTCAAGCTATGATGACTAGAAGAAGTCAAATGGTGGAGGAATAATCATGATACAATAATATGCAAATACCACCCTCCACAAATGCTTATTTGCACAAATGCAAATAAGCCCTCCTCCACCAATCTTCGGCCAATGAAAGATACAAAGAAATATAGCCGAAACGGAAAGCAAACTGGCAACTCCAAAAACCTGATCCCGTAATAAATTACAGGAAAACCCCGCTACTGTGCATACACACCCGCATTTGTATTCCGACCGAAATACAAATGCAATGAGACAAAATCTACACTGTACAATACTAGGATCCGGCTTAAACCAAAGCCCGCTAGTATTAACCGTCCGATCCTGATCCGTGCAATACCGCACGTATCTGATCGAACCCTGACATATCTCCATACGGCCTCTACAGCGTTTTGCCCGAAAACTTGAGCAACTGAATGTGGGGGACTCTAAAGACTCGTCAATACTATGGCTGTGGATTTAACCACTAGCACGTCAGAGGTATTAGCCATACGTGACGGGCTACCGGCTATTGACCAAAAGGGACGTCGATGAGCGAACTCATCCTGACACCCTACTGAGCCTGTCAGTGACAATATCCGTACAGTCCGGTCCGTTCGTCTATGAGCATCGCATGGCGGGCCTAGGGGGTTGGTAAAAGTCAGACCCCCAAAAGCGGTACAAGTCGTGTCGGAGTGTAGCCCAGAACACCCTGAGATACTACTGGAATACCTACCAGTAAATCTCTTGCGTTGGCCAAGGACTTTCATGTACTGGCTCTCCTAGACACAGCGCGACCTCACCCCCAATACCGGGAGAGACGAACCCCTGAAGATCCGCTCACTGCCTCCATGTGGCTCGGGACTGTACCCAACTAAAACCTGTTTGTACGTCTCCTTTGAGCGTGGTAGGGTAGTAATCAAAGTACAGTGGGAACTCACACGAGACAAATGACGATCCTCAGGTCGATGAACTAACCTGTACACATGTCACCAGGGAACTGCTATCTGACGTCAGGTATAAGACCAACTAGCATATTCCCGGCGAGTCCTGTCCGGTGTACTCATAACCCAATGAGCACCTGTATACATCTTAGGTGAACCAACTGACACCAGTGGCTTGTGAGACCGGCCATCGCCCCTCGTCGGGGTCTCGACTGTATACACTAGTCTACTCTGGAGAATCGATGCCCTGTCTCGAAACTCCCACGACTAGGGACCTTTTAAGGATGTGCTTATAGACTACCAGCTCTCACGTATATGATCGCCCTCATACTGCTGGCAGTCAAGCAAGAATCATACGGGCTCTATCAACGTGTAATAGTGACCTGTCAGGTCACCTAAAGCAGTACACGATGATAAAGGTAAACCAGATAGCATACTATAATCTTGAGTAAGACTGTCCTACCGGGATAGGTCCTCCCTCAATCATTGCAATCACGTGCCTGTAATCCAATAATTGACTCTGAGGGCACTATCTCCAACAATCTCCCGCTTGCACTCAAGGCTAATTATTGCGATGTCGCATACTCACAGCCCGTGTGATACCGAACATCCAACTCCTCTACTAGTCAGTCTCACAAATCCCGTTTGCGAAACTATTGCGTTCGAGGAATAGCCTCAGCGAGTGGATCCGCTTTGATGTTTCTTTCTATGTCTCTATATATCTCAAGTTCGCGGAGAATGCCATCTCCCGAAATGAGCAATACTTGTCTTAGAATGTGTCTGGATGTCTGATGGGACCTAGCTCATAAATGAACTCCAAATCCAAACTTCTTAGACTGTATCGTCAACTGAACTTAATCAGTATCCTGCGCCATGCCTCCCTCAGTATTTTCTTGGACCACCTGTCCAAAATACTGCCCCTCGTCAGAGGGAAAACTATAACTCTGACCGTCACCCTGCCGTCCATGTCACCTTGGAAGCCTGGACTGATAACTGTCTCCTGAACGAGGCTGTCGTTATCATTTCCTTAGAACATCCACTTATGTTCTAAAACTGCTTCCTACTGTTTCTCCAGGATTGGATCAATATCAACTTATTGCACCTACCGCAAAAACAATATCTGGTGTGGTACTTGACATTTCATGATTGACTCAATTGCCTAAGCAAGTGATCTGCCAATCATGCACATCCCTCTCCTCTTTAGTCTGTAAGACACCTTTAGAGAGGGTGACTCCATCACCTGCAGGTACACTACCGTGCCAGGAGTCGTCCATTCTAAATACTCTTAGAATGCTGTCTAAGTACCCTTAATTGGGAAACCACCCAAATCTAGATCTAAAACCATAGATCTAGTAACCAGTATGTCTGATATAATGTCCAAGTCCCATGTGGAGAAACCACTGTGTGACGACCAAAGTATAACCGATCGTAGTATAGGAATATCACTTCCTGTTCTGTGTATGTCATCCAAATACCAGGACGTCACACCCTACTACCTTCTTAACAGATCCATCCCCTATTCTGATGAAGTCAAACCTATAACTGTCATGTCAGAAATAGACGATCTATCTCCGCTACATCTGCTTTAGTCTATAAATAGACATAAGCCACTTGTCCACCAATACTTCCGCTGCTCCCACTGACCACGACAACCCTCTGGCAGAGTCATATAGACGTACACTTCTAAAGCTAGTTTAGAACGACGCTATACTCATCCTCCTGCCGGGTCTCACGGTCTGGAACAACAGCAATGGCAAGTCTGGGTAAACAAGAACCTCCCTGTCACCGTCCTTGAGGCTACCGAAGTACCTCTCGAGTGCCTGAGGTTACCCACCGTATCTGCGGAGTGGCCAATGGAATGTCAAACCAGATTGAATCTTTAGGTTCCTATCAAATCTTTAGTAATCGTTTGTGGTTCTGGAATCACTTCCAGTTCTACCATACTCCCACTACTGTTTTCTGAAAAAATCCATTTTTTTATTAAAACTGTGGCGAGTCTAGAACAATATCACTATTGATCTTCCAGATGGTAGAAAGTCAACCCTCGTCATAGCCTGGGTCAACCCATAAACAGCCATTACAGAAACGTGCCTTGAGTTATCCAGAGTCTGGTTTTAAGCATAGGCCGGACAACTCCCCGTACCTTAACATCGTTAAGATATGAACTGTTCTATATCCAATATAGAAACAGAGGCACTGATTTTATTGAACCAGATTCAAATCATGCAGCTGTCTCCAGTGCATGTCAACTAAATGGAAGGAGGCCGATCAGCGTTACTCAACTTAGGAATGCTTCCAATTATGAGTAACCTGAAAGAGAAGCAAGTTCTCTTAATCATTACTATCAACTGAATACCACACACAAGTATCTACATCTTCGATCACCTTGAAGAATCCCGATACTTGCAACATCTGGTTCTCTACTTTATTCATATACCTATAACTTCTCAAAACTTGGACCCTGTGTTTGCACAAAACACTTGTCTAAGAACTAGAGAAGTCATAAGTAAATAGAATATAGTACGAGGACTAACCCCTCTGTCCTAATGGACACTGGACAATATACAATACTCTGTATAAGTCCCCTGAGTCTAATAACTCATTCACTGTGTGTCGTAGGTTGAAAACTGTACTTATGGTAAAGAAGAATTACATCGCTGTTCAATGCTCCTTACCTAACCATCCACTGGTATAGGTAAATGTCATAGACATAATTTCAAAAAGGTATATCTCACTCTATAAAAATAGACGTACAGATATATCAATTTGAAATTGGTGCATGACAGCGGATATTCAAAACCAAATATTTGCCGTCTGGCAAACAACCCAGGTGACTTCCTCAAATATCACCAATTACAATGAATCCCGATATAATGAGGATGATCACCTAATCCCCAATAACTTACTCCCACTCATCATCTGTAAAACCATACAGATGAGAGAATCAAACCTGGTAAATACATACCCTAGAGCAAGTGTCTAATTGGGAAATCAGTTTTCTTTTAACAGTACACGGTGAAACTGAAACATTGAAATGTTTCGATGGGGTATCCCGGTATTCCTAGTAATGCCTCTTCCATTATCCAGATTCACAACTGTAACCGTATATCTCTTTGCCACCTCTCCAAATCCCTTCATATGTCTTTAGTCATTACCTTCTGTACACCCCTTTAGGCCAAATGGTTTTCTTCCTTCCCTACCGTTCGGCACCAGCCTATGGTTTGGAAGAAGACTATCCAATAAGCATAATGGGTGTACTGTCCCAATCCTAGGAACACTCGCAATGTGAGAGAAGGTGAAGATAAAAGACACCTGAATAAACCTTATTCCTATTTCTCCTAAACCAGAATCCATCCCCGACCTGGAACAAGTTCCTTTCGAGTTCGTATATAACCATACGATGGAATATCCAATAAACTGTGGATCTTCGTAGTGATACGGAGTGTTCTGGAGAAATACAAAGGTGAAGTGGGAGTGATAATGAAATACTTGGTTTGGTCGTGAATATCAGTCGCAATTTACTTTGCCCTCTTACTAATCCCTTTCTTTGTCTTTATATAATACCTTCTGTACACCATCGTTATGCTAATTGGTTTTCTTCATTCCCCACCGTTCGGCACCAGCCTAAGGTTTGGAAGAAGACTATCAAATTTGCGTAATAGGTGTACTATCTCCTAAACCAAGGAGTACTCGCAACCTGAGAGAAGGTAAAAGGAAAAGACAACTGAATAGTCCTATCCGTTTTCTCCAGAACCGGAAACCATCCTCGAATAAATTCTTTCGAGTTCGTATATAACCATACGATGGTTTTGTCCAATGGAAGTGGACGTTCGTAGTAATACGGGGTGTCCTGGAGAAAAGGGTAAAAGTAGGAGTGGCAATGAGGTGTGCAACTCTGACAATCCAAAAGCCGGTCTTATAAGAAGGTTCGGTCAACTTGGTCTCTGAGTCATAGTCTAGGGTCGGGTCAATGGTCGCTGCCAAAGAGAGAGAGAAAAGAAACACTCAGTGTGCACTCTAACCTAGATCAGAATGGTTACCAATTTATCTAATCAGGAAACCTCCCACTGTACCGTCAAATTCTCCTCCAAACCTGAAAGAAGAATTAGTCGGGATCACCCGAGGAGTAAACCAACTCATCAGCGGGAATCGGGACCAACTATCATCGCATGATAACGTGACGGAATCCGCTCACGTTATCACACTCCAGAAGGTATGCGCATATCTGGCAAGTTTCAGTTTCTTTAGAAACTCCCGATGTGATTTTTGCCCCATGCTCTTATGACCTTGGCGTGAGGTCAAAATATCATAAGTCACATGTCAAGTTCTACCCATCATTGTCCAGGTTAATTTGAACCCACCCGTACATACCCTTGACGTAGGCCAAAATAGTAGTATGACTGTCCCAAACCAACGCATCTATCTATGCAACAGCTAAATATCCGGCAGCTACCAATCACTATGCCTTGGCGTGAGGTCAAAATACATAGCTTGAATACTACCGAATATTTAACCGAAATGATGGAGGGCTACGAATGGTTTCTGGCGAAAACCTTTAACGTAATGAACTTGATATCGTTGAAGGAACCGGATAGCTTTTAAAAATATAGTGACGAAAACCTTTGCTAAAGAGGTCATTCCCGGTGAAGGAATCTCGGCTCTTTCCCCGTAGAATGAGGTGCAGGATATTCCAACTGAATACCACGATGCAAAGCAAAAGTAATCAGCTATAGTGAAGTTATTGCCTTGACGCAAACTTTTGTCCAAGGGGTCACTCCCGGTGAAGGGATCTCGGCCCTTGCCTCGTCGACTGAGGAGCAGGATATTCCAACTGAATACCACGATGCAAAACAAAAGTGAACGTCCTTGCAATAACAGCTTTTTGAAAAATGTTCCAACAACATCAGATTAGGTTTGTTTTTAACTTGCATTGATCCGAATCAACGCAGTCCCATCAATTGATCACACCAATAATGAACGAAAATAATGACGTACGTATATGCCATCCGCATTCGCCACTGGGTCCCGTCATTACCCGTTAGGTTAGCTAACTAACGACAGAGCGGGGACTGGACTAGCGCGGATGCAAAACATATACAACATCTACTAATATATATATAATATATAAATTTCGCTCAAGGCGTGATAAAATGCAACATCACAGAAATGTACAGCATCACAGAACAATACAGATATCTGGGATCCCCGGGTTTCACAGAGCCGCTACTGAAACCCGACGTTCCCCTGGTCGTGTGGATAGCCTGTGCAATGAAATCCTAGACCCCTACGGGCGCGGCAAGTTACCCGCCAAAACCAGAAGCGAGGCAGCCCCCTTCAGCAACGTGAATGGACCACCCAGCACTTCACGGAATCCGGTAACTTGGGCACCCCTCCTGGGTCAACCTATACCCCCTACGAGTGCGGCGAATAGCCCGCCAATTCTAGAGTGAAGCCCCATCCGTCTCAATGCCATGAGATGCGGGCTTGTTTCCCTCTAGAATCCGGCTATCCGTGCACCCCTCCGCGGGGCAATCCTAGTACAGAAAGTAAAATATATATACAACGGGTACATCGACCGCAACCTGGTCGTGCCCCAAAAGAATAATATACAAACAGGCAGTGACGGCAGTCCACATGTCGGACGCTCGCCCCGCAATATCAAATGTACATAATACAACAAAAACTGTACTAGCATTGCATCCAGGCTATCCCCCACGACCAATCCGCAACATCACAGCACAATCACAGAACATCAACGTGAATGTCACGTTCGCAAATCCGTCTAACCGGGCTATAGCAGTTAGAAAGGATTTACCGATCAAGTGACATTCACGGTCGCAGATATAATGTAAATACTGTGAACTAATGCGTTTAAAATTTTCGATCGATCAAATTTTACCAAGTGGGCCCCAAGCACTATTGTAGCACTCAAAGAAATCTGGGCCCAAAAAATAACATTCCAAAAACCCTATTTTACACTCAGGAGCTCTCTGTAAAATTTTGGGGCCATGAACAGTCAATATTGCGGCGGAACCGCGGCCCAAGCATGGGTTTGGCCGCGGTTCCGCGGTGGAATAGTGGGTTCGTGCAACCAAATTTTTACAGAGTGCATATACTCCCCTGCACATCATTCTGCAACTACCTGAAAAATTTTTGGAGCCAAAAAAAATTCGACAGAAACTGATGCTATTGAAAACGCGGATTTTGGAATTTTTTGTTCGATCGGAAATGTAAACACATTAGACCAAGCTAGACTAGGTTAATGGCGAGGCTCTGATACCACTGTAAGTGCACGGCGGTGCCCCGGCCGTTAATCCGACACCGGAATGCGGAAGCGATGATTTACTTTAACTTTTCAAACCGGCACCACCGCGCACTATCAACCCGGATCGGGCCATTAAACTAGTCCTAGCTAACAAGAGGAGGGATAGAGATGTACCGAGCGATCCGTGTCCTTCGGTCTTCTCGTCGTCGTCCCGATCTCCCCGTGGAATCTCCGGTCTCCACCACGTCGCCGGAAGGGCACCACGTCGCCGGCTTCTTTTACGGGCTCCCGCCTCTGGTCCGAGGCAACTCGGGCACGAAGTTGGTGAGTCGACGTGCCCAAGATTTGCTGTAGAATGTAGTGTGGAACTTGTGTCTCATTTGGGGTATTGGAAGTTGCCTTTGGTTGAGGAAATGATATGAGCTTATGGAGATGGATCTTGTGGGATTTTACAAAGCCAAAAGAGCAAAAATCCCACACCAAAAAAAATTGGACAGCCCCTTTCTTGTGGCCGGCCATATCATGGAGAGAATGAGAGGAGAGTGTGAGGCCAAATGAATATGGGTGTCTCCAATAATCAAGAGAGAGAAAGGGTGATCATTGACAAAAGAAAATGATCACAAACTAATCCAAACACTCCATGAATCATAACCCTCCATCATCACCAAACATCATCATCAAGTATGATGATTCCAAAAGTGAACCATGATGAATAAGAAAGTCAAGCTATGATGACTAGAAGAAGTCAAATGGTGGAGGAATAATCATGATACAATAATATGCAAATACCACCCTCCACAAATGCTTATTTGCACAAATGCAAATAAGCCCTCCTCCACCAATCTTCGGCCAATGAAAGATACAAAGAAATATGGCCGAAACGGAAAGCAAACTGGCAACTCCAAAAACCTGATCCCGTAATAAATTACAGGAAAACCCCGCTACTGTGCATACACACCCGCATTTGTATTCCGACCGAAATACAAATGCAATGAGACAAAATCTACACTGTACAATACTAGGATCCGGCTTAAACCAAAGCCCGCTAGTATTAACCGTCCGATCCTGATCCGTGCAATACCGCACGTATCTGATCGAACCCTGCCATATCTCCATACGGCCTCTACAGCGTTTCGCCCGAAAACTTGAGCAACTGAATGTGGGGGACTCTAAAGACTCGTCAATACTATGGCTGTGGATTTAACCACTAGCACGTCAGAGGTATTAGCCATACGTGACGGGCTACCGGCTATTGACCAAAAGGGACGTCGATGAGCGAACTCATCCTGACACCCTACTGAGCCTGTCAGTGACAATATCCGTACAGTCCGATCCGTTTGTCTATGAGCATCGCATGGCGGGCCTAGGGGGTTGGTAAAAGTCAGACCCCCAAAAGCGGTACAAGTCGTGTCGGAGTGTAGCCCAGAACACCCTGAGATACTACTGGAATACCTACCAGTAAATCTCCTGCCTTGGCCAAGGACTTTCATGTACTGGCTCTTCTAGACACAGCGCGACCTCACCCCCAATACCGGGAGAGACGAACCCCTGAAGATCCGCTCACTGCCTCCATGTGGCTCGGGACTGTACCCAACTAAAACCTGTTTGTACGTCTCCTTTGAGCGTGGTAGGGTAGTAATCAAAGTACAGTGGGAACTCACACGAGACAAATGACGATCCTCAGGTCGATGAACTAACCTGTACACATGTCACCAGGGAACTGCTATCTGACGTCAGGTATAAGACCAACTAGCTTATTCCCAGCGAGTCCTGTCCGGTGTACTCATAACCCAATGAGCACCTGTATACATCTTAGGTGAACCAACTGACACCAGTGGCTTGTGAGACCGACCACCGCCCCTCGTCGGGGTCTCGACTGTATACACTAGTCTACTCTGGAGAATCGATGCCCTGTCTCGAAACTCCCACGACTAGGGACCTTTTAAGGATGTGCTTATAGACTACCAGCTCTCACGTATATGATCGCCCTCATACTGCTGGCAGTCAAGCAAGAATCCTACGGGCTCTATCAACGTGTAATAGTGACCTGTCAGGTCACCTAAAGCAGTACACGATGATAAAGGTAAACCAGATAGCATACTATCATCTTGAGTAAGACTGTCCTACCGGGATAGGTCCTCCCTCAATCATTGCAATCACGTGCCTGTGATCCAATAATTGACTCTGAGGGCACTATCTCCAACAAACACAATACAAGTCAACATGTTAAAACAAAGTGAAACCAGATAGCATACTATCATGTCGAGTAAGAAAGTCCTCTCTATATATATCCAAGCATCCACTACAATATACATCATATGTACAATAATGGCCTCTAGGGCATATACATAACTAACAAAAAGGGGAAATCAATTATGAAACCTGACTTGTAACTCAATAGTTCGATACTTCCAGATACTGATCAGTCTATACGGGCTTGGCCGGCCCTGGAAGGATGCTGCTGACATCATTCGTCTGTACATGATATGTCACGCCCCGCTTCCCAGAGTGCACTAAGATAGGTACGTGACAGAGCCAACCATGCTACCTGTGGATAGGAAACATCCCTCCACGGTCACATTACGTCTGTCTATAGGATATCAAGAACAGTAGAAATAAAATAAACTATCTAGTACATGCCCATGAGCCAGAATAAACGAGTCAAAAAATAATATGCGGAAGCAATAGATCCAATAAACAATAATAATCTGGAATGTATGTCCCAAATACGGGCTCACATCAGGAATGAAAATGTTGAAAGAAAACTAAACTAAAATACTAACAGGATCCTCACTGCTCGGCCTGTCGACTGAAGTACTCCTGATCGGCCCGCAACAAAGATGGAGGATCTGGGCCATGCAAAACCCAGACGTCAGTGCGTCATAATATCAATAATAATAAGCAACCGGGATGTAACAAGATATGTAGGCATGAATAGTAACATGAATGTAATAAGTAAACACGGATATAAAACAGTGAAAAGTATCAGTATATGTGACGTGCAGTGATAAATCTAAACTGTGCTACTGGGTTATCTATTATAGAATTTGTTTGAAATCAATTAGTGTACTCCTCCATGTAACTCAAAGAATATGTCCCGTTACCCCCCGGGACCACGGATCAGGAATATGTGAACCAAGAGTAATTCTGTCCCGTTACCCCCCGGGACCACGGATCAAGATGTAAGAATCCCGAATGGCTCTGTCCCGTTACCCCCCGGGACCACGGATCAAGTAATACCCTTTTAAGTTACACTTAGTTTACACTTTTGATTTCCCCATACCCACAAGGTTATGTGTTCAAGTCAGGTATTGATAAATCTGGAGCTAATGCCAACACAGGATCAAGCAGGTATAAGTTTGTCTATACAGACAACAGGATATGTCCATGGGGACAACAGGTCAAGATTGTCGGCATTAGTAACAAGAGCAGGTATCAAGTCAAGCAGTGGTATATCATGTCATGTCAGATAGTGCACAGGTATCAAGCGGATGCTCATAAGAAAACTGTAGCAAGTACGGATGCATGATAAAAGCATGGATGCACAAATATTTATCAGGGGTTACATCATAACTATGTAGGATGCACATTATCAAGCATGGGGTATTACTGTAACAATATTATGAATTAATACGACATGGCATGCAACTGGATATAAAGAATTAATGGTATGGGTACACAATAAAACATGGATGCATGAATAACTATCAGGGATTGCAACTATAGCTCCATTACTATGTAGGATGCACATTATCTAACATGGGATGTTTAATATAGCAGTAATATGAAATAACGTGACTTGGAATGAAAATAGATATATAATTAATGGTATGGATGCACAATTATCGATTAGGGTTAGGTTTTCACTGCAAAGGCTACCCACACGACCGGGAACGTCGGGTCTCATTTACAGCTCAAATGAAACCCGGGGCTCCAAGATTATCCACCATTCTGTATTGTTAGTGAGATTCTGTGATGTTGATTTTATCATGCCTGGGACGAATGTTATATATACTTATATATATACTAGTAGATGTTGTATATATTTTGCACCTGCGCTGGTCCAGCCCCCGCTCTATCGTTAGTTAAGTAACCTAACGGGCGATGACGGGGCCCAGTGGCGAATGCGGATGGCATATACGTACATCATATTTTCTTTCTTTTCTAGTGTGATAGGTTAATTAATGGGACCGCATTAATTTTGATTAATGCAAGAAAATAAACTATAAAGATGTTGTTGGAACAAATTTCGAAAAATTACAGTTATATTCTTTCACTTTGCATAGTAGTATTCGGTTGTGAATATCCAGCACCTCATTCCACGAGGCAAGAGCCGAGATCCCTTCAAAGGGAGTGATCTATTGAGCAAAAGTCTATAATGTAGACTGCTCGGTTTTTCTTCAAAACCAAAAGTTTTAAAAAGCGGAGCCTAAACCACTCCTTTTCAAAACTACGTTCCTTCAACGATATCAAGTTCATTACGTTAACGGGTTTTCGCCAAAAACCCAGCCGCAGCCCTCCATCATTTCCTAAGAGTAGTACTTAGTATTCGTGCTGCGTTTGTTGACTCCGTCAAGACGTAGTGTACGGTAGCTGAGTAATGCTCGTTTGTAGCATTAATCGCGATTGGTTAGGACAGCCGTATAACCTTGTTGACTCCGTCAAGGGTTATGTGGGTTTAATGCAATCAAGATAATGACAGGTTGAACTTGACTAGGACTCTTTGATTTGTTGACTCCATCAAGGTCACTAAGGTCCTAGGGGCAAAAACCATATCGGGAGTTTCAAATATACAGGAAACTTGCAAATTTAGTATACCTTCTGGAGTGTGGTGACTGTTAGTTATATGTATGCCCTAGAGGCCATTACTGTACATGAGATGTATATTGTAGTGGATACTTGGATATATATAGGGAGGACTTTCTTGCTCGACATGATAGTGTGCTATCTGGTTACTCTTTATCTTAACATGTACACTGATTGTCTCTCTGTTACATGTTGGTAAAGCCCTTAGGATGTGTTCTTGACTATCTGGATTATGATGCGGATCATACTAGTAGGACAAAGGTAGTCGGTAAGTACATCCATTAATGTCCCTAGTCGTGGGTGTATCGAGACGGGGCATCGATGTACCAGAGTAGACTAGCGTATAGCTTCTCGACCCATACAGATGGGCGATGGATGATCCCATATCCATTGGTGTTTGACATCAGAGATGATGTACGGGTGCTCAGTGGAGACTGGGTACACTGGACGGACTCGTCGAGAACTCCTAGATGGTATTATAGCTCACGTCAGATGGAAGTTCTCTGGTGACACTGGTACAGGTTAGTCTGTCGACCCGAGATCGTCATAGAGTCTTGTATGATTCCTACTGTGCTTTGATTTCCACCTTACCACGTTCAAGAGAACGTGCAAAACGGTGGTTTTTGGATACAGTCCCGAGTCACATGGAGGCAATGAGCGATAGGAGGGGATTCGTCTCTCCCGGTATTAGGGGTTGATGTTGCACTGTGCTCGATTGGCTATAACAGGAAGTCCCTGGCCAGGGCTATTTATGACATTTACTGGTAAGTGTTATCAGTTGTTTCTCGACCCGTTATGAGCCTCATATCGGCATGTGTCATGCTTGATGCCACATGCTACATGGGTGTATGAGACTCACACCATACTAATAATAATGTGAGGGTTTATATTTATTTAAGTAAATCAAAATTAGTGTTAATTAGTCACATGCTTGGAAGCTTGGAGAAGCTTGGAGAAGCTTTGACTAAGTCCACTCCTTTTGTTTTACTTGTAGATATTTATTAACCTAACCATTATTGTTAGCCATGGTTTAATCTCTACATGGGTTAGTGTATGACACTAACTCACCCATGGTTGTTATTCTCACCTCATTTTTAGTTCATTCTCATCTCTTCTCTTCATCTTCTTCATCCATGAGAAAAAGCTTTCTAGCTTTTGGAAAAGTGAGAAAATATTGTGAGAAAAATAAATCTAAAGTGAGCCCATTTCCTATTTCATCATCCTCTACTACTTGCCATTTACTATAGGGTGTTTGCTTCACTAATTTCACAATTAGTGAAGAGGTAGCATGAGCTTGAGTCTCCTCGACGTAGATCGTCTTCGGCCTCGAAGACTTCGAGCAAGCTTGTTCATTTCTCCGGGAGAACCCTTTCTAAAGTTCGGGTGTTCATGACTTGAAGCGAATGGACTACTACACGGAGCATTAGAAGTGAAGGACCGGTCTACAAAGGTTGTATTCCTCAATCACTTAGATGTAAAGTAGTTTACATGTTTATTCGTCGGATTTTCTAGTAACGATTCTATGGTTAGAGTTAACTAAAATGGCAAATTTTTGAAATTGTCAGGGACGATACCTCCCGAAACCTTAATGTCGTCGTAGGGAACCCTGCAGTGACTAGAGTGGATTCCATCTTGGTCATCACACAATGATAGTTGGATCCCGATCCCACTGATGAGTAGGATTACTCTCGGGGGATTATTTCACTTAACAATCAATGCTATAAACCAAGTAGGTGTCTAGAACGGTGTTAGCGGGGCTACGCCTCCAGAGAAAAAAGGTTACATAATTAAGGAACTTCGGGAAAACATTGGAAAACCTCCCTCGAAGTACCAACACTAGCCTGGCTGAAAGGTTAATCAAGTATTGTGACGTGCGATTAATCCTGACTAGTTCTTCTTTTAAGATTTGAAGAAAAATTCGAGAAAACAATAGGAGTCATCCTGATTAGATAAATTAATAACCAATCTTTTCTTGCAAGAGCGCACGCTAAGTATTTCTTTTCTCTCTCTCCAGGTAGTAACCATCTCACGCCCTAATCAAGATAATAAAATGTATCGCTTGACCGATCCGAATTCTTATTCGGGGCCGGAGAATGTCGGTTTGGCTCTAACTTATGATGGCGGCCATGAGAATGAGCTAGGGAAAGAGGATTGCATGAATTCCTTGATGACGCCAACGAAGAAGAAGCACACTATTGCGTCTTCTTCAGGTGTTTTTGTTATTGAGAACTGTTTTTCGGTCAGCCCTACCTCTTGGGTACTAGATACCGGATCAGGACCTCATATCTGTAATTTATTATAGGGACTGAGAAAAAGTAGGATAGTTGGAACAGGTGATATGTTCCTCGGAGTAGGGAACGGAATACAAGTTGATGTTGCAGCCGTTGGTGAATACCACCTAGTGTTGCCAAAAGGCAATACTATGATTTTGAACAATTGCTATTATGTACCTTCCATGGTTTGAAACATCATATCAGTTTCTTTACTTGATAAAGATGGATATAAGTTTGTTGTTGATAGAAATATCATGAACATTTACCTTAATCAGGTATTGGTTGCAGAAGGTACACTGTGTAATGGTATCTATGTTCTAAATCAAAACATGGTTTTCAACGTACAAAACACATGTAAGAGGAAGAGTCCAGAAATGAATGAATCCTACTTATGGCATTGTATACTTGGTCATATCGGAGAGAAAAGACTAAGTAAATTGCATAAAGATGGACTTTTGAATACGTTCGAATTTTCATCTTATGAAACTTGTCAGTCTTGTCTCAAGGGAAAGATGACCAAATCTCCATTCACTGAACACGGAGAAAGAGCAGCAGAGCTCTTGGGACTCATGCACAGTGATGTATGTGGTCCGATGTCTATACATGCAAGGGATGGGTTCTCGTACTTCATCACATTCACTGACAATCTCTCTAGATTCGGATATGTGTATCTTATGAAATACAAAATCTGAAGCTTTTGAGAAATTCAAAGAATTCAAAAACGAAGTAGAGAACCAGATTGGCAAAAGTATCAAGATCCTCCGATCTGATAGAGGAGGGGAGTACTTAAGTACGGAATTCTGAGACTTTCTAAAAGAGAATGGTATTCTCTCTCAGCTTACTCCTCCATATACACCACAGCACAACGGTGTATCGGAGCGGAGGAATCGTACCCTATTGGATATGGTTCGCTCCATGATGAGTAGTGTTGAGTTGCTTCTTTCATTTTGGGGATATGCACTTTAGACAGCAGCATACTTACTAAATTATGTTCCATCCAAATCTGTGCCTAAGACTCCATATGAAATATGGAGTGGACGAAATCCATATCTTAAGCGATTTAAGATATAGGGTTGTCCGGCCTATGTGAAAACACAGAAACCAGACAAACTTCAGGCACGATCAGTTCTATGTAAATTTATAGGATATCCTAAGGATTCGCTAGGATATCTGTTCTACCACATTAAGGAACATAAGGTGTTTGTATCTCGACACGCCACTTTTTTAGAAAGGGAACTTCTTGCAAAAGAAGTTAGTGGGAGTACGGTAGAACTGGAAGAAATTTTTGAACCATAAAATGTAACTGAAGATTTTGTAGAACCACTAGATTCAGTAAACCCAGACGAACCTAAGTCACTCCACAGATCTAGTAGGATTTCTCATCCGCCCGAGAGATACTATAGTTTTCTCATAGACGGGGATCGAGAGGATTGCATCTTGGAAGAAGATGATCCTACTAGTTACAAACAGGCCATTATCGGTAGGGACTCTGATAAGTGGCTGGATACTATGCGATCCGAAATGGAGTCCATGTACACCAATAAAGTGTGGACCTTGGATATTCTCCACCTGGGGTAAAACCCGTTGGATGCAAATGGATCTACAAAAGGAAATTTGGTGTAGATGGGCAGGTGGAAACCTATAAGGCTAGAATCGTTGCAAAAGGTTTTCGTCAAAGACCAGGTGTGGACTATGATGAAACCTTTTCTCCAGTGGCTATACTCAAATCCATTTGGATCCTACTTGCCATTGATGCCTTCCATGACTATGAGATCTGGCAAATAGACGTAAAAATGGCTTTTCTAAACGGAAGTTTGGAAGAGTGCGTTTATATGGATCAGCCAGAAGGTTTTGTAAACAGTGGGAGCAGTGGGAAGGTATGCAAGTTTCTCAAATCCATTTATAGATTGAAGCAGGCACCGCGGAGTTGGAACATCTGTTTTGATGAAACGGTCAAGGAATTTGATTTCATCAAGTACGAGGATGAGCCATGTATTTATAAGAAGATTGTAGGATGGACTGTCGTATTCCTAGTCTTGTACGTGGACAACATTCTTTTGATAGGAAATGATATTTATATGCTACAATCGGTCAAGTTGTTCTCATCACAAAGGTTCTCCATGAAGGACCTGGGTGATGCCTCGTACATTCTGGGGATTAAGATCTGCAGATATAGATCAAAGAGATTATTAGGACTTTCGCGGTCCAGGTACATAGAGACCGTGCTAAAGAGATTTAGTATGGAATATTCCAAGCATGCTAACATACCAGCATTGCACGGAATCACCCTCTCCAAGGAGATGTCTCCCAAGACCGACGAGGAGAGGGTTCGCATGTGTAACAACCCCAAACTTTCTGTACAACTTTCTGTAAAAAAAATTCCAAAAATCCAGAAAGGGGTACTTTTGCCTGAGCACAAGTTATAAGTTTGTTTTGCTTTTTAATAGCAAGAAGGAGCTTGTAGCTCATTGGTAATACCTTGCACTGCTGAACCAAGCCACCAGAGTTCAAATCCCATCACCCAAATTATTTTTTAATATTGTTTTCTTTTAAATTTTTAGAAGTCAAAGGGTTTAAACATGCATAACTCGTAAAAACCCCACTACACATATAAAACAAACTGACCTATGGGCTACACCATACGACATAGGACACGTGGCAGCGAGCCCCGGCCGACTCGGGCCGGCGACACGGTCGACTCAGCCCGCCGCCGCCTGCCAAGTTGAGCCGGATCGCCGAGTTGTCAACAGGAAAAGTGTGTCTTTTGGCCTCCCCATTACCCCTGTACACGTTAAATTTCCTGCAATTTAACAGAGCTCTTTAGAACCACATTAAACCATATTTTTAATATAATTTTTAATACATTTTCAATTCAACCTTTCACCTACCCTAACCCTAGTTTTACCCTATAAATACTAACCCTAAACACACACACGTCACTCATAATTCTGTCCAGATTCTCAAGAAATTCCTCGAGAAATTTTATGTACAAGTGGAGTTAGCGAAGGGCGAATTTCCGACGACGACTCTAGGAGCTTCTGACGACGAAACGACGTACCGGCAAATCCTACTTCCTCCTCTCCCTCTTCTCTTAACACTGAGCCAGTAAGTGTCACCTCTCTCTTCTATTCTCTAGTCTTAAAACTCCTTTTAATAAAACCCGACGGAAGCGGAGTTAATCCGACTTCCGATTCGATTTTCTTTAAAAAGATCAAATTTCCTCAAATACAACCATGCTAAACTCTTACATATTGACTATTAATCATTAACAAAACATGTTGAATAAGTTTCATAACAAAATATTTCATTTTGTAACTTTTACCGCTCTTTTTCACTAAAATAGCATATAGTTTACTTTCTACTTTAAAACATCATTAAATTTGCTATACTTTTAGATAGATCACGAGGTAATGACCTAACTCCTCACAACACTCATATGCAACATAGCACAATACCTTTCGGGAACATAGAATACGGAAAAACGAAACTTTACATATAAATACCACTAACTATTAAAACCGTTTTCTATAAAATTACGTATTTTTATAAATCTTTGCAAAGCGCCGCTACAACCCATTTTGAGGAACCCGACTGGGATGGTGTGGATTATCGCACATCCCTGGGCTTAGTAGTACGAGATACAGACCTCCAAAAGGAGCATTCAGTCTCGAGAGATTTAAAATACAAACATCTTAAGAAAATGAGATCTCTAGAAATATAATATATATTAAAATTATTTATATATATATATATATATATATATGTATATGTATCATTAAAATATCTATTTTTGTGATAATATAAATATTCCCACTTTTTTTCTAAAATCGCAAGAATCACTTTACATTAAAATACCATGAATTCCATACAAGTTCATTATTACAATTAAATACCCTATATTATGAAATTAGGTTATTTTCACTAGGAATATCACAAATATAAAATCTACATCTATGAAAACTCTAAAAACGATAATTAAATACTATGGGTAAATTTTGAGAATTATGCAAAAGTATTTTTACATAAAACCCCCTCAAGTTCTATAAATTACCCTAAGGACCCTAGTAAATATAGGTTTAAGCGGGACCAATCTCTTGAGCCTCAGAGAGCCGGAGAAGTGGGTGCTTCGCTATTTAAGGTAGACAACTTAACAACGGTGTTATCAACACGGTAATCGTCTTTGAAAAAGACACAAATCCTGCCGCCCATGTGCAGCGGTTACCGATAATATCAAAATAATCAGGATTTCAATTTTTTTTCTAATTGTTCTGACTCAGACTGAGTCTCATTATAAATAATATGACTTGAATATGATTCAAGTACAATCTACAACCCAATATGAATCCATATAATCAATCAGATCAAACTATTCAATCTATATTGACTGAATCGAACCATGGATATACCTCCATTTACATGATTCTACAGTTACATCCATGATTCTCCAGTTACATGCATTTACTGATATCATGGTCTCGGCAAGTCATCCAATTATACAATCTATATATTACAATTCAATTACAAGTTGCAATACAAACAATACAAACAAGACATCGCGGGGTTTAAGGGGTAGATTGGTACGGAAGGTGTTAGAAGTGGCACGAGACAGCAATCATAAGACGTAATTACATCCATGCCGTTGTTCCATGGTATTATTGACAGAGCCTTGTACTTCCATTTGCATTAGTCTCTGGCATATAGAGACTCCTCTCGTATACACTGGCATCCTTCTGTACCAAGCTACAAACAACAACGTTAACATTAAATACAACTTTAATAGCTATTTTCTCTCTCTGTCTATTCTATTTCTCCCTTATCTTTGGGACTTACCGATCGATTTGTTCGCTGACGACATTCTCTTTCTTTCTTCTTTGAATGTCGTCAGGTGATTCGGACCTTCCAAAGATCGAGCCTAGCACTGAAGACTTGGACCGGTTTATTGAAGATCCCGAGCTGTAGTTACACTTGTACACATTCATTTCAGTACTTTCCATTTCTTTTATGCCATTGTTTAGGCATTGCTTTCATTCAGATGTATTTACTTTTCCATGCATTATACAAAAATAATGTGAATAAATAAAGTTGTTGTTTCATTACATTTGTCTCTTGTGTATATTTATTTTATATTACTTAGATACGCTTAGCGTATTTACTTCAGAGTAAATACGTAGCGGCATCGTCGCGTCCTCTGCCCATACACTGGGAAGCGGGGCGTGACAGGTTTTGTTGGCGGCTCATGCAGGTCTGAGCTGCATGAAACCCTACCATGCAGTTCTGTTCTACGTGAACAACCTAAGCAATATAACACAAGAACCAGCAATTAAAACATTCTTTACAATTCATATTCCTTGAATCTTATCATTTCATATACTTTGAATCTGTCCTAACCCAAATTTTTCTTCAAGGTTATGGATTCCCCAAACAACACCAACACCAACTTCAACAACACTCCACCTCCACTACCAATCACACCTGCCATCCCTGCTCCGCTCAACGAGCAGACGGTTCTGCTTGAGGCAATCCGCAGCCTCCTAGAGGGACAGCAGCAGCAGACTGCTCTTTTAATGAACCGTCCTGAGATAGAAGCACCTGGGGTGAAGCAATTCAGAGTTTTGCATCCCAAACAGTTCTCAGGAAAGGAGAGTCCTCTAGAAGCTGAAGAATGGGCTCGGAGCATTGAAGACGGTCTGGCAGCCGCACAAGTGCCAGAAATAGCTTGGGTTCGTATTGTAAAATTACAGCTCACGGATAATGCACGGAATTAGTGGAAGGCGGAAGAAAGCCGTCTTGAACAACCCATCGAATGGAAGACTTTTCGAGACATGTTCGACACTAAGTACTTCCCTGAGACTGCCAGGTTCGATATGGAACAGCAGTTCATCCATCTGCAAAAAGGTTCGATGTGAACCAAGTCAGTAGATGAGTATGACGCTGAGTTCACCATGCTCAGTCGATTTGCGGCACACCTAATACCGACGGATGAGATCAGAGCCCGTCGATTTCAACAAGGTTTGGATTCGGAGATCCAGGCTGCACAGGCCACAGGAGATTTTCCGACTCATGAATCGGCTCTGAAAGCTACCCGAAGATACGAGGCAGCGGTAAAGAAGAAGGGCAGATCTCAATCTGTCGGAATGAAGCGCCCTGCCAATCAGATGGCAGGAGGAGCCTCTTCAAGGCCAGCTATTGAACTCAGAAGACTGGAGGAAGCCAAAGATCAGCTAAGTCCCGATTTTTGCTTTTATTGCAAGAGGGAAGGATACTTGTGGAAGGACTGTAGGTGCGCAAAAGGCCTCTGCTTGGTTTATGGCACATCCAATCACGGAATTGGAAACTGTCCTTATATACGCAACCCGACTCACACACCCATCGACCACCCGCAGCGACCAGCTATCCAGGCTCCTGCAACTCGTCCTGCACTCCCAGCACCACCTCCACGTGGACCTCCTGCATAGCCAAATTGTTAGTGTTTATGCCCTAGAAGGCCATTACTGTATCATACTAGTTTGTATATTACTTAATGGAAGCTTGGGATATTCACATGTATATAACAGTCTTGCTAAACATGGTAGTATGCTACTTGGTTTTTCTATCTTAATATGTGAGTATACGTATTGATAGAGCTCTTAGGATCTTACTTGACTACCAGCGTTGTGATGGCAGTCATACTAGTGGGGGCTGGGTAGTCTACAAGCACATCCTTATTCAGGTCCCTAGTCGTAGGATTATCGAGACAGGGCATCGATACTCTGGAGTAGACTAGTGTGTACGCTTCTCATCCCAGTTGGAGAGATGGTCTGTCCCACAGCCGTCAGTACGTTGTACTGGAGATAGTATGCAGGTGCTCGTTAGGTTACGGGTACACCGGACAGGACTCACAGGGAACTGTTGGTTGGTTTTATACCAGTCGTCAGTTAACAGTTCCCAGGTGACATGAGTACAGCATAGTCCGCAGACTTGACACTGCTACTTCGCCTCGAGTGTGTTCCACTGTTCTTAGATTGCTACCCTACCACGGCTCAAAGGAGTCGTGCAAACAGGTAGCAGTTGGGTGCAGTCCCGAGCACTTGGAGGCAGTGGCGGTTAGACAGGATTCATCTCTCCCGGTATTGGGGGTTGATATCGCGCTGTGTCAGAGAGCCATTACGCAAAGTCCCTGGTCAGGGCAAGCGAGATTTGCTGGTAGGTTCCAGTAGTTTCTCAGGGTGTAATGGGCTTCACTCCAACATGACTTATACCGCTATTAGGGGACTGACGCTTGCCGCCCCCTAGGCCCGATATGCGATAATCTTAGACGAACAGACCGGACTGTACGGAGATTGTCACATCAGACTCAGTAGGAGTTCGGATGGGTTTCCTCATCGGCCTTCTTATCGACATCTACCTGGGGACCGTTACGTACAGCTAGTGCCGCTTGCGGTCTGTGGTTAAACCCACTGCCAGCATAGTAGTCGAGTCTCTAGAGTCCCACACAGAGAGTTTCCCTACTCCAGGCGAAACGATATAGAGGTCGTATGGTTTTACGACAAGGGTTCGGACGCATACGTGTGTTTACGCACGTATGACATCCGGACAGTTTTTACTAGCCGGTTTTGGTTTAAGCCAGTTTTTAGTATCCGGTTATTGGATTTATACAGTCTAAAGTTTTTCCGTGTTTTCACGGATAGGAGGGGCGTTCTCGTAATTACGCAAGAAGCTTCTAGAAGATGGTGACTTGGGGGTTAAGGTGGCATATGCATTAAATGAGATTAGTAAGTCATATGAGTGATTCATCCATATCATTAATGCATCATAAATGCTTAATGACTCATGGAGATGAATCACCCTCTTATATTTATGAAGCATGATTATTCATTCTTTATTTTCTTTTATTGGATAAATGATAATGCTTGATATATATTATGATAGATCATTATCTCATCTCATTCTTTTGCTCACTTTCTCTCTCCTTAAGCTCTCTCTCTTCAAACCCTAATCATCCCCTCTCATGTGTTGAGACCAAGGATTAGATTAGACTACTTAATCCTTAACCATTCTCTATATCATCTAGGTTACTTAGATTAGCGATTTAAGAAACCTAGTTACCTCAAGTTAGAGGTGAAGCTTGTAGTAAAGCCCTCGGGTGGATCATCTACTACATAGAGAAGGCCGGAGAGGACGTGGAGAACGGAAAGACGAAGGACACGGTTCATTAGGTATAATCACTTCACATAGTAGTTTAGAACTTCTATGTTAGTTGTTAGTTATCGTTTAGCACCGATTCTTGCGGTTAGTCGATGTTTAAGCAAAGAACAAGATCGTTTTTCATATTTCCGCCTCCCCGCAAGTCGTGGGGTGTTGCACATCGACTTACAGTAGTATCAGAGCCTCGCTAAACAATAATTAACTCATTAGCAAAGTCGTATGAATTTCGAACGCAAAAAGAATCGGAAACATCATCGATTTATCACAGTTTCTGTCGAATTTAAAACTGGCTCTAAAAATTTTTCAGGGAGCTTCAGAATAACAAGCAGAGAATAATAGGGCTATTGAAGAAATTTGGACTCCTAACTCGGCCAACTCACCACAGAACCACGGCGGATCCATGCGATCCGCCGCGGATCCGCGTCCGAGTTGGGGCCGAGTCAGCCCAAATTCCTTCAGTAACTCTCCTGTGTTAATAATGATATTTCTGGAATGTTTATTTTTCTGCTCAAGTCTCAGGTGCACAGAGAAGTATTGGAGTAGAATCTAAAGTGTTTGCTCGATCGAAATTATACGATGTTTGCTAATTTGATTATATCTGTGTTTGTATAATGTGTTCGTAAACCTCCCCTAACTGCTAGTATGTCGGTTGGCAGGGGGTTGCACATTTCTGTAATGGTTTTTACTGTTTGTGGATGTGAACTGTATTGGACTGTTGTGATAATTAGCCGGGGTTTGTGATGGGTTGTTATATTCATTCATTCAATGTAATTGTAATATGTTGTAATATTATTTTGCGGGGCACATCCAGGTTGCGATTGTAGCCACCGTTGTATTATTTTATTTTACTGTTTTTGCTCCTAGGATAGACCCAAGATGGGGTGCACAAACTACCGGGTACTTTGAAGTGTTTAGTGGCCTACTCACGTTGTTGAGGGAGACCGCTTCACTTCGGGTATTTGGCAGGTAGTTTGCCGTACCCGTAGGGGTCTACGGTGGGGTAATGGCTATTCATCACAACTGTTTAATCCGTCTTTTGTTACAGGTTCTAAACAAACGCGGATTGCTTGCAAATCCAATAAAGTTCATATGAGATCTGGAATGCCTATTATTGCGTCTGACGAATATACAATATCTATATATGATAGCTATTTAGACGTCACTTATGTTTTACACCCGCGCTAGCCCAGCCCCCGCTCTGCCGTTAGTTAAGTAACCTAACAGGTGATGACGGGACCCAGTGGCGAATGCGAATGGTATAAGAGGACGTTGTATTTTCGTTGTTTTCTGCAATGATAGGTTAATGATGGGACGCATTATTTATAATGCAAAGAAAATAAACCAAAGTTGAATCGTTGGAACAAATTTAAAAGAAACCACTCGGTTATTTTAAAAGAGCAGAATTTTTAATTGCGAAGCTTTAACCACTCCTTTTAAAAAGCTATCAGGTTCCTTCGATTATATCAAGTTCACTACGTTCAAGGTTTCGCCAAAACCAGTCGTAGCCCTCCGTCATTTCTTATGGATAGTCAGTAGTATTCAAGCTATGTTTGTTGGCTTTCGTCAAGGTATAGTGTTTGGTAGCTGCTGGGGTATTCATTTGTTGCATAGATAGATGAGTTGGTTTGGAACAGTCGTATTACCTTGTTGGCTTTCGTTAAGGGTATGTACGGGTGGGTTCAAATTAACAAGATAATGATGGGCAGAACTTGACATGTGACTTATGATTTGTTGGATTTCGTCAAGGTCATAAGTGTAAGTCCACGTTGCCCACCCCGGTGCTTGCGGGGAGGCGGAAAACGGAATAAAAATCGGATTTTTACTACTCTAGGCAACATGGACTAGATAAAGTCGGATCTTTGCTAAACAAAAGCTAGCTAAAGCTAACTAGAAACTAGCTAAAGGGTAGAAGGGTTATACCTAGGGCTTTATGTCCTTCTCTCCTTGCTCCTTGAAGTAGTAGAAAGGGATCGCCTTTGTCGTCTTCTCACGTCGAAGAAGGATCCACCCGAAAGCCTCAACCTTTGGCTTCAACTTCAAGCTAGAAGTAACTAGGGTGCTAGAAGTGCTAGTCCTAGAACCCTAGATGAGAGTAAAGATTATCAAGAAGAGGTTTTTCTCAAGCTCAAGTGTTTCTCAACACATGAGAGGGGAGAGCTTGAGGAAGAGGAGGAACAAGAGAGAGAAAGTGTAGAATAGAATGAGAGAAAATATGAAGCATTCTCACATATATGTGTGTATTAATGCAAATTGAAAATTGTTAAGATAATTGTCATGGCTTAATCAAGACATGACCATTATCATTTCATTTTTAATGCAAATTGCAAGGATCAAAGAGCATCTTCCAAATGAAATGATGATGGTCAAATTGTCAACCTAGGTCAACAAGTCAAGAATGTCAAATGGTCAATAACCCTAACCATGCACAATTATATTAAACTAATTTCAATTAACAATAATACACACATAAGCATTGTAATGACCCCAAAATCTTTATACATTTGTATTATCCCTCTTCAAAAATATACCGTATTTATTTGTACTTGGTATTTTCCTCTTTCTATTAAATTTATTATTATTTTATTCCTCAATCTATTATGTATTTTTTTCTAGGTACAATTTCTTTTTCTTATATTTAAGTTTTTAACTTCTCATTCTTATTTTTTTCCTTTCATAAATATTTAACCCAAATCCATTATTTTTATTCTCCATAGCCCATCTAAAAAGCCCATTTTCTTTTTAAGCAACATCATATATTTAATTCTAATTAAATATATGCATGAACAACTTTATAGCTCATTGGTTAAGTCCTTGCATTATTATTCCATAAGTCGCATGTTCAAATCCCCATTCTTGCAATTATTTTTTATCATTTTTTATTCTTCCCATAACCTACAAATGAGACCTTTCATTTCCAAAATGAATGGTGACCTTTCATTTCTCTTTTAATTCTCATGTTAAATGCATATATTATTATTCACCATTACAACATCTTTATTTGTCCTCCTCCATCTTTTCCTTCCTCATATTTTTGTATCTCTCACTTCTTCCTCTTCACCAAGATGACAAGAAGAAGAACATGAAGAAGTCTTCAAGAAGGTCTCGCTAGTAACGCGAGGCTATCGGCGGATAGACAAGCCCGGTGACAATACCGGCTTGTGCATATAAGTCCCTTCTCTCTCCTTTCCCCCCATCTCTTTTTTTTCCTCTTGTCATGCATCGTGAACCCCTTATTCTTTTCATATCATAATCCATAAGAGAAGATACACATAAACATATACATATACATATACATAAGTTTAGATATATATGATTCTATATGGTTTAATAATATCTTATTATCTCTTGTTCAAATTAAAGTATTTTTAATTCTTTGTTCATGGCTAGGAATGTTTATTACAACTTGTGAGAACACAAATTTCATGCCACAATATATCTATAATGTCACATGAAATCGGTTTGTTTATTAAAAGAAAAATAGAAGCCTGCATAAAATACTAGTTAATCTTTCTGCCGATTTTAGTATACACATCAATACCTTTAGTTTTAAAATAATTTTTATAAATTAATTTTTAACTCTGAAAATTTCAGGAAATTTACATATGATAGAATATATTATTTTGTATACGCTGTAAAAATTTTAGATCGATCCGCATAACGGTTTAGGAATTACATCGTATTTATTCACTGATCGTAAAACAGAAAACTGCAGTTATCGGTCAATTTCTAGGACACATAACTTGGTATACCGGTATCCAAATTGAGCAAACTCAGATGTTTTTCATATCTACATCGAATGATATAGATTTTATTAGTTTTATAGTTTTACTGAAAACCTACCTAAGATAAAGAAAACTGCATTACAATATTAAGTGACGGATCTGGACAGAATCTGTCCTGATTCGCACATTGTTTTTAAATTGGACATAACTCGAACACCCGATATCCGTTTGTGACAAAATTTAGATGTGTAGATGAACCATTGATAGAACTATAATTTTCTGTATATTATATTACTTAGGAATGCATGAAACAACCTGATATAGGCTTTACAATACAATATATAGTTGCTGTCCAGAAATCTGAATTTCTGTTTTAAATGCTGATATTAAAATGATCATAACTAGAGCTTCAGAAATCCAAATCATATGAATATTGGTGTTTTCGATAAGTACATCGAAATACCTACAATTTTATAATAAGCTTTGTAACCTGAAACCCGATAGAAGTTAACTCAAACTGCGTTTTAAACATATGTGACGGTGCCGAATAGATTCTGATCCGTTTTGCGCGACGATACGAAAACATATATATCTCTCAAACCGGTAGTCGTATTTAGGTGAAACTGTAACTCACGCATGCAAAACACTTAGAGCCATATTTTTGTTTATGTTCTCGTATTCTTTCAACTTGATTAATTAGTCGTACATAATATTTCTTTACAGCATTGTTTATGGTAGTTACTCGAATAATATACTTGACTCATTTCATGTTATTCGAACATGTATACATATTTATATTGATCATTAAATTGTTGTATGTACATAAAGACGATAATTAAATACTTGAGGTGTATTTTGCAAACTATACAATATTACTTTTTACAATAAACCCCCTCAAGTTTTATAAATTACAATAAGGCCCCTAACAAATAAAGAACTACAAATTATCTTTCTTTTAGTCTGACTCGGGTTAGAGTCTGACTAATTCTGACTTGAATATAATTCAAGTCAATCTATATTTCAATTATATTCCAATACAACTTGAATACATGAATCCCAGAATCCAGTTAACAATCTGTTTGAATGAACCGAACCATGGATATTCCTTTTACATGATTTCCAGTATTCCATTTACATGACTCTACGGTTATAACCGTTTCCTGATATCATGGTTTCGGTCAGTCAATCAAGTCAATCAAGCAATCATTACAAGTTTACAAGATAACAATACAAATATGACATCGCGGGGTTTAAAGGGGTAGATTGGTACGGAAGATGTTAAAAGTGGAATGAGGTGGTCAGATTAAGACACCTAACCTATATTCAGTTGCTGTTGTACCGTGGCATAAACGGTTCCTTGTACTATACGTGCCCTTAGTCTCTGGCATATAGAGACTCCCCTCGTATACACTGGCATCTTTCTGTACCAAGCTACAAACAACATCGTTAAACAATATTCCACAATTTACTACAATACAATACTTTAGAAAATACTATACTCTGTCACTCTCATTCTTCATTCTTCTTTGGGACTTACCGAGCGACCTGTTCGCTGACGACATTCTATTTCTCTCTTCTTTGAATGTCGTCAGGTGCGTTGGACCAAGTTGAGACCGAGCCCACAAGTGAAGATTTGGAGCAGTTCCAGGAAGACCCAGAGCTCTAGACATTGTATCTTGTTCTTTCCAGTATTTCCTTTTATTGTTATGCCACTGTTTAGGCATCGCTTTTCATTTCAGTTGTATTTTCCTTTTCATGCATTGTACAAAGAATGTTATTAATAAAAGTTGCTGTTCTTTTATACTCTTGTCTCTTGTGATTATTTTATATTGCTTAGTTACGCTTAGCGTATGTACTTCTGAGTACATACGTAGCGGGCCTCGTCGCGTCTCCTTCGCCGTAAACTGGGAAGCGGGGCGTGACAGGTTTTGTTGGTGGCCCATGCAGGTCTGCGTGGACAACCTAAGCAATATAACACAAGAAACAGCAACTGAAAACATTCTTTACATTACATATTCCTTGAATCCATCTTGAACTCCACCTTCGGTTTCCTTGAACTCCATCTCTCCACTTTTGAATCCTTAATTCTTATTCATCCTTTCTATTTGTATCTTGTAGACTTATTAGCTCAATTGGTTAGAGTATCAATTGACGGAGCTCGAAGAAGATATCATCCTAATCCTGTTTCCTTACTCTGTTACATCATCCTTCTTGAGTAATTTCGAGGACGAAATTATTTATAAGGAGGGTAGAATGTAATGACCCCAAAATCTTTATACATTTGTATTATCCCTCTTCAAAAATATACCGTATTTATTTGTACTTGGTATTTTCCTCTTTCTATTAAATTTATTATTATTTTATTCCTCAATCTATTATGTATTTTTTTCTAGGTACAATTTCTTTTTCTTATATTTAAGTTTTTAACTTCTCATTCTTATTTTTTCCTGTCATAAATATTTAACCCAAATCCATTATTTTTATTCTCCATAGCCCATCTAAAAAGCCCATTTTCTTTTTAAGCAACATCATATATTTAATTCTAATTAAATATATGCATGAACAACTTTATAGCTCATTGGTTAAGTCCTTGCATTATTATTCCATAAGTCGCATGTTCAAATCCCCATTCTTGCAATTATTTTTTATCATTTTTTATTCTTCCCATAACCTACAAATGAGACCTTTCATTTCCAAAATGAATGGTGATCTTTCATTTCTCTTTTAATTCTCATGTTAAATGCATATATTATTATTCACCATTACAACATCTTTATTTGTCCTCCTCCATCTTTTCCTTCCTCATATTTTTGTATCTCTCACTTCTTCCTCTTCACCAAGATGACAAGAAGAAGAACATGAAGAAGTCTTCAAGAAGGTCTCGCTAGTAACGCGAGGCTATCGGCGGATAGACAAGCCCGGTGACAATACCGGCTTGTGCATATAAGTCCCTTCTCTCTCCTTTCCCCCCATCTCTTTTTTTTCCTCTTGTCATGCATCGTGAACCCCTTATTCTTTTCATATCATAATCCATAAGAGAAGATACACATAAACATATACATATACATATACATAAGTTTAGATATATATGATTCTATATGGTTTAATAATATCTTATTATCTCTTGTTCAAATTAAAGTATTTTTAATTCTTTGTTCATGGCTAGGAATGTTTATTACAACTTGTGAGAACACAAATTTCATGCCACAATATATCTATAATGTCACATGAAATCGGTTTGTTTATTAAAAGAAAAATAGAAGCCTGCATAAAATACTAGTTAATCTTTCTGCCGATTTTAGTATACACATCAATACCTTTAGTTTTAAAATAATTTTTATAAATTAATTTTTAACTCTGAAAATTTCAGGAAATTTACATATGATAGAATATATTATTTTGTATACGCTGTAAAAATTTTAGATCGATCCGCATAACGGTTTAGGAATTACATCGTATTTATTCACTGATCGTAAAACAGAAAACTGCAGTTATCGGTCAATTTCTAGGACACATAACTTGGTATACCGGTATCCAAATTGAGCAAACTCAGATGTTTTTCATATCTACATCGAATGATATAGATTTTATTAGTTTTATAGTTTTACTGAAAACCTACCTAAGATAAAGAAAACTGCATTACAATATTAAGTGACGGATCTGGACAGAATCTGTCCTGATTCGCACATTGTTTTTAAATTGGACATAACTCGAACACCCGATATCCGTTTGTGACAAAATTTAGATGTGTAGATGAACCATTGATAGAACTATAATTTTCTGTATATTATATTACTTAGGAATGCATGAAACAACCTGATATAGGCTTTACAATACAATATATAGTTGCTGTCCAGAAATCTGAATTTCTGTTTTAAATGCTGATATTAAAATGATCATAACTAGAGCTTCAGAAATCCAAATCATATGAATATTGGTGTTTTCGATAAGTACATCGAAATACCTACAATTTTATAATAAGCTTTGTAACCTGAAACCCGATAGAAGTTAACTCAAACTGCGTTTTAAACATATGTGACGGTGCCGAATAGATTCTGATCCGTTTTGCGCGACGATACGAAAACATATATATCTCTCAAACCGGTAGTCGTATTTAGGTGAAACTGTAACTCACGCATGCAAAACACTTAGAGCCATATTTTTGTTTATGTTCTCGTATTCTTTCAACTTGATTAATTAGTCGTACATAATATTTCTTTACAGCATTGTTTATGGTAGTTACTCGAATAATATACTTGACTCATTTCATGTTATTCGAACATGTATACATATTTATATTGATCATTAAATTGTTGTATGTACATAAAGACGATAATTAAATACTTGAGGTGTATTTTGCAAACTATACAATATTACTTTTTACAATAAACCCCCTCAAGTTTTATAAATTACAATAAGGCCCCTAACAAATAAAGAACTACAAATTATCTTTCTTTTAGTCTGACTCGGGTTAGAGTCTGACTAATTCTGACTTGAATATAATTCAAGTCAATCTATATTTCAATTATATTCCAATACAACTTGAATACATGAATCCCAGAATCCAGTTAACAATCTGTTTGAATGAACCGAACCATGGATATTCCTTTTACATGATTTCCAGTATTCCATTTACATGACTCTACGGTTATAACCGTTTCCTGATATCATGGTTTCGGTCAGTCAATCAAGTCAATCAAGCAATCATTACAAGTTTACAAGATAACAATACAAATATGACATCGCGGGGTTTAAAGGGGTAGATTGGTACGGAAGATGTTAAAAGTGGAATGAGGTGGTCAGATTAAGACACCTAACCTATATTCAGTTGCTGTTGTACCGTGGCATAAACGGTTCCTTGTACTATACGTGCCCTTAGTCTCTGGCATATAGAGACTCCCCTCGTATACACTGGCATCTTTCTGTACCAAGCTACAAACAACATCGTTAAACAATATTCCACAATTTACTACAATACAATACTTTAGAAAATACTATACTCTGTCACTCTCATTCTTCATTCTTCTTTGGGACTTACCGAGCGACCTGTTCGCTGACGACATTCTATTTCTCTCTTCTTTGAATGTCGTCAGGTGCGTTGGACCAAGTTGAGACCGAGCCCACAAGTGAAGATTTGGAGCAGTTCCAGGAAGACCCAGAGCTCTAGACATTGTATCTTGTTCTTTCCAGTATTTCCTTTTATTGTTATGCCACTGTTTAGGCATCGCTTTTCATTTCAGTTGTATTTTCCTTTTCATGCATTGTACAAAGAATGTTATTAATAAAAGTTGCTGTTCTTTTATACTCTTGTCTCTTGTGATTATTTTATATTGCTTAGTTACGCTTAGCGTATGTACTTCTGAGTACATACGTAGCGGGCCTCGTCGCGTCTCCTTCGCCGTAAACTGGGAAGCGGGGCGTGACAGGTTTTGTTGGTGGCCCATGCAGGTCTGCGTGGACAACCTAAGCAATATAACACAAGAAACAGCAACTGAAAACATTCTTTACATTACATATTCCTTGAATCCATCTTGAACTCCACCTTCGGTTTCCTTGAACTCCATCTCTCCACTTTTGAATCCTTAATTCTTATTCATCCTTTCTATTTGTATCTTGTAGACTTATTAGCTCAATTGGTTAGAGTATCAATTGACGGAGCTCGAAGAAGATATCATCCTAATCCTGTTTCCTTACTCTGTTACATCATCCTTCTTGAGTAATTTCGAGGACGAAATTATTTTTAAGGAGGGTAGAATGTAATGACCCCAAAATCTTTATACATTTGTATTATCCCTCTTCAAAAATATACCGTATTTATTTGTACTTGGTATTTTCCTCTTTCTATTAAATTTATTATTATTTTATTCCTCAATCTATTATGTATTTTTTTCTAGGTACAATTTCTTTTTCTTATATTTAAGTTTTTAACTTCTCATTCTTATTTTTTCCTGTCATAAATATTTAACCCAAATCCATTATTTTTATTCTCCATAGCCCATCTAAAAAGCCCATTTTCTTTTTAAGCAACATCATATATTTAATTCTAATTAAATATATGCATGAACAACTTTATAGCTCATTGGTTAAGTCCTTGCATTATTATTCCATAAGTCGCATGTTCAAATCCCCATTCTTGCAATTATTTTTTATCATTTTTTATTCTTCCCATAACCTACAAATGAGACCTTTCATTTCCAAAATGAATGGTGACCTTTCATTTCTCTTTTAATTCTCATGTTAAATGCATATATTATTATTCACCATTACAACATCTTTATTTGTCCTCCTCCATCTTTTCCTTCCTCATATTTTTGTATCTCTCACTTCTTCCTCTTCACCAAGATGACAAGAAGAAGAACATGAAGAAGTCTTCAAGAAGGTCTCGCTAGTAACGCGAGGCTATCGGCGGATAGACAAGCCCGGTGACAATACCGGCTTGTGCATATAAGTCCCTTCTCTCTCCTTTCCCCCCATCTCTTTTTTTTCCTCTTGTCATGCATCGTGAACCCCTTATTCTTTTCATATCATAATCCATAAGAGAAGATACACATAAACATATACATATACATATACATAAGTTTAGATATATATGATTCTATATGGTTTAATAATATCTTATTATCTCTTGTTCAAATTAAAGTATTTTTAATTCTTTGTTCATGGCTAGGAATGTTTATTACAACTTGTGAGAACACAAATTTCATGCCACAATATATCTATAATGTCACATGAAATCGGTTTGTTTATTAAAAGAAAAATAGAAGCCTGCATAAAATACTAGTTAATCTTTCTGCCGATTTTAGTATACACATCAATACCTTTAGTTTTAAAATAATTTTTATAAATTAATTTTTAACTCTGAAAATTTCAGGAAATTTACATATGATAGAATATATTATTTTGTATACGCTGTAAAAATTTTAGATCGATCCGCATAACGGTTTAGGAATTACATCGTATTTATTCACTGATCGTAAAACAGAAAACTGCAGTTATCGGTCAATTTCTAGGACACATAACTTGGTATACCGGTATCCAAATTGAGCAAACTCAGATGTTTTTCATATCTACATCGAATGATATAGATTTTATTAGTTTTATAGTTTTACTGAAAACCTACCTAAGATAAAGAAAACTGCATTACAATATTAAGTGACGGATCTGGACAGAATCTGTCCTGATTCGCACATTGTTTTTAAATTGGACATAACTCGAACACCCGATATCCGTTTGTGACAAAATTTAGATGTGTAGATGAACCATTGATAGAACTATAATTTTCTGTATATTATATTACTTAGGAATGCATGAAACAACCTGATATAGGCTTTACAATACAATATATAGTTGCTGTCCAGAAATCTGAATTTCTGTTTTAAATGCTGATATTAAAATGATCATAACTAGAGCTTCAGAAATCCAAATCATATGAATATTGGTGTTTTCGATAAGTACATCGAAATACCTACAATTTTATAATAAGCTTTGTAACCTGAAACCCGATAGAAGTTAACTCAAACTGCGTTTTAAACATATGTGACGGTGCCGAATAGATTCTGATCCGTTTTGCGCGACGATACGAAAACATATATATCTCTCAAACCGGTAGTCGTATTTAGGTGAAACTGTAACTCACGCATGCAAAACACTTAGAGCCATATTTTTGTTTATGTTCTCGTATTCTTTCAACTTGATTAATTAGTCGTACATAATATTTCTTTACAGCATTGTTTATGGTAGTTACTCGAATAATATACTTGACTCATTTCATGTTATTCGAACATGTATACATATTTATATTGATCATTAAATTGTTGTATGTACATAAAGACGATAATTAAATACTTGAGGTGTATTTTGCAAACTATACAATATTACTTTTTACAATAAACCCCCTCAAGTTTTATAAATTACAATAAGGCCCCTAACAAATAAAGAACTACAAATTATCTTTCTTTTAGTCTGACTCGGGTTAGAGTCTGACTAATTCTGACTTGAATATAATTCAAGTCAATCTATATTTCAATTATATTCCAATACAACTTGAATACATGAATCCCAGAATCCAGTTAACAATCTGTTTGAATGAACCGAACCATGGATATTCCTTTTACATGATTTCCAGTATTCCATTTACATGACTCTACGGTTATAACCGTTTCCTGATATCATGGTTTCGGTCAGTCAATCAAGTCAATCAAGCAATCATTACAAGTTTACAAGATAACAATACAAATATGACATCGCGGGGTTTAAAGGGGTAGATTGGTACGGAAGATGTTAAAAGTGGAATGAGGTGGTCAGATTAAGACACCTAACCTATATTCAGTTGCTGTTGTACCGTGGCATAAACGGTTCCTTGTACTATACGTGCCCTTAGTCTCTGGCATATAGAGACTCCCCTCGTATACACTGGCATCTTTCTGTACCAAGCTACAAACAACATCGTTAAACAATATTCCACAATTTACTACAATACAATACTTTAGAAAATACTATACTCTGTCACTCTCATTCTTCATTCTTCTTTGGGACTTACCGAGCGACCTGTTCGCTGACGACATTCTATTTCTCTCTTCTTTGAATGTCGTCAGGTGCGTTGGACCAAGTTGAGACCGAGCCCACAAGTGAAGATTTGGAGCAGTTCCAGGAAGACCCAGAGCTCTAGACATTGTATCTTGTTCTTTCCAGTATTTCCTTTTATTGTTATGCCACTGTTTAGGCATCGCTTTTCATTTCAGTTGTATTTTCCTTTTCATGCATTGTACAAAGAATGTTATTAATAAAAGTTGCTGTTCTTTTATACTCTTGTCTCTTGTGATTATTTTATATTGCTTAGTTACGCTTAGCGTATGTACTTCTGAGTACATACGTAGCGGGCCTCGTCGCGTCTCCTTCGCCGTAAACTGGGAAGCGGGGCGTGACAGGTTTTGTTGGTGGCCCATGCAGGTCTGCGTGGACAACCTAAGCAATATAACACAAGAAACAGCAACTGAAAACATTCTTTACATTACATATTCCTTGAATCCATCTTGAACTCCACCTTCGGTTTCCTTGAACTCCATCTCTCCACTTTTGAATCCTTAATTCTTATTCATCCTTTCTATTTGTATCTTGTAGACTTATTAGCTCAATTGGTTAGAGTATCAATTGACGGAGCTCGAAGAAGATATCATCCTAATCCTGTTTCCTTACTCTGTTACATCATCCTTCTTGAGTAATTTCGAGGACGAAATTATTTTTAAGGAGGGTAGAATGTAATGACCCCAAAATCTTTATACATTTGTATTATCCCTCTTCAAAAATATACCGTATTTATTTGTACTTGGTATTTTCCTCTTTCTATTAAATTTATTATTATTTTATTCCTCAATCTATTATGTATTTTTTTCTAGGTACAATTTCTTTTTCTTATATTTAAGTTTTTAACTTCTCATTCTTATTTTTTCCTGTCATAAATATTTAACCCAAATCCATTATTTTTATTCTCCATAGCCCATCTAAAAAGCCCATTTTCTTTTTAAGCAACATCATATATTTAATTCTAATTAAATATATGCATGAACAACTTTATAGCTCATTGGTTAAGTCCTTGCATTATTATTCCATAAGTCGCATGTTCAAATCCCCATTCTTGCAATTATTTTTTATCAATTTTTATTCTTCCCATAACCTACAAATGAGACCTTTCATTTCCAAAATGAATGGTGACCTTTCATTTCTCTTTTAATTCTCATGTTAAATGCATATATTATTATTCACCATTACAACATCTTTATTTGTCCTCCTCCATCTTTTCCTTCCTCATATTTTTGTATCTCTCACTTCTTCCTCTTCACCAAGATGACAAGAAGAAGAACATGAAGAAGTCTTCAAGAAGGTCTCGCTAGTAACGCGAGGCTATCGGCGGATAGACAAGCCCGGTGACAATACCGGCTTGTGCATGTAAGTCCCTTCTCTCTCCTTTCCCCCCATCTCTTTTTTTTCCTCTTGTCATGCATCGTGAACCCCTTATTCTTTTCATATCATAATCCATAAGAGAAGATACACATAAACATATACATATACATATACATAAGTTTAGATATATATGATTCTATATGGTTTAATAATATCTTATTATCTCTTGTTCAAATTAAAGTATTTTTAATTCTTTGTTCATGGCTAGGAATGTTTATTACAACTTGTGAGAACACAAATTTCATGCCACAATATATCTATAATGTCACATGAAATCGGTTTGTTTATTAAAAGAAAAATAGAAGCCTGCATAAAATACTAGTTAATCTTTCTGCCGATTTTAGTATACACATCAATACCTTTAGTTTTAAAATAATTTTTATAAATTAATTTTTAACTCTGAAAATTTCAGGAAATTTACATATGATAGAATATATTATTTTGTATACGCTGTAAAAATTTTAGATCGATCCGCATAACGGTTTAGGAATTACATCGTATTTATTCACTGATCGTAAAACAGAAAACTGCAGTTATCGGTAAATTTCTAGGACACATAACTTGGTATACCGGTATCCAAATTGAGCAAACTCAGATGTTTTTAATATCTACATTGAATGATATAGATTTTATTAGTTTTATAGTTTTACTGAAAACCTACCTAAGATAAAGAAAACTGCATTACAATATTAAGTGACGGATCTGGACAGAATCTGTCCTGATTCGCACATTGTTTTTAAATTGGACATAACTCGAACACCCGATATCCGTTTGTGACAAAATTTAGATGTGTAGATGCACCATTGATAGAACTATAATTTTCTGTATATTATATTACTTAGGAATGCATGAAACAACCTGATATAGGCTTTACAATACAATATATAGTTGCTGTCCAGAAATCTGAATTTCTGTTTTAAATGCTGATATTAAAATGATCATAACTAGAGCTTCAGAAATCCAAATCATATGAATCTTGGTGTTTTCGATAAGTACATCGAAATACCTACAATTTTATAATAAGCTTTGTAACCTGAAACCCGATAGAAGTTAACTCAAACTGCGTTTTAAACATATGTGACGGTGCCGAATAGATTCTGATCCGTTTTGCGCGACGATACGAAAACGTATATATCTCTCAAACCGGTAGTCGTATTTAGGTGAAACTGTAACTCACGCATGCAAAACACTTAGAGCCATATTTTTGTTTATGTTCTCATATTCTTTCAACTTGATTAATTAGTCGTACATAATATTTCTTTACAGCATTGTTTATGGTAGTTACTCGAATAATATACTTGACTCATTTCATGTTATTCGAACATCTATACATATTTATCTTGATCATTAAATTGTTGTATGTACATAAAGACGATAATTAAATACTTGAGGTGTATTTTGCAAACTATACAATATTACTTTTTACAATAAACCCCCTCAAGTTTTATAAATTACAATAAGGCCCCTAACAAATAAAGAACTACAAATTATCTTTCTTTTAGTCTGACTCGGGTTAGAGTCTGACTAATTCTGACTTGAATATAATTCAAGTCAATCTATATTTCAATTATATTCCAATACAACTTGAATACATGAATCCCAGAATCCAGTTAACAATCTGTTTGAATGAACCGAACCATGGATATTCCTTTTACATGATTTCCAGTATTCCATTTACATGACTCTACGGTTATAACCGTTTCCTGATATCATGGTTTCGGTCAGTCAATCAAGTCAATCAAGCAATCATTACAAGTTTACAAGATAACAATACAAATATGACATCGCGGGGTTTAAAGGGGTAGATTGGTACGGAAGATGTTAAAAGTGGAATGAGGTGGTCAGATTAAGACACCTAACCTATATTCAGTTGCTGTTGTACCGTGGCATAAACGGTTCCTTGTACTATACGTGCCCTTAGTCTCTGGCATATAGAGACTCCCCTCGTATACACTGGCATCTTTCTGTACCAAGCTACAAACAACATCGTTAAACAATATTCCACAATTTACTACAATACAATACTTTAGAAAATACTATACTCTGTCACTCTCATTCTTCATTCTTCTTTGGGACTTACCGAGCGACCTGTTCGCTGACGACATTCTATTTCTCTCTTCTTTGAATGTCGTCAGGTGCGTTGGACCAAGTTGAGACCGAGCCCACAAGTGAAGATTTGGAGCAGTTCCAGGAAGACCCAGAGCTCTAGACATTGTATCTTGTTCTTTCCAGTATTTCCTTTTATTGTTATGCCACTGTTTAGGCATCGCTTTTCATTTCAGTTGTATTTTCCTTTTCATGCATTGTACAAAGAATGTTATTAATAAAAGTTGCTGTTCTTTTATACTCTTGTCTCTTGTGATTATTTTATATTGCTTAGTTACGCTTAGCGTATGTACTACTGAGTACATACGTAGCGGGCCTCGTCGCGTCTCCTTCGCCGTAAACTGGGAAGCGGGGCGTGACAGGTTTTGTTGGTGGCCCATGCAGGTCTGCGTGGACAACCTAAGCAATATAACACAAGAAACAGCAACTGAAAACATTCTTTACATTACATATTCCTTGAATCCATCTTGAACTCCACCTTCGGTTTCCTTGAACTCCATCTCTCCACTTTTGAATCCTTAATTCTTATTCATCCTTTCTATTTGTATCTTGTAGACTTATTAGCTCAATTGGTTAGAGTATCAATTGACGGAGCTCGAAGAAGATATCATCCTAATCCTGTTTCCTTACTCTGTTACATCATCCTTCTTGAGTAATTTCGAGGACGAAATTATTTTTAAGGAGGGTAGAATGTAATGACCCCAAAATCTTTATACATTTGTATTATCCCTCTTCAAAAATATACCGTATTTATTTGTACTTGGTATTTTCCTCTTTCTATTAAATTTATTATTATTTTATTCCTCAATCTATTATGTATTTTTTTCTAGGTACAATTTCTTTTTCTTATATTTAAGTTTTTAACTTCTCATTCTTATTTTTTCCTGTCATAAATATTTAACCCAAATCCATTATTTTTATTCTCCATAGCCCATCTAAAAAGCCCATTTTCTTTTTAAGCAACATCATATATTTAATTCTAATTAAATATATGCATGAACAACTTTATAGCTCATTGGTTAAGTCCTTGCATTATTATTCCATAAGTCGCATGTTCAAATCCCCATTCTTGCAATTATTTTTTATCATTTTTTATTCTTCCCATAACCTACAAATGAGACCTTTCATTTCCAAAATGAATGGTGACCTTTCATTTCTCTTTTAATTCTCATGTTAAATGCATATATTATTATTCACCATTACAACATCTTTATTTGTCCTCCTCCATCTTTTCCTTCCTCATATTTTTGTATCTCTCACTTCTTCCTCTTCACCAAGATGACAAGAAGAAGAACATGAAGAAGTCTTCAAGAAGGTCTCGCTAGTAACGCGAGGCTATCGGCGGATAGACAAGCCCGGTGACAATACCGGCTTGTGCATGTAAGTCCCTTCTCTCTCCTTTCCCCCCATCTCTTTTTTTTCCTCTTGTCATGCATCGTGAACCCCTTATTCTTTTCATATCATAATCCATAAGAGAAGATACACATAAACATATACATATACATATACATAAGTTTAGATATATATGATTCTATATGGTTTAATAATATCTTATTATCTCTTGTTCAAATTAAAGTATTTTTAATTCTTTGTTCATGGCTAGGAATGTTTATTACAACTTGTGAGAACACAAATTTCATGCCACAATATATCTATAATGTCACATGAAATCGGTTTGTTTATTAAAAGAAAAATAGAAGCCTGCATAAAATACTAGTTAATCTTTCTGCCGATTTTAGTATACACATCAATACCTTTAGTTTTAAAATAATTTTTATAAATTAATTTTTAACTCTGAAAATTTCAGGAAATTTACATATGATAGAATATATTATTTTGTATACGCTGTAAAAATTTTAGATCGATCCGCATAACGGTTTAGGAATTACATCGTATTTATTCACTGATCGTAAAACAGAAAACTGCAGTTATCGGTAAATTTCTAGGACACATAACTTGGTATACCGGTATCCAAATTGAGCAAACTCAGATGTTTTTAATATCTACATCGAATGATATAGATTTTATTAGTTTTATAGTTTTACTGAAAACCTACCTAAGATAAAGAAAACTGCATTACAATATTAAGTGACGGATCTGGACAGAATCTGTCCTGATTCGCACATTGTTTTTAAATTGGACATAACTCGAACACCCGATATCCGTTTGTGACAAAATTTAGATGTGTAGATGCACCATTGATAGAACTATAATTTTCTGTATATTATATTACTTAGGAATGCATGAAACAACCTGATATAGGCTTTACAATACAATATATAGTTGCTGTCCAGAAATCTGAATTTCTGTTTTAAATGCTGATATTAAAATGATCATAACTAGAGCTTCAGAAATCCAAATCATATGAATCTTGGTGTTTTCGATAAGTACATCGAAATACCTACAATTTTATAATAAGCTTTGTAACCTGAAACCCGATAGAAGTTAACTCAAACTGCGTTTTAAACATATGTGACGGTGCCGAATAGATTCTGATCCGTTTTGCGCGACGATACGAAAACGTATATATCTCTCAAACCGGTAGTCGTATTTAGGTGAAACTGTAACTCACGCATGCAAAACACTTAGAGCCATATTTTTGTTTATGTTCTCATATTCTTTCAACTTGATTAATTAGTCGTACATAATATTTCTTTACAGCATTGTTTATGGTAGTTACTCGAATAATATACTTGACTCATTTCATGTTATTCGAACATGTATACATATTTATCTTGATCATTAAATTGTTGTATGTACATAAAGACGATAATTAAATACTTGAGGTGTATTTTGCAAACTATACAATATTACTTTTTACAATAAACCCCCTCAAGTTTTATAAATTACAATAAGGCCCCTAACAAATAAAGAACTACAAATTATCTTTCTTTTAGTCTGACTCGGGTTAGAGTCTGACTAATTCTGACTTGAATATAATTCAAGTCAATCTATATTTCAATTATATTCCAATACAACTTGAATACATGAATCCCAGAATCCAGTTAACAATCTGTTTGAATGAACCGAACCATGGATATTCCTTTTACATGATTTCCAGTATTCCATTTACATGACTCTACGGTTATAACCGTTTTCTGATATCATGGTTTCGGTCAGTCAATCAAGTCAATCAAGCAATCATTACAAGTTTACAAGATAACAATACAAATATGACATCGCGGGGTTTAAAGGGGTAGATTGGTACGGAAGATGTTAAAAGTGGAATGAGGTGGTCAGATTAAGACACCTAACATATATTCAGTTGCTGTTGTACCGTGGCATAAACGGTTCCTTGTACTATACGTGCCCTTAGTTTCTGGCATATAGAGACTCCCCTCGTATACACTGGCATCTTTCTGTACCAAGCTACAAACAACATCGTTAAACAATATTCCACAATTTACTACAATACAATACTTTAGAAAATACTATACTCTGTCACTCTCATTCTTCATTCTTCTTTGGGACTTACCGAGCGACCTGTTCGCTGACGACATTCTATTTCTCTCTTCTTTGAATGTCGTCAGGTGCGTTGGACCAAGTTGAGACCGAGCCCACAAGTGAAGATTTGGAGCAGTTCCAGGAAGACCCAGAGCTCTAGACATTGTATCTTGTTCTTTCCAGTATTTCCTTTTATTGTTATGCCACTGTTTAGGCATCGCTTTTCATTTCAGTTGTATTTTCCTTTTCATGCATTGTACAAAGAATGTTATTAATAAAAGTTGCTGTTCTTTTATACTCTTGTCTCTTGTGATTATTTTATATTGCTTAGTTACGCTTAGCGTATGTACTTCTGAGTACATACGTAGCGGGCCTCGTCGCGTCTCCTTCGCCGTAAACTGGGAAGCGGGGCGTGACAAGCATTAGGGTTAGCAAAATGACAATGGTCACTAACCCTAATCAAAGTCCTCTTCCTCTGTCTCAATCAACTGTGCATACGCACCCGCATTCGTGATCCGAGGAACACGAATACAAAGAGATAAAACCAATCCCAAATCATATACTAGGATCTGGCTTAAACCAAAGCCCGCTAGTATAAGCTGTCCGGACAGCAAACGTGCACAAGTGCGCGGATGTGAACGAACCCTGTCGCAAAACCATGCGACCTCTACTCATTTTGCCTAAAGGCGAATAGCTCTCTGTGTGGGACTCTAAAGACTCGACACCACGCTGGCAGTGGGTTTAACCACAGACCGCAAGCGGCACTAGCTGTACGTAACGGTCCCCAGGTAGATGCCGATAAGAAGACTGACGAGGTGACCCCATCTGAACTCCTACTGAGCCTGTATGTGACAGTCTCCGTACAGTCCGGTCTGTTCGTCTGATACATCGCATGGCGGGCCTAGGGGGCGGTGAACGTCAGTCCCCTAATAGCGGTACAAGTCGTGTCGGAGTGTAGCCCAGAACACCCTGAGATAACACTGGAAACCTACCAGTATATCTCGCTTGCCCTGGCCAGGGACTACTTGTGTAATGGCTCTCCTGGACACAGCGCGATGTCAACCCCCAATACCGGGAGAGACGAATCCTGTCTAACCGTCACTGCCTCCAAGTGCTTCGGGACTGCACCCAAAAACTACCTGTTTGCATGACTCCTTTGAGCCGTAGTAGGGTAGTAATCAAAGTGCAGTGGGAACACACTCGAGGCGAAGTGACAGTGTCAAGTCAGCGGACTAAGCTGTACTCATGTCACCTGGGAACTAATAACTGACGATAGGTATAATACCAACCAACAGTTCCCGACGAGTCCTGTCCAGTGTACTCGTAACCTAACGAGCACCCGCATACTATCTCAAGTACGACGTACTGACGGCTGTGGGACAGACCGTCTCCCACGCTGGGATGAGAAGCGCATACGCTAGTCTACTCCGGAGTATCGATACCCTGTCTCGATAGTCCAACGACCAGGGACCTGTATAAGGATGTGCTTATGGATTACCCAGCCCCCACGAGTGTGAGCGCCATCACAACGCTGGTAATCAAGCAAAGATCCTAAGGGCTCTACTAATATGTATATAAGCGATATGCTAAAAGAAACACATGCACATATTGAAGTAGAGACAAACCAAGTAGCATACTACCATTTCGAGCAAGATTGTATATACAACTGTGAATATCCCAAGCTTCCATCAAGTAATATACATACTAGTATGATACAGTAATGGCCTCTAGGGCATATACACTAACAATAAGAACATGGGGCAAAAATCCATATCGGGAGTTTCTAAAGAAACTGAAACTTGCTAGTGTTGCATACCATTTGGAGTTTGATGAATGTTGGTAGGATTCCTTCAACATTATCATACGATGATATTTGGATCCTGATCCTACTGTGGGTATATGCTACTTATCAGGAGATTCGTCACTTAACGATCAATGCTATAAACCAAGTAGGTGTCGAGAAAGGTGTCAGCGGGGCTACGCCTCTAGAGAAAAGAGGTTATTTAATTAAGGAACTTCGCGAAAGCGTTGGAAAACCTCCCTCGAAGTACCGACACTAGCCTAGCTGAACGGTTAAGCAAGTATTGTACAGTGAGAATAGTCCTGGCTAATTCTTCTTTTATGGTTTGAGGAAGGATTCGAGAAATAGTGAGAGCCATCCAGTTTAGATAAATTAAAAACCAATCTAAACTTGCAAGAGCATCATGCTAAAGTGTTTTCTTCTCTCTCTCTCATTGCAGCGACCTTGTGACCATGACTAGGTTACATCTAGATAACAAGTTGACTGAATCTAACTTATTTGACTGGCAAAAGTCTGTCCAGATGTCCATTGCCTATGACAAGCTGGACCACCCTATTACTACTCAAGATCCCACCGTCCCAGGTCCAGTTTCCACCGTCGCAGATATGGATATCCGTCAGACAAAGGAAAAGGATAAAGCGAAAGCCAAGTGCCTCGTGTTTGCTTCAGTTGATGGTATATACCAGAAGCAGCACGAGAAGATGGACTCAGTTTCCATCTTTCTCCATAACAAAGATTTATATGGAGAGCAATCTCATAGCGCAAGATATGAGACCTTGAAAGAAATAATTCAAGCAAGGTCGGCTGACGGGTCATCTGTAGGGGACGACGTCCTTACGATGACTAGCTATATTGATGAGCTCAAGGACCTGGAGACCACGTTGAGAAACAGGTCATATGCTGACTTATTTCCACAGTCCCTACCCTCTACTTACACCCTGAAAGAAACCAGGGAGACACAAGCTCTGCTTAATGGGGGACCTTCTTCTTCTACATCCAGGACGAAAGCAAAGGGTGAAAAGAAGAAGACCTCTATAAAGCCGATATACGGTGTCAGTAAAATAGGAGGAAATGGAAGAGCAAGAGTTTCGGGACTTGGTGTAGGTAAGGAGGGATGTTCCTATTGTTATGGGAACGGGCATTGGCAGAAGGATTGCAGGGCTTTGGAAGCCAGTAGCCAGGATACGAAGCATGTTGTGGCTTCAGCCTCAAGTGTGTTTGTAATTGAGAACTGTTTGTCAATTAACTCTACTTCTTGGGTACTAGATACCGGAGCAGGATCTCATATCTGTAATTCGTTACATGCTTTGAGAAACCGTAAAGTTATAAGGGTAGGTGATTTGTCTCTCAGAGTTGCAAACGGAATGAGCGTGGACGCTGAATCCGTGGGAGAATATCGCCTAGGTTTGACAAGTGGGCAGATATTGATTCTACGTAACTGTCTGTATGTACCTAGTTTGACTTGTAATATCATATCAGTATCCTCGCTTTCGAGAGAGGGATATGACTTTACATTCATAAACGATGTAGTTCACATCCACCTAAATCAAGTTCTGATTGGGTCCGGTACATTAGATGACGGTATATACGTATTGAATCAAGCTCAGGTTTTCAATGTCCAGAACACACTTAAAAGAAAGTCTCCAGAAATAAATCAGGCTTTCTTATGGCATTATAGACTAGGTCGCATCAATGAAACACGATTAACGAAGTTACATAGAGAAGGATATTTGAATCCGTTCGAATATCAATCTTATACCACTTGTGAATCTTGTCTCATGGGAAAGATGACAAAGACTCCGTTTACTGGACATGGAGTAAGAGCGAGCGAGCTCTTAGGACTCATACACAGTGACGTGTGCGGTCCAATGTCTACCCATGCGAGAGGTGGTTATTCCTACTTCATTACTTTTACGGATGATTTCTCTAGGTATGGATATATCTTCTTAATGAAGCATAAATCCGAGGCTTTTGAGAAATTCCAGGAATACAAGAGTGAAGTGGAAAACCAAACAGGCAAAAGTATTAAGACACTGAGATCTGATTGAGGTGGAGAATACTTAAGTGCCGAGTTCCTAGGTTACTTAAAAGAGAATGGAATTCTCTCTCAGCTTACTCCTCCATACATACCAAAACACAACGGTGTATCGGAAAGGAGGAATCGAACCCTATTGGATATGGTTCGTTCCATGATGATTAAGGCTGAGTTACCGCGATCATTCTAGGGTTATTCACTAGAATCAGCTGCATATCTTTTGAACAAGGTTCCAACCAAAACTGTGCCTACCACACCATATCAGATGTGGAGTGGGAAGAAACCCTATCTTCAGTACCTGAAGACATGGGGATGTCCAGCTTTTGTAAAAAAGCAGCATCCGGACAAGCTCGAGGTACGCTCAGTAGAGTGTAAGTTTGTGGGATATCCAAAGAACTCCATGGGATATTGTTTCTATTACGCAGAGGAACAAAAGGTTTTTGTTTCTCGTCATGCCCGCTTCTTAGAAACTGAATTTTTAGAAAATCAAAAGAGTGGGAGCGCAGTAGAACTGGAAGAAATTACAGAACCACAAGCTGTTACTGAAAGTTTGGTAGAACAAGAAGTTTCAGAAGAAATGGACATACCAGCGCCTATCCGCAGAAGTAGTAGGCAGTCTCATTTGCCCGAGAGATACTACGGTTTTCTCATAGACGGGGATCGAGAAGATTGCGTCATTGACAATGACGACCCTACTAGCTTCCAGCAAGCCATTCAGAGCGGCGACTCGGTAAAATGGCTGGATGCAATGCGGACCGAAATGGAGTCCATGTACACTAATAAAGTATGGACTTTGGACATTGCTCCAGATGGGGTAAAACCCGTAGGATGCAAATGGATCTTCAGAAAGAAGATTGGTGTAGATGGACAGGTTGAAACCTATAAGGCTAGACTTGTTGCAAAGGGTTTCCGTCAAAGACCTGGTTTGGACTATGACGAAACCTTTTCTCCAGTGGCTATGCTCAAATCCATTCGGGTCCTTCTTGCTATTGCTGCCTTCCATGATTATGAGATCTGGCAGATGGACGTAAAGACGACCTTTCTAAATGGTAATTTGGAAGAGTGCGTCTATATGGATCAGCCAGAGGGATTCATTCAGAGTGGGAGCGGCGGTAAAGTGTGCAAGCCGCTTAAGTCCATTTATGGACTAAAGCAGGCATCGCGGAGTTGGAACATCTGTTTTGATGATACTGTCAAAGAATTCGACTTTATCAAGAATCCAGATGAACCATGCATATACAGTAAGATTATAGGGAGAGTTGTTGTATTCCTCGTCTTGTACGTGGATGACATTCTCCTAATAGGAAATGATATTCCTATGCTACAGTCAGTCAAAAGATTCTTGTCACAGAAGTTCTCCATGAAGGACCTGGGTGATGCCACCTACATTCTGGGGATCCAGATCTATCGTGATAGATCAAAGAGGATGTTGGGACTTTCGCAGTCCAGGTACATAGACACCATATTAAAAAGATTCAGTATGGATGATTCTAAGCGCGGTAACCTACCGGCTTGTCACGGAATCACCCTCTCCAAAGAGATGTCTCCCAAGACTGATTTGGAAAAGGGATCGTATGTCGATTATACCCTACGCTTCTGCGGTAGGCTCTATAATGTATGCGATATTATATACCAGACCAGATGTAGCATACGCATTAAGCGTTGTAAGCCGGTATCAGGCAAACCCAGGGGAGAAGCACTGGATAGCAGTAAAGAACATTCTCAAGTACCTGAGGAGGACTAAGGAGATGTTCTTGGTGTATGGCGGAAAAGACCTCCAGATCGAGGCCTTTGCTGACTCCGGCTTCCAGAGTGACAAGGATGACTCCAAGTCCATGTCGGGTTATGTCTTTATCCTCAATGGAGGGGCGGTCTGTTGGAAGAGTTCCAAGCAGGAGACCATTGCTGACTCAACAATGGAAGCGGAGTACATAGCTGCTTGCGATGCCGCAAAAGAAACTGTCTGGATGAAGAAGTTCCTCACAGAACTTCAGGTGGTTCCTACCTGTGTTGGTCCAATACCTCTGTATTGCGACAACAACAGCGCTATAGGTTTAGCGAAGGAACCCAGGTCCCATCAGAAGTCCAGACACATCTTAAGGCGGTATCACCTGATCAAGGAGATCGTAGATCACCGGGAGATCGAGGTAAAGAGAGTAAATACAGAGGATAACATTGCTGATCCATTCACGAAGGCCCTACCTCAGATTCAGTTCGAGAGGCAACTCGAGATCATCGGTCTTCGATACGCCAATACATGGCCCTAGTGCAAGTGGGAGATTGTTAGTGTTTATGCCCTAGAAGGCCATTACTGTATCATACTAGTTTGTATATTACTTAATGGAAGCTTGGGATATTCACATGTATATAACAGTCTTGCTAAACATGGTAGTATGCTACTTGGTTTTTCTATCTTAATATGTGAGTATACGTATTGATAGAGCTCTTAGGATCTTGCTTGACTACCAGCGTTGTGATGGCAGTCATACTAGTAGGGGCTGGGTAGTCTATAAGCACATCCTTATTCAGGTCCCTAGTCGTAGGATTATCGAGACAAGGCATCGATACTCCGGAGTAGACTAGTGTGTACGCTTCTCATCCCAGTTGGGGAGATGGTCTGTCCCACAGCCGTCAGTACGTTGTACTGGAGATAGTATGCAGGTGCTCGTTAGGTTACGGGTACACCGGACAGGACTCACAGGGAACTGTTGGTTGGTTTTATACCAGTCGTCAGTTAACAGTTCCCAGATGACATGAGTACAGCATAGTCCGCAGACTTGACACTGCTACTTCGCCTCGAATGTGTCCCACTGTTCTTAGATTGCTACCCTACCACGGCTCAAAGGAGTCGTGCAAACAGGTAGCAGTTGGGTGCAGTCCCGAGCACTTGGAGGCAGTGGCGGTTAGACAGGGTTCGTCTCTCCAGGTATTGGGGGTTGATATCGCGCTGTGTCAGAGATCCATTACGCAAAGTCCCTGGTCAGGGCAAGCGAGATTTGCTGGTAGGTTCCAGTAGTTTCTCAGGGTGTAATGGGCTTCACTCCGACACGACTTATACCGCTATTAGGGGACTGACGCTTGCCGCCCCCTAGGCCCGATATGCGATACTCTTAGACGAACAGACCGGACTGTACGGAGATTTTCACATCAGACTCAGTAGGAGTTCGAATGGGTTTCCTCATCGGCCTTCTTATCGACATCTACATGGGGACCGTTACGTACAGCTAGTGCCGCTTGCGGTCTGTGATTAAACCCACTGCCAGCGTAGTAGTCGAGTCTCTAGAGTCCCACACAGAGAGTTTCCCTACTCCAGGCGAAACGATATAGAGGTCGTATGGTTTTACGATAAGGGTTCGGACGCATACGTGTGTTTACGCACGTACGACATCCGGACAGTTTTTACTAGCCGGCTTTGGTTTAAGCCAGTTTCTAGTATCCGGTTATTGGATTTATACAGTCTAAAGTTTTTCCGTGTTTTCACGGATAGGAGGGGCGTTCTCGTAATTACGCGAGAAGCTTCTAGAAGATGGTGACTTGGGGGTTAAGGTGGCATATGCATTAAATGAGATTAGTGAGTCATATGAGTGATTCATCCATATCATTAATGCATCATAAATGCTTAATGACTCATGGAGATGAATCACCCTCTTGTATTTATGAAGCATGATTATTCATCCTTTATTTTCTTTTATTGGATAAATGATAATGCTTGATATATATTATGATAGATCATTATCTCATCTCATTCTCTTGCTCACTTTCTCTCTTCTCAAGCTCTCTCTCTTCAAACCCTAATCCTTCCCTCTCATTTGTTGAGACCAAGGATTAGATTAGACTACTTAAACCTTAACCATTCTCTATATCACCTAGGTTACTTAGATTAGCGATTTAAGAAACCTAGTTACCTCAAGTTAGAGGTGAAGCTTGTAGTAAAGCTCTCGGGTGGATCATCTACTACATAGAGAAGGCCGGAGAGGACGTGGAGAACGGAAAGACATAGGACACGGTTCATTAGGTATAATCACTTCACATAGTAGTTTAGAACTTCTATGTTAGTTGTTAGTTATCGTTTAGCACCGATTCTTACGGTTAGTCGATGTTTAAGCAAAGAACAAGATCGTTTTTCATATTTCCGCCTCCCCGCAAGTCGTGGGGTGTTGCACATCGACTTACACAAATCGCCAATTCCATCAGGCACTGAGGAAGATTCCTCGAGGATAGAGGGATGTGCCTCTAGCTAGGAGGAACGTGCCACGGCGATAGGCTTATGCCTTAGCAGCCGTAGAAGCTGAGACAGTTGACCAAGGTAACACTAGTAAGTCTCTTTCACATTTTTAAAAACCCTTGTATCACTTTATTATTTTTCATACACTATCAGTATTTCGGTCACCAAACTTTTCTTGAATCTGTTACACTTCCTTTTAAAAATTTCGAGGACGAAATTTTTTTAGGGAGGGTAGAATGCAACAACCCCGAACTTTCTGTAAAAAAAATTCAAAAATCCAGAAAGGGGTACTTTTTCCTGAGCACAAGTTATAAGTTTGTTTTGCTTTTTAATAGCAAGAAGAAGCTTGTAGCTCATTGGTAATACCTTGCACTGCTGATCCAAGCCACCAAAGTTCAAATCCCATCACCCAAATTATTTTTTAATATTGTTTTCTTTTAAATTTTTAGAAGTCCAAGGGTTTAAACGTGCATAACTCGTAAAAACTCCACTACACATATAAAACAAACTGACCCAGGGGCTACACCATACGACATAGGACACGTGGCAGCGAGCCCCGGCCCGACTCGACCGACTCGGGCCGGCGACTCGGTCGACTCGGGCCGGCGACTCGGTCGACTCGGCCCGCCGCCGCCTGCTGAGTTGAGCCGGATCGCCGAGTTGTCAACAGGAAAAGTGTCTTTTGGCCTCCCCATTACCCCTGTACACTTTAAATTTCCTGCAATTTAACAGAGCTCTTTAAAACCACATTAAACCATATTCTTAATACAATTCTTAATACATTTCAATTCAACCTTTCACCTACCCTAACCCTAGTTTTACCCTATAAATACTATCCCTAAACACACACCCCTCACTCACAATTCTGTCCAAACTCTCAAGAAATTCCTCTAGAAATTTTGTGTACAAGTGGAGTTAGCGAAGGGCGAATTTCCGACGACGACTCTAATAGCTTCCGGCGACGAAACGATGCACCGGCAAATCCTACTTCCTCCTATCCCTCTTCTCTTGACTCTGAACCAGTAAGTCCTACCTCCCTCTTCTATTCTCTAATCTTAAAACTCCTTTTAATAAAACCCGACGGAAGCGGAGTTAATCCGACTTCCGATTCGGTTTTCTTTAAAAAGATCAATTTTCTACAAATAAAACCATGCTAAACTCTTACATCTTGACTATTAATCATTAACAAAATATATTGAACAAGTTTCATAACAAAATATTTCATTTTGTAACTTTTACCGCTCTTTTTCACTAAAATACCATGTAGTTTACTTTCTACTTTAAAACATCATTAAATTTGCTATACCGTTAGATAGATCACGAGGTAATGACCTACCTCCTCACAACACTCATATGCAACATAGCACAATACCTTTCGGGAACATAGAATACGGGAAAATGAAACTTCACATATAAATACCACTAACTATTAAAACCGTTTTCTATAAAATTATGTATTTTTATAAATCATTGCAAAGCGCCGCTACAACCCATTTTGGGGAATCCGACTGGGATGGTGCGGATTATCGCACATCCCTGGGCTTAGTAGTGCAAGATGCAGACCTCCGCAAGGAGCATTCGGTCTCGAGAGATTTAAAATATAAATATCTTAAGAAAATGAGATTTCTATAAATATAATATATATTAAAATTATTTTTATATAAATATATATATATATGTATCATTAAAATATCTATTTTTGTGATAATATAAATATTCCCACTTTTTTCTAAAATCACAAGAATCACTTTATATTAAAATACCATGAATTCCATACAAGTTCAATATTAAAATTAAATACCCTATATTATGAAATTAGGTTATTTTCTCTAGGAATATCACAAATATAAAATCGACATCTATGACGACTCTAAAGACGATAATTAAATACTTGGGGTATATCTTGAGAATTATACAAAAGTATTTTTACATAAAACCCCCTCAAGTTCTATAAATTACCCTAAGGACCCTAGTAAATATAGGTTTAAGCGGGACCAATCTCTTGAGCCTCAGGGAGCCGGAGAAGTGGGTGCTTGCCTATTTAAGGTAGACAACTTAACAACGGTGTTATCCACACGATAATCGTCTTTCAAAAAGACACAAATCATGCCGCCCATGTGCAGCGGTTACCGATAACATCAAAACAATCAGAACTTCAATTTCTTTTCTAATTGTTCTGACTCAGACTGAGTCTCATTATAAATAATATGATTTGAATATAATTCAAATACAATCTACAACCCAATATGAATCCATATAATCAATCGGATCAAACTATTCAATCTATATTGACTGAACCGAACCATGGATATACCTCTATTTATATGATTCTCCAGTTACATCCATGATTCTCCAGTTACATCCATTTACTGATATCATGGTCTCAGCAAGTCATCCAATTATACAATCTATATATTACAATTCAATTACAAGTTGCAATACAAACAAGATATCGCGGGGTTTAAGAGGTAGATTGGTACGGAAGGTGTTAGAAGTAACACGAGACAGCAACCATAAGACGTAATTACATCCATGTCGTTGTTCCGTGGTATTATCGACGGAGCCTTGTACTTTCACTTACATTAGTCTCTGGCATATAGAGACTCCTCTCGTATACACTGGCATCCTTCTGTACCCAGCTACAAACAACAGCGTTAACATTAAATACAAATTTAAAAGCTATTTTCTCTCTCTGTCTATTCTATTTCTCCCTTATCTTTGGGACTTATGGAGCGATTTGTTCGCTGACGACATTTTCTTTCTTTCTTCTTTGAATGTCGTCAGGTGATTCGGACCTTCCAGAGATCGAGCCTAGCACTGAAGACTTAGACCGGTTTATTGAAGATCCCGAGCTGTAGTTACACTTGTACACATTCATTTCAGTACTTTCCATTTCTTTTATGCCATTGTTTAGGCATTGCTTTCATTCAGATGTATTTACTTTTCCATGCATTGTACAAAAATAATGTGAATAAATAAAGTTGTTGTTTCATTACATTTGTCTCTTGTGTACATTTCTTTTATATTGCTTAGATACGCTTAGCGTATTTACTTCAGAGTAAATACGTAGAGGCCTCGTTGCGTCCTCTGCCCGTACACTGGGAAGCGGGGCGTGACAGCATGAGCACTATACCCTACGCTTCGGCGATAGGATCTATAATGTATGCGATACTATTTACATGACCAGATGTAGCTTACGCGTTAAGCGTGGTGAGCCGGTATCAGTCGAACCCAGATGAGAACCACTGGACAACAGTAAAGAATATTCTCAAGTACTTGATAAGGACTAAGAAGATGTTCTTGGTTTTCGGTAATGGAGAACTCAGGGTCGAGTCCTTTACTGATTCCAGCTTTCAAAGCGACAAGGATGACAGCAAGTCTATCTCGGGTTTTGTGTTTACTCTCAACAGAGGGGCGGTGTGCTGGAAGAGTTCAAAACATGACACCGTTGCAGACTCGATGATGGAGACTGAATACATTATTGCAAGCGATGCCGCAAAAGAAGCGGTCTGGATGATGAAGTTCATTGCTAAACTTGAGGTGGTTTCGTCCATTGTTGATCCGATACTTTTGTATTGTGATAACAATGGGGCTATAGTTTTAGCGAAGGAACCACGGTCCCATCAGAAATCGAGACACATCTTAAGGCGATATCACCTGATCAAGAAGATCATTGATTGCCAGGAGATCGAGGTACGGAGAGTGGACACTAAAGAAAACACGGCGGATCCATTTACAAAGGTTCTCACTCAAGCGTAATTCGAGTGACTTTTTGAGATGTTGGGTATGCGGTACGCCAGCAGCTGGCCTTAGTGTAGACGTTGGGTATTTGGTACACCAATTACTGGCCTTTAGTGCAAGTGGGAGATTGTTGGATATGTATGCCCTAGAGGCCATTATTGTATATGTATACATGTGGATGCCGGGGGTATGTATGCAGGACTTTCTTGCTTAGTTATATAGCATATCGTTTCAGTTGTCTTTTATCAGGATATATGTATTTGTTTTTATTGATGCTTTATCCAGCTTGCACATATTGATAAAGACTTGATACAGTAGTATACTATTATGGTTTGACTTTATCTTAACATGGCATATGTTATACATATTATTACATATTGCGGTTACATGTTGATAAAGCCCGTAGGATCTTGCTTGACTACCTGCGTTGTGATGGCGATCATACTTGTAGGAGCAGGGTAGTCCATAAGCACATTCTTAAATGGTCCCTAGTCGCATGAGTATCAAGACTGGGCATTGATACTCCAGAGTAGACTAGTGTATACATTTCTAGCCCTGACAAGGGGCAATGGTTGGTCCCGCAGCCATTGGTCTGATGCACCTAAGATCGTATACACACTGGGTGTGAGTACACTGGATGGACTCGCGAAGAAATTCCAAATGGTACTATACCTATCGTCAGATGGAAGTTCTCAGGTGACATGTGTACAGGTTAGTCTTCGGACCTGAGATCGTCATTTTTCTCATGTGAGTTTCCACTGTGCTTTGATCACTACCCTACCACGGCTTCACTGAGTCGTGCAAACAGGTTTTGGTTGGGTACAGTCCCAAGCTACATGGAGGCAGTGAGTGATTGTTGGGGATTCGTCTCTCCCGGTATTGGGAGTCGATATCGCACTGTGTTCGATTGGTCAGGACCATAATACCTTGGCCAAGGCAGTTGGGATTTACTGATAGGTTGATCGGTAGTTTCCCGGATTGGTCCTGAGCCTCATCATCAGCACGAATTATCGGGTTATTAGGGTCTGACATTTACCACCCCCTAAATCCGGTATGCGATACTCTTAGATGAAGAGACCGGACTGTATGGATATTGTCACGGATAGGCTCAGTAAGGATCCAGATGAGTTTGCTCGTCGGCTTTCCTTTTCGACAGGTACCTAGGTAGTCGTTACGTACAGCCAGTGCCACTGACGTGCTTGTGGTTAAACTCACTGCCAGCATACTGTCGAGTCTTTAGAGTCCCACACAGAGGGTTTCTCTGCTTCGGGCGAAACGATGTAGATACCGTATGGTTTTACGGCAGGGTTCGATCACATACGTGTATTTGTGCACGCATGATGTTCGGGCGGATAATACTAGCAGGCTTTGGTTTAAGCTGGATCCTAGTATTATATTGTTGAATTATTTTCGTCTCTTTTGTATTCGTATTTTTCAAAATACGGATACGGGTATGTATATACGGTGAGGGGTATTCTTGTAATTTGTTACAAGAATACTTTTAGAAGAAGATTCCTCATTATTTGTTTTAACCATTTAGTTAAATGGTTAATGAGGTGGAGGTATGAGGTATTGATTTTTCTTAAGTGAACCATGGCTACTTGTTAACTCACTTGGTGAGTTATGTGTTACTATTGAGGCAAGGTGGCATCTAGATATTTTGCACAAAATATCTAGATATTTTGCACAAAATATCTAGATATTTTGTGATGGAATATATCTAGATATTTTGTGATGGAAATATTTGTTTATGATTATCTTAAGATGCTTGCTTTATTAGTCAAAAAGCTTAGCCATTCTTCACTTGAGTTTTTCTCATGTTGCTCTCTACAACTCTCTCACCTCCTCCAAGCTTCTCTTTTTCTACCTCAAGCTCTAATAGTCTCATGTGTTGAGAAACCTAGGGTTCTTGAGACAAAATATTCCATCATCACTCTCTACATCACCTAGGTTACTTAGATTAGCAAACCAAGTGACCTAGTTATCTCGGTTTAGAGGTAGGAGCCCAAAGTAGACACTCTTGGGTGGATCATCTTCGACGTGAGGAAGTCGTTGATCAAGCTTGATCATGGAGGCCACTAGGAGCATGCTAAAGGATAGGAGTGAAGACCTGAAGGACTCGAGTCTCATGGTATAACTCTTCTCATAGTAGATAGCTTCTCTTTTTGCTAGTTAAGTTTAAGGTAGATCCGGTTTAGGATTATTCTAACGCCAAGTTTTGATCGTTTGAAAAAAAATTTGTTCCGCATTTGGCCACAGAAGTTGGCCGAGGTGCTAGCATAAACTTTCACGAACAATCGCTCGGTAAGTCCCAAGAGGTAGAGAAGAATAGACAGAGAATAGAACATGTAAAGTATAAAAGATTATGTTCGCTATACTAACGTAGTTGTTTGTAGCTTGGTACAGAATATGCCAGTGTATACGAGAAGAGTCCAACTATTCCGTGGACTAAGGTATACGGAGCATAAGGAACCGTTAAGCCACGGGATAACAGCAACGGATATTCAGGTTAGGTGTATTAAAGTGACCATCATCATGCCACTTTTAACACATTCCGTACTAATCTACCCCTTAGAAACCCCATAATGTTTATTGTATTGTTTATAGCTGAAAGACTTGCCGAAACCATGATATCAATTGCTCATGTAAACGGATAAGGATGTAAACGGATAATCATGTGATCACGTCAATGTATATCCATGGTTCGGTCAGTTCAAGTCATGTTGATATTTGATAGTATTCAGTATATATGGATTCATGATATATTGGAGTTATATTTGAATTGTATTCATATTTAGATTGTATTCCAATTAGACTAAAACTCTGTCTGAGTCAGACACTTAAACAGAATTGGATTCCTGAATTAGGTTTTGGAGTTATCGGTAACTGCTGCACATGGACGGCAGGATTTATGACTTTTTCCAAGCCAATTACTGTTGATAAACCTGTTTTAGTTTTCTACCTTAAATAGGCAAGCACCAACTTTCTCCGGCTCCTTGAGGCTCAAGAGAATCGGTCCCACTTAAACCTATATTTACTAGGGTCCTTATTGTAAATTAATAAACTTGAGGGTGTTTTATGAAAAATAATATACTTTCAAAATATTCCTCAAGTATTTATTTATCGTATTTAGGGTTTTCATGGATGTAATTTTTAAAAGTGAAGCATTCTAATGATTATAAACCTAAATTGAATAGTATATAGTATTTTAGTGTAAATTGGAATTGTATGGATTTGTGATGGTATATTCATGAAATTTGTGATTCCTTTGTTTAGAAAACATGGAATTTATTATATGTATTTAAAATAGATATTTTGATTATATATATATATATATATATAATTATTAAAAATAGAATTTATTTATTAAATAGAAAATCACATTATTCTTAAAAATTGTATTAAAAATTCCATCGAGATCGGATGCTCCGTGAGGAGGTCTGCATCTCGCTCTACTAGTCCTAAGGATGTGCGATAATTTGCACCATCCAAATCGGCTTTCCCAAAATGGGTTGTGGAGGCTTAATTGCAAGGAATTTAATTTAAACAATCTTAAAGAATACGGTTTTATTAGTTTAAGGCATTTTATTGTAAAATTGTATTTATCCCACAAAATATTATTCCAAAAGCCATCGTGCAATGTCATGATGAGTGTTGTGATGAGGTAGATCATTACCTCATGAGTTTTCTAAAGGTAATATGAGCATATATGATGAAAGATGTCGAATAGAAAGTTTGTGGTATTTAACCGTAAAAGTGATATAAAAGTTGTATAGGATGGTATTTTAAACTGAAACTTGTTCTAAATATTGGTTTATGGTTGCTAAACAATATATAAAGAAATGGTTGATTTGTTATTAAGAAAAGTTGGTTTTTTTTAACAAATTAGAATCGGATGTCGGATTAATTCTACTTCTGACGAGTTTTGAAAAGAGAACTTTTTTATAGGTGAAAAGGAGAGAAGAGAAGGGACTTACTCAATTAGATGAGAGGGGGAGGTAGAGGAAAGGTTTGAGAGCTTCATGGAGTCGTGGTGTCGCCGCATTTGTCTCGAGTCGTCGCCGAAAGATGACCTTGGGCTAACTCCACTTGTACAACTAATTTGACTTGGAAAAATTTGAGAGTTTTGATGATAGATTTCAGAATGGAGAGGGTTGGGTACGGAGTGGTATTTATAGGATAGAATTAGGGTTTAGCGAATTAAAAATGATAATTAAAATGCATTAAAATATTGGATTAATGGGTGATTTTAATCCTCTGTTTAATTTCAGGAAAAACAAACAGAAGAGGAGTAGTGGAGGGAGGCCAAGGGGTGTTAGGGAAAATATGAGAGCATTTCCCATGGGGGGCCCAGCGGCACCGGTCTGGGGCTCCATCTCGCCGGCCATTAGGTGGATGTGGGGCTCTGGATCAATGCCACGTGTCGGGGTCTGCTCATACATCATTTTCCACATGTTTGATTTTAATGACTTTTCATTTTTACGTGTATTGCACGTGTAAACTTTTGGGCTTCCAAAAAAGTTTAAAAGAAAAATCATTAAAAATAATATGTGGCTGATGGGATTCGAACACAGGGGCTACATCACAGCAGTGCAAGGCTTTACCAATGAGCTACACGTGCTTTCTTGCTGTTCTTAAATAAGAAATACTTTTAAGTTGTGCTCAGAATAAGGTACTCCTTTCTGTACTTTACAAAAATTTTGTACAGAAAATTTAGGTTTGTTACATTCTACCCTCCTTATAAAAATTTCGTACTCGAAATTTATAGAAGGAAGTTGTAACAGATTCAAGAAAAATTTGGTGATAGTTGTGGTGAAAAAAATACTGGTAGTGCATGAAAAGTAACGAGATGATGCAAGGGTTTTGAAAAGATTAAAGGGAATTACTAGTGTTACCTTGATCTATAGTCTCGGCTTCTACTGCCACTAATGTATAAGCCTGACGCCGGGGTACGTTCCTCCTAGATGGAGGCACATTCCTCTGTCCTTGGGGCATGTTCCTCTACCCTCGAGGTATGTTCCTCAGTGCCTGATGGAATTGGCGAGTAGGTTGTGCAAGAGGTCCACGTGGAGGTGGAACTGGGAGAGCAAGACGAGGTGCAGGTGCCTGAATAGCTGGCCGATGTGGATAGTTGATGTGTGTTGAAACTGGGTTGCGTCTCTGAGAACATGTCCCAATATCGTGAGTGGATGCGCCACAAACTAAGCACAGGTCGTTTGCGCGTCTGCAGTCTTTCAACAGGTGTCCATCCCACTTGCAGTAGTAGCAAAAATCTGGACTTGGCCGGTTAAATGTTACTTCCGGTCTCCTGGGTGCAAAAGTTTGTATAAGAGGGTCTCCTCCTGCCATCTGGGTGGCAGGGCGCTTCACACCGGCAGATTGAGTTCTACCCTTCTTCTTCACCACTGCCTCATATCGACGGACAGCCTTCAGAGCTAGGTCATGAGTTGGGAAATCCCCTGTAGCTAGAGCAGCTGGTCCAACCCTTACTGAAATCTTCTGGCCCTGATCTCAGCAGTCAGTATGAGATGGGCCACAAACCTGCTCAACATGGTGAACTCAGTATCATACTCATCCACAGATTTGCTCCAAATAGAGCCTTGTTGCAAGTGGATGAATTGATGCTCCATATCAAAGCGGGCAGTCTCGGGAAAATATTCCGCATCGAACATCTCACGAAAAATCCTTCATTTGATCGGCTGGACAAGACGGCTTTCTTCTGCCTTCCGCCATACCCTGGCATTATCAGTTAGTTGCAGCTTCGCAAATCTTACCCAAGCAATCTCTGGCACTTGTGCTGCTGCCAGATCGTCCTCAATCGACTGTGTAAGTCGATGTACAACACCCCACGAGTTGCGGGGAGGCGGAAATATGAAAAACGATCTTGTTTTGTATGTAAACATCGACTAACCGAAGATCTTTACTAAACGATAATTAACAATAAGCATAGAGTTCTAAACTACTATGTAAAAAGAGATTATACCAAATGATTCTAGTCCTTCGTCTTTATGATCTCTAAGTCCTCTTCGGCCTCCTATCCGTGATAAATGATCCACCCGAGAACCCTAATCCAAGCTATAACCTCTAAACTTGAGGTTACTTAGTTTCTCTAGTTGCTAATCAAAGTAACTAAGATGATATAGAGTTAGGTTATGAAGTGTTTAGTCTATACTAATCCTTGGTCTCAACTCATGAGTGGTAGGATTAGGGTTTGATGAAGGAGAGAGCTTGAGGAGAGAGAAGGTGGAGATGATAATGATTTGAGAAAAGCTTCTCACTTGAATATATAAAGCAAAATTGAATTATCAAATAAAATCAATTAAATGATTATTCACCATGCTTCATTTATTCAACAAGAGTGATTCATCATGTGAGTCATTAGATCATTAATGATGCATTAATGATGCATTTAATGATATGATGAATCATACAAATGAGTCACTAAAGTAATTAATGAAAATGCCACCTTAACCCCTCATGTCACCATCCTTCTAGAAGCTTCTCGGAAAATTAAGAGAACGCCCCTCGTATCCGTGAAAACACGGAAAAACTTTAGACTGTATTAATCCAATAACCTGATACTAGAATCTGGCTTAAACCAAAGCCGGCTAGTAAAAACTGTCCGAATGTCGTACGTGCGTTTAAACACATATGCGTCCGAACCTTTGTCGTAAAACCATACGACATCTATATCTTTTCGCCTGGGTTTGGGAAATCTCTGTGTGGGAATCTAAAGACTCGACTACTACGCTGGCAGTGGGTTTAACCACAGACCGCAAGCGGCACTAGCTGTACGTAACGGTCCCCAAGTAGTTGTCGATAAGAAAGCCGATGAGGTAACCCATCCGAAATCCTACTGAGCCTGTCCGTGACAATATCCGTGCAGTCCGATCTGTTCGTCTAAGAGTATTGCATGTATGGTCTAGGGAGGTGGTGGACGTCAGACCCCTAATAACCGTACAAGTCGTGTCGGTATGTCTCAAGACCATCCGAGAATCTACTAATCAGTCCATCAGTAATTCTCAATTAGCCTTGGCCAGGGACTTATGGTAATGACCAACCGATCACTGTGCGATATCAACTCCCTATACCGGGAGAGACGAATCCCTAACAGTCGCTCACTGCCTCCACGTGGCTCGGGACTGTGCCCAACTAAAACCTGTTTGCACGACTCCTTTGAATCATGGTAGGGTAGTAATCAAAGCACAGTGGGAACTCACACGAGACAAATGACGACCTTAAGTCAACGGACTATCTGCACACATGTCACCTGAGAACTGCTATCTGACGTTAGGTATAATACCATCCAGTCAGTTCTCGGCGAGTCCTGTCCGGTGTACTCACACCCAGTGAGCATCTGTATACAATCTTAGGTGCACTCCACCAATGGCTGCGGGACCAGTCCATCGCCCCTCCTCAGGGTCTAGATATGTATACACTAGTCTACTCCGGAGTATCGATGCCCAGTCTCGATATTCCTGCGACCAGGGATATCTAAGGATGTGCCTATTGACTATCCAGCTCCCACAAGTATGACTGCCATCACAACGCCGGTAGTCAGGCAAACACTCTATGGGCTTTATCAACGTATATATATAAATACCAAGTAAAATATATCATACGTTAAGACAAAGATAAACCAAATAGCGTACTATCATATCAAGCAAGACTGTCATGTACATACATATCCCTAGCATCCTATACAATGAAGGCCTCTAGGGCATATATATCCAAAAATCTCCCACTTGCACTAAGGCCTATAATTGGCGCACTAAGTACCCACTATCTCTACCAGATCCAGTTGCTGGCGTACCGCATGCCCAACATCTCAAACAGCCTCTCGAACTGCACTTGAGGGATGGCCTTGGTGAATGGATCTGCCGTGTTGTCTTTTGTGTCCACTCTCCGTATCTCGATCTCCCGACGATCCACGATCTCCCTGATCAGGTGAAACCGCCTTAAGATATGCCTGGATTTCTGATGGGACCTTAGTTCCTTCGCTAAAGCTACAGCGCCATTGTTATCGCAATACAAAGGTATTGGATTGGCAATGGACGGAACCACCTGAAGTTCAGAAATGAACTTTCTCATCCAGACAGCCTCTTTTGCGGCTTCACTAGCAGCTATATACTCAGCCTCCATAGTTGAGTCTGTGATGGTATCCTGTTTGGAACTCCTCCAACATACCGCCCCTCCATTAAAGGTAAACACAAAACCCGAAATGGATTTAGAATCATCCTTGTCACTTTGGAAGCCGGAGTCGGTAAAAGCCTCTACCTGGAGGTCCTTATTACCGTAAACTAAGAATATCTCCTTAGTCCTTCTCAGGTACTTGAGAATGTTCTTCACCGCTATCCAATGTTTCTCACCTGGGTCAGACTGATACCTGCTTACCACACTAAGTGCGTAAGCTACATCCGGTCTTATACATAACATCGCATACATTATAGATCCTACTGCCGAAGCGTAGGGTATAATGCCCATGTGAGCCCTCTCTTCATCAGTCTTTGGAGACATCTCTTTGGAGAGGGTGATTCCGTGACAAGCGGGCATATTACCACGCTTGGAATCTTCCATACTAAATCTCTTTAGTATAGTGTCAATATACCTGGACTGTGAAAGTCCCAACATTCTATTAGATCTATCACGATGGATCTTAATGCCCAGAATGTATGATGCATCTCCCAAGTCTATCATAGAGAATTTCTGTGATAAGAAGAGCTTTACTGATTGTAGCATAGGGATATCATTCCCTATCAGTAGTATGTCGTCGATGTACAAAACGAGGAAGACTACTGCTCTTTCCACAATCTTCCTATAAATACATGGTTCATCTACATTTTTGATAAAGTCAAATTCTTTGACTGTCTCATCAAAGCAGATGTTCCAACTCCGCGATACTTGCTTTAATCCATAAATGGATTTAAGCAACTTGCAGACTCTTCCGCTGCTCCCACTGTCTAAGAAACCTTCTGGTTGATCCATGTAAACACTTTCTTCTAAATGTCCATTTAGAAAAGCTGTTTTTACGTCCATCTGCCAGATTTCATAGTCATGGAAGGCAGTAATCGCAAGCAGGATCCGAATGGATTTAAGCATAGCTACAGGTGAAAAGGTTTCATCATAGTCCAATCCTGGTCTTTGACGAAAACCTTTTGCTACGAGTCTAGCTTTGTAGGTTTCCACTTGTCCAAAAGCACCAATCTTCTTTTTGAAGATCCATTTGCATCCAACTGATTTTACTCCAGGAGGAGCAACTTCTAAAGTCCATACTTTATTGGTGTACATGGATTCCATTTCGGATCTCATAGCATCCAGCCATTTCATCGAGTCACTACTCGTAATAGCCTGCTGAAAACTAGTAGGCTCATCATCATCGATGATGCAATCCTCTCGATCCCCATCTAGAAGAAAACCATAGTATCTTTCAGGAGGATGAGAAAGCCTGCTAGATCTGCGGAGTGGCGTTGGTTCGTCATGTTCTATTGAAATCTGAGGTTCTACTAAGTCCTCGGTAGCAGTTTGAGGTTCTGGAATTTCTTCCAGCTCTACCGCGCTCCCACTAATTTCTTTTGCAAGAAATTTGCTTTCTAAGAAGACAATGTGACGAGCGACAAACACCTTTTGTTCTTCAGTGTGGTAGACCATATACCCCCTTGAATGCTTGGGGTATCCTACAAACTTGCATAAAACCGATCGTGCCTCGAGCTTGTCCGGATTATGCTTTTTAACATATGTCGGACACCCCCATATCTTGATATACTTGAGATATGGTCTCTTCCCGCTCCACATTTCATATGGAGTGGTAGGTACAGACTTAGTTGGAACTCTATTCAATAAGTATGCGGCTGATTCTAGAGTAAACTCCCAGAAGGAAAGTGGCAACTCAGCACTACTCATCATTGAACGCACCATATCTAATAGCGTGCGATTCCTCCTTTCTGATATACCATTATGCTGAGGTGTATAAGGCGGAGTAAGCTGAGAGAGAATTCCATTCTCTTTTAAGCATTCAAGGAAACTGGTACTTAAGTATTCTCCACCTCGATCAGATCGAAGTGTCTTGATGCTTTTACCAGTTTGTTTCTCTACTTCATTTTTATACTCCTTAAACTTCTCAAAAGCCTCGGATTTTTGCTTCATTAAGAACACATGTCCATACCTAGAGAAGTCATCAGTAAAAGTGATGAAGTAGGAGTGACCACTTCATGCATGCGTAGACATCGGACCACATACATCACTGTGTATAAGTCCCAAGAGTTCAGTGGCTCTTTCTCCGTGTCCGGTGAACGGAGATTTGGTCATTTTTCCTTTGATACATGATTGACAAGTTGCATATGATGAATATTCAAACGGATCTAAATATCCATCTTTATGTAACTTAGTCAACCTTATTTCATTTATATGACCAAGTTTACAATGCCATAGGAAGGCTTGATTCGAATCTGGAGCCTTTCTTTTACGCGTGTTTTGAATATTGAAAATTTGAGGTTGATTAAGTATGTATATGCCATTTTCCAGTGTGCCAAACTCAATCAGTTCTTGATTTAGGTGAATGTTCATAACATTTCTTTCAAGCGCAAAACTATATCCTTCATTCGATAACAAAGATACTGATATAATATTACACAACATACTGGGAATACAAAAACAGCTGTACAACACCAAAATGTGTCCACTAGTCAACCCTAGGTGATATTCCCCTATTGCAATTGCATCTACATGCATTCCATTGCCCATCCGGAGAGTCATATCACCTGTCCCCAGCACTCTACTATTTCTCAGATCCTGCAATGAATTACAGATATGAGAACCAGAACCGGTATCAAGTACCCATGATGTAGAGTTAACTGAAAAACAATTTTCGATTACAAACACACCTGAAGTAGAAGCAACTGCTTGCTTCATGTCATTGGCTTTGAAGGCCTGACAATCCTTCTTCCAGTGCCCTTGCTTGTGACAATAGAAGCACTCGTTCTTTTCTGTCTTCACCCTTCTTGCCTTGTTCGTTCCCTGCACTTTCTTGACCCCACCTTTCGGTTTGGTGGCTTTCATCTTCTTCTTCCCTTTAGCTTTCGCTTTAGATTTAGAAGAAGATGATTGGCCAACATACAGAACGGGGGTCTTCTCCTTTTTCAAGGAGGTCTCTGCTACCCTCAACATATTGAGGAGCTTTGGAAGATCCGCTTCCATTTCGTGCATGTTGAAGTTCAGCACGAACTGAGAGAAGGTGTGGGGAAGGGACTGCAAAATCAAGTCGATATACAAATCGTTCTCTAGCACGCATCCCAGGTTTGCGAGTTCCTCAATGAGGATGATCATTTTGAGGACGTACTCTCCTACAGGCGATCCTGGAGCTAACCTCATCTGGAAGAGTTTCCTTGAGGTTTCGTACCTCGCGATATGGGAGTGCTCCCCATACAATTCTTTGACATGGAGAAAGATGGATACAATATCCATACTTTCGTGCTGTTTCTGGAGTTCATTGTTCATGGACGCCAGCACGATACACTTAGCTCGCTCACAATCTAGATCCCAGGTTTTGCGGACTTCCCTGTCCACAACTGAGGAATCTGGTCCTGGGATAAGGGGAGGAACAGCGGTGGTAACATATGCTATTTTGTCATAAGTCAGTGCAATATTGACGTTCCTTAGCCAATCTTTATAGTTCTGCCCGGTCAGTATATTTTTTTCAAGTAATAGTTTTAGTCCAGTCATGGTAGCTGCCCCAGAGAGAGAAAAGAAAACACTCAGCATATGCTCTTGCAAGTTTAGATTGGTTTATTAATTTATCTAAACAGAATGGCTCCCACTGTTTCCCCAAATCCTTCTTAAAAACCTAAAAGAAGAACTAGTCAGGATTTAATCACACGTCACAATACTTGCTTAACCTTTCAGCCAGGCCAGTGTTGGTACTTCGAGGGAGGTTTTCCAACGCTTTCGCGAAGTTCCTTAATTAAATAACCTCTTTTCCCTGGAGGCGTAGCCCCTCTAACACCTTTCTAGTCACCTACTTGGTTTATAGCATTGATTGTTAAGTGAGAAAAATTCCCGAGAGTAATCCTACTCATCAGTGGGATCGGGATCCAACTATCATTGCATGATGCCCTAGATGGAAGCCACTCTAGTCACCACACTCCAGAAGGTATGCTAAATCTGCAAGTTTCCTTTATGTTCGAAACTCCCGATGTGATTTTTACCCCAAGCTCTTATGACCTTGACGTAGGCCAACAAATCATAAGACGCAAGTCAAGTTCTACCCGTCGTTGTCCTGATCAATTTAAGTACATCGTACATGCCCTTGACGTAGGCCAACAAGGTGTACGTTTGTCTTAAACTAATGCATCTATCTATGCAACAAATAGGCACACACACTGCTACCATACACTATGCCTTGACGTAGGCCAACAAGCATAGCATGAATACGATGTGTTGTCTATCTGAAACGACGGAGGGTTACGGCTGGTTTTTGGCAAAAAACCGTTAACGTAATGAACTTGATATGATCGAAGGAACAAAGATAGCTTTTATTTAAAAGGAGTGGTTTAAGCTCCGCATTTAAAATTTGCTTTTTCAAGAAAACCGAGTGGTTTTTAGAAATTGTTCCAACGATTCAGTTTAGGTTTTATTTTCTTTGCATTAATAATAATGCGTCCCATCATTAACCTATCATTACAGATAACAACGAAAATACAACGTCCTCTTATGCCATCCGCATTCGGCACTGGGTCCCGTCATCACCCGTTAGGTTACTTAACTAACGGCAGAGCGGGGGCTGGGCTAGCGCGGGTGTAAAACATAAATGACGTCTAAATAGCTATCATATATAAATATTGTACATTCGTCAGACGCAATAATAGGCATTCCAGATCACAGATAAACAATATTGGATTTGCAAGCAATCCGCGTTTCAATTGAGCCTGCAATGAAAAACGGATTAAACAGTTGTGATGAATAGCCATTACCCCACCCCAGACCCCTACGGGTACGGCAAACTACCCGCCAAGTACCAGAAGTGAAGCGGTCTACCTCAACACTTCAAAATACCCAGTAGTTTGTGCACCCCACCTTGGGTCAATCCTAGGAGCAAAAACAGTAAAAAGAAATAATACAACGGAGGCTACAACCGCAACCTGGATGTGCCCCGCAAAATAATATTACAACTTATTACAATTACAACGAATGAATTAATACAATAACCCATCACAAAACCCGGCTAATCATCACAACAGTCCAACACAGTTCATATCCACAAACAGTTAAAAAACATTACAGATATGTGCAACCCCCTGCCAACCGACATACTAGCAGTTAGGGGAGGTTTACGAACACATAATACAGTTCACAGATATAATCAAACAAGCAAAAATCGTATAATTTCAATCGATTAAACACATTAAATTTTGCTCCAATACTTCTCTGCAAATCTGAAACCTGAGCAAAAATTAAATCATACAAGAAAATACAAAATATCACAAAAGATGCACGGGGAAAAACTGGGCTGAATCGGCCCTAATTCGGTCGCGGATCCGCGGCGGATCGGTGGGATCTGCCGCGGTTCCGCGGTTCAGTTGCCGATTCAGGAGCCTATTTTTTCTCTGTGTTCTTATATTTTCATATAGGTTATACTGCAGTCACCTGAAAAAAATTTGGACCTCATTTTAAAATCGACAGAAACTATGTGATATCGGGGTTTTTTCCGGTTTGCTTTCCGTTCGAAATTCATACGACTTTGCAAGTGTGTTAATTATTGTTTAGTGAGGCTCTGATGCCACTGTAAGTCGATGTACAACACCCCACGAGTTGCGGGGAGGCGGAAATATGAAAAACGATCTTGTTTTGTATGTAAATATCGACTAACCGAAGATCTTTACTAAACGATAATTAACAATAAGCATAGAGTTCTAAGCTACTATGTAAAAAGAGATTATACCAAATGATTCTAGTCCTTCGTCTTTATGATCTCTAAGTCCTCCTCGGCCTCCTATCCGTGATAGATGATCCATCCGAGAACCCTAATCCAAGCTATAACCTCTAAACTTGAGGTTACTTAGTTTCTCTAGTTGCTAATCAAAGTAACTAAGATGATATAGAGTTAGGTTATGAAGTGTTTAGTCTATACTAATCCTTGGTCTCAACTCATGAGTGGTAGGATTAGGGTTTGATGAAGGAGAGAGCTTGAGGAGAGAGAAGGTGGAGATGATAATGATTTAAGAAAAGCTTCTCACTTGAATATATAAAGCAAAAATGAATTATCAAATAAAATCAATTAAATGATTATTCACCATGCTTCATTTATTCAACAAGAGTGATTCATCATGTGAGTCATTAGATCATTAATGATGCATTAATGATGCATTTAATGATATGATGAATCATACAAATGAGTCACTAAAGCAATTAATGAAAATGCCACCTTAACCCTGTAAGTGCACGGCGGCGCCCCGGCCGTCGATCCGACGCCGGAAACGTGGAAACGAAAAACTTTGCGAAACTTGCAAATCGGCACCACCGCGCACTTTTAACCCGGATCGGGCCATTAACCTAACTCTAGCAAACTAAAAGATGGGGTAGAGAGATATACCAAGCGATCCGTGTCCTTCGGTCTTTGCCTCTACTCCGATCTCCTCGCGGAACCTCCGGTCGTCGCCTCCTCGTCGAAAAGGGCACCACGTAGCCGATTTCTTTTACGGGCTCCCACCTCTGAACCGAGGCAACTCGGGCGTGACGTTGGCAAGCCGACGCGTCCAAGGGTACTGCAGGTGTAGTGTAGAATCTATGTCTCTTTAGGGTAGTGAAGTTGCCATTGATGAATTGAGGAGAAGAGATGAGCAAATGAAAATGGTGCTAGCCTTTTTGCATGAATCAAATGTGAGATACAAAATTTCTCCCACTCAAAAATGAGAACCCCCTTTCCTCCTAATGTGGCCGGCCCTCAATCCATGGTGGGGAAAAAGAATGAATGAAAGGCAAAAGGAGAAAAAGGAATGATAAAGGAAAAAAATGGTCACAACAAAAGCCACATCAAAATCTCATCCATTCTTTTCTCATTTAATGCAAGACAAGTGATGCAAAGAGAATATAATGATGATAGTCATATCATAATCCCTCCTTTCACAAATAAACCCCTCCACAAAAGAAATTTGCACAATTGCAAATAACCCCCTCCATCAGAAAGTCCGACCGTGAAGGAACAAAGGAAAACTGGCCAGAACGGAATGCAAACTGGCAACTCCAGAAAACTGATCCCGTAATAAATTACAGGAAAACCCCGCTACTGCATATACATGCCCGCATTTGTATTCACACTGAATACAAATGCAAAGAGACAAAACTACACTGTCTAATACTAGGATCCGGCTTAAACCAAAGCCCGCTAGTAAAATCCGTCCGATCATGATCCGTGCAATACCGCACGTATCTGATCGAACCCTGCCATATCTCCATATGGCCTTTACAGCGTTTCGCCCGAAACTTGAGTAACTGTGTGTGGGGGACTCTAAAGACTCGTCAATACTATGGCTGTGGATTTAACCACTAGCACGTCAGAGGTATTAGCCATACGTGACGGGCCACCAGCTATTGACCAAAAGGGACGTCTGTGAACGAACTCATCCTGACACCCTACTGAGCCTGTCAGTGACAATATCCGTACAGTCCGGTCCGTTTGTCTATGAGCATCGCATGGCAGGCCTAGGGGGTTGGTAAAGTCAGACCCCCAAAAGCGGTACAAGTCGTGTCGGAGTGTAGCCCAGAACACCCTGAGATACTACTGGAATACCTACCAGTAAATCTCCTGCCTTGGCCAAGGACTTTCATGTACTGGCTCTCCTAGACACAGCGCGACCTCACCCCCAATACCGGGAGAGACGAACCCCTGCAGATCCGCTCACTGTCTCCATGTGGCTCGGGACTGTACCCAACTAAAACCTATTTGCACGTCTCCTTTGAGCGTGGTAGGGTAGTAATCAAAGCACAGTGGGAACTCACACGAGACAAATGACGATCTCAGGTCGATGAACTAAGCTGTACACATGTCACCAGGGAACTGCTATCTAACGTCTGGTATAATCCCAACTAGCAGGTTCCCGGCGAGTCCTGTCCGGTGTACTCATAACCCAATGAGCACCTGTATACATCTTAGGTGAACCAACTGACACCAGTGGCTTGTGAGACTGGCCACCGCCCCTCGTCTGGGTCTCGACTGTATATACTAGTCTACTCTGGAGAATCGATGCCCTGTCTCGAAACTCCCACGACTAGGGACCTTTTAAGGATTTGCTTATAGACTCCAGCTCCCACGTATATGATCGCCCTCATACTGCTGGTAGTCAAGCAAGAATCCTAGGGGCTCTATCAACGTGCAATAGTGACCTGTAAGGTCACCTAAAGCAGTACACGATGATAAAGATAAACCAGATAGCATACTATCATCTCGAGTAAGACTGTCCTACCGGCATAGGTCTTCCCTCAATCATTGCAATCATGTGCCTGTGATCCAATAATTGACTCTGAGGGCACTATATCCAACAAACCCCTCATGTCACCATCCTTCTAGAAGATTCTCGGAAAATTATGAGAACGCCCCTCGCATCCGTGAAAACACGGAAAAACTTTAGACTGTATTAATCCAATAACCTGATACTAGAATCTGGCTTAAACCAAAGCCGGCTAGTAAAAACTGTCCGAATGTCGTACGTGCGTTTAAACACGTATGCGTCCGAACCTTTGTCGTAAAACCATACGACCTCTATATCTTTTCGCCTGGGTTTGGGAAATCTCTGTGTGGGACTCTAAAGACTCGACTACTACGCTGGCAGTGGGTTTAACCACAGACCGCAAGCGGCACTAGCTGTACGTAACGGTCCCCAGGTAGTTGTCGATAAGAAAGGTGATGAGGTAACCCATCCGAAATCTTACTGAGCCTGTCCGTGACAATATCCGTGCAGTCCGGTCTGTTCGTCTAAGAGTATTGCATGTATGGTCTAGGGAGGTGGTGGACATCAGACCCCTAATAATCGTACAAGTCATGTCGGTATGGCTCAAGACCATCCAAGAATCTACTGATCAGTCCATCAGTAATTCTCAATTAGCCCTGGCCAGGGACTTATGGTAATGACCAACCGATCACCGTGCGATATCAACTCCCTATACCGGGAGAGACGAATCCCTAACAGTCGCTCACTGCCTCCACGTGGCTCGGGACTGTGCCCAACTAAAACCTGTTTGCACGACTCCTTTGAATCGTGGTAGGGTAGTAATCAAAGCACAGTGGGAACTCATACGAGACAAATGACGACCTTAAGTCAACGGACTATCTGCACACATGTCACCTAAGAACTGCTATCTAACGTTAGGTATAATACCATCCAGTCAGTTCTCGGCGAGTCCTGTCCGGTGTACTCACACCCAGTGAGCATCTGCATACAATCTTAGGTGCACTCCACCAATGGCTGCGGGACCAGTCCATCGCCCTTCCTCATGGTCTAGATATGTATACACTAGTCTACTCCGGAGTATCGATGCCCAGTCTCGATATTCCTGCGACCAGGGACATCTAAGGATTGCCTATTGACTATCCAGCTCCCACAAGTATGACTGTCATCACAACGCCGGTAGTCAGGCAAACACCCTATGGGCTTTATCAACGTATATATATAAATACCAAGTAAAATATATCATACGTTAAGACAAAGACAAACCAAATAGCGTACTATCATATCAAGCAAGACTGTCATGTACATACATATCCCTAGCATCCTATACAATGAAGGCCTCTAGGGCATATATATCCAACAGACTGAGCCCATTCCTCTGCTTCCAAAGGGCTCTCTTTCCCAGAAAAATTCTTAGGGTGCAATGCACGTAATTGCTTCACTCCGGGTGCCTCAGATTCTGGACGATGCAATAAAATAGCAGTCTGCTGCTGTTGTCCCTCCAAGTGGCTCTTAATTGTCTCAAGCAATACCGTCTGCTCGTTGATAGGAGCTGCTACGGTAGGTGTAAGTGGAAGAGGTGGTGGTGTGGTGTTTCCATTCACGTTGGTGCTAGTATTGTTCGGAGAATCCATAACCTTGAAGAAAAAATAGGGTTAGGATAGATTCAAGGAATAGGAAATATAAAGAATGTTTTAGTTGCCGATTCTTATGATATATTGCTTAAGTTTCCATGCAAAACTGACCTGCATGGGCCGCCAACAAAACCTGCCACGTCCCGCTTCCCGGTGTACGGATAAGGAGACGTGACTAAGCCCGCGACGTATTTACTCAGAAGTAAACACTCTAAGCGTAAATAAGCAATATAATAAATGTAAACAAGAAAGAAATGAGATGTAAATGAACAGCAGCTTTTTATTGATTAAACATTCTTTACAATACAACTGGAAAGTAAATACAATACTGGAAAGCAGTGCCTAAACAATGGCATGAATTGAAAGTAAAAGTATATACAAGTGAACCAGAGCTCGGGGTCCTCGATGAACTACTCCAAGTCTTCTGAGCTGGGCTTGATCTCCAGAGAGTCGGGTCCTCCTGACAATATTCCAAAGAAGGAATAGAAAAGGAATGTCATCAGCGAACAATCGCTCGGTAAGTCCCAGGAGGTAGAGAAGAATAGACAGATAATAGAACATGTAAAGCATAAAATATTATGTTCGCTATACTAACGTAGTTATTTTTACCTTAGTACAGAATATGCCAGTGTATACGAGAGGAGTCCAACTATTCTATGGACTAAGGTATACGGAGCACAAGGAACTGTTAAGCCACGGGACAACAACACGGATATTTAGGTTAGGTGTATTAAAGTGACCATCATCGTGTCACTCTTAACACATTCCGTACCAATCTACCTCTTAGAAACCCCGTAATGTTTATTGTATTGTTTATAGCTGAAAGACTTGCCGAAACCATGATATCAATTGTTCATGTAAACGGATAAGGATGTAAATGGATAATCATGTGATCAAGTCAATGAATATCCATGGTTCGGTCAGTTCAAGTCATGTTGATATTTGATAGTATTCAGTATATATGGATTCATGATGTATTGGAGTTATATTTGAATTTTATTCATATTTAAATTGTATTCCGATTAGACTGAGACTCTGTCTGAGTCAGACACTTAAACAGAATTGGATTCCTGAATTAGGTTTTGGTGTTGTCGGTAACTGCTGCACATGGACGGCAGGATTTATGACTTTTTCCAAGCCAATTACTATTGATAACCCCGTTTTAGTTTTCTACCTTAAATAGGCAAGCACCCACTTTCTCCGGCTCCCTAAAGCTCAAAAGAATTGGTCTCGCTTAAACCTATATTTACTAGGGTCCTTATTGTAAATTAATAAACTTGAGGGTGTTTTATGAAAAATAGGTTTAGTATACTTTCAAAATATTCCTCAAGTATTTATTTATCGTATTTAGGGTTTTCATGGATGTAATTTTTAAAAGTGAAGTATTCTAATGATTATAAACCTAGATTGAATAGTATATGATATTTTAGTGTAAATTGGAATTGTATGGATTTGTGATGGTATATTCATGAAATTTGTGATTCCTTTGTTTAGAAAATATGGAATTTATTATATGTATTTAAAATAGATATTTTGATAATATATATATATATATAATTATTAAAAATAGAATTTATTTATTAAATAGAAAATCACATTATTCTTAAAAATTGTATTAAAAATTCCATCGAGATCGGATGCTCCGTGAGAAGGTCTGTATCTCGCTCTACTAGTCACAAGGATGTGAGATAATCCGCACCATCCAAATCAGGTTCCCCAAAATGGGTTGTAGAGGTTTAATTGCAAGGAATTTAATTAAACCAATCTTAAAGAATACGGTTTTATTAGTTTAAGATATTTTATTGTAAAATTGTATTTATCCCATAAAATATTGTTCCAAAAGCCATCGTGCTATGTCATGATGAGTGTTGTGATGAGGTAGGTCATTAGCTCGTGAGTTTTCTAAAGGTAATATGAGCATATATGATGAAAGATGTCGAATAGAAAGTTTATGGTATTTAACCGTAAAAGTGAAATAAAAGTTGCATAGCATGGTATTTTAAATTGAAACTTGTTCTCAATGTTGGTTTATAATTGCTAAACAATATATAAAGAAATGGTCGATTGTTATTAAGAAAAGTTGGGTTTTTAACAAATTAGAATCGGATGTCGGATTAACTCCACTTCCGACGGGTTTTGAAAAGAGAACTTTTTGAGAGGTGAAAACGAGAGAAGAGAAGGGACTTATTGGATTAGATGAGAGAGGGTAAGTAGAGGAAAGGTTTTAGAGCTTCGTGGAGTCGCGGGGTCGCCGGATTTGTCCCGAGTCGTCACCGGAAGATGACCTTGGGCTAACTCCACTTGTACAACTAATTTGACTTGGAAAAATTCGTGAGTTTTGATGATAGATTTCAGAATGGAGAGGGCTAGGTATGGGGTGGTATTTATAGGATATAATTGGAGTTTAGGGAATTAAAAATGAGAATTAAAATGCATTAAAATATTGGATAAATGGATGATTTTAATTCTCTGTTTAATTTCAGGAAAAACAAACATAAGAGGAGTAGTGGGGGAGCCAAGGGGTGTTAGAGAAAAATTTGAGAGCATTTCCCACGGGGGGAGGCCCGGTGGCGCCGGTATGGGGCTCCATCTCGCCGGCCATTAGGTAGGTGTGGGGATCTGGATCGATGCCACGTGTCGGGGTCTGCTCATACATCATTTTCCACATGTTTGATTTTAGTGACTTTTCATTTTTACGTGTATTGCACGTGTAAACTTTTAGGCTTCTAAAAAGGTTTAAAAGAAAAATCATTAAAAATAATATGTGGCTGATGGGATTCGAACAAAGGGGCTACATCACAGCAGTGCAAGGCTTTACCAATGAGCTACAAGTGCTTTCTTGCCGTTCTTAAACAAAAAATACTTTTAAGTTGTGCTCAGGATAAGGTACTATTTTCTGTACTTTACAAAAATTTTGTACAGAAAGTTTAGGGTTGTTACAACAGAGAACAACCAGACGTTTGTTCTTTAAAAAGTTTCATCCCAAAGAAAATACAGAGAACAGGAATAAGCATGAAACAGACGTCTGAAGCATAAATAGCATGAAAACTAATATATCTGATATTTGGGGGTTTTGTAAACACACTGAAAGACGACAGACATCTGAAGCATATGGGGACATACATTTGAAGTGTAAAAACTCATAAACTTATGTTTAGTGATAAAAATCAATTTTAAATCGAAAACCCCAAAATTCATGCAATGTAAAACGTTTGTGCAAGTGTGTGAGTGTTCAAGAGATTTAATTGATAATAATCATATTCAATAGAGTACTTATATAGAATCCTATGTCGATGGCGCATTTCTTCGAAATCTTGGATTTTCGACACTTCGACACGAGCTCTTAAAAGTTAGACGCTTCGCTTGAATTTTTTGTTGGTCGATTGATCTTCAATTAGTTTCGACACCTGGCGCTTCAAACTCGAACACGACATTCCACTCACTTGCGTCTTGAAGTCGATATTTGATCTTCAAATGAACTTCGCTTCGACTTCGATATTTCACGCTTCAAACTTTGACTTGGCTTCTAACTTCTTGGCTATTCGTAGTTTGAACTCTTGAATCCTTAGTTCTTGGCTATGTAGTTTGATCTCACGAAGATTAATATGCAATTTGGGAAGCCCTCGTCCATATCCTCCAACCTCCATTAAATTTATCTGTTTAAGCTTAATAACCTCTATAATCCGTCATACGCTTGTGTCGTGAGTGTTAGTTGTATGTATGCTCTAGAGGCCATTATTGTACATGAGATGTATATTATAGTGGATGCTGGGACATATATAGGGAGGACTTTCTTGCTCGACATGATAGTACGCTATCCGGTTGCTCTTTATCTTAACATGTACACTTACTGTCTCTCTGTTACATGTTGATAAAGCCCTTAGGATGTGTACTTGACTTCCAGGATTATGATGCAGATCATACTAATGGGGCCTGGGTAGTATATGAGTTCATCCTTCAATGTTCCTAGTCGTGGGAATATCAAGACGGGGCATCAATATTCCAGAGTAGACTAGCGTATATCTTCTCGACCCATGTGATGGGCGATGGATGATCCCATATCCATTGGTGTTTGACATCAGAGACGGTATACGGGTGCTCAGTAGTGACTGGGTACACTGAACGGACTCGCCGAGAACTCCTAGATGGTATTATACCTCACGTCAGATAGCAGTTCTCTGGTGACACTGGTACAGGTTAGTCTGTTGACCCGAGATCGTCATAGAATCTTATGTGTCTCCCACTGTGCTTTGATTTCCACCCTACCACAGCTCTACTGAGTCGTGCAAACAGGTAGTTTTGGGTACAGTCCCGAATCACATGGAGGCAATGAGCGATAAGAGGGGATTCGTTTCTCCCGGTATTGGAGTTGATGTTGCGCTATGCTCGATTAGCCATAACTGAAATCCCTGGCCAAGGCAGATGAGATTTATTGATAAGTGTTATCAGTAGTTTCTCGCCCGTTATGGACCTTACATCGGAATGACTTATCAAGCAATTGGGGTCCGACGTTTACCACCCCTAGGCGAGATATGCGACATATCAGACGAAGAGACCAGACTGTACGGTAGTGTTGCTGATTGGATTCGCAGGAGTATGAGCAGGCTTGCTTGTTGATTTTCTGATCGCTCAATACTCGGATGGCCGTTATGTTTAGCACGCCTCTTGCGGCTTGTGGGTGTTTGATATGATCATCACCTACTGCCGACGTATTGACGAGTCTTTAGAGTCCTATACAGAGGTTTCCTGGCTCAGGGAAAACGAAGTAGAAGCACATATGAGATATGTGCGGGAATGAGATTAATATGAGTATGTGATACCGTATTCTACTCTCACAATTTGTGTCATCGGTCGATTATATGCGATATAGCCGGGTTATCGAATTAAGTGTTGATTCGATAAATTGATACACATGATATTAGTCGGTTATATGTGATATAGCCAGATTATTGAATCAAGTGTTGATTTAATAATCTAATGTATAATTATATATATTTGATATATTAATTTACATTAATTAGTATTAGCTCACTTAAGATTTTTTTTCTCACTTGATTGTGCATTAGTATATATGTGATATATATTAGTGTACATTATTTTGTGTCATGCTAGATGCCACATGCAACATGGGTATATGAGACTCACACCATGCTTATAATAATATGAGGATTTTATGTATTTAAAGTAAATCAAAATTGGTTGGAAATTGTCACATGGTTGAAGCTTGTAGAAGCTTGTGGAACCATTGACGAAGTCTACTCTTTTTGTTTTTCTTGTAGATATTTATTAACCCAACCATTATTGTAACCCATGGTTTTATTCTCTACGTGGGTTAGTGTATGACACTAACTCATCCATGGTTGCTATTCTCACCTCATTAGTTTAGTTTTGACTAGCTATCACGCCCCACTTCCCAGAGTGCGCTAAGATCGGCACGTGACAGAGCCAACCATGCTACCTGTGGCTAGGAAACATCCCTCCACAGTCACATTATGGCTGTCTATGAGATATCAAAAACAGTAAAATAAAATAAACTATCTAGTACATGTCCATATGCCAGAATAAACGAGGCAAGAAATAATATATGCGGAAGCAATAAATCCAATAAACAATAACATCTGGAAGGTACGTCCCAATACGGGCTCACATAAGGAATAAAAAAAATGCTGAAAGGAAACTAAACTAAAATACTAACAGGGTCCTCACTACTCGGCCTGTCGGCTGAAGTACTCCTGCTCGGCCTGCAACAAGGGTAACGGATCTGGGCCATGCAAAACCCAGACGTCAGCGCGTCACAATATCAACAATAATATAATCAGGGGGTAACAGGATATGCAGGCATGAACTATAAACTGATAACATGTGTAGGGTTCCTAGGCACCCTAATGAGGTCTCACAAGGTATCGAACATGCCAATTTCAAATTTTACGGTGCCTACAAACCCTAAACAACGGAACGTTTGCTAGAAATCTAGGCGAAAAACAATCTAGTTAACACTTAACTACAAGTTACGGAAATACAACCTTTGTAGATCCGGTGCTCCACCTCCATAGCTCCGCAACGAAGTCCTCTCCGCTGTCCAAATCAAATCCGGGCTCTAACGTCGGCTTCTTCGGAGAATGGGCAAGCTAGGTCGTCGATGTCCATGTCGAAGATGATCTACGTCGAGGCATCGCTAAATCAAGCTCCGACTTCACCAAGTCAAGAAACTTGTGAAGTAAACACACTCTACTACTTGGAAAGAGGTAGAGGATGAAGAAAAAGGAAGTGGGTAGACTTTAGAATTGGATTTCTCACTTGTTTTCATCAATCACCATTGATGAAGCAAGCTTCTTCTTGAAGTGAAGAAGAAGAAGATGGAAAAAGGTTATGATAAGTTTTTTTTTTTGTAAAAAGAGATAAAATATGAATACTTATCATTAACCAACCATAGTTTAGTGTAGAGAATTAATCATGGTTAGAATGAAGGGTTAGGGTTAAGCATCAAGACAAAAATGGTGACTAAGTCAAAGTATCATGAAGCTTCATAATCCATCCAAAGAAAGCCACCATTTATTCTTTATGCAAATCAAATTCCAAAAAGAATAAATAGATAAATAAATGAATAAAATGAATAAGGAAAAAGTAAACCCTAACCATTTCATTAACCAAGGTTTAATTCTTTACACTTAACCAAAAGGCATGCATCATCAAACATGATACAAGCAAGTGCACAAAATCATATCGCATATGCAATGCGCACATCCGAGTGAGAATATCCATTTAAAGTGAACCAATACTAGTTAATGCAAAGTAATATATCAAATATATAATTATACATTAAATCATTAAATCAACACTTGATTCAATGATCCGGTCATGTCGCACACAACCGACTAGTATATAATGTATCGGCTTATCGAATCAACGCTTGAATCGATAACTAGGTTATATCGCATACAACCATTCGATACATTCATCGCGAGAATGGAATACGGTATCACATACACGCATTATTCTCGGTCCCGCACATATCTCATATGCGCTCCTATTTTGTTTCGCTTGAGCCAGGAAACCTCTGTGTAGGACTCTAAAGACTCGTCAATACGCCGGCAGCAGGTGATGATCATATCAAACACCCACAAGCCGCAAGCGGTCTGCTAAACGTAACGGCCACCCGGGTATTGAGCGATCTGAAGATCGACGAGCAAGCCCGCTCACACTCCAGCGAATCCGACCAGTAACACTACCGTACAGTACGGTCTGATCGTCTGATATGTCGCATATCTTGCCTAGGGGTGGTAAACGTCAGACCCCAATAGCTCGATAAGTCGTGTCGATATGAGGCTCATAACGGGTCGAGAAACTACTGGTAACACTTACCAGCAATTCTCTGAGCAGCCCTGGCCAGGGACTTCCTGTTATAGCCAATCGAACACAGTGCAACATCAACTCCCTATACCGGGAGAGACGAATCCCCTCCTATCGCTCATTGCCTCCATGTGACTCGGGACTGTACCCAAAAACCACCGTTTTGCACGCCCTCTTGGACGTGGTAAGATGGAAATCAAAGCACAGTGGGAACCACACAAGACTCTATGACGATCTCGGGTCAACAGACTACTCTGTACCAGTGTCACCAGAGAACTGCCATCTGACGTGAGCTATAATACCATCTGGGAGTTCTCGGCGAGTCCGTCCAGTGTACCCAGTCTCTACTGAGCACCCGTATATCATCTCTGATGTCAAACACCAATGGATATGGGATCATCCATCGCCCATCTGTATGGGTCGAGAAGGTATACGCTAGTCTACTCTGGTATATCGATGCCCCGTCTCGATACACCCTCGACTAGGGACTTTGAAGGATGTACTTATGGACTACCATGTCCCCACTAGTATGATCCGCATCATAGTCCAGGTAGTCAAGCACACATCCTAAGGGCTTTACCAACATGTAACAGAGAGACAATCAGTATACACGTTAAGGTAAAGTTCAACCAGATAGCATACTATCATGTCGAGCAAGAAAGTCCTCCCTATATATATCCCAGCATCCACTACAATATACATCCTATGTACAGTAATGGCCTCTAGGGATACATATAACTAACAATCTCCCACTTGCACTAGGGCAATCTGATAGCAGTGGTTACAGTATCTCATACTCAACCATCCCATAAAAGTCTCTCTCTGGGAACAGGCCTTTGTGAGTGGATCCGCTGTGTTGTCCTCTGAGTCTACTCTCCAAACCTCGATCACTCTGGAGATCAACTATCTCCATGATAAGGTGATACTGCCTTAGAATATGTCTGGATCACTGATGGGACGGACGTTCCTTGGCATAAGCCACAACTCCATTGTCACACAATGGTAGGAACATAGTTCATCTCATGAACCTATATACACCCAAACAGCCTCTTTGGTAGCATCTTAAGTAGCGATGTATCCTGCCTTTATCGTCTAGTATGTCACGGTATCCAGCTTGGAACTCTTCCAACATACCGTCCCTTTACTGAGGGTAAAGACAATGCCTGTGACTGACATTCAGTCGTCTTTATCACCCTGGAACCCTTCCAGTGATTCTCCTCAGGATCGTTTGACACCACCTCACTACATCTAGTGAGTTTCCTAACATCCATTTAGATCTATCTCATAGATCCAAAATCCAGGATTTAGTAGGTATCACTTTGATCCTATATGGAGAATCTTTGTGATAAGCGGAGATTGATCGAGCGTAGCATAAGAAACTCCTTTCTTATCGAGAGTATGTCATCCACGTACTCTACGAGGATCGTCACCATACTCCCTACTACCTTTTTGTATATACAAGGTTCATCTACCATTTTGATGATGTCAAACTCTTTGACCGCTTCATCAAAACAGATGTTCCAACTCCGCGATGCCTGCTTTATCCTATAAAGCATCTTGCACACGTTTCCGCTGCTCCCACTGTCTACGAGGCCCTCTGGCTGTGTACTTATAGACGCTCTCTTCTAAAACATCATTTAGAAAAGCTGTCATGACACCCAACCACCAGATATCGTAGTCATGGTATGTAGCCGTGACAAGTAGGATCTGGATGGACTTAAGCATAGCTACTTGAAAAGGTTTCATCATTATCCACACCTGGTCGATGACGAAAAGCTTTAACAAGTCTAGCTTTGAAAGTCTCAACTTTTCCATCTACACCAAGTAATCTTCTCAAGATATACTTGCTCCTGATGGGGATTTAACCCTTCAGATATTGCAACCAAAGTCCATACTTTGTTGGTGTATAAGGATTCCATCTCAGATCGCTAAACATCCAGCCATTCTTACAGAGTCTCATTCCTGATGGCCAGCTCGAAACTAGTTGGGTCATCATCTCATGATGCAATCCTCGCTCCCACTGTCATAGAGAAACCGAAGTATCTCTCAGGTGGGTGAGGAACCCTACTAGATCGGCGGAGAGGCCGAGGTTCGTTGGTATCCACTGAATCCTTTGGTTGTATCAAATCATCTGCTGTAGTTTGTATAGCTGGAACCTTTCCAGTTCTACATTACAGACCTTGCCTCGAGCTTGTCCGGAATTTGCTTTTAGACAAAGGCTGGACAACCCCAAATCTTAACTAACTTAAGATATGGGCTCTTCCCTTTCCATATCATATATGAAGTGGTAGGCAACTGATTTGATTCGAACCCTATTCAATAGGTATGCAGCTTCTCAAGTGCATAACTCCCTAAAGGAATTAGGTGACTCAGTAATACTCATCATAGAGCACACCATATCATATAGGGTGTGATTGCTCCGCCCCGATATACCATTGTGCCATGGTGTATACGGAGGAGTAATGCTGAGAGAGAATCTCATTCTCCTTTAGAATAATCCAGGATTTTCGTACTCAAGTATTCTCCTCCTTGATCTCATCAAAGGACATAATACTTATACCCGTATTTTGGTTCTCTACTTCTCGCTTATATTCTGTGAATATCTCAAAAGGTTCGGACTTGTGTTTCAACAGGAACATAGGTCTGAATCTTGAGAGATCATCAGAGAACGTAATGAAGTATAAAGAACCAGTCTTGGCATGTGTAGACAGGGGACCTAACATACATCAACATGTATCATCCCAAGAGTTCAGTAACTCTTTCTCTGTTTCCAGTAAACGGAGCTATGGTCATCTTATCTTTGTGACATGACTGGCGAGTTTCACAAGATGTAAATTCAAACTGATTTAAATATGCATCTAAATGTAACTTCAGCCAGTCGGGTCGCATTGATCTGATCTAGTCTACAATGCCTCAAGAAGGATTCGTTCATTTCTGAACTCTTCCTCTTGTGTGTGTTCAGTATACGAAGAACTGTAGTTTGATTTAGAACATTAATGCTTTTAGATAACGTGCCTGAACCGATCAACTTTTGTTATAGGAAATGTTCAAAACATTATCCAACAATACAAAATTTTATCATTTCTTTACTAATAAAGAGATAGATATGATTTTGTATATCAGGTTCGGTATCTAATAACATTCGTTCAGAATCAATGTATTGGTAATACAGAGTGACAGTGACCGACAGACTTGGCTGCAACACTTGCCCCGTTTTCTGCCTCATGAAACTTATCACCCTTTCTCAGTTCTCTACCTTTCTGTAGCCCTATGTAACTGATTACATATCTGGGATCCTGATCTGGTATCATATACCCAGGACGTAAAGTATACTGAGAAACAGCTCTTTGTAATGAACACACCCGAAGATGATGCATCATCATGCACTCTCCTCGTTTGGGCGGCACGGGAAATCTGGTATTCCCCAATTTCCTGCTCTGTCTTATAACAATTATAAGTTGGAGCGGGACCAACGTTCCCCAGCTCAATATAACAAGCGGGTTCGGTCAATATTCCGTATTATTATCTTGATTAAGGCGTGATATGGTCGCTACCTGGAGAGAGAGAGAAGAAAACACTCAGCGTGCGCTCTGTCAAGAATAGATTGGTTATTATTTTATCTAATCAGGATGGCTCCCACTGCTTTTTATCAAATCTTCCTTCAAACCCTAAAAGGAAAGACTAGCCGGGATTAATTACACACTACAAGTTCGCCAATCTTTCAGCCAGGCCAGTGTCGGTACTTTGAGGGAGGTCCCCCGTGCTTTCGCACGAACCTAATTAATGTAAACCTCGTTTTCCCAGAGGCGTAACCCCGTTGACACCTTTCTAGACACCTACTTGATCGGCTAATTGTAATGTATAAAACTCTCCCAGGAGTAACTCTTACTCGCAGTGGGTATCGGGATCCAACTATCTCATAGAAGGTATGCAATCTCATTGCAAATTTCAACACTTGAAATTCCCGATAATATTTTGCTCCTAGCTCGCTATGACCTTGACGCATGCCAAACAACCCATAGTCTGCTAGTCAAGTTCAACCCGTACATTTCTTGATTGAATTAAACCCACCCGCACGACCCTTGACGCATGCCAAACAACGCCGTACGAATACCCTAATCCAATCGCATCATATGCTAGCAGATAAGCACTAGTTAGCTACCGTACACTACGCCTTGACGCATGCCAAACAACCGCAGCACGAATACTAACTAGTACTTATCTGAAATGACGGAGGGCTACGACAGGTTTTTCTGAAAACCTATTGCGTAATGAACTTGATATCGTTGTAGAATCAAATGAATTTTGAAATGGAGTGCTTTTGAGGCTTTTCTAGTTTTGCTAAAGGAGTCACTCCCGGTGAAGGGATCGTCGGTCCTTTCCTCGTCGAATTAGGTGCGGGATATATCACATATATCACTGTGCAAAGCAAAAACTCTTAAAAGCAATCAAAAGACAAACCGAGGGTGTAGCATCGACAAGTTATTGCTAAAGGAGTCACTCCCGGTGAAGGGATCTCGGTCCTTTCCTCATCGAATAAGGTGCAGGATATATCATATATACCGCTGTGCAAAGCAAGAACTGTAGCTACCTTTTTTATTTTGAAATTCGATTCTACAACATCTTAGGTTTCTTTTATTTCATTAATCACATTAATGAAGTCCCATCATTTAAGTACCTAAACATCACAGATAAATACGACGTACACTTATGCCATCCGCATTCGCCTCGATGTCCCCTCGTGCACCGTTAGGTTAGGTAACTAACGACAGAGCAGGGCAGGGCTAGCGCGGGTGTAAAACATAAGTAACGTCTATATAATATATCATATATACTATATACTGTATCTATCACAGAACATCACATGATCACATCACAGATATCGCAGCAGAAGTATCATATGAAATATTGGATATACTAGGACGTCCGTGTTTTCAATACGAGCCGGTATAAAACACGGATTCCACGGTCGTGATGAATAGCCAAACCCACACCCCTAGACCCCTACGAGAGCGGCAAGCAACCCTACCAATTCTGGAGTTAGGAGACCCGGACTCGACTCCTCGAGTTGGTCTCCCACTGGACTCCAGAACCCGGTTACTTGTGCCCTCCTCCTTGGGTCTATCCTAGTGCGGAAAAGTAAATAATATACAAAAGGTGACTACTTCCGCAACCTGGAAGCGCCCCAATAAAAGAATATTACATACAAGTTTTTACATGAATGAAAATGAAAAACACTCATCTCACATAAAAACCCCCCGGCTATTCAAACACGACGATCCAATATAACATATCCAGCAACACATAACATCACATGTCATCAACGTAAGTAAATATGCGCATCCCAATTGTCGTTGACATATAGCAACGAAACCGGCGATATCACATATTACACTTACGGTCACAGAAAAGAAAGTGTAAAACTACAACAGTTGGAATCCGCAACCTCCTCAGACATCGCATGCCTGACCAAATGAATTACTTAGACATCGCATGCCTAACAATTATAAACCCCGCATTTTAGTCTCATAATCGAAAACTCTTTTCAATATCAAGTCGGGTAATTCAACAAGATTCCCGACATCCTGATCGAATGCTCGTCGCAAACTTCAGTAGGCGGCCGCACCCCTGATACCGTCGACGAAGTGCACCAAGGCGGAACACCGCTGCCGCGAGCACCCGAACGGATGCTTTCGGCGACGGGGTTCTCCTACAGTCACTTGGTTGGGGCTATGGAGTGAGGCTGTCTATTAAGTTTACCCGGCGAGTATCCGCGTACGCTACGTGATTGCGACGGACTTTTGATCACATCAAAATTCCGTGGCAACCGATCAAGTGAGACTAAACTGCTATGTTTATAACATTCATTTAGTTATCTTATAACTATTGTGAATTCCAATTATTGTATCCCATTCCAGATAAACAGAAAATGTTAAACTTTCCGATCGAACAATCGAACACCCAAGTTTTCCCGATACAGATCAACACATGAAATAAGTCTAACAACATTCCGTTCGTGCCTCAGTACCAACGGTCCAGCCGTAGAAGGGTCAAGCCAACGCCTCACATGTGGCACGCCGTACTCCCCCAAACCCGAAGGTTCAAAGGGCAGTTCAAGACGGTCACATAATCGAGTTAAGGTTTGTTGTCTTCTAGAGGGTCCATCGCGTTACTTGCACTACTTAGAACGTCGTCAAACTACGGAAAAATCCAACACTTGGAAATTTCCCGACAGGGGAAAAGTTGGGTATTTATATCCGGTCGAACTTTTTAACATATTCTAAAAATTTATCCGGAAAGCCACACAGACAAAATTCGATAATCCGATCGAACATTCGAATCCCCAAAACAACCCTGAAAATTCAACTCTTGAATAAATTTTAAAAATTCCCAGAAAATCCAGAAGAATTTATCAGGTATTACTGTGCAAACAGTAAGGGATGACGTCATGATTGGGCCGCTGATACGCCGCAGAATCCATGATTCTGCCGCTGATCCGCCGCGAAAATTACTGTTCACCAGAAACTTTTTGCACCGTAATTCTTATTTTTCCCTGCTGAATTTTTTAGCAATTTTTAATTTGGAAAAACTCACTGTTTTCAAAAAAGTACAGAGAGCAAGATTGATTTGGTGTTTCGGGTTCGTTCGGACTTCAAATTCCGTCTGGACTTCGCCTAAGGCTCTAGCTAGGCTCTGATACCACTGTAGGGTTCCTAGGCACCCTAATGAGGTCTCACAAGGCATCGAACATGCCAATTTCAAATTTTACGGTGCCTACAAACCCTAAACAACGGAACGTTTGCTAGAAATCTAGGCGAAAAACAATCTAGTTAACACTTAACTACAAGTTACGGAAATACAACCTTTGTAGATCCGGTGCTCCACCTCCATAGCTCCGCAACGAAGTCCTCTCCGCTGTCCAAATCAAATCCGGGCTCTAACGTCGGCTTCGTCGGAGAATGGGCAAGCTAGGTCGTCGATGTCCATGCCGAAGATGATCTACGTCGAGGCATCGCTAAATCAAGCTCCGACTTCACCAAGTCAAGAAACTTGTGAAGTAAACACACTCTACTACTTGGCAAGAGGTAGAGGATGAAGAAAAAGGAAGTGGGTAGACTTTAGAATTGGATTTCTCACTTGTTTTCATCAATCACCATTGATGAAGCAAGCTTCTTCTTGAAGTGAAGAAGAAGAAGATGGAAAAGGTTATGATAAGTTTTTTTTTTTTGTAAAAAGAGATAAAATATGAATACTTATCATTAACCAACCATAGTTTAGTGTAGAGAATTAATCATGGTTAGAATGAAGGGTTAGGGTTAAGCATCAAGACAAAAATGGTGACTAAGTCAAAGTATCATGAAGCTTCATAATCCATCCAAAGAAAGCCACCATTTATTCTTTATGCAAATCAAATTCCAAAAAGAATAAATAGATAAATAAATGAATAAAATGAATAAGGAAAAAGTAAACCCTAACCATTTCATTAACCAAGGTTTAATTCTTTACACTTAACCAAAAGGCATGCATCATCAAACATGATACAAGCAAGTGCACAAAATCATATCGCATATGCAATGCGCACATCCGAGTGAGAATATCCATTTAAAGTGAACCAATACTAGTTAATGCAAAGTAATATATCAAATATATAATTATACATTAAATCATTAAATCAACACTTGATTCAATGATCCGGTCATGTCGCACACAACCGACTAGTATACAATGTATCGGCTTATCGAATCAACGCTTGAATCGATAACTAGGTTATATCGCATACAACCATTCGATACATTCATCGCGAGAATGGAATACGGTATCACATACACGCATTATTCTCGGTCCCGCACATATCTCATATGCGCTCCTATTTCGTTTCGCTTGAGCCAGGAAACCTCTGTGTAGGACTCTAAAGACTCGTCAATACGCCGGCAGCAGGTGATGATCATATCAAACACCCACAAGCCGCAAGCGGTCTGCTAAACGTAACGGCCACCCGGGTATTGAGCGATCTGAAGATCGACGAGCAAGCCCGCTCACACTCCAGTGAATCCGACCAGTAACACTACCGTACAGTACGGTCTGATCGTCTGATATGTCGCATATCTTGCCTAGGGGTGGTAAACGTCAGACCCCAATAGCTCGATAAGTCGTGTCGATATGAGGCTCATAACGGGTCGAGAAACTACTGGTAACACTTACCAGCAATTCTCTGAGCAGCCCTGGCCAGGGACTTCCTGTTATAGCCAATCGAACACAGTGCAACATCAACTCCCTATACCGGGAGAGACGAATCCCCTCCTATCGCTCATTGCCTCCATGTGACTCGGGACTGTACCCAAAAACCACCGTTTTGCACGCCCTCTTGGACGTGGTAAGATGGAAATCAAAGCACAGTGGGAACCACACAAGACTCTATGACGATCTCGGGTCAACAGACTACTCTGTACCAGTGTCACCAGAGAACTGCCATCTGACGTGAGCTATAATACCATCTGGGAGTTCTCGGCGAGTCCGTCCAGTGTACCCAGTCTCTACTGAGCACCCGTATATCATCTCTGATGTCAAACACCAATGGATATGGGATCATCCATCGCCCATCTGTATGGGTCGAGAAGGTATACGCTAGTCTACTCTGGTATATCGATGCCCCGTCTCGATACACCCTCGACTAGGGACTTTGAAGGATGTACTTATGGACTACCATGTCCCCACTAGTATGATCCGCATCATAGTCCAGGTAGTCAAGCACACATCCTAAGGGCTTTACCAACATGTAACAGAGAGACAATCAGTATACACGTTAAGGTAAAGTTCAACCAGATAGCATACTATCATGTCGAGCAAGAAAGTCCTCCCTATATATGTCCCAGCATCCACTACAATATACATCCTATGTACAGTAATGGCCTCTAGGGCATACATATAACTAACAGCATGAATGTAATAAGTGAGCAGGGATATCAAACCGTGAAGTGTAACAGTATATGTGAAGTGCAGCGATAAAACTAAACTGTGCTACTGGGTTATCTATGCTAAGGTTTGTTTGAAATCAATTAGTGTACTCCTCCATGTAACTCAAAGAATATGTCCCGTTATCCCCCGGGACCACGGATCAGGTAGTGGGAGTCACGAATGACTCTGTCCCGTTATCCCCCGGGACCACGGATCAAGTAAGAATCACGAATGATTCTGTCCCGTTATCCCCCGGGACCACGGATCAAGTAATACCCTTTTAAGCTACACTTCAGTTACACTTTTGATTTCCCCATACCCCCAAGGTTATGTGTTCAAGTCAGGTATTGATAATCTGGAGCTAATGCCAACACAGGATCAAGCAGGTACAGATTTGTCTATATAGACAACAGGATATGTCCGTAGGGACAACAGGTCAAGATTGTCGGCATTAGTAATAAGATCGGGTATCAAGTCAAGCAGTGGTATATCAGGTTATAATAGGTAGTGCACAGGTATCAAGCGGGTGCTCACAATAAAACTGTAGCAGGTACGGATGCACAATAAAAGCATGGATGCACAAATATTTATCAGGGGTTATATCATGACTATGTAAGGTGCACATTATCAAGTATGGGGTGCTAATAAAACAATAATATGGATTAATACGACAAGGAATGCAACTAGATATAAAGAATTAATGGTATAGGTACACAATAAGATATGGATGCTCAATTAACTATCAGGGGTTACAAGATGCACAATTATCTTGCAGAGGTTACAACTACGGCTCTAGGACTCTGTAGGATGCACATTATCACGCATGGGGTGTCAATATAACAATAATATGTAATAATGTGACATGGTATGCGAATAGATATAAAATTAATGGTATGGATGCACAAATATTGATTGGGGGTTACATTTACAGTTCCAATACTATGTAGGATGCACAATGCACTAAACATGTAATATTATTATTAATATGGATGTAACATATATCATAGCATGTAGCAAGATAAACTTGCCTCGATTGGATCATACGATGGATGCGTACGGCACGTCCGACGTCGGTAAAACAGTAAAATGGAAATGTGGGATGCATAACTAAACAATATGTAATGTTATTATTCACATGGATACAAGATATAGTAGTACAGCATGTAGCAAGATAAACTTGCCTGAACGAAACACACGACGGGTGCGTACGGCACGTCCGACGTCAGGTAATCGTCGCAACGCACACACGGCACGCGGGACGGATCCAGGCAAAGCAAGAGGGTACTCACGCAGGCAAGGGACATTCACTGGATCGCCTGGATCGGCAGCGACGAGCACGGCTCCGGCGGTCACCGGAAAAGCGCAATCAAGAAAAGCAAGAAGAGAAGAACAAGAAGAAGAAGAAAGAAGAAGAAGAAGGAAAGGGTGGGGTTTGGTTGTTGTTGTGCTCTAGTTTCAGAGAGGAAGGCGAGGCAAGAGCTAACTCTGACGATGGGGTTTCTCCGGCAAGGCTAGGTGTGTGCAGTGGGGGTTCGGGTAAGGGTTGTAGTGTGCAGGGGAGGCTCGGGTGTAGAGTGGTCTGGAGTGCAGGGAGGAGGAGAGGAGAGAGGAAGGTGGAGATGTGGGGAGAGGTTGACGGTGACGAGGTCGGGGATCGGAGGTGATGGGTGCGTGGGTGCTGTGGGTTTCGTCGTCGGGAGAGGAGAGGAGTCGAAGGAGAGGAAGGTTGAGGCGATGGAGTGGAGAAGGAGACGAGAGATACTCGAGGGAGGAGAGGAGGAGGCTCGGGTTGTGTCGACGACGAAGACGCGGCTAGGTTTGGGTTTCTGTGGGTTTCGTCGCGGGGGTTAAAAAGGAAGAAGACACGAGGAAGAAGGGAGGTGACGATAGTAGATGAAGGAAGGTGAGGGGATCTCTCGGGGAACAGTGTATGCGAGAAGAGTGAGAAAGAGGGGGGGAGAGAGAGAGAAAGAAAGAGAAATAGAGAGAATGAAAGAAAGAGAAAGAGAAAGAGAGAGAATTCTGTTAGTAAAAAAGATTTCTTAAAAATTTTTTAAAAAATTATTTCTGTTTCGAAAATCTTTACTTAACTGTTTAATAAAAATATATTATTAGTAAAATATTTAATATTTGGTTAATACAAAAATAGTCCAAAACACACCCGGGTCGGGTCTAAAAATCCAGTTTTAAATACGGAAAATATACATGTCAACCAAAATTAAAACAGGATATCCGGGTAATGAAAATGCATACCCCCAAGAACGGATGCACGCACATGCACGTAGCCATCTAAACAGGTCCGTTTCACTGAACGGGACGAGAACAAGATGCGCGGATGCTACGGCGGGGTTAAGGGTATCATGGAGGCCATGCTAGATATTTTTTAAAAATATTTTATGCGACTTTAAATGTTATATAAAATATGCAGATACCAAATATAATGCCAGTATGCAGTATACAAATAATGAAAGTGTACGGATCCATATAATAAGCCAAGATAAGTCATAAACAGGAATTAAGACGGGTTTCCAGCAAGCGGATCGGGTCGGATGCAAATACCGATGTCAAATACACTATTCGCATCCAAAGCACAATAAATCAAGAAAATACCATAAATAAAGAAATACTTGAAGTAGAACTGGTATAAATGAACTAGGGTGTTACACTAGCTTCATTTTTCATGGTTGCTTTCTTTATCTCTTTCTTCAAGCTTTCTAGCTCCATGAAACATGAAGAAAAATTGTGAGAAAATAAAATCTAAAATGAGCACATTTCCTATTTCATCATCCTCTACTACTTGCCATTTAGTTTAGGGTGTTCTCTTCATAAAGTTCATCACCTAGTGAAGAGGTGGCTTGGGTTTGAGTCTCCTCGACGTAGATCATTTTCGGCCTCGAAAACTTCGAGCAAGCTTGTTCATTTCTCCAAGAGAACCCATACTAGAGTTCGGGAGATCAACACTCGCAGCGAAGGGACTACTACAAGGAGCTTTAGAAGTGAAGGACCGGTCTACAAAGATTGTATTCCTCATTCACTTAGTGTAATGTTTGATTACATGTTTCATTTCGTCTATTTACTTTAGCTAGATCCTTGTTAATGGTTCTTTAGCACTCTTGAAAATTTTAATTTAGCATGGTAGTTGCTGTGAAAACCCAGTAGGATGCTAAGGAATCCCAACGGTGGTATCAGAGCCGGGCTAGAGTATTAGATGATGTTTGTTAGATTACAAAACCGAAACTACTTCGAAACTTGAAACACCAAATACTAGTTTCTGTCAAATTTTTGAAAGTCCTTGAAATTTTTTTTAAACAACTGCAGAATGATGTATGAGATATATCATGAATACTACCAAAATTTGGTCCCAATTAGCCTCACTGTGGCCGGCCACAACCCCCTCAAAACCGGCGAGCTCGGCCCAATTTTGGATTTTTTTCCTCAAATTTTGGTGGTGTTCCAGTCTCTGGGTTTTAGTGTTTCAGGTGTTATTTGTTTTTTCTAAAATTGCATGTGATGCGGTCTTATTGTATAGGCAACTCGGATTGTTTCGTATTCGTAGTTTAACATTGTTTTTAAGTTTTCACATGTTATCTAGATTAAGTTAAAATGTTCGAACGAATATCAAAAACCCATTTTTCCAAGTTTAAGGTATTCGGAAAATCATGCAAGTCATTCTGTGGACCCTCTAGAAGAATGAAACCCTAACTCGATATAATGACCATGGAACCGCTTTCGAACTTTAGGGTTTGCGGCAGTTCCGTGGTACCATTAATGAGGCTTGGGTTTGCCCTTCTACGGTTGGTCTATAGGTGTTGTGGCATGTTCTGGGTATTTTTGAACTGTGCTCAAGTGTTGAGCTCTCGGGAAATTGTGGGACTTTGATAAATCGATCGAAAAGTTTAACGTCGTCCGGATATTTGTGATGGGATACAATACTTGGAATCCACAACATTTGAATTTTATAAATCTAGTAATTTAGTCTCATTTGATCGGTTGCCACAGAATTTTGATATGGATCAAAAGTCCGTCGCAATCACGTAGCGTACGCGGATATTCGCCGGGTAATATTACTAGATAGCCACGCCCCATAGCCCCGACCAAGTGACTGTAGGAGAACTCTGTTGCCAAAAGCATCCGTCCGGGTGCTCGCGGCCGCGGTGTTCCGCCTAAGTGCACTTCGTCGTCGGTATCGGGGGTGTGGCCGTCTACTAAAGTTTCCGACGAGCATTCGATCAGGATGTCGAGAATCTTGTTGAATTGCCCGACTTGTTATTGAAAAGTGTTTTCAATATTGAGACTAAAATGCGGGGTTTATAATTGGTAGGCATGCGATGTCTAAGGAATTCATATTGTTAGGCATGAAATCCGCAATATGAGATATTACGGGTTTATAAAGTCTAAGGTGGTTGCGGATTCCAACTGTTGTAGTTTTCACTTTCTTTTCTGCGACCGTAAGTGTAATATATGGGGTATCGCCGGTTTCGTTGCTATACGTCAACGACAATTGGGATACGCATATTTACTTATGTTGATGACATGTGATGTTATGTGTTGCTGTGATATGTTATATTGGATCGTTGTGTTTGAATAGCCGGGGTTTTTTTTATGTGAGATGAGAGTTTTTCATTTTCATTCATGTAAAAACTTGTATGTAATATTCTTTTATTGGGGCACTTCCGGGTTGAGGAAGATGTCACCGTTTATTTATATTATTTACTTTTCTGCATTAGGATAGACCCAAGGAGAGGAGCACGAGTAACCGGGTTCTAGAGTCCAGTGGGAGGCCATCTCGAGGAGTCGAGTCCGGGTCTCCTAACTCTAGAATTGGTAGGGTTGCTTGCCACTCTTGTAGGGGTCTAGGGATGTGGGTTTGGCTATTCATCACCACCGTGGAATCCGTGTTTTATACAGCTTAAATTAAAACCCGGAAATCCTAGTATATCCAATATTTCATATGTTGTCTTCTGCTGCTGATATTTTGTGATGTGATCACTTTATATTCTGAGATGGATACATTATAGTATATATGATATATTATAGACGTTGCTTATGTTTTTCACCCGTGCTAGCCCTGCCCCGCTCTGCCGTTAGTTACCTAACCTAACGGTGCACGACGGGACTTCGTGGCGAATACGGATGGCATAAGCGTACGTTGTATTTATCTGTGATGCTTAGATAACTTAAAAGATGGGACATTCATTAATGAGATTAATGAAGGAAAATAAACCTAAAGATGTTGTGGAATCGAATTTTCAAACATAGGTAGGTCTAGTTGTTGCTTTGCATAGCGGTATTTCTTGTAGAATATCATGCACCTTATTCAATGAGGAAAAAGTCGAGATCCCTTCACCGGGAGTGACCTCTTTAGCAATAACTAGCAGATGCTACAACCCTCGGTTTTGTCTTTTGATTGCTTTTCTAGTTCTTACTTTGCATAGTGATATTGTGAATATCCTGCACCTCATTCGACGAGGAAAGAGCCGAGATCCCTTCACCGGGAGTGACCTCTTTAGCGAAACTAGCAAAAGCCTCAAAAACACTCCATTTTAAATCATTTGATTCTACAACGAGATCAAGTTCAAATCATTAAAAGTTTTCTTAAAAACCATCCGCAACCCTCCATCATTTTAGGAAGTAGAGTACTTAGTATTCGTGCTGCGTATGTTGATTATAGTCAAGGCGTAGTGTACGGTAGCTAAGTGATATCTTCCTACACAGCATATAATGCGATTAATTAGGACAGTCATGTGATTATGTTGATTATAGTCAAGGGTCATATGGGTGGGTCTAATTAATCAAGAAATGACGGGTAGAACTTGACTAGTGCTTATGATACGTTGATCATAGTCAAGGTCATAAGTGCTAGGGGTAAAAACCATTATCGGAGTTTCAAGTGTTGAAATTTGCAATGAGATTGCATACCTTCTATGAGATAGTTGGATCCTGATACTCACTGCGAGTAATTGTTACTCCTGGGGGAGTTTTGCACTTTACAATTAGCTGATCAAGTAGGTGTCTAGAAAGGTGTCAACAGGGTTAAGCCCCTGGGAAAACGAGGTTTATTTTAATTAGGTCCGTACGAAAGCACGGGAAACCTCCCTTAAAGTACCGGCACTGGCCTGGCTGAAAGATTGGCGAACTTGTAGGGTGTAATTAATCCCGGCTAGTTTTTCCTTTTAAGGTTTGAAGGAAGATTTGATAAAAACAGTGAGAGTCATCCTGATTAGATAAAATATATAATCAATCTAATCTTGCAAGAACGCTCGCAAAGTGTTTTCTTCTCTCTCTTTCTCTCTCCAGGTAGCGACCATGTCACGCCTTAATCAAGATAATAATATGGATGTATTGACCAAACCCGCTTGTTATACTGAGCTGGGAAACGTTGGTCCCGCTCCAACTTATAATTGTTATATGACTGAGCCGGAAATGGGGGAATACCAGGATTCCCATGCTGCCCAAACGAAGAAAGTGCATGTTGATGCATCTTCTTCGGGTGTGTTCGTTACAGATAACTGTTTCTTAGTATCCTCTACGTCCTACCGGATCAAGATCCCGTATATGTAATCTGTTACATGGGCTACAGATAGATAGAGAACTGAGAATAGGGTGATATGTCTCTAAGTATAGAGATTGGTGCAATTGTTGCAGCCAAGGTGTTGGCAGTTATCACCTTGTATTACCAAATGGTAATACATTGATTCTGAATGAATGTTATTAGATACCGAACCTGATATGCAACATTATATCAGTCTCTTTATTTACTAAAGAAGAATATAATTTTGTATTATTAGATAATGTTTTGAATATTTCCTATATCAAAGTGTTGATCAGTTCAGGCACGTTATCTAATAGCATATACGTTCTAAATCAAACCACGGTTTTTAACATACAGAACACACACAAGAGGAAGAGTTCAGAAATGAACAAATCCTACTTATGGCATTGTAGACTAGGTCATATCAATGCGACCCGACTAGCTAAGTTACATTTAGATGCATATTTAAATCAGTTTGAACTTACATCTTGTGAAACTTGCCAGTCATGTCACAAAGATAAAATGACCTTAGCTCCGTTTACTTGAAACAGAGGAAGAGTTAGTGAACTCTTGGGACCGATACATGATGATGTATGTGGTCCCCTGTCTACACATGCCAAGACTGGTTCTTTGTACTTCATTAGTTCACTGATGATCTCTCAAGATTCGGACACATGTTCCTGTTGAAACACAAGTCTGAAGCTTTTGAGAAATTCAATGAATATAAATCCGAAGTAGAGAACCAAAACGGGTATAAGTATTATGTCCTTTGATAAGATCAGGGAGGACAATACTTGTGCATGGAATTCTTGGACTATTCTAAAGGAGAATGAGATTCTCTTTCAGCATCACTCCTCTGTATACATCACAGCACAACAGTGTATCGGGACGGAGCAATCGCACCCTATTAAATATGGTGCGCTCTATGATGAGTACTGCTGAGTTGCTTATTTCCTTTTGGGTGTTATGCGCTTGAGGAAGCAGCATACCTATTGAATTGGGTTCCAATCAAATCAGTGCCTACCACTCCATATATGATATGGTATGGAAAGAGCCCATCTCTTAAGCAAGTTAAGATTTGGGGTTGTCTGGCCTATGTCTAAAAGCAAAATCCAGACAAACTCGAGACAAGGTCAGTTCTGTGGAAATTTGTTGGATATCCCAAGCATTCGCAAGGGAATATCTTCTACCACACCGAAAAACAAAAGGTGTTTTATTTCTCGGCATGCCACCTTTTTAGGAAAATGAGTTTTTTAAGGAAGAAATTTGTGGTCATGGGGTAAAACTGGAATTAGTTCCAGCTATACAAACTACAGCTGATGATTTGGTAGAACCAGAGGATTCAATAGTTCCCAACGAACCTCAGCCTCTCCACCGATTTGGTAGGGTTCCTCATCCGCCTGAGAGATACTTAGGTTTCTCGATGACAGTGGGAGCGAGGATTGCATCATGGAGATGATGACCCAACTAGTATCGAGCAAGCCATCAAGAGTGGGGACTCTGTAAGAATGGCTGGATGCTAAGCGATCTGAGATGGAATCCATGTACACCAACAAAGTATGGACTTTGGTTGCTATATCTGAAGGGTTAAATCTTCATCAGGAGCAAGTATATCTTGAGAAGATTACTTGGTGTAGATGGAAAAGTTGAGACTTTCAAAGTTGGACTTGTTGCAAAAGGTTCTCGTCATTGACCAGGCATGGATAATGATGAAACCTTTTCTCCAGTGGCTATGCTTAGGTCCATCCGGATCCTACTTACCATTGCTACATACCATGACTACGATATCTGGTGGTTGGGTGTCATGACTGCTTTTCTAAATACTGATTTAGAAGAGAGCGTCTATAAGTACACAACCAAAGGGTTTCGTAGACAGTGGGAGCAGCGAAAACGTGTGCAAGTTGTTTTATGCGTTAAAGCAGGCATCGCGGAGTTGGAACATCTGTTTTGATGTGATAGTCAAAGCGTTTGACTTCATCAAAATGGTAGATGAACCTTGTATACACAAAAAGGTAGTAGAGAGTAAGGTGGTCATCCTCATATTGTACGTGGATGACATACTCTTGATAGGGAAGGTGTTTCCTATGCTACGCTCGGTCAGTCTCCTCTTATCACATTGATTCTCCGTGAAGGATCTAACTGATACCTCCTAAATCCTGGGTTTTGGATCTATGGGATAGATCTAAGTGGATATTAGCATTCTCACTAGGTGTAGTGAGATGGTATCAAATGATCCTAGGGAAAATCACTGGATAGCTTTGGAGAACCTTCGTAAGTACTTATGAAGAACTATTGAAATGTTCTTGGAGTTTGGTAACGGTGAACTTCATTGGGAGTCCTTTACCGACTCAAGCTTCCACAGTGATAAGGTCGACTGTTAGACAGTCACAGGCTTTGTCTTTACCCCAAAAGTGAGACGGTGTGTTGGAAGAGTTCCAAGCTAGATACCGGGGCAAACTAGACGATAAAGGCTGGATATATCGCTATCAACGATGCTACCAAAGAGGCAGTCTGGGTGTATATTTGTTCATGAGATGAACTAGGTTCCCACCATTGTGTGACAATAGAGGTGTGGTTTTGGCCTAGGAACCCCGATCCCATCAGTGACCCAGAAATACTCTAAGGCGGTATCACCTGATCATGGAGATGGTTGATCTCCAAGAGATCGAGGTTAGGAGAGTAGACTCAGAGTTTAACACGGCGGATCCACTCACTGAGTCCTTTCCTGCAAGAGACTTTTATAGGACGTTGGGTATGCTATACTACAACAACCGGCCTTAGTGCAAGTGGGAGATTGTTAGTTGTATGTATGCCCTAGAGGCCATTATTGTACATGAGATGTATATTATAGTGGATGCTGAGACATATATAGGGAGGACTTTCTTGCTCGACATGATAATCCGCTATCTGGTTGCTCTTTATCTTAACATGTACACTTACTGTCTCTCTGTTACATGTTGATAAAGCCCTTAGGATGTGTACTTGACTTCCAGGATTATGATGCAGATCATACTAGTGGGGCCTGGGTAGTATATGAGTTCATCCTTCAATGTTCCTTATCGTGGGAATATCAAGACGGGGCATCGATATTCCAGAGTAGACTAGCGTATATCTTCTCGACCCATGTGATGGGCGATGTATGATCCCTTATCCATTGGTGTTTGACATCAGAGACGGTATATGGGTGCTCAGTGGTGACTAGGTACACTGAACGGACTCGCCGAGAACTCCTAGATGGTATTATACCTCACGTCAGATAGCAGTTCTCTGGTGACACTGGTACAGGTTAGTCTCTTGACCCGAGATCGTCATAGAGTCTTGTGTGTCTCCCACTGTGCTTTGATTTTTATTCTACCGCGGCTCTACTGAGTCGTGCAAACAAGTGGTTTTTGGGTACAGTCCCGAGTCACATGGAGGCAATGCGCGATAGGAGGGGATTCGTCTCTCTCGGTATTGGGGGTTGATATTGCGCTATGCTCAATTGGCCATAACTGAAATCCCTGGCCAGGGTAGATGAGATTTAATGATAAGTGTTATCAGTAGTTTCTCGCCCGTTATGGACCATATATCGGCATGACTTATCAAGCTATTGGGGTCTGATATTTACCATCCATAAGCAAGATATGCGACATATCAAACGAAGAGACCGGACTATACGGTAGTGTTGCTGATTGGATTCGCAGGAGTATGAGCAGACTTGCTTGTTGATCTTCTGATCGCTCAATACCCGGTGGTCGTTACGTTTAGCACGCCTCTTGCGACTTGTGGGTGTTTGATATGATCATCACCTACTGCCGGCGTATTGACAAGTCTTTAGAATTCTATACAGAGGTTTCCTGGCTCAGGCAAAACGAAGTAGGAGCACATATGTGATATGTGCGGGACCGAGATTAATACGAGTATGTGATACCGTATTCTAATCTCGCGATTTGTGTCATCGGTCGGTTATATGCGATATAGCCGGGTTTTCGAATCAAGTGTTAATTCGATAAATTGATACACATGATATTAGTCGGTTATATGTGATATAGCCGGATTATTGAATCAATTGTTGATTTAATAATCTAATGTATAATTATATATATTTGATATATTAATTTACATTAACTGGTATTAGCTCACTTAAGATTTCTTTTCTCACTTGATTGTGCATTAGTATATATGTGATATATATTAGTGTACATTATTTTGTGTCATGCTAGATGCCACATGCAATATGGGTGTATGAGACTCAGACCATGATTATAATAATATGATGGTTTTATTTATTTAAAGTAAATCAAAATTGGTTGGAAATTGTCACATGGTTGAAGCTTGTAGAACTATTGACCAAGTCCACTCTTTTTGTTTTTCTTGTAGATATTTATTAACCCAACCATTATTGTAACCCATGGTTTTATTCTCTACATGGGTTGGTGTATGACACTAACTCATCCATGGTTGCTATTCTCACCTCATTAGTTTAGTTTTGACTAGCTTCATTTCTCATGGTTGCTTTCTTCATCTCTTTCTTCAAGCTTTCTAGCTCCATGAAACATGAAGAAAAATTGTGAGAAAATAAAATCTAAAATGAGTCCATTTCCTACTTCATCATCCTCTACTACTTACCATTTAGTTTAGGGTGTTCTCTTCACAAAGTTCATCACCTAGTGAAGAGGTGGCTTGGGTTTGAGTCTCCTCGACGTAGATCATATTCGGCCTCGAAGACTTCGAGCATGCTTGTTCATTTTTCCAAGGGAACCCATACTAGAGTTCAAGAGATCAACACTTGCAGCGAAGGGACTACTACACGGAGCTTTAGAAGTGAAGGACCGGTCTACAAAGGTTGTATTCCTCATTCACTTAGTGTAATATTTAATTACATGTTTCATTTCATCTATTTACTCTAGCTAGATCCTTATTAATGGTTCTTTAGCACTCTTGAAAATTTTAATTTGGCATGGTAGTTACTGTGAAAACCCAGTAGGGTGCTAAGGAATATCCTGAAAACCAATCTTAAACACGACCAAAAATATCATATACGGTGTTATGAAATATAAGAAAGATAGTAAACACAAGTATATGAACATTCATTGTTTTTTATATCACAATTATGAATAGTATATTAATATCAAGATATAACTCAGACTCAAAGTATGATATATATATATATATATATATATATATATATATATATATATATATATAAGGTTAATGGAGGAAAGGTGCCATTGGAGGGGATTTCCTTCTATGGCGTCGGAAAAATGCACCCTTCATGATTTTTTTTCGATGATCGGCATACATCACCTCCATCTTTATCATCTAAGATGTGGATACACCAAATTTCATGTGATTATACCATTTTTTCACCATTGATTTAGTTGGTGCAAAATTAATGGTTTACCGACAATAAAACTTTTTACATTACTAATTCAACGGTGAAAAAGTGGTGGAATCACATGAAATTTGGTGTATGCACATCTTAGATGATAACGATGATGATGATCGATGCCGATCGTCGAAAAAAATGGTGGAGGTTGTATTTTTTCGACGCCATAGGAGGAAATCTCCTCCTATAGCCTCTTTTCTCGATAATTTTATATATATATATATATATATATATATATATATATATATATATAAGAGAAGTAAGATATATATATCACATGTATATACAAAATCATATTGTGAATTACCAAAATAATAAATGAAAATAATATATCGATGTTAAGAATATAACACAAGTATAACATAAAATATTAATATATTACTCGGTATACATAAAATATAGGATAAGCAAACTAAATATCAAGTGTATACGAGTTTAGTGTCGATATAATAGGCAAGATAAGTAAGTGTCATTAAGCGAACTATTCATATTTAAACTATCATCAAAACTAAATAAACGGATCATCGAAATCCATAAGCTATCATATTTTAGTTTGTTATTAATTTATTATTTTAGAAGATTTGATATGATTTGAAAAGTTAATTATTAGTTTTTAAGTATTTTTCAAAATTATGAGATTTTCTCTCTTTTTGAAGTAAAATGGTTGAAGAAATATGGCATGAAGATAGAGAAAATTTAATTTTGTTATCAAAAAATCTTATGCCTTACTATTTTCAAAGATTTGATATTTGCAAATTGTAGAGGGGAGCTTAGATTTATTGCTAATATGTGATTACTGGATTTTGTATGGCCAGTCTAAGAAATATCTCTTTATTATTGTTTTGCTAGCAATTTTGCACGTAGAGATCACACATAATTAAAGCAAATATAATATGAAGATATAAAAGATTTAACTCTGTTACCAAAAATCAAATGCCTAATTATTTTAATTTGTTATCAATTTATTGTTTTATATGATTTGAAAAGTTAATTTTTAGTTTTTAAGTATTTTTCAAAATTATGAGATTTTTTCCCATTTTAGTTAAAATAGTAGAAGAAATGTGGGTGAAAATATAAAAGATTTAATTCAATTATCCAAAAATCCTATGCCTTATTATTTTAGAATATTTGATATGATTTATGCAAAATGCAGACGGAAGCTGAGATTTATTGTTAATACGTGATTATTGGATTGATTGTACTTGGGGGCATCTGGATTTTGTATGACGAAAAACAAAAAAGATCAATTCTCTTCAAGGAGTATAAAGATTTATCATATTTCCTTTTATAAAAAATTATATTCCTTATTTTGCATTAATCTTTATTATTTTTATTTTGATTACTTACAAGATTTTTTTCTAATTTATATTTTGAATTCAAATTTTAAAAGATAAACATAATTTTTTTTTAACATGTGCATCACATGCACGTGTAAGATACCGGTTATCTTAACTAAAAATATTTTAGATATTACTCAAACGGAATATTAAAGTGGTTTACACTGATTAGTTGGCCGCAAAGTGGAGGGTGGTTTTTTTTTATGTGCTTCTTACATCCTTCTTTTGGCATTATAAAGTAAAGAAAAGATATTTGAAATGACTTATATATCTTAAGTAGAAACATTATCTTTACTGTTATAACTACAATTTTTAGGATAATTGCAATTAGAATTTTAAATTGGACTAATAGCAACATATGGATGCCATGTGGAATTTTAATAAAATTTGAAACCAAAAAAAATTGAGAAAAAATGCAAAAAATTAAATAAAATAGAATCAGGAACTACCTGGATTAGGCAAAATAAGATCAAAAAAAATGGCAAAAAAGTTGAAAACACTAATAAAGATTTTTAAAGATATTTTAATTAACATAATAAATTAGAGAATTTTAATTTTAAGATAATGAGAATCTCCATATAAAAACGTTATTCTACTATACACGTACATCACACATGCAGAATACTGGTATTAAAATACCGCGGTTCTTATAAAATATTGTCACGGAATATATAGTTTTGTCATGGAGTATATAGTTTTTTGGCCGTACAAAGAAAACAAGAATATTTATACAATTTTGTGTAATGTTGTCGGTGTCTCGATATTGTTTTATTTATCACTAGAGCATAATAATAAAAAAGCATGTACACATGCACCCACACATGCATGTATCCATTGGATTTCTTTTTCACTAATACAAGTCTTTACATGTGTTGTATGTGTTGTGCGCGAATAAATTGGTAAGAAAAAACAAAGGGATATTTTAATTCTATAATATAACACATGCACCTAAAAGATATGTTCCTGAACATATCATGGGCTGAGTTGGGATAACCGAATAGTTTTCTAAAATGCTTTCATGCTGCACTTTGACATCTGAAATAATTTATACTGCAATACACGGCGCAATAAATATGAAAATTAGAAACAATTAAATATTTTGATTTTCATCACTTCAATTTTAAGGCAGAGAGAGAAAGGTACTGGGGACATAATAGACAAAGAAGAGAATCTTTAGTTTCCAAATTGCAGCAGCAGCCGCCCTCCTCCTCCCCCCCCCCCCAACCCACCACAACACTCCACCCCGTACACACACACCACCACATAGCTAATTCTTTTCTAACCCTTCAAAACTTGGTATTTACATTTTAACCCCCAAAACTAATAACATACATCATTTTACACTCTTTACGATTTCCGTCAGAAAATGGTATTTACATTTTAGCCCCCAAAACTAATAAGATACATCATTTTATGCTCTTTACGATTTCCGTCAGAAAAAACCCCGTTAACTTTAATTTTAATTTTTCTCCATAGATTTTATGGTTTACCATTTACCCGTTAACTTTAATTTTAATTTTTCTCCATAGATTTTATGGTTTACCATTTACCCGTTAACTTTAATTTTAATTTTTCTCCATAAATTTTATGGTTTACCATTTACCCGAAAACAAGTAAAACCGCAAAAGTGTTCAACTTCTTCGTAGTTAGAGAAGAATGTGGAAGATGCTCCTGATTTCATGGTCGATTTTGAAAAAAGTATAGTAGAAACCTAAATTCTGACTTCAATTTGGGAAAGAAATTGAGTATTTCCAAAGAAAAATAGATATTAGGATATTTTGAAAGAAAAACCTAATGTTATACGGTTAAAAGTTAAAAGAAATCGTAAAGGGGGTAAAATGATGATTCTTATTAGTTTTGGGGCATAAAAAGTAAATACCAAATTATTGGAATAGAAGGAAATTTGCTATTTTTTTTGGGAGCCAGTGGAGTGGGGAGGCTTACAAGTGAAAAACCCTTTATTAAATTTAGTTAAGATAATAATAAAGGGTTTTATAGAAATTTTGTTATATATGGTGTAATTCGATGCTAGATTTTAGGTTTTTAAAGTTTCATATACTATTTTCTCATCAAGGGAGCAGCATTAACCATCTTGAAATAAAAAATCAATTTCATTCTTTTTTAAAACATTTAATTCTAATTAATCATTACATACCTCCTCTTGTTTCCTAATTATAAAAGCAGAGATGTATAAGACTCATAACTAAAAAAGTAATTGCTAGAATTTACTTTTCCATGGTCATAAAGCATATACATATTTTCCAAGGTTGTTAATAAAACACTGTCATAGATGCAATTATAGTTCATTACAATCCATTTGATTTCCAACTCTCAATTTAATATACGGCTTAATTCGAAAAAACCACCGATACTTTGGCCCAGTTACAAATAATTATCAAATACTCTCAAAATTAAAAGAAACTACTACAAAACTTTCAAAAAATATATGAAACTACCACAAAACTTTCAAAAACTACAAGAAACTACAACAAAACTTTTCAGCAAAGTTTCCAAGAAACTACTGCAAACTTTCAAAGCTTGGTAATTTTAGTGCTTAATAAATTTCAGTGCTTAATAAATTTCAGTGCTTAACAAACTTCCCCAAAAAAATAAATTTCAGTGCTTAATAATAATATCAATCCAACAGAAACAAAAACTCTAAAAGTAAGCAGTCAACTCATGCAAATCATAAAAGACACCTTCTATTTTTCTATTTTTAGTTAATAACAAGAGAGAGAAGGAAAAAATAGGAAGATAAAAACCATGGCTGCAAATAAAATTCCAGCTCCCACTTGCCTCCAGACCTGCCAGTTCTTCTTCACTACAATGTTTGCCTTATTTTTCTGCACATCCACAGTATTTCACTTTTCAGGGATTTCTGGAAATTTTATGTGATTTCTGATAGGGGTTCCGAGGTCTTCATCAATTTTGTGCTTACTGTCCCCAAAAAACAAAAGAAAGAAAAAGAAAAGTTAACAAAAGTAGAGTAACAAGTGCATGTACATGCTAAAGACACAAGTGAGAAGCAAGGGGAATTCGAAAAAGCACAACAACATACAGGCAGTATATCAAGATGCGATTAGGAAGCAGACCCTCCCAAGCTCTCTGTGTAATTCCTTCTTCTTCTATATCCTCGAAGGCAATTTTCCTGAGAATTAGAGAACATAAGATAGCAGGAGAAGACTGTCACTTAGATATTAGGCTTAATTCGTTAAACGCAGCTATGGTAGTTGAGTAAAAGAATTGGTAGTGTTATGATGAAAGATTTTGGTAGTTACTTGTAATCTTATGAAGTTTTTGACGGTTTAGTGACAAATGGGTATGGTTTTTGCTGGTTAGTAAAGTTAAGCCAAAGTATTATAAATGCAGAGAAGACTTGTTAAGGCTTTGAACATACCTAGGCAGACACCTCCTATGGTATGACCTTGGGCAACGTCTGCACACTGCAAACTGCAACTCCTCAACTGCTTTGTTCTCTCCTCGCTTACAAACATGACATTTATGAACAGGGCAGGCAAATGATTCACCAGCGGCAATCTTTTTCTCATACTCTGCTGCTTCTGTTTTATTCTCCGGTAATAGTAAGTCCGCAACGCATTTTGGGTGGTAGAAGTAACCACAGGTTGCATTAGCACAGGCGAAAACCTCAGCACCTGATGATTTATCAGAAGAGCCTAATTTCCAACAAACAAAACACTGATGCTGTTTATACTCGCAATTTTTACACAAGAAGTTTTGGATAGCCTTAAGTTGAGCTTTGGAGAAACCGAGAGATTTACAAATTGAATCTTCACCGTCCTTTCGGGTTGCATGGAAGGACCTCATGCATCTCCCCTCACAGCATAGAAGTGCACCACCACTGTCACAAATGGCACAAGCTGAATCAAATAAATCTGGTTCTTCCTCAGACTCATCATCAAAACGATAGTTTGTGACTGCTTGTGGCACGAGTAAATCCTCATCATCAGATGAAGCCATGGTTTGCCCTGATACAGGTTGAATGAAGAATAAATATAAAAAAGAACAAGGCAATGTTGCTACCCCCTAACCTATATAATGATGAACTTCGTATCCGTACAGAGAAATTGGACCTCTTCTAAAGAAAAATGGATATCATGTAAAAAATATTTATTAACACGAATTATACCAATATATATACCACAGAGAAAAGTTAGCGGTGACAACCTGCATCATTATGGTACCTCCTACATAATATGATAATTATATAAAGATGTTCGTTGTGCTTATGGTCATTATTTTTATTTTCAAAATATAAGGTATTCATGAATTTATGAATAAAAATCAACTCCTTGACTATTCGATTCGAGCAGATATTAACCTGTATCCGAAACAAAGATTCCGCATTTACCGGATTCATGCCACTATATACAGCCAATTGAATATTGGTGGTTCCTTATAATTTGACGGCTTTTAAAAAAACAAGTAGCTATTCCACAAAATAATCATCATGAGAATTCAAGCAATTACGGATCTAAACAAAAATAATTAGTTCCGCATAGAAAAGATTTCAATCAGCTACTTCTACGAGGCGCAAAGAAAATATTTTGTCTTCAACTCCTATCATCATGAATCAAGAAATTCTCAATTACGTACGGTATCATGAAAGGATTTAAACAAGTCAAGAAAATAGCACGAACCTTTACGATTGAAGGATAAACCCTAGCCCTGGAATCGAGAACCACGAATCGCTACACGATGAGAAGAAATTGAATTCGAGGGACTCAACAAGAGATGTATGATTTGTAAAGGGGGCCTTTTTAGGGTTTTAGAGACACGGGAGATTTGAAACCCTAGTTTTGGAATAGTTTTATTCATAGGTTATGGACGAACTTGCATCTGTCATCCGTGGACCCCACCGGATATCATGCTGGATAACGGGCCGGGCCTGGCCTGGCCAAACCCGGTTGCCCGAAGTCCGTTGGGCTTGGCTTCCAAATGGGCCGGGCCAAGACGGTTGACTGGGCTTCAGGCCGGGCCTCAGCCAGGCCGTGTGCTCCAAACTCGAGCCCAGCCCGGTCTTAGGCCCGGCTTGTATCGGACCCGGTCGGGATGGTCCAGATGCAATTTAAAATATATTTTTTTAAAACTTGGTTTTTTCGGGATTTTTTTTCTGCTGATAAATGTAGTTGCAGTATAAAATAAATATTCATTAATAATTTTATTGATATAAAACAATTGTTCTACTGATAAATATGTAGCTGGGTAGCAAACACCAGATAAATTTTTTGTTACAGTATAAAATATTTCTAAAAATTCCATAATATATCCACAGACAAATCAATCAAACTCCTTTAAATTATTACCAGACATTTGAAATTTCGAAAAAAAACCGCTCCCCATTACATCATACAGCTGTCTTTATAAATTCTAGTGAATTTTTTCTTTCAAATTAGCTTTCATCATTTTCTCCCAAAGACTGCACTTACATTAACCATGTCAAAGAGAACCATGTCAACAAACAGCCCCCCCGCTGTCGAGAGAGGGACACCTTCATCAAAGAAACCCGATGTCAAGAAGAACCCCTTCTTTCTCCTGTACGACTGACACCGAATCCCTCATGGATTATGTCGTTCACTCTGCCTCATTCTCTTTCGAGTCTACCTACTAAAGACCCTTCGGAGGATCCGTTAGAAGAACCCTTTGAGAATTATACCTTTCATGCACTTCTGGCAGAAGAAATCCCTGTAGAAACACCCCCCCTCCCCCTCCTATCAATCTCCTCGATCAAGGACCAACACGAAACAAGGATAATAACACTCGGGATCGCTTTAATTCCACCGGACGTGAAACCGGCGCGGATGATCCTTTCTATATCCAGCCTCTTCCTGATCAACGTTTCATGTTTATCACATGGCATGAAGTGAACGACGTTCATACCCAGATATTCGACCTGGTCAAAAGGATTTTCGTCAAGAAACATGAAACGAAGACAACGAGATACCGGAAGCGTTTTCCAAACCTCTAGGAATTCATTCTTTCTATCAGTTTGTCATAGGGTGTCTTTAGTATTTTATATTTGTATGTTCTTTGTTTGTTTATTGCTATGTTATATTTGTATTTTTATATTTCTATCGGTATCATGTTATGTATGTGCTATGAATGTTAAGTTATTTCATATATTAGAACCTCCCATAAATTTTTTTAAAAAAACGTCCACCATAAAAATTCCCATATCTTTATGGGAACCCCAACTCAAAATCCCCGTCCCTCCCGGCCGAACAATCCCCCCGCGCAAGAATCCAAAGTTCAAACTCTCCTCCAATTCAAAATTTTTTGAATTATGTTGGCTGGGCCTGGGACAGGCCGGACAACTGCAGCCCGGCCCATTTGCCACCATAAGCCCAAATTTTTTATATTTTCGCACGGCCCCCAAATCTTTTCCTGTTTTGATAATCTCTTAATTATTTCAAATGTCCTGCAAAGTACAAATTGCTTGAAACAGAATCATGCATGTCTATATTTTATTATCTGAATTTCTCAAAATTAAATTAGGAGGTGCGCTATAACTATCTGCGATATTTGAAATGATTTATATAACTTAAATATATACATTATATTAAAAACAGTAATTTTATAAAATATTTTCACAGGTGTTATAGTTTTCCAGGCGTACAAAAGAATACAGATATTTATACAATTTTGCTTAATATTTTTGGTTTCTCATTATCGTTTTACTTATCAACTAGCGGTAAGTCCCGTGCGATTCGGCGGATTTTTGAATAATCTATGGAAAATGTCATTTATCCGAAAAACAGTGAAAATACATGATATTTATTTGCGAAAAACATAGTTGATGGTATTATCCAAAAAACGTTTAATATGCCGGTATCTATTTGGCATGGTATTTATTTGTGACAAAAAAGTCCATAATATTTATCTGAAAAAACGTTGAGCATGTTTGGTTTTATCTGTGATAAACAAAGTCCATGGTATTATCCGGCATTTATTGGTAAGAAACAAAGTACATGCTATCTATCAGGAAAACTTTGAAAGCGCATGATATTGCAGGAAAATCTAGTAGGTTTCGGGTTAACGACAGAGCTGTAATTATTGTAAAGTTATGTTGTCACAAAAGTGAAAAACGATGAAAGTTTATATTTATTTATCCGGACAACGGTTAAAAACAAAGTCCATGAATATTTATATCAAAAAACGTTTGAAATCCATGGTATTTATTTATAAACAATAAACTTCATACTACTTATACGAAAAACATTAGAAATCCATTGTATTTATTTATAAAGAACAAGGTCCGTCGTATTTATCCGAAAAATGATGAAACTCCTTGGTATCTATTTGTACCAAAGCCCATGGTATATATGAAAAACGTTGAATATACATAGCGTTGATACGCAACAAACAAATTCCGTGGTATTTATCTGAAAAACGGTAAAGGTTCTTGTTTTTTTAGTGAAAATGTACCGTGTTTTTAAGTTGACGGTAGAACTGTAATTATTGTGAAGATCTGTCGTTTAAACAAGTCACTAAATTCCACAGAATAATCATCATGAATCTTTGAATTCAGGAAATTACCGATCTAAACAAAAAATTAGTTCCACACAAAAGATTTCATTAAGCTACTTCTACTAAATATTTTGTATCCGACTCCTATCATCATGAATCAAGAAATTCCCCACTGCAGTAATATGAAACAATTTTTAAGAAATCAATAGGATAGCAACCTTTACGATTGAAGGAGGAACCCTAGCCATCGAATTGAGAACCACAAATCGCTTGGGGTGTTAGACCCAAATCATTTGAAAATACAATTTCGGAATTTGAAAATTTATGTTGGTCCCGAGTTATTTAAAATTGGAACTTACTTAATAGTGTTAGTCGAATCCAGCATTTTAGAATACGAAAATTTCGATTTTAAAATTCGTAATCCAACTTATAGCATAAAAATGAGAAAACCAATCAATTTTCAAAGTATCGTGTACCCTTGATTTTCTTAAATAACATACTATGCATAATAGATCAAAATTTAAATAAAATGTCCCACCCGGTATCATCACCACCGGCTGCCGCTACCATTAACCGAATATCGACCACCGCCATCCCCACCGCCATCATTGACTGATCGTTGACCGCCGCCGCCGTTGACCGATTGATCACCGCCACCCCCACCAGCCCTCAGTTGCCGGCCAACCGTCCCTACCACTGTTACCACCGACCACCACCGTCGCCGCCTACTGTCGTCGTCCCCATTCATCACCGTCGACCCGCCACCATCGCCATCCCCGTTAGCCGTCGCCGCCTCCGATCGCCGTCCCCATTTACCGCCGTCCGTCGCCGTCCCCGTTCACCGCCGTCCGTCTTGGCCTCTGATTGCTGTCTCCGTTCACCGCCTCCGATCGCCTTTTCCGTTCGCCAGCACCTCCCGCTGCCGCCTCCGATCGCTGTCCCCGTTCTTCCCACCATCGCAGCCACCGCCGATCGCCGTCGACTCCGACCGCCGACCAACCATCCTCATCGCCGTCGCCGCCACCGGTCATCCTCCGCTATCAATCGACGTTCGTTAAACCTACGTCGGTTGAGTACCGGCTAACTTCCACTATTAAATGTATTATTCTAAATTACATATGAATTTTGAAATCAAATGACTAGTATTTTGAATAGAAAAGAATTTTATCAAAATGACGGCCATTTCATTTACAAATGCTGGATTGTAAAATTATCCAGGACTAACAGCCCTACACGATGACAAGAAATTGAATTCGAGAGACTAAAAAAGTTGGACTTTTTTAAAGGTTTTTATAGGGAGAGATTAGAAACCCTAGTTTGCAGAGAGTTTTATAGTTTTATAGGTTTATGCATGAACTGCTCACCGGATAAGCCCTGCGTGAGCTTCCGAAATATAAGCCCAAAAAATTGGAGAAAGAGTCCCAACTATGTGAAAAAGAATAGCAGGATGCCCTATAGGAATCCTCACCATAAATACTACGTGCGAAGCATGTAGAATACACCAATACACAAGACCCTCTGTTTCACACAAATCTTGACCGCTGATTATGATTTTCAATAAATTTGAAACGTTGGATTCAATAGCATGAGTGCTATTTTGACTCCAATAGCTGGTGTTCCCAAAAAAATTTTGTTTTCACATTGCCCCTAATTGTTTTGTTTTTTGATTTCTTTTTTAACAATTTTTTTTTTATTTCAATCGTTCGACAAATTACTTGAAACATGATCATGCATATCTATATTTTATTTTTTGAATTTCTCGAAATTAAATTAGGAGGTGGTGGTAAGGAGCCTCTTTAAGTATCTGAGATATTTGAAATGATTTGTGTATCTTAAATAGAAACATTATATTAAAATACCGCAATTTTTATAAAATATTCTCATCGGTGTTATAGTTTTTCGTGTATAAGAAAACTGTGGATAATGTTTTATAAACTATTGTCACGAGTTGTTATAGATCTATCACTAGAGCTAGCATAATAATAAAACCAACCATGTACCAATATAAATACACGGGTACACGCAAGCGCACACACCGATCCTGATTATTTTTTTCAATATACGGGCGTTATGGCACATGTGCTATGGGTGACTAATTTGGTAAGAAAAAATAAAGGGGTATGTCTCGATATTGTTTTATCTATTGCTTAAGCATGATAATGAAATATTAATTCTCTCAGGGGTGTTATAGTTTTTCGGCATCACAAAGAAAACAACTGATATTTATACAATTTTGTGTAATATTGTCTCTGTCTCAATATTGTTTTATCTATCGCTAGAGCATGATAATAAAACCGGCCATATATCATATAAATACACACGTGGCACATGTACTGCACGTGATTAAACTAGTAACAAAAAATGAAAGGGATCGTTAAATCCATAGTATAACATTTTACGCGTCTAAATGATATGTACCTGAAAATATCATGAGCTGAATCGGTATAACCAAAAGAAGTAGTTTCCTAAAATGCTTTCATACCCCGCTTTGAGGTATGAAATAATTTATATTGCAAGATGGCATAATAAATATGAAAATTGTAAACAATTAAATATTTTGATATTCGTCCCTTCAATTTTAAGGCAAGGGAAGAAAAATACTTTATATGTTCACATCGTTGACAAAAGGACAGAAGCTTTTATTAAATTTAGTAAAGTTAATAAAAAAGGGTTTTATAGAAATTTAGTTATATATGGTGTAATTTGATGCTTTATTTTGAGTTTTAAATTCTTATATACTCATTAAAGAAGCAGCATCGACCATCGTGAATAAATAATATTTTTCATTCTTTTTTAAACATTTAATTCTGATTAAGCTTGCAAGCATTACATACCTCCTCTTGTTCTCTGATTATAAAAGCAAAGATGCAAAAAGACTCCTAACTAAAAACGTGATTCGCTAGTGAGTGTGTAGAGGTTAACGAAGGAAATGTGCCGTACGAGGGAATTCACTTCTCCGGCGTCGAAAATATACTCTCTCCATAATTTTTTTCAATGACCAACACTGATCATCATCATCTTTATCATGTAAGACGTGGATATATCAAATTTCATGTGATTCCAATAATTTTTCACCGTTGATTTAGTGGATGCAAACTTAACGGTTTACCAACAATAGAACTTTTTATATTGCTAATTCAACGGTGAAAAAGTGACGGAATCATATGAAATTTGGTGTTTACATATCTTATATGATAAAGATAATAATGATGATGGGTGCCGATCGTCGAAATTTTTTTTGGAGAGTGTATTTTTTTAATGCCACCTAACGAAAAACTCTCTTAGGGCCTATTATCTTCATTATTCTTATATATATAAGATGCGGATACATCAAATTTCATGTGATTCTACCACTTTTTCACCGTTGAATTAGCAGTGTAAAAAGTTCTATTGTCGGTAAATCGTTAATTTTGCACCTACTAAATCAGCGGTGAAAAGGTTGTAGAATCATATAAAATTTGATATTTCTACATCTTAGAAGATAAAGAAGAAGATGATGGACCGTCGAAAAAAATTCTTAGAGGGTGTATTTTTCGACGACATAAAAGAAAATTCGTCGAAAAAAATTGTGGAGAGCGTATTTTTTTAATGCCACCTAACAAAAAAGTCTCCTAGGGTCTCTTATCTTTATTATTCTTATATATATAAGATGCGGATACACCAAATTTCATGTGATTATACCATTTTTCCACCGTTGAATTAGCTATATAAAAAGTTCTGTTGTCAGTAAACCGTTAATTTTGCACATACTAAATCAACAGTGAAAACGTTGTAGAATCATATGAAATTTGATATATCCACATCTTAGATGATAAAGAAGAAGATAATGGATGCCGGCCGTCGAAAAAATTCTTAGAGGGTATATTTTTTCGACGCCATAGAAGGAAATTCACTCATATGGCACATTTTCTCCATTATAAATGTATAGGTGGCGTAAAAAATCTATATCTTCCATCATTTTATTCGATGATCGGCATACATTATCATCTTTATTATCTAAGATGTGGATACACCAAATTTCATGTGATTCTACCACTTTTTCAGCATTGAATTAGCAATATAAAAAGTACTATTTTCGGTAAGCCGTTAATTTTGTGTCTACTAAATCAACGGTGAAAACTGGTAGAATCACATGAAATTTGATGTATCTGCATCTTAGATGATATAGATGGAGTTGATGGGTGCCGATCGTTGAATAAAATCTTAGAGGGTGTATTTTTTCGATACCATAAGAGAAAATTCCCTCCCATCTCCATTATCCTCGTGTGTGTGTGTCTCTCTCTCTCTCTCTCTCTCTCTATATATATATATATATATATATATAAAGAGAGGGGGGCCTAGGAGGGTTTTTCATTAGGTGGTGTCAATAAAATACACCTTCAAATATTTTATTCGACAATCCGCGTCTATCATCATCATCTTTATCATCTAAGATGTGGACGCTACAAGAAAATTACATTTATTCCGTCGGCAGAAACCCGATGTATTAAATAGGTATCCGATGGAATAAATCTATTCTGTCGGACAATATCCGACGTATAAAATTGCGATGTAATAAAATTTATTACGTTGGGTTTTTAACTTATTCCGTCGGCAGAGTTTTTCCGTCGGGTGGATGACGACGGAAAAAGTTAAAAAAACCTGGGAAGTTAACTCATTTTTCCCCCAGGTTCGAATGCTTATTTCTTCGGCTCATTATTTATTCCGTCGGGCCATACCGAACGGAATAAAGTGGCAACAACGAAGAAAAATGTTTGGCCTGCAATTGCTTTGTCGAAAACATTCGATATAAAAAATATATTCCATATATGCTGTACAAAGCAGTTCCAAATTCAATTCAAATTCCAAATTCTATTTCAATTCACGACAAAATATATAATCAAATATACGAAACACTAAAATTCATTCAATTACAATTCAAATTTATACAAATCGTTAATTCAATTACAACTACTAAACAACAGAAAATCAATTCTGAGGCTATAAAAAATGACGAGAAGACGTAGGATCGAAGAAGTATGAGTCTTGCTAAGAGAGAGAAAACGATAAATATGTTTACTGAATATGGAGATTAGAAACATCTCTGTCTTCAATAAACGTATTTATCGTTTTCTTTCTCTTGGCAAGACTCATACCTTCCTCGATCCCGCGTCTTCATGAGCTCACGGTGGAGCACTGCCGCCGTCGAGGGAGGGGGGAAGGCATTAGGATAGTCGCTAAAATCGAGCAACTCCTACAGTGTTATAAATATACAAGTATTAGAAACAGATATACACAATAACTATATGAAAGTTGCATTGAAAATAAAGATTATCAATTAAACTTACATCCGGTATCTCCTTGCCTAATTGTAGTAGCCTTTGCATCATCGTTTTCCTCGCCTGCATATCGGCTAGGGCTTCTGCTCGGCTCATACGTCTGGATGAACTCGAAGCTGACACGGATCCAGATGCAGGAATCAAGAAGACGGGTGCTCGATCACCGGCGGGGGTATGTGGAGAGCCGTTTGGGTGATATATTAGGGTAGACGAAGAGGGAGATGCGGCTGCAGCAGACGCGGGTGCCGCGGCCCCTGAATGAATATCCTCGGGCGTGCACCAGGAGAATTCAAACTCGTATCGGGATGGGTGTGATATACCGTAGGCGTGATGCCTTGGCCGCCCATATGAATTCTCCCGTGTCGATCCGGGTTGTGCAGCTAAAAGATCTCCTCATTGATCATATGAAGCTCCACGTCTGTAGACTGTCGATGGTGTGCCACAACAAATGCAACTCTCCGCTGCTCAATCTCTCCACTCATCCGTTACTGCGGGAAATTACAATATGAACCAAGGTTCAAGAATTCGTTTCGGTTTCGGTCTCTTATATATTAATGAGTTAAATTTATGGTTCTATATTTGTTTCCGTTTCGATCTCTTAGATTTGCGGTTTTCTAACAACGAAAGGTTAAATTGAACACAATTAAAGTTAAAATTGTATTAAAAAAATCGTGTAGAAGCATATTTACATTATTCTCAGCCGTCTCCCGTAAGCTGGGGCAGCTGGAGTCACGCGCAAACCCCATATGAAAATGCTCAACGTGACTGGGCATTTCTCCCGTCTGTTTCTCCTGCCATTTAGATCAATGAATTTAATTTATATCAAGTTTAGAAATTAAAGCCGACAAATTAAGAAAATATATGTTCTTACATGAGCAACTGGATACTGGGGGGAGTTCATCCCTCCACCCAACCATCGATCACAGTTGTGCTTCCGCGCCGCTGCTCCCTGCTCGCTCTTCGCCTGTCATTTAGATATGTTGTCCAGTGTCATGCTAATATTGAATTAATATCTAACACTATTAAAGTTTTCGGCAATATATGAACCAAAAACTCGGATGACTGGAAGTGATCGATCATAGTGGCCCAATACTCGTCAGTCCAATGGGGGGGCTTCATCGCCCATTTCTCCTCATCGGTGGCGACATTCCTCCATTTTTGCATACGGAGTGTTTCTGATCACGCCAACTCCCTGACAAGTATATGAATAATTACTCTCGAACTACGTGTAGAGGTCCAGGGGAGCTGTCTATCCACCATATTATGGAGAAGCGCGCCTACAAAGAATTGGGGTCAAACATATATATGCGAAAGTAATAAACGTACGAATGCTTAATTATATAAGCTTACCAATATCTCATCTAAAGCCACTTGCTTCTTGTCCTCTAAAGCCTTCGACGTCTAGTCCACTGCAACGTAATTGGTTCCATCCTTCACCAAATGTGGCATGTGCTTTTATTATTGCAGATCGAGACACAAAATTTCTTTAGATCTTTCACCCCGGGTTCAACGAAATCTCTGTTCGCTGAAAACTGCACATCGATCTTCGGGCCGTCTCAAGGATGAGCATATACATCCTGCGCCTGTGTGGGGCCTCTCCTACCACGGCTATGGCCATGGCCCGCGGAACTGGCTCCGGGGTCCCCCTTAGTACGTCATTGGCCATGGCCCGAAGAACTGGAGGAACTAGCTCTCGGGTCCCCCTCAATCCGTCCATGAGCCCCATGAGAACTGGAGGCCATATCCTGAGAAATGAACTAATGCAACAGAAAAATACAGTAACAATTTCAAGAAATATGTAAACAAAATTATATACTTGTAGATGAAATGAACGGTTAACTAAATTAAACAGTTAAGTAAATTATATAGCAGTAGATGAAAGAAAAATATGATAAACTAAACTTTTAAATTGTACACATGATTATGAATATTACACAAAATTAATTAAAATGGGAAGTTAATCATCAACTTCGGTAGCGCTACTCTCACTCGCTGAATTTTGCTCGGAGTCATCGATGTATTAGTCTGCTACACGCGTTGTTCGTTTTCGTCTACGGGCAGTTGATATTGATGATCCGTCTTCTACAACAATCTCCGGATTGATGTCAGCCCTTGAAAGGCTAACATCGTCGATATCTAGGGTTAGGTCTTATAATGGTGTGACCGACGCGTTTGGGCATCTAATTTCAAGATTTTCATCATCGGGAATTCCCATGTTAAAATAGTCTCGTGGATTTGTTTTGATAGCGACATGCCAGATAACATCCCTAGGGTCCTTTACATAAAAACACCGACGTGTTTGACTCTTTAATATGTAAGGTTCATTCGTGAACGCGAGTCTTGAAGAATTTAGTAGGAGTAGCCCGTTTTCTACTTTTTATCCTCGTCCATTTGTCTTGGTATCATACCGGAGAATCTTGAATAGGACAACTCTGTATACACGATAACGTACTTGCACTATATCTTGCAACACATCGTAGTAGTTAAGTTGTCCCGTGGTTGGATTGATATCTCTTGATGATGCGTAAGCTTTTGTGGTTGTTATAAAAAAAACACCGTAGTTTTAGAACTTTCTACGTGCATCTCTATCGGATTAGAAATGAATTATATTTCAGTGATAAACTTACAAAATGGTTAAACCATGTCGCAAATTCTCGATTTAAAGCATTATAGATATGCATTGGTAGCAGGTGACCCCTTGGTGGTCTGTATTGAGCTCTCCATAAACTAAGTATGAAACAAATAATGCAGTTATATAATTTCATATTTATAAGTTGAAAAAAGTAATAGTCTATATACATACTCTTGAAATAGGTCGACCTCGCCAGAGTTAAATAATACATATCTATGTGTTGTGTCAATCTCCACACTACGAAGTGTGACATGTTTCACGGAACCTATTACGTTCCCACCTCCACGGAAGACTGATATTGTTCCTTGTCCCTCGTGAACCATGACGTCCTCGTTATGGCCCGGCCTATTGAATACAGTCTCGGTCCCTTCAAGGTACATGAACAAAATGGCATGCATTCCTCGGCGAGAAACCTTTCGGTAATCGACCCTTCGGGTCTAGCTTTATTTCGTATATATCGTTTAATCTTAAACATAAACCTGTGGATTTTAATTTGGTAACTTCAATTGATGAATTTTGATAATCATTATTTGACAGTTAAATTCAAATATTAACCTCTTAATCATTACTTACCTCTCAAATGAATACATCCACCGATAATTAACGGGTCCACCTAAATGCCTCTCTCTTGCAAGATGAACTGTAAGATGCAATATGATTGTGAAAAGCGTAGGCGGAAACAACATCTCCAATCTAAAAAAAATGATAGGTACTTTGTTCTCAAGATTTCTAAAATCATCTTCCTTATATTTCTTGAAGCTTAAATCTCGGAAGCAATGACAAATATCCGTCACAACCGAGACAACATCCTCATCCTTTAACGTTCTAATTGTAATGGGGAGTAATTGCTGCGTGATCACTGTTTCCTGATTAAAAAATCAGGAATTACCTCAATGAGGTATCGCATGTTCACACGTGACCAATGGTCTCGTGATGATACGTGATGGTTAAAATCTCACTAAACAGAAACGAAAAACAAAAGGCTGAAAGATGACTCAATTTGGGGTCACGTGCTCACACGTGACCAAGGGTCACGTGCCAGCACGTGACAGGCTTTGAAAGCCTTACAGCTTAAAAGAATTTAATTCTAAAAATTAGGAAATACCCCAACGAGGGTCACGTGCTCACACGTGACCCAGGGTCACGTGCCAGCACGTGACAGGCTTTGAAAGCCTTACAGTTTAATTGAATTAAAATTCTGAATTTCTCTAAAAACTTTCCAAATGGGAAAGGATTAAGGAGAACCGTTGGATTAAAAATCCAAGGGTGATTAAATATCACCAATTTATGGAAAAATCTTAGACAAGGAAAGATCTCCCTAAATCTCACCAGAAATAACAAACAGAATATCTTTGGATTAAAAATCCAACGGTGAATAAAATTCACTTAATAATCTAAAGGCTCATATTGACTATGAAAACAAACAAAATCTTTCAATGAAAGATTTGCTAAACAAATTGATTTTTTTCCTTCTCCTATAAATAGGAACCAAGAGGAAGAATTAAAATATAGAATTTTGAGGAGAGAGAGAGTTTTGACATCTTGAAATTGCAGAGAGAAAAGAAAGGAGAATTCAATTCTCAACAAAGAAAACCCTAGATGAGAAAAGAAAGGGGATCAAAACTTCAAAAAAGAGAATTTAATTCTCAATCTAAGAGTTTAACTCTTCTGCAAAAAAAAGAACTTAGTTCTTCTTCTGGTTGAAAGATCTGCACAGAGCACATCTCCCCATAAATTGAGAATTTAATTCTCATCGGGTCGAGATCCAGCCATGCAGATCCAAAACTTAGAGGGGGAATTGAGTTTTGAGAATTTAATTCTCCTAAAATAAAATTAGGGTTTAACCCTATATGAGAATTTAATTCTCCCAAACTCACAGGAATTTAATTCCTCCAAGATATGAACTTAGGGTTTGAACCCTATCTGAGAATTTAATTCTCCTAAAATTATAGGAATTTAATTCCTTCAAGATGGACAAAACTTGGGTTTAACCCCAATTAAGAATTTAATTCTCTTAGATTAACAGGAATTTAATTCCTCCAATACAGAATCAGGGTTTAACCCTATATAAGAATTTAATTCTTTGGGAATTTAATTCCTCTAAAAGAAATTAGGGTTTAACCCTACATAAGAATTTAATTCTTTGGGAATTTAATTCCTCTAAACGAAATTAGGGTTTAACCTTACATAAGAATTTAATTCTTAAAATAAAATAGGGAGACCTAAAAGATCTCTGTGCATGCAAAGGACTAAGGTCACGTGACCCACGAAAAGATCCCCAAAATGAGAAGGGAAAAAGCTCGGAGGCAATGCCTCACGTACTCCCACATGACCCTTAAAACAAAAAAGAACAAATCCAAAGGCGGAACCATTCTTGGGCGCCTTCATGTGTCCCCACGTGACCCCTAGTAAAACGCTTTAATATCAATGACTGGAAGCCCATCACATGCCCACACGTGATGGCCTGAAGACCAAAAGTGTTTAACACTTATCTGAATATCCTGAGAACAAAATAAGGGGATCTGGCCCCACTTTTGATGCTATCACGTGCTCCTACGTGATCCCTCCCTCTTCTAGTGTTTAACACTAATCTGATAATCTTGTTTCCAGTGTTTAACACTGTTATCTGTTAGTGTTTAACACTAATTCGAGAATCACATTTCTAGTGTTTAAACACTAATTTGATAATCTTATTACCAGTATTTAACACTGTTGTTCTTTAGTGTTAAATACTAGCTTCAGCCCAATTGACTAATTTTCTAGAGGCAAAGCCTCCCCTTCAATGGACCAACAGAGGGCCAATATTCCAAACTTGGTTGGACTTAGCCCAAGAAGGCCATAAGTCCTCAATTCAGACTTAACTGAGCTAATGGGCTCATAATATAATTAATTGGTCTTAGTTCCAAACTGGGCTATAGATCATTTAATCCACCTGGGTTCAAGGGTACATCTCTCCACTCCTTTGATATTTGTCGTTGTAATTCTTCAACGTCTTCAAAGAGGCGACGGGTCCCGACAACCATATACTTCACTGACTGTGGGGTCCTTAAACTCATGGACTATGATGTCCTTAACCTCGACCGTGATGTCTTAAAACTAACATCGGACCGTGGAGTCCTTAAACCCATGAACTATGATGTCCTTAACCTCGACCGTGATGTCTTAAAAATAACAACGGGTTGTAGAGTCCTTAAATCCATGGACTATGATGTTCTTAACCTCGACCGCGATGTCTTTAAACTAATATTCGACCGCAACGTCACTAAACAAAACAATGGAGTCCAATTGCTCTCTTGTTGGATCTAAACGATCCCGTTAAGTTGATCTTAGTCTAAAATGAGACTAACGTATCCTTAACTAACGTTTAAGTTGATCTTAGTCTCAAATGAGGCTAACGTATCCTTAAACCCAAACCCCCCAAACCCAAATCTAAGAAAGATACGGATTTGGACTAGTCCACGCCCTACGAGCGACAACATAACTTAGTCTCCGTATACAATCCACAGGCAACCAAAAACAAAACAAACACCCACGACACGAAGTGACCATTTGGCGAAGGAGAAAGTTGTTACCGTGATGCGGTCGCGTAATTAACTGCAGGGACTTGCGCCTGCAGGGAAGAGCGTCCCCACAATCAAAAACCCTTCAAACGAGGGGGAATCTGACGAAGTCTGCTACATCGGCTGCATCCGTTTAAACCTTCGATACACGGTGCCATAAATCAACTTGGCATCTTCGGAGAGGTGGATGGATAGCACCAATTAGTATCTTCCCCCAGATTCAGGCAAGACGTTCGTCTTCTCGGTTTCCGGCGGTAAACAGATTCTGGCACACCCGGTAGGACCTTTTCCTCTTTCCACTCCACACTTCATGTGTCGTGTTCGTGAATGAATCGCGGTTTGATATGGCTGCCTTTAGGTTTCGAGGTGCTAAGATTTGGCATTTTTCTTGGTGCAGAAAGCAAAGGATCAATGGCGTTCACCTGCTCAAAGTGTTCCACATGCAACTGCAACCCGCGTCCTTGTTTCCCCCAATCAGAGCAAAGCTCTGTTGGAGATTCAAAATTCAAATTTTGAAGCAGCGCTTCAAATCCCTGGCGCAACGCGCCACGTGTCAGGCGCAGATACATCAGCGCAGCGCCCAAAGCAGCGCACCCAATCATAGCAAAACTCTGTTTAAAGCAAAATCAAAGGAAGCAACGCTTCAGTTGCGCAAGCACCGCGTTGCGCGACACGTGTCAGCGCAGATGCGCTAGCGTAGTTGCGCTGCGCGACACGTGTCAGCGCAGTTGTGCTGCGCTGTGCGCTGCGCGACACGTGTCAGCGCAGATGCGCTGGCGCAGTTGCGCTGCACGACACGTGTCACGCTCTGGGGCGTCTGCGCCAAACAGAATTAAGATTTCAAAGAAATCTTTCTGTTCTTGTTAAAACAAGAAGATTTTCTTCTGTAAAACAGAATCCCTTTGATCAAAGATCCAACGGTGGGGGAAATTCCCCAAATCACTCGGAGAAAAATCTCTTTAACAAATTTATGGGCACTATAAAAAGGATCATAGACCTCAATTCAGAGGGAGGAACATTTTTTTTTGAAAAAAGTCAAGAGCTTCAAACAGAGAAAACTCTGAGAAAATTTCAAGAAAAAGGTAAAAACCTTCACAAAAGAGAAGAAATTTCTTCTAATAGATCATTGATCTAAAAACCAGATCAATGATCTTCATATGATAAACAGTGCTTTGCACTTCTTATGAACCACTGGTTCTTTAAAACAAAAAAAATAATAAAAATAAAAAAATATAGTGCTTTGCACTTTTATGAACCATTGGTTCCTGAATCTAAAAAGATTCTCAAATTAATAGTGCTTTGCACTTATAAATCTGCACTGTTGCGCTCTTGGGCTGGCGCAAGCCACCAGAGAGCGCCACGTGTCAGCGTCTGAACCATTTGCGCTATGCACTTTTGAAATAGAGCTTTGCTCTCTGAAATTGGCACAACTCACCAGAGCGCGCCACGTGTCAGCAGCGCAAGCGTAGCGCACTAGCGCAGCGCACTGCGCCTGCATGACACGTGTCATCACCACAAGCGCTTGCGCTCTTTGATTGGCGCAAAGCGCCTGAAAAAATTGCAATGCATTTCTTTTGTTAAAGGGCTAGGCCCAAGTCAAAAAGACCTAACAGGCCAAAAATAAATTGCAAAGCAATAAAAAGGGCAGAGCCCAAGTAAAATTGATGCTCTGCATCATTTATAAATGGGCAGAGCCCAAAATAAATTGATGCTCTGCATCCTTTATGGGTAGAGCCCAAATAAAAATAAAAAGAAATGCAATGCAAAAACAAATAAAAATGATGAATATTTTCCAACTGGACTTAGCCCAATCATGGCTGTAAGTCCTCAAATTAAATTGACTGAGCACGACTACTCCCTAAATCAATTTATATCTGGTTCGAGGGTACATCTCCGAACTCCTCTGACACCTATCATTGTAGTCCTTCAACGACGTCAGAGAGGTGACGGGTCCCGACGACCACACATCAAGATGGACTGCGGGGTCCTTAAACTCGTGGACCGAAACGTCCTTAAACTAATGTTGGACCGAAAAGTCCTTAAACTAATAATGGACCACCACGTCCCTAAACTGGCGATGGACCACCACGTCCTTAAACTGGAATATGGACCACCACGTCCCTAAACTGGCGATGGACCACCACGTCCTTAAACTGGAACATAGACCACCACGTCCTTAAACTGGAATATGGACCACCACGTCCCTAAACTGGCGATGGACCACTACGTCCTTAAACTGGAACATGGACCATCACGTCCTTAAACTGGAGTATGGACCACTACGTCCCTAAAACTGGAACAATAGAGCCTCCAAATGCTCTTTTGCCGGATCTAAACGATCCCGTTTAAGTTGATCTTAGCCCCAAACGCGGCTAACGTATCCTTAAACATTCAAACGGACTATAAAACTCCAAATCAACCTTGGTCCAAGGGTACATCTCTGAACTCCTCTGACATCTGCCGTTGTAATCCTTCAACGATGTTAGAGAGGTGACGAGTCCCGATGGCCAGATATTAAATGGATTATCACGTTAAGTTGATCTTAGTCTCAAACAGGACTAACGTATTCTTAACGAACGTTTAAGTTGATCTCAGCCGCAACGCGACTAATGCATCCTTAAACTAAAAACACCAAACCCAAATCTAAGTAAATACGGATTTGGACTAATCTACGTCCTACGGGCGACGGCATTACTCAGTCTCCGTATACAATCCACGGGCAACCACAAACAAAACAAACACACACGACACGAAGTGAAATTCTAGAGCAGGAGAAAGTTGTTACCGCGATGCGGTAGCGTAATTAACTGCAGGGGCTTGCGCCTGCAGGGAAGAGCGTCCCCACAATCAAAAACCCCTCAAGCGAGGGGGAATCTGACGAAGTCTGCTACATCGGCCGCATCCGTCTAAACCTTCGATACACGGTGCCATAAATCAACTTGGCATCTTCGGAGAGGTGGACGGATAAAACCAAATAGCATCTGCCCCGAACCTCAGGCCAGACGTCCTCGCGTCGTCGGCCGCCATTCGGAGGGGAACAGATTCTGGCACGCCCGGTGGGACTTTTTCCTCTTTCCACTCCACACTTCGTGTGTCGTGTTCGCGAACAAATCGCGGTTTGCTGTGGTTGTCCGTGGATTCAAGGTACTAAGATTTGGTGTCTTGCTCCGTGCGGAAAACAGAAGATCAATGGCTTCGAACTGCACTACCTGTAACTGCAACTCTCACTCCGTCCTTACTGGAGGAGTGACTTATGGGCCCCAAGTGGCCTCCCTTTTCAAGATGCCAGTGGAGCAAGAAACTCAGGCCACCACTGGGCTGTTCTTTGGGACCATGCTCCCACCGATGAGCTTCAATGCCCCAATGACGTTGCAAGAAGCTCAAAAGAAGCTAGGTCAGAGCTCCGATGGGCCCATGAAAAAGCCAAAAATACCGGAAGATGTTATCCCAAAGCGGATAGCTATCCCTACTCCAGTTTCAGGCGAAGTCACCAAGGTTGCTTCCCCTGCTCGGAAGTCCGCTTTTGACAGGTTGGCCATCCCCATTCAACGGACGTCGGTCTTTAAAATGCTAATACCAGCAGATTATGACCAACACATGGGGTATGAGGAGGCCACCACTACGGTTAGAACAACTCCATCCGTAAGACACGCTCGACGTCGCCACTGGCGTCGAGTGAGGAAGGCTGGGGGCAACTCCCCCTCTGGGATAACTCCGCCAGCTCCAACGGTGTGGACCGATGCTGCTGTTCCAACCGGGAACAGCTTTGAATTGCTAAACACGGTGCGCAGAAACTCTCCTACTGCGGTGCTGAAGCGAACTCCTTCACCTATGGAGAATACTCCAGAGAAGAAGCTAGAGCAGCCCCCTCAACGACTGTCCTCTAAAATTTACAAAGTCTGGCGACAGGTCCAAGTGTCGGTGATCGATCAAAACTATCTCCGCCGACAGAAACAGGTGAAGGTGCAGCAGGAGAAGGATTACTCCATCAAGCCATAAAAAGCGACAGCTACTTGGGTGCCCACTGCAACGGCCCCCTCATCTCCAATCCCTCAAAGGAAAAGGAGGCCGGAGAAAGCCCTTATGAATACGGCAAACTATAAAAGCGTTGAGCACAAACGCCCCAAGTCTGGGGGTATGATAGTGCACACCGTTTATATGGCTTCCGGAAAGGAGGAAAGCCATGCTTCGACGGGTCACCGACCGCTCACCCGATCCGTGACGAAAGCCCAAGAGCAGCAACAGAAGCTTCAGGAAATGATGACTGTGATGGCTGCACTTACCGAACCGAAAGAAAGTTCGGAAGTATCATCAGAACAACGTCACGAACAAGAGACTGATGCTGACTTCTTACGTAGAATCCTCAAAAAGAAGGACACAGAAGCCGCAGAACAAGCGGCTAACATAAAACAAATGGCACTCCTCTTCCAAGACATGGTAGGGATGATGTTACAGCTGGACCCTCCAGCTGAAGACCCTCCAGTCATTGTCGGAAATGACAGAGGGGAAACATCTGATCCTCCGCTGGCTCTTTCAGCAGCCAAAGACGAAACCATTTCTAAGGCCGCGCTGGATGACTATATAGCTCAGCAAATACGAACTCATCAGGCGAGTGAAACGGCTGGGCAAACGGTTAGAACTGGACGACCCTATCCGGGCTGGTATGACCAAATCAGTTACCCGCCGGGATATACGATCCCTAAATTCCACGTATATAAAGGGACAGGGAATCCGCATCAACATGTCGCTCAATTCAGGGCCTTGTGCGGCAATACTGGAGGCGATGATAAATTGTTGCTTCGCCAATTCGTTGGTAGCTTAGCAGAAACAGCCTTTGAATGGTATTCGGAGCTACCTAACGACTCTGTCAAAACATTTGCGGAGATGGAGTTATTGTTTACACAAAGATTCGCGAGTGCTAGTGAACGCACCCCGATAACAGCACTGATAAATGCCAGGATAAGGCCAAGCGAAACATGGGTCCAATATGCAACACGATGGCGGAACCTATGGTCGAAATGCGAACAACGCATAGAAGAGGCACCTGCGGTAGGCATGTTTGTGGGCACTCTCGATCCGCAGGCGACTATATCCCAATTCATGATGTTCTTCAGGCCGACCACCTTCCAAGCATTGATCGACAAATTAGCCCAGATGGACCAGATGGGCTACGGACCATCTCCTCCAAAACCAGACTCTCGAAATGAGAAAGGAAAAGGGAAGGCGACTGTCATTGCCAACGCTCAACAACAGCCGAGCAACTCAAAGCCGGTCGTTCGCCAAAATAACGCGCATCCATGCCAGTCCCTCGAGCAGAGACTAGGACGTCCTTACTCGTTTCTTCAGAATAAAACGAGAAGACTGTTTGAACTGGCAGTACACAACAGACTCATCAATCTGCCGAATCCAAAACGTCCGTTGCAACCAGGCGATCTTAATAATCCCGATTACTGCCCTTATCACCAAACGGTAAGTCACCCGATCGAGGATTGTTTTGTCTTTAAGGGATGGATCGAGGATCACTACCTACAAGGCAAGTTTGCGCTGTCTGAAAACTGGAAGGTAAACCCACCACAGCCGCATACTCCAAAGAAGACGAACACGCCGGGGGCAACTTATCATGTGATCTCTCACTCATTGGTAGATAATAAAGAGGCTCCTTGCGCCGAGAAACCGAGGGCGGACCCTGAACCAGAAATTCCGCGGCCGTCAGACGAGTTGATCGATGCCTTCCTGAATGAGATTCGTCTGAAAGTTAAAGCCGATCAAGAGCGTGAGATGGCCATACTGGAAGGAGCCAAACGCCGACTACTAGACCAAAGAGTCGAAGCACTCCCGTCAAATCAAGAGCCATCCGCTGCGGATAAAGACAAATTCAAGACGAGGAAAAGGTTCGCTAAAGCCCTGTCAGCAGGAATGGTGCTACCACCCTCTGAAGAAAATACTCTCGGTGAAGTAGAGATACATCCTAACTTCTGCTTATATCATCAGAAGATCACACATCCTACCGAAGACTGCGACTCCTTTAAGTGTTGGTGGCAAGGGTATGTCGCTCAAAAGCAACACTTCAACAGGAAAAAGTGTGGAGCTCGTAGACATCAGAAAAATATGATAGATGAGCGCAAAAGAGCCGCCGACGATTGTCATATAGCCGACCCCAAGGGATCGCAAATTATCACCTTTGGAAGCGACTCTGACGAGGAAATTGCCCTCAACCCTCTCCTCAAGGAATCCATTTCAAAGATGAAAGAATTGAGAAGTTGCGATAACGTTCAGCCGTGTAATCGCACGCTGCTCGGAAAAAATCTCGGCCCCGCAAATAAGAGATCGAACAAAAAGGATAAAGGGAAGGGAAAAACAGCCCTCGTAGCCAATGCTCAACAGCAATCAAGTGGCCCTAGACCGGTTGTTTGCCGAAACAACAAGCAGCAACCCCTCCAAGAAAAGTTGAAACGTCCTTACTCGTTTCCGCAAGATAAAACAAGGGGACTGTTCGATCTGCCAGTGCGCGACAAACTCATCAATCTGCCAAGTCCAAAACGCCCGTTGCGGCCAGGCGATGTTAATAATCCTAATTATTGCCCTTACCACCAAACAGTAGGTCACCTGATCGAGGATTGTTACGTCTTCAAAAACTGGATTGAAGACCAATACCAACAGGGCAGGTTCGCGCTGTCTGAAAACTGGAAGGTGAACCCGCCACAATCGCACGTTCTGAGAAAGACGGATACGCCGGGGGCATCATGCTCAGTCATAGAGAAAACCTCGTAGACCGAAAAGTAAGTAAACTAGAACTTCGCCTCAAAGACGGTGATGACGGACCGAAACGTCCTTAAACTAATGACGGACCACAATGTCCTAAAACTTGCAAACGACCGAAACGTCTTTAAACTAATACTGCAGCATCCGTAGGCTGACGAAATAAAAAAAAGAGAGAAGAAAAATAAAATATATAAAAACGGTATGTCCATAAGCAAAAAGGGCACGGATGAAAACCTGAAAGGGCTCCGTGAGTAAAAACAGCAGGGCTACCGGCGAGTGTTCGTGAAAACCCGAAAGGGCGCGACCTCGTAAAAAAAAGTATATAAAAATAAAAAAAGAGGGTATGTCCATAAGCAAAAAGGGCACGGATGAAAACCCGAAAGGGCTCCGTGAGTAAAAACAGCAGGACTACCGGCGAGTGTTTGTGAAAATCCGAAAGGGCGCAACCTCGTTAAAAGACACCTACAGGGTCCCCTCGACCTTGTAAGGAGAAACCACCCGCGTGAGATCCTTACGACTCACAAGGGAGCAGCACACTTAGGGATCCCTACGATTCCTAAGGAGAAAATACACTTGCGAGATCCTCACGACTCGTAAAGAGAACTCTCTTATGAGACCCTCACGGCTCATAAGATTCGAAAGCCTTAAGCTACAAAGACCTAAACCCGTGCTTAAGCAACCCCCACAACTTCCAATATTGCCCTACAAGTGGCTCAATACTGACCCTTGTATACAATCCACGGGCGCGAATAAACATTTCCCTAACCAAATCTCATCCGTGATTGGGGATATGTGCGCATGATGAACAACCCTTGTAAGTCCTCTCGACTTACAGGGAGAAAACCCTCCTGTAGGATCCTTACGACTTACAAAGGAACATACACTTAGGAATCCTCATGATTCTTAAGGAGAAAATACACCTACAAGATCCTCACGACTTGTGGGGAGAAATAACTTTGTGAGACCTTTACGGCTTATGAAGTCAAAAGACTTAGTCGACAGGACCTTAACCCTGGTTGCTAAGCCACCTTTGTTCGATATCGACAGAGGCAGATGATGATTCGCTCCTGGCAATATCCCAGTTGTAGCGGTGCTGATGCCGAAATTGATGTCTAAATTTAGATTTATGGCAGAAAGCCAGTAGGCCGCACATGCATATGAAATAGCCGAAATGATGGGGCAACTTGCAATAAAAAGCAGCAGGTAAAAATGTATGCATGCAAAATAGCCGAAATGATGGGGCAACTTGCAATAAAAAGCAGCAAGTAAAAATGTATGCATGCAAAATAACCGAAATGATTGGGCAACTCGCAATAAAAAACAGCGAGTAAAAATAAAATAAACAGCCGAAATGATTGGGCGACTCGCAATAAAAAACGGCGAGTAAAAATAAAATAAACAGCTGAAATGATTGGGCAACTCGCAATAAAAAGCAGCGAGTAAAAAACAAAATAAACAGCCGAAACGATTGGGCACTGCGAAAAATAGCCGAAATGATTGGGCAATCGCGACCTTCGCGATATAAAAGCTGAAATGATAGAGCATCGCGGAAATAAAATAATAATAATAAAAAAAATGAATGAAACTTCTGCCCTACAGGTTAGATCACATCGATTCCTGTATACAATCCAGGGGCGCAAACAAAGAGGAAACCATACCTTCCCAACAGACTCCATAAAAAAGCAAAGCCAAATCTTGACGGTTCACAGATAACCTAGAGACCATCTGAGCATCCGTCTCGTTACAGCAGATGAGGGGTCAATAAAGGCGTTCCTTCGTAGTCCATCAAGATGCAGATACAACGCCAACAAAAAGACCCTGCGGTCGAAACAAAGCGAAGCGACGGCAAAATCCCAGCTTCATTTCGACGTCCGTCTCGATACAGTAGACGCAACGTCAACCCCAGCGTTCTTCCTCCAACAGGATTTGGACACACCAAAGCAAACGAAGCGAAGGCCATATTCCTAGCTTCAACGTCTTGACGGTAACTCATACAAAACCGGAAAGACAATCGGAGATCATCTCGCACCAGCACAGAATGGTCACCACCTCGACGTCCGTCTCGATACAGCAGATGAGATGTCACCCCAACGTTCGTCTCGACACAGCAGATGCAACATTATCAAACGAATGGAGCCACGGCAAAATCCCTAGTTCCAAACCTCGACGGTTCATCAGCAACCTAGAGACAACCACGATGTCCGTCTCGATACAGCAGACGAGATGTCATCCCAACGTTCGTCTCGATACAGCAGATGCAACATCATCAAACGAATGGAGCCACGGCAAAATCCCTAGTTCCAAACCTCGACGGTTCATTAGCAACCTAGAGACAACTACGACATTCGTCTCAATACAGCAGACGAGATGTCACTCTAGCATTCTTCCCCCAGCAGGGTTCAGACGCGATAATCAAACAAACGGAGCCACGGCAAAATCCCTAGTTCCCACCGCGACGTTCGTCTCGATACAGCAGACGCAATGCCAGCAAACGAAGCAAAGGCCAAATTCCTAGCTTCAGGGTCTTGACGGCAACTCACATAAAGCCCGAAAGACTATCGGAGATCATCCCCACACCAGCGCGGAGTGGTTATGACTCATCGGGGTTCGCTAAAATAAGCCTAACCTCAAGTAAAAAGCGACATGGCAAATTCCTAACGCTTGCTCTTCCGACGGTCAAACTGCCTAGGAAGATTGCTTGAAGACGCCTTGTCCAGCCCCCGAAGGGATCAGAGACACGGCAGTTGTAGGGCTACTCGAACAGCACGATTGCCTATTGAGGAACATATCAGCTTATGCGACGGTACGACGGCCAAAACCCTAAGTACCACAGACCCTAACGGACTTCTGTCGAAAATAGCAGAGGTTAACTGTGACGTTAAGATATTCTTGCGAAAAATGCTCGATTCGTCTTGACTTGTGAAGAAATTGATGTCTTTGCGAGAAATTTTCGATGCCGCTAGACTCGTGAGATAAAGCCTTAGGCAATAGGCATAAAAGGAGCCTGTTTCCTAAGCACTGGGACCCTGCAAGTTGGCCCAAAACGGTCTCTTGCACACTATCCACGGGTCTCACTCTCCAAACTCGAAACTCGACAAGGAGGGAAGCAACCGCTTACGGGTCCTCTCGACTTGTAAGAGGGAAAAATTCTCTTATGAGATCCTTACGACTTATAAGAGAAAACACACTTAGAAATCCTCACGATTCCTAAGGAGAAAAACCCACCTACGAGATCCTCTCGATCCATAGGGAGAGAAATCTCTATGAGACTCTCACGGCTCATAGAGTTGAAAAGTCTTAGGCAGCAGATCTGAACCTGCGGCCTAAGCCATCGCTATTTCTTAAGAAAGTCGAAATGCTTGCTCTATTATCTGTCAACCATGTTTACTAAGGTAGCATGCTGATAATAAAAGAAAGAAAAAGGCGGAGAAATGACACAAGACATTACAAAGAATGTGTATCTTTTATTCATAAACTTGATCTAGTATAAGATACATTGTGTTAAAGAATCAAAATATATATATGTTTTTTATTTACAAGTATAAATGATACAAAAAGTAGCTATTGGGCAGGAAGTGTCTTTAATAAATCCGCGAGCCGCTCTCGCACTTCCTTCAGCGCCTCCTCTTGAATGGCTGCCGCGGCCACTTCCGCTTCCACCTGGGCCCGCCGCTGCAAATAGGATGAAAGTTGCTCCTCGGCCGCCTGCTAGGCTTCTTCCTGGTTAGGTGCATCCCGCTCGACAACGTCAAGCTGTTGCCTCAGTGATAACCCTTCGGAGAGGCATTGCAGAAGGCCCTCGAAGATAACCTTCAGCCGTGCAGTGTTGGCCTCCACCCGAGCATGCAGTTGGGCAGATTTGCTCGAAGTCTCACCACACTCCTTACGCCTTGAAGTAACTTCTTGTTTGAGATGGTGGAAGTAAGAAGCGCTCTGCTCAATCCACGTCGCTCTTTGATTGCGGGCGGCTAAGGTCTCAGGAGTGGGACGCATCGACTCTAGCTGATGTAGGCGAGCCTCGATCTCCTTGCAATAGTTAACCCAAGATGTGATGACGCCCTCATCATGAAAATTCACGAGTATCACCAGCATTGGGTTAACCGCCGTGGCAAAGTCTGCAGCAGATGTAGGAGTTTCAACGTCGATTTCCTCGACGTAATCACTCAACATGCGTAGACTATTCCCGGCCCCTTTCGAAGATGGACGTCTCAGATAAGGACCTGCCAGCATTATGATGCGAGGCTCGAAGGGCGCTGAGACCGGAACGACAGCTGAAAGGAAACAAGATATGATCAGATAACAGCTCAGGAAATAAAAAGGAAGTAGTCATCAATATAATAGTCACTGTACCAGCTGAGGCAGATGGCAAGGCCGGAAGGGCCGGTGGCGCGGCCGATCTTTCGTCTCCTCCTTCGATTTGTAGCACTGCAATCAGGACAAGGGAAAATTAGAAATAATTCTGGTACTAAAAAGAGAAAGACATCAGTTGAAAACTATACTCACCAGCGCCACTGGAGGAAGAAGCAAGTTCAGATGGGAAGGAGAAGTGTGGGAGCAACACCTGATAGAGATGGTCAAAAAGCACTCCTGAAAGACACAACAGTGTGACTTCAGTACACAAGTTATACGTCTGAAAGAGAAGATCAATAAGTTGCAAACCCATACCTTCCAACATCTTCGATGGTATGAAAGAGGGCTGATAGGTGACCACCGCCAAGGCAGTAGTTGAAGGCGCTCTCTCGAGCAATGGGGCATCAGCACTAGCTGCACCTGCGTTACGAACAAATGTGAACTTGTCAAGAAGGATCGTAAGATAAAAAAAGACAGTAACTTGGGATTTACCTGATGAGCTGCCGGCCGAAACGGAGGCGACTCCCTCCTCCACTGACATGAGGCCACCGCCCGTGGCCTCATCGCCCGACTCAATGGGGGCCGTTGTCGTACTCGCGCGACCAGGAGACGGCGGAAGACCGTAGACGGGGAGGGCAATAATCGGAGCATTGCCGGACTCTTGAGAAAGGGCAGCTGGCTCTTCCCCAAGAGTCGTGCCCATCTCACCCGCTACTTCTTCGGGCTCGGCAGTCGCCGTCATCTCATCCGCCACCACCATGAGGTCACTGGTCTTAAGCGTCTCATCCGCCGCCACCCCAGGTTCAGTAATAGTGATCATATCATTTGCCGCCATCTCAGGCTAAGCATCAACAACCTCTTCAGGTGCGGCTCCTCCAGCCCCCAACTCAGGCACAGTAACCCTGGCAACGTTGCCCACTGTCGTCTCGGGTTCGGCCGTGTTAGTGTATATGCCAGAGAGGCCATTACTGTATCATACTAGTTTGTATATTACTTAATGGATGCTTGGGATATTCACCTTGTATATACAATCTTGCTCAAAATAGTAGTATGCTACTTGGTTTGTTTCTACTTCAATGTGTACTTGTGTTTATTTCAGTATATCACTTATACGCATTAGTGGAGCCCTTAGGATCTTTGCTTGATTACCAGCGTTGTGATGGCAGTCACACTAGTGGGGGCTGGGTAATCTATAAGCACATCCTTATTCAGGTCCCTGGTCGCAGGACTATCGAGACAGGGCATCGATACTCCGGAGTAGACCAGCGCATGCGCTTCTCATCCCAGTGTGGGAGACGGTCTGTCCCACAGCCGTCAGTACGTCGTACTTGAGATAGTATGCGGGTGCTCGTTAGGTTACGGGTACACTGGACAGGACTCGTCGGGAACTGACTAGTTGGTATTATACCTATCGTCAGTTATCAGTTCCCAGGTGACATGAGTACAGCTTAGTCCGCTGACTTGACACTGTCACTTCGCCTCGGGTGTGTTCCCACTGTACTTTGATCACTACCCTACCACGGCTCAAAGGAGTCGTGCAAACAGGTGGTGGTTGGGTGCAGTCCCGAAGCACTTGGAGGCAGTGACGGTTAGACAGGATTCGTCTCTCCCGGTATTGGGGGTTGACATCGCGCTGTGTCTAGGAGAGCCATTACACGAGTAGTCCCTGGCCAGGGCAAACGAGATATACTGGTAGGTTTCCAGTGTTATCTCAGGGTGTATTGGGCTTCACTCCGGCACGACTTGTACCGCTATTGGGGGACTGACGTTTACCGCCCCCTAGGCCCGCCATGCGATGTATCAGACGAACAGACCGGACTGTACGGAGAATGTCACACTCAGGCTCAGTAGGAGTTCAGATGGGTTTCGCCTCGTCGGTCTTCTTGTCGGCATTACCTGGGGACCGTTACGCACAGCTAGTGCCGCTTGCGGTCTGTGGTTAAACCCACTGCCAGCGTAGTGTCGAGTCTTTAGAGTCCCACACAGAAAGCTTTTCGCCTTTAGGCAAAAGAGTAGAGGTCGCATGGTATTGCGACAGGTCGCATGGTTTTGCGACAGGGTTCGGTCACATCCGTGCACTTGTGCACGTACAGTGTCCGGACAGTTTACACTAGCGGGCTTTGGTTTAAGCCAGATCCTAGTGTACCTTATGGGATTGGATTTATCCAGTTTGCATTCGTGTTCCTCGGAACGCGGATGCGGGTGTGTATGCACAGTTGACAGGGAGGCACAGACAGCGGATTCTCATTAGGGTTGTTGACAGTTGACCGTTGACTTTTTGACTTTTTGCTCAACCCTAATGAGAATATGATATGTGATTAACTATTATATTAATTAAGTATTATGGTGATATGGTTGTTGACTTGTTCACTTTTGTTGACTTGTTGACTTTGTTGACTTGTTGACTTTTGTTGACTTGTTGACCGGTTGACTAGGCTTGACTAGTTGACCATCATGATAACCATGGTTATCATTTCATGCCAAAGACTTTTTCTTGCTTGCTCATTTGAGTAAAATGAGTGCATGACATGATAAGGTTATGGTTGCTTCTAACCATCACATAAGACTTTTTTGATATGATGAGTTATGATCACTTTGGATTATGAGAGGGTGAAAGACAAAAGAGTTGCTCATTCTTTCTTGCTCATTCTCTCTCTTGTTCTTGAGCTCTCCTCTTGCTCTCACCCTCAACCTCTTGCTCCCTCACTTGATCTATGGTTCTCTTGTCTCATGAGTTGAGAATCAAGAACCATAGATAAAATCCCATTCTATTTCCTCTCTACTCATTCTAGTTCACTAGGTTTAGCTAACCAAGTGAACTAGTTTCTTCAAAGAACGAAGAAGGAGCTAAAGGTTGGAGCTTTCAAGTGGATCTATCTTCGGCGTACGGAGACAACGAGAAGGAGCCATCGAACCACCATCGGAGCTTAAAGAGAAGGAGTTCAAGTTTAGGTATAACCATCTTCATCCGAGTAGCTAAATATCTTTAGCTTAGTTTGCTAGTTTTAGTTTAGGTAAAGATCCCGACCTAGCTTAGTCCATGTTGCCTCTTGCGTTAAAATTTTGATTTTATACCGTTTCCGCCTCCCCGTAAGAACCGGGGGTCGCAACGTGGACTTACAGTGGTATCAGAGCCTAACTAAACTTAAACTAGCTTGGTAGTGAAGTGTAACGAAGTTCGGAACCGGAAAAATCCAAAAACCAAACTTTTACAAAAACTGAGTTTCTGTTGAAATTTTTTTGGCTCAAAATGAAAAACTTTATACTTGTAAATTCGGCTCAGGGTTTTGTGTGAACACCCAAGAAAAACGATACAGTAATTCGTCGAAACCGCCGCCCTTCCGCCGCGCGAGCTAGGTAGCCGCCGCGGAACCGCCGCGCTTTGTCGTCTTCTGTGCATCGTTTTTCGTGCAGTGTGTGTCTGTGTTGGTTTTGGGATTTTTGGAATATATTATATGTGCCCAGATTTTCCAGAAAAGAAATTTCCTTTTGGGGTCCTATAATTCCGTATTTTTCCGAACTTCACTGGACTTTGACTATGATGGTTATATCTGTGATGTTTGCATGTATTGAACGTCGGCTAATCGCTATAAGTCGATTGGTCGGGGTTATACATGATCTGTAATGTGCTGGAATGTGTATATAAATATGTTGGATTGTCGCGGGTGAATAGCCGGGGGTTGTGAGACGAGAGTTTTCTTTTCTTGCAATTCATGTAAATTTGTAAATTGATGTAATAATTATTTGTATGGCCGCACAACCGGGTCGGGGTTGTAGCCGTCATTGTATAATTTCTTTTTACTGTTTTTGCTCCTAGGATAGACCCATGGAGGGGTGCACAAACTACCGGGTATGCCGAAGTGTCGAGTGGCCTACTCATGGAGATGAGGGAGGTTGCTACGCTTCGGGTACTTGGCGGGTAGTTTGCCGCACCCGTAGGGGTCTTGGGTGGGGTTTTGGCTATTCACCGCGACCGTGTAATCTGTTTTTGTTACAGGCTCGTACAAATTACAGATTCCTAGTATATCCAATGTATTTATCTGTGATCTGAAATGTTTATCATTGCAGTATATCTATATATGATATTATTTAGGCGTTGCTTATGTTTTACAGACGCGCTAGCCCAGCCCCCGCTCTGTCGTTAGTTAAGTAACCTAACGGGTAATGACGGGGCCCCGTGGCGAATGCGAATGGCATAAGCGTACGTCATATTTTGGTTGTTTTCTGCAATGGTAGGATTAAATGATGGGACGCATTAAAAGAACTAATGCAAGAATATCACGCATTAAAAGAACTAATGCAAGATAATAAACCAAGTTAAAGTCGTTGGAACACTTTCGAAAAACCACTCGGTTCTTTTCAAAACAACTTTTAAATACGGAGCTTGAGCCACTCCTTTTAAAAGCTATCTCGTTCCATCGACCAAATCAAGTTCACTACGTTCACGGTTTTGCCAAAACCATCCGTAGCCCTCCGTCGTTTCACATGAATAGTCAATAGTATTCAAGCTGTGTATGTTGGCCAAAGTCAAGGCACAGTGATTGGTAGCTATTGGGTGTTCATGTGTAGCATAGATAGATGCGTTGGTTTGGGACAGTCGTACTGCCATTTTGGCCAAAGTCAAGGGTAGGTACGGATGGATCCAAATTAACCTGGATAATGACGGGTAGAACTTGACATGTGACTTATGATATTTTGGCCAAAGTCAAGGTCATAAGAGCATGGGGCAAAAATCCACATCGGGAGTTTCATAAGTACTGAAACTTGCTAGATTTGCATACCATTTGGAGTGTGATAATTCTGGTAGGATTCCTTCAGTTTCGTCACGCGATGATATTTGGATCCCGATCCTACTGTGAGTATATGCTACTCCTCGGGAAATTTCTCACTTAACGATCAATGCTATAAACCTAGTAGGTGCCTAGAAAGGTGTTAGCGGGGCTACGCCCCCAGGGAAAAGAGGTTCTTTAATTAAGGAACTTCGCGAAAGCGTTGGAAAACCTCCCTCGAAGTACCGACACCGGCCTGGCTGAACGGTTAAGCAAGTATTGTACGGTGGGATTGATCCTGACTAATTCTTCCTTTATGGTTTGAGGAGGGATTCGAGAAACAGTGGGAGCCATCCTGTTTAGACAAACTAAAAACCACTCTAAACTTGCAAGAGCATCATGCTGAGTGTTTCTTCTTCTCTCTCCTAATTGCAGCGACCAATCAACATGACTGGACTTAAGTTACTCCTAGATAAAAACAAACTGACAGGGCCAAACTACAAAGATTGGCTCAGGAATGTCAAGATAGCAATCACTTATGACAAGCTGGGGTATCTTCTTACCACCAAAGCTCCCCCTGTCCCTGGTCCAACTTCCAGCGTCGCGGATAAGGAAATCCGCAAGACTTGGGAGATTGATAGCGCGAAGGCCAAGTGCCTCCTGCTTGCCTTGATGGACAACGAACATCAGAGGAGGCATGAGAATATGGACATGGAGTCCATATTGCTCCATACAAAAGAACTGTATGGAGAGCAATCACGTATCGCAAGATACGAAGCGTCGAAAAAGTTATTTTCGACAAGAATGGCCGTCGGATCATCAGTAGCCGAGCACGTGCTAAAGATGATCGGCTTCATTGAGGAGCTCGCTGACCTAGGGATCACATTGGAGAGTGAGCTATATACGGATATAGTTCTCCAGTCCCTTCCTTCCACTTACGCCCAGTTTATATTGAACTTCAACTTACAAGAAAAAGATGTTGAACTTTCAGAGCTCCTCAACATGCTGAGGAGCGCAGAGGGCACCCTACAGAAAGGTAGGGATACATCCACTTTGTTTGTAGGAGGATCATCTTCTTCTAGGTCCAAGGCAAAAGCCAAGGGAAAGAAGAAGAAGGCCCCTGCCAAACCAAGGGGCGGTGTTAGTAAAGTGGATACGAAGGGAAAAGGAAAAGCAACAAAGAAAGCGGGGAAGCTTGTGGATAAGGAAGAATGCTTCTATTGTCATAAGAAAGGACACTGGAAGAATGATTGCAGGGCCTGGAAGGCCAGAACACAGGAATTGAAGCAGGTTGCAGCTTCAGCTTCAGGTGTGTATGTTATTGAAAACTGTCTTTCAATAAACTCTACTTCCTGGGTATTGGATACCGGATCAGGATCTCATATCTGTAATTCTTTGCAGGCGTTGAGAAACCGTAGGGTTTTGAAGGCAGGTGACATGACCCTCAGAGTTGCGAACGGAGCTAGCATGGATGCTAAAGCCGTGGGGGACTATCACCTGGGAATGTCAGATGGACATGTTTTGGTTTTGCGTAATTGCTTTTTTGTACCCAACGCAACTTGTAATATCATTTCTGTATCTTTAGTTTCTAAAGAAGGTTATGAATTTGCGTTTGTAAGTAATGTTGTAAACATTCACCTTAATCAAGTTTTGATTGGGTCAGGTACATTGAGTAATGGTATATACGTGTTAAACCAACCACAGATTTTCAACGTCCAGAATACACACAAAAGAAAGTCTCCAGAACTAAATCAGACTTTCTTATGGCATTGTAGATTGGGTCACATCAATGAGAGAAGGTTGACTAAGTTACATACAGAAGGATATTTGAATGCGTTCGAATATCAATCATATGCCACTTGTCAATCTTGTCTCAAAGGAAAGATGACAAAGACTCCGTTTACTGGACATGGAGTAAGAGCGAGCGAGCTCTTGGGACTCGTACACAGTGACGTGTGCGGTCCAATGTCTACACATGCCCGAAGCGGACATTCTTACTTCATTACTTTTACGGATGACTTCTCAAGGTACGGTTATGTCTTCTTAATGAAACATAAGTCCGAGGCCTTTGGAAAATTCCAGGAGTATAAGAATGAAGTAGAGAAACAGACCGGCAAAAGTATTAAGATTCTAAGATCGGATCGAGGTGGAGAATACTTAAGTGCCGAGTTCCTGGACTATTTAAAAGAGAACGGAATTCTCTCTCAGCTTACTCCTCCATACACCCCGCAACATAACGGTGTATCGGAGAGACGGAACCGCACCCTATTGGATATGGTGCGGTCCATGATGAGTAACGCTGAGTTACCGCGATCATTCTGGGGGTATGCACTAGAATCAGCCGCATACCTTTTGAACCGAGTTCCCACTAAGACTGTGCCTACCACGCCATTTGAGATGTGGTGTGGGAAGAGACCCCATCTTAATCACATTAAGATATGGGGAAGTCCAGCTTTTGTCAAAAAGCAGCATGCGGACAAGCTCGAGGCACGCTCAGTACTGTGCAAGTTTGTGGGATATCCAAAGAATTCCAAGGGATATTTCTTCTACTGTGAAGAGGAACAAAAAGTTCTTGTTTCTCGTCATGCCCACTTTCTAGAACACCAGTTCATAGAAAAAGAAATAAGTGGGAGCGCAGTAGAACTGGAAGAAATTCCAGAACCACAGACTGTTACTGAAAGCTTGGTGGAACCAGAGGGTTCAACAGAACAGGACATTCCTACGCCGCTCCGCAGGAGTAGTAGGCAGTCTCATCCGCCCGAGAGATACTACGGTTTTCTCATAGACGGGGATAGAGAGGATTGCATCATAGATTATGATGAGCCTACTAGCTTCCAGCAGGCCGTTCAGAGCGTTGACTCAGTGAAATGGCTGGATGCAATGCGGACCGAAATGGAGTCCATGTACACCAACAAGGTATGGACGTTGGACATTGCTCCAGACGGGGTAAAACCCGTAGGATGCAAGTGGATCTTCAAAAGGAAGATTGGTGTAGATGGACAGGTTGAGACCTATAAAGCTAGGCTGGTAGCAAAGGGTTTTCGTCAAAGACCTGGCTTGGACTACGACGAAACCTTTTCTCCAGTAGCCATGCTGAAATCCATTCGGATCCTTCTTGCCATTGCTGCCTTCCACGATTATGAGATCTGGCAAATGGACGTAAAGACAGCTTTTCTAAATGGAAATTTAGAGGAGTGTGTCTATATGGACCAGCCAGAGGGTTTCATTCAGAGTGGGAGCAGCGGAAAGGTGTGCAAGTTGCTTAAGTCCATCTATGGACTAAAGCAGGCATCGCGGAGTTGGAACATCTGCTTTGATGAGACGGTCAAAGAATTTGGCTTTATCAAAAATCCAGATGAACCATGCATCTATAGTAGATTTGTAGCGAGAACTGTAGTATTCCTCGTTTTATACGTGGATGACATTCTCTTAATAGGAAATGACATTCCTATGCTACAATCTGTCAAGGGGTTCTTGTCACACAGGTTCTCCATGAAAGACCTGGGTGATGCCTCATACATTCTGGGTATCCGGATCTACCGTGACAGATCCAAGAGGATATTAGGACTTTCACAGTCCAGGTACATCGACACCATACTGAAGAGGTTCAGTATGGAAGATTCCAAGCGCGGTAACCTACCGGCTTGTCACGGGATCACCCTCTCTAAAGAGATGTCTCCCAAGACTGATTTGGAGAGGGATCGCATGTCTATTATACCCTACGCTTCTGCGGTAGGCTCTATAATGTATGCGATGTTGTGTACCAGACCGGATGTAGCTTATGCACTGAGTGTGGTAAGCCGGTATCAGTCTAACCCTGGGGAGAAACACTGGATAGCGGTAAAGAACATTCTCAAGTACCTAAGAAGGACTAAGGAGATGTTCTTGGTGTATGGCGGAAAAGACCTCCAGATCGAGGCCTTTGCTGACTCCAGCTTCCAGAGTGACAAGGATGATTCCAAGTCCATGTCGGGTTTTGTCTTTACCCTCAATGGAGGGGCGGTGTGTTGGAAGAGTTCCAAACAGGAAACCGTTGCAGACTCGACGATGGAAGCGGAATACATCGCTGCATCTGATGCCGCAAAAGAAGCTGTCTGGATGAGGAAGTTCTTGAAAGAACTTCAGGTGGTTCCGTCCATTGTTGATCCAATACCTCTGTATTGCGACAACAACGGGGCTATAGCATTAGCGAAGGAACCCAGGTCCCATCAGAGATCCAGGCACATCTTGAGGCGGTATCACCTGATCAGGGAGATCGTGGATTGCCAGGAGATCGAGGTTCGGAGAGTCGCTTCAGAAGACAACACTGCAGATCCATTCACCAAGGCCTTGCCCCAGACTCAGTTCGAGCGGCTGATCGAGATGATAGGTCTTCGATACGCCAGTACATGGCCTTAGTGCAAGTGGGAGATTGTTAGTGTATATGCCCTAGAGGCCATTACTGTATCATACTAGTTTGTATATTACTTAATGGATGCTTGGGATATTCACCTTGTATATACAATCTTGCTCAAAATAGTAGTATGCTACTTGGTTTGTTTCTACTTCAATGTGTACTTGTGTTTATTTCAGTATATCACTTATACGCATTAGTGGAGCCCTTAGGATCTTTGCTTGATTACCAGCGTTGTGATGGCAGTCACACTAGTGGGGGCTGGGTAATCTATAAGCACATCCTTATTCAGGTCCCTGGTCGCAGGACTATCGAGACAGGGCATCGATACTCCGGAGTAGACCAGCGCATGCGCTTCTCATCCCAGTGTGGGAGACGGTCTGTCCCACAGCCGTCAGTACGTCGTACTTGAGATAGTATGCGGGTGCTCGTTAGGTTACGGGTACACTGGACAGGACTCGTCGGAAACTGACTAGTTGGTATTATACCTATCGTCAGTTATCAGTTCCCAGGTGACATGAGTACAGCTTAGTCCGCTGACTTGACACTGTCACTTCGCCTCGGGTGTGTTCCCACTGTACTTTGATCACTACCCTACCACGGCTCAAAGGAGTCGTGCAAACAGGTGGTGGTTGGGTGCAGTCCCGAAGCACTTGGAGGCAGTGACGGTTAGACAGGATTCGTCTCTCCCGGTATTGGGGGTTGACATCGCGCTGTGTCTAGGAGAGCCATTACACGAGTAGTCCCTGGCCAGGGCAAACGAGATATACTGGTAGGTTTCCAGTGTTATCTCAGGGTGTATTGGGCTTCACTCCGGCACGACTTGTACCGCTATTGGGGGACTGACGTTTACCGCCCCCTAGGCCCGCCATGCGATGTATCAGACGAACAGACCGGACTGTACGGAGAATGTCACACTCAGGCTCAGTAGGAGTTCAGATGGGTTTCGCCTCGTCGGTCTTCTTGTCGGCATTACCTGGGGACCGTTACGCACAGCTAGTGCCGCTTGCGGTCTGTGGTTAAACCCACTGCCAGCGTAGTGTCGAGTCTTTAGAGTCCCACACAGAAAGCTTTTCGCCTTTAGGCAAAAGAGTAGAGGTCGCATGGTATTGCGACAGGTCGCATGGTTTTGCGACAGGGTTCGGTCACATCCGTGCACTTGTGCACGTACAGTGTCCGGACAGTTTACACTAGCGGGCTTTGGTTTAAGCCAGATCCTAGTGTACCTTATGGGATTGGATTTATCCAGTTTGCATTCGTGTTCCTCGGAACGCGGATGCGGGTGTGTATGCACAGTTGACAGGGAGGCACAGACAGCGGATTCTCATTAGGGTTGTTGACAGTTGACCGTTGACTTTTTGACTTTTTGCTCAACCCTAATGAGAATATGATATGTGATTAACTATTATATTAATTAAGTATTATGGTGATATGGTTGTTGACTTGTTGACTTTTGTTGACTTGTTGACTTTGTTGACTTGTTGACTTTTGTTGACTTGTTGACCGGTTGACTAGGCTTGACTAGTTGACCATCATGATAACCATGGTTATCATTTCATGCCAAAGACTTTTTCTTGCTTGCTCATTTGAGTAAAATGAGTGCATGACATGATAAGGTTATGGTTGCTTCTAACCATCACATAAGACTTTTTTGATATGATGAGTTATGATCACTTTGGATTATGAGAGGGTGAAAGACAAAAGAGTTGCTCATTCTTTCTTGCTCATTCTCTCTCTTGTTCTTGAGCTCTCCTCTTGCTCTCACCCTCAACCTCTTGCTCCCTCACTTGATCTATGGTTCTCTTGTCTCATGAGTTGAGAATCAAGAACCATAGATAAAATCCCATTCTATTTCCTCTCTACTCATTCTAGTTCACTAGGTTTAGCAAACCAAGTGAACTAGTTTCTTCAAAGAACGAAGAAGGAGCTAAAGGTTGGAGCTTTCAAGTGGATCTATCTTCGGCGTACGGAGACAACGAGAAGGAGCCATCGAACCACCATCGGAGCTTAAAGAGAAGGAGTTCACGTTTAGGTATAACCATCTTCATCCGAGTAGCTAAATATCTTTAGCTTAGTTTGCTAGTTTTAGTTTAGGTAAAGATCCCGACCTAGCTTAGTCCATGTTGCCTCTTGCGTTAAAATTTTGATTTTATACCGTTTCCGCCTCCCCGTAAGAACCGGGGGTCGCAACGTGGACTTACAGGCCGGTGCCTCCTCCTCTGTTTCCTTGGGTTCGATGGTCTCCGCCTCCCCCTCGGTCTGACTTGGCCCTGCAGGATAGAATATATAAGAACCGACGGCTTTATAATTCTTACAACAAGATTCTGAAAGAAAAATTACCCGAAGTGGACTTGTCATTAGCTTCCCGAACCGCACGTGCTACCTGTCTGCGTGCGGTAGATAGATCGGCCGGGAGCTCTTCAGAAGGAGAAGAAGAGAGGATAATGGTACTTAAGCCTGCTCCCGTGGCCAAAGCAGCCCTACGCGCTTTCGCCTCGCGCCTCAGCCGCTTCCTCTCCTCCCGAGCCGTTGAGACGGACCTCACCAAAGCCTCTCTCATTGAGGCGTCTTCGTCCGTGAACAGGGATGCCTCCAAAATTTTCAAGGCATCCCTCGTCGTTTTGTCAAGTTGAGGCTCCCGCGGCAGCCTCGAGGAAGTTGGAACTTCAGTAGAGGATCCGGGGATAGCCCCCACATCAGCTGGCGCAACCCCTGCAAAGAAACAAAGGAAGGAGGTTCGATTGGCCATCAGAGAAGAAGACAAAAAATTTCTGATAAGACGATACGTACCAATGCCCATTAAAGCGCGCTTATTCTCTTCCTCCTGGAAGGTTCTCAAAGAAGCAGCGATGGCTTCTTCGGTATTGACCCCTGTTTAAAAAAGGAGAAAACATTAGTCAAAAACAATGATAAAAAAAAATGTGTGATAAAATGACGAAGAAAGCAACTAATGGTTACCTGACTCAGCAAGTTTACTCAACATCGCTTCGAGCCTCGCGGATCGCTCAGAAGCTGCAATAGCAGCTGCCAAATCGGTGTCTGCGGGGTCTACCGAGAAGCCTTTATTGCTGCCATATTCGCTTATTCCTTCGGTAAGAGGGGCTTCAGGCTCTAAACCGAGGTCGCATCAAGTGAGAGGAGCGACTTCTTCTTCTTTTGCCCGCTGGCTTTGAATGCACCCGGGGCTGATTTGCGCTTGGCAGACACATTGGGGCGGCGGGTCCCAATATCCGCGCCTGCGCCGGACTTTGACGATACCACCTTTACCACTTCCGCTGGAGCACGGGGGGCTGGTGGCGCATCCACAATATCGCGAAGCGGCAATCCGCGCGGAGGGCTCAACACGCGCGGAGGTCCAATTCCAGCACCTTTCAATGGAGGAATGACCAGGGTCCTCGGCTTCAGGGGAGCCTTGCAATCGCCGCCAGGAGGCGCACCCTTGCGATCGACCAGCATGCGTTTTTCCATTTGGATAACTGGACCCATAGCATGCGCATACCAAGCCACGTATATGTTGAGGATCTTGGGGACGCAGCTTGGCTCGCTAATGAAGAAATAGGAACCCGTGTTAAGCCGCATGAAGTGGTGCATCGCGTTCTTTATCCCCTCTCGGCTAACCACGGGCTTTTCCAAGAAAGCTTCCATTGGGATCCCTTGGTTGTAGCTCGATTGCTGAGCAAACCGGTGCGGATTATACCTCATAAAGAGTGCTGTTTCATTCTGCCTGAACACCAAGTAGCCCGGCCGAATGGAGTAGAGATGGAGGATTTCCCGAGCCTTCAATATGGAAGCTCCGTCTTTAAAGTCATCGCGTAGTGACACAACCGACTTGGTGGTCTCTGAGCCTATTGTTATGACCTTATCCAAGAAAGAAGTCTTCGCTCCAACCAAGCGTGGTCGAAGGAGCAGTCCCCTAGCCTCCCGCGGAGGTGCAACTACTATCGAAGCCCCGACTAGCCGTATGACCCTCGGGAGTCTGCATCTCTCAAAAAAGGGAGGAATCTTATAGGCGCCGAACACCCCGTGCACGTGCATTTCCATCCAAGAGGTAAAATAGTGCATCGGGAAGTTGGCGGGTTGCACCCCAGGCTCATTAGCGTCCGCCGCTATGCTAAGTCCATTATAAAGGTAAGCCAGCCCGGCGATTACTACTGACAACTGCAAACCAGCCACCATCCGATGCGCTGGGTAGAAAACAGATGGCCTCATGTGGCGCGGGTGCATAGGGAGCGCAAAGTGGCACAGCCACAAGCCCAGGAACCCTACAAAAAAGGTCTCCTCATCCATGCCTGGGACGGCAATTTCTGAAAAAGGGATGACGACGGCACTAGGGAGATAAAAGTCTTTGTGGTCATCCTCCGACGCGGGTCGACGATCCAAACCGAACCCAAAAGGGTCGTCGAGCTGGGCGAACTTCTTGCTCCGCTCCGATAGAAACTCCGGCCGAACGAAACGGGCAATAAAATCTGCAAAACTGATGCCCCGAACGCCCGATTCCAAATAGAGTCCTTCATAGATCTCCAACACTTTAACCAAGCCTGGGTACTGGTGCTGAATAGCGTTCTCTGGCGTCAGGTCAAACACCAGCGGCTTGGTAGCAAAGACGTATTCATCGGGAGGAAGCAACTCCTCGTAAAGCTCTCCCCTCATCGGCAGACCCGAGATTTCAGCAAACTCCTCCAAAGAAATAGAAACTTCCCGGTCCGTCATCAGGAAGGTATGGGTGGGGATGTTCCATTGCTCGATAAAAGCCTTAACCCACCACGTTGGAGGAGAAGGATACTCAAAGAGTGAGACGTAAATGGCCGAGTACAAACCAATTCTCATCAGATGAGTCCTCTTCGCTGATAGGATGTACCGGGCCCATTGCAAGTATCCGGCAGGCGGTCGTGGAATCAATCCAATATTGTAGGCTTGTCCCCAAGGGCGTGCTTCACCCTGACAAATTCGCCTCCCTAAGATGTCTATTGCTGGCGGCGGCTGCACGGGGATAGTGCCAATCGCAGGCTGGAGGAGGTCATCTGAATTCCAATTTTTGACCTCCACGGCATACTTCACCGGGAGTTCATCTGCGTAGGGGAGTGAAGACGTTGGCTCAGACGGCGTGGCGAAACCGAAACTTCGGCGACCCTGGATGATCTCATTATACCATTTACCCCACAAGTGAAGGCTCTTATGCTCGGGGTCATGATCCTTAATGAGAGCGAGCACTACTCGGTCCGCTGGTGCCTGGGAATACCCTCCCTCCGAGCGAACAAACGGAAAAGACGAATTGGCAGACATGTTTCCTGCGAAGAGACAAAAATTAGCCGTCAGTATTATAATTCCAACACTCAACATTTTAAAATTCTTACACCACACTGCAATGCAGTGGGTAGGGGGACCAAATGGGGACCCACAATATCTGGATGACAATATGTCAGTCAATAAGACAACCTCATCATTGGATGAGATTGTCAGTTGGTCCCCAGGAAAACATTCCCATTAATAATAAGAAAAAATAATCCCTAGAGACAAGGAGAAAATCTCCTCTTTCAGAGAAAAGCTCTGTCACAGAGTGACACTTGTCAAACTCTGGTCTCAGGAGAATAAGATTCCTTAAAAGAGCCTAGCTCTATAATAATGATGGAAAAATCCATTAAAAAGAAATTTTAACTCCTGAAGATAATTTTTTTTTGAGATCTTAAAGATCCAACCCATGAACAAGATCTCTGTAGATCTATGAACTTTGGAGAGCAAGGCTCTGATTAATGAAACCCCAAAAAGGGTTTTAGATCAAAGATCTATGAGAGCAAGGCTCTATTAATTAACTTTAATTTAATTTAATTATTATACCTAAGATGGTTTTAAGTTCTGAACTCTGGAGTTCTTGGGAAAAAGCAAGAGTAAGGCTCTAAAATTCTTAAGCAAGAGCAAGGCTCTGAAAATCAAGATTCTTGAAAGTGGTAAAAAATTACCAAGGACCAAGGGTCCTATTTATAGGCGCCTGCGTCCCTTCAGATCACCCATTGATCCAACGGTTGGGATCCTGCCACCGTCGCACTCATGTGCGCGCCACGTGAGCGCAACGGTAGGGGGGCATTTGTTTCCCCCAATCAGAGCAAAGCTCTGTTGGAGATTCAAAATTCAAATTTTGAAGCAACGCTTCAAATCCCTGCCGTAACGCGCCACGTGTCAGGCGCAGATACATCAGCACAGCGCCCAAAGCAGCGCACCCAATCAGAGCAAAGCTCTGTTTAAAGCAAAATCAAAGGAAGCAACGCTTCGGTTGCGCAAGCACCGCGCTGCGCGACACGCTCTGGGGCGTTTGCGCCAAACAGAATTAAGATTTCAAAGAAATCTTTCTGTTCTTGTTAAAACAAGAAGATTTTCTTCTGTAAAACAGAAGCCCTTGGATCAAAGATCCAACGGTGGGGGAAATTCCCTAAATCATTCGGAGAAAGATCTCTTTAACAAATTTATGGGCACTATAAAAAGGACCCTAGACCTCAATTCAGAGGGAGGAACATTTTTTTTTGAAAAAAGTCAAGAGCTTCAAACAGAGAAAACTCTGAGAAAATTTCAAGAAAAAGGTAAAAACCTTCACAAAAGAGAAGAAATTTCTTCTAATAGATCATTGATCTAAAAACCAGATCAATGATCTTCATATGATAAACAGTGCTTTGCACTTCTTATGAACCACTGGTTCTTTAAAACAAAAAAAAACAAAAAAATATAGTGCTTTGCATTTTTATGAACCATTGGTTCTTGAATCTAAAAAGATTCTCAAATTAATAGTGCTTTGCACTTATAAATCTGCACTGTTGCGCTCTTGGGCTGGCGCAAGCCACCAGAGAGCGCCTCGTGTCAGCATCTGAACCATTTGCGCTATGCGCTTTTGAAATAGAGATTTGCTCTCTGAAATTGGCGCAACTCACCAGAGCGCGCCACGTGTCAGCAGCGCAAGTGTAGCACACTAGCGCAGCGCATTGCGCCTGCATGACACGTGTCATCACCACAAGCGCTTGCGCTTTTTGATTAGCGCAAAGCGCCTGAAAAAAATACAATGCATTTCTTTTGTTAAAAGGCCAGGCCCAAGTCAAAAAGACCTAGCAGGCCAAAATAAATTGCAAAGCAATAAAAAGGGCAGAGCCCAAGTAAAATTGATGCTCTGCATCATTTATAAATGGTCAGAGCCCAAAACAAATTGATGCTCTGCATCCTTTATGAGTAGAGCCCAAATAAAAATAAAAAGAAATGCAATGCAAAATCAAATAAAAATGATGAGTATTTTCCAACTGGACTTAGCCCAATCGTGGCTGTAAGTCCTCAAATTAAATTGACTGAGCACGGCTGCTCCCTAAATCAATTTATATCTGGTTCGAGGGTACATCTCCGAACTCCTCTGACACCTATCGTTGTAATCCTTCAACGACGTCAGAGAGGTGACGGGTCCCGACGACCACATATCAAGATGGACTGCGGGGTCCTTAAACTCGTGGACCGAAATGTCCTTAAACTAATGTTGGACCGAAACGTACTTAAACTAATAATGGACCACCACGTCCTTAAATTGGAATATGGACCACCACGTCCCTAAACTGGCGATGGACCACCACGTCCTTAAACTGGAATATGGACCACCACGTCCCTAAACTGGTGATGGACCACCACGTCCTTAAACTGGAACATAGACCACCACATCCTTAAACTGGAATATGGACCACCACGTCCCTAAACTAGCGATGGACCACTACGTCCTTAAACTGGAACATGGACCATCACGTCCTTAAACTGGAGTATGGACCACTACGTCCCTAAAACTGGAACAATAGAGCCTCCAAATGCTCTTTTTCCGGATCTAAACGGTCCCGTTTAAGTTGATCTTAGCCCCAAACACGGCTAACGTATCCTTAAACATTCAAACGAACTATAAAACTCCAAATCAACCTTGGTCCAAGGGTACATCTCTGAACTCCTCTGACATCTGCCGTTGTAATCCTTCAACGACGTTAGAGAGGTGACGAGTCCCGATGGCCAGATATTAAATGGATTATCACGTTAAGTTGATCTTAGTCTCAAACAGGACTAACGTATCCTTAACGAACGTTTAAGTTGATCTCAGCCGCAACGCGACTAATGTATCCTTAAACTAAAAACACCAAACCCAAATCTAAGTAAATACGGATTTGGACTAATCCACGTCCTACGGGCGACGGCATTACTCAGTCTCCGTATACAATCCACGGGCAACCACAAACAAAACAAACACACACGACACGAAGTGAAATTCTGGAGCAGGAGAAAGTTGTTACCGCGATGCGGTAGCGTAATTAACTGCAGGGGCTTGCGCCTGCAGGGAAGAGCGTCCCCACAATCAAAAACCCCTCAAGCGAGGGGGAATCTGACGAAGTCTGCTACATCGGCCGCATCCGTCTAAACCTTCGATACACGGTGCCATAAATCAACTTGGCATCTTCGGAGAGGTGGACGGATAAAACCAAATAGCATCTGCCCCGAACCTCAGGCCAGACGTCCTCGCGTCGTCGGCCGCCGTTCGGAGGGGAACAGTCCTGCCTCAACTGGGGGCATAGCCTACGGGCCCCAAGCTGCTTCCCTGTTCACGATGCCCATGGAACATGTCACTCAAGCCACCACAGGGTTATTTTTCGGGACCATGCTCCCGCCAACGAGCTTCACCGTTCCCGTGCCAACGCCGAAAGTTCCCAAGAAGTCGGTCTTTGATCGGCTTATAGCTACTACGGCCCCTCTCAACGGGTCGTCCAGCACCGGCGCCTCGGTCTTCTCCAGATTGGGCCAAAATTCCTGTGGGCCCACAATGAAGCCTGCACATCGAGAGAAGGTTATTCCGAAGAGAGTATCCAACCCTGCTCCTGAAGTCGTCAAGGCGGCTTCTCCTGCCTAGGGGTCGGTCTTTACAAGACTGACTGTCCCAACTCCCGCTCCCGCTACTCAAAGAACATCAGTCTTCAATAGGCTGATGCCAGCAGCAACCCTTCACCTGGAAAGGGGGGAAGACAAAGCCATTGCTGAACCAACACCAACGGCTCGACACGCTCGACGTTGCCACTGGCGCCGAGTAAGGAAGGCCGGGGGCAACTCCCCTTCTGGGCTAACTCCACCAGCTTCAACGGTGGAAATTAATGATGTTGTTCCAACCGGGAACAGCTTTGAGCTGCTGAATAAGGTGCGCAGGAACTCTCCTACCACCGTACTGAAAAGATCTCCTCCTCCGGTGGAGAATGTTGCGGAAGCCAAGCCAGAACAGTCCCCTCAGCGGCTGTCCTCTAAAATCTACAAGGTCTGGCGCCAAGTCCAAGACTCAGTGATTGATCGAAATTTCTCTCGCCAGCAGAAGAAGCTAAAGGTCCGACAGGAAGAAAACCATCCTGTTAAGCCACAAAAGATGACGACTACTTGGGTGCCCGCAGCAGCGGCCCCCTCAACGTCAACCACTCAGAAAATAAGGAGGTCAGAGAAAGCCCCTGTAAACATGGCAGACCACAAAGACGCTGAGCCCAAACGCCCCAAGTCTGGGGGCATGATTGTACATACTGTTTACATGGCTTCCGGAAAAGTGGAAGCCGCACTTCGACGGGCCACCGACCGCTCACCCGATCAATAACAAGGGCTCAGGAACAACAACAGCAGAAGCTTCAAGAGATGCTGGCTGCAATGGCCGCACTTACCGGGCCAAAAGAAAGCCCAGAGGCGTCATCGGAACAACGTCACGAACACGAGACTGATGATGAATTCCTTCGGAGAATGCTCGAAAAGAAGGACAAGGAGGCTGCGGAACAAACGGCCAATATAAAGCAAATGGCCCTTTTATTCCAGGATATGGTGGGCATGATGATACAGCCAGACCCTCCAGCCGAAAATCCTCCAGTAATAATTGAAGATGACAGAGGAGAAACGTCGAATCCTCTGCCGGCTCTGTCAACAGCCAAGGAGGAGACAATCTCCAAAGCTGCCCTGGATGACTATATTGCTCAGCAAATACGAGTTCACCAGGCAAACGAAGCAGCTGACCAAGTTGTCAAAACTGGGCGACCGTATCCAGGCTGGTATGATCAGATAAAATACCCTCCAGGATACACAATCCCCAAATTCCATGTGTATAAGGGGACGGGCAATCCGCACCAGCACGTCGCCCAGTTCAGAGCTCTGTGCGAAAACACCGGGGGCGATGATAAGCTTCTGCTTCACCAATTCGTCGGCAGCTTATTGGAGACGGCGTTTGAGTGGTACTCCGAACTTCCAAATGACTCCGTCAAAACTTTCGCAGAGATGGAGTTGCTATTCACCCAGCGATTCGTGAGTGCCAGTGAATGCACCCCAATAACGACGTTGATCAATGCAAGGGTGAAGCCGGACGAAACTTTGGTTCAATACGCAATCCGATGGCGAAATCTGTGGTCAAAGTGCGAACAACGCATCGAAGAAGCGCCAGCGGTGGGCATGTTCGTGGGCACCCTAGAGCCTCATGCAACTATTTCACAGTTCATGATGTTCTTCAAACCGACCACATTCCAGGCTTTAATCGACAAGTTGGCCCAGATGGATCAGATGGGTCACAGACCGTCTCCTCCGAAGCCGGAGCTGCGAAACGAAAAGGGTAAAGGAAAGGCGACCTTCGTTGCGAATACCCAACAGCAGCCCAGTGCTCCAAAACTGACGGATCAAATGGAAGAGAGACGGCGTTATTATAATGAGAAAATGAAGCGCCCTTACTCATTCCCACGGGACAAAACGAAGAGATTATTCGAACTGGCGATGCGCAACAGGCTCATCAATCTGCCAAATCCAAAGCGTCCACTGCAACCCGGCGAAGCGAATAATCCCAATTATTGTCCTTACCACCAAACGGTAAGCCATCCAATCGAAGATTGCTTCGTCTTTAAGGGATGGATCGAGGATCAATACCTACAAGGCAAGTTTGCGCTGTCTGAGAAGTGGAAAGTAAACCCACCACAACCGCACACTCCTAAGAAGATGGACACACCGGGGGCAACGTGCTCTTTTGTTGAAGAAGCTCCATGGGAGGTGGCTCTTTCGGCCAAAACCAAAAGGATGCTAAATGATCTCCAGACATACCCAGCGATCAGGTGGAAGAATCCACTAGAACCCCAGATCATCGAAGGAATGCTGAAGCCGCGCCTAACTCCAAAGATTGGTGGTGATAGCCAAAGTGTTCACATCCAGCCGTCAAAATCTTTGAAAAAGAAGAAGAAATCCAAGAAACCCGTGAAGCCTGGCGACAAGCGCATGGACCTACAAAAGCATATTGACGCACTGGAAGAGTATAACCAGAAGGCGCGGACTCCAATCACGCTCTATGAATTCCTCGGCCACGTCCTTGAAGACGGAGATGATGGAGAAGACTCGTCAGATGAATCTGAGGATTACGTAGAAAGTTGCCATGTGGTCTCTCACTCATCGATGAACGATGAAGAAGCCCTTTGCACCAAGAGACTGGAGGCAGGGCCTGAACCGGGACTTCCAGGGCCATCAGACGAGATAATCGACACATTCCTAAACAAAACTCTTCTGAAAAGTAAAGCTGATCGGGAGCGTGAGATGGACATATTTGAAAAGGCCAAACGCCGGCGACTGGACGAAAGAGTCGAGACACTCCCGCCGAATCAAGGGACATCCGTCGTGAATAAAAACAAGTTCAAGACGAGGAAAAGGTTCGCCAAAGCCATATCAATGGGGATGAAGCTACCACCCTCCGAAGCGAACGCCCTTGATGAAACAGAAACACATCCTAGCTACTGCTTATATCATCGAAAGGTTTCGCACTCTACCGAAGAGTGCGGCGCTTTTAAAAGATGGTGGCAGGGATACGTTGCTCACCGGCAACATTTCAAGCGGATGAAACACAAAACTCGGCAGGAGCAGAGAAGTACAACGGAGGAGCATAAAAGAACTACCGGTAACTGTCGCACGGTCAACGCCGGGGGATCGCAAGTTCTCACGTTCAGGAGCGACTCCGATGAAGAGATGACTTTTGGCCCTCTATTCAAGGAATCCACCTCGGGAAAGGAGGGAGAATCGAAGGCCTGTGATAATATTCAGCTGCGCAATCGTACGCTGCCCGAAAAGAATCTCGGACCCATAAATAAAAAAGATAAGGGAAAAGAAAAGGTCTCTGAGGATATCGTCCTAGATGACCAAGTCATGAAAGAGCTGACAGCTAAAGACCCGTCCAAGAAAAGTAAGGTGGACTACAACGTTCTGGCGCACTTGAGGAAGTTACCCTCGCAGCTCAGCATTCTCGACGCCCTTTTACTATCAAAAGAAGCAAGAGATTCATTGATCAAGGCGCTACAAGAGCCAGAGCAATTCCAAGCTTTACTCGCCGAAGAAAAGATGAAGGATGAGCTGGAGGAAGTGCACACAGCCGATGTCTCCTTCGGCGACGAAGATCTCCTATTTGGGACATGTGAGCACAACCGTCCCCTTTATGTCTCCGGATACTGTCACGATATAAAGATAGGCAAAATCCTGGTTGACAATGGGTCTTCCGTCAATCTCCTCAACGTGAAAGTATTGAAGGAAATCTGCATGAGCGTTCAGCACCTCGCTCGCGATAAAATTACCATCTCCGGTTTCGACTCCCAGTCGTTACGGACTCTCGGGTCTGTGATACTGACGCTGCGCTTTGGGCTGCTTGTCACAGATATTAAGTTTCACGTCATTGACGCCAAGACATGCTACAATGCTTTGCTCGGCCGGCCCTGGTTACACGAGTACAACATCATCCCTTCTACACAACATCAGTGCATGAAATACTTCAAGGATGGTCTCGAGTACACTGTAACAGGGGAGTTGAATCCATTCTCCGTAAACGAAGTCCGGAAATACGAAGATGCGAAATACTTCTTACCAGATTTCGAGGACACGGAGAGATGTCACAAGCCGAAGGACAAAGTTATCACCACTATTCCAGTCTTCGGGAGTGATACCGAGGAGGAGGAAGAGATAGTTTATTCGGGGCCGCCTTAACGCAACAACCCAGGACCGTCCACCCCCATGTTGATCTTCAGCAGCGACTCGGAAGACGAGATTAATGCCGTATTCTCCGCTCGGCCATCAATACAAGCTTTCGCTGGCGATAATCAGAGTCTGCAAATTACCATGGTTCTGCGGGAGCATTACAAAGATCTTGACGCACTCAAAGCTTATAGTGTGCAAGAACTGCAGACATTTTACGTCCCTCCCAGGCGGAAGGGTGAAAAGGCGATCCTATTCTACCGATCCGGGGAAACCAGAGTGGCAAAAGAAGTTTGGCATGGCGCCGATTCTACGCTCGACAGACTCCAGCCCATCCGTCTGCCTAGAAATTACTCGGAAGGCTTGAGAAGGCTCTTGAAGCGCCAAGGGGTACCTTTCAAACAGACCATTCGACAAGCTCGGTTCTACAACAGGATTTGGGATGTCCCTGGAACTCAGCGCAAGTTGCCCAACGGGAGAATGGAAACGCTCGGGCTTAGATATGTGAAATCTGGGAAACAGGAACGAGTCCATGGTAGCTATGTCATATATGACTTCAATGAAGAAGAGGACGCCCTGTCAGAAAACACTGACCCTGAACCAAAACGAGATCCTGCAATCAAAGTGCCGAGTCCGTCATTTGAAGAACGAATGGACAAGCTTATCAGGGAAGCGGGTCAAAAGATCCGGGATGACCATAACCGTGAAATGGCCATTTACGAGAAAGCCAGGACGCAGCGCCTCCTTCAACAGGCCGCAGAGAGTGACAATGCTCTTCCTTATCAACCCGTCATACAAAAGGCCTGATGCAAAGGCAAGAATAAATCAAAGAGCGGGAAAGGCGTTTGACAGCAACAAAGCGGGACCAAGAAGCCACGCGATCGGGAATCGAGAAATCCGGACTCGTCTCTTATAAAGAAGATAGGTCGAGCATACTCTTTCCCTCAGAATAAAACACGGAAAATACTTGATCTCGCTATAAGACATCAAATGATTACACTTCCGGAGTCTAAACACCCCGAGCAAGCCAATGAGATCTCTCACCCAGACTATTGCTCTTATCACCGAGCGATAGGACATCCTCTCGAAGACTGCTTCACTTTCAAGAATTAGGTCGAAGACCAATATCAGCAAGGTAGGTTTACTCTATCCAGTAGTTGGAGGATAAATCCGCCACAAAAGCACGAACCAAAAGCCGCTCATACAGCAGAACCAGATCAACATCGATCTTGGAAGTGAGCTCGTACTTGTCATATGATAACACTATCAAAAGAAGAGCCTGACGGTATGGATAATCTCCCCTGGTGCTTCGAAAACAATGATGACGAGGTAATCTCAGAGTTTCCACCGGCGCCAAAAGAGCTGGAAGATGGAATACATACTACTGCAGATGATCTCGAGAAAATTGATTTGGGGACGACGAGTGATCCGCGGCCGACATTCGTCAGTGAGTTGCTGTCTGAAGAAAGGGTAGCTACACTAAAAGACGTGCTTATGCAGCATAAGGATTGCTTCGCGTGGAACTATTCCGAGATGCCAGGACTAGATCCAGAGATTGCTGTCCACAAACTGGCAATATCCCCGGACGTCAAGCCAATCAAACAAGCACCGAGAAGAATGCGGCTCGAGCTTGAGATGAGCATCAACGCTGAGGTCAAGAAGTTAATTGACTCTGGCTTCATCCAAGAGGTTCAGTATCCTGACTGGATTGCCAAAATCGTCCCGGTGATGAAGAAAAATGGGACAGTGCGCATATGTGTGGACTTTCGGGATCTCAACAAAGCTTGCCCGAAGGACGATTCCCAGTACCGGTCACCGAGCTAATGATAGACAATACATCCACGCACGAAGTCTTCTCCTTCATGGACAGATCGTCAGGATATAATCAGATAAAGATGCATCCCGAAGACCAGAAACATACTGCTTTCCGGACCTCTCTGGGAATATTTTGCTACAAGGTGATGCCCTTCGGTCTAAAGAAAGCTGGTGCCACCTATCAGAGGGCCATGATGAAGATCTTCGATGACCTCATACATGAAATCGTCGAATGCTATATCGACGACCTCGTGGTGAAAAGCAAATCATACGAGGAGCATTTAAAACATCTGAAGATCGTGTTTCAACGCCTCTGGCAATACAACTTGAAGATGAACCCTCTCAAATGCGCGTTCGTTGTTTCCTCGGGCAAATTCCTAGGATTCATCGTCCGACACCGAGGCATCGAGACAGATCCATCGAAGATCAAGGCAATTATGGAGATGCCCCCGCCGAGGACTCTCAAGCAGTTGCGGTCCCTCCAAGGGAAGCTTGCGTATATCCGGCGATTTATAGCCAATCTCTCAGGCAAGTGCCGTCCTTACAGCCACCTGATGAAGAAGGGAACCCCGTTCGTCTGGGATCACAAATGCCAAAGCGCGCTGGATGAAATCAAGCAATACCTGCAGAATCCGCCAGTGCTGGCTGCTCTGGTCAAGGGAAAACCCCTCATTCTGTATACAACCGCCCTTGAAGGTTCCTTAGGCGCATTATGGGCACAAGAGAATGATCAAGGGAAGGAGAGAGCCCTCTACTATTTGAGTCGAGTTCTGCTGGGGGCAGAAAGCAATTATTCTCCCATCGAAAAACACTGCCTGGCATTGATCTTCGCGATAACGAAACTCAGGCACTATGCGTTGGCGTATGAAGTTCGTCTCATATCGAAGGTGGATCCTCTCAAATATTTGATGTCAAAGGCCATATTGACAGGGCGGCTCGTTAAATGGGACTTGCTCTTGATGGAGTTCTCAATAACTTATCAATCGCTTAAGGCAGTGAAGGGCCAGGCCATCGCTAACTTTCTCACTGAGCATCCGATACCTGCCGATTCCCCCTTGAACTGCGAACTGCCGGACGAGCATGCGTTTGACACGATTAACGGGAGTGATACCTGATGGGAACTTTATTTTGATGGAGCGTCTTCCATGAAGAAGCGCAAGCAAAGCACCCCTATAATCAAATCAGGGGTAGGCCTCATCTTCGTAACTCCACAAGGGGGATAATGCGCTTTGCCTTCTCCTTAACAGAGCCGAGGACAAACAATGAAGCCGAGCATGAAGCTTTGATAGCAGGTCTCGAGATCTCCATCGACATGCGGATTGAGAACCTCCTCATATACGGAGATTCCCAGCTGGTCGTTAGTCAAGTAAATGGTGACTACCAAACATGCAAACCAGAACTGGTGAAGTACGGCGAGAGGGTACAACAACTGCTGACCCAAATACCTTTCTACACCTTGGAAAGCATACCGCGTGCAGAAAATATCAAAGCGGATGCATTAGCCAAGCTTGCTAAAGAACTGGCCGACGAAAACCATGATGACGTGAAGATCGTTGTGCAAAGCCGTCGGGTTCTTGCGCCGGCAGAAATATCTCCGGAGTCATCCGAAGAAAAGGGAGCGACCGATCAAACGGCCCTACAAGTGAAAGATCAGGAAAAGGCTGAGGATTGGAGAGAAGTCTTTATAGACTACTTCAAATCCCGTCGAACGCCCGAAGATGCGTCTTCAAGACATCAGCTTATGAAACGAGCTCTGTCTTTTGCCTTCGTCAATGATACTCTGTACAAGAGGTCGTTCAATTCTCTGTGGTTAAGATGCCTGGGACCTGAAGAATCAAAGAGAGTCGTCCAAGAAACACACGATGGACTCTGTGGTTCTCATCAAGCCGGGCCGAAGATGAAGCTGAAAATCAAACGGATGGGTTATTATTGGCCCACGATGATTCAGGACTGCCTTGAGTATGCGAAGCAATGCCACTCGTGCCAGATCCATGGGGACTTTATCCACCAGCATCCGAATCCATTACATCCGACAGTGGATAGCTGGCCGTTCGAAATGTGGGGGACTGACATAATCGGCCCCATCGAACCAGCGTCGTCCAAAGGACATCGGTTCATTTTGGCGACAACTGATTACTTCTCCAAATGGGCAGAAGCAGTACCGCTGAGGGAGGTGAAGATGGAGAATATCCTCCATTTTTTTAAGACACACGTCATTTATCGGTTCGGCACCCCGCGATGGATCATCTCCGATAACGGGCCAGCCTACAGAAGCCACAAGGTCAGCCGCTTCGCACAACAACACAACATAGACTGGAGATACTCATCAGTCTATAATCCCTGAGCTAACAGTCTAGCTGAGGCTTTTAACAAGACCCTGACAAAGATCGTAAAAAAGACGGTGTCCCGAAATAAGAAGGACTGGCACGAGAGACTGCATGAAGCTCTCTAGGCGTACCGAACGACGTTCAAAACGGCCACGAACACAACTCCATATGCATTGGTATTCGGTACAGAAGCGGTACTCCCCCTCGAGATAGAGCTACCCTCTCTACGAGTGGCAGTTCATTACGAGCTAACGGATGAAGAGAACGCTCACCTTCGGCTTAAGGAGCTCGATGCCCTTGATGAAACCCGGCTCATAGCGCAACAAAATCTGGAGGCTTATAAGGCAAAGATGACGTGCTCCTACGAAAGATTGACTAGGCCGAGGACATTCCACCAAGACGAACTCGTGCTAGTGGTCAAAAGACCTATGATCCCCAATCGTGCTAAACGAGGGAAATTTGAGCCGAATTATGAAGGCCCGTACATCATAGACAAGGTCTACCAGGGTGGAGCCTATCTACTCATGGACATGCATGGCAAAAGTCCCTTCAGGCCAATAAACGGTCGCTTCCTGAAGAAGTACTACGCTTGACGAGTCACGGCCTAGGTCAATGATAGACGACGACGATTATGTCCGCTCGCTATCTTCCTAAGCCCAAACTCTATAAGTAGTAACCGGCTTACTTTACAATGGACCGAAATGTCCTTAAACTAACAACGGACCGAAACGTTCTTAAACTAATAGTGGACCGAAACGTCCTTAAACTAACAACGGACCACTATTTCCTAAACTAGCTGTTGACCGAGATGTCGAGAAACCACGGTGGATTGCAGCATCCCGAAGCTGATACAAAAAAAGAGGAAAAAAGGAAAACGGTACGTCCATAAGCAAAGTGGGCACGGATGAAAACCCGAAAGGGCTCCGTGAGTAAAAACAGCAGGGCTACCGGCGAGTCTTGTGAAAACCCGAAAGAGCGCAACCTCGTTAGAAAAAAAAGGAATAAACAAAAGAAAAAGAAAACGGTATGTCCATAAGCAAAATGGGCACGGATGAAAACCCGAAAGGGCTCCGTGAGTAAAAACAGCAGGGCTACCGGCGAGTGTTTGTGAAAACCCGAAAGGGCGCAACCTCATTAAAAGACACTTGCAAGGTCCTCTCGACTTTGTAAGGAGAAACCACCTGCGTGAGATCCTTACGACTCACAAGGGAGAAACACACTTAGGAATCCTCACGATTCCTAAGGAGAAATTACACTTGCGAGATTCTCACGACTCGTAAGGAGAACTCTCTTATGGGACCCTCACGACTCATAAGATTCAAAAGTCTTAAGTTACAGAGACCTGAACCTGTTCTTAAGCAGCCCCCACAACATCCACTACTTCCCTACAGGTAGCTCAATGCTGACCCTTGTATACAATCCACGGGCACGAATAAACATTTCCCTAACAAAGTCCCATCCGTGACTAGGGATATGTCTACACGGTGAACAACCCTTGTAAGTCCTCTCGACTTATAAGGAGAAAACACTCTTGCAAGATCCTTATGGCTTATAAGAGAACATACACTTAGGAGTCCTCACGATTCCTAAAGAGAAAACACACCTACGAGATCCTTACGACTCGCAGGGAGAAATACCTTTGTGAGACCCTTACGGTTCATGAAGCCAAAAGCCTTAGTCGACAGGATCCTAACCCTGTTTGCTAAGCCACCTTTGTTCGATATCGACAGAGGCAAATGATGATTCGCTCCTAGCAATATTCCAGTTGTAGCGGTGCTGATGCCGAAATCGGTGTCTAATCCCAAGCTTGTAGCGAAAAACTAGCAAGCCACACATGCATACGAAATAGCCGAAATGATGGGGCAACTTGCGACAAAATCAGCAAGTAAAAATGTATGCATGCAAAATATCCGAAATGATTAGGCAACTCGCAATAAAAAGCAGCGAGTAAAAAAAAAATATAGCCGAAATGATTGGGCACCGCAAAAAATAGCCGAAATGATTGGGCAATCGCAACCTTCGCGATATAAAAGCTGAAATGATAGAGCATCGCGGAATGAAATAAAAAAAATGAAATTTATACCCTACAGGTGATATCACATCAATCCCTGTATACAATCCAGGGGCGCAAACAAAGAAGGAATCACACTCTTCCTCCCCAGGTTTCATCAGAAGAAGAAGCCAAATCTCGATGGTTCACAGACAGCCTAGAGATCATCTCAACATTCGTCTCATTACAACAGACACAACATCAAGCAAAGCGGAACAGCGGCAACCCCCAGTTCCATGACTCGGCGGTGTACAGATGACCGAGAGTCAAACTCCGATCCCGTGAAATACGGTTAAAGTCAACCCTTCCTGGCTACGTAGAACACGGATGACGTCAATTCTGACCCCGTGGGAAACGTCCAGAGCGGATCCTAGTCCTCGCAGAGCACGGCAGTGAACCCGTGTGAAGCATCCAGAGCGAAGCCTAGTCCTCGCCGAACACGGCAGTGAACCCGTGGGAAGCATCTAGAGCAAAATTCCTGGTTAAGTGGAACGCGGCAATGACCCCATGGGAAACGTCCAGAGCGGATCTTGGTCCTCGCGGAGCACGGCAGTGAACCCGTGTGAAGCATCCAGAGCGGATCCTAGTCCTCACAGAGCACGGCAGTGAACCCGTGTGAAGCATCCAGAGCAGAGCCTAGTCCTCGCCGAACACGGCAGTGAACCCGTGGGAAGCATCTAGAGCAAAATTCCTGGTTACGTGGAACGCGACAATGACCCCGTGGGAAACGTCCAGAGCGATCCTGGTCCTCGCAGAGCACGACAATGAACCCGTGTGAAGCATCTAGAGCGGAGCCTGTGTAGGGTTCCTAGGCACTCTCAGGAGGTCTCACAAGGTATCAACCATGCCAATTTCAAATTTTACGGGTGCCAAGAAACCCTAATACGAATCGTTAACTAGATTTTAGGCGAATCATAAAACTAGTAAACTACTTTACAATGAGTGAACGGAAATACAACCTTTGTAGATCCGGTTCTCCACCTCCATAGCTCCGTGATGAAGTCCTCTCCGCTTTCCAAATCGAACCATGACTCTAGCATCGGCTTCATCGGAGAAATGGGCGGGCTAGGTCATCGACTACGATGCCGAAGATGATCTACGCCGAGGCATCACAAGATCAAGCTCCCACTTCACCAAGTCATGAAACTTGTGAAGAAAACACCCTATACTACTTGGCAAGTGGTAGAGAATGAAGAAATAGGAGGTGGGTTCACTTTAGAATTGGATTTCTCACTCAATTACTCAAGTTGCCATTGATGAAGCAAGCTTTCTTCATCTTTGAAGATGAAGAAGAAGAAGGAATAATGTTATGATAAGAATTATCAAAATAGAAAATAAAAATCAATTCTTATCATATACAAACCATGGTTTAGTGTAGAGAGTTAATCATGGTTAAATGGAATGGTTAGGGTTAAGCATGAGACAAATATGGTCACTTAGTCAAAGCTTCATGAAGCTTCAACTAGCATCCAAAGAAAGCCACCATTCATTTATTTTGCAAAATAAATAAACAAAATAAATAAATGATAAAGAAAAAGAAAACCCTAACCATTACACAACCATGGTTTAAACTTTACACAAACTCAAGTTAGCTTGTATCATCAAACATGACACAAACTTGTGTACAAAAGTATATCACATATACATTGTGCACAATTCAAGTGAGAAAATCCATTTAAAGTGAACCAACACTAGTTAATGCAAAGTAATATATCAAATATATAATTATGCATTAAATCATTAAATCAACACTTGATTCAATGATCCGGTCATGTCGCACACAACCGACCAGTATACAATGTATCGATTTATCGAATCAATCCTTGATTCGATAACTAGGTTATATCGCATACAACCAATCGATACATTCATCGCGAGAATAGAATACGGTATCACATACACGCATTATTCTCGGTCCCGCACATATCTCATATGCGCTCCTATTTCGTTTCGCTTGAGCCAGGAAACCTCTGTGTAGGACTCTAAAGACTCGTCAATACGCCGGCAGCAGATGATGATCATATCAAACACCCACAAACCGCAAGCGGTCTGCTAAACGTAACGGCCACCCGGGTATTGAGCGATCAGAAGATCGACGAGCAAGCCCGCTCACACTTCTGTGAATCCAACCAGTAACACTTACCGTACAGTCCGGTCTGTTCGTCTGATATGTCGCATATCTCGCCTAGGGGTGGTAAACGTCAGACCCCAATAGCTTGATAAGTCGTGTCGATATGAGGTCTATAACAATTCGAGATACTACTGGTAACACTTACCAGTAAATCTCAGCAACCCTGGCCAGGGATTTCCGGTTATAGCCAATCGAACACAGCGCAACATCAACTCCCTATACCGGGAGAGACGAATCCCCTCCTATCGCTCATTGCCTCCATGTGATTCGGGACTGTACCCAAAAGCCACCATTTTGCACGCCTTCTTGGACGTGGTAAGGTGGAAATCAAAGCACAGTGGGAACCACACAAGACTCTATGACGATCTCGGGTCAACAGACTACTCTGTACCAGTGTCACCAGAGAACTGCCATCTGACGTAAGGTATAATACCATCTGGGAGTTCTCGGCGAGTCCGTCCAGTGTACCCAGTCTCCACTGAGCACCCGTATATCATCTCTGATGTCAAACACCAATGGATATGGGATCATCCATCGCCCATCTGTATGGGTCGAGAAAGTTTACGCTAGTCTACTCTGGTATATCGATGCCCCGTCTCGATATACCCACGATTAGGGACTTTGAAGGATGTACTTATGGACTACCATGTCCCCACTAGTATGATCCGCATCATAGTCCAGGTAGTCAAGTACACAACCTAAGGGCTTTACCAACATGTAACAGAGAGACTATCAGTGTACACGTTAAGGTAAAGATCAACCAGATAGCATACTATCATGTCGAGCAAGAAAGTCCTCCCTATATATGTCCAAGCATCCACTACAATATACATCCTATGTACAGTAATGGCCTCTAGGGCATACATATAACTAACAATCTCCCACTTGCACTAGGGCCATCTGATAGCAGTGGTAGTAGTATCTCATACTCAACCATCCCATAAAAGTCTCTCTCTGGGAATAGGCCTTCGCGAGTGGATCCGCCGTGTTGTCCTCTGAGTCTACTCTCCTGACCTCGATCCCCTGGAGATCAACCATCTCCATGATCAGGTGATACTGCCTTAGAATATGTCTGGATCACTGATGGGACCTGCGTTCCTTGGCATAAGCCACAACTCCATTGTCTCACAATGGTAGGAACGTAGTTCATCTCCTGAACCAATATACACCCAAACAACCTCTTTGGTAGCATTTTAAGTAGCGATGTATCCAGCCTTAATCGTCTAGTATGCCACGGTATCTAGCTTGGAACTCTTCCAACATACCGTCCCTTTACTTAGGGTAAAGACAATGCCTGTGACTGACATTCAGTCGTCTTTAACACCCTGGAACCCTTCCAGTGATTCTCCCCAGGATCAATTGATACCATCTCACTACATCTAGTGAGTATCCTAACATCCAATTACATCTATCTCATAGATGAAAACTCAGGATTTAGGAGGTATCACTTTGATCCTATGTGGAGAATCCTTGTGATAAGCGGAGATTGACTGAGCGTAGCATAGGAAACTCCTTCCCTATCAAGAGTATGTCATCCACGTACTCTACGAGGATCGTCACCATACTCCCTACTACCTTTTTGTTTATACAAGGTTCATCTACCATTTTGATGATGTCAAACTCTTTGACTAAATCATCAAAACAGATGTTCCAACTCCGCGATGCCTGCTTTATCCTATAAAGCATCTTGCACACGTTTCCGCTGCTCCCACTGTCTACGAAGCCCTCTGGCTGTGTACTTATAGACGCTCTCTTCCAAAACATCATTTAGAAAAGCAGTCATGGCACCCAACCGCCAGATATCGTAGTCATGGTATATAGCCGTGGCAAGTAGGATCTGGATGGACTTAAGCATAGCCACTTGAAAAGGTTTCATCATTATCCACGCCTGGTCGATGACGAAAAGCTTTAACAAGTCTAGCTTTGAAAGTCTCAACTTTTCCATCTACACCAAGTAATCTTCTCAAGATATACTTGCTCCTGATGGGGATTTAACCCTTCAGATATAGCAACCAAAGTCCATACTTTGTTGGTGTATAAGGATTCCATCTCAGATGACTAAGCATCCAGCCATTCTTACAGAGTCCCTACTCTCGATGGCCTGCTCGAAACTAGTTGGGTCATCATCTCATGATGCAATCCTCGCTCCCACTGTCATAGAGAAACAGAAGTATCTCTCAGGTGGGTGAGAAAACCCTACTAGATCGGCGGAGAGGCTGAGGTTCGTTGGTAACTATTGAATCCTTTGGTTCTATCAAATCATTTGCTGTAGTTTGTATAGCTGTAACATTTCCAGCTCTACATAACTTGCCTTGCCTCGAGCTTATCCGGATTTTGCTTTTAGACATAGGCCGGACAACCCCAATTTTAACTAACTTAAGATATGGGCTCTTCCCTTATCATATCACATATGAAATGGTAGGCAACTGATTTGATTCGAACCCTATTCAATAGGTATGCAGCTTCTCAAGCGCATAACTCCCCAAAAGGAAATAGGTAACTCAGTAGTACTCATCATAGAGCACACCTTATCATATAGGGTGTGATTGCTCCGCCCCGATATACCATCGTGCTATGGTGTATACGGAGGAGTAATGCTGAGAGAGAATCCCATTCTCCTTTAGAATAGTCCAGGAATTCTGTGCTCAAGTATTCTCTTCCTTGATCACATCAAAGGACATAATACTTATACCCGTATTGGTTCTGTACTTCTTGCTTATATTCTGTGAATATCTCAAAAGGTTCGGACTTGTGTTTCAACAGGAACATATGTCTGAATCTTGAGAGATCATCAGAGAATGTAATGAAGTATAAAGAACCAGTTCTTGGCAAGTGTAGACAGGGGACCTACATACATCAACATGTATCATCCCAAGAGTTCACTAACTCTTTCTCTGTTTCCTGTAAACGGAGCTATGATCATTTTATCTCTGTGACATGACTGGCAAGTTTCACAAGATGTAAATTCAAACTGATTTAAATATGCATCTACATGTAACTTAAGCTAGTCGGGTCACATTGATATGACCTAGTCTACAATACCTCAAGAAGGATTTGTTCATTTCTGAACTCTTCCTCTTGTATGTGTTCCGTATACTAAAGAACCGTAGTTTGATTTAGAACATCAATGCTTTTAGATAACGTGCCTGAACCGATCAACTTTTGATATAGGAAATGTTCAAAACATTATCCAACAATACAAAATTGTATCCTTTCTTTACTAATAAAGAGACTGATATGATTTTGTATATCAGGTTCGGTATCTAATAGCATTTGTTCAGAATCAATGTATTTGGAATACAGGGTGACAGTGACCAACAGACTTGGCTGCAACTCTTGCCCCGTTTTCTGTCTCATGAAACTTATCACCCGTTCTCAGTTTTTTTTTACCCTTTTGTAGCCCTATGTAACAGATTACATATCTGGGATCCTGATCCGGTATCATATACCAAGGATGCGGAGGATACTGAGAAACAGTTCTGTATAATGAACACACCCGAAGATGATGCATCAGCATGCACTTTCTTCGTTTGGGCGGCACGGGAATTCTGGTATTCCCCAATTTCCTGCTCTGTCTTATAACAATTATAAGTTGGAGCGGGACCAACGTTCCCCAGCTCAGTATAACAAGCGGGTTCGGTCAATAATCCGTATTATTATCTTGATTAAGGCGTGATATGGTCGCTACCTGGAGAGAGAGAGAAGAAAACACTCAGCGTGCGCCCTTGCAAGAATAGATTGGTTATTATTTTATCTAATCAGGATGGCTCCCACTGTTTTTTATCAAATCTTCCTTCAAACCCTAAAAGGAAAGACTAGCCGGGATTAATTACACACTACAAGTTCGCCAATCTTTCAGCCAGGCCAGTGTCGGTACTTTGAGGGAGGTCCCCTTTGCTTTCGCACGAACCTAATTAATGTAAACCTCGTTTTCCCAGAGGCGTAACCCCGTTGACACCTTTCTAGACACCTACTTGATCGGCTAATTGTAATGTATAAAACTCTCCCAGGAGTAACTCCTACTCGCAGCGGGTGTCGGGATCCAACTATCTCATAGAAGGTATGCAATCTCATTGCAAATTTCAACACTTGAAATTCCCGATAATATTTTGCCCCAAACGATCTATGACCTTGACAAGGTCAACAAACCATAGACCGCAAGTCAAGTTCAACCCGTCATTTCTTGATTGAATCAAACCCACCCGCATGACCCTTGACAAGGTCAATAAGGCCGCACGACTACCCTAACCCAATCTGCATCATATGCATAAGCAGATAAATACTGGTTAGCTACCGCACACTGCGCACAAGGTCAACAAACGCAGCACGAATACTAAACAGGACTTATCTGAAATGACGGAGGGCTACGACAGGTTTTTCTGAAAACCTATTGCGTAATGAACTTGATATCGTTGTAGAATCAAATGATTTTAAAATGGAGTGTTTTTGAGGCTTTTCTAGTTTTGCTAAAGGAGTCACTCCCGGTGAAGGGATCGTCGGTCCTTTCCTCGTCGAATGAGGTGCGGGATATATCATATATATCACTGTGCAAAGCAGAACTCTTAAAAGCAATCAAAAGACAAACCGAGTGTGTAGCATTTGCCAGTTATTGCTAAAGGAGTCACTCACGGTGAAGGGATCTCGGTCCTTTCCTTATCGAATAAGGTGCAGGATATATCGCATATACCGCTGTGCAAAGCAAGAACTGTAGCTACCTGTTTTATTTTTGAAATTCGATTCTACAACATCTTAGGTTTCTTTTATTTCATTAATCACATTAATGAAGTCCCATCATTTAATTACCTAAACATCACAGATAAATACGACGTACACTTATGCCATCCGCATTCGCCTCGATGTCCCCTCGTGCACCGTTAGGTTAGGTAACTAACGGCAGAGCGGGGCAGGGCTAGCACGGGTGTAAAACATAAGTAACGCCTATATAATATATCATATATACTATATAAAGTATTCATCACAGAACATATCGCATGATCACATCACAGATATCGCAGCAGAAAATATCATATGAAATATTGGATATACTAGGACGTCCGTGTTTTTAATACGAGCCAGTATAAAACACGGATTCCACGATCGAGACCCCTACGAGAGCGGAAAGCAACCCTACCAATTCTGGAGTTAGGAGACCCGGACTCGACTCCTCGAGTTGGTCTCCCACTGGACTCCAGAACCTGGTTACTTGTGCCCTCCTCCTTGGGTCTATCCTAGTGCGGAAAAGTAAATAATATACAAAGGGTGACAACTTCCGCAACCTGGAAGTGTCCCAATAAAAGAATATTACATACAAGTTTTTACATGAATGAAAAGGAAAAACACTCATCTCACATAAAAACCCCCGGCTATTCAAACACGACGATCCAATATAACATATCCAGCAACACATAACATCACATGTCATCAACGTAAGTAAATATGCGCATCCCAATTGTCGTTGACATATAGCGACGAAACCGGCGATATCACATATTACACTTACGGTCACAGAAAAGAAAGTGTAAAACTACAACAATTGGAATCCGCAACATCTTTAGACATCGCATGCCTAATCAAATGAATTCCTTAGACATCGCATGCCTAACAATTATAAACCCCGCATTTTAGTCTCAAAATCGAAAACACTTTTCAATATCAAGTCGGGCAATTCAGCAAGATTCCCGACATCCTGATCGAATGCTCGTCGCAAACTTTAGTAGACGGCCGCACCCCCGATACCGTCGACGAAGTGCACCAAGGCGGAACACCGCTACCGCGAGCACCCGGACGGATGCTTTCGGCGATGGGGTTCTCCTACAGTCACTTGGTCGGGGCTATGGAGCGAGGCTGTCTATTAAGTTTACCCGGCGAGTATCCGCGTACGCTACGTGATTGCGACGGACTTTTGATCACATCAAAATTCCGTGGCAACCGATCAAGTGAGACTAAACTGCTAGGTTTATAACATTCATTCAGTTATCTCATAACTACTTGTGAATTCCAATTATTGTATCACATTCCGAATAAGATAGAAAATGTTAAACTTTCCGATCGAACAATCGAACACCCAAGTTTTCCCAAAGCAAATCAACACATGAAACAAGTTTAAAAACATCCAGTTCATGCCTCAGTACCAACGGTCCAGCCGTAGAAGGGTCAAGCCAACGCCTCATATGTGGCACGCCGTACTGCCCCAAACCCGAAGGTTCAAAGGGCAGTTCAAGACGGTCACATAATCGAGTTAAGGTTTGTTGTCTTCTAGAGGGTCCATCGCGTTACTTGCACTACTTAGAACGTCTTTAAACTACGGAAAGATCCAACACTTGGAAATTTCCCGACAGGGGAAAAAGTGGGTATTTATATCCGGTCGAACTTTTTAACATATTCAAAAATTATCCGGAAAACACATAGACAAGATTAGACAATCCGATCGAATCTACGAACTCCCAATACAACCTAGAAAATTCAACTCTTGAATAAATATTAAAAATTTCCAGAAAATCCAGTACTAAAATTTAGGAATTACTGTGCAAAATTGAAGAGGTGATGTGACAACTTGGCCGCGGAACCGCCGCACAAGCCATGCTTGTGCCGCGGTTCCGCCGCTCTTTAGACGAATTGGCCTCTCGAATTTCACAGTAATTCATCAATTTCCCTGCTGAATTTTCTGCATATTTTTAATATAGAAAATCTCATTGTTTTAAAAAATGTACAGAGAGCAAGTATTGGTTTAGGGTTTCGGTCCGATCGGATTTCTAACATCGTCTAAGCATCGCCTAAGGCTCTAGCTAGGCTCTGATACCACTGTAGGTCAGGCAGCCACCCCATCCAATGGGGTTGCCGTGGCACCAACGGGTCCCTCAGCCGCTACTTTTTGCGCATGCCCCCTCGCGAGGACTACAACTCGCCGGAACACCTTCCGGTCTCGGGACACCCTGGGGGTAAGAGCCTATGCTTCGCCACACTGTCACACAGTGAGAACCCCCCATAGCTCGACATCCAATGCCTAGTAGCTCTGATACCACTGTAGGGTTCTTAGGCACTCTCAGGAGGTCTCACAAGGTATCAACCATGCCAATTTCAAATTTTACGGGTGCCGAGAAACCCTAATACGGATCGTTAACTAGATTTTAGACGAATCATAAAACTAGTAAACTACTTTACAATGAGTGAACGGAAATACAACCTTTGTAGATCCGGTTCTCCACCTCCATAGCTCCGTGATTAAGTCCTCTCCGCTGTCCAAATCGAACCATGACTCTAGCATCGGCTTCATCGGAGAAATGGGCGGGCTAGGTCATCGACTACGATGCCGAAGATGATCTACGTCGAGGCATCACAAGATCAAGCTCCCACTTCACCAAGTCATGAAACTTGTGAAGAAAACACCCTATACTACTTGGCAAGAGGTAGAGGATGAAGAAATAGGAGGTGGGTTCACTTTAGAATTGGATTTCTCACTCAATTACTCAAGTTGCCATTGATGAAGCAAGCTTTCTTCATCTTTGAAGATGAAGAAGAAGAAGGAATAATGTTATGATAAGAATTATCAAAATAGAAAAGAAAAATCAATTCTTATCATATACAAACCATGGTTTAGTGTAGAGAGTTAATCATGGTTAAATGGAATGGTTAGGGTTAAGCATGAGACAAATATGGTCACTTAGTCAAAGCTTCATGAAGCTTCAACTAGCATCCAAAGAAAGCCACCATTCATTTATTTTGCAAAATAAATAAACAAAATAAATAAATGATAAAGAAAAAGAAAACCCTAACCATTACACAACCATGGTTTAAACTTTACACAAACTCAAGTTAGCTTGTATCATCAAACATGACACAAACTTGTGTACAAAAGTATATCACATATACATTGTGCACAATTCAAGTGAGAAAATCCATTTAAAGTGAACCAACACTAGTTAATGCAAAGTAATATATCAAATATATAATTATGCATTAAATCATTAAATCAACACTTGATTCAATGATCCGGTCATGTCGCACACAACCGACCAGTATACAATGTATCGATTTATCGAATCAATCCTTGATTCGATAACTAGGTTATATCGCATACAACCAATCGATACATTCATCGCGAGAATAGAATACGGTATCACATACACGCATTATTCTCGGTCCCGCACATATCTCATATGCGCTCCTATTTCGTTTCGCTTGAGCCAGGAAACCTCTGTGTAGGACTCTAAAGACTCGTCAATACGCTGGCAGCAGATGATGATCATATCAAACACCCACAAGCCGCAAGCGGTCTGCTAAACGTAACGGCCACCCGGGTATTGAGCGATCAGAAGATCGACGAGCAAGCCCGCTCACACTTCTGTGAATCCAACCAGTAACACTTACCGTACAGTCCGGTCTGTTCGTCTGATATGTCGCATATCTCGTCTAGGGGTGGTAAACGTCAGACCCCAATAGCTTGATAAGTCGTGTCGATATGAGGTCTATAACAATTCGAGATACTACTGGTAACACTTACCAGTAAATCTCAGCAACCCTGGCCAGAGATTTCCGGTTATAGCCAATCGAACACAGCGCAACATCAACTCCCTATACCGGGAGAGAAGAATCCCCTCCTATCGCTCATTGCCTCCATGTGATTCGGGACTGTACCCAAAAGCCACCGTTTTGCACGCCCTCTTGGACGTGGTAAGGTGGAAATCAAAGCACAGTGGGAACCACACAAGACTCTATGACGATCTCGGGTCAACAGACTACTCTGTACCAGTGTCACCAGAGAACTGCCATCTGACGTAAGGTATAATACCATCTGGGAGTTCTCGGCGAGTCCGTCCAGTGTACCCAGTCTCCACTGAGCACCCGTATATCATCTCTGATGTCAAACACCAATGGATATGGGATCATCCATCGCCCATCTGTATGGGTCGAGAAGGTATACGCTAGTCTACTCTGGTATATCGATGCCCCGTCTCGATATACCCACGACTAGGGACTTTGAAGGATGTACTTATGGACTACCATGTCCCCACTAGTATGATCCGCATCATAGTCCAGGTAGTCAAGTACACAACCTAAGGGCTTTACCAACATGTAACAGAGAGACTATCAGTGTACACGTTAAGGTAAAGATCAACCAGATAGCATACTATCATGTCGAGCAAGAAAGTCCTCCCTATATATGTCCAAGCATCCACTACAATATACATCCTATGTACAGTAATGGCCTCTAGGGCATACATATAACTAACAGCCTGGTCCTCGCCGAGCACGACAGTGAACCCGTGGGAAGCATCCAGAGCAAAAATTGGACTGCGGAGTCCTTAAATCCACGGACTATGTTGTCCTTAACCTCGACCGTGATGTCTTAAAACTAACAACGGACTGTGGAGTCCTTAAATCCACGGACTATGATGTCCTTAACCTCGACCGTGATGTCTTAAAACTAACAACGTACTGTGGAGTCCTTAAATCCACGGACTATGATGTCCTTAACCTCGACCGTAACGTCTTAAAACTAGCAACGGACTGTGGAGTCCTTAAATCCACGGACTATGATGTCCTTAACCTCGACCGCGATGTCTTTAAACTACGGTACCCTGGAAAACATCCAAAGCGGAGCCTGGTCCTCGCCAAACACGGCAGTGAACCCGTGGGAAGCATCCAGAGCAACCCCTGACCCCGTGAAATGCGGATAAGGGCAACTTCACCCATCACTTGCGGGTCCTCACGACTCGTAAGGGAGCAAATTCTCTTGTGAGATCCTTACGACTTTCAAGAGAAAACACGCTTAGGAATCCTCACGATTCTTAAGGAGAAATTACACCTATGGGATCCCGTCGACCTGTAGGGAGAAAAACTCTTTATGAGACCCTCACGGCTCATAAAGTTGAAAAGTCTTAGGAGGCAGATCTTAACCCTGAATCCTAATCTATCGTTGTCCTGCAAAGAGATCAAGATAGACTATCCGTAGAATACATTCAATAAAAAGGGAGACGCCAGTGTGAAGAAAAATATGTCTTTTATTCATGAACCAAAATGGATGCAAAGTACAATTCGTGAAAGAACAAAAATATACTCTCATTCAGGAGTATGTACAAAAGAAGAAAAAAAGATATACAAGTCTTCAGGTCGGCGGGCAATTTAGCAGCTTGGTCAGCTCATCCCTCTTTCGCGGGCCATGCCTTCGTGATTCAGTATCGCCAGAAGACGGGCCTCCGCCTGAGCCTGCTAGGCCTGATACGAGGCAAGCCGGCCTTCGAGCTCTTTCTCGGTAGCTTTGTGAGCCTCAACCCTTTCGCGAGTAAACACGGCGGCCTTGTCGATAGCCACCATCTCCTTGATGGCCTCTTGAAGCACTCGCCAGAGTTCATACGCTTTGTTGGCCTTGGCTGTAAGGCTGGCTTGGAGCTCATTCAGCGCTTTCGAAGCCAGCTCCCTCTCCGAGAATTTGCGGCCGAGCCTCTTTTCGCACGACACTATGTTCGCCGCGCACCGCTCAATCAGACCCCGTAAGCCCTCTTTCGCAGCCACAGCCTCTGAAGAAAGACGGGTACACTCGAGCACTGTATAAACAAGCCTCCATTCGACGACAATACTCGATCTAGAACACGCACAAATCACCTGATATGGGAGGCAACAAGGAAAGTCTCCGATGCATATCCTACCAAGCATGCATTTGCAACTATATGAATATTCGAAAGGAAATGATACCCAAAGCTCTGATGTGCATGCAACATAACGATAGTGCTCGCAATTAAAGAAAATTTTCATGGAAAAATATGAAACTCATTTACGCAACCAAGACACACATACGAGTACCCGGCAAACATGAAAATTCAACAGAAAAGCATACAATAGCCAATGATAAAAAGAGTACATCGATTTAAGCATATTACACTACCGGGAAAAGATCGCCAAACAAGAGATCAGTGGCACAAGGGTGAACAAAACAGTATTCAAAATTTTCTAACTCCCTCGCCGCCTTCTCCAGCACATCGAAATGACGATTTTCACAAGGAGTGGCTCCCCACCGATTGGCGCCATGTTCGTCCGCAAAAGCAGACATAATAGCCCGTCGGGCTCTTATTTGGCCCAACAGGTGAACCGAGCAATCTTTCAGAGCTTGAGTAATCAGGCACGCTTCATGAAAACACTCGAGCTTATCTTCAGCCGCGTCAAGCATCGCCAGGATCATCTCCGCTGGGTGAGGAGTGATGTCAGCAAGCACGGCAGCAAGAATCATCCGTAGCCAAAGGGATCCCACTGGAAGAGGGGACTCCCTACGGATCAAGAGTTCATATGTCGCCGGATCACATTCGTCGTCGGTGAGAAGGGGATCCACCAGTCGTGCAGCAAAGCGAGGAATCATCTCCTCGATAGGTACTTCCCATGGTTGTCGACGAGCATGGGGATGGTTGCAGGCCATGGCACTCAGTTGTTTCCTTAAGATAAACCACACTAAATTGAGAATAGATTTCTCCGTGAAGAGAAAAAGAAGGCTATGGCCTCAGGTTATAAAGAGGAGCATTAAATGCTGCGCACGGAGAATATTGCATGGTGGAACCATTTCCAAGGCCCAAAAAAGGGAAGGCATTGGAAATCAAGGAGATGAAACTATTTCCAAGGCTCCTTTTCTGCATCTAATGCTGTGCACAGAAAATATGGCATGAAAAATTAAACAGCCCCATCAAAAGGGCCCCACGTGCAGAGCACGTGAGCACCAAACTTGATATGCACTGAAAAGTAAAATGGTGCCTCACACGCCAAACACGTCAGCAGCAACAATGACAATATGACAAAATCCCATAAAGAAGGCATGCAAACACAGAAGGGAAGGAAAAACTTATCACTCATACTTTAAAAGTTCATACAAAAATAAGAAAAAACAATTACAATGGCAAGACCTCAGATTCGGGGCATGGATTGAGAAAATCAAAAGTGACTTTGTCCAAGATCTTCCAGGCATTTCGAACCATCCTAGTATGTTTTCTTTCGCGATCACAAGCGTCGGGATCCTCACGGATGTCCTCCACCCTCCGATAGGCAGCAAGTATGGCCGACTACTGAAAAGCCTGATGCAAGAGATCAATAGGATTGTCTCGCCTTCTCTTCGAGATTAGGCTCATCAGATACACCGAATGTACTTTATCCTCGGCGGCATCCAATGCCCTAAGCGGTATGCTGGTGCAAAATAGAGGGAGCGCCTCCCAGATCGCCATCACAATGAGTTTCAAAAGAGAAGAGCGACGAGGGAGTAGCCGACCGTTATACTCGTCGAAGCGGCTCATGATCTCAGCACATTGAGCGTTGGTGAACTCCTGGTTCTGGCTGCGGCCCAATGCACGAATGTTTCCGTAAGAAATGATTTCATCAAGATCATACAAATGGGCATCCATAATACCTAAAATAAAGATCATGAGAATTTAATGGATAAGCCAATCGAGAAGAATACTTGTCTAGATAAACAAAGGATTTCAAGCAACTCGGTACATTCCCTAGGGAAAGGCACCATTACAGGCCTCTTCCTCTTGGTTACAGAGACAACTCAGGGCAAGAAAACCCAAGAAGCTTTCTGAGAAGAACTAAGTTCTTCATAGGAATTAAATTCCTTTTTGGAAAAGGGGAATTAAATTCCCAGAAACATTTTTGAGATGGAATTAAATTCCATGGAAAAAGGAAAACATCACCATTGACCCCTGAAGGCCAGAGAAACCTTAGCAAGATCTGATGTTTAAGGATTGAAGGATTTTCTTTTTTAAAGAACTTAAAATAAAAAATGTGTGTTCTTGTTAAAGGGAAAAACCTTTGATCTGGATTTAAAATCCAACGAAGATTTCTACAAAAGTTCTTCAGTCGTTCAAGATCATTACCTAAGAAAATGGAATCTTTTTAACAGAGTTAAACTCTGGAAATTTTCGAAGCAGAGAACTAAGCTCTGAGAAAAGAGAATTAAATTCTCAAAAGGAAAAAGTGGCAAGGAAGAAGATGAAAGAGTGGAGGCGCTTCTGAAGAGACCCCTGCATTTATAGGATGTGATGGAAAACGTTTCATCTCTCCGATTCCCTAGACAGATCCAACGGTCACAAAAGTGACAGCGTTGCACTCACGTGCAGACACGTGAGAGAAACGCTGTGGGGGCATTTGTTTCCTGATTAAAAAATCAGGAATTAGCTCAATAAGGTATCGCGTGTTCACACGTGACCAATGGTCACGTGATGACCATTTTGTTTGAGGAATAACGATCAAGATTCCTTCGATTATGCGACCCTCCCCACGTGATGGTTAAAATCTCACTGAATAGAAAAGAAAAACAAAAGGCTGAAAGATGACTCAATTTGGGGTCACGTGCTCACACGTGACCAAGGGTCACGTGCCAGCACGTGACAGGCTTTGAAAGCCTTACAGCTTAAAAGAATTTAATACTAAAAATTAGGAAATACCCCAACGAGGGTCACGTGCTCACACGTGACCCAGGGTTACGTGCCAGCACGTGACAGGCTTTGAAAGCCTTACAGTTTAATTGAATTAAAATTCTGAATTTCTCTAAAAACTTTCCAAATGGGAAATGATTAAGGAGAACCGTTGGATTAAAAATCCAGGGGTAATTAAATATCACCAATTTATGGAAAAATCTTAGATAAGGAAAGATTTCCCTAAATCTCACCAGAAATAACAAACAGAATATCTTTGGATTAAAAATCCAACGGTGAATAAAATTCACTTAATAATCTAAAGGCTCATATTGACTATGAAAACAAAAAAAAAATCTTTCAATGAAAGATTTGCTAAACAAATTGATTTTTTTCCTTCTCCTATAAATAGGAACTAAGAGGAAGAATTAAAATATAGAATTTTGAGGAGAGAGAGAGAGTTTTGACATCTTGAAATTGCAGAGAGAAAAGAAAGGAGAATTCAATTCTCAACAAAGAAAACCTTAGGTGAGAAAAGAAAGGGGATCAAAACTTCAAAAAAGAGAATTTAATTCTCAATCTAAGAGTTTAACTCTTCTGCAAAAAAAAGAACTTAGTTCTTCTTCTGGTTGAAAGATCTGCACAGAGCACATCTCCCCATAAGTTGAGAATTTAATTCTCATCGGATCGAGATCCTGCCATGCAGATCCAAAACTTAGAGGGGGAATTGAGTTTTGAGAATTTAATTCTCCCAAAACAAAATTAGGGTTTAACCCTATATGAGAATTTAATTCTCCCAAACTCACAGGAATTTAATTCCTCCAAGATATGAACTTAGGGTTTGAACCATATCTGAGTATTTAATTCTCCTAAAATTATAGGAATTTAATTCCTTCAAGATGGACAAAACTAGGGTTTAACCCTAATTGAGAATTTAATTCTCTCAGATTAACAGGAATTTAATTCCTCCAAGACAGAATCAGGGTTTAATCCTACATAAGAATTTAATTCTTTGGGAATTTAATTCCTCTAAAAGAAATTAGGGTTTAACCCTACATAAAAATTTAATTCTTTGGGAATTTAATTCCTCTAAAAGAAATTAGGGTTTAACCCTACATAAGAATTTAATTCTCAAAATAAAATAGGGAGACCTAAAAGATCTCTGTGCATGCAAAGGACTAAGGTCACGTGACCCCACGTGACCCTTGAAAAGATCCCCAAAATGAGAAGGGAAAAAGCTCGGAGGCAATGCCTCACGTGCTCCCACGTGACCCTTAAAACAAAAGAGAACAAATCCAAAGGCGGAACCATTCTTGGGCGCCCTCACGTGTCCCCACGTGACCCCTAGTAAAACGCTTTAATAATCAATGACTAGAAGCCCATCACGTGCCCACACGTGATGGCCTGAAGACCAAAAGTGTTTAACACTTATCAAAATATCCTGAGAACAAAATAAGGGGATCTGGCCCCACTTTTGATGCTATCACGTGCTCCCACGTGATCCCTCCCTCTTATAGTGTTTAACACTAATCTGATAATCTTGTTGCCAGTATTTAACACTGTTATCTGTTAGTGTTTAACACTAATTCGAGAATCACATTTCTAGTGTTTAAGCACTAATTTGATAATATTATTACCAGTATTTAACACTGTTGTTCTTTAGTGTTGAACACTAGCTTCAGCCCAATTGACTAATTTTCTAGAGGCAAAGCCTCCCCTTCAATGGACCAACAGAGGGCCAATATTCCAAACTTGATTGGACTTAGCCCAAGAAGGCCATAAGTCCTTAATTCAGACTTAACTGAGCCAATGGTCTCATAATATAATTAATTGGTCTTAGTTCCAAACTGGGCTATACATCATTTAATCCACCTGGGTTCAAGGGTACATCTCTCTACTCCTTTGATATTTGTCGTTGTAATTCCTCAACGTCTTCAAAGAGGTGATGGGTCTCGACAACCATATACTTCACAGACTGTGGGGTCCTTAAACTCATGGACTATGATGTCCTTAATCTCGACCGTGATGTCTTAAAACTAACATCGGACTGTGGAGTCCTTAAACCCATGGACTATGATGTCCTTAACCTCGACCGTGATGTCTTAAAACTAACAACGGGTTGTGGAGTCCTTAAATCCATGGACTATGATGTCCTTAACCTCGACTGCGATGTATTTAAACTAATATTCGACCGCAACGTCACTAAACTAAACAATGGAGTCCAATTGCTCTCTTGTTGGATCTAAACGATCCCGTTAAGTTGATCTTAGTCTAAAATGAGACTAACGTATCCTTAACTAACGTTTAAGTTGATCTTAGTCTCAAATGAGGCTAACGTATCCTTAAACCCAAACCCCCCAAACCCAAATCTAAGAAAGATACGGATTTGGACTAGTCCACGCCCTACGGGCAACAACATAACTTAGTCTCCGTATACAATCCACGGGCAACCAAAAACAAAACAAACACCAACGACACGAAGTGACCATTTGGAGAAGGAAAAAGTTGTTACCACGATGCGGTAGCGTAATTAACTGCAGGGGCTTGCGCCTGCAGGGAAGAGCGTCCCCACAATCAAAAACCCCTCAAACGAGAGGGAATCTGACGAAGTCTGCTACATCGGCCGCATCCGTTTAAACCTTCGATACACGGTGCTATAAATCAACTTGGCATCTTCAGAGAGGTGGACGGATAGCACCAATTAGTATCTGCCCCCAGATTCAGGTAAGACGTCCATCTTCCCGGTTTCCGGCGGTAAACAATCACGTAACAATCGTGACTTTTAAGATGGGAAAGTTTTTTATATTTCATGTCCACACACTTAGAGAGATTTGATGAATAACCGTCAGGAACCCTTACTTACTCGAAAACTTATAGAAAAGCACCCTTCTCGTTAGCGGACATCATCTACTTCGCTGCAGGAATTGATCATGTACCATTCCCCGTTTCTCGAGGGTGCAATTCAGGACGCAACCTTTCCTGTATGTACCACTGTCGAACCGCAAGTGTATCCTTAGATTTGGATTTCACATTCAATAAAGTGTTAAGGAGTTGCTCGCATACATTCTTCTCGATGTGCATAAAGTCTAAGTTATGATGTAGATTGAGATCACTCCAATATACTAGCTCGTTGAAAATAGGATTTTTCCTCCAGTGAATGCCAGCAACCCATGGAATTGTATATTCTGCCGTTCTCCCAAAAACAATATTATTGAAAATTTGTGTGGCCTCCCACAACTTCAAACCCGTCGGCTCAGGTGGGGCACGCCTATGCTCTTATTTACCATTGAACTTGCCGCAATTACAATGATATGGGTGGTTTATATCCAACCATTGACGGTGACCTATGTAGCACTTCATCTTGCGCGAATCTACTTTAGGATCTCAAACTGTTTCTTCTAGACATACCGGGCAAGTTTTGTAACCTTTAGTGCTCCATCTAGACAACATAGCGTAGGCTGGAAAATCGTTGACTGTCCATAAGAACGCCGCTCGCAGTGTAAATGTCTCCTTCTTGTGAGAATCGTATACGTGTATATATGACTCCCACCACACCTTCAGTTCCTTAATAAACGGGCTTAATTATACATCGATGTTATTTGAACGAGATGTACTTCCAGGGATCAATAAGAGCATTTGTGTGTAAGACTGCTTCACACTCATCCATGGAGGTAAATTATAAACAACAAATGTAATAAGCCATATGCTGTGATTTGCACCGTGGCTGAACGGTTCCATGCCATATGCAGATAAACCAAGCCTGATATTACGGGAATCCGCAGCAAAATCTTTATAAAGGGCATCAAAGCGTTTCCACTCTTCACCATCAGCTGGATGCCATAGGATTCCGTCGTTAGTGTGACCATTTGCATACCATGACATACTATCGGCAGTTTTGGTTGACAGAAATAAACGCCGCAGTTTTTGCTTGATTGAGAAGTATCGCAAAACTTTTGCTGGATAAGTTACAAGTTCTACAGTTATCCAACTTTTTATCCTCCTCTGTCCAGTATAACATACAATCGTTCGGACACGAGTCAATTTTCTCATAACTGAAACCCATATCATTCAAGATTTTCTTCGTCTTTATGAAATTTTCCGACAGTAGCGCTTTAGGGTAAGTCTCCCTTGGCACCTCAAGAAACTGATTGAATAATCCAATTATTCTGGCTTTTGAGATGAAACATTTTGACAATCCATCCCAACTAAGAGATGTTTGCGCCTTCAAAAAGGGTACATATGCATCATCCATATACATCACATATTTTGCCGATTCTGCATCAGGGAGACTACGGATATCTTCCTTTCCGACATTAGGTTCAGGAACAATGTCATGATCAGGATGTATGCCGGTTCGGAGCTCATCCAACATACTATTCAAGCCTGTGTACCTAACATTCATAAGACGAGGATCATTTGGCCTAATCCAATGACTCGCAGACATGTCGACTATCGGTCTCGCTTCTCCTATGTATGTGTATACCCAGGAAATATCTTATTTTTCAGTAGATGTTCATACACGATATCTCGACGGAGGTCATAACAGTTATGACACTTTTTACACGGACATGAAATCAATTTTTCAGGAGATCAGTCCCTCAATGCAAATTCCATAAACTCTTCGACGCCGGCCTTATATTCATCACTAAATGTGGACACTTGCATCCAACTCCTATCCATTACTCTCCGATATCTGACATCATTATTACGTAATCAGCAATTTATTTCATGTCTTTAATTAAGGTTTAATGTTTCAGTTTGATCTATCAATTCATCACATCGGCTGTCAAGGATAAGGCTTCAATTTATAACGCATACACATCTGCGTTTGTGCTTTCATTAATTTCAAGAAAATTTCAGCAGCACCTCCTCGTTGTTCTCGGAGTACACTGTAATAGAAAGGATGCTAATTATTTCAATATGAATATCAACAATGAAATTAATGATCATCCCCTCTATATTTGTACACGGAGAACCAGCGAGAAGATGCCGACAAAACTAATGTCGAAATGAATGAAAACACAAATGCAAGGTGTGTTTGCATTATAAATACTTAACTTGTCAACACTGGACAAATCTATCGGTTATAGTATGACCAGTTCTCTCGTCACATAAACTACATGATGGTTGCAGAAACAAATGATTAAATGCTTAGTTTTGACAACCATCATGTAGGTCACGATGGAGACCATTGCGTATATAATTGATAGACAGGTTTTAAGACGCGTTTCGATTTTTTGAATGTGAGATCCTCGACGATAACAAGTAATTTTCATGTTATCATCGAGAATCATACACTTAGTATATATTGTTAGGGATATGTATGCCCTAGAGACCATTATTGTACATTGATATGTATATTATAGTGGATGCTTGAACATATATATAGAGGACTTTCTTGCTCGACAAGATAGTATGCTATCTGCTTACTCTTTATTTTAACATGTACACTTAGTATTATTATGCCGTCTCTCAGATACATGTTGATAAAGCCTTTAGGGTGTTGGCTTGACTACCAGGACTATGATGTGGATCATACTACTGGGACCTGGGTAGTCCATAAGCACATCCTTTAATTGTTCCTAGTCGAGGGCATATCGAGACAGAGCATCGATATTCCAGAGTAGACTAGTGTGTACGTTTCTTGACCCTGTATGGGGGCGATGGTTGATCCTATAGCCATTGGTGTTTGACATCAAAGATTGTACACAGGTGCTCATTAGTGAATGGGTAAATCGAACATGACTCGCCGAGAACTCCTAGATGGTACTATACCTATCGTCAGATAGCAGTTCTCTGGTGACACTGATACAGGTTAGTCTGTAGACCCGAGATCGTCATAGAGTCTTGTGTGGTTGCCACTGTGTTTTGATTTCCTCCTTACCACGGCTCAAAGGAGTCGTGCAAACAGGTAGATTTTTGGTACGGTCCCGAGTCACATGGAGGCAATGAGCGATATGAGGGGTTTCGTCTCTTCCGGTATAAGGAGTTGATGTTGCGCTATGATCGATTGATTATAACAGGAAGTCCCTGACCAGGGCTGTTGATGAGATTTACTGGTAAGTGTTATCAGTAGTTTCTCGTACCGTTATAGGCCTTACTTCGGCATGACTTATCAAGTTATTGGGGTCTGACGATTCCACCCCCAGACTCGATATGCGACATATCAGACGAAGAGACCGGACTATACGGTAAGTGTTACTTATAGGCTTCATAGGAGTTTGGAAAAGCTTGCTTGTTGATCTTCTAATCGCTCAATACCTAGGTAGCCGTTACGTCCAGCTAGTACCGCTAACGGCTTGTGGGTAACTGATGTGATCATTACCTACTGCTGGCATATTGACGAGTCTTTAGAGTCCCACACAGAAGTTTCCTAGTTCAAGCGAAACGAAGTAGGGCACATATGTTGATATGTGCGGGGGCCTCATTAAATACGAGTATGTGATACCGTATTTTAATCTGGCGGTTATTTATTATCAGTTAGGTTATATGTGATATAACCGGATTATCGAATCAAGTGCTGATTTGATAATGTGATATACAGATAAATGATATTAGTCGGTTATATGTGATATAACCGGATTATTAAATCAAGTGTTGATTTAATAATATGATATATATTTATATTTGATATAATTATATATTAACTAATATTAGCTCACTAATTATTTTCTTCATAATATATATTAATATATATATATATATATATGATATATATGATATATATGAAGCATGGCATGGATTTTCTAGTTTTAGAAAATAGAAAATGAGGTGTAAAATATGGAGATATTTGTGGTATGGTCCATAGAATGGTTTGCTCATTTTTTTTATTCATTTGCCATCATTATTGAAGCATGGTTGGATTTTTCAATCCATGTTTTAATAAGTGAGGAGAGAATGATTGAGGCATGCCAACACTCAGCCATTTTTTTCTTAGCTCATTTTTCTTTGCTCTCTACATTTTTCTTCTTCTTCCTCATGCCTCAAAACTCTAACACTCACATGTGATGTGAACCATAGAGTTTTGAACAAATTCTAGTGAGCAAACACAACCCCACTTCACTGTTTTACACTTGATTAGTAGTCAAGTGTAGTGTGTTTCCTTCACTAAAGATAGTTTAGTGAAGATGTAGCTTGAGCTAGAGGGGCTTCGGGTGGATCATCTTCGGCACGAAGGTCACGGAGGAGGCTCGTTCAAACTTCAAGTGGAACTACGAGGAGTCATAGGGACTACAACCTGGAGCTTGAGAAGAGAATGACACGATCTACAAAGGTTGTAGTTTCGTTCTTTTAGTGTAGTTTTTGATATCATGCTTAAAAACCCTAATCATCTAGTTAAGATCTTGTTTAGTGTTGATTAGCACCCCGGAATTTTTTAAAATGGCATGCTTGATGCTAGTAAAACCCAGTGGTGGTGCTAAGTAATACTTTCATGATATCAGAGCCAAAACTAGAAGATTAGATGATGTTATTAGAATTGCAAAACCGAAACAACTCCGAAAACCGAAACCTAAAAACCTGTTCTCCGTCGATTTTCAAATGGACTTTAAATTTTTTTTAAACAAGTACAGAATCTTACTTTTGATGTAACTAGAACACTGGAAAACTTTGAGGCCAAAACACCAACTTTGACCTGGCGAGATCGGGTTTATGGCCGGCCTGGCCGGCCCCCCTTTAAAGTTTTGGGCTCGAATATTTTTTTGTTCTGTGATGTTGGGTTTAGAGTTTCATGTTTATGTTTAATTAGCCCAGTTTGCATGTGATGTTAACTTTCCTATTGGGGCTATTCGGAGTGTTTCGTAGTCGTATTTTTTACATCATTCCGGGTTTAAATTTGATATGTGATACAATATTTGGAATCCACTTTTAATTAGTGTTTACCGCCGAAAACAAAGACGAACCGGGATGGATCGTCTTGCCAGAATTTGGGGACAGATACTATTTGGATTTATCCGTCCACCTCTCCGAAGATACCAAGTTGATTTATGGCACCGTATATCGGAAGTTTAAGGATGTTATGGTCTGTTGATCACCATTTGAGGGCGAGATTTTAGTTTAAGAATGTTACGGTCCGTTGTTGCCATTTTGGAGAAAACGGTTACTTTAAGAACGTTCGGTCCATTGTTAGTTTAGGGACATTTCAGCTTATTATCGCCATTTTTGAGGCAAAGTTCTAGTTTGAGGACATCTCGGTCTGTTGATCACCATTTTGGAGGTGAGATTTTAGTTTAAGGACATCTCGGTCCGTTGATCACCATTTTGGGGGTGAGATTTTAGTTTAAGGACGTCTCGGTCCGTTGATCACCATTTTTTGGAGGTGAGATTTTAGTTTAAGGACGTCTCGGTCCGTTGATCACCATTTGGGGGTGAGATTTTAGTTTAAGGACGTTAAGGTCCGTTGATCACCATTTAGGGATGAGATTTTAGTTTAAGGACGTTACGGTCCGTTGATCACCATTTTGGAGGTGAGATTTTAGTTTAAGGACGTTATGGTCCGTTGATCACCATTTGGGGGTGCGATTTTAGTTTAAGGACGTTACGGTCCATTGTTGCCATTTTGGAGACAATGGTTAGTTTAAGGACGTTTCGGTCCGTTGTTAATTTAGGGACTTCTCGGTCCATTTTCGCTATTTTTTAGGCGAATGTTAGTTTAAGGACATCTCGGTCCGTTGATCACCATTTTGGAGGTGAGATTTTAGTTTAAGGACGTTACGGTCCGTTGATCACCATTTTGGAGGTGAGATTTTAGTTTAAGAACGTTGCGGTCCGTTGATCACCATTTGGGGGTGAGATTTTAGTTTAAGGACGTCTCGGTCCGTTGATCACCATTTTGGAGGTGAGATTTTAGTTTAAGGACATTTCGGTCCGTTGATCACCATTTTGGAGACAACGGTTGGTTTAAGGACGTTTTGGTCCGTTGTTAGTTTAGGGACATCTCGGTCTATTGTACATCTTGCGTGCACATGTATTTGTTATATGACGGGATGAGCAACGATGATATGGGATGCATCTAGGCTGGTGTGTGATTTGATTTGGGATGTACACGTCAGTTTGGGAAGTGCACCAAAAAGCAGTTGGTTGTCGGGACCCGCCACCTCTCTGAAGACGTTGAAGAATTACAACGACATGTATCAGAGGTGTAAAGAGATGTACCCTTGAACCAATTCCCATGTTTGAGGGAAAAAAGGAATCAGTGGTAAACCCATAAATCATTAGTCGTATTTTGAGACTAATACTTCCTCAGGAGAATGTGGGACGAATATTGTTTTGGGATATCATCAGTTGGAAGATCGATAGCCGTATTTGGGACTAAGATCAGTTTGGGAAGTAGGGAACCTATGGGCTCAGTTGATCTGAGTTAGGGACCTATCCAACTTAGGCTTGGTCCACTCAGTTTTCTTTTTATTTGAAAAGAAGTGCTAAGCACTTGTTTTGGCCCAGTCTCTTTTATTTTGCAAAAAGTGCTGAGCACTTATGTAAGTTCTAACGCTCACACATAACCATGTGGGGTTTTTAGTCATGGGTATTTGCCCAATAGGTGTTAAACACTTTACCATTTTTTTCTTTATATGGAGTGGTAAGCACTCTTTATGGAGCCCACGTGCGAAGCACGTGAGGAGCTAGGCGCTGCCTAGTGAGTGCCAAGCACTTTTATTCTGTGGCTCCCACGTGAGAGTCACGTGGAGCGCTGGGCGCTGGGGCGCCGCCCACTGAGTGCTAAGCGCTCCTGAGTTATGAGGCGTCCACGTGAGGGGTGTTAGTTATATGTATGCCCTAGAGGCCATTACTGTACATGTGATGTATATTGTAGTGGATGCTTGGACATATACAGGGAGGACTTTCTTGCTCGACATGATAGTATGCTATCTGGTTGCACTTTATCTTAACATGTACACTTATTGTCTCTCTATTACATGTTGATAAAGCCCTTAAGATGAGTACTTGACTACCAGGATTATGATGCAGATCATACTAGTGGGGCAGAGGTAGTTGGTAAGTACATCCTTCAATTGTTCCTAGTCGTGGGAGTATCGAGACAGGGCATCGATATTCCAGAGTAGACTAGCGTATACGCTTCTCGACCCATATGATGGGTGATGGATGATCCCATATCCATTGGTGTTTGACATCAGAGAAGGTATACGGGTGCTCAGTGGAGACTGGGTACACTGAACGGACTCGCCGAGAACTCCTAGATGGTTTTATACCTATCGTCAGAAAGCAGTTCTCTGGTGACACTGGTACAGATTAGTCTGTCGACCCGAGATCGTCATAGAGTCTTGTGTGATTCCCACTGTGCTTTGATTTCCACCTTACCATGTTCAAGAGATTGTGCAAAACGGTGGTTTTTGGGTACAGTCCCGAGTCACATGGAGGCAATGAGCGATAAGAGGGGATTTCGTCACTCCCGGTATTGGGGGTTGATGTTGCGCTATGCTTGATTGGCCATAACAGGAAATCCCTGACCAGGGTTGCTGAGATCTACTGGTAAGTGTATCGGTAGTTTCTCGAACCGTTATGGACCTTGCATCGGCATGACTTATCAGGCTATTTGGGTCTGACGTTATACCACCCCAGGCTATGATATGCGACATATTCGACGAAAATACCGGACTGTACGGTGGTGTTACTGATTGGATTCGTAGGAGTATGAGCAGACTTACTTGTTGATCTTCTAATCGCTCAATACCCGGGTGGCCGTTACGTTTAGCAGACCGTTTGCAGCTTGTGGGTGTTTGATATGGTCATCACCTACTGCCGGCGTATTGACGAGTCTTTAGAGTCCTACACAGAGATTTCCTGGTTCATGCGAAACGAAGTAGGAGCACATATGTGATATGTGCGGGACCGAGATTAAAGCACGTATGTGATACCGCATTCTATTCTCGCGATATATGATATCGGTCGGTTATATGAGATATAGCCAGGTTATCGGATCAAGTGTTGATTCGATAAGTTGATTCATATGATATTAGTCGGTTGTATGTGATATAGCCGGATTATTAAATCAAGTGTTGATTTGATAATTTAATGTATAATTATATATTTGATATATTAACTTACATTAACTAATATTTGCTCACTAAGTATTCTTTTTCTCACTTGTGTGCATATAGTATATATGTGATATATATTAATGTACATTTTATTTGTGTCATACTTGATGCCACATGTTTCATGGGTGTATGAGACTTACACCATGCTTGAAATAATGAAGGGTTTATATTTATCTAAGTAAATTCAAAATTGGATGGAAATTTGTCATGGCTACAAGCTTGTAGAAGCTTGTGGAACCATTGACCAAGTCCACCAATTTTGTTTCACTTGTAGATATTTATTAACCTAACCATTATCCTTAACCATGGTTCATTCTCTACATGGGTTAGTGTATGACACTAACTCACCCATGGTTGCTATTCTCACCTCATGAGTTTCATTCTCATCTCCTCTTCATCTTCTTCTTCCTCATGAGAAAGCTTGCTAGCTTTTCTAAAAGTGAGGAAATATTGTGAGAAAAATAAATTTAAAGTGAGCCCAATTCCTACTTCATCATCCTCTACTATATTAGCCATGTAGTTTAGGGTGTTTGCTTCACTAATCTACCATTAGTGAAGAGGTAGCATGAGCTTGAGACTTCTCGACATAGATCATCTTCGGCCTCGAAGACTTCGAGCAAGCTTGTTCATTTCTTCATGTGAACCCTTACTAGAGTTCGGGTGTTCACCAGTTAGAGCAAAGGGACTACTACACGGAGCTTTAGAAGTGAAGGACCGGTCTACGAAGGTTGTATTCGTCATTCACTTAGATATAAAGTTGTTTGCATTTCTTATTCGTCTAAATCTCTAGTTAAGATTTTAGGGTTAGGGTTCTTTAGTACGGCAAAATTTTGAAATTGGCATGGACGATACCTCCCGAAACCTTGCTGTCGTGCTAGGTAACCCAACAGTGGTATCAAAGCCAAGCTAGAGAATTGGACGATGTTTGTTAGATTACGAAACCGAAACAACTCCGAAACACCCGATATATAAATCTAGTTTCTGTCGAAATTTTCAGAGAGTCAAATTTTTTTTAAGCAACTGCAGAATGTTGTATGTGATATAACATGAATACCATAGAAATTTGAAGCAAATTGGTCTGAAAATGGCCGGCCACATAGGCACAAAATCTAAGCTCACCGGTTTTTTGGTGGGTTTTTGGCTTCAAATTTGTGTGATGTTCCAGTCTCTGGGTTTTGGTATTTCAGGTGTTGCTTGTTTTTGCTAAATTTGCATGTGATGTTATTTTTGTGCAAAGGAAATTCGGGGTGTTTCGTAGTCGTAATTCTAACATCTATTCGGGTTATTTAGACAACGTTAAAAAGTTCGAACAGATATCAATAACCCATATTTTCCCTCGCTGGAAATTTTCCAAGAGTTGGATTTTTTCCAAATTTAAAATCTTCAGAAAATCATACAAGCGATTCCGTGGACTCTCTAGAAGAACGATACCCAAACTCGACTTTTTGGATCGTGGAACCGCGGTCATACCCTAGGATTTGCTGCAGTTCCGTGGTGACATGAGTGAGGCATGGGTCGGCCCTTCTACGGATGGTTCATATGTGCCGTGGCATGTTCTGGGTACTTTTTAAACTCCGCTCAAGTGTTGAGCTCTTTGGAAAATTTTGGGTGTTTGTTTATTCGATCGAAAAGTTTAACATCGTCTAGCTATCTGTGATTGTGATACAATATTTGGAATCCACATAATTAGTTATGAGATAACTAATTTGAATTTTATAAATCTAGCAGTTTAGTCTCATTTGATCGGTTGCTATGGAATTTTGATGTGGATCAAAAGTCAGTCGCAATTACGCAGCGTACGCGGATACTCGCTGGGTAACCTTACTAGATAGCCATGTCCCGTAGCCCGGACCAAGTGACTGTAGGAGAACCCCATCGCCAAAAGCATCCGTTCGGATGCTCGCGGCCGCGGTGTTCCGCCTTAGTGCACTTCGTCGACGGCATCGGGGGTGCAGCCGTCTACTAAAGTTTCCGACGAGCATTCGATCAGGTTATCGGGAATCTTGTTGAATTACCCGACAGGTTATTGGAAAGTGTTTTCAATATCGAGACTAAAATGCGGGGTTTATAATTGTTAGGCATGTGATGTCTAAGGAATTCAATTGGTATGGCATGAAATCTAAAGTATGTGATACATTGGGTTTATGATGTCTAAGGTGGTTGCAGATTCCAATTGTTGTAGTTTTTCACTTTCTTTTCTACGACCGTAAGTGTAATATGTAGTGTATCGCTGGTTTCGTTGCTATATGTCAACGACAATTGAGATACGCATATTTACTTACGTTGATGACATGTGATGTTATGTGTTGCTGTGATATGTTATATTGGATCGTCGTGTTCTGAATAGCCGGGTTTTTTTATATGAGGTGAGAATAACAACCATGGGTGAGTTAGTGTCATACACTAACTCATGTAGAGAATAAACCATGGCTAAGAATAATGGTTAGGTTAATAAATATCTACAAGTAAAACTAAGTTAGTGGACTAAGCCAATGGTTAGCATAAGCTTCTCCAAGCTTCTAGCCATGACTATTTTCCATCTAATTTTGATTAACTTGGATAAATAAAAACCCTAGGATTATCATAAGCATGGTATGAGTCTCATACACCCATATAGCATGTGGCATCAAGCATGACACAAAATAATGTACATTAATATATATCATATATATACTAAGTGTACATAAGTGAGAAAAAGAAATGTTTAAGTGAGCTAATATTAGTTAATGTAATTCAATATGTCACATATATAATTATACATTAAATTATTAAATCAACACTTGATTTAATAATCCGTCTATATCACATACAACCGACTAATATCATATGTATCAACTTATCGAATCAACACTTGATCCGATAACCCGGCTATATCATATATAACCGACCGATATCACAAATCGCGAGAATAGAATACGGTATCACATACACGTATTAATCTCGGTCCTGCACATATCACATATGTGCTCCTACTTCGTTTCGCATGAACCAGGAAACCTCTGTGTAGGACTCTAAAGACTCGTCAATACGCCGGAAGTACGTGATGATCATATCAAACACCCACAAGCCGCAAGCGGTCTTCTAAACGTAACGAACACCCGGGTATTGAGCGATCAGAAGATCAACAAGCAAGCCTGCTCATACTCCTGCAAATCCAATCAGTAACACTACCGTACAGTCCGGTCTATTCGTCTGATATGTCGCATATCACAGCCTGGGGATGGTATAACGTCCGATCCCAATAGCCTGATAAGTCATGCCGATGTAAAGTCCATAACGGTTCGAGAAACTACTGATAACACTTACCAGTAGATCTCAGCAACCCTGGCCAGGGATTTCCTGTTATGGCCAATCAAGCATAGCTCAACATCAACCCCCAATACCGGGTGAGACGAAATCCCTTCCTATCGCTCATTGCCTCCATGTGACTCGGGACTGTATCCAAAAACCACCGTTTTGCACGATCTCTTGAACGTTGTAAGGTGGGAATCGAAGCACAGTGAGAATCACACAAGGCTCTATGACGATCTCGGGTCGACAGACTAACCTGTACCAGTGTCACCAGAGAACTGCTATCTGACGATAGGTATAATACCATCTACGAGTTCTCGGTGAGTCCGTCCAGTGTACCCAGTCTCCACTGAGCACCCATATACCTTCTCTGATGTCAAACACCAATGGATATGGGATCATCCATCGCTCATCATATGGGTCGAGAAGCGTATACGCTAGTCTACTCTGGAGTATCGATGCTATATTTCGATACTCCCATGACTAGGAACATTTGAAGGATATACTTACCGAATACTTCTGCCCCACTAGTATGATCTGCATCATAGTCCTTGTAACAACCTTAGTTTTCCTATACAACTTTCTTTACAAAATTTTTTTTTTGAAAATTCATAAAGAGGTATTTATTGCCTGAGCACAAGACATAAGTAATTAATTAGCTATTTAATTACAAGGAGCTTGTAGCTCATTGGTATACCTTGCACTTCTGAATCAAGCCACCAGAGTTCAAATCCCATGCCCCACATTATTTTTAATATTTATTTGTTTTAAATTTTATAGAAGCCCAACAGTCCACACGAGTTAACTCCAAAATTTTCCACTACCCATGAAAAACTGAAGGTACCAGTGACTACCTCCGGCGACCCCCCCCTTTCGAGCCTTCGACTCGGCCGTACTCGGCTGACTCGGCCGGCAGACCGGCGCCGCCGGCCGGACTCGGCCGGTCGGCCGAGTCGTCAATTACAATTGTGTGGCTTTTGATCTTCCCCACTCCCCTGCATACTTCAATTTCCGATATCAATTCCAGAGACCCCATTAAACCTCATTTACTACATTTTTAATACATTTTTTTAAAAATTAAAACCCTACATCTACCTTAACCCTAGCCCAACCCTATAAATACACCCCTACCCTCTACCCTCTCACCCTAAAACTCTGAGCCAAGTCTCTAAAATTCTCAAGAAAACTTGTGTACTTTGAAAACGAGCACGAAGCGAAGCTACGACGAAATTTCCGGCGAACTTCCGGCGATCATCCTAGGAGCTCCCGGCGACGAAACGACGCACCGGAGACTCCTCCCGTTCAATCTCGCTCTCGTTATTGTCCAAAACCCATAAGTCCCCAAATTCTACCTCTCTTTTCTTTTCTAAAATATGGATTTACAAAACCCGACGGAATCGGAACAAATCCGATTTCCGATTCGGTTTCTTTATAAAACCTCACTTTTCTTTAATACAATCATGTTTAAACCAATTCATGCTGACTATTAAACACTAATCAACCATATTGATCAAGTTTCATATCAAAAGTAATTGCTATTTCATTTTACCGTATTTTTCATTTAAATACCACATAGTTTGAATTCTACATTTAACATCACAAAACTTTCTATACCTTTAAGAGATCACGAGGTAATGACCTACCTCCTCACACACTCATATGCAACATAGCACAATACCCTTGGGAATATAGAATACGGGAAAACGAATCATTGCAAATAAATACCATAATTAATGAAACCGTTTTTTCTTAATGATTAGTATTTATACAAATCTTTGCAAAGCGCCGCTACAACCCATTTGGGGAACCCGTTCGGGATGGTGCAGATTATCTCACATCCTCGGGCTTAGTAGTGCGAGATTCAGACCTCCGCAAGGAGCATTCGGTCTCGAAAGATTTAAAATACGACATCTTAAGAAAAACGAGATTTCTAGAATATTATATATATATATAAATTATTTTCATATAAATATATGTATATGTAACATAAAAATATCTATTTTGAAGTATTATAAATATTCCACCTTTTTCTAAATATCACAATAATCAATTTTACACTAAAATACCATGAATTCCATACAAAACCAATATTACAAATAAATACCTTTTATTATGAATTTAGGATATTCTCATTAGAATTGTCACAAATATAAAATCTACATTTATTACAATTCAAAAGACGATAATAAATACTTGGGGTGTATTTTGAAAACTATACAAAGTATTTTTACGTAAAACCCCCTCAAGTTCTATAAATTACCCTAAGGACCCTAGTAAACGTAGGTTTAAGCGGGACCAGTCTCTTGAGCCTCAGGGAGCCGGAGATATGGGTGCTTACCTATCTAAGGTAGACAACTTAACAATGGTGTTATCAATACGGTAATCGTCTTTGAAAAAGACACAAATCCTGCCGCTCATGTGCAGCGGTTACCGATAACATCAAAACAATCAGGACTTCAATTTACTTTTCTAATTGTCTGACTCAGTTTGAGTCTCATTATAATCTGACTTGAATATGATTCAAGTACAATCTACAATCTACAATTTACAATCTACAATATTCCAATTCAACATGAATCTATGAATCCATTTTACAACTTGACTTAACCGAACTATGGATATACTTTCCATTTACATGGTTCTCCAGTTATTCCATTTACATGATTCTACGGTTACATCCGTTTACTGATATCATGATTTCGGTCAGTCAATCAATTATACAATCAATACAATTTACAAAACAAACAATACAAACAAGACATCTCGGGGTTTAAGGGGTAGATTGGTACGGAAGGTGTTAGAAGTGGCACGAGACAGTAAGACTTAATACACCTAACATGAATCCAGTTGCTGTTGTACCGTGGCATAAACGGTTTCTTGTACTATACTTGCCTCTAGTCTCTGGCATATAGAGACTCCTCTCGTATACACTGGCATTCTTCTGTACCAAGCTACAAACAACAGTGTTAATACAACATTACAACAATATAATACAACTTTAAAAGATACCTTCTTATTCTGTCTATTCTACTTTCCTTTTATCTTTGAGACTTACCGATCGACCTGTTCGCTGACGACATTCTATTTCTCTTCTTTGAATGTCGTCAGGTGATTTGGACCCGTCAGAGATCGAGCCCACTGCTGAAGACTTGGACCAGTTCAGTGAAGACCCCGAGCTCTAGTCATTGTACACTTTCCATTCAGTACTTTCATTTTTGTTATGCCATTGTTTAGGTATTGCTTTTTATTCAGTTGTATTTACTTTTCATGCATTGTACAAAAGAATGTTATTAAATAAAGTTGTTGTTCAGTTTATATCTCTTGTCTCTTGTGCTTACTTTTATATTGCTTAGATACTCTTAGCGTATTTACTTCACAGTAAATACGTAGCGGACTTGTCGCGTCCTCTGTCCGTATACTGGGAAGCAGGGCGTGACAGTCCTGGTAGTCAAGTACTCATCTTGAGGACTTTATCAACATGTAATAGAGAGACAATAAGTGTACATGTTATGATAAAGTGCAACCAGATAGTATACTATCATGTCGAGCAAGAAAGTCCTCCCTATATATGTCCAAGCATCCACTACAATATACATCACATGTACAGTAATGACCTCTAGGGCAAACATATAACTAACAATCTCCCACTTGCACTAAGACCATTTGTTGTAGTATCTCATACTCAACGTCCTATAGAAGTCTCTCTAGGGAAAGGTCTTTGCGAGTGGATCCGCCGTGTTATCCTTCGCGTCAACTCTCCTTACCTCGATCCCCTGTAAATCAACCATCTCCCTGATCAGGTGATACTGTCTTCAGAATTTGTCGAACACTGATGGGACCTGCGTTCCTAGGCCAAAACCACAACTCCATTGTTGTCACAATAACAGTTATTGGACACTCAATGGTAGGAACCTTGTTCATTTCATGAACAAGAAATGCCCAGACAACCACTTTGGTAGCTTCGTTGGTAGCGATGTATCAGCCTTTATCGTCTAGTATGCCACGGAATCTAGCTTGGAACTCTTCCAACACACCGTCCTTCCACTGAGGGTAAAGACAATGCCTGTGACCGAATTTCAGTCGACCTTATCACTCTGGAAGCTCGAACCAAGAACATTCATTTAGTGCTTCTCAAGCACTTAAGAATGCCCTCCACAGCTGTCTAGTGATTCTCCCAAGATACGATTGATTCCTGATCACTACACCTAGTGAGCTAGCTACATCTAGCCTGGTACATAACATTGCATACATGATAGAGCCTACTGCCGAAGCATAGGTTATCCCTTGCACGCGAGCTCTCTCCAAATCATTCATGAGAGACATCCTTTTGGAGAGAGTGATTCCTGAGTAAGTGGGCGAACCACCACGCTTAGAATCTTCCACACTAAACCCTTTTAGTATGGTGTTAATGTACCTTGATTTGGGACACTCCCAATATCCATTTAGATCTATTACCATAAATCATAATTTACAAGATGTAGTAGGTATCATCCAGATCTTCTATTGAGAATCCTCGTGATAAGAGGAGCTTGACCGAGTGTAGCATAGGAAACCATTTCCTATCAAGAGTATTTCATCTACGTACAATACGTGGAAGACAACCTTACTCTCTATAACCTTCTTGTATATACAAGGTTCATCTATCTTTTTGATGAAGTCAAACTCTTTGACCGCCACATCAAAACAGATGTTCCAACTCCGCGATGTGCGCATTGATCCTGATGGACTTAAGCATAGCTTTGAAAGTCTCAATTTTTCCATTTACACTAAGAATCTTCTCAAGACCCATTTGCTCCCGATGGGTTTTACCCCTTTAGGTGCAATAATCAAAGCCATACTTTGTTGGTGTACATGGATTCTATCTTTGATTACAGAGCATCCAGCCATTTCACAAAGTCTCCACTTGTGATGGCCTGCCTGAATCTAGTTGGGCCATCATCTACCATGATGCAATCCTCGCTCCCACTGTCACTGAGAAGACCGTAGTATCTCTCAAGTGGATGAAGAACCCTACCAGATTCGCGGAGAGGCTGAGATTCGTTGGAGACTATTGAATCCTTTGGTTTCACCAAATCATCAGCTGTTAGTTTGTCTAGCTGGAACTCCTTCCACTTCTACCTCATGACCACTAATTTCTTCACAAGAAATTCCTTTTCTAGAAAAGTGGCATGCTGAGAAACAAAACACCTTTTGCTCCTCAGTATGGTAGAAGATATTCCCTCGCTTATGTTTGGGATATCCAACAAACTTATACGGAACTGACCTTGCCTCGAGTTTGTCCGGATTTTGCTTTTCAACATAGGCTGGACAACCCTAAATCTTAACTCGTTTAAGACATGGTCTCTTCCCATTCCATATCTCATATGGAGTAGTAGGCACTGATTTGGATGGAACCCCATTCAATAGGTATGCAGCTTCTCAAGTGCATAACACCCAAAAGAAAATAGGTAACTCTGCAGTACTCATCATAGAGCGCACCATATCTCATAGGGTGCGATACCTCCGCCCCGATACACCGTTGTACTGTGGTGTACTCGGAGGAGTAGGCTGAGAGAGAATCTCATTCTCCTTTTAGAAACTCCAGGAACTCCATGCGCAAGTATTCTCCTCCTCAATCACATCGAAGGACTTAATACTTCTACCCGTCTGGTTCTCAACTTCAAACTTATATTCCTTGAATTTCTCAAAAGTTTCAGACTCGTGTTTCAGCAGGAACATATGTCCGAATCTTGAGAGATCGTCGATGAATGTAATGGAGTACAAAGAACCAACCTTGGCATTTGTAGACATCGGACCGTATACATCATCATGTATCCGTCCCAAGAGTTCAATAACTCTTTCTCTGTTTCCAGTAAACGGAGTATTGGTCATTTTACCTTTAAGACAAGACTGGCAAGTATCATAAGATGAAATTTCGAACAGATTCTCATATTCATCCTTATGTAACTTAGCTGGTCGTGTCGCATTGTTATGACCTAGTCTACAATGCTACAAGAAGGATTCGTTCATTTATGAACTACTCCTCTTGTGTGTGTTCTACATACTTTGAACTGTTGTTTGATTTAGAACGTATATGCCATTACATAACGTGCCTGATCCAATCAACTCTTGATTCAGGAAAATGTTCACAACATTATCCTCCAATACAGAATTATATCCTTCTTTAACTTAATAAAGAAAATGATGTAATGTCGTATATTAGGTTCGGTATTTAATGACATTTGTTCAGAATCAATGTATTTACCATTTGGTAATACAAGGTGATATATGCCAACTGACTTGGCTGCAACAATTGCACCATTCTCTAACATTTAGAAACTTATCACCCAATCTTAGTTCTCTACCTTTCTATAGACCATGTAACAAATTACATATGTGGGATCCTGATCCGGTATCACATACCCAGGACGTAGAGGATACTGAGAAATAGTTCTCGGTAATGAACACACCGGAAGAATATGCATCAACATGCCCATTCCTCTATTGGGTTGCGTAGGAATCTGGATATTCCCCTATTTCCTGCTCGGACTTATAACAATTATAAGATAGAGCGGAACCAATTTTCTCCAACTCAGTATAATAAGCAGGTTCAGTCAATGCATCCATTTTATTATCTTGATTAAGACGTGACATGGTCGCTACCAGGAGAGAGTGAAGAAAACACTCTGCGAAAGCTCTTGCAAGATCAGATTGGTTATTATTTTATCTAATCAGGATGGCTCCCACTGTTTTTATCAAATCTTCCTTAAAACCCTAAAAGTTAATACTAGCTAGGATTAATTACACCCTACAAGTTCGCCAATCTTTCGGCCAGGGCAGTGTCGGTACTTTGAGAGAGGTTCCCCGTGCTTTCGCACGGACCTTATTAAAATAAATCTCGTTTTCCTAGGAGTGTAACCACGTTAACACCTTTCTAGATACCTACTTGATCGGCTAATTGTAATGCATAAAACTCTCCCACGAGTAATAATTACTCGCAGTGGGTATCGGGATCCAACTAATTCATAGAAGGTATGCAATCTCATTGAAAATTTCAACACTTGAAATTCTCGATAATAGTTTTTACCCCTAGTAACTTATGACCATGACTATAATCAACATATTACAAGTACTAGTCAAGTTCTACCCGTCATTTCATGATTAATTAGACCCACTCACATGACCCTTGACTATAATCAACATAATCACATGAATGTCCTAATTAATCGCATTATATGCTGTGTAGGAAGACATCACTTAGCTACCGTACACTACACCTTAACTATGATCAACATACGCAGCACGAATACTAAGTACTCTGCTTCCTAAAATGACGGAGGGTTGCGTATGGTTTTTAAGAAAACCTTTAACGCTTTGAACTTGATATCGTTGTAGAATCAAATGGTTTTAAAAGGAGTGGCTTAAGCTCCGCATTTTGAAACTTGCTAAAAAGGCCGAGTAAGTTTCAAATTCGATTCTGCAACATCATTAGGTTTATTTTCTTTCATTAATCTCATTAATGAAGTCCCATCATTTAAGCTTCCTAAGCAACACAGATAAGAAACGAAAATATAACATATGCTTATGCCATCTGCATTCGCCACAGTGTCCCGTTATGCACCGTTAGGTTACTTAACTAACGGCATAGCAGGGCGGGACTAGCGCGGGTGCAGAACATAAGCAACGTTTATTATATATCACATATACAATATATCCATTCGTCTCAGAATTCTAAATGATCATATCACAGAAAATAAGCAGCGGAAAACATCATATGAAATATTGGATACACTAGGAATTTCGTGTTTTAAATTAATCCAGTATAAAACACGGATTCCACGGCCGCATTGAATAGCCAAACCCATATCTCTAGACCCCTACGAGAGCGGCAAGCAACCCTACCAATTCTAGAGTTAGGAGACCCGGTCTCGACTCCTCGAGATGGTCTCCCACTGGACCCTAGAACCTGGTTACTTGTGCTCCCCTCCTTGGGTCTATCCTAATACGGAAAAGTAAATAATATACATCAATAGTGACATCATCCTCAACCCGGAAATGCCCCAATAAAAGAATATTACATACAAGCTTTTACATGAATGAAAATTAAAAACTCTCATCTCACATAAAAACCCACGACTATTCAAAACACGAAGATCCAATATTACATATCACAGCAACACATAATATCACATGTCATCAACGTAAGTAAATATGCGTATTCAAATTATCGTTTACATATAGCAACGAAACCGGCAATACACCATATATTACACTTACGGTCACAGAAAAGAAAGTGAAAAACTACAACAATTGGAATCCGCAACCAGCTTAGACATCATAAACCCAATGTATCACATACTTTGGATTTCATGCCTAACCAAATGAATTCTTTAGATATCACATGCCTAACAATTATAAACTCCCCATTTTAGTCTCGATATTGAAAACACTTTTCAATAACATTTCGGGCAATTCAACAAGATTCCCGATAACCTGATCGAATGCTCGTCGGAAATATTAGTAGACGGCCGCACCCCCGATACCGTCGACGAAGTGCACTTAGGCGGAACACCACGGCCGTGAGCACCCGAACGGATACTTTTGGCAACGGGGTTCTCTTACAGTCACTTGGTCGGGGCTATGAGGCATGGCTATCCAGTAAGGTTACCCGGCGAGTATCCGCGTACGCTACGTAATTGCGATGGACTTTTGATCCACATCAAAATTCCGTGGCAACTGATCAAATGAGACTAAACTGCTAGATTTATAAAATTCAAACTAGTTATCACATAACTAATTATTGTGGATTCCAAATATTGTATCACAATCACAGATAGTTAGACGATGTTAAACTTTTTGATCGAATAAACAAACACCCAAAATTTATCAAAGAGCTCAACACTTGAGCGGAGTTTAAAAAGTACCCAGAACATGCCACAACACCTATGAACCATCCGTAGAAGGGCCGACCCATGCCTCACTCATGTCGCCGCGGAACTGCCATAAACCCTAGGGTATGACCGCTGTTCCGCGATCCAAAAAGTCGATTTTGGGTATCGATCTTCTAGAGGGTCCACAGAATCGCTTGCATGATTTTCTGAAGATTTTAAGCACGAAAAAAATCCAACTCTTGGAAAATTTCCAGCGAGGGAAAATATGCGTTATTGATATCCATTCGAACCTTTTAACGTCGTCTAAATAACCCGAATAGATGTTAGAATTACGACTACGAAACACTCCGAATTTCCTTTGCACAAAGTTAACATCACATGCAAATTTAGAAAAAACAAGCAACACCTGAAACACCAAAACCCATAGACTGGAACACAGAAAAAATTTGAAACCCAGAACCCTTTACAGGGCCGGCCAGCTCGGAATTAATGGTGATGTGGCCAGCCAAAAATCAGCCAACATGCTTCAAATTTTCATAGTGTTCATGTTATATCACATACAGTATTCTGCAGTTGCTAAAATTTTTTTTATAGGCCATTTAAAATTCGACAGAAACTAGGATTATATATCGGGTGTTTCAGAGTTGTTTCGGTTTCGTAATCTAACAAAAATCGTCTAATTCTCTAGCCTGGCTCTTATACCACTGTAGGTTCCCTAGCAAGACATCAAGGTTTCGGGAGGTATCGTCCATGCCGTTTTCAAATTTTTTCCGTACTAAAGAACCCTAATCCTAGAATCTTAACTAGAGATTTAGACGAACTAGCAATGTAAAAAACTTTACATCTAAGTGAATGGGGAATACAACCTTTGTAGACCGGCCCTTCACTTCTAAAGCTCCGTGTAGTAGTCCCTTCGCTCCAAGTAGTGAACACCCGAACTCTAGTAAGGGTTCACATGAAGAAATGAACAAACTTGCTCGAAGTCTTTGAGGCCGTAGATGATCTACGTCGAGGAGACTCAAGCTCATGCTATCTCTTCACTAATGGTAGATTAGTGAAGCAAACACGCTAAACTAAATGGCTAATATAATAGAGGATGATGAAGTAGGAATTGGGCTCACTTTAGATTTATTTTTCTCACAATATTTCACCACCTTGAGAAAAGCTAGAAAGTTTTCTCATGAGGAAGAAGAATATGAAGTGAAGATGAAAAATGAAAACTCATGAGGTGAGAATAGCAACCATGGGTGAGTTAGTGTCATACACTAACTCATATAGAGAATAAACCATGGCTAACAATAATGGTTAGATTAATAAATATCTACAAGTAAAACAAAGTTAGTGGACTAAGTCAATGGTTAGCATAAGCTTCTAGCCATGACTATTTTCCATCTAATTTTGATTAACTTGGATAAATTAAAACCCTAGGATTATTATAAGCATGGTATGAGTCTCATACACCCTGTTCCCCTCCGAATGGCGGCGCACAAGACTGCGATGTCCTGACGCTGAGATTCGAGGCAGATGCTATTTGGTTTTATCCGTCCACCTCTCCGAAGATACCAAGTTGATTTATGGCATCGTATATCGGAGGTTTAGACGGATGCGGCCGATGTAGCAGACTTCGTCAGATTCCCCTTCGCTTGAGGGGTTTTTGATCGTGAGGACGCTCTTCCCTACAGGCGCAAGCCCCTGCAGTTAATTACGCTACCGCGTCGCGGTAACAACTTTCTCCTTCTCCAGAATTTCACTTCGTGTCGTGTGTGTTTGTTTTGTTTGTGGTTTCCCGTGGATTGTATACGGAGACTGAGTAATGTCGTCGTCCGTAGGACGTGGATTAGTCCAAATCCGTATTTACTTAGATTTGGGTTTGGTGTTTTTAGTTTAAGGATGCATTAGTCGTGTTGCGGCTAAGATCAACTTAAACGTTCGTTAAGGATACGATAGTCCTGTTTGAGACTAAGATCAACTTAACGTGATAATCCATTTAATATCTGGCCATCGGGAATCGTCACCTCTCTAATGTCATTGAAGGATTACAACGGCAGATGTCAGAGGAGTTCGGAGATGTACCCTTGAACCAAGGTTGATTTGGAGTTTTATCGTTCATTTAAATGCTTAAGGATACGTTAGCCGTATTTGGGGCTAAGATCAACTTAAACGGGACCGTTTAGATCCGAAAAAGAGCATTTGGATGCTCTATTGTTCCAGTTTAGGGACGTGGTGGTCCACCACCAGTTTAGGGACGTTTCGGTCCGATATTAGTTTAAGGACGTTTCGGTCCAATATTAGTTTAAGGACGTTTCGGTCCACGAGTTTAAGGACCACGCAGTCCGTATTCATGTGTGGTCGTTGGGACCCGTCGCCTCTCTGATGTCGTTGAAGGATTACAACGATGGGTGTTAGAGGAGTTCGGAGATGTACCCTTGAACCGGTCGTAAATTGATTTAAGAGAGCAATCTTGCTCAATCAATTTAATTTGAGGACTTACGGCCATGATTGGGCTAAGTCCAGTTGAGAATATTCAACGTTTTTTTATCTTTGGCCTATTAGGCCTGTGTTAGGGCTTTGCCCATGCACAGCATTTTACTGCCTGTTAGATCTGCTAGGCCTTTCTAATTTGGGCCCTGTCCATTTATTTTTGATGCAGAGCATCTGTCTTTGCTTGGGCTCTGCCCTCTTTTAAAATAATGCAAAGCATTTAGTTCAGCCTGTTGGGTCTTTTTTAATTGGGCTAGGCCCTTCTGCAAATAATGCAATGCATTAATTATTTGGTAGTGGCTTGTCAGACGCTTTGCGCCAAATAATGAGCGCAAGCGCTCGTAGAAGCGACACGTGTCGCATTCTGGTGGGCGCAAGCGTAACAGCGCAGTGCGCTGTGTCAGTGCGCTGCGCTGTTGCGCTGCTGACACGTGGTGCTCCCTGGTGGCTTGCGCCAACAAAGGAGCGCAACAGTGCAATTTTTCAAGTGCAAAGCACTGTTTTATATTTTGATCTATTTTAAATCAAAGAAAAACAAGTTTTTCTTGTTTTCAAAGAACCAATGGTTCATAAGGAAGTGCAAGGCACTATTATTATTTATTTTTCTTTTTATTTAAGATTATTGATCTTGTTCTTAGATCAATAATCCGTTCATAAGAGAATTTTCTCTTTTTCCTAAAGGTTTTTACCTTTTCTTCTTTTGAAATTTCTTCAGAGTTTTCTCTGTATGAAGTTCTTAATCTCTCCCAAAAATGTTGATATCTTTGAATTGAGGTCTAGGGTCCTTTTTATAGTGCCCATAAATTAGTTAAATTTGTTAAAGAGATCTTTATCTGAGTGATTTGGGGAATTTTTCCCACCGTTGGATCTTTGATCCAAAGGCCTCTGTTTTTTCAGAAGAAAATCTTCTTGTTTTAACAAGAACAGAAAAGATTTCTTTAAATCTCCATTCTGTTTTGCGCAACTCCCCAGCGCGTGACACGTGTCGCGCAGCTCAGCGCTTGCGCAGCTGCGCAGACACGTGTCGCGCAGCGCAGCGCTTGCGCAGCTGCGCAGACACGTGTCGCGCAGCGCAGCTGTGCTTACGCAGCTGCGCAGACACGTGTCGCGCAGCGCTTGCGCAACTGTGCTTGCGCAACTGTGCTGACACGTGTCACGCGGCGCAGCGTTTGCGCAACCGAAACGTTGCTTCCTTTACTTTTTTGTTTTAAACAGAGCTTCGCTCTGATTGGGTGCGCTGCCTTGGGCGCTGTGCTGCCGTATCAGCTTTTGACACGCGGCGCATTGCGCGCGGCGCATGGGATTTGAAGCGTTGCTTCAAAATTTTGAATTTTTGAAATTCAAACAGAGCCTTGCTCTAATTGGGGGAAACACACCCATGTAGCATGTGGCATCTAGTATGACACAAAATAATGTAAATTAATATATATCACATATATACTAAGTGTACATAAGTGAGAAAAAGAAATGTTTAAGTGAGCTAATATTAGTTAATGTAATTCAATATATCACATATATAATTATACATTAAATTATTAAATCAACACTAGATTTAATAATCCAGCTATATCACATACAACCGACTAATATCATATGTATCAACTTATCGAATCAACGCTTGATCCGATAACCCAGCTATATCACATATAACCGACCGATATCACATAAATAGAATACGGTATCATATACACGTATTAATCTCGGTCCCGCACATATCACATATGTGCTCCTACTTCGTTTCGCATGAACCAGGAAACCTCTCTGTAGGACTCTAAAGACTCGTCAATACGCCGGCAGCAGGTGATGATCATATAAAACACCCATAAGCCGCAAGCGGTCTACTAAACTTAACGGCCACCCGGGTATTGAGCGATCAGAAGATCAACAAGCAAGCCTGCTCATACTCCTGCGAATCCAATCAGTAACACTACCGTACAGTCCGGTCTCTTCGTATGATATGTCGCATATCACAGCTTGGGGGTGGTATAACGTCAGACCCCAATAGCCTTGTTTCCTCCAATCAGAGCAAAGCTCTATTGAATTTTCAAATTTTGAAATGAAGCAGCGCTTCATAACAGCGCCAGCGCTGAGAGTCAAAGACTCTGAGGCAGCGCTCACGTGCAAAGCACATGAGCGCTAGCGCTAAGAGCGTTACAGCGCACCACGTGCAAAGCACGTGAGCGCTAGCGCTAAGAGCGCTGCACTCTAAGCAGCGCACCGCGTGCAAAGCACGTAAGCGCTAGCGCTAAGTGCGGTGCACTCTAAGCAGCGCACCACGTGCAAAGCACGAGAGCGCTAGCGCTAGAACTAAATGTTCCCAACCGTTGGATCAAAGATCCAACGAACATGATTAAAAATCATCAATTGACCAGAATAAAATTCTGTTAAGGAAACATTGCTCAGAATCTTTCCAAACAGGAAAGATTGTGCTCTGTAAATCAGAGCACCGTTGGATCAAAGATCCAATGGTGATTAAAAATCACCAAGATACAGAATAAATTCTGTATGGGAAAAGATTTCCCAATCTTGTTAAAAACAAGAAGATTGCCTTCTGTAAAACAGAACCCCCAGGATCAAAGATCCAATGGTGGGGAAATCCCCAAATCAATTAGAGAAAAGATCTCTTCAACTGATTCAACAAATCAGCTTGCCCTATATAAAGGCCCCAAGACTTCAAATCTCATAGAGAGGACCCCCCACAAACTTTGAGAAAGTTAAGAGAGAAGAACAAGCTCTCGGCAGAAGAAGAAAATTTTCTTCAAGATAAAAAAAGAACAGAGAGATGAAATCATCTCATATAAAAAGAAGAATTTACTTCTTTTTCTAAGATCATAGATCTGTAGGACCAAGGTCTTTCACAACAGAGATCAAAGTATCTCATCATAAAAAATAAGAGGAAGAACTTAATCTTCTTCAGATCATAGATTTATAAGACAAATTGTCTTTCACAAAAGAGATCATAACATTATAAAGGGGGGGGAGAATAATTCAATTCTCTTAGGATCACAGATCGATAAAGGTGAAGCCTTTCACCAAGAACATAAGTGATTGAAACATCTCCTATAAAATAAGAACTTTGTTCTTAGATCTATGAGACAAAGTCTCTTATAAGAGAGAATTTAATTCTCAGAAAGAAGAGCCTCAGCGCTCCAAATCTAGCGCATAGCGCTGCAGAGCCTTAGCGCTCCAAATTTAAAGAAGCGCAATGCGCTCATTGACTGGCTGTTCAGTTGATAAAACTGCACATTTAATATGACATTTTTCCTACTATTTCTATATAGTAAAAGGTGTTTATTATAAATATGACACATATGAAGGTTTATTTGCAAAAATACTATTTTCATGTGTTTATATATTATAATTATCATTATGTAGGAAAAAGTAAGCATATAATATCCATGTAACATTTGGCCCATTTAACTATGCTTACCTTGTAAGTCCATGTCACGCACCCCACGAACTTGCGGGGAGGCAGAATATATGAAAAACGATTATCAAAGCTTCGTAACATGGACTTGAGCGCATGAATCGTATCTAAACCGTTACTAGCAAACTACGAGAGGTTTAACTACTCTGATTCGAAGTTATACCTCACGTCACATGTCCTTCGGGTCTTCATTGCTGTCCTCCACTCCTCGTAGGCTCCTTGGAACATCGGCCCCTCAACGGCCTCCTCGAGTCAAAGACGATCCACCCGAGAGCTCCTACTACGCCAAGCTTGATCTCTAACTTGAGATAACTAGGTTGCTCAAAGTGCTAATCTAAGCTACCTAGGTGATACAGAGTGAGGTTATGGATATATTAGTCTATCTAATCCTTGAACTCAACATATGAAAGGGGAGGATTAGGGTTTCAAGAGAGAGATTGAGGAGAGAGAAGGTGAGCATAAGAATGAATGAAAAAGCTTCTCACTTCTAATATATTATGAAGCATAAGAAAATCAAAAAGAATAAATCAAAATGCATTATCATCATGCTTCATTAAATATATGCAATGAATCATCAAGTGAGTCATTAAGCAATAAATGCTTCATTAACTCACTTGAATGATTCATCTAAGTGAGTCACAAATTCATTAAATGCTAATGCCATCTTACCCTCCATGTCATCATCCATCTAGAAGCTTCCCGACAAATTACGAAAACGCCCCTCCTATCCGTGAAAACACTGAAAAACTTTAGACTGTATAAATCCAATAACCCGATACTAGAATCTGTTTTAAACCAAAGCCGGCTAGTAAAAACTGTCCGAACGTCGTACGTGCGTTTAAACACGTATGCGTCCGAACCCTTGTCGTAAAACCATACGACCTCTATATCGTTTTGCCTGGAGCAGGGAAACTCTCTGTGTGGGACTCTAAAGACTCGACACTACGCTGGTAGTGGGTTTAACCACAGACCGCAAGCGGCACTAGCTGTACGTAACGGTCCTCAGGTAGATGTCGATAAGATGGCTGATGAGGAAAATCATCTTGCTTCCTACTGAGCCTGTCCGTGACAATATCCACGCAGTCCGGTCTGTTCGTCTAAGAGTATCGCATGTATGGTCTAGGGAGGTGGAGAACGTCAGACCCCTAATAACCGTACAAGTCGTGCCGGTATGGCTCATGACCATTTGAGAATCTACTGATCAGGCCACCAGTAATTCTCCATTAGCCCTGGCCAGGGACTTATGGTAATGACCAACCAATCACTGTGCGATATCAACTCCCTATACCGGGAGAGACGAATCCCTAACAGTCACTCACTGCCTCCATATGGCTCGGGACTGTGCCCAACTAAAACCTGTTTGCACGACTCCTTTGAGCCGTGGTAGGGTAGTAATCAAAGCACAGTGGGAACTCACACGAGACAAATGACGACCCTAAGTCAACAGACTATCTGCACACATGTCACCTGAGAGCTGCTATCTGACGTTAGGTATAATACCATCCAGTCAGTTCTCCTGCGAGTCCTGTCCGGTGTACCTGTAACCTAACGAGCACCTGTATACTATCTCCAGTACGACGTACCGATGGCTGTGGGACAGACCATCTCCCCAACTGGGATGAGAAGCGTACACACTAGTCTACTCTGGAGTATCGATGCCCTGTCTCGATAATCCTACGACTAGGGACAAGTATAAGATGTTGCTTATAGACTACCCAGCCCCCACTAGTGTGATTGCCATCACAACGCTGGTAATCAAGCAAAGAACCTATGGGCTCTACTAATTTGTATAAGTGATACGTTACAAGAAACATATACACATATTGAAGTAGACACAAACCAAGTAGCATACTACCATTTTTAGCAAGACTGTATATACAACTGTGAATATCCCAAGCTTCCATTAAGTAATATATAACCTAGTATGATACAATAATGGCCCCTACGGCATATACACTAACATACCTTATTAAATACCTTCGACCAATTCTTAAAACTATAATATCATGACAAATGGTTAAGTTAATATCTCAATTAAAACAAATTCTACTAATATTATTTATTGAGTTATTGTGCAGAATTTTCAGGACTGAAATCAAGGAAATCAAAGTTGGTGAAACAAACCTGCCTAAATAAGAAAGTAAACTAAAGAAATCAATTCTGGCAGTAACGTAGAAAAGATTTTCAGTTTTCAGATATTCAAAAGATCAACACGTGTCATTAAGATGAAGTCCCAGAACAACGAACCAGGGATCTTAACCACTGGTTTCCATATTAGGAAACTAGGGCAGTTAGGGCATGAGATTTTTTCTGTTGGGATCTTAACCACTGGTTTCCATATTAAGTAACTAGGGTAGTTAGGGCATGAGATTTTTTCTGTTGGGATCTTAGCCACTGGTTTCCATATTAGGAAACTAGGGTTCTGACTCTGGGACTATAAATAAGGACCGGGAGCCTCTTGGGAAATTTATCAAGCTGAAGAGATCACGAAGTCCACGACAGGCTCACGCATCCAGGCTGATCATCAATTGTTCATCTACCTCCTTAGAAGAGATCGAGAAGCAAACTAGCATTTTGTAATCATTTTCTAAGGGAATAAAGTGTAAATGATTTTTATTGATTAATAAAGGGAGTAGTTTTCTTATTCTATCTCTTTATAGTTTTTAATATGATTTCTCTCTCCATCTCTTCTTCTCCCAACATGCGCGAGTAATTCTCTGCTTGTTAGGGTTCGTGGGATTAGGGTAGGTTAATGGATGATGAAAATCCTTAAACTCTTTTTAAGTCCTATAATGTTTATAAACTTTATCAAAAGAATGGTTAACATCCTAATTGGGCGCGCTATCAATTCATTGATAACCGTGACCACGATTAGAGGTTAAATTAACTATTGTTTTGGTAAAGGCTTCATATGAACGGAGTTCCATGTCGAGATAGGGGTTAAGAGTGGGAACCCTAATCTACATGCATCACTGTAACACCCGAGTTCACTTATACCAATTCCATTTTCTGTATTTACCTATCCATGGTCTTTTCTTAATTTAGCGTGTTTGGGTGCGAATGGTATTTTACATATTACTTTACATTCGACCCGACCCGTTTGCTTGAACTTGTTTGATTCTTATTCATAGATTACCTTGACTTATTGCATGGACACGTGCATCTCATGTTTAATACATACTGGTAGTTTATCTAATATTGCATCTTTTATCATATAACATTTTGAGTCACATAAAATATTTTAAAAATACATTGCATGGCCTGCTTGATACCCCTAATCCTGTGGTAGCGTCCCGGCATCTTGTTCTCATCCCGTTCAGTGAAACGGACGTGTTGGATAGCTACGCGCACGTACGTGCATCCGTTCTTGGGGGTACGCTTTTTCGTTACCTGAGTACTTGTTTTAAAGTTCGGACTTCGCATATATTTTTAATATTTTTAATCTAAATTTTTAGACCCGACCCGGGCATGTTTTGGAGTGAGTTTGTATTTGCCAAAATCTCAAAACGGGTTAATATTATAATATTATAATCTTATTTTCCTATTAACGTTTCTTTAACTAAAAATATTCAAATATAATTTCCTTTAACCACTCAGTTATCGCTCTCTCTCTCTCCCTCTACATAAATATATTTCTTTACCTAACATATATTTTTTAACCTGAGTTCACATGCACGTATCTTTCTCTCTCCTTTATTTTTTTATTCTTTTTTTTAAAACCCAGTCTCTCTTCCTCACCTCTCTCTTTTTCTTTCTCCCGCCGAAAAACCAAAACCCTTCCCTGCGACCCAACCCCGCTCGCTCTCGCCACATCTTGCCGTCGCTGCCTCCGCCACCTCGTCGTCGCCTCCACACCCTCGTCCACTCCTCGACCTCCTCTCCTCGCTCACCTCTTCTCCCCGGCACGAGGACCCAAGAACCCACGACCACGACACCCATCGTTCGTCGTCATTCTTGCCGCCGAGGACTTCACCGTCGCCGTCACGCTCATACCTACGACCTCTCCTCCTCTCCTCAACCACCTCATCACCTTCCTCTCCCTTCCATTCCCGACAAACCCGACCACTGCAACCCATACCCACGCCCGTCGCCTGCACACCTCGTCGCCAACCCCACCGCCGACTTCACCCCTTATCTCCCTCACCCTCGTCGGCCTCCCTCGTCACCAGGACTCTACCTCCTCACCAAACTCCCTGCAACCTAACCCATCACCGCACGCCCAACCCCCCAGCCTCGACCTCGTCGTCGTCGTCGCCCAGTTGTCGTCGTCGACCGTCCCTCACCGTCGACGCCTTCTTCCCCCTCTCTCCTCTCTCCTCCCCAAATATCTCGAGCTTATCCCTTGCACAGAACCCCGACCCGACATCAAAAACCCCGGTTACCCACTGCCTTGCCGTCGATCTCACGTCGTCGATCCATCGTCGACGTCTCCCTTGCCCCGTCTCTGTCCCCGGAGCAACAAACCCCAAAGAACAGCCTTCTCCCTCTTCTTCTACTTCTTCTTCTTCTTTTTCTTCTTTTCTCCTTCGTCTTCTTTTCGTGATTTCTTGGATTCACGTGTTTTCGATCACCACCGGAGCCATGCTCGCCACCGCTGATCCGAGCGACCCAGTGGACGTTCCCTACCTACGCGGTTACATTCTTGCATTTCCTGGTTCTGTCCTGTATTGTGTGCGTGCAAAGTGTTCGACGTAATGCCCCAATGGAGTTTTCCGTCGTTTTCTCGCATTCTTGCCGCGTGTCGTGCATCTGTGGATCCCCGAGGCAAGTGAAACTTGCTACATGCTATCTATATGTTTTATAACTATTTATCTGAATATTAAACTTATAGATCAAATCTATAGGCACGTGTTCCAAGTTAACGATTTGATGTTCCGTTTATATATTTTAGATTCAGAACTTGAAACTTACCCGTTGCGTTTTAGTTTACTATACTTAGTAACCACATCTGTATGTTAAATCATATGTTAACTATTTCCATAGTCTATGGTACCCTTTATAGTTTTACCCTCACAGACGACCGTTTGCATACATCTAGCCTGATTTATATTCAATTGCATCTCTAGATTATTTAGTAGATATTAACATGATTTTAACATCCATATTTTCTATAATGCATTCATGTAATGTTGAAACCATCCCTTAAACTCAAACTGATAACCGTACATCCAAGTAGTCTAATCTGCACCTATTTGCTTATCATATTATATGTTCCAGCTTATTGTTCTATTAGTACACATGCTTGTGATGTATACACATGCTTATGCTAGTTTGATTATGAGCACCCACATGACATCTTGTGCACCCTGATATGACCTAGTTCACCTATTACTTGACACGACATGGTACCGTACAACTCTTGACATAACATGACACCTTTATATATTACCTGGCTTGACCTGTTGTACCATGGTCTTACTTGTTACCTGATCTTGTGTCTAATGCCAACAAACCTGACCTGCTGTCCTTACGGACCGTTCCTGTTGTCTATCCAGACAAACTTGTACCTGCCTGATCCTGTGTTGGCATTAGCTCTAGATTATTTAATACATGACTTGAACACATATAACTTAGGGGTATGAGGAAATCAATGATGAAACCTGACTTGTAACTCGACAGTTGCTTGCTTATACCGATCAGTTTTAGAGGCTAGGCCAGCCTTGGGATGATGATGCTGACATCGTTCGTCTTTACATATTTCCTGTTTTAGTGCCTAGCGGCATGTCTCGGTTTCAGCCCGAGAGTCTTAGACCGTGGTCTCGGGCATGCACGGGATACTATTGAGTTACATCGATGATTCATCAAATTGATTTCAAAGACGTGAGAGTATTTAACCCAATAGACCACTTTAGATTACTCACTGCACACTACCTATCACTGCCCTGATTTATATTGCTGTTACACTTGCTTTACCTTTTATGATTATACCTGCATGGCTTGCTACCCTGTTTATATATTATTGCTTGATGTTATGATGCGCTGACGTCTGGGTTTTGCATGGCCCAGATCCTTTACCTTTGTTGCAGACTGATCAGGAGTATTGCCGCTGTTAGACCAAGCGGTGAAGATCCTATCGGTATGCGGTTTTACTTTCCAGGTGGTTCATTTATTGTATCTTTTGCTTCCGCATATTATCATTTCTTGACTCATTTATTCTGGCTCATGGACATGTACTAGATAGTTTAGTCTACTTTCCTGTTCTTGATATCTCTACAGCCGTAATGCGACTGTGGAAGGATTTTTCCTATCCACAGGTAGCATGGTTGGCTATGTCACACACCTATTTTAGCATACTCTTGGAAGCGGGGCGTGACAATCACCGTCGTTCTAGTTTTAAATCTATTAAAGGATAAAAAATAGTAATTTTTAATTAATCATCCATAACTACTAAATCCCAATGAACCCTACAAGCCCCCTTTTAATATTAAACTTACATCCGTAGTTAATCTAGATCTATATTTTGCATCCGTGATTAACGTAGATCTAGAAACTATTTCCACTATTCTTTATTCCTCTATTCTTCCTCTTTTTCAACACGTCTAAAGTAAGAATAAAAGATTCAACGTTTCCCTGAGGACGACCCGTACTCACCTCGGTCTAGCTACGCGTGACACTGTTCTGATTGCTGTTAACTATATATAAAAAAAGACAATCAAATGGCGTCGTTGCCGGCGATACGTGCGTAATTTATTTTTCTTACTATTCGTGTTGAATTCTTATTCGATCTATATCATAAAAATAAACAAAACTGCAAATTGTATATTTAACGATTATTGTGTGAATTTTTGCGAGGGAATCTGAAGTCACAGACTTGAGGAAACAGAGATTAAGAGACATTCATCAAGATCCAGAGGAGAAAGGGAGGCCACGTAGCAAAAATATTCATTAGATCTTCCTAGTCGGTGGCGGAACTGCGGCGCAAAGAGCCTATTAGCGGCGGAACCGCAGCTCATTAGGGGATTTAGGGTTTCAAACTTTTCTGGTATCTTCTCTATATTTTACCACCCTTCCTTGGCCCTACAAATCACAAAACAAGCATCTGCATCTGTAGGGTTGCTAGGCACACGCACAAGGGTCTACGACGCATCAACCATGCCCGATTAAAAATTTAGCCGTGCCGAACAACCCAAAGCCGGATCTTTAAACTAGAGTTTATGCGAAAACTAGCATGTTAAACACTTTAACACTAAGTGAGAAGGATTACAACCTTTGTAGATCTGGTCCTTCACTTCTTAAGCTCCGTGTTGAAGTCCCTTCGCTGCGATCATCGTGTTCCGGACTCTCGAGAGGCTCCGCGAAGAGAAAGATGCAAGCTTGCTTTCGATCTTCGATAACAAAGATGATCTACCTTGAAGTTTCATTAACACAAGCTAACACTCACTAAATGAAGTGAACACTCTCATCTAAAGGGTAAGGATAGATGAGAATGATGAAGCAGGATTTTTGCTCTCTTTTATTTTCATTTACTCACTCATTTTTCATCACTTGGAAAAAAGCTAGTAAGCTTTTTCCATGAAAGAAAGAAGAAGGAAGAAGATGAATGAATCAATTAGAATCCTTTTGTGATGAATAAAGCAAAGGAGATAATGATGAATAATGCAACCATGGTTGACTAAACCATTGTAGAGACTTAACTAGGGCTAGGGTTTGGGTTAGGTCAAGGAATGAGTCATAACAAAATATCTTTTACAAAACAAAACAAAACCTTCTAGAATCATCTAGAAAGCTTTAACCAAAATCAAGCCCTAATCTTGTTTAATCTCTACTAAACATGTTGCATTAGTTATCATATCATGTTACAATATTATATATCACATATATAATATTTATTGTAACCAAATAAAATAATACAATTAACATATATCGCATATATATCAATGTATTACCCGAGTGAGAAAAAGAATTTTTTAGTGAGCTAATATTAGTTAATGTAATTTAATATATCATATATATTATTATACATTAAATTATCGAATCAACACTTGATCCGACAATCTGACTATATCGCATATAACCGACTAATATTTATCCGTACCGATTCATCGAATCAACACTTGATCCGATGACCCGGCTGATATCATATATCGCCAGAATAGAATATGGTATCTCATATCGCATTATCCTCGGTCCCTCACATATCACATATGTGCCCCTACTCCGTTTTGCCTGAGCCAAGAAACCTCTGTGTAGGACTCTAAAGAATCGTCAATACGCCGGTAGTAGGTGATGATCATATCAAACACCTACAAACTGCAAGCGGTCAGCTAAACGTAACAGCCACCCAGGTATTGAGCGCTCAGAAGATCAACAAGCAAGCCTGTACATTCTCCTATGAATCCAATCAGTAACACTCCCGTACAGTCCGGTCTCATCGTCTGATATGTCGCATATCTCGCCTAGGGGTGGTAAACGTCAGACCCCAGTAGCTTGATAAGTCATGTCGATATGAGGTTTATAACAGTTCGAGAAACTACTGATAGCACTTACCAGTAAATCTCTGCAACCCCGGCCAGGGATTTCCGGTTATAGCCAATCGAATACAGCACAACATCAACTCCCTATACCGGGAGAGACGAATCCCCTCCTATCGCTCATTGCCTCCATGTGATTCGGGACTGTACCCAAAAGCCACCTTTTTGCATGCCCTCTTGGACGTGGTATGATGGAAATCAAAGCACAGTGGGAATCACACAAGACTCTATGACGATCTCGGGTCAACAGACTACTCTGTACCAGTGTCACCGGAGAACTGCCATCTAACGTGAGGTATAATACCATCTGGGAGTTCTCGGCGAGTCCGTCCAGTGTACCCAGTCTCTACTGAGCACCCGTACACCATCCTTGATGTCAAACACCGATGGCTATGGGATCATCCATCGCCCATCATATGGGTCAAGATGCGTATACGCTAGTCTACTCTGGTGTATCGATGCCCTGTCTCGATACACCCTCGACTAGGAACAGTTATAGGATGTACTCGTCGACTACCGTGGCCCCACTAGTATGATCTCATCATAGTCCCAGTAGTTAAGTACATATCCTAAGGGCTTTATCAACATGTAACATAGAGACAATCAGAGTACATGTTAAGATAAAGTACAACCAGATATCGTACTATCATGTCGAGCAAGAAAGTCCTCCCTATATGTGTCCAAGCATCCATTACAATATACATCGTATGTACAGTAATGGCCTCTAGGGCATACATATAACTAACAATCTTCCACTTGCACTAGGGCCATCTGTTGTGGTATCACATACCCAACAATTAGCTGTGGTTGAAGTATCTCATACTCAACCATCCCATAAAAGTCTCTACTGGGAAAAAGGCCTTTGTGAGTGGATCCGCGCTGTTGTCCTCTGTGTCTACTCTCCTAATCTCGATCTTCCTGGAGATCAACCATCTCCATGATCAGGTGATACTGCCTAAGAATTATATCTGGATTTCTGATGGGACAGTAGTTCCTTGGCTAAAGCCACAACTCCATTGTCTCACAATGGTAGGAACGAAGTTCATCTCATGAACTTATATATATCCAGGCTGCCTCTTTGGTAGCATCCTTGGTAACGATGTATCTTGCCTTTAATCGTCTAGTATGTCACGGTATCTAGCTTGGAACTCTTCCAACATACCGTCCCTCCACTGAGGGTAAAGACAATGCCTGCGACTGACATTCAGTCGTCCTTATCACCCTGGAACCTTTCCAGTGATTTTCCCAGGATCGATTGATACCATCTCACTACAACTAGTGAGTATCCTAACATCCAATTAGATCTATCTCATAGATCCAAAACCCAGGATTTAGGAGGTATCATTTTGATCCTATATGGAGAATCCTTGTGATAAGCGGAGATTGACCGAGCGTAGCATAGGAAACTCCTTCCCTATCAAGAGTATGTCATCCACGTACTCTACGAGGATCACCACCATACTCTCTACTACCTTTTTGTATATACAAGATTCATCTACCATTTTGATGAAGTCAAACTCTTTGACTACCACATCAAAACAGACGTTCCAACTCCGAGATGCCTGCTTTATCATATAAAACATATTGCACACGTTTCCGCTGCTCCCACTGTCTACGAAGCCCTTTGGCTGTGTACTTATAGACGCTCTCTTCCAAATCATCATTTAGAAAAGCTGTCATGACACCCAACCGCCAGATATCGTAGTCATGGTATGTAGCCGTGGCAAGTAGGATCTGGATGGACTTAAGCATAGCTTTGAAAGTCTCAACTTTTCCATGTATACCAAGTAATCTTCTCAAGATATACTTGCTCCTGATGGGGATTTAACCCTTCAGATAGAGCAACCAAAGTCCATACTTTGTTGGTGTATAAGGATTCCATCTCAGATCGATAAGCATCCAGCCATTCTTACAGAGTCCCACTCCTGATGGCCAGCCCGAAACTAGTTGGGTCATCATCTCATGATGCAATCCTCGCTCCCACTGTCATAGAGAAACCGAAGTATCTCTCAGGTGGGTGAGGAACCCTACTAGATCGGCAGAGAGGCTGAGGTTCGTTGGTTACTATTGAATCCTTTGGTTCTACCAAATCATCTGTTGTAGTTTGTATAGCTGTAACTCCTTCCAGTTCTACCTCATGACCACTAATTTCTTCACAAGAAATTCCCTTTCACAATGGTGGCATGCTGAGAAACAAAATATCTTTTGTTACTCGGTTAGGTAGAAGATATTCCCTTGTGTATGCTTGGGATGTCCAACAAACTTCCACAGATCTGACTTTGCCTCGAGTTTGTCCGGATTTTGCTTTTTAGACATAGGCCGGACAACCCCAAATCTTAACAAACTTAAGATATGGGCTCTTCCCTTTCCATATCACATATGAAGTGGTAAGCAACTGATTTGATTTGAACCCTATTCAATAGGTATGCAGCTTCTCAAGCGCATAACTCCCAAAAGGAAATAGGAAACCCGGTAGTACTCATCATAGAGCACACCATATCACATGGGGTGCTATTGCTCCGCCCCGATATACCATCGTGCTATGGCGTATACGGAGGAGTAATGCCGAAAGAGAATCTCATTCTCCTTTATAATAATCCAGGAATTCCGTGCTCAAATATTCTCCTCCTTGATCTCATCAAAGGACATAATACTTATACCCGTTGTTGGTTCTCTACTTCTAATTTATATTCTGTGAATATCTCAAAAGCTTCGGACTTGTGTTTCAACAGGAATATATGTCTAAATCTTGAGAGATCATCATAGAATGTAATGAAGTACAAAGAACCGGTCTTGGCATTTGTAGACAGGGGACCTTCATACATCAGCATGTATCAATCCCAAGTGTTCACTAACTCTTTCTCTGTTTCCAATAAACAGAGCTGTGGTCATCTTATCTCTGTGACATGACCGGCAAGTTTCACAAAATGTAAATTCAAACTTATTTAAATATGCATCTATATGTAACTTCAGCTAGTCGGTTCGCATTGATATGACCTAGTCTACAATGACTCAAGAAGGATTCGTTCATTTCTGAACTCTTCCTCTTGTGTGTGTTCCGTATATTAAGAACTGTAGTTTGATTTAGAATGTCTATGCTTTTAGATAACGTACCTGAACCGATCAACTTTTGATATAGGAAATGTTCAAAACATTATCCAACAATACAAAATTATATCCTTTCTTTACTAATAAAGAGACTGATATGATGTTGTATATCAGGTTCGGTATCTAATAACATTCGTTCAAAATCAATGTATTCTGGTAATACAGGGTGATAGTGACCAACAGACTTGGCTGCAACACTTGCACTGTTTTCCGTCTCATGAAACTTATCACCCGTTCTCAGTTCTCTACCTATCTGTAGCCCATGTAACAGATTACATATGCGTGATCCTGATTCGGTATCTCATACCCAGGACGTAAAGGATACTGAGAAACAGTTCTATGTAATGAACACACCCGAAGATGATGCATCAGCATGCACTTTCTTCGTTTGAGCGGCACGGGAATTCTGGTAATCCCTATTTCCTGCTCTGTCTTATAACAATTATAAGTTGGAGCGAGACCAACGTTCCCCAGCTCAGGATAACAAGCGGGTTCGGTCAATATATCCATATTATTATCTTGATTAAGGCGTGATATGGTCTCTACCTGGAGAGAGAGAGAAGAAAACACTCAGCGTATGCTCTTGCAAAATTAGATTGGTTATCTAATATATCTAATCAGGATGTCTCCCACTGTTTTAGTCAAATCTTCCTTCAAACCCTAAAAGGAAAGACTAGCCGGGATTAATTACACGCTACAAGTTCGCCAATCTTTCAGCCAGGCCAGTGCTGGTACTTTGAGGGAGGTTCCCCGTGCTTTCGCACGAACCTAATTATAGTAAATCTCGTTTTCCCAAAGGCATAACCCCGTTAAAACCTTTCTAGACACCTACTTGATCGGCTAATTGTAATGTGTAAAACTCTCCCAGGAGTAACTCTTACTCGCAGCGGGTATCGGGATCCAACTATCTCATAGAAGGTATGCAATCTCATTGCAAATTTCAACACTTGAAATTCCCGATGATATTTTGCCCCTAGCAGCTATATGACCTTAACATAGTTAACAAATCATAAGTGCTAGTCAAGTTCAACCCGTCATTTCCCGATTGAATTAAACCTACCCGCACGACTCTTAACATAGTCAACAAAGTCGCACGACTACCCTAATCCAATCGCATCATATGCTTATACAGATAAGCACTAATTAGCTACCGCACACTACGCCTTAACATAGTTAACAAACGTAGCACGAATACTAACTAGTACTTATCTGAAATGACGGAGGGCTACGACAGGTTTTCAAGAAAACCTTTTGCGTAATGAACTTGATATCGTTGTAGAATCGAGTGATTTTAAATGGAGTGTTTTTTAGGCTTTTCTAGTTTTGCTAAAGGGGTCACTCCCGGTGAAGGGATCGTCGGCCCTTTCCTCATCGAATAAGGTGCATGGTATATCATATATACCACTATGCAAAGCAAGAACTATAGAAGCAATCAAAAGACAAACCGAGTTTGTAGCATCTGCTAGTTTCACTAAAGAGGTCACTCCCGGTGAAGAGATCTCGGCTCTTTCCTTATCGAATAAGGTGCTGGATGTTCTACAAGGAACACCGCTATGAAAAGCAAGAACTAGAGCTACCAGTTTTTAAACAAGTTTCTACAACATCTTTAGGTTTCTTTTATTTCATTAATCTCATTAATGAAGTCCCATTTTATTATGCTTCACAAGCATCACATTTGAAACGAAATCTGCAATATAACATATATCTCATATATATAATATAAACATTCGTCTCAGGCAGTAATATGATCTCATCACAGAACATTGCAGTAGAAGAACATATATGAAATATTGGATATACTAGGACGTCCGTGTTTTAATACGAGCCTGTATAAAACACGGATTCCACGGTCGCAATGAATAGCCAAACCCACATCCCTAGACCCCTACGAGAGCGGCAAGCAACTCTGCCAATTCTAGGGTTAGGAGACCCGGTCTTGACTCCTCGAGATGGTCTCCCACTGGACCCTAGAACCCGGTTACTTGTGCTCCCCGCCTTGGGTCTACCTAATGCGGAAAAGTAAATAATATGCAACGGTGACATCATCCTCAGCCCGGAAGTGCCCTAATAAAAGAATATTACATACAAATAAATTTTACATGAATGAAAAAGAAAAACTCTCATCTCACATAAAACCCCCGGCTATTCAGAACGCGACGATCCAATATAACATATCACAGCAACACATAATATCTCATATCATCAACGTAAGCAAGTATGCGTATCCCGATTGTCGTTGATGTATAGCAATAAAGCCGGCGATACACCACATACTACGCTTACGGTCACAGAAAAAAAGTGTAAAACTACAACAGTTGGAATCCGCAACCTCATTAGACATCACATGCCTAACCAAATGAATTCCTTAGACATCGCATGCCTAACAATTATAAACCCCGCATTTTAGTCTCTTTATCGAAAACTCTTTCCAATATCAAGTCGGCAATTCAACAAGATTCCCAACATTCTGATCGAATGCTGGTCGCAAACTTTACTAGACGGCCGCACCCCCGGATGCCGTCGGCGAAGTGCACTAAGGCGGAACACCGCTGCCGCGAGCACCCGAACGGATGCTTTTGGTGACGGTGTTCTCCTATAGTCACTTAGTCGGGGCTATGGGGCGTGGCTGTCTATTAAGTTTACCCGGCGAGTATCCGCGTACGCTACGTGATTGCGACGGACTTTTGATCACATCAAAATTCCGTGGCAACCGATCAATTGAGACTAAACTGCTATGTTTATAACATTCAAATTAGTTATCTCATAACTACCTGTGGATTCCAAATATTGTATCACATTCCAGATAAAAAGACAGTTTTTAACTTTCCGATCGAATAATCAAACACCCAAGATTTCCCCAATATATCTCAACATTTGAAATCAGTTTATAAAACATCCATCACATGCCACAGTACCAATGGTCCAGCCGTAGAAGGGTCAAGCCAACGCCTCACATGTGGCACGCCGTACTGCCCCAAACCCTATGGTTCAGAGGCAGTTCAAGACGGTCACATAATCGCGTTAAGGTTTGTTGTCTTCTAGAGGGTCCACCATGTTACTTGCACGACTTAGAAAGTTTCAAGCTCGAGAAAAATTCCAACTTTTGAAAATTTTCTGACAGGGGAAAAAGTGAGTTATTGATATCCGTTCGAACTTTGTAACAGTTTCTAAAATTATCCGGAAAAAACTAAACGAAGTTAAATTATCCGATCGAATCAACGAGTCCCCAATACAACCCTAGAAAACTCAACACTTGAGTGGAATTAAAAAATCCCCAGAACAAAATGACAAGAAAGGACCTAACAATAAAAATATGAAGTTTCAGGGACTAATTCGAAACTTTGGTCGCGGAACCGCCGCCAAACCCTTGGTTTGGCCGCGGATCCGCTGTCAAATGAGCGACTTAGTTAACCGTACTTCACAGTAATTCTTAGTGTTTCCTTCTTGTTTTTCTGAGCATTTTTAATTCATAAAAAATCACATTTTTGAAAAATGTCCAGAGAGGGGTAAACATCGGGGTTTACGGGTTCGATCGGACTTTAAACTTCGCTCAGACTTCGCCTAAAGCTCTAGCTTGGCTCTGATACCACTGTAGAGTTGCTAGGCACACGCACAAGGGTCTACGAGGCATCAACCATGCCCGATTAAAAATTTAGCCGTGCTGAATAACCCAAAGCCGGATCTTTAAACTAGATTTTATGCGAAAACTAGCATGTTAAACACTTTAACACTAAGTGAGAGGGATTACAATCTTTGTAGATCCGGTCCTTCACTTCTTAAGCTCCGTGTTGAAGTCCCTTCGCTGCGATCATCGTGTTCCGGACTCTCGAGAGGCTCCGCGAAGAGAAAGATGCAAGCTTGCTTCCGATCTTCGATAACAAAGATGATCTACCTTGAAGTTTCATTAACACAAACTAACACTCACTAAATGAAGTGAACACTCTCATCTAAATGGCAAGGATAGATGAGAATGATGAAGTAGGATTTTTGCTCTCTTTTATTTTCATTTACTCACTCATTTTTCATCACTTGGAAAAAAGTTAGTAAGCTTTTTCCATGAAAGAAAGAAGAAGGAAGAAGATGAATGAATCAATTAGAATCCTTTTGTGATGAATAAAGCAAAGGAGATAATGATGAATAATGCAACCATGGTTGACTAAACCATTGTAGAGACTTAACTAGGGCTAGGGTTTGGGTTAGGTCAAGGAATGAGTCATAACAAAATATCTTTCACAAAACAAAACTAAACCTTCTAGAATCATCTAGAAAGCTTTAACCCAAATCAAACCCTAATCTTGTTTAATCTCTACTAAACATGTTGCATTAGTTATCATATCATGTTACAATATTATATATCACATATATAATATTTATTGTAACCAAATAAAATAATACAATTAACATATATCGCATATATATCAATGTATTACCCGAGTGAGAAAAAGAATCTTTTAGTGAGCTAATATTAGTTAATATAATTTAATATATCATATATATTATTATACATTAAATTATCGAATCAACACTTGATCCGACAATCCGGCTATATCGCATATAACCGACTAATATTTATCCGTACCGATTCATCGAATCAACACTTGATCCGATGACCCGGCTGATATCATATATCGCGAGAATAGAATAAGGTATCTCATATCGCATTATCCTCGGTCCCACACATATCACATATGTGCCCCTACTCCGTTTTGCCTGAGCCAAGAAACCTCTGTGTAGGACTCTAAAGAATCGTCAATACGCCGGCAGTAGGTGATGATCATATCAAACACCTATAAGCTGCAAGCGGTCAGCTAAACGTAACAGCCACCCAGGTATTGAGCGCTCAGAAGATCAATAAGCAAGCCTGTACATTCTCCTGTGAATCCAATCAGTAACACTCCCGTACAGTCCGGTCTCGTCGTCTGATATGTCGCATATCTCGCCTAGGGGTGGTAAACGTCAAACCCCAGTAGCTTGATAAGTCGTGTCGATATGAGGTTTATAACAGTTTGAGAAACTACTGATAGCACTTACCAGTAAATCTCAGCAAACCTGGCCAGGGATTTCCGGTTATAGCCAATCGAACACAGCACAACATCAACTCCCTATACCGGGAGAGACGAATCTCCTCCTATCGCTCATTGCCTCCATGTGATTCGGGACTGTACCCAAAAGGCACCATTTTGCACGCCCTCTTGGACGTGGTATGATGGAAATCAAAGCACAGTGGGAATCACACAAGACTCTATGACGATCTCGGGTCAACAGACTACTCTGTACCAGTGTCACCGGAGGACTGCCATCTGACGTGAGGTATAATACCATCTGGGAGTTCTCGGCGAGTCCGTCCAGTATACCCAGTCTCTACTGAGCACCCGTACACCATCCTTATTGTCAAACACCGATGGATATGGGATCATCCATCGCCCATCATATGGGTCAAGATGCGTATACGCTAGTCTACTCTGGTGTATCGATGCCCTGTCTTGATACACCCTCGACTAGGAACAGTTATAGGATGTACTCGTCGACTACCGTGGCCCCACTAGTATGATCTCATCATAGTCCCAGTAGTCAATTACATATCCTAAGGGCTTTATCAACATGTAACATAGAGACAATCAGAGTACATGTTAAGATAAAGTACAACCAGATAGCGTACTATCATGCCGAGTAAGAAAGTCCTCCCTATATATGTCCAAGCATCCATTACAATATACATCGTATGTACAGTAATGGACTCTAGGGCATACATATAACTAACAGCATCAACCCCACTTTAATTAAAATATATCTAGACCAAGACTCTGAGGACTGTCGCTCTCAATAAGAACAGAGGAAGGTCGTGGGTAATCTATCGCTTATCCGCATTACTTTTGTGGTGCATAGGCAAGTGTGTCTAAGGTAAGTGGTTATTTAATTAAGGCCCGCTATTTTCGGTGATTCATATAGCGGATACCTCCCACTTACCTAGCATTTACCTGGCCACAAGAGTAGTAAAGAGGTAGTAGAGGATTGATCCTGCGGCTTGTCCTTTGGAAGTCTAGGAGCGGTCTAAAGATTTGACCTAGGTAACCTTAGTTTAAGGGTTGTTTGTGCATTTTTGTGTGATTTGTCTAATTCCGACACACTTTTTCAAAAACAAACCAATCTTTAAATAACACACACGCTGCCATTTTCTCTAAAACCATTTAGTGCATGCTCGGCTGGATACGGGATTCTAGTGCCCGTCTTGTCCGCGTTCCTGCTATCGACTCCGAAGTCGGTACTTCTTCATTTTCTTTTTCCCCACCACCCACCACATCGACCGAGATGGACGGTACTCCATCAAATTATAATACCACGCTGCCACCGCCCGTAGTTGAGCAGAATCCACCGCGTATCTCTCTCCAAGAGAGATGCTATCCTATCCGTGGTCCACTTCCTACTTGTCTATCTATTCCACCAGCCAACGGGGATAATTTTGAAATTAAACCCCACTACATCAATCTTTTACCAAAATATCACGGTCTCGAGTCTGAAGACGCATACGTCTTTATTACTAAATTTGAAAATGTATGCGCTATGATGGGTACTTCACAGCTTTCTGTGGATGCTATGAGATTACGTCTTCTCCCATTCACTTTGTGCGATATAGCCGAGAAGTGGCTTTATAACACAGCTGCACATTCTATTTCAAACTGGGGGGAATTCGTCACAGCTTTCCTAAAGAAATTCTACCCTAATCATAAGACAGCTCGAGTCCGTAGCGAAATAAATCAATTTACCCAGCTTCCTAATGAACCATTTTCGAAGTGTTTTGAACGCTTTAAGGATCTGTTAGTTCAATGTCCTCATCACGGAATCCCTAGATGGGATCTGTGCAGAATCGTATATGACGGCATTAATCCTACAACAAAATAAATACTTGAATCCATGTATCAAGGCACCTTCATGACTAAAGATGATGGTGAAGCCTGGAGATTTTTAGAAGATTTTGCTGAAAAATCTTTACAGTGGGAGAGTGTAAACCAACCATCGTCTAGGGGTGGTATTCACCAATTTGATGTTTCCATAGGAGTTAGAGCTGAAATGGCAGCAATGAAAAAGAAACTCGAAGCTATGGAACATAAATTTTTAGTAGCCTCCTTAAATCAGATGACACTCTCTAAAACTGTCTGTGGATGCTGTTCTGATCCATCACATCTTACGGAAGAATGTCCTTTGAATTCTCCGTTTCAAGGTCAAGAGCATACTAATGCTGCTTTTCAACAAAGACCTAGAAACGATCCGTATTCTTCCACTTATTATCAGGGTTGGAGGAATCACTCTAACTTTTCTTGGAACCAACAACAAACTCAAAACATGATTCCAAACCAAAACAACTTTCAAAGGGTCCCTCCACCACAATAGCAACCACTACAATTGAGCCAGCACCCCTATCAATCACAAAACTTCCAAAATCCGGTCAACACTTCTGCACCATATAACAATTCTTTGCAATTGACCGGTACTGATAACTTCTCTTCACTCGAACAAAGCATGAATTTGCTTCTGACAAATTTCATGCAAGTTTCGGCTGAGATGAAGTCTTCCGTCGATGACATAAAAAAGATCTCTGCCTTCCAAGGTGAGAGTATTAAATCGATGGAAGCACAAATTGCACAATTAAAAGCCGAAATAAGTGCTAGAGAGAGAGGGAAACTTCCAGCTCAACCCGTACCGAATCCTGGCTACTCACATCATGTGAATGTTATTACCACATTGAGATCTGGAAGAGTGCTTGAAAACCATGTCGGTGAAGAGATTGATACTAATAATGATGAATCAATCGATGATACCCCGGCTAAGACTTTTCCTTCCACTTCTACTTCTACTTCTGACCCCAGTTCGTCTACCCCACCATTTTCTTCCGAGCCCATTCTCCGTTTTCCCAAGGCTCGAACCCTCAGCACACTTCTTCTAGTCCACCAAAGACGATCCCTACTCCTATTCTGGGATCTTTCCTGCCCACACCACCTTCTCCACTGTTGGACCCAGCTATTATTGCTAAAGCTCCTTATCCGAATCGGTTAAGGGGAAACAAACCGAGTCTGCAGATGGAGAAAATTATTGACATATTTAAGCAGGTTAACATCAATATCCCTCTCCTAGATGCTATACAACATGTCCCGGCTTATGCAAAAATTCTCAAGGACTTATGCACTAGGAAGAGGAAGACTCAAGTGCCAAAAAAGGTGTTCATGTCGAGTACTGTAAACACAGCTTTTCCCCAACAATTACCAAGGAAATGTAAGGACCCCGGCTGTCCTACAATTTCTATTTCTATTGGGGGAAAAATATTAATCGTGCTCTACTTGACCTTGGCGCAAGTGTTAACCTGCTTCCTTACTCAGTTTATGAGCAGTTAGGGATCGGAGAGTTAAAGCCCTCGATCACAACTCTCTAGATGGCTGACCGATCAATCACCAAACCTAAGGGTGAGCTTGAGGATGTGTTAATAAAAGTCGGGGAATTTGTATTCCCTGTGGACTTTATTGTTCTCGATACACAACCAGTAGCGAACCCACATAACCAAATTTCGGTGATTCTCGGTCGACCCTTTCTGGCCACTTCCAATGTTGTAATCAACTGTCGTAATGGCTCTATGACTCTATCCTTCGGGAAGATATCAATAGAGCTTAACATTTACAAGTTGGGAAGCGTACCCTCCGAACATTCTGCTCAAGCATGTTCTGTCGAATTAATGGATGTCGACAACAGCGAATTTGATCAGCTTCATGATACTGATCTAGACTCATTTCATATGTTGTTGTTTGACCCAACTATGTATTATACACATACGGACTCTTCCATTGAGTTGTCCGGGTCAACATCTAACACTGATTATGAACCTTTCATGGAGTCTGACGATCACCCCGTCTTTTCTGATGAAATTATTCTTCGGGGTATCGATGACAGCTTTGAGGAAATTTTCGTTGATGAACTCGCATTTCTAAAAGACACGGGTGTTGAGATGAATCAACTCCAAGATAAAGAAATTGAACCTCCACCCCTTCTTATGGACAATCACGAGAATGCGAGTAATCCATCATCACTATCACTGTGTCGTCTCTCCAAATTTGAGACGCAATCCTTTTCTTTTACACCACTTATCTCTTCCCCACTTCTTCCTGACTCCATACAACATGTTCTTCGACCAACCGGTGCGTTTCACCAATAAATTCTTTGAATGGTTGGTGTTGACTTTTGGTCTTTGCAAAACTTGGCATTGACCAATAATTTTGACCCCCTCTTGTGATTTTAAATGCTTAATATTGTTTAACTCAAGTTTTTTTTGGGGGGGGGATATTTTGGCTCTTGAAAGAAAATAATTTTTACTAAATTGTGAGCCAAAAATAAGTTTGGGGGAGAATTTCACTTTCATATGTCTTATCCCCTTTGATAACTTTTCCTCCCAAGTCTACAGATTTTGAGATTTAAAAGATGACAACAGTGAGGACACTGCTGCAAACAGATTTAGGGGAGGTTTGTGCTTATTTACACAATACTTTGCATTATACTATATATAAGCAGAATTTTTTTTATAATAAAAGAGTAGAAAGTGAAAAATTATATATGAAAGATAGGAATAGTTTAAGAAAAACAAGAAAGTTAGAAGTTTTCTTAAATGAAACTAGTAATAAGTAGTTATGAGCTGTTGTCCCAAGGGTTAGTAAGATGAAGGAAATTGCTAATCTGAGGATAAAAATAAGTCTGAAAAATAGTCCCTATTCTTAAGGACAAACATTTGAACGTTGATACCCTAATACACGCACTTACATACATCTTGAAACTTGGGATAGTAGAGGATACCTTGAAATGCTCTTGTCTAAAAGCCTTAGTATGAAGGAAAATAAAATAAAATATAAGTGGTGAAGAAAGAAAAAAATGAACACTGGTTTTGTAATTACCAAGGCAGCATAAAAAATATAGCGAGGATGCTTTATCACCTAGTACCTTAGACCAACTGGTTTGGGAGCCACTGCTAAGTTTTAGGTGTTGCAAGATGAGGAATTACACCTTAATACGCAAGCACATTTTTTAATCGGTCGGTTAGTACCTCAAGAAGTATTAACGGTCGCATGAAGGATGTGTGAGCAATTTCATAAAAAAAAATTCACCGACTAAATAGTACTTTGGAGGATGGACAAGGGTATGATAGCTTGAATTGAATTCTCTAAGTGTAGGGATGTCTTTTACACACACGTAAGGGTATATGATCAATGTTTGGAAGAAAGATAGGGAGGAAGACTAAAGGCGATGTTTTATTGAGGGATGATGTGATTTCTAACATCATTTCACGACCATTAAGATAGGGCTAATAGCAACTGAAAAACTGGTGTAGTTGAAAACTCTTATTTTCAAGTTCTTTTTTTTATAGTTCTTATCTTTATATGTAACTTTCACTATCTCTCTTTTATTATAGGATTTTGTGGGTGTAATCCGCTGAAAACCCTCAGGAGACAACACTCCTCCTACTAGGGACACCTAGAGGTTTAACGGCTTGTTGCGCGTGCTCAGTGCAATCGTGTTGCCTACGAAAGTGTGCTTAGCTTTCTCCTTTCTTTTTCTCCTTCTCTTGAATAAACTGGTTTGCTCGGGACGATCAAAGATAAGTTTGGGGGTATTTGTTCAGTTGATAAAACTGCACATTTAATATGACATTTTTCCTACTATTTCTATATAGTAAAAGGTGTTTATTATAAATATGACACATATAAAGGTTTATTTGCAAAAATACTATTTTCATGTGTTTATATATTATAATTATCATTATGTAGGAAAAAGTAAGTATATAATATCCATGTAACATTTGGCCCATTTAAATATGCTTACCTTATTAAATACCTTTGACCAATTCTTAAAACTATAATATCATGACAAATGGTTAACTTAATATCTCAATTAAAACATATTCTACTAATATTATTTATTGAGTTATTGTGCAGAATTTTCAGGACTGAAATCAAGGAAATCAAAGTTGGCGAAACAAACCTGCCTAAATAAGAAAGTAAACTAAAGAAATCAATTCTGGCAGTAACGTAGAAAAGATTTTCAGTTTTCAGATATTCAAAAGATCAACACGTGTCATCAAGATGAAGCCCCAGAACAACGAACCAGGGATCTTAACTACTGGTTTCCATATTAGGAAACTAGGGTAGTTAGGGCATGAGATTTTTTCTATTGGAATCTTAACCACTGGTTTCCATATTAGGAAACTAGGTGTCACGACCCAAAGTTCAGCCCGTGACCGGCACATAACCACGTAACGCCTACAGGCGTAACGCGACTAAGTAACCCGAAATGCAGAAATCAAAACCATTAAATATAGAGTGTTAAAACATTTTTGTAAAAATAGTTGTAAATGTTTAGAAAACCTTTTTAATTAATTTAGTAGAAATCCCTTTTAAGTTCAAGTGTTATTTAATAATTTTTGGCAACATTTTCTTTATGAAAATTTATCCCGAAGGTCGGGTATAGGACAAGATGTAAATAAAATGGCATGTGGAATAAACAGAGCATCACAATGATAATGTACGACTGAGTAAAAATGAAATGAAGATAGCAAGAAATATAAGTCTGCATAAGTAAAGTCGGCTCACAACGAGCTCGACACCAGAGTACAAAATAACATATGTCGTCCTCACAACTGTCTCTAAGTCAATACATGAAGGTAGATGGAGAGTACTAGATACATCAATATACAACAGAAAGTAAACAGATACCGTACAAAACCCACCTAATAGCAAAAGGGCTAACACGCCTCAGCAATGGTATCTGTGTCAAAAGATACGGTAAACAGACAGCCGCGACTACTCCAAGGGCAACATGCAAGCACTGTGGCACAGCGGGGGTGAGTTGCCAACTCATGAGTAGTAGATAACATATAAAGGTAATCGCGAGTATGCACGTGCTGCGATACTCTAACCTATGCCAACAGGTAACATCTATATGATGAACTGGATGCTCAATATCATGCAACAAGTGCGATCTAATAACATCTCTAAGTAATGAGCAAGATATGTAATAACCAGACATGAAAATATAATCTAACAACCCTATATATGATGAGTAGGGTACACAATGATATGCAAGCATGTGTACTCTATCAGGTATGCTAGCTACAGGATGAGATGTCAAGTACTGAATGCTGAGTATGGGAAGAAATAATGTCTACACGGAATATCAACATGGAAAAATAACTGGTGTCTATCAATACACCCAAATCCCAGTACAACTCAGGCGCCGTCATCCACATCGGCCCTCAAATCCTGTAATCTCATAAAATCGTGAGTGCCCAACATCGGCACCCATATATCAAGAAAACTCGTGTCCAGCATCGACACGCAAAACCTCATATCTCGGGCATCTGTCAGTCCGGGTCAGCCCACGGGCTCTGTCTGCGGTATCGGCCCTCGGCCCCGGCAGTACGAGTCGTCCCGTATCCATCTCTCGACTCTGGTCAGTATCCTCCGGATAACCGCCAGGTCCAACCAATCACCGGTAGGTAGTAATCCCTCCGCCGGGCTCACCGTCTAACAATACGAGTTTTCTCGTCCTGGGGTACCGTGCCGGGTCCACCATGTACCCGCAATCGGTGTCTACCTCTCCTCGAATCGGGTATACTCACACAAGCTCTCTGGAACCGAGAAAACTCATGGTGGACGCACTAAAATATCATATCAAGGGAAACCGGGTTTTTAAACAGTGCGTATTTTCTTAAAATATTACTCCGGTTCCCAAATTCAGGAATCACATGAATCAAATCCAATGCGTAAATCCATGCAATGTGTCGTATGACACTAAGAGTAAAAGAAAAGAAGAACCGCTCTCTTAAAATATCCAGTTTTGAAAATATCGCTTGCGGTCCCTTAGTTTTAAATCAAGTCAATATCATCCATGTATGTAACATATGAATATGTGTATAGGTATGGATATGCGAATGGATAAGTACGCAAGGTGAATGTAGCAATGTACATGTGCACTAACGTAGACATATGATGTATATGTGCCCAAGTATGAATATGTGATGTATACATGCCCAAGTATGAACATATGTAATGTATATGGCACAAGTATGGATATGTGATGTATATGTGCCCAAGTAGTGATATATCAATGAAGGTACGCGCAAAAGTGCGTATACAGTGTGCATGGTATGAATATACATATGATAGTATGCGGCAAATCATGACAACGTCAATAAGGAAGAATCAATGTGATATGCGGTTTATAGCAATCCTATAATGTGAGTGGCGTGTCAATCACCAACGGTGTGAGTGTAGCATATAAATCGTGCTCATGCAGCTTGGACCGTTAGTGACAGTGCAGTGTTCTATACTACCAGTATATCTATATATATAAGGAGGTATGCTACTCTAATATGTCTACATGAACACACAAAACTAACATCCTATTACGCCCTGACGCTTAACGCCATACGGGCGATTTCCCCGTAGATGTTAAATCAACTCACCGGGTCGCGTGCTAAGTATAGCCGACCACCTGCTTCCCTTTCCTGGCGACGTCTGACGTACCCGCCTGCGAACCTGGAATTTACACAAGAATCCAAATATAGTCAAAATCTCGCAAAACGCGATATCGGAACAAAACAAGAAACTCGCGTCGCGAATTAACGCGCGTGCGTGCGATACGCTGAAACGTGTGTGTACGCGCCTAACACTTAACCCGACACGCCGCGATACGTTGAGTCACAAGACCCACTCGCGTATCGCGCGTATCGCGCAAACCAAAAACACCAGAAAACGATATACTATCCCGGATTTTACCCAGGTTAGAATATTACAAATCTATATATACCAGAGACCTACAAAATGTAGCAGACACCTACCCTAAAAACCCTAGCTCCTATCTCTCAAGTCTGGCCGCAAGTTACGGCCAGAACGATTATTTCGGCGGCCTGGGATGAAGGTGGTGGGGTCGGGCTCTGGTAGTGAGGTCAGGGTCTCTCAAGTAGGCTACAGTCCACTCAGATTTATGCTGGGATCACTGGGGTAACAGCAGATTTCAAAAAGCTAAGTTTTTGCTAAAAAAAATGTCAATAATAGGTTTTAGGCTCCAAATTTTGACTCTGGTTCCTACACAAAAAGTTGCATATACCAATACCATAAGCTACCCCACAGACACCTATAGGCAAAACTCCAGCACCCCAGCCCCTGCTCTGGCCGCAATTTGCGGCCAGATTGAATAAATCGGCGGCCTAAGGTGGGAGTTGGGTCCCCGTTCTTTGTGTGTGTGTTTCTGGCATGGTCACTGTGCTACAGTCTTCCCAATTTTCACCTGAATGGCTCGGGTCAAAAGCAGATTCCAGAAAGGTTAAAAAGTCCATAAAACGTTAAAGTTTGCACAATTGGAAAACTGGAGGTATTTTAGTGTAATCCGGGGTTTTTCTAGGTTAACTTGGCCCTAACAACACTCACTTAGGCTAGTCTACCCAACACTAACATCACTTAACAAAGCTTCACACAAATCACCAAAACAAGCCCAAAATCTCACATTTTTACACTAATTGACACAATATCGACACAACTAAGCCAACAAGGAAGAAGTTTAGAAGTTATACCCTCTAGGAACCTCACAAACAACTAGAAGGGAAAGAAGATGAGGGGATGGAGCTGCTGGAGTTGCTGGAGTGCACCCAATTGCTGTTGTTGCTGTTCTGCTCACTACAGAAGCTGTTACTGCTGTTTTTACTGTAGCAGAAGCTGCTGCTATGTAATTTTTTGTGTTGTATGTGCTGCTGTAGCAGCAGTTGTGGCTGTTGTTGTTTGGTGTTGTGTTGCCTTTGTGGTGAAGTGTTGGTATAAGATGATGGTGTGTGTGTGTGAGTGAGAGGGAGAGATGTGAGTGAAAAGAGTTTGAAGGATGCAAAAAGATTTAAAATGAGATGGATTGTGACTCAACCTTAAAGCCACCCATCACTCACTTCATAATAAATGCTTGCATGTGCCCAAGCCACCATGCATTCTCTCTCTCATTTTCTCAAGTCAACCAAAAGAATTTTAAATTTTAAAACCAAAACAAAAACCCTAATCACTCTTAACCAAAACTAAGACCTTAACTAAACTAATAGTTTAACAAGAAGGGGTTAGACCACCATGGTTGCCTAACATAGTTCACCCTAAATCTAACCCTAGTTTACATGCGCATGTTTGTGCAAGCTTAGGAAAATTCTAGAAAAATGTTTATTAATTTTGATAAAATAATTGAAAAGCAATTTGGTAAACTTTTATTAAAAATCACTTATTAAAATATAATTAGTCACTAACATATTCTCAGGTGTTACAGTCTTCCCCCCTTAAGAAAATTCGTCCCCGAATTTAAAATATATGACTACGCGTACCTTCAAAGAGAAGAGGGAATTTCTTCCGCATCTCCCCCTCGGCCTCCCAAGTGATCTCCTCACCATTCGGGTTGCGCCAAAGAACCTTCACAGATGGCAGGACCTTTGATCGAAGTTTCTTCACCTGCCGATCCAATATCTCAACTGGCTGCACGGTGAATGAAAGGTCGGGCTCAAACTGTACTGTCTGATGCTGGATCATGTGGGAAGGGTCTTGAAGATATCTGCGTAGTATCGACACGTGGAAGACGGGGTGAACATCCGAAAGACTGGGTGGAAGATCCAAACGATATGCCACTGCGCCCACCCGCTCGAGGATCTCGAAAGGACCTATGAATCTGGGGCTAAGCTTCCCCTTTCGTCCAAACCTCATCACTCTCTTCATTGGAGAGACCCTCAGAAAAACGTGGTCGCCAACTGCGAACTCTAATCTGCGGCGGCGTCTGTCAGCATACGATTTCTGCCTGCTCTGAGCTGTCCTCATCCTGTCTCGAATCAGCTGTATCTTTTCGGTCGTCTCTTGTACGATCTGTGGCCCCAAAATACTGCTCTCGCTCGGCTCTGTCCAACAGACGGGCGATCTACATCTCCTCCCATACAAAGCCTCGAAAGGTGCCATCTGAATAGTGTCCTGGAAGCTATTGTTGTAGGATAACTCTATCAAGGGTAAATGATGATCCCAGCTACCACCAAAGTCTAAAACGCACGCTCGGAGCATGTCCTTGAGAGTCTGAATGGTCCGCTCTGACTGTCCGTCGGTCTGCGGATGAAATGCCGTGCTGAAACTCAAACGAGTGCCCAAAGCCTCCTGAAGCCTCTGCCATAGTCTGCTGGTAAACTGGGTGCCTCGGTCGGACACAATACACGTCGGGACCCCATGTAGTCGTACAATCTCGTCGATATAAATCTGGGCATACTGAGCAAATCCGAAAGTCGTCTTCACCAGCAGGAAGTGAGCCGCTTTCTTCAAACGATCCACGATCACCCAAATGGAGTCATACCCCCGCCTAGTCCTGGGTAGACCCACAACGAAATCCATCGAAATCTGTTCCCATTTCCACTCCGGAATGGGTAACGGCTGTAGCTATCCTGCGGGCCTCTGGTGCTCGGCCTTGACTTGCTGAGAAGTCAGGCATCTCGATACGAAATCTGCGATGTCCCTCTTCATTCCGTCCCACCAGTAGACCTCTCTCATATCATGGTACATCTTGGTGGAACCGGGGTGGACACTGTACACCGATCGATGTGCCTCCTCAAGAATATCGCGCCGCAATCGCTCAACATCTGGTACGCACGGTCTAGACCCAAATCGTAATATCCCCTGATCATCAATCACGAACTCGGAGAATCTGCCCTGTCCAATCTGTGCCATGATCTCTGAGCAACGGTCATCCCTGCGCTGTGCCTCATATATACGGTCAAGTAACTGTGGGCGTGCACGAACATGCGCAAGCTGTCCCCCGATCTGTGTGAACTCGAAATGCACTCGGCTATCGCATAATATCTGCCAATCTGCCGACGACTGTCTCTGTACTGCACTCAAACACGATAGACTACCTTTGGGCCTCCTGCTCAAAGCATCCGCTACTACATTGGCCTTGCCGGGGTGACACAAGATCTCGCAATCATAGTCTTTCACTAGCTCCATCCAACGGCGCTGTCGGAGATTCAGGTCTCACTGCTGAAATATATACTTTAGGCTCTTGTGATCGGTGAAGATCTGGCACGACTCGCCGTATAGGTAATGTTGCCAGATCTTAAGTGCAAAGACCACTGCGGCCATCTCCAAATCATGAGTGGGGTAGTTCTGTTCATGTTTCTTCAATTGCCGGGAAGCATAAGCGATCACCCTGCCATGCTGCATCAATACGCATCCTAACCCCACTCGTGAAGCGTCACAATAAACTACAAATCCGCCCGATCCTGAAGGCAATGATAACACTGGTGCCGTAGTCAAACAAGTCTGTAGCTGCTGGAAACTGCGCTCGCACTCCTCCGTCCAAATGAAAGGAACTCCCTTCCGGGTTAATCCGGTCAAGGGTGCAGCAATACGGGAGAAATCCTGTACAAATCGCCTATAGTAGCCGGCCAGTCCTAGAAAGCTGTGTATTTCAGTAACGGATGTAGGTCTGGGCCAACTCTGAACGGTCTTAATCTTCTGCGGATCTACACATATACCATCCCGTGTAATCACGTGACCCAAGAAGTCCACGCTGTCCAACCAGAACGCGCACTTGGAGAATTTTGCATAAAGCTGGTGCTCCCTCAAAGTCTGTAGTGTGATCCGCAGGTGCTGCTCGTGCTCCTCTCTGCTCCGGGAATACACCAATATATCGTCAATGAATACGATGATGAACAAGTCAAGATACGACCTGAATATACAGTTCATCAAGTCCATGAAGGCTGCTGGCATGTTGGTGAGTCCGAACGACATCACCAAAAACTCATAATGGCCATAACACGTACGGAAAGCTGTCTTCGGAATGTCCTCCTGTCGAACTCGCAGCTGATGATAGCCTGATCGCAAATCGATCCTCGAAAAATATCCTTCCCCCTGAAGCTGGTCGAACAAATCATCGATGCGTGGCAAAGGATACCTGTTCCGCACGGTCACCCGGTTCAGCTGCCGGTAGTCGATACACAGACGCAAACTACCATCCTTCTTCTTAACAAACAGGACCGGAGCACCCCAAGGAGAAACACTGGGTCGAATAAGTCCCTTATTCAGCAAATCTTGCAACTGATTCTTCAACTCACTAAGCTCTGCCGGGGCCATCCGATAAGGCGGTATAGAAATAGGCCCCGTGCTGGGAATCAAATCAATACAGAACACAACCTCACGCTCGGGCGGTAGCCCAGGAAGCTCGTCAGGGAACACGTCAGGGAACTCACATACAATCGGAACCTGGTCCAATGGAACATCTGTAGCTCTAGTATCGCAAACGTAGGCTAGAAATCCCTGACATCCTTTCCTCAAAAGCTGTCCAGTGCGAAGAGAAGAAATCAATCTGTGAGGGGCGGCACCACGGTCCCCCTACACAACAAAAGCCGACTCGCCGGGAAAACAGAATCTAACTGTCTTCTCACGGCAGTCCACAGACGCATAGCACGTAGCTAACCAATCCATGCCCAAAAGAACATCGAAGTCCAACATCTCAAGAAGGATCAAATCGACAGGCAGCTCTCTCTCGCCAATACGGACAACGCAGGATCGGAACACGTGCCTAGCAACAAACGGCTCTCCTGCGGGAGTGGTCACAACAAGCGGCTGATCAAGCAACCCAGACTCTCTACCCAAACTCGGCACAAAATGTGTGGAAACGTATGAGTGCGTGGATCCGGGATCGAATAATACGTGTGCATCAACAGAACATATTGATAAGGTACCTGAGACCACCGCATTGGAAGCCTGCGCGTCCTGATGTGTCAAAGCGAAAACCTGTGCCTGTCCTCCACCTGCAACTGGCGGTCCCCTACTAGCAGCTGGCTGTACTCTGCCGGTGGCTGGCTGTCCTCTGCCTCGACCGCCTCGCCCTCTAGGAACAAACCCTCCGTGACCACGGCCTCTCTGTTCCTGAGTCTGACGCGGAGCAACTGTAGGTACAATGGGCAACGCTCTCTGGGGTGGAGAAGCTGGAAGTGTGACATGCGGTACGGCTGGTTTCTTTTGGCGTGTCTCGATACAATCTCTGACACGGTGATGAAGACTACCACATCCAAAGCATCCACGGGACGACTGCTGACCCTCCTAGGGGTATGAGCTAAACATCTGACCTCGCCCCGAGTCTCTGCCACCTGTACAACGTCTATCACGACATCTGAATGGATGTCTCTGAGCTGCTGTGTCAGTACGAACCCTCTTCGGCCCTGGAACTACCGAAGTCTCGGCAAGGCGCTCCTCGACTAATAGGGCTGTGTCTATAGCTAGGGCATATGTCTCGTAATACTGTGCACTGATCGCAAGGAACAGTAGTGTACGCAAGCCTCGGACAAATCTCTTGACTCGCAGTTCCTCAGTAGCCACTAGGTACGGAGCATAAACTGATAGCTCGGTGAGCAGCACATCGTACTCTGCCACGGTCATCTCTGGCGTCTGGCGCAAGGACTCAAATCTGCGTGCTCGGGCATCCCTGACACTCTGGGGAAGGAAGCGGGTTAGAAAGATCGTCACAAACTCTGTCCAGGTCATAGGAGGAAGACCGGCTACTCCGCCCTTCTCAACCGACTCACACCATTTCTGCGCAAGACCTTCCAGGCGAAAGCTCGCGAACTCTACCCATCGCGCATCTGAGCATCTGAGCGAACGGCATATCCGGGCCATCCTATCAATAAAAGACTGTGGGTCCTTGGCTGGATCGGTGCCTGTGAAGACCGGAGGCTTCAGCCTCATGAATTCTGCTAACGATACTGTAATCACCTCCGTGGCTGCAGGGGCAACTGCCTGTGCTATAGATACCATCGCGGTCCCCGTGACTAGTGGAGCTACCTCTGGTCGCTGCGCTCGAAGCGTCTCAACTAGCGACCCTATCATCTGACGCATCTCCTGCATGCTGGATCCCACCGTCTGGCGCATCTCCTGCATACCAGCCCCTAGTGTAGCGATCTGATCTGTCAAAGGAGGGACAGTCTGCTCGGGTGCAACGGGTGCACTTTCCGGATCAGTCCTCGTCTCGGACGAGTCAACTCGCATCTCGGCCCTCGCGGCCGCTCTCTGTACCCTCGTAGTCTTTGGCGGCATAATGGCTGAAAGGAAAGTAGGATTCGATGAGGATACGGAAATCGAATCGCAAGAATGTATATCAAGAAGGAATTTCAATCAATAAGTCCTAAGATCGCCTAGGCGGGGTACCGTGTCGTGAGTATGCCGCGGAACATACACACGCTACGCCACCCTGCTGCAGCTACCTACTCCATCATACCAGGGTCATCCTACACTCCGAAGGTAAAACCTACGCTTTGATACCAACTTTGTCATGACCCAAAGTTCGGCCCGTGACCGGCACTTAACCACGTAACGCCTACAGGCGTAACGCGACTAAGTAAGCCGAAACCCAGAAATCAAAACCATTAAATATAGAGTGTTAAAACATTTTTGTAAAAACAGTTGTAAATGTTTAGAAAACCTTTTTAATTAATTTAGTAGAAATCCCTTTTAAGTTCGAGTGTTATTTAATAATTTGTGGCAACATTTTCTTTATGAAAATTTGTCCCGAAGATCGGGTATAAGACAAGATGTAAGTAAAATGGCATGTGGAATAAACAGAGCATCACAATGATAATGTACGACTGAGTAAAAATGAAATGAAGATAGCAAGAAATATAAGTCTGCATAAGTAAAGTCGGCTCACAACGAGCTCGACACCAGAGTACAAAATAACATATGTCGTCCTCACAACTGTCTCTAAGTCAATACATGAATGTAGATGGAGAGTACTAGATACATCAATATACAACAGAAAGTAAACAGATACCGTACAAAACCCACCTAATAGCAAAAGGGCTAACACGCCTCAGCAATGGTATCTTTGTCAAAAGATGCGGTAAACAGACAGCCGCGACTACTCCAAAGGGCAACCTGCAAGCACTGTGGCACAACGGGGGTGAGTTGCCAACTCGTGAGTAGTAGATAACATATAAAGGTAATCGCGAGTATGCACGTGCTGCGATACTCTAACCTATGCCAACAGGTAACATCTATATGATGAACTGGATGCTCAATATCATGCAACAAGTGCGATCTAATAACATCTCTAAGTAATGAGCAAGATATGTAATAACCAGGCATGGCAATATAATCTAACAACCCTATATATGATGAGTAGGGTACGCAATGATATGCAAGCATGTGTACTCTATCAGGTATGCTAGCTACAGGATGAGATGTCAAGTACTGAATGCTGAGTATGGGAAGAAATAATGTCTACATGGAATATCAACGTGAAAAAATAACTGGTGTCTATCAATACACCCAAATCCCAGTACAGCTCAGGCGCCGTCATCCACATCGGCCCTCAAATCCTGTAATCTCATAAAATCGTGAGTGCCCAACATCGGCACCCAAATATCAAGAAAACTCGTGTCCAGTATCGACACACAAAACCTCATATCTCGGGCATCCGTCAGTCCGGGTCAGCCCACGGGCTCTGTCTGCGGTATCGGCCCTCGGCCCCGGCAGTACGAGTCGTCCCGTATCCATCTCTCGACTCTGGTCAGTATTTTCTGGATAACCGCCAGGTCCAACCAATCACCGGTAGGTAGTAATCCCTCCGCCGGGCTCACCGTCTAACAATACGAGTCTTCTCGCCCTGGGGTACCGTACCGGGTCCACCATGTACCCGCAATCGGTGCCTACCTCTCCTCGAATCGGGTATACTCACACAAGCTCTCTGGAACCGAGAAAACTCATGGTGGACGCACTAAAATATCATATCAAGGGAAACCGGGTTTTTAAACAGTGCGTATTTTCTTAAAATATTACTCCGGTTCCTAAATCCAGGAATCACATAAATCAAATCCAATGCGTAAATCCATGCAATGTGTCGTATGACACTAAGAGTAAAAGAAAGGGAGAACCGCTCTCTTAAAAGATCCAGTTTTGAAAATATCGCTTGCGGTCCCTTAGTTTTAAATCAAGTCAATATCATCCATGTATGTAACATATGAATATGTGTATAGGTATGGATGTGCGAATGGATAAGTACGCAAGGTGAATGTAGCAATGTACATGTGCACTAACGTAGGCATATGATGTATATGTGCCCAAGTATGAATATGTGATGTATACATGCCTAAGTATGAACATATGTAATGTATATGGCACAAGTATGGATATGTGATGTATATGTGCCCAAGTAATGATATATTAATGAAGGTACGCGCAAAAGTGCGTATACAGTGTGCATGGTATGAATATACATATGATAGTATGCGGCAAATCATGACAACGTCAATAAGGCAGAATCAATGTGATATGCGGTTTATAGCAATCCTATAATGTGAGTGTCATGTCAATCACTAACGGTGTGAGTGTAGCATATAAATCGTGCTCGTGCAGCTTGGACCGTTAGTGATAGTGTAGTGTTCTATACTACCAGTATATCTATATATATAAGGAGGTATGCTATTCTAATATGTCTACATGAACACACAAAACTAACATCCTATTACGCCCTGACGCTTAACGCCATACGGGCGATTTCCCCGTAGATGTTAAATCTACTCACCTGGTCGCGTGCTAAGTATAGCCGACCACCTGCTTCCCTTTCCTGGCGGCGTCTGACGTACCCGCCTGCGAACCTGGAATTTACACAAGAATCCAAATATAATCAAAATCTCGCAAAACGTGATATCGGAACAAAACGAGAAACTCACGTCTCGAATTAACGCGCGTGCGTGCGATACGCTGAAACGTGTGTACGCGCCTAACACTTAACCCGACACGCCGCGATACGCTGAATCACAAAACCTACTCGCGTATCGCGCGTATCGCGCAAACCAAAAACACCAGAAAACGATATACCACCCTAGATTTTACCCAGGTTAGAATATTACAAATCTATATATACCAGAGACTTACAAAATGTAGCAGACACCTACCCTAAAAACCCTAGCTCCTATCTCTCAAGTCTGGCCGCAATTTGCGGCCAGAACGATTATTTCGGCGGTCTGGGATGAAGGTGGTGGGGACGGGCTCTGGTAGTGAGGTCAGGGTCTCTCAAGCAGGCTACAGTCCACTCAGATTTATGCTGGGACCACTGGGGTAACATCAGATTTCAAAAAGCTAAGTTTTTGCTAAAAAAATGTCAATAACAGGTTTTAGGCTCCAGATTTTGACTCTGGTTCCTACACAAAAAGTTGCATATACCAATACCCTAAGCTACCCCACAGACACCTATAGGCAAAACCCCAGCACCCCAGCCCCTTCTCTGGCCGCAATTTGCGGCCAGATTGAATAAATCGGCGGCCTAAGGTGGGAGTTGGGTCCCCGTTCTTTGTGTGTGTGTTTCTGGCATGGTCACTGTGCTACAGTCTTCCCAATTTTCACCTGAATGGCTCAGGTCAAAAGCAAATTCCAGAAAGGCTAAAAAGTCCATAAAACGTTAAAGTTTGTACAATTGGAAAACTGGAGGTATTTTAGTGTAATCTGGGGTTTTCCTAGGTTAACTTGGCCCTAACAACACTCACTTAGGCTAGTCTATCCAACACTAACATCACTTAACAAAGCTTCACACAAATCACCAAAACAAGCCCAAAATCTCACATTTTTACACTAATCGACACAATATCGACACAACTAAGCCAACAAGGAAGAAATTTAGAAGTTATACCCTCTAGGAACCTCATAAACAAGTAGAAGGGAAAGAAGATGAGGGGATGGAGCTGCTGGAGTTGCTGGAGTGCACCCAATTGCTGTTGTTGCTGTTCTGCTCACTACAGAAGCTATTACTGCTGTTTTTACTGTAGCAGAAGCTGCTGCTATGTAATTTTTTGTGTTGTATGTGCTGCTGTAGCAGCAGTTGTGGCTGTTGTTGTTTGGTGTTGTGTTGCCTTTGTGGTGAAGTGTTGGTATAGGATGATGGTGTGTGTGTGTGTGAGTGAGAGGGAGGGATGTGAGTGAAAAGAGTTTGAAGGATGCAAAAAGATTTGAAATGAGATGGATTGTGACTCAACCTTAAAGCCACCCATCACTCACTTCATAATAAATGCTTGCATGTGCCCAAGCCACCATGCATTCTCTCTATCATTTTCTCATGTCAACCAAAAGAATTTTAAATTTTAAAACCAAAACAAAAACCCTAATCACTCTTAACCAAAACTAAGACCTTAACTAAACTAATAGTTTAACAAGAAGGGGTTAGACCACCATGGTTGCCTAACTTGGTTCACCCTAAATCTAACCCTAGTTTACATGCACATGTTTGTGCAAGCTTAAGAAAATTCTAGAAAAATGTTTATTAATTTTGATAAAATATTTGAAAAGCAATTTGGTAAACTTTTATTAAAAATCACTTATTAAAATATAATTAGTCACTAACATATTCTCAGGTGTTACACTAGGGTTCTGATTCCGGGACTATAAATAAGGACTGAGAGCCTCTTGGATAATTTATCAAGCTGAAAAGATCACGAAGTCCACGATAGGCTAACGCATCCAGGCTGATCATCAACTATTCATCTACCTCCTTAGAAGAGATCGAGAAGCAAACTAGCATTTTGTAATCATTTTTTAAGGGAACAAAGTGTAAATGATTTTTGTTGATTAATAAAGGTAGTAGTTTTCTTATTCTATCTCTTTGTAGTTTTTAATATGATTTCTCTCTCCATCTCTTCTTCTCCCAAAATGCGCGAGTAATTCTCCGCTTGTTAGGGTTAGTGGGATTAGGGTAGGTTAATGGATGATGAAGATCCTTAAACTCTTTTTAAGTCCTATAAAGTTTATAAACTTTATCAAAAGAATAGTTAACATCCTAATTGGGCACGCTATCAATTCATTGATAATCGTGACCACAATTAGAGGTTAGATTAACTATTGTTTTGGTAATGGCTTGATATGAATGGAGTTCCATGTCGAGATAGGGGTTAAGAGTGGGAACCCTTTTTCCCTCTAGAAACCCTAATCTACATGCATCACCGTCGTTCTAGTTTTAAATCTATTAAAGGATAAAAAGTGTAATCTTTAATTAATCATCCATAACTACTAAATCCCAATGAACCCTACAAGCCCCCTTTTAATATTAAACTTACATCCGTAGTTAATCTAGATCTATATTTTGCATCCGTGATTAACGTAGATCTAGAAACTATTTCCATTATTCTTTATTCCTCTATTCTTTCTCTTTTTCAACACGTCTAAAGTAAGATTAAAAGATTCAACGTTTCCCTGAGGACGACCCGTACTCACCTCGGTCTATCTACATGCGACACCGTTTTGATTGCGGTTAACTACACATAAAAAAGACAATCACTGGCGCTCAGCGCCAAGCACGCCACGTGCTCCTCACGTATGCGCTACTTCACCAGAAGCGCAATGAGCTCATTGACTGGCGCTCAGCGCTAAGCGTGCCACGTGCTCCTCACGTGTGTGCTACTTCACCAGAAGCGCAATTCGCTCAATTACTAGCGCTCAGCGCCAAGCGCGCCCCGTGCTCCTCACATGTGCGCTACTTCACCAGAAGTGCAATGCGCTCATTGACTGGCACTCAGCGCCAAGCACGCCACGTGCTCCTCACGTGTGCGCTATTTCAGCAGAAGCGCAATGCGCTCATTGACTAGCGCTCAATGCCTAGCACGCCTCGTGCTCCTCACGTGTGCGCTAAGAGAACATAAACTGTTCTATAAAGAAAAGGCCCCAGAGCTATAATAAGTGCTCAGCACTCAATAAAAGACAAAAACAATTGTCAGAAACCAAACCAATGCTCAGCATTGTTAAATGTTTAACATTTTAACTGAATGGGCCGAGCCCAAGTTGGCCATAAACCCCTCATTCAGATTAATTGAGCCCATATGCTCACAAATCTTTGATCTTAGTCCCAAATTGGACTACAGATCTCCTAACCAATATTGGTTCAAGGGTACATATCTTCACTCCTCTGATATTTATCGTTGTAATTCTTCAACGTCTTCAGAGAGGTGACGGGTCCTGACAACCAGACATTCCATGGACTGTGGGGTCCTTAAACTCATGGACTATGATGTCCTTAAACTTTATAGACTATGATGTCTCTAAACTTCCATGAACTGTGGGGTCTTTAAACTCATAGACTATGACGTCTTTAAACTGGATCGCAATGTCCCTAAACTAAAACAATCGAACCCAAACGCTCTTTTGTTGGATCTAAATGATCATGTTAAGTTGATCTTAGTCTAAAATTAGACTAACGTGTCCTTAACAAACGTTAAGTTGATCTTAGTCTAAAATTAGACTAACGTATCCTTAACAAACGTTTAAATTGATCTTAGTCTCAAATGAGATTAACGATCCTTAAACCCAACCCAAAACCCAAATTTAAGAAAATACGGGTTTGGACTAATCCACGCCCTACGGGCGACAACATAAATTAGTCTCCGTATACAATCCACGGGCAACCAAAAACAAAAACAAAAACACACGACACGAAGTGACCATCTGAAGAAGGAGAAAGTGGTTACCGCGATGCGGTAGCGTAATTAACTGCAGGGGCTTACGCCTGCAGGAAAGAGCGTCCCCACAATCAAAAAACCCCTCAAACGAGGGGGAATCTGACGAAGTCTGCTACATCGGCCGCATCCGTCTAAACCTTCGATACATGGTGCCATAAATCAACTTGGCATCTTCGGAGAGGTAGACAGATAAAACCAAATAGCATCTGCCCCCAAATTCAGGCAAGACGAACTTACGCGGTCGCGTCGCTGTTTTTCGGCGGAGAACAGATTCTGGCACGCCCGGTGGGACCTTTTCCCATTTCCACTCCACACTTCGTGTGTCGTGTTCGCGAACGAATCGCGGTTTGATATGGTTGCCCTTGGGTTCGAGGTACGAAGATTTGGTTTTGCTCCTGTGCAGAAAAAAGAACATCAATGGCCTCTAACTGCTCTAGCTGCAGCAACAACTCCCGTTCCGCCTCATCTAGACGAGTAACCTACGGGCCCCAAGCGGCCTCCCTTTTCACAATGCCGGTGGAACAAGTGACCCAAGCCACCACTGGGCTATTCTTCGGGATCATGATCCCACCAACGAGCTTCAACGTTCAAATGTCGTCGCACGAAGCTCTAAAGAAGTCGGTCTTTGATCGGCTTACAACTACCGCGGCCCTTCTCAATGGGTTGCCCAAGTCTAGTGCCTCGATTTTCAGCAGACTGGGCCAAAGCTCAAGTGGGCCCATGAAGAAGCCCGCGATACCTGAAGCGGCCATCCCGAAGCGGATAGCCATTCCTGCTCCTGAAGTCGTCAACGCGGCTTCTCCTGCTAAAGGGTCGGTCTTCACAAGACTGGCCGTTTCAGCTCCTACTCTACGCGAAGTCACGAAGGCTGCTTCCCCTGTTCGAAAGTCGGCCTTCGCAAGACTGACTATCCCTTCTCAACGGACATCAGTCTTTGACAGGCTAGTACCAATAACAGCCTCTCTTCAAAGCAAAGGGCATGAGGAAGCTCATCCAACAACAGAGGTGATCCCGGTCGCACGACATGCTCGACGTTGCCACTGGCGCCGAGTGAGGAAAGCTGGGGGCAATTCCCCATCTGAACTGACTCCACCAGCTCCAACGGTGGAAGTTGATGCTGCTGTTCCAACTGGGAACAACTTTGAACCACTCAGGAGGGTGCGCAAGAACTCTCTGACGGCCGTGCTGAAAAGGTCTCCTTCACCTATGGAGAACGTTACAAAGGTGAAGCCAGAACAGCCCCCTCAGCGGCTGTCCTCCAAAATTCACAAGGTCTGGCGACAGAGCCAAGACTCCGTGATTGATCAAGACTACCCCCGCCGACAGAAAAAGATGAAAGTTCGGCGAAAAGGGGATCACACTGTCAAGACACAGAAGGTGTCATCTGTTTGGGTGTCCGCTGCAACGGCTCCCCCAACTTCGACCGCCCACAAAAGAAGGAGGCCGGAGAAGACCCCTACCTCTTTGGCAAATCGCAAGGACACTGAATCTAAATGCCCCAGGTCTGGGGGCATAGTGGTGCATACTGTCTATATGGCTTCCGGAAAAGAGGATAGCCGTATCTCTATGGGTCATTGACCACTTACACGGTCTGTGACTAAGGCTCAGGAGCAACAACAACAAAAGCTCCAAGAAATGCTGACAGCCACGGCTGCACTCACTGGACCAAAAGCAGGCCCGAAAACATCTTCGGAGCAGCGTCATGAGCAGGAAACGGATGTCGAATTCCTTTGGAGAATTCTTGAGAAGAAGGACAAAGAGGCTGCGGAACAAGCGGCCAACATAAAACAAATGGCCCTTTTATTCCAAGATATGGTAGGCCTGATGATCCAGCCGGACCCTCCACCCGAAGATCCTCTAGTAATAATTGAAGATGATAGAGGAGAGATATCAAATCCTCTGCCGGCTCTGTCAGCAGCCAAGGAGGAGACCATCTCCAAAGCCACGCTCGATGATTATATAGCTCAACAAATACGAGCTCATCGAGCGAATGAAGCAAACGGCTAAGTCGTCAGAACTGGGCGACCATATCCAGGATGGTACGATCAGATCAAGTATCCGCCAGGATACACGATTCCTAAGTTTCACGTATACAAGGGGACAGGCAATCCCCATCAACATGTCGCTCAGTTCAGGGCTCTCTGCGGCAATACCAGAGGTGACGACAAATTGTTACTTCGTCAGTTCGTCGGCATCTTGGCGGAAACGGCCTTTGAGTGGTATTCAGAGTTGCCCAACGACTCCGTTAAAACTTTTACGGAGATGGAATTGCTGTTCACCCAACGTTTCGCAAGCGCTGGCAAACGCACCCCAATCACAGCATTAATTAATGCCAGAGTGAAGCCGGGCGAAACATGGGCCCAGTACGCGATACGATGGCGAAATCTATGGTCGAAGTGCGAGCAGCGCATCAAAGAAGCGCCTGCAGTAGGCATGTTCGTGGGTACTCTGGATCCGCAGGCGACCATATCCCAGTTCATGATGTTTTTCAAGCCAACTACCTTTCAGACCCTAATTGATAAACTGGCCCAAATGGACCAGATGGGTCATAGGCCTTCCTTTTCAAAGACAGAACCGCGGAACGAAAAGGGTAAAGGGAAAGCGACCTTTGTCGCCAATACTCAACAACAACCAAGCAACATAAACCCAGTTGTTCGCCAAAGCAACGTGCGTTCATGCCAATCCTTCGAGGAGAGACCGGGACGTCCTTATTCGTTTCCTCGGGATAAAACGAAGAGACTGTTCGAGCTGGCAGTGCGCAACAGGCTCATCAATCTGCCAGATCTAAGACGTCCGTTGCAGCCGGGTGACGCCAACAACCCTAATTACTGCCCCTATCACCGAGCAGTAGGCCATCCAATCGAAGATTGCTTCGTCTTCAAAGGCTGGATTGAGGACCAATACCAACAGGGCAAATTCGCACTATCCGAGAATTGGAAAGTAAACCCGCCACAACCACACGCTCTTAAAAAGGTGGACACGCCGGGGGCATCGTGCTCTTTTTTAGAAGAAGCTCCATGGGAGGTCGCTCTTTCAGCCAGGACGAAAAGAATTCTGAAGGATCTCCAAACATGCCCGGTGATCAAGTGGAAAAATCTGCTGGAACCCAAGGTCATTGAGGGAATGCCGAAGTCGCACCCAATGCCGAAAGTTGCTGAAAGTGGACAAAATGTTCAAGCCCAGCCGTCAAAGTCTTCGAAGAAGAAGAAGAAGACCAAAAAGCCCGTGAAGTCTGATGACAAGCGCACGAACCTACAAAAACATATTGACGCACTGAAAGAATATAACCAGAAGGCACGAACCCCGGTCACACTCCAAGAATTCCTCAACTACATCCTTGAAGATGGAGATGGAAACAAAGATGAGGGAGATGACTCGTTAGACGAACCTGAAGATTATGTGGCAAGCTGCCACGTAATCTCTCACTCGTCAGTAGATGGTGAATAAGCTCCTAATACAGAGAAACTAGGGACAGATCCTGAGCCGGAACTCCTAGGACCGTCAGACGAGATGATTGACGTATTCCTGAATGAAGCTCTTCTGAAAAGCAAAGCTGATCGAGAACGCGAAATGGCCATATTTGAAAAAGCCAAACGCCGGCGACTGGATGAAAGGGTTAAAACACTCCCACCAGATCAAAGCACATTCGTCGCAAATAAAACCAGGTTCAAGACGAGGAAAAGGTTCGCCAAAGCCATATCGATGGGAATGAAGCTGCCACCTTCCAAAGAAAACACTCCTGATAGGATACACCTTAACGAAGAGGATGCACATCCAAATTACTGCTTATACCAACGGGGGACCACACACCCTACTGAAGAATGTAACGCCTTTAAAAATTAGTGGCAAGGATACGTTGCTCACCGGCAGCATTTCAAGCGAATGAAGCGCAAGACGCGTCGATAGCAGAAGAGCGCGACAGATGAGCGCAAAAGAACTGCCGGCAACTGTCACAGGTTGATAGCAAGGGATCACAAGTTCTCACCTTCGGGAGTGATACAGATGAAGAAATAGCCCTCGGTCCTCTCTTCAAGGAATCCATCTCTGAAGCAGAAGAGATGAAGACCTATGAGAACATTCAGCTGCATAATCGCACGCTACCCGAAAAGAATCTTGGGCCTACAAACAAGGGGTCGAGTAAAAAAGGTAAAGGGAAGGAAAAATTCCCTGAAGATATCGCCCTCGATGACCAAAACGTTGAAGAGCTGGCAGCCAAGGACCCGCCCAAGAAAAACAAGGTAGATTACAACGTTCTGGCACACCTGAAGAAGATACCCTCGCAGCTAAGCATTCTCGAGGCCCTCCTACTATCTAAAAAGATGAGAGATTCTCTGATCAAGGCACTACAAGAACCTGACCAGTTTCAAACTTTCCTTGATGAAGAAAAGATGAAGGACGAGCTGGAAGAAGTTCACACAGCCGACATCACCTTCAGCGACGAAGATCTCCTCCTTGGGACATGCGAGCATAACCGTCCCTTGTATGTCACCGGATACTGTCATGACATCAAGATAGGCAAAATCCTGGTCGACAATGGGTCCTCCGTCAACCTTCTCAATGTAAGGGTGTTGAAGGAGATATGCATGAGCGTTCAACACCTCGCTCGGGATAAATTCACTATCTCCGGATTCGACTCCCAGTCATTACGGACGCTCGGGTCTGTAATTCTGACGTTACGCTTTGGGCTGCTCATCACTGATATCAAGTTCCACGTCATTGACGCCAAGACTTGCTACAATGCTTTGCTCGGCCGGCCTTGGTTACACGAGTACAACATTATCCCTTCTACACAACATCAGTGTATGAAGTACTTCAAAGATGGTCTCGAATACACTGTGACGGGGGAACTAAACCCATTCTCCGTGAACGAAGTCCGCAAATATGAATATGCCAAGTACTTCCTGCCAGAATTTGAAGACACGGAAAGGTTCCATAAGCCGGAGAGCAAAAAAAAGCTATCACCACCATTCCGGTCTTCGGGAGAGATACTGAGGAGGAAGAAGAGATAGTCTATTCGGGACCTCCCCGATATAACAAACCGGGACAGTCTACCCCTATTCTGGTTTTTGGCAGTGACTCTGAAGATGAGGTCAACGCAGTATTCTCGGCTCGTCCATTAGTACAAGCCTTCATTGGAGATAATGAGAGTTTAAGGATCGCCATGGTTCCGCAAGAGCATTACAAAGAGCTCGACGCACTTGATACCTACAGCGTGTAAGAACTGCAGACGTTCTACGTCCCTCCCAGACGAAGAGATGAAAAGGCGATCCTCTTTTATCGATCCACGGAAACCAAAGTGGAGAAAGAGATCTGGCATGGTGCTGATTCTACGCTTGACAGGCTTTAGCCCATCCGTTTGCCCAGATACTACACAGAAGGATTAAAAAGGCTGTTGAGGCTCCAAGGCGTACCCTTGAAGCAGACCGCTCAACAAGCTCAGTTATACAACAGGATCTGGAACGTCCCCGGAACTCAGTGAAAATTACCCAGCGGGAGAATGGAAATGACTGGGCTTGGATATGTTCCATCCAAGAAACGTGAACGATTCCAGGGCTGCTACGTCATACACGACTTCAATGAAGAAGGAGATTCTCTGTTAGAATACCCTAACCCTGAACCAAAACGAGGTTCCTCCATGAAAGTGCTAAGTCCATCGTTCGAAGAACAGATGGACAAGCTAATAAGGGAAGCGAGTCAAAAGGCCCGAGATGACCATAGCCGCGAAATGGCCATCTACGAGAAAGCCAGGATGTAACGCCTCCTTCATCAGGCTGTGGAGAATGACAATGTTCTTCGTCGCCAACCCGTCACAAAGAAGACTTGACGCGAAGGCAAAAACAAACTGAAGAACGGAAAAAACGTTCGACAGCAACAAAGCAGGTCCAAGAAGTCACGCGATCGAAAATTGAGCAGCCGGGATCCGTCTCTTATAAAGAAGATGGATCAAGCATATTCTTTTCCCCAAGAGAAGACAAGAAAGATATTCAGTCTTGTCATGAAACATCAGATGATTACCCTCCCGGAGTCCAAGCACCCGGAACAAGCAAGTGAGGTTCATCTCCGGAGTATTGCTCTTATCACAGAGCGATAGGACATCCACTTGAAGATTGCTTCACCTTTAAGAATTGGGTCGAAGACCAATACCAACTCGGCAGATTCGCTCTATCCGACAGTTGGAGGGTAGCCCCACCACAGAGGCATGTGCCGAAAGCAACGCACATAGCGAGAGTAGAGCCGGATCAACATCGGTCTTGGAAGCGATCTCATACCTGTCACGCGATAACGCTGTCAGGAGAAGGAGTACGCGAGGATATGGCTGACCTCTCCTGGTGCTTTGAAAACGATGATGACGAAGTGATCTCAGAGTTTCCACCGGCACCAAAAGAGCTGGAAGATGGGATACATACTACTATAGATAACATCAAAAAAATCGATTTGGGGACGGAAAACGAACCATGGCCAACGTTCATCAGTGAGCTGTTGTCTGAAGAAAATGTGGCTATGTTCAAAGACGTGCTTATGCATTATAAAGACTGTTTCGCATGGAACTACTCCGAAATGCTGGGACTAGATCCAGAAGTAGCTGTGCACAAATTGGCGATATCTCCGGACATCAAGCCAATCAAACAAGCACCAAGAAGAATGCGGCTCAAACTTGAAATGAGCATCAATGCTGAGGTCAAGAAGATAATCGACTTCGGCTTCATCCAAGAGGTTCAGAATCCTGACTGGATCGCCAACATCATCCCAGTGATGAAGAAAAATGGGACAATACGCATCCGTAGACTTTCGGAACCTCAACAAAGCATGTCCGAAGGATGACTTTCCCGTACCGGTCACCGAGCTGATGATAGACAACACGTCCACTCATGAAGTCTTCTCCTTCATGGACGGCTCATCAGGATATAATCAAATAAAAATGCATCACGAAGACCAGAAGCATACCGCTTTCCGGACTCCTCTGGGCATATTCTGCTACAAAGTGATGCCTTTCGGCTTGAAGAACGTCGGCGCTACCTATCAAAGGGCCATGACGAAGATTTTAGATGACCTCATACATGAAGTCTTTGAATGCTATATCGACGACCTTGTGGTGAAAAGCAAATCGCACGAGGAACATTGGGAGCATCTGAAGATAGTGTTCCAAAGTCTTCGGAAATACAACTTGAAGATGAACCCTCTGAAATGCGCGTTCGGAGTTTCATCGGGCAAATTCCTAGAATTCACCGTACGACATCGAGGCATCGAAATAGACCCGTCGAAGATCAAGGCGATCATGGAAATTCCCCCGCCAAGAACTCTCAAGCAACTGCGGTCTCTCTAAGGGAAGCTCGCGTATATTCGGCGATTCATAGCCAATCTTTCTAGCAAATGTCGTCCCTACAACCACTTGATGAAGAAGGGAACCCCGTTCGTTGGGATCGCAAATGCCAAAGTGCACTGGACGAAATCAAGAAATACCTGCAGAATCCGCCAGTATTGACCGCTCCGATCAAAGGAAAGCCCCTTATTCTGTATACAACCGTCCTTGAGGGTTCCTTAGGTGCGCTATGGGCACAGGAGAACGACCAAGGGAAGGAGAGAAACTATTTGAGTCGAGTTCTCCTGGGGGCAGAAAACAATTACTCCCTATTGAAAAACACTTCCTGGCGTTGATCTTCGCGATAACGAAGCTCAGGCACTATGCTTTGGCGCATAAGGTCCATCTCATATCAAAAGTGGATCCTCTCAAATATTTGATGTCAAGAGCCATATTAACGGGACGACTCGCTAAATGGGTCCTCCTCTTGATGGAGTTCTCGATAACATATCATCCTCTCAAGGTAGTGAAAGGCTAGGCCATCGCCGGCTTCCTCGCTGAGCATCCAATACCTGTCGACTCTCCCTTGAACTGCGAATTGCCAGACGAGCACGCGTTTGACACGATCGACGGGGAGAAAGGAGAGAGTAACACCCGGTGGGAAATCTACTTCGACAGGGCATCCTCCATGAAGAAGCGAAAGCACAACACCCCTATAATCAAATCTGGGGTGAGCCTCATCTTCGTGACTCCACAAGGAGGGATAATGCGCTTTGCCTTTTCCTTGACAGAGCCGAGGACAAACAATGAAGCCGAATATGAAGCTCTGATAGCAGGTCTTGAGATCGCTGTTGACATGGGAATTTAAAACCTCCTCATATACGGAGACTCCTAATTGGTCGTTAGTCAAGTAAATGGCGACTATCAAACGTGCAAACCAGAGTTGGTAAAGTAAGGTGAGAGAGTGCAGCAATTGCTGACTCAGATCCCTTCCTACGCCCAGGAAAGCATACCGCGAGCGGAGAATAGCAAAGCAGATGCGTTAGCCAAACTCGCTAAAGAACCGGCTGATGAAAACCTCGATGACGTAAGGATCGTGATACAAAGCCGTCGGGTTCTTACACCGGCAGAAATATCTCCGGAGTCGTCCGAAGAAAAGGGAGCGACCAAGCAAACGACCCTACAAATAAAGGACTAGGAAAAGGTTAAGCATTGGAGAGAAGTCTTTATAGACTACTTCAAATCCTGTCGAACACCTGAAGATGTGTCCTTAAGACATCAGCTCATGAAACGGGCTCTATCCTTCGCCTTCGTCAACGACACTCTATATAAGAGATCATTTGATTCTCTATGGCTAAGATGCCTGGGGCCTGAAGAGGCAAGGAGAGTCGTTCAAGAAATTCACGACGGACTCTGCGGTTCTCATCAAGCTGGGCCAAAGATGAAACTGAAGATCAAAAGGATGGGCTACTATTGGCTCACAATGATCCAAGACTGCCTCGAATACGCGAAGCAGTGCCACTCGTGCCAGATTCACGGGGACTTTATCCACCAGCATCCAAATCCGCTCCACCCGACAGTGGCTAGCTGGCCATTCGAAATGTGGGGAACTGACATAATCGGGCCCATCGAACCAGCGGCATCCAAAGGACATCGGTTCATATTGGCGACAACCGATTATTTCTCTAAGTGGGCAAAAGCAGTATCGCTAAGAGAGATGAAGACGGAGAATATCCTCCATTTCTTCAAGACACACGTCATCTATCGGTTCGGTACTCCACGACGGATTATCTCCGATAATGGGCCGGTCTACAGAAGCCATAAAATCAGCCGCTTCGCATAACAACATAATATAGACTGGAGATACTCTTCGGTCTATAATCCCCGAGCTAACGGTCTGGCTGAGGCTTTCAACAAGACCTTGACGAAGATCGCGAAAAAGATGGTGTCCAAAAATAAGAAGGACTGGCATGCGAGACTGCATGAAGCTCTCTGGGCGTATCGAACCACGTTCAAAACGGCCATAAACACAATGCCGTATGCATTGGTATTTGGCACTGAAGCAGTACTCCCTTTGGAGATAGAGTTACCCTCCTTGCGAGTGGAAGTTCATTATGAGTTAACGGACGAAGAGAATGCTCATTTTCGGCTTGATGAACTTGATGCCTTTGATGAAACGCGTCTCATGGCGCAACAAAACTTGGAGGCTTACAAAGCAAAGATGACGCGCTCAGACGAGAGATTGACTAGGCCGAGAACATTCCACCAAGGCGAACTCGTGCTAGTTGTAAAAAGACCTATGATCCCCAATCGTGCCAAACGGGGGAATTCGAGCTAAACTATGAGGGCTCGTATATTATAGACAGGGTCTACCAAGGTGGGGCTTACTTGCTCATGGATATGCATGGCGAAAGACCCTTCAGGCCAATAAACGGGCGATTCTTGAAAAAATACTACGCCTGACGAGTCACGGCCTAGGTCAACGATAGATGACGACTCCTATGTCCGCTCGCTATCTTCCCAAGCCGGAACTCTATAAGTAGTATCTGACGAAACCTCGCCTCGAAAACGTGCTACAGACCGAAACGTCCCTAAACTAATGATGGACCGTAATGTCCTAAAACTAGCAATTGACCGAGACGTCTATAAACTTCTACGGACCGAAACTTTACTAAACTAAAGATGGACAGTAATGCCCTAAAACTAGCAATTGACCGAGACGTCTATAAACTACTATGGACCACAGCATCCCAAGGCTGGCGCAAAAAAAGGGGGTACGTCCATAAGCGAGATGGGCACAGATGAAAACCCGAAAGGGCTCCGTGAGTAAAAACAGCAGGACTACCGGCGAGTTTGCGAAAACCTGAAAGGGTGCAATCTTGTTAAAAGACACTTGCAAGGTCCTCTCAACCCTGTAAGGAGAAAATACTTGCGTGAGATCCTTATGACTCATAAGGGAGCAACACACTTAGGAATCCCCATGATTCCTAAGGAGAAAACACACTTACGAGATCCTCACGACTCGTAAGGAGAATTCCCCCTTTGAGACCCTCACGACTCATATGATTCAAAAGCCTTAAGCTACAGGGATCTGAACCTGTTCTTAAGCCGTCATACATCCCAGAATGCCCTACAAGCGTTTCAATATTGATTCTTGTATACAATCCACGGGCACGAAAAAACATTTCCCTAACAGAGTCCCACCAGCGACTAGGGATATGCTCACACGGTGAATGACCCTTGTAAGTCCTCTCGATTTATAAGGAGAAAACACTCTTGTAAGATCTTTACGAATTATAAGAGAACATACACTTAAGAATCCTCATGATTTTTGAGGAGAAAACGCACTTACGAGATTCTCACGACTCGTAGGGAGAAATACCTTTATGAGACCCTTACGGCTCATAAAGTTAAAAGTCTTAATTGACAGGATCCTAACCCTGATTGCTAAGCCACCTTTTTTCAAACCGACAAAGGCAAATGATGATTCGCTTTTGACAATATCTCAGTTGTAGCGATGCTGATGCTAATATTAGCACCAGATTCCAAGTTCCACACTTGCGATAAAGATCAGCAAGCCAAAAATGCATATGAAATAGCCGAAATGATAGGGCAACTTGCAACAAAATCAGCAAGTAAAACTTATGTATACGAAATAGCCGAAATTGGGCAACTCGCAATAAAAAGCAGCGAGTAAAAACAAAATAGCCGAAATGGTTGGGCACCACGAAAATAGCCAAAATGATTGGGCAATCGTGACTTTCGTGATACAAAAAGCTGAAATGATAGAGCATTGCGGAAAGAAAACAAAAAATATACATACAAAAAAAATGATGAAACTTTTTGCCCTACAGGTGAGATCACATCGATCCCTGTATACAATCTAGGGGCACAAAACAAAGAGAGAACCATATAATCCCACCAGGCTCCATCAGAAAGAGAGCTAAGTCTCGATGGCAACATCTGATCAACAACGGCATTCCTCCTCATTCCAGCAGGATTCAAACACAACAATCAATCTCAGAGCCACGGCAGAGTCCCTAGTTCCAAGTCTCGACGGCCACATCTATAGCCTAGAGACCCACAACAACATTCCTCCTCATTCCAGCAGGATTCAGACGCGACAATAAACCTCGGAACCATGGCAAAGTCCCCAGCTCCAAATCTCGACGGTTCACAGAAAACCTAGAGACCACCTTGACATTCGTCTCGTTACAGCAGACGCAACGTCAGCAAAGCGAAGCCACGACAAAGTCCCTAGTTCAAAATCTCGACGGTTCATAGACAACCTAGAGATCACCTCGACATTCGTCTCGTTATAGCAGACGCAACGTCAGCAAAGTGGAGCCACGGCAAAGTCCCTAGTTCCAGGTCCCGACGGTTCACCAACAACCTAGAGACCACCTCGACGTTCGTCTCGATACAGCAGACGCGATATCACCCCAGCGTTCTTCCTCCAACAAGATGCGGATGTGACACCACTAATAGAGCCATGGTAGAGTCCCTAGTTCCAGGTCCTGACGGTTCACCAACAACCTAGAGACCACCTCGACATTCGTCTCGATATAGCAGATGTGATGTCACCCCAGCGTTCTTTCTCCAACAATATATGGATGCGACACCAACAATGGAGCCACGGCAGAGTCCTTAGTTCCAGGTCCCGACGGTTCACCAACAACCTAGAGACCATCTCGACTTTCGTCTCGATACAGTAGACGCGATGTCACCCCAGCGTTCTTCCTCCAACAAGATGCAGACGTGACACCAACAACAGAGCCACGGCAAAGTCTCTAGTTCTAAGCCTCGACGGTCCACCAACAACCTAGAGACAACCGCGACATTCGTCTCGATACAGCAGACGCAATGCCAGCAAACAAAGCGAAGGCAATATTCACAGCTTCAGGGTCTTGACGGTAACTCATATAAAACCTGAAAGAATATCGGAGACCATCCCCACACCAGCGCGGAGTGGTTATGACTCATCGGGGCTCCCTAAACTGAGCCTAACCTCAAGTAAAAAGTGGCATGGAAAAATTCCTAACGCTTTCTCTTCTGACGGTTAAATCGCCTAGGAAGATTGCTTGAAGACGTCTTGTCCAGCCCCCGAAGGGATCAGGGACTGTTGCGAGGCTACTCGAACAACAAGATTGCCTATCGAGGAATACATCAGCCGACGTGACGGTACGGCGGACAAAAACCCTAGTACCACAGACCCTAACGGACCTCTGTCGTAAAGAGCAGAGGTTAACTGTGATAGGACATCCTTGCGAGAACTTCTCGATTCGTCTCGACTCGTAGGGAAAAGCCTTAGGCAATGGGGATAAGGACCTGTTTCCTAAGCATTGGGGCCCTGCAAGTCGGTCCAAAATGGACTCTTACATACTATTCACGGACCACACTCTCCAAAGTCGAATCTCGACAAGGAGGGAAACAACCACTTATGAGTCCTCTCGACTTGTAAGAGGGAAAATTCTCTTGTGAGATTCTTACGACTCTCAAGAGAAAGCACACTTAGGAATCCTCACGATTCCTAAGGAGAAAATACACCTATGAGATCCTCTCGACTCGTAGGGAGAAAAGTCTTTATGATACCCTTACGGCTTACAAAGTTGAAAAGTCTTAGGCAACAAACCTGAACCTGCTTCCTAAGCCATCGCTACCCTACAAAGAGGCTAAGTTGAAATGTTCTTTACTATCTACAGGCCACACTTGCCAGAGCAACATACCAACAACACGGCAAAGAGAAGAAAGCAACAGTAGAATAAAAAATGTGTATCTTTTATTCATGAATTCAATTGAGTATAAGACGAATCATATAAAAGAATAAAAAATGGATACATGTTATTCAAACATTACAAGTGTTCAATCTATACAAAAACAGCTACTGAGAGGGAGGCGTCTTCAATAAATCAGCTAGCTGCTCGCGCACTCCTCTCAACTCCTTCTCATGATCGGCCGCCGCGGACAGCTCTGCTTCAATTCGAGTCTGTTGCTGTAAGCAGGATGAAAGCTTTTCATCAATTTCCTGTTGAGCAGCTTCCTGACTCTGCGTAACCTGCTCAGTGAAGTCAAGCTTTTTCCTCAGAACCAGCCCGTCAGAAATACATCGTTGAAGGTTTTCAAAGATGGAGTTCAGCTGCGCAGCATTCGCTAAGACCTGGGCTCGCAATTGGATAGACTTAGCAGAAGTCGCCTCACGTTCCTTTCGCTTGAAGATCGCCTCTTGTTCGAAATGGCGAAGGAAAGGGGAACTTTTCTCAACCCATGCAGCCCGTTGGAAGTTCAAAGCCAGAATCTCAGGAGCAGGACGCCTAAGCTCAAGCTCATGCAGGCAGGCCTCAATCTTCCTGCAGTGTTTAACCCAAGACTCAACGACGCCCTCGTTATAGAAGTTCACAAGCGTCGCCAACATTGGATTAACCTCGGCAGCAAAATCTGCAGCGAATGTAAGGGCCTCCGCGTCAAGCTCCTCGATGTATTCGCTCAACATACGCAGACTGGTTACAGCGCCTTCTGAAGATGGACGTCTAGAAAAGGGCCCTGCCGGCATTATGATGCGAGACTCGAACGGAGCTGAAGTCGGTGCGACCACTACAAAACAAATCATAGACAGATGTCGGATTAAGAAATAAAGAAAATACACGAACAATAGAGTCTACTATACCGGCTGCAACAGGGGGTAGAGCTAGGAGTACTGGTGGCGCGACAATACCCTCGTCCCTCCCTTCAATTTGTAAGGGTACAAGTAATACAAAGAAGAATTAGCAATGACATGGCTGCCCGTAGAAGAAAGGAAAAGACGTCGTTTAAAAAGGGGGGGACTATACTCACCCGCACAGGTAGGCAAAATGACTTCCGACTGGAAGGAGAAGTGTGGGTTCAGCATTTGATACAGATGATCGAAGAGAACTCCTGCAAGGTTACGATGATACATGGTCAGTACACGAAAGATGCTATCCCCGATTTAAATTAATCGCAAACCCATACCTTCCAGCATTTGAGAGGATATAAGAGGAGATGAAGGGACAGCGACCGTCAGAGCGGCAGCTGGTGGTGCTTCTTCAGGTGTCACAACCTCAGCACTCACCACACCTACATTCTAAAGGAACAAAATGTCATCAGAAGGGATTGCAAAACGAAAAGAATGCAGCGACCCAAGACCTACCAGACAGGTCATCAGCCAAAACGGTGACGGAAGCATTGCTAAGCATCACGACTTCTTCGATCTCATTCGGAGGGATGGTTTCGCCGCCCGTAGCTTCATCCCCTGATTCCACGAGAGCCATCATGACACTCCCAATGCCAGGCGATGGCAGGGAACCACAAGTGGAAAGAGCGGCAATTGGAGCAGTCCCGGACTCTTGAGAAAGAGTAGCCGCTTCGGGCTCGGTAGTTGCCGTCATCTCGCCTGCCACCTCCTCACCCGGACTTTGCCCTGCAGGGTATGATATATGAGAATCTGAAGATTAAACTCTAATAAAAGGACCCAGTGTTACGTTACCTTGGGTCGGCTTTTCAATTGCTTCCCGAGCCGCGTGTACCGCCTGTCTATAAGTGGTAGACAGGGCGACCGGAGCACCTTCTGGAGAAATAGGGACAGGGGAAGCAGCGCTCGAGCCTGCACCTACAGCCAAGGTGGCGTTACGCTCTCTTGTTGCACGCCTCCTGCGCTTCTTTTCTGCCTGGGCCGTGAGAGCCGATCTTCTTGAGACCTCCGACAAGGAGACGTCATCGTCCGAGCCAGGAGCTATCTCTGGAGTCGTTAGGGCGTCCGTCATCGGTTGCTTAAGTGAAGCCTCTTTTGGCAATATTAGGGAAGCTGGGACTTCAGTAGCTGGACTTGGAAGCGTCTCCACACCACCCTGCGAAATCGGCACTGCACTCGGGATAACTGGGGTCGAAGTAGTCCCTGCGATAAGATGAAAATGGAGGGTCAGTCTACCCATAAAAAAGAGAAGGAAAGAAGGCACAGTGAGCCGAAATGTACTAATGCCTAAGGAAGCACGAAGCCTCTCCTCCTCTTCAAAAGTCTTGAGAGAAGCCGCAAGAGCCTCTTCAGTGGAGATGCCTGTTGAAGAAGAAGTGTCAATCAAAGCATACTAATAAAAAATGTGTGTGATGTAACTACGCAAAGATACGGAGGAAGTATACCTGACTGTGCGAGGATGATCAGTCCTGCTTTGTTGCTAGCTAGTCGCTCGGAAGCTGCGATTGCAGCCTCCAGATCAGTATCATCTGGCGCCATGAATAAACCCTCGTTGGTCCCGTATTCACTTAAGCCTTCGCTATAAGGAGCATGGGGCTCCTGGATGAATGCGACGTCTGCAGAAAGAATCGACTTCTTCTTCTTCTGCGAGCGAGTACGGGCCGCCGGTAACACGAGCTTGCGTTTAGCAGGCAACTTCGGGCGGCGAGTCCCGATCTCCGCACCCAAGCCGGACTCAGAAGACGCCACAGTTGCCACTTCGACGGGAGCACGGGGTAGCGGCAGCTCGGGCATCTTACGTGGTACCATGACCGCAGCAACCTCTCTCAAAGGAGAACGAACGACGGCGGGCTGCACCCTTACGATCAAGCAACAACTTCTTTTCCTCCCTGATGACAGCACCCATCGCGTGTCGGTACCACGCCATGTACACGTTCAACACCTTCGGGACACAGCCTGGCTCACTGATAAAGAAGTTAGACCTGGTGTTGAGCCTCATGAAATGGTGTAGCGCGTTGCGGATGCCTTCTTCTGTGGTAATCGGCTCAGCTATAAAGGCCTCGAGCGGGACACCCTGATTATAGCCAGATTGTTGGGCGAAACGATGCGGGTTGTATCTCAAAAAAATGCCGCATCATTCTGCCTAAACACCAGAAAGCCCGGCCTGATTGAATATAGATGAAGAACCTCCCGAGCTTTCAAGGTAGAGGCGTCGTCTTTAAAGGTGTCCCGCAGCGGCTGCATCGTCTTTGCGGATTCTTTACCGATATTTAAGACCTTATCAATGAAGGTCATGCCATCCCCGACAGTACATGGGCGAAGGAGTAAGCCCCGAGCCTCTCGCGGAGGCGTTTCCAAAATGGAAGCGTCAACTAGCCGCAGCAGGCGAGGAAAGTTATATCTTTCATAAAAGGGGGCCTTCTGTGAACTCCAAAGGCGCCAAGCACATGCAACTCGAGCCACGAGGTGAAATAATGCATCAAGAAGTTTACGGGCTGCACCCCCGGTTGGGTAGTTTCCGCTACTGGGCTGAGGCCGTGATACAAATGGGCTAACCCAGCGACCCCGACGGCCACTTACACCCTAATAACCATTCGGTGAGCTAGGTAGAAGATGGACGGCCTCATACGGCGAGGGTGCATCGGAAGTGCAAACCAGCTTAGCCATAGCCCGAGAAACCCCAAAAAGAGCGCTTCTTCGTCAATCCCAGGAGCTGCAAGCTCTGCAAAAGAGATGACCGGGGTGTCGGGGAGAAAGAAACTCTTCTGATCCGCCTCCGCCGTCGGCAGGTTGCCCAAGCCTAAGCCAAAAGGATCATCAAGTTAGGCGAATTTCGCGGCTTCCTTCGACAGGACTTCCGGACGGAGGAAACGAGCGATGAAGTCTGTGAAATTAACCCCACGGCTCTCAGATTCAAGAAATAAGCCATCGTAGATATTCAAAACCTTAATCAAACTTGGGGATTGATGTTGAATGGCGTTTTCCGGGGTAAGACCCATCATCACCGACCTAGCAGCAAAGACGTACTCATCATGAGGAAGTAGTTCCTCATAATGCTCCCCTCTGACAGGCAAGCCAGAGATCTCCGCGAACTCCTCTAGAGAGATTGAGACTTCCCGATCCAACAAAAGGAAGGTGTGAGTTGGAACGTTCCATTGTTCCAAAAAGGCTTTTACCCACCATGTAGGAAGCGTGGAGTACTGAAAGAGACAAACGTAAATCGCGGGATACAACCCGAGCCTCAGCAACTGCAACCTCTTGGCGGACAAAATGTACCGGGCCCACTGCAAATATCCGGCTGGGTGACAGGGAGTTAATCCTATGTTATAAGGTTGTCCCCAAGGGCGCGACTCACCTTGACAGATACGTCGCCCCAAGATATCCAATGCCATTGGAGGCTGTACGGGTATCGCATCCAAAGAAAGCTGAAGGAGACCATCTGAAGTCCAATTAACCTCCTCCACAGTGTAGTTCACTAGGGGTGGGTCGGCGTAAGAGATCGCTGAAATGGGCTCCGAGGGTGTCGTGCAAGAAAAGCTCCGTCGGCACCTGATAATCTGGTTGTACCATATTCCCCATAAATGAAGATTCTTGTGCTCTGGGTCGTGATCTTTTATCAACACGAAGACTTCCCTATCCACTGGCGCTGTAGGGAACCCGCTTTCTGAACGGACAAAGGGAAACGAAGTATCAAAAGACACGGTACCTGCGAGAAAGAGAACAAAGTTAGCCGTCAATGTTACAAGTCAAGTTCGGTACGTGGTACTTTAAATCAGTACCACACTGCAATGCAGCAAAAAGGGGCCAAAGGGGACCCACACAATCTATATGATTCTCACTATTAATAAAACAGTCTCGACATTTGATGAGACTGTCATTAAATGAGGAAATCCTCAAAGGATTCTCATTTAATGAGGGCCCCTCGGGCCAAGGAGTAAATCTCCCATTGAGAGCAGTGCTCTACAACAGACAGACAACTGTCATAATTAATCATGAGGGGAATAAAATTCCCCCCAAAATTTCTAAAGAGCAATGCTCTGTAAGGAAGATGAAACAATCCATCAAGAAACCCTAAGAAGCAAAGCTTCTACAGAGTAAAAACTCCAAGATCTGTGAATAAACTCTTAAGTTCTTCATGAACTATATTCCGGTTCATGGGTTAAAATCACCCTAAAAAAGATTACATCTTGGAAATGAGCATAGCTCTGTTAATGGGTAAAATCCTAAAGATATATTTTTAGATCTATGATCTAAGGAGAGCAAAGCTCTGTTAAAAAGTTCAATTTTACCTAAATTGGGCAGATTTTTGACTCTTAAGAAATTTTTTAAAGGGAAGAGCTATGCTCTGAAAGAGAAATAATTCTCAGAAGAAAAAGTGAGAAGATGAACAGAGATCATCTAAAGGGCCAAGGGTCCTATTAATAGGCACTAAGAGCCGTTTCAACTTCTAAGTTGATCTAAGGGTGCGGATGCTGCCACCGCTGCACACACGTGTGAGACACGTGAGCGCAACGGGGGGGGCATTTGTTTCCCCCAATCAGAGCAAAACTCTGTTCAAATTTCAAATTTTGAAATGAAGCAGCGCTTCATAACAGCGCAAGCGCTGAGAGTCAAAAACTCTGAGGCAGCACTCACGTGCAAAGCACATGAGCGCTAGCGCTAAGAGCGTTGCAGCATACTACATGCAAAGCACGTGAGCGCTGCACTCTAAGCAGCGCACCACGTGCAAAGCACGTAAGCACTAGCGCTAAGTGCGCTGCACTCTAAGCAGTGTATCACGTGCAAAGCACGTAAGCGCTAGCGCTGGAACTAAATGTTCCCAACCGTTGGATCAAAGATCCAACGAACATGATTAAAAATCATCAATTGACCAGAATAAAATTCTGTTAAGGAAACATTCCTCATAATCTTTCCAAATAGGAAAGATTGTGTTCTGTAAATCAGAGCACCATTGGATCAAAGATCCAATGGTGATTAAAAATCACCAAGATACAGAATAAATTCTGTATGGGAAAAAATTTCCCAATCTTGTTAAAAACAAAAAGATTGCCTTCTGTAAAACAGAAGCCCTAGGATCAAAGATCCAACGGTGGGGAAATCCCCAAATCAATTAGAGAAAAGATCTCTTCAACTGATTCAACAAATCATCTTGCCCTATATAAAGGCCCCAAGACTTCAAATCTCATAGAGAGGAACCCCCCCCCCCACACAAACTTTAAGAAAGTTAAGAGAGAAGAACAAGCTCTCGGCAGAAGAAGCAAATTTTCTTCAAGGTAAAAAAAGAACAGAGAGATAAAATCATCTCATATAAAAAGAAGAATTTACTACTTTTTCTAAGATCATAGATCTATAAGACCAATGTCTTTCATAACAGAGATCAAAGTATCTCATCATAAAAAATAAGGTGATGAACTTAATTTTCTTCAGATCATAGATCTATAAGACAAATTGTCTTTCACCAAAGATATCATCACATTATAAAGGGGGGAGAATAATTCAATTCTCTTAGGATCACAAATCCATAAAGGTGAAGCCTTTCACCAAGAACATAAGAGATTGAAACATCTCCTATAAAATAAGAACTTTGTTCTTAGATCTATAAGATAAAGTCTCTTATAAGAGAGAATTTAATTCTCAGAAAGTAGAGCCTCAGCGCTCCAAATCCAGCGCATAGCGCTCCAAATTTAAAGAAGTGCAATGCGCTCATTGACTGACGCTCAGCGCCAAGCGCGCCACGTGCTCCTCACGTGTGCGCTACTTCACCAGAAGCCCAATGCGCTCATTGACTCGCGCTCAGCGCCAAGCGTGCTACGTGCTCCTCACATGTGCGCTACTTCACCAGAAGCGCAATGCGCTCAATTACTGGTGCTCAGCGCCAAGCGCGCCCCGTGCTCCTCACGTGTGCGCTACTTCACCAGAAGCGCAATGCGCTCATTGACTGGCGCTCAGCGCCAAGCACGCCACGTGCTCCTCACGTGTGCGCTACTTCACCAGAAGCGCAATGCGCTCATTGACTGGCGCTCAGCGCCAAGCGTGCCACGTGCTCCTCACGTGTGCGCTAAGAGAACATAAAATGTTCTATAAAAAAAGTCCTCAGAGCTATAATGAGTGCTAAGCACTCAATAAAAGACAAAAACAATTGTCAGAAACCAAACCAATGCTCAGCATTGTTAAATGTTTAACATTTTAACTGAATGGGCTGAGCCCAAGTTGGCCATAAACCCATCATTCAGATTAATTGAGCCCATATGCTCACAAATCTTTGATCTTAGTCCCAAATTGGACTACAGATCTCTTAACCAATATTAGTTCAAGGGTACATCTCTTCACTCCTCTGATATTTGTCGTTGTAATCCTTCAACATCCTCAGAGAGGTGACGGGTCCCGACAACCAGACATTCCATGGACTGTGGGGTCCTTAAACTCATGGACTATGATGTCCTTAAACTTTATAGACTATGATGTCTCTAAACTTCCATGGACTGTGGGGTCTTTAAACTCATAAACTATGACGTCTTTAAACTGGACCGCAATGTCCCTAAACTAAAACAATCGAGCCCAAATGCACTTTTGTTGGATCTAAATGATCCTGTTAAGTTGATCTTAGTCTAAAATTAGACTAACGTGTCCTTATCAAACATTAAGTTGATCTTAGTCTAAAATTAGACTAACGTATCCTTAACAAACGTTTAAGTTTATTTTAGTCTCAAATTAGATTAACGATCCTTAAACCCAACCCAAAACCCAAATCTAAGAAAATACGGGTTTGGACTAATCCACGCCCTACGGGCGACAACATAAATTAGTCTCCGTATACAATCCACGGGCAACCGAAAACAAAAACAGACATACACGATACAAAGTGACCATCTGGAGAAGGAGAAAGTGGTTACCGCGATGCGGTAGCGTAATTAACTGTAGGGGCTTGCGCCTGCAGGGAAGAGCGTCCCCACAATCAAAAAACCCCTCAAACGAGGGGGAATCTAACGAAGTCTGCTACATCGGCCGCATCCGTCTAAACCTTCGATACATGGTTCTATAAATCAACTTGGCATCTTTAGAGAGGTAGACGGATAAAACCAAATAGCATATGCCCCCAAATTCAGGAAAGACGAACCTACGCGGTCGCGTCGCTATTTTTCGGCGGAGAACAAGCATGATAAGTCATGCCGATGTAAGGTCCATAACGGTTTGAGAAACTACTGATAACACTTACCAGTAGATCTCAGCAACCCTGGCCAGGGATTTCCTGTTATGGCCAATCAAGCATAGTGCAACATCAACCCCCAATACCGGGAGAGACGAAATCCCCTCCTATCGCTCATTGCCTCCATGTGACTCGGGACTGTACCCAAAAACCACCGTTTTGAACGTGGTAAGGTGGGAATCAAAGAACAATGAGAATCACACAAGACTCTATGACGATCTCGGGTCGACAGACTAACCTGTACCAGTGTCACCAGTGAACTGCTATCTGATGATAGATATAATACCATCTAGGAGTTCTCGGCGAGTCCGTCCAGTGTACCTAGTCTCCACTAAGCACCTGTATACCTTCTTTGATGTCAAACACCAATGGATATGGGATCATCCATCGCCCATCATATGGGTCGAGAAGCATATACGCTAGTCTACTCTGTAGTATTGATGCCCTGTCTCGATACTCCCACGACTAAGAACATTTGAAGGATGTACTTACCGACTACCTCTGCCCCACTAGTATGATCTGCATCATAGTCCTGGTAGTCAAGTACTCATTCTAAGGGCTTTATCAATATGTAATAGAGAGACAATAAGTGTACATGTTAAGATAAAGTGCAACCAGATAGCATACTATCATGTCGAGCAAAAAAATCCTCTCTATATATGTCCAAGCATCCACTACAATATACATCACATGTACAGTAATGGTCTCTAGGGCATACATATAACTAACATGCTTATATTATATATATGATATATAATAAATATTGCTGCTTTCGTTTCTTCTGTGATGCTTAGGAAGCATAATATTGATGGGACTTCATTAATGAGATTAATGAAATAAAAGAAACCTAAATATGTTGTAGAAACTTGTTTTAAAACTGGTAGCTCTATTTCTTGGTTTGCATAGCGGTATTCCTTATAGAATATCCAACACCTTATTCGATAAGGAAAGAGCCGAGATCCCTTCACCGGGAGTGACCTCTTTAGCGAAACTGGCAGATGCTATAACCCACTCGGTTTGTCTTTTGATTGCTTCTATAGTTTTTTCTTTGCATAGTGGAATTTGTGAAATATCCTGCACCTCATTCGATGAGGAAAGAGCCGAGATCCCTTCACCGGGAGTGACCTCTTTAGCAGAACTAGTAAAAGTCTCAAAAACACTCATTTTCAAAATCACTCGATTCTACAACGATATCAAGTTCATTACGCAAAGGGTTTTCTTAAAAACATGTCGTAGCCCTCCGTCATTTCAGATAAGTGTTACTTAGTATTCGTGCTATGTTTGTTGACCTTGTTAAGGTATAGTGTGCGGTAGCTAATTAGTGCTTATCTGTCGTACGAGACTTTAGATCCGTACCCTCATTATTGTATAGGTCGATAGATTCCCTATTCTGTTTTGATGACATCGTACGATGGATTACCGTACGTGATGAGATATACCGGATGATTGATCCGCGCTTGTGATTTGAGGATGATGATCGATGGTTATTATTATATCGGATGTTATGAGGCGGGATCGCCAATATAAAGATTGCCACCTGAACCATACCTATTTTCAAAACGACGATGTTTATCGTTTAAAAGTGACCGTATGATTCTTGTGTAAATAGATATACCCATTTATTGTTCATGTTGTGTAGGATATTACCCTTCGTGATGTACATACCACGTGCCGGTATTTAATACTATATGATATCATTTGCTAGTACACATGTACAATTACCGTTGATGTGCATGTTACACAAACACAGATTTGCCGGCTCACACACATTCTTCATCGGTAATTGCCATGTCACTTACACAGTAGAATTGACATGTCACCTATATAGTAGAATTGTCGTGCCATTTACACAGGAGAACTGCCCTATCATGATATTAATCTTAAAAGTAAGAGTACACTCATTGTTCAGTACTATCACTTGACATGCTTACATGATATACTTGATATGCTCATACTACTACTCTATGTTACATACATCGTACTTTATGGTTATATGCATTGAGATGTTGTTTTTATGAGATCTCTGGATCTGATTTAATTTCAAAGGAAATTGTGTATTGTTTTAAAAATATGGTTTCTCTTGATATGATATTTCGAGGTGTCCACCATGAGTTTTCTCGGTTCTGAGCAGTGAGTATACCCGATTTGAGGAGCGGTAGGCACCGTCTGCGGGTATATGGTGGACCCGGTGAGGTACCCTGGGGTAAGAAGACTCGTATTGTTAGGCGGTGAGCCTGGCAGGGGAGCACTATCTATCGATGATTGTATAGAACTCGGCGGATATCCAGAGGATACAGTTTTTGAGTTTTGATATGAGATGGATATGAGGGTCGTTCTGAGGATGCGACGCCTGAGATGAGATAGATATGAGGGCCGATCTGAGTATGCGACGCCTGAGATATGAGGATTTACGTGTCGATGCTGGACATGGGTTTCATGATGTTCGAGTGTCGGTTTTGGACACTCAGGTTACGTGGTTGATATCCTCAAATATATATATATATATATATATATATATACAGGCTTATGTTTTCATGATGTTCGAGTGTCGGTGTGGGATACTCAGGTTCCATGATATTGTTTGTGTCTTTGACGGACACGTAGATGATATCCACATGCATACAGGCATATGATGTCAGATGTTTATTTATAAATGTCATTGCATTGACTCGATTGTTGACATATATGCGTACTTGGTCACCCTAGATATCATAGTATTATTTTCATGATATAGTGACCTAGGAAATCGTTGTTTTATTCGATTTCTACTTGCTGATGTTTTCTACTCATAAGTTGGCAACTCACCCCCGTTGTGGCACAGTTCTTGCAGGTTTGACCGCTTGGGATCAGTTGCGGTATCGCTGGCACATAGCTTCATCCAAGGTGTTTTGCTTTGGTAGGTGGGACACATGTTGGATCGTGCCCACTCTCGTACTGTTATATTCTATTGTATCTAGATAAACTCCATCAAATCAAATCAGATTAGATCAAATCAGAGACTAGAATTGTATATTGGTAGACCTAGTCAGACTTGGGTTTTATGCGAGACTTAGAGCGATGGGTTTATATTCGCTTCTTGAGTTTTGATGTCTTGCTTATTTATTGTTCCTTCTGGGTTGATTCTTCACCGTTGGGCGTCGTATATATGTTATTGCGTGGTTGTGATTCCGCCAGTTAGCGAAGAGCTAGCTCCCGCTTGGGGATGCCTATATATTGTTGTGTAAATGGTTTTGGATCAAGATGTACAAGGGAGGTGCTGCCCAATTTTTAAAGACGAAACTTGTTTTCAACTAGTATAACCTACTTACATTTTCATGTCCCATTAGTTAAGAAAAACATGATTCTATTTTAAACTGCACCCCCACTATTTTCCGCGAAAAGGTTTAGATTTTCTGAGCTTCGGCTTACTTGATTTACGTCACGCCTTTAGACGTTGCGTAATTTAAGTGCCGGTCACGCGCTAAATTTTAGGTCGTGACAAAGTTAGTATCAGGGCACTAGGTTTAACCTTGGTTTGAGTCTGGGTTTGACTATGCGGAGTTTAGGGCGTATATATTTCGGAACCTAGGCTTGACCTTACGGAGCTTAGACTTGATGGGGGGGTATTAGATCCGAACTTTCGTTTCATAGGTTTGGAGTAGGTAGCTTGAGTAGAGTGGCGTACCGTACGTATGTTCCGCAGCATATTTACGATACGATACTCCATTTAAGAAACCTTAGGATGTACTTATCTTGAGATCTGTGATACTATTCGTTCCTTTGATCATATATCCATTTGGGATCTGTTGATTTCTTTCATTCATTTGATCTATCATCATCGATACCTTCTTGAGGTTCCTGTCACCATGGTTTGAGCGCAGATTGAGTTGTTGCAAGTGTTGCGGTCAGGGCGAGCTCGTCATGGACGAGGACTGACTATATTGTTTCTGGTGACATAGGGACGTGTAGGTATAGTTTTGTGTTGTGATCTCTCGTTTGAGGAGAGTGTTCGGTTTTGCACCAGATGATCGGGCCATTGATAGAGGCTGCCGGATTGAGAGGACTGTTGATGTACAGCCTACCTCAGAGATCGTGATGTTGTCTACTGTGCAGACAGATGACCCAACTGTTGCTGAGATTGATGGGATGTCGTTTTCAGAGTTTATGAGCTGAAACCGCTGGAGCTTCCAAATAGAGATGTGGTAGGAGATAGCTAGTCTATCTCGAGTTGAGCGATTGTTATGATTCGTCAGATTTGATGTGCCGATGCAGGCTCAGTTGAGTTGAAGAATTCCAGTTGAAGGATCTTACTCAGATCTAGAGTAAGTCGAGCAAGAGAGGACGTTGTTCGTCAGATGCTCCGATGTGAGATCGGTAAGTTGAACAGTTTCAGATAGAAGGACCTCACCCAGATGCGTTGTGAGTTGATCGAGAACGGATGAATAAAGTGTATTCCTCCGATGATTGGGATGAGTTCCCGTGGGCGTGTTCGGCTAGATATCTTCTACAAAGTGATGAAGGTACCGAGTTCGTAATTTCGAGTCCGTGTGAGAGACTCCAGATTGACCGTAGCCGAGAATGAATTGCAATATGCAGATAGCAAGAGATGACGTCAAAGTGGACAATAATAAAGATGAGTGGAACAAGAGGTTCGTGCGAGATGTTAACGAGCGGTTGTTACTCTCCGTTGATGCCAGAGGATTGATATGTGTGCAGATGCGTTAGATACAGCCAAAATTCCAGGTGAAAGCCGTGCTGAGGACACAGCTGTTCGGTTATAAGAAAAGAGTTAAGCAAGAGTGCCAACCTTCGTATAGTTCGGCATATGTGAGATCGGAAGAAGCCATGAGCAGGTTCTTTTCAGGACACCGCAACGATAAAGACTTGCACCCAGGATCAGTTATATCATGCGTATTCAGAGGGCCAGATGCCACCGTCAGTAATGTGCCGTTGAGAATGGTCATGTTGATTGGCCAAACGGTGATCAGAGGAGTGCCAGAGCAGAACTGTTCCGTTAGTACACCTAACCGGGCTGACGAGCAGAAAGATTGCGAGATTGGTAATCCAGAGAGGAAAAGGGAACCCAGAGACCAGAGATGCCAGACCGTGAGCAGGAGGCAAGTAGATGGTCTTGCTCTGCCAGTTTGGGCGCACCGGCATATTTTTCAATATTGTAGGAGGTGTACCTCAATGTCAGTTATTGCGATTGCGTTTTGTGATCCGAGTATCACACTTTTATCGCTTGCACTTGAGTTTCGATGATTGGGTTTCGTGATTATGTTTTTGTGCGTCATGGCTGCACCTACTGGATATTTATATTTGTGCACAGTTATTTTACTTGACATATGTTTTATACACCGTTGTGTGGTTTTACGATTTGTGCATATCTATTGCACTTGATGTCGATTTCGTGCATTGGTTGCACGTACTTATGATCTTGTGGATTTCGATACTGACGATTTGATTTTTGCACTCGGTATAGCTTATATGTGCTTGCAGTGCATTGGGATGGATTTGTGCACGCAGTTGCACACGTTTATGATCTTATACACCTTGGCATGCTCGGTGTTGTTTTTGTGATCATTTGAGATATTGATGAGTTTTCGTGCATTGGTTGCACCGGATCTGTATTTTGTGCATTGGTTGCACCGGATCTGTATTTCGTGCATTGGTAGCACCAGATCTGTATTTCGTGCATTGGTTGCACCAGATCTGTATTTCGTGCATTGGTAGCACCAGATCTGTATTTCATGCATTGGTCGCTCCAGATTTTTATTTCGTGTATTTGTTGCACCAGATTATGTTTTCGTACGCGTCTGCACTTGATGTTCGTTATCGTGCATACTATTGCACTGGATATTTTATACGGACCTGACGCACTTGATTTGGATTTTCGCGCATATTGGGCACATGATATGAGATTTTGTGCACACCAGGATGCACTTGATTGAGATTTTTATTCGTGCATGTTGGATGCACTTGATTGGGATTTTCATTTGTGCATATAAGTTGCACTGAGTTAACATTTTCGTGCACTATAGATGCACTTGATATTATTGGCGTGCACATCCGTTGCACTGGACAGATGCTTTCGTGCACACCCGTTGCACTTAGTTTTGCTTTTGTGCATATTTGTGGCACTTGTATTGGATTTGGTTTTCCGTGCGCATCAGACGCATGTGATGTTGGATACGCCTTTTGAGGCTGATTTTATTTATAAGTATCGCGTTTTGAAGATGGATACTATATTATATAGTAGCCGAACAGGACTGGTTTGAGGACAGTACCTGAGTACTTTTTCATGCATAAAAAGTAATCAAGAGGTTTTCAAAAAGGAACTATAGTCTCGCTATTTCCTACGTGTCCGCGAGTGACATGAAATTTTACAAAGAGAACCTTATGGGATATTTCAAAAAGGCAGGACGTATAATTTGAGCAAACCATATATAAGTATATATTTACTACTTTACAAATGATCGTCCGCCACTTGTGCCGTGAGCTACGCATAGCACGGAGATTTGGAAAAGATTTAGCATGAGTTATTCAGTTTTTAAAATGGTTTTACAAAGATGCGTGCTATATACGTATTATGATTTGACTATAGTGCATTTGGATTCCAGTAGTGGAATTCGATATTCGCATTTCCTTTATAACTTCAGTGATTGCGTGATGCTTGATGGAGTTTGATTTTGAGTTTCGTACTCGTTTTCAGGCGCACACGATGCGTTGTGGTATTTCTGTATCTTCCGTGATTTCGGAGCCCCTTTGATTTGAGCTGATTATTGAAATATTTTAGTAGTTGGGGATTTAAATTTAAATTCGGGGACCGAATTTGTTTAAGGGGGGAAGACTGTAAAATTTCAGAAATATAAAATATTATTTTTAGAATTTAATATTAAAACAATATATTTCGCGAAAACTATTCGATTTGCGAATAGGGGTTTTTCGTAAAATGGTATAAGATATACCAATATTTGGAAAATAATCGGAGATTAAAATGATTTATTCATTTAAAAGATATTTATCGGATTTTGGCATTTTTATAATTAAATATATGCAAGTTTAAATTAATATTGATAGTGCACTACTAATCGCGATTAAGCCAAATCAGTATTTTTATATTTTTCCATGGCTAATGCACCATGTCATGTGCATGTTATTCATTGTTATTTTGTTTATGACTTGTGAGTTTTGTGAGATAAAGAAATGAAGAAAAAATAAAAGAAAAGCAAAGGAAAAGAAAAAAAAAGAAAAAAAGAAAATGAGAAAGAAGCAAAAGAGAATGAGAAGCAGATATTTTTGGGAGAGTGGGTGTAGGAGGAAACTTGGTGAGTGAGAGGGTGAGCTTAAGAAGAAAAAAGGTATGATTTTGCTACCATATTTCTTCATCCCCATTGCCTCTTCTCTTCTTCATCTCCATTGTTTTCTTCATCTCCTTCAATCTTCTCTACCTCCATATATCATCTCATAATAATTGCCAAAACCCTTGCCGCCTTCACACAAAATATGCACAAGCTCATTCTAAACCCTTTAGACCTTTCAAGTTTGGATTTTGAAGACTTTGCGCAACTCAAGAATTTCCTAAGTTGCCAAATTGAGGTAATCCCATCGCTTTAGATTAGCATTTGTGTTTATATATCCTAATTTAGTTTAGAAATTGATTTAGTGAGATATGTGATCTTGGAAATTTTCAAGTTCCTGTTCAGTGATAAGTTGAGGTGTAGTGAGTGTTTACAAGAATTTAGAGATGATTTCCTGACCTAGAACAGAGAATAGAAACCAAAGCACGAACTTTGAAATTTCCCCGATATCGTATTTTGTGCAAATCGTGATGGGATACTGAGATCTGCTTTGACCCGAGACTTTTATAAGATAAGTTCCCATAACAGAGAGATGAGAAGGTGACTTAGAAGCTAACCCCAAGACCTGGGACCCTAACTCCTTTCCCGGGCCGCAAATAAAATCCCCCAGGCCGCAATTTGCGGCTAAGTCATGGTGAAATGTGGTGATTTTTGTTCTGTAGCTTCCTTATCTGATATCTAGAGCAACCCTATGTGCAAAATTGGCTAATTTTACCTGAGTCAAAATCTGGGAGTGAATTCTCATGTTGTTGAATTTCGTTTTCCGATTTCTAAAACGAGGTTTTCAGATTTGAGTTTGGATTCCGTCGTTGGACGTTTGTACGTCAACGGACGAGGGATATTTGGTTGATTTGCATTCGAAGCTATAGGTTTTAACCTATGAGCGAATCCGTGTGCCGTATCGGTTTTCGGATATTGGTTTTAATTGCATTTCGATGTGTATTGATTATAGGTACTTTTCGTGGACTTCCGAGACGATGAAGCATATCGACTTCGGCTACGCAAGGAGTTAAGCAGGTGAGTAGATTTATATCTACGGGGGAAATCGGGTGGATGGCGTATAGCACCCCCGCAACCGTTGATAAAGGATATGTTACGAACTTAAGATAACATAATTATAGGATTTAGTAAAAGATGATATGATAAAAGTTTACACTAATGAATATATTGATATATGAGAATAAAAAATAAGAAAGTGGATCATGATAAGTATGAATTGAAAGAGGACAAGTATGAGTTGATAATGGTATGATATGAGATCGAGATCGATAACCACGACATGAGATTGAGATAGAGGTGTTGTGAAATTAATAAGATATGATGGTTATACAAATGTGATTTGAGATATGTGTGTGTGTGTGTGTGTATTTATGAGTATAATGAGTAATATGTCGTACGAGACTTTAGATCCGTACCCTCATTATTGTATAGGTTGGTAGATTCCCTATTCTGTTTTGATGACCCCGTACGATGGATTACTGTACGCGATGAGATGTTCCGGACGATTGATCCGCGCTAATGATTTGAGGATGATGATTGATGATTATTGTCATATTGGATGTTATGAGGCGGAATCGCCGATATAAAGATTGCCACCTAAACCATACCTATTTTCAAAATAACGATATGTATTGTTTAAAAGTGACCGTATGATTCTTGTGTAGATAGATATACCCATTTATTGTTCATGTTGTGTAGGATATTACCCCTCGTGATGTACATACCATGTGCCGGTATTTAATACTATATGATATCATTTGCTAGTATACCTGCACAATTACCGTTGATGAGCATGTTACACATACACAGAATTGCCGGCTCACACACATTCTTCATCGGTAATTGCCATGTCACTTACACAGTAGAATTGCCATGTCACTTATACAGTAGAATTGTCGTGCCATTTACACAGGAGAACCGCCTTATCATGATATTAATCTTAAAAGTAAAAGTACACTCATTGTTCAGTACTATCACTTGACATGCTTACATGATATATTCGATATGCTCATACTACTACTCTTTGTTGCATATATCGTACTTTATGGTTATATGCATTAAGATGTTGTTTTTATGAGATCTCTGGATTTGAGAACCGCAGTTTAATTTCAAAGGAAATTGTGTATTCTTTTAAAAATACGGTTTCTCTTGATATGATATTTCGAGGTGTCCACCATGAGTTTTCTCGGTTCTGAGCAGTGAGTATACCCGATTCAAGGAGCGGTAGGCACCGTCTGCGGGTACATGGTAGACCCGGTAGGGTACCCCGGGGTAAGAAGACTCGTATTGTTAGGCGGTGAGCCTGGCAGGGGAGCACTACCTACCGGTGATTGTATAGAACTCGGCGGATATCCAGAGGATACCGTTTTGGAGTTATGATATAAGATGGATATGAGGGTCGATCTGCGGATGCGGCACCTGAGATGAGATAGATGTGAGGGCCGATCTGAGTATGCGGCGCCTGAGATATGAGGATTTATGTGTCGATGCTGGACACGGATTTCATGATGTTCGAGTGTCGGTGTTAGACACTCAGGTTCCATGATTTTGATGTGTCGTTGATGGACACACGTGGTTGATATCCTCATATATATATACAGGCTTATGTTTTCATGATGTTGTGTGGGACACTCAGGTTCGATGATATTGTTTTTGTCGTTGACGGACACGTGGATGATATCCACATGCATACAGGCATATGATGTCAGATGTTTATTTATATATGTCATTGTATTGACTCGATTGTTGACATATATGCGTACTTGGTCACCCTAAATATCATAGTATTACCTTAAGGATATAGTGACCTAGGAAATCGTTGTTTTATTCGATTTCTACAAGCTGATGTTTTCTACTCACGAGTTGGAAACTCACTTCCGTTGTGCCACAGTTCTTGCAGGTTTGACCACTTGGGATCAGTTGCGGTATCACTGGCACACAGCTTCATCCAGGGTGTTTTGCTTTAGTAGGTGGGACACATGTTGGATCGTGCCCACTCTCGTACTGTTATATTCTATTGTATCTAGGTAAACTCCATCAAATCAAATCAGATTAGATCAAATCAGAGACTAGAATTGTATATTGGTAGACCTAGTAAGACTTGGGTTTTATGCGAGACTTAGAGCGATAGGTTTATGTTCGCTTCTTGAGTTTTGATGTCTTGCTTATTTATTGTTCCTTCTGGGTTGATTCTTCACCATTAGGTGTCACATATATGTTATTGCGTGGTTGTGATGCCGCCAATTGGCGAAGAGCTAGCTCCCGCTTGGGGATGCCTATATATTGTTGTGTAAATGGTTTTGGATCAAGATATACAAGGAAGGCGCCGCCCAATTTTTAAATAAGAAACATGTTTTCAACTAGTATAACCTACTTGCTTTTTCATGTCCCATTAGTTATGCATTTAAAGAAAAACATGATTCATTATACCTTTATTTCAAACTGCACCCCCACTATTTTTCGCAAAAAGGTTTAGATTTTCTGGGCTTCGGCATACTTGATTTACATCACGCCTTTAGACGTTGTGTAATTTATATGCCGGTCACGCGCTAAATTTTGGGTCTTGACAGTAGGCTGGCCCATTATCCGAGATTATTCATCGCAAAGTACCGAACCTGTAGATGACACGTGTCTTGAAGAAATGGAGAATATTCCCCGTCTTCACTTCCCTTAGTGGTACTGCTTTCGCCCACTTAGAAAACTAGTCAGTCGTTGCCAGTATGAACCGATGACCTTTGGATGATGCGGGCTCAATGGGGCCGATTATATCGGTTCCCCACATTTCGAACGACCAGCTAGCTACTGTTGGATGTAGCGGATTTGGATGTTGGTGGATGAAGTCCCCATGAACTTGGAACGAGTGACACTGCTTCGCTCTGGTTGGAGTTCTTTGTGACTCTTCCTCACCGTGTCTTCTTCATCGTAACGACGATACTTGGCCATTTCGTATATGGTCGTTTCACGTTCTCGGTCAGCTTTTGAAAGGCTTCGTTTAGCAGCCTGTCAATTGGGTCTTCTGACACTTCCAGAGATTTTGGCACCGGTCTTACCCCCAGTTCCTCCGTGTTGTTTTATAATGCCGAGGGAGCTTCTTCGCTATTTGACGACGAATAAGAAACCATGTGGCAACTTGCTACATAGTCTTGGTTCCTCCTGCTGAGTCATGTTCCTCCTCATCGTCACTATCTCCGTTCTCAAGTATATGGTTGAGAAACTCTTCGAGCGTGACTGGGGTCCGCGCCTTCTGGTTGTACTCCTCCAGCGCGTCGATATTCTTTTGCAGGTCTGTGCGCTTGTTGTTAGGCTGCACGGGCTTCTTGGCCTTCTTCTTTCCCTTCGAAGACTTTAAGGGTTTGACCTGGGTGTTTTGCCCATCGTTAGTAGTTTTTGGTGTGAGACGCGGTTTCAGCATCACCTCAATGATCTTGGGCTCCAACGGGCTTTTCCACCTGATCGCCGGACATGCTTAAAGATCCTTCGGCATTTTTTGGTTTTATCTGAAAAGACAACTTCCCACGGAGTTTCTTCCACAAACGAACATGATACCCTCGACATATCCACCTATTTAGGAGCGTGCCTCTATGGCGGGTTCACTCTCCAGTTCTCTGACGGCGCGAATTTCCCTTGATGGTACTGGTCCTCGACCCAGTTCTTGAAGATGTGTCAATCCTCAATGGGGTGGCTCACCATTCGGTGATAGGAGCAGTAGTTGGGATTGTTGACGTCACCGGGCTGCGGTGGACGTTTTGGGTCCGGCAGAGTGATGAGTTTGTTGCTCACTACCAGTTCGAACAGTCTCCTCGTTTTATCATGGGGAAACGAGTAAGCATGTCCTAGCTTCTCTTCCAGGGATTAGCGCGGGCGCGCGTTGTTTTGACGAGCAACCGGTTTCGGATCACTCAGTTATTGTTGAGTGTTGGCAACGAAGGCCGTTTTCCCTTTACCCTTTGCATTCCGATGGTCCATTTTTGAAGAGGAAGGCTCGTGGCCCATCTGGTCCATTTAGGCTAACTTGTCGATCAAATCCTGGAAGGTGGTCGGCTTAAAGAACGTCATGAACTAGGACACATTCGTCTGAGGATCGAGAGTTCCTATGAACATACCCACGGAGGGAGCCTCTTTGATGCGTTGTTCGCATTTCGACCATAGGTTCCGCCATCGAATTGCGTATTGAACTCAGGTCTTTCCTGGTTTCACCCTGGCATTAATTAATGTCGTGATCAGGGTGTGTTTGCTTGCGCTTGTGAACCGCTGTGTGAATAGTAGCTCCATTTCTGTGAATGTTTTGACGGAGTCATTTGGGAGCTCCGAGTACCATTCAAACGCCGTTTCTGACAAGCTGCCAAGAAACTGGTGAAGCAGCAATTTGTTGTCGCCTCCAGTATTGCCGCATAAAGCTCTGAACTGAGTGACGTACTGATGCGGATTTCCTGTCCCTTTGTACACATGGAATTTGGGGATCGTATATCCCGGCAGGTACTTGATTTGATCATACCAGCCCAGATACGGTCGCCCAGTTTTGACAACTTGGCCAGCCGTTTCACTCACTTGATGAGCTCGTATTTGTTGAGCTATGTAATCGTCAAGGGCAGCTTTGGAGATCGTTTCCTCCCTGGCTGTCGATAAAACTGGAAGAGGGTTTGATGTTTCCCCTCTGTCGTCCTCGATAATTATCGGCGGGTCTTCAGTTGGAGGTTCTAGTTAGATCATCATTCCAACCATGTCTTGAAACAGGAGCGCCATCTGTTTTATATTAGCCACTTATTCCACGGCCTCCTTATCCTTTCTTTCCAGTACCCTTCGCAGGAACTCCGTGTCGGTCTCCTGCTCCTGGCGCTGTTCAGACGCTGCTTCCGGGCTTTCTTTCTGCCTTGTGAGAGCTGCCATTTTCGTCAGCATCTGCTCCTAAGCTTTTGTCAACGACCGAGTTTGCGGCCAATGACCCATGGAAGCACGGCTTTCCTCTTTTCCGGAATCCATGTAAACCGTGTGCATGATCATGCCCCCAGACTTAGGGCATTTGGATCCATCACCTTTGGGATTTGCTGCCGGTGGTAGCATTTTCTCCAGCCTTCTCTTTTTGTTAGGGGTCGAAGTTGAAGGAGCCATTGTAGCAGGGGCCTGTATGAAAGAAGTACCTCGCTGTATGCTGGAGGGATGATTTTCCTCTTGCCGAATCTTCATTTTCTCCGGTTGATGAGAGTAGTTCTTGTTGATCACAGAATCTTGGTCTTTCCGCCGGACTTTGTGGATTTGGGAGGACAGCCGCTGAGGGGGCTGCTCCGGCTTTGCCTGCGTCATGTTTTTAGCAGGAAGTGGAGATTTCTTCAACACTGCGGTTGGGGTGTTCTTCCGCACCCTCTTTAGCAGTTCAAAGCTGTTCCCGGTTGGAACAGCAGCGTCAACTTCCACCATTGGAGCTGGTGGGATGGAGTTGCCTCCAGCTCTTCTCACTCGACGCCAGTGGCGACGTCGAGCGTTCCTTGCAGATGGGACCACCTCAGTTATGGAAGCGGCTCCGTTATGCCCCCTGCTTTGGTGAGGGGCTACTGCTGGTGCCAGCCTGTCGAAGACTGACGTCCGTTGAGAAGGAATGGCCAATTTTTCGAAGGCTGATGTTCTAGTAAGGGAAGCACCTTTGAAGACTTCACCCACTGCGGGAGTTGGAAGGACTATTCATTTTGGGATAGCCCCTTCAGGTATCGCGAGCCTCTTTGCGGGCCCACTTGAGCTTCGACTCAGCCTGTTGAAGACTGAGGTGGCAGACTTGGACGACCCGTTGAGAGGGGCCATGGTGGTTGCAAGTCGATCGAAGACCGATTTCTTTGGAGTTTCATGTGGTGGCACTGGGGCACTGAAACTCGCTGGTGGGAGCATGGTCCCGAAGAACAATCCAGTGGTGGCTTGAGTCACCTGCCCTACCGGCATTGAAAATATGGAGGCCGCATTAGGCCCGTATGTCACTCCTCCAGTTAGGGCGGAGCGGGAGTTGTTGTTGCAGTTTGTACAGCTGGAAGCCATTGATGTTATCTTCTTCTTCTTGCACAGGAACAAGACACCAAATCTTAGTACCTCGAGTGCAAAGGAAACCATAGCAAACCGCAATTTTTGTTCGCGAAACACGACACACGAAGTGTGGAGTGGAAAGAGGAAAAGGCACCCACCGGGTGTGCCAGAATCTGTTTACCGCCGAAAACAGAGACGAACCGGGATGGATCGTCTTGCCTGAAATTGGGGGAAGATGCTATTTGGATTTATCCGTCCACCTCTCCGAAGATACCAAGTTGATTTATGGCACCGTATTTCGGAGGTTTGGATGGATGCGGCCATTGTAGCAGACTTCGTCAGATTCCCCCTCGTTTGTGAGGGGTTTTTGATTGTAGGGACGCTCTTCCCTGCAGACTTAAGCCCCTGCAGTTAATTACGTTATCGCATTGCGATAACCACTTTCTCCTGCTCCGGAAGTTCACTTCGTGTCGTGTGTGTTTTTTTTATTTTTGGTTGCCCGTGGATTGTATACGGAGACTAATTTATGTCGTCTCCCGTAGGGCGTGGATTAGTCCAAATCCGTATATCTTAGATTTGGGGTTTTTATTTAAGGATCATTAATATATTTTAGGATTAAGATCGACTTAAACGTATATGACCATTTGGGGGCTCGGTTGGTTTTTTGTTAAAAATACGTTAGTCCAATTTGAGACTAAGATCTACTTAACAAGGTTTTAGGATCAGTTTTGTTTCAGATCCAACAAGAGAACATTTGGGCTCTGTTGTCTTAGTTTAGGGACATTTCGGTCCATTATCGCCATTTTGGAGGCAAAGTTCTAGTTTGAGAACATCTCGGTCTGTTGATCACCATTTTGGAGGTGAGATTTTAGTTTAAGGACGTCTCGGTCCGTTGATCACCATTTTGGGGGTGAGATTTTAGTTTAAGGACGTTTCGGTCCGTTGATCACCATTTTGGGAGTGAGATTTTAGTTTAAGGACGTCTCGGTCCGTTGATCACCATTTTGGAGGTGAGATTTTAGTTTAAGGACGTCTCGGTCCCTTGATCACCATTTTGGAGGTGAGATTTTAGTTTAAGGACGTCTTGGTCCGTTGATCATCATTTGGGGGTGAGATTTTAGTTTAAGGACGTCTCGGTCCGTTGATCACCATTTGGGGGTAAGATTTTAGTTTAGGGACGTTACGGTCCGTTGATCACCATTTTGGAGGTGAGATTTTAGTTTAAGAACATTACGGTTCGTTGATCACCATTTGGGGGTGAGATTTTAGTTTAAGAATGTTATAGTCTATTGTTGCCATTTTGAAGACAACGGTTAGTTTAAGGACGTTTCGGTCTGTTGTTAGTTTAGGGACGTCTCGGTCCATTGTCGCCATTTTTGAGGTGAATGTTAGTTTAAGGACATCTCGGTCCGTTGATCACCATTTTGGAGGTGGGATTTTAGTTTAAGGACATTACGGTCCGTTGTTAGTTTAGGGACATTTCGGTCCATTGTCGCCATTTCGATTTTTTGAATGTGATATCCTCGATGATAACAAGTAATTTTAATGTTATCATCGAGAATCATACACTTAGTATATATTGTTAGGGATATGTATGCCTTAGAGACCATTATTGTACATTGATATGTATATTATAGTGGATGCTTGAACATATATATAGAGGACTTTCTTGCTCGACAAGATAGTATGCTATCTGGTTACTCTTTATCTTAACATGTACACTTAGTATTATTATGATGTCTCTCAGATACATGTTTATAAAGCCCTTAGGGTATTGGCTTGACTGCCAGGACTATGATGTGGATCATACTACTGGGACCTGGGTAGTCCATAAGCACATTCTTTAATTGTTCCTAGTCGAGGGTATATCAAGACAGAGCATCGATATTCCAGAGTAGACTAGTGTGTACGTTTCTTGACCCTCTATGGGGGCGATAGTTGATCCTATAGCCATTGGTGTTTGACATCAAAGATTGTACATAGGTGCTCATTAGAGAATGGGTACATTGAACAGGACTCCCCGAGAACTCCTAGATGGTACTATACCTATCGTCAGATAGCAGTTCTATGGTAACACTGGTACAGGTTAGTCTGTAGACCCGAGATCGTCATAGAGTCTTGTTTGGTTCCCACTGTGTTTTGATTTCCTGCCCACCACGGCTCAAAGGAGTCATGCAAACAGGTGGATTTTTGGTACAGTCCCGAGTCACATGGAGGCAATGAGCGATAGGAGGGGTTTCGTCTATCCCGGTATAGGGAGTTGATGTTGCGCTATACTCGATTAGCTATAACAGGAAGTCACTGGTCAGGGCTGTTGATGAGATTTACTGGTAAGTGTTATCAATAGTTTCTCGTACCGTTATAGGCCTTACATCGGCATGACTTATCAAGTTATTGGGGTCTGACGATTCCACCCCCAGACTCGATATGCGACATATCAGATGAAGAGACCGGACTGTACGGTAAGTGTTACCTATATGCTTCATAGGAGTTTGGACAAGCTTGCTTGTTGATCTTCTAATCGCTCAATACCTGGGTAGCCGTTACGTCCAGCTAGTACAGCTGACGGCTTGTGGGTAACTGATGTGATCATTACCTACTGCTGGCATATTGACGAGTCTTTAGAGTCCTATACAGAAGTTTCCGAGTTCAAGCGAAACGAAGTAGGGCACATATGTTGATATGTGCGGGGGCCTCATTAAATACGAGTATGTGATACCGTATTTTAATCTGGCGGTTATTTGTTATCAGTTATGTTATATGTGATATAACCGGATTATCGAATCAAGTGTTGATTTGATAATGTGATATACAGATAAATGATATTAGTCGATTATATGTAATATAACCGGATTATTAAATCAAGTGTTGATTTAATAATATGATATATATTTATATTTGATATAATTATATATTAACTAATACTAGCTCACTAATTATTTTCTTCATAATATATATTAATATATATATATATGTGTGATATATATGTATTATATGAAGCATGACATGGATTTTCTATTTTTAGAAAATAGAAAATGAGGTGTCAAAAGTAGAGATATTTATGGTATGGTCCATAGCATGGTTTGCTCATTTTTTTATTCATTTGCCATCACTATTGAAGCATGGTTGGATTTTTTAATCCATGCTTCAATAAGTGAGGAGAGAATGATTGAGCCATGCCAACACTCAGCCATTTTTTTCTTAGCTCATTTTGCTTTGCTCTCTACATTTTTCTTCTTCTTCTTCCTTATGCCTCAAAGCTCTAACACTCACATGTGATGTGAACCATAGAGCTTTGAAAAAATCCTAGTGAGCAAGCACAACCCCACTTCACTATTCTACACTTGATTAGTAATCAAGTGTAGTGTGTTTGCTTCACTAAAGATAGTTTAGTGAAGAGGTAGCTTGAGCTAGAGGGACTTCGGGTGGATCATCATCGGCACGAAGATCACGGAGGAGGCTCGTTCAAACTTCAAGTGGAGCTACGAGGAGTAATAGGGACTACAACCTGGAGCTTGAGAAGAGAAGGACACGATCTACAAAGGTTGTAGTTTCGTTCTCGTAGTGTAGTTTTTGATATCATGCTTAAAAACCCTAATCATCTAGTTAAGATCTTGTTTAGTGTTTATTAGCACCCCGAAATTTTTTAAAATGGCATGCTTGATGGTAGTAAAACCCAGTGGTGGTGCTAAGTAATACTTTCATGGTATCTGAGCTAAAGCTAGAAGATTAGACGATGTTATTAGAATTGCGAAACCGAAACAACTCCAAAAACCGAAACCCAAAAACCCAAAAACCTGTTCTCTGTCGATTTTCAAACGGGCTCTGAATTTTTTTTAAACAAGTACAGAATCTTACATTTGATGTAAATAGAACACTGGAAAAATTCGAGGCCAAAACACCAACTTTGACCCGGCGAGATCGGGCTTATGGCTGGCTTGGCCGGTCCCCCTTCAAAGTTTTGGGCTCGAATTTTTTTTTTGTTCTGTGATGTTGGGTTTAGAGTTTCATGGTTATGTTTGATTAGCCCAGTTTGCATGTGATGTTAACTTTCCTATTGGGGCTATTCAAAGTGTTTCGCAGTCGTATTTTTTACATCATTCTGGGTTAAAATTTGATATGTGATACAATATTTGGAATCCACATTTAATTAGTGTTTACCTCCGAAAACAGAGATGAACCAGGATGGATCGTCTTGCCTGAATTTGGGGGCTGATTCTATTTGGATTTATCCGTCCACCTCTTCGAAGATACCAAGTTGATTTATGGCACCGAATATCGGAAGTTTAAGGACGTTATGGTCCGTTGATCACCATTTGGGGGTGAGATTTTAGTTTAAGAACGTTACGGTCCGTTGTTGCCATTTTGGAGACAACGGTTACTTTAAGAACGTTTCGGTCCATTGTTAATTTAGGGACATTTCGGCTCATTATCGCCATTTTGGAGGCAAAGTTCTAGTTTGAGGACGTCTCGGTCCGTTGATCACCATTTTGGGGGTGAAATTTTAGTTTAAGGACGTCTCGGTCCTCCGTTGATCACTATTTTGGGGGTGAGATTTTAGTTTAAGGACATCTCGGTCCGTTGATCACCATTTTGGAGGTGAGATTTTAGTTTAAGGACGTCTCGGTCCATTGTTGCCATTTTGGAGACAACGGTTGGTTTAAGGACGTTTTGGTCCGTTTTTTGTTTAGGGACATCTCGGTCTATTGTCCATCTTGCGTGCACGTGTATTTGTTATGTGACGGGATGAGCAACGATAATATGGGATGCATCCAGTCTGGGATGTGATTTGATTTGGAATGTGCACGTCAGTTTGGGAAGTGCACCAAAAAGCAGTTGGTTGTCAGGACCCGCCACCTCTCTGAAGACGTTGGGGAATTACAGCGACATGTAGCAAAGGTGTATAGAGATGTACCCTTGGACCAATTCCCATATTTGAGGGAAAAAGGAATCAGTGGTAAACCCAGAAATCATTAGTCGTATTTTGAGACTAAGACTTCCTCATGGGAATGTGGGACGAATATCGTTTTGGGATATCATCAGTTGGAAGATCGATAACCGTATTTGGGACTAAGATCAGTTTGGGAAGTAGGGAACCCATGGACTCGGTTGATCTGAGTTAGGGACCTAGCTAACTTGGGCTTGGTCCACTCAGTTTTCTTTTTATTTGAAAAGATGTGCTAAGCACTTATTTGGGCTCGGTCTCTTTTTTTTTTTTTGCAAAAAGTGCTGAGCACTTATGTAAGTTCTGACGCTCATATATAACCATGTGGGGTTTTCAGTCATGGGGATTTGCCCAATAAGTGTTAAACACTTTACCCCTTTTTGTCTTTATATGGAGTGGTAAACACTTTTTATGGCGCCCACGTGCGAAGCACATGAGGAGCTAGGCGCTAGGCGCTGCCTAGTGAGTGCCAAACACTTTTATTCTGTGGCGCCCACGTGAGAGTCACGTGGAGCGCTGGGCACTGGGACGCCGCCCACTGAGTGCTAAGCACTCCTGAGTTCTGAGGTATCCACGTGAGGGGCACGTGAGACGCTGGGCACTGAGCGCCGCTCATTGAGTGATAGGCACTTCCTCTTTTGTGGCACCCACGTGGAGCGCTGGGCGCCGCCAACTGAGTGCTAAGCGCTCCTTATTTTTTTGAGGCGCCCACGTGAGGGGCACGTGAGACGCTGGGCGCTGAGCATCGCTTATTAAGTGCTAAGCACTCCTTATTTAGTGGCGCACATGTGAGGGGCACGTGAGGCGCTGGGCGATGATTTTTCCTTGTATATTTTGTTTTGAGGAATTCAATTTCTTGGTTCTTTTCTGAATCTTTGATCTTCAAGAGCAAGTTCTTCCCGATGAGAATTAAATTCTCAACTTGTGGAAGACTTGTCTTATGGATCTCAGATCCAGAGAAAGAACTAAGTTCTTATTTTAAAAGGGTTAAACCCTTCAATAGGTAAACAAGATGCTTTGATCTCTCCTCCTTTTATTTACCTAGAGTTTTTTTTGAGAAGGGAGATCTTCTTCTTTCTTCCTTTTTGAAACTTTCTACTTTGTTTTTAGAAGCTTATGGGGGGTTCCTCTTTTTTAGACTTGAAGTCTTGGGTCCTTTATATAGTAAAGGCAAGTCTGTTGATTAGTTGAAGAAATCTCTCATTAAAAGATCCTAATTGATTTGAGGATTTTTACCCACCATTGGATCTTTGATCCAAGGGTTTTTGTTTTACAGAACAAGATTGAGGAAATATTTTCCCATATAGAATTTATTCTGTAGATTGGTGATTCTTTAATCACCATTGGATTTTTAATCAAACGGTACTCTGTTTTACAGAGGGCGGTCTTTCTTGTTTAGAAAGATTTGATGAATGTTTCCTATAAACAGAATTTAATTCTGCATCCTGATAATTTATCATCTCCGTTGGATCTTTGATCCAACAGCTCTGTTTAACAGAGAATAGAATTTAATTCTACTAGGCGTCGGCGCTCAAGTGTTGTGCACGTGGGTGCTACTTAAGATTTTTTTGTGCTTTGCACATTGGTGCTCACGTGAGGAGCACGTGCGGCGCCAACATAAGAGTTTTTAACTCTGGCGCCCTCGTGGAAGACACGTGAGGCGCTGCCTCTTAAATTTTGAACAGAGCTTTGCTCATTTATTGGAAGGAAACAATTAGTTTTGTGAAAACTAGTTAGTGTTTGTAAATCTAGCATGTTAGTCTCTATTGATCAATTGCCACGAAGTTTCGATTCAGATCGAAACTCCGTCGCAATCGCGTATCGTACGCGAATACTCGCCAGATAAATTTACTAGGTAGCCACGCCCCATAGCCCCGACCAAGTGACTTTAGGAGAACCCCGTTGCCAAAAGCATCCACTCAGGTGCTCGCGGCCATGGTGTTCCGCCTAAGTGCACTTGGTCGACGGCATCGGGGGTGCGGCCATCTACTAAAGTTTCCGACGAATATTCAATCGGGTAGTCGGGAATCTTTTTGAATTACACGACTAAGTTATTGAAAAGTGTTTTCGATATGAGACTAAAATGCAAGGTTTATAGATTAGGCATGAAATGAGATATTCCGGATTTATGATGTATAAGGAAATGCGGATTCTAATTATTGTAGTTTTTGTTTCTTTTCTGCGACTGTAAGTGTAATATGTGGGGTATCCCAAATCTCGTTGCTATATGCCAACGGAATTCAGGATATGCGTATTTACTTACGTTGATGACATGTGATGTTATGTGTTGCTGTGATATTATATTGGATCGTCGTGAATGAATAGCCGGGAGTTTTATGTGAGATGAGAGTTTTTCAATTTTCATTCATGTAAAATTTGTATGTAATATTCTTTTATTAGGACACTTCTGGGTTGAGGATGATACCACCATTGATGTATATTATTTACTTTTCCGCATTAGGATAGACCCAAGGCGGGGAGCACAAGTAACCGGGTTCTGGAGTCTAGTGGGAGACCATCTCGATGAGTCGAGACCGGGTCTCCTAACTCTAGAATTGGCAGGGTTGCTTGTCGCTCTCATAGGGGTCTAGGGATGTGGGTTTGGCTATTCATCACAATTGTGGAATCCTTGTTTTTCATTACTGGCTGAATTTAAAACACGGACCTCCTAGTATATCCAATATTTCATATGTTGACTTCTGCTGCTGTGTTCTGTGATGTGATCATATAACTGCGTGAGATGAATGCTATATATATATATAATATATATAATAAACGTTGCTTATGTTTTGCACCCGTGCTAGTCCAGCCCCCGCTCTGCTGTTAGTTAAGTAACCTAACGGTGCATGACGGGGCCCCGTGGCGAATGCGGATGGCATAAGCATACTTTCTATTGTCGTTTCTTTTTCTGTGATGTTTAGGGAAACATTAAATTATGGGACTTGATTAATGAGATTAATGAAAAGAAATGAAACCTAAAAATGTTGTAAAATCAAAAGTTTTTAAAAGGTAGCTCTATTTCTTGCTTTGCATAGTGGTTTTCCTTGATGAATATCCAGCACCTCATTCAATAAGGAAAGAGCCGAGATCCCTTCACCGGGAGTGATCTCTTTAGCAAAACTAACAAATAATACAACCTACTCGGTTTTTTTTATAGCTTCTCTATTTCTTGCTTGCATAGTGGTATTCCATGATGAATATCCAGCACCTCATTCGATGAGGAAAGAGCCGAAATCCCTTCACTGAGAGTGACCTCTTTAGCGAAAATAGCAAAAGCTACAAAAAACACTCATTTTCAAATCACTAGATTCTGCAACGATATCAAGTTCATTACGTTAAAGTTTTTCTTAAAAACCAGTCATAGTTCTCCGTCATTTCAGATAAGTACTATTTAGTATTCATGCTGCGTTTGTTGACCTTATCAAGGCGTAGTATGTGGTAGCTGATTGGAGCTTATCTGCCACATGTGATGCGATTGGATTAGGGTAGTCGTACAGCTTTGTTGACCTTGTTAAGGGTCGTACGGGTCGGTTTAATTCAATCAAGAAATGGAGGGTTGAACTTGGCTAGCGCTTATGATTTGTTGACCTTGTTAAGGTCATAAGTTGCTAGGGGTAAAAACAATATTGGGAATTTGAAATGTTAGAATTTGCAATGAGATTCCATACCTTCTATATGATAGTTGGATCCCGATACCCACTGTGAATAAGAGTTACTCATGGAAGAGTTTTCCACTTTACAATTAGCTGATCAAGTAAGTGTCTAAGAAAGGTGTTAACGGAGTTATGCCCCTGCGGAAACGAGATTATTTAATTAGTTCCATGCGAAAGCATGGAGAGACTCCTTCGGAGTACCAATACCTGCCTGGTCGAACGATTGGTGAACTTGTAGGGTGTAATTAATCCCGGCTAATCTTACCTTTTATGGTTTGAAGGAAAATTTGATAAAAACGGTGGGAGTCATCCTGATTAGATAAGATAATAACCAATCTAATTTTACAAGAGCGCACGCTAAAGTGTTTCCTTCTCTCTCTCCAGGCAGCGACCAATGACACCCCTTAATCAAGATAATAATATGGATGTATTGACCGAACCCACTTATTATACTGGGATAAGTTCCGCTCTATCTTATGACTGTCATAAGTCTGAGCAATGAATAGGGGAATACCCGGATTCCTACGCCACCCGAACGAAGAAGGAGCATACTGGTGCATCTTCTTTGGGTGTGTTCGTTACCGAGAACCGTTTCTCTGTTTGCTCTACGTCCTGAGTATTGATACCGGATTAGGATCCAACGTATGTAATTTGTTACATCGGCTAAAGATAGGTAGAGAACTGGGAAAGGGTGCTAAGTCTCTAGTAATAGGGAATGATGCAATTGTTGCAGCCAAAGCAGTTGGCGAATATCACCTAATGTTGCTAAATGGTAATACATTGATTCTGAACGACTGTTACTACGTACCAAACATTATGTGCAATATTGTATCAGTTTCTTTGCTAACTAAAGAAGGATATAATTTCACTTTAGAGGATAATGTTATGAACATTTTTCTCAATCAAGTGTTGATTGGGTTTGGCACGTTATGTAATGGTATATACGTTCTAAATCAAATGACAGTTCTAAACATACAGATACACACAAGAGGAAGAGTTCAGAAATGAACTGTAGGGTGTTTTTCGCCACCCCATTGAAATGTGAATACGCGCGCGCTTGTCAGGCGTACTACAGATTCCCACCGCCTAGAGTGGGCGGGGGTTTATTGATTGTGGGGATCTGAATCTCCGGTAGCCGCGGACTAAGTTGCCGTTAATTACCCCTCGCCTTTAGAGCGAAGGAACCTCTGATTGACGGGTCAAACTGGTCATGCGAACTCAATGTGCAGTGTGCGTGTGTTGTGCTTTGAAAGAGGGTTTTTGATATATCGGGGGCCTCGCATAGTTTACGGGGGTCCCGCTACCCGGATACCGGGCTGGGGGTCAAGGGGGCTAGCAGCCCCCTTGCGGGGTGCGGGGCAGCGCCCCGTTAGAAATTTTTTCTAACGGGGGAAGTAAATTTAGTGTGGAGTGCATATAAAATGGGGGAGGAGGACCGTCTTAAAGACGTGTGCATAGCACGTGGGCACTGGGCGCCCACGGGTCACGTGCCTGGCGCATGGGCACTGACGCCCGCGGGTCACGTGCCTAGCGCGTGAGCGCTTGGCGCCCACGGGTCACGTGCGCAGCACACGACTACTGGGCGCCAGCGGGTCGCGTGAGGCACATGTGGGCGCTTAGCACCCGTGGGCCACATGCCTTGTATGCGATCGCGGGGTGCCTGCGGTCCATGTGCGCTGCACGCGACCGCGGGGCGCCTGCGGTCCATGTGCGCTGCACACGACCGCGGGGCGCTGAGCGCCCGAGGGTCGCGTAAGGCGTACGTAGGCGCTTTAGCGCCTGCGGGTCACGTGCGCGGCACGCGACCGCTGGGCGCCTGCGGGTCACGTGTGCGGCACGCGACCGCTGGGAACACCGACAGAAAAGAGTCTTAGCCCCTGGGTTAGGATTTAAACTCCCAAAGGGGGGGCTTTGGAGTTGAACTCCTAACAGGGATTATATATAGAATTGGAGTTAAACTCCTAAAAAGGGGTTTGATTTATGGAGTTAAACTCCAACAGATCTTGAATGGAGTTAAGCTCCTAAAGATCTTTGGATCTTCTTTTGAGCCTTAGATCCTCCCGGAATGGGATTTTTAGAGATGGGCCTCCTTCTTCTTCCTCTCTATAGGCTGGATCTTAGGGGCAAAAGGGGAGGTGAGACTTAAAATCTCCCCTTTTGGGGATTTGATGGGAGATCTGAGCTCTCCTTTGTGGGTTTTATGGTGAAAAACTATTTCTTTTTGGAAAAGGAAGAGTTAAACTCTTGATTTAATTCCGAAGGGGAAGAAGGTTTTAGAACCTTGAGGAATGAGGCACAGACCCTAATTTTTTGGGGAGAATGAATTGTTCTCTTTATTTCATTATCATGTTGCCTTATATAGGCTTACACGTTTACATATAGCCCCTTGGACTTTACAAAATGGAATTTTGCCCATCCCATACCTCATGTGCTCATTTCTTTTCAACATGAGCCACGGGCTTTACAAAAATTTGGCTGTATGCCCATAAAAATTACATCAAAATTATTTATTACATGATTTTTATTTTGGCATGGAGGAGACCGGTCGCTTCATGTTCGGGATCTACTCGGGCATGGGCCCACTTGAGCTGGGCATGGGCCCGCCTGACTTGGGGTTAACTTTGAGTTTGACTTGGTCAACCGGGGTGTAATTTTTTACCCCAACAAAGTGCCCCCATCAATAAATGCACACTACATATGTGAGTCGTGTGCATGAAATTGATGGATCTTTCTTTCACGTGGAGGCGACTTGCTTTGGTTCCCGCTTTTTGGGAAGTTAGCACTGCCCTTTTTACGACATGGACGGTCGACGCTTGACGCGTCTCCGAGACGGAGTGTCCGTAGTAGACGTTTCCCCGGCATGGAGTGATTTGGTTCCCACTTTGTGGGAAGCTGGCACTGCCCTTTTTACGGCATGGACGGTCGACGCTTGACGCGTCTCCGAGATGGAGTGTCCGTGGTAGACGTTTCCCCGGCACGGAGTGATTTGGTTCCCGCTTTGTGGGAAGCTAGCACTACCCCTTTTACGACATGAACGGTCGACACTTGACGTGTCTCTGAGACGGAGTGTCCATGGTAGAGGTTTCCCCAGCACGGAGTGATTTGGTTCCCACTTTGTGGGAAGATGACACTGCCCTTTTTACGACATGGACGGTTGACGCTTGATGCGTCTCCGAGATGGAGTGTCCGTGGTAGACGTTTTCCCGGCACGGGGTGATTTGGTTCCCGCTTTGTGGGAAGCTGTCACTGCCCTTTTTACGACATGGACGGTCGACACTTGACGCGTCTCTGAGACGGAGTGTCCATGGTAGACATTTTCCCAGCACGGAGTGATTTAGTTCCCTCTTTGTGGGAAGCCGGCACTGCCCTTTTTACGACATGGACGGTCGACGGCACAAAGTGTTGCTGGTTGATTCCGAGTCGAAGCATAATTCTGATAGGGAAGGAAGATACACTGAGGAGAAGCATGATTTCGACACGGGGTACACTCTGAGACGAAGCATGATTCTGACGCAGAGCTTGCTGGTTTACTTGATTCCGCGACGGAGCATAATTCCAACAGGGAGGTCACTGGTTGATTCCGAGCTGAAGCATAATTCCGACAAGGAAGGCAGATACACCGAGGCGAAGTATGATTTCGACATGGGGTACACTCTGAGACGAAGCATGATTCCGACGCAGAGCTGGTTGGTTGACTTGATTCCGTGACGGAGCATAATTCCGACGGGGAACTCACTGGTTGATTCTGAGCCGAAGCATAACTCCGAAAAGGAAGGCAGATACACCGAGGAGAAGCATGATTTCGACACGGGGTACACTCTGAGACGAAGTATGATTCTGACGCAGAGCTTGCTGGTTGACTTGATTCCGCGATGGAGCATAATTCCAACAGGGAGGTCATTGGCTGATTCCGAACCAAAGCATAATTCCGACAGGGAAGACATATACACCGAGGCGAAGCATGATTTCGACACGGGGTACATTCTGAGACGAAACATGATTCCGACGCAGAGCTAGTTGGTTGACTTGATTCCGCGACAGAGCATAATTCCGATGGGGAGGTCACTGGTTGATTCCGAGCCGAAGCATAATTCCAACAAGGAAGGTCGTAGGTGCCCTTCTTGCGACTTGGACGGTCGGCGCTGGATTTGACTTGCTGATCTGAGGTGATTTGGGTCGACATCAGCATCGCTACACTGGAATATAGTACCAGAAGTGAATCATCATTTGCCATGAGAAGATTTGGGGATTTTGGTGTTGGTCGGCATCTGCATTGCTGCACTGGAATAATGCCAGGAGCAACTCATCATTTACCCCGGGAGGACTTGGGAATTGGTTTTTGGGCCGGCGTCAGCACTGCTACACTGGAATATGGTACCGGGAGCGAATCATCATTTTCCTTTGCTCGTTGGGGAGCGATGGTTTAGGAGACAGGTTTAGGTCCTTATCACCTAAGACTTTTCAATCTTATGAGCCGTAAGGGTCCCATAAAAGCATTTTCTCCCTACGAGCCGAAAGGATCTCGTAGGTGTATTTTCTCCTTAGGAGTCATGGGGACTCCTAAGCGTATTGCTCCTTTGTGAGTCATAAGGATCTCACGCGGGAATTTTCTCCTCACAAAATCGAGAGGACTTTGTGAGTGCAGTTCATCTCTTTTTCACAAGTTTGCGCCCTTTTGTGTTTTCACAAACTCGCCGACAGTCCTGCTATTTTCACTCACGGAGCCCTTTCGGGTTTTCATCCGTACCCATTTTGCTTGTGGACATACCCTTTTTTTCTTTTTTTTGTTTGGGAATCTTCATCGCTGGTGGGACTTTAAATGTGGTCTCGCTGGTAGGACTTGGAAGAAATTGGGATCATTTTACGCTCGAGGATTGTATACTGATTTGCAGGATGTATGATTCAGACCGTAGGGCCGGAAGAATTTCGGGACTTTGTTGGCGTCTGCATTGCTGCACTCGAATATGGTACCAGGAGCGACTCATCATCCGTCGTTGGGGTATGGGATTTGGAATTTGGTTGGCGTCTACATCGCTGCACTGGAATATGGTACCAGGAGCGACTCATCATTCGCCCTTTGAGAATTTGGATTTTGGTTTTGGTCGGCATCTGCATTGCTGCACTGGAATAATACTAGGAGCAACTCATCATTTGCCTTTGCCTATTGGGGAGAAATGGCTTAGAAGACAGGTTTAGATCCTTATCACCTAAGGCTTTTTAATTTTATGAGCCGTAAGGGTCTCATAAAAGCATTTTCTCCCTACGAGTCGAAAGGATCCCGCAGGTGTATTTGTAAGTCCATGCTACCTCTCCCGGTACTTTCGGGCATGCGGAATTTGGTGAAAAATAATTTTCTAGAGGCGGTAACATGGACTCAAAACCGGATCTTGGTTAAACATCTAACTAACAACCTAACTAGGAGTTGTTAACTACTCGGTTAGGGGGTTATACCTTTCTTTCTTGAACTCCTTCGTCTTCAAGCCTCGATGGTTGTCCGGATCGGCTTCACCCCGTTGTCTCCTTGCGCCGAAGATCGATCCACCTGAAAGCTTCTACCTTTGGCTTCTTCTTCGGTCTTTGAAGAAACTAGTTCACTTGGTTTGCTAAACCTTATGAACTAGAGTGAGTAGAGAAGAGTGTGTTGGGATTTTCTCTATGGTTCTTGGTTCTCAACACATGAGACAAGTGAACCATAGACTAAAGAGAGGGAGAGCAAGAAGAAGAAGATGAGAGCTAAAGAATAAGAGAGAGAATCAAAATGATAGAATGAGAAAGACTTTTCTCACTTGGCTCTCATAATCCAAAACCATCATCACAAAAATAGTAATCAAGTATTGTGTAAAATGGTTCAAGTCAAAATGGCTAAATCATTTCATGCACTCATATTGCACAAGATAACAAGCAAGTGAAAAGTCTTTGCCATGAAATGATAGCCATTGTCATCATGACGGTCAACTAGTCCAACCTAGTCAACCGGTCAACAAAATCAACAAGTCAACAAAGTCAACCCCTCAACAACCATGTCACCACAATACTTAATTAATATTATTGTTAATCATGTATCATATTCTCATTAGGGTTGAGCAAAAAGTCAATAGTCAACAGTCAACGGTCAACAACCCTAATGAGAATCCTCTGCCTCTGTCTCTCCGCCAACTGTGCATACACACCCGCATCCGCGTTCCGAGGAACACGAATACAAACTGGATAAAACCAATCCCAATACATACACTAGGATCTGGCTTAAACCAAAGCCCGCTAGTGTAAACTGTCCGGACACTAAACGTGCACAAGTGCACGGATGTGACTGAACCCTGTCGCAAAACCATGCGACCTGTCGCAAAACCATGCGACCTGTCGCAAAACCATGCGACCTGTCGCAAAACCATGCGACCTCTACTCTTTTGCCTAAAGGCGAATAGCTTTCTGTGTGGGACTCTAAAGACTCGACACTACGCTGGCAGTGGGTTTAACCACAGACCGCAAGCGGCACTAGCTGTGCGTAACGGTCCCCAGGTAGATGCCGATAAGAAGACTGACGAGGTGAAACCCATCTGAACTCCTACTGAGTCTGACTGTGACAATCTCCGTACAGTCCGGTCTGTTCGTCTGATACATCGTATGGCGGGCCTAGGGGGCGGTAAAACGTCAGTCCCCTAATAGCGGTACAAGTCGTGTCGGAGTGAAGCCCAATACACCCTGAGATAACACTGGAAGCCTACCAGTATATCTCGCTTGCCCTGGCCAGGGACTACTCGTGTAATGGCTCTCCTAGACACAGCGCGATGTCAACCCCCAATACCGGGAGAGACGAATCCTGTCTAACCGTCACTGCCTCCAAGTGCTTCGGGACTGCACCCAACTACTACCTGTTTGCACGACTCCTTTGAGCCGTGGTAGGGTAGTAATCAAAGTACAGTGGGAACACACTCGAGGCGAAGTGACAGTGTCAAGTCAGCGGACTAAGCTGTACTCATGTCACCTGGGAACTGATAACTGACGATAGGTATAATACCAACCGGTCAGTTCCCGACGAGTCCTGTCCAGTGTACTCATAACCCAACGAGCACCCGCATACTATCTTCAGTACGACGTACTGACGGCTGTGGGACAGACCGTCTCCCACACTGGGATGAGAAGCGCATGCGCTAGTCTACTCCGGAGTATCGATGCCCTGTCTCGATAGTCCTGCGACTAGGGACCTGCATAAGGATGTGCTTATAGATTACCCAGCCCCACTAGTGCGACTGCCATCACAACGCTGGTAATCAAGCAAAGATCCTAAGGGCTCCACTAATGCGTATAGGTGATATAATAAGAATAAACACATGTACACATTGAAGTAGAAACAAACCAAGTAGCATACTACTATTTTGAGCAAGATTGTATTATACAAGGTGAATATCCCAAGCTTCCATTAAGTAATATACAAACTAGTATGATACAGTAATGGCCTCTAGGGCGTATACACTAACAATCTCCCACTTGCATTAAGGCCATGTACTGGCGTATCGAAGACCTATCATCTCGATCAGCCGCTCGAACTGAGTCTGGGGCAAGGCCTTGGTGAATGGATCTGCAGTGTTATCTTCTGAAGCAACCCTCCGAACCTCGATCTCCTGGCGATCCACGATCTCCCTGATCAGGTGATACCGCCTCAAGATGTGTCTGGATCTCTGATGGGACCTTGGTTCCTTCGCTAAAGCTATAGCCCCGTTGTTGTCGCAATACGGAGGTATTGGATCAACAATGGACGGAACCACCTGAAGTTTTTTCAAGAACTTTCTTATCCAGACAGCTTCGTTTGCGGCATCAGATGCAGCGATGTATTCCGCTTCCATCGTCGAGTCTGCAACGGTTTCCTGTTTGGAACTCTTCTAACACACCGCCCCTCCATTGAGGGTGAAGACAAAACCCGACATGGACTTGGAATCATCCTTGTCACTCTGGAAGCTGGAGTCAGCAAAGGCCTCGATCTGGAGGTCTTTTCCGCCATACACCAAGAACATCTCCTTAGTCCTTCTCAGGTACTTGAGAATGTTCTTTACCGCTATCCAGTGTTTCTCCCCAGGGTTTGACTGATACCGGCTTACCACACTCAGTGCATAAGCTATATCCGGTCTGGTCCACAATATCGCATACATTATAGAGCCTACCGCAGAAGCGTAGGGTATAATAGACATGCGATCCCTCTCCAAATCAGTTTTGGGAGACATCTCTTTAGAGAGGGTGATCCCGTGACAAGCCGGTAGGTTACCGCGCTTGGAATCTTCCATACTGAATCTTTTCAGTATGGTGTCGATGTACCTGGACTGTGAAAGTCCTAATATACTCTTGGATCTATCACGATGGATCCGGATCCCCAGGATGTAAGAGGCATCACCCAGGTCTTTCATGGAGAACCTGTGTGACAAGAACCCCTTGACAGATTGTAGCATAGGAATGTCATTTCCTATTAAGAGAATGTCATCCACGTATAAAACGAGGAATACTACAGTTCTCGCTATAAATCTACTATAGATGCATGGTTCATCTGGATTTTTGATAGAACCAAATTCCTTGACCGTCTCATCAAAACAGATGTTCCAACTCCGCGATGCCTGCTTTAGTCCATAGATGGACTTAAGCAACTTGCACACCTTTCCGCTGCTCCCACTCTGAATGAAACCCTCTGGTTGGTCCATATAGACACACTCCTCTAAATTTCGATTTAGAAAAGCAGTCTTTACGTCCATCTGCCAGATCTCATAATCGTAGAAGGCAGCAATGGCAAGAAGGATCCGAATGGATTTCAGCATAGCCACTGGAGAAAAGGTTTCGTCATAGTCCAAACCAGGTCTTTGACGAAAACCCTTTGCAACAAGTCTAGCTTTATAGGTCTCAACCTGTCCATCTACACCAATCTTCCTTTTGAAGATCCACTTGCATCCTACGGGTTTTACCCCGTCTGGAGCAATGTCCAACGTCCATACCTTGTTGGTGTACATGGACTCCATTTCGATCCGCATTGCATCCAGCCATTTTACCGAGTCAACGCTCTGAACGGCCTGCTGGAATCTAGTAGGCTCATCATAATCTATGATGCAATCCTCTCTATCCCTGTCTATGAGAAAACCGTAGTATCTCTCGGGCGGATGAGACTGGCTACTACTCCTGCGGAGCGGCATAGGAATGTCTTGTTCTTTTGAACCCTCTGGTTCCACTAAGCTTTCAGTAATAGTTCGTGGTTCTGGAATTTCTTCCAGTTCTACTGTGCTCCCACTTATCTGGTTTTCCAAAAACTCGGTTTCCAAGAAGTAGGCATGACAAGAAACAAAAACCTTTTGTTCCTCTTCGCAGTAGAAGAAATATCCCTTGGAGTTCTTTGGATATCCCACGAACTTGCACTGTACTGAGCGTGCCTCGAGCTTGTCCGCATGCTGCTTTTTAACAAAAGCTGGACTTCCCCATGTCTTAATGTGATTAAGATAGGGTCTCTTCCCACACCACATCTCATATGGTGTAGTAGGCACAGTCTTAGTGGGAACTCGGTTCAAAAGGTATGCGGCTGATTCTAGCGCATACCCCCAGAATGATCGCGGTAACTCAGCGTTACTCATCATGGACCGTACCATATCCAATAGGGTTCGGTTCCGTCTCTCCGATACACCGTTATGTTGCGGAGTGTATGGAGGAGTAAGCTGAGAGAGAATTCCGTTCTCTTTTAAATAGTCCAGGAACTCGGCACTCAAGTATTCACCACCTCGATCCGATCTTAGGATCTTGATACTTTTGCCGGTTTGTTTTTCTACTTCATTCTTATATTCCTGGAATTTTCCAAAGGCTTCGGACTTATGTTTCATTAAGAAGACATAACCGTACCTTGAAAAGTCATCCGTAAAAGTAATGAAGTAAGAATAACCGCTTCGTGCATGTGTAGACATTGGACCGCACACGTCGCTGTGTACGAGTCCCAAGAGCTCGCTCGCCCTTACTCCATGTCCAGTGAACGGAGTCTTTGTCATCTTTCCTTTGAGACAGGATTGACAAGTGGCATACGATTGATATTCGAACGCATTCAGATATCCTTCTGTATGTAACTTCGTCAACCTTCTCTCATTGATGTGACCCAGTCTACAATGCCATAAGAAAGTCTGATTTATTTCTGGAGACTTTCTTTTGTGTGTATTCTGGACATTGAAAATCTGTGGTTGGTTTAATACGTATATACCATTACTCAATGTACCTGACCCAATCAGAACTTGATTAAGGTGAATGTTTACAACATTGTTTACAAACGCAAATTCATAACCTTCTTTAGAAACCAAAGATACAGAAATGATATTACAAGTTGCGTTGGGTACAAAAAAGCAATTACGCAAAACCAAAACATGTCCATCTGACATTCCCAGGTGATAGTCCCCCACGGCCTTAGCATCCATGCTAGCTCCGTTTGCAACTTTGAGGGTCATGTCACCTGCCTTCAAAACCCTACGGTTTCTCAACGCCTGCAAAGAATTACAGATATGAGATCCTGATCCGGTATCCAATACCCAGGAAGTAGAGTTTATTGAAAGACAGTTTTCAATAACATACACACCTGAAGCTGAAGCCGCAACCTGCTTCAATTCCTGTGTCCTGGCTTTCCAAGCCCTGCAATCATTCTTCCAGTGTCCCTTCTTATGACAATAGAAGCATTCTTCCTTATCCACAAGCTTTCCCACTTTCTTTGTTGCTTTTGCCTTTCCCTTCGTATCCACTTTACTAACACCGCCCCTTGGTTTGGCGGGGTCTTTCTTCTTCTTTCCCTTGGCTTTCGCCTTGGACCTAGAAGAGGAAGATCCTCCTATAAACAAAGTGGATGTTTCCCTACCTTTCTGTAGGGTGCCCTCTGCACTCCTCAGCATGTTGAGGAGTTCTGAAAGTTCAACTTCCTTTTCTTGTAAGTTGAAGTTCAGGATAAACTGGGCGTAAGTGGAAGGAAGGGACTGGAGAATCAAGTCCGTATAGAGCTCATTCTCCAACGTGGTCCCAAGGTCCGCGAGCTCTTCTATGTAGCCAATCATCTTAAGCACGTGTTCCGCTACCGATGATCCGACGGCCAACATTGCCGAAAATAACTTCTTCGACACTTCGTATCTTTCGATACGAGACTGCTCTCCATACAGTTCTTTTGTATGGAGAAATATGGATTCGAGGTCCATATTCTCGTGCCTCCTCTGATGTTCGTTGTCCATAGAGGCAAGCACGAGGCACTTGGCCTTCGCGCAATCTAGTTCCCAGGTCTTACGGATTTCCTTATCCGCGACACTGGTTTTGGGACCTGGGACAGGGGGAGCTTTGGTGGTAAGAAGATACCCCAGCTTGTCGTAAGTGATTGCCATCTTGACATTCCTGAGCCAATCTTTGTAGTTTGGCCCTGTCAGTATGTTTTTATCTAGGAGTAACTTAAGTCCAGTCATGTCGATTGGTCGCTGCAATTAGGAGAGAGAAGAAACACTCAGCATGATGCTCTTGCAAGTTTAGAATGGTTTTTAGTTTGTCTAAACAGGATGGCTCCCACTGTTTCTCGAATCCCTCCTCAAACCATAAAGGAAGAATTAGTCAGGATCAATCTCACCGTACAATACTTGCTTAACCGTTCAGCCAGGCCAGTGTCGGTACTTCGAGGGAGGTTTTCCAACGCTTTCGCGAAGTTCCTTAATTAAATAACCTCTTTTCCCTGGGGGCGTAGCCCCGCTAACACCTTTCTAGACACCTACTAGGTTTATAGCATTGATCGTTTAGTGAGAAATTTCCCGAGGAGTAGCATATACTCACAGTAGGATCGGGATCCAAATATCATCGCGTGACAAAACTGAAGGAATCCTACCAGAATCATCACACTCCAAATGGTATGCAACACTAGCAAGTTTCAGTTCTTTTGAAACTCCCGATGTTGATTTTTGCCCCATGCTCTTATGACCTTGACTTTGGCCAACAAATCATAAGTCATATGTCAAGTTCTACCCGTCGTTCTCCAGGTTAATTTGAATCCACCCGCACCTACCCTTGACTTTGGCCAACAAGGTAGTACGACTGTTCCAAACTAACGCATCTATCTATGCTGCACATGAATACCCAATAGCTACCAATCACTATGCCTTGACTTTAGCCAACAAACATAGCTTGAATACTATTGACCATCCATGTGAAACGACAGAGGGCTACGAATGGTTTTTGCTAAACCGTGAACGTAGTGAACTTGATATAATCGATGGAACGAGATAGCTTTTAAAAGGAGTGGCTCAAGCTCCGCATTTAAAAGTTGGTTTTGAAAAGAACCGAGTGGTTTTTCGAAAGTGTTCCAACGACTTTTACTTGGTTTATTTTTCTTGCATTAGTTCTTTTAATGCGTGATATTCTTGCATTAGTTCTTTTAATGCGTCCCATCATTTAATCCTACCATTGCAGAAAACAACCAAAATATGACGTACGCTTATGCCATTCGCATTCGCCACGGGGCCCCGTCATTACCCGTTAGGTTACTTAACTAACGACAGAGCGGGGGCTGGGCTAGCGCGGCTGTAAAACATAAGCAACGCCTAAATAATATCATATATAGATATATTGCAATGATAGCCATTTCAGATCACAGATGAACACATTGGATATACTAGGAACCCGCAATTCGTACGAGCCTGTAACGAAAAGCAGATTACACGGTCGCGGTGAATAGCCAATACCCCACCCAAGACCCCTACGGGTGCGGCAAACTACCCGCCAAGTACCCGAAGCGAAGCAACCTCCCTCATCTCCGTGAGTAGGCCACTCGGCACTTCGGCATACCCGGTAGTTTGTGCACCCCCTCCATGAGTCTATCCTAGGAGCAAAAACAGTAAAAAGAAATTATACAATGACGGCTACAACCCCGACCCGGTTGTGCGGCCATACAAATAATTATTACATCAATTTACAAATTTACATGAATTGAAAGAAAAGAAAACTCTCGTCTCACAACCCCCCGGTTATTCACCCGCGACAATCTAATGAATTCATATACACATTCCAATAACATTACAGATCACAGATTTGTATAACCCGCACTAATCGACATATAGCGATTAGTAGACGTTCAATACAAATATAACATCACAGAAAAACCCGTCAGCTTAAGTCTTTTAGAAGTTCGATCAAAAATACGGATTTTCAGGCCCCAAACACAAAATTTTCGTTCTGGAAAATCTGGGCAGAAAATACATATTCCAAAAATCCCAAAACAACCCCAGAATAACACTGCACAAAAGTTGGACCTCGGCCGAGTCAACTCGGCCGCGGAACCGCGGCGGGAGCGTGCTCCCGCCGCGTTTCCGCGGCGCTTTGACCGGTTCGTGGGACCAAATTTCGTGGGTGTTTAATAAAAACCTTGAGCCGATTTTTAAGATGAAATTTATCAATTTTACAGAACTTTAAAAATCGACAGCAACTTTGAATTTTCAGGTTTATTTCGGGACTTTTTCTCCGATCGAATTTCTAGCTACTATGCTAACATGTTAGATAGAGTTTAACTAGTCTCTGATACCACTGTAAGTCCATGCTACCTCTCCCGGTACTTTCGGGCATGCGGAATTTGGTGAAAAACAATTTTCTAGAGGCGGTAACATGGACTCAAAACCGGATCTTGGTTAAACATCTAACTAACAACCTAACTAGGAGTTGTTAACTACTCGGTTAGGGGGTTATACCTTTCTTTCTTGAACTCCTTCGTCTTCAAGCCTCGATGGTTGTCCGGATCGGCTTCACCCCGTCGTCTCCTTGCGCCGAAGATCGATCCACCTGAAAGATTCTACCTTTGGCTTCTTCTTCGGTCTTTGAAGAAACTAGTTCACTTGGTTTGCTAAACCTTATAAACTAGAGTGAGTAGAGAAGAGTGTGTTGGGATTTTCTCTATGGTTCTTGGTTCTCAACACATAAGATAAGTGAACCATAGACTAAAGAGAGGGAGAGCAAGAGGAAGAAGATGAGAGCTCAAGAACAAGAGGGAGAATCAAAATGATAGAATGAGAAAGACTTTTCTCACTTGGCTCTCATAATCCAAAACCATCATCACAAAAATAGAAATCAAGTATTGTGTAAAATGGTTCAAGTCAAAATGGCTAAATCATTTCATGCACTCATATTGCACAAGATAACAAGCAAGTGAAAAGTCTGCCATGAAATGATAGCCATTGTCATCATGATGGTCAACTAGTCCAACCTAGTCAACCGGTCAACAAAGTCAACAAGTCAACAAAGTCAACCCCTTAACAACTATGTCACCACAATACTTAATTAATATTATTGTTAATCATGTATCATATTCTCATTAGGGTTGAGCAAAAAGTCAATAGTCAACAGTCAACGGTCAACAACCCTAATGAGAATCCTCTGCCTCTGTCTCTCCACCAACTGTGCATACACACCCGCATCCGCGTTCCGAGGAACACGAATACAAACTGGAGAAAACCAATCCCAATACGTACACTAGGATCTGGCTTAAACCAAAGCCCGCTAGTGTAAACTGTCCGGACACTAAACGTGCACAAGTGCACGGATGTGACTGAACCCTGTCGCAAAACCATGCGACCTCTACTCTTTTGCCTAAAGGCGAATAGCTTTCTGTGTGGGACTCTAAAGACTCGACACTACGCTGGCAGTGGGTTTAACCACAGACCGCAAGCGGCACTAGCTGTGCGTAACGGTCCCCAGGTAGATGTCGACAAGAAGACTGACGAGGTGAAACCCATCTGAACTCCTACTGAGTCTGACTGTGACAATCTCCGTACAGTCCGGTCTGTTTGTCTGATACATCGCATGGCGGGCCTAGGGGGGCGGTAAAACGCCAGTCCCCTAATAACGGTACAAGTCGTGTCGGAGTGAAGCCCAATACACCCTGAGATAACACTGGAAGCCTACCAGTATATCTCGCTTGCCCTGGCCAGGGACTACTCGTGTAATGGCTCTCCTAGACACAGCGCGATGTCAACCCCCAATACCGGGAGAGACGAATCCTGTCTAACCGTCACTGCCTCCAAGTGCTTCGGGACTGCACCCAACTACTACCTGTTTGCACGACTCCTTTGAGCCGTGGTAGGGTAGTAATCAAAGTACAGTGGGAACACACTTGAGGCGAAGTGACAGTGTCAAGTCAGCGGACTAAGCTGTACTCATGTCACCTGGGAACTGATAACTGACGATAGGTATAATACCAACCGGTCAGTTCCCGACGAGTCCTGTCCAGTGTACTCGTAACCCAACGAGCACCCGTATACTATCTCCAGTACGACGTACTGACGGCTGTGGGACAGACCGTCTCCTACACTGGGATGAGAAGCGCATGCGCTAGTCTACTCCGGAGTATCGATGCCCTGTCTCGATAGTCCTGCGACTAGGGACCTGTATAAGGATGTGCTTATAGATTACCCAGCCCCACTAGTGCGACTGCCATCACAACGCTGGTAATCAAGCAAAGATCCTAAGGGCTCCACTAATGCGTATAGGTGATATAATAAAAATAAACACATGTACACATTGAAGTAGAAACAAACCAAATAGCATACTACTATTTTGAGCAAGATTGTATTATACAAGGTGAATATCTCAAGCTTCCATTAAGTAATATACAAACTAGTATGATACAGTAATGGCCTCTAGGGCATATACACTAACAGTATTTTCTCCTTAGGAGTCGTGAGGACTCCCAAGTGTGTTTTTCCTTTGTGAGTCGTAAGGATCCCACGAAGGTTTGTTCTCCTCATGTATCATGAGGATACATGAGTGAGTCTTCCCAATGGAGCATAATTCCAAGGGTGGAGAACGGACGCTGGACTGGTGATTGCGGTGGGGTATGGGTATGATGAGAATTATTTGAGCCCGTGGATTGTATACGTTAGTAAATTCGGGGACCAACCGTTGGGCTGGAAGAATTTTGGGAAATTCGATTTTTGATGGCATATGCATAGCTGCACTGGAATATGGTATCAGGAGCGACTCATCATTCGCCGTTGGGGACATTCAAAGATTTGAAATTTTGGTTGGTGTCTGCATCGCTGCACTGGAATATGGTACCAGGAGCGACTCATCATTCGCCATCGGGATATTCGGGGATTTGAGTTTTGGTTGGCGTCTGTATCGCTGCACTGGAATATGGTACCAGGAGCGACTCATCATTCGCCATTTGGAGGATTTTTTTTAGTTTTACCGTGATTACTCTATCATTTCAGCTTTTCTTATAGCGAAAGTCGCGATTGCCCTATCATTTCGGCTATTTATTCGCGGTTTCCCCATCATTTCGGCTTTATTTTCATTTTTATTTTTACTCGCTGATTTTTATTGCGAGTTGCCCCATCATTTCGGCTTTATTTTTCATCTTTATTTTACTCGCTGATTTTTATTGCGAGTTGCCTCATCATTTCGGCTTTTTATTTTTTATTTTTTTTGTTTTATTTACACATTTTTACATCCCCAGTTTAACGACTTAGAGGTCGACTGTTCCCAGTTTAACGACGTGGTGGTCATCTGTTTTGTATGAAGTTGGCGGTCGCAGCTTGACTGTTTGCCAACACGCCTTTAGATAGTTCTATCTCTCCTGCCTTATATTGTTTTTCGACCCAATCTTTGAAGACGAAGCAGTCCTCAATAGCATGACTTATCACTCTGTGATAGGGAAATATTTGGGATCGTCGGTCATATTCTCTTCCTGCGGTCTTTTTGATTCCGGCAATTGTAGACCGTTTCTTAGGGCATCCTTGAATATTTTACGGACTTTGTCTCTTCTGAAAGAATAGACCTTATCCAGCTTCTCTTTCAGTGGAGATTCTTCTCCCTCTCCGAACACTGGCTTCCGAGGCTGGTTTGCATTAGGCCCGCTCATCCCTTGCTTATTTCGGTTAGCCGAAGTGTTAAAAGATTCAGCATCGTCAGAATCTCCGCCTTTGCGATTTTCGTCCTTTCGGTTTCTCCAGGACCTATTGTTATTTTGGGAGTCAGAAGAGGACTCCTGCTTTGAGCGTTCCAACATCTGAACTTTCCTGGTCAGCTCTTGGAATGTTTTGATACCCGCGGTGCATAGAAACGGGGCCATCCAATTGTTAAGATTTCCGATGAGGAGACTGACAGATTGGTCTTGCTCTATCGGCGGTTCACATTTGACGGAGAGATTGCGCCGTCGGGTTATAAAATCCGTGCTGCTTTCGTTGTTCTTTGGCTTGGTCCTTACGAGATCGACAATGGTGATCTTATCGCTGATGCTCCATTCGGACGAAAGTTGTGACGGAGCCATCCGGTATGCTTGTGTACCAGTCGAAAGCAATATCGGTCAAGCTATTAACAAACTGGCGGAGGTGAAGCGCATCATTGCCCCCAGTATTCCCGCATTAGCTATAAAGTGGGCGATGTGCTGATTCGCATTTCCCGTCCCATCAAATCTTCCGAATTTAGGGATGACATAGCCGCTAGGAAACTCTACCAGATCATACTGAGCGAGATATGGTCTCCCACTACTGCTGATATCTTTTTGTAATTCAGCTTCAGCTACCAAGGTTTTGACTTTGTTGGCAACCAAATCCATGATTTGATCTTGAGTTAGCGTGCTGCTGTCATCGGTAGCCAAGACATTTGCCGAGATAGGATGAGACTGGCTTTCGTGCGGTCTGCCCACCTTTGGATTTAGGGGAATAGGCGTCAACTGCCTCGGGACACCGTTTCCCGGTTCATGAGCAGAACCCTGCGCTTGATTAGGCGGCTGAGAGGAAAGTTGGGCCATGAGCTGTAAGATGACAATTTTCAAGTCGTCAATTTTTTAGTAGAGCTTGGCCATCTCCTTATCTTTATTTCTGAGCTGCTTTCGGAGCTCCTGGAGAAGTTGCTGCTCTGCGGTCTTAGGATGGAAAGTTGGCACATTTTCGCTTTCCGAGCCTGACTCCTCATGAACTGAGAGCTCTCTCTGATTATCAGCCTCACTGGAAGGGTCTTCATTACCTTCCAGAGGAGGCTGGTCTTGGAATGTGGAAGCCATATTCCCACCAGATTGGATTTGAGATGTGGTAGCCCCATCCTTGCTCTTGCTGCGAAGGTTGTCGCTAGGACGCGTGCCCACCATATAGACTGTGTGGATAACACATTCAGCCATCCTTTCATCACTGGCAACTGGTTTCACGGAGCGGTCTGGGCTTTGGAACATCACAAATTTTAACATGACAGGAGCCCTACCCTTTTTGTTGGCTCTGTATCTGAGCCGCTTCTGCCTCAGCTTCTCTGTTTTGAGCGCTCTGCAGGCCTCTGCTCTTCAGGAAGCCGCCATGGGCTGAGTCATGGGGAGGCTTGAGAAGACATCCGCCCGCGTGTCCGTCGAAGGTATCGCTATGGAAAGCCATTCAGACACCGATTTGCGTTTGGGTTGGGGGGCCCTCGAGACCACCACGTTTGGCCTCTTGCCTTTCGAGGCCGGTTTGTCGGTTACCGGAGCTTGAGGAGCAGGGATAGCATTAGCCGAGACAAACAGAATAGATCCAAATTGTAGCAGCGGTTCTTCCCACTGTCATCCGAGACTTGCCGGGAGGACCGTCCTGGCGTCTATCTTCATCGTGTAGGAGACGGGAGCTGTGTTGAGAGCTGAGATCATTCTTGGAGACATTTTGCTGCATCCGAAGATTGCAATTCGAAATTGTTAACCAGGAAATAGAAACATGATTTCAGTATAGGCAATCAATGTATATGTTGATTGAGTTCGCATGTATGTTTAACCCGAAATATGGGAGGAGAGATAAGGTCCCACCGGGCGTGCCAGAATCTGTAGGATGTTTTTCGTCACCCCATTGAGATGGGAATACGCGCGCGCTTGTCAGGCATACTACAGATCCCCCCTGCCTAGGGTGGGTGGGGGTTTATTGATTGTGGGGATCCGAATCTCCGGCAGCCGCGGACTAAGCTGCCGTTAATTACCCCTCACCTTTGGAGCGAATGAACCTCCGATTGACGGGTCAAACTGGTCATGCGAACTCAATGTGTAGTGTGCGTGTGTTGTGTTTTAAAATGGGGTGTTTGATATATCGGGGGCCTCGCGGAGTTTATGGGGGTCTCGCTACCCGGATACCGGACGGGGGGTCAAGGGGGCTAGCAGCCCCCTTGCGGGGTGTGGGGCAGCGCCCCGTTAGAAATTTTTTCTAACGGGGGAAGTAAATTTAGTGTGGAGTGCATATAAAATGGGGGGAGGAGCATCTTAAAGATGCGTGCATGGCACGTGGGCTCTGGGCGTCCACGGGTCACGTGCCTGGCGCGTGGGCGCTGACGCCCGCGGGTCACGTGCCTAGCGCGTGAGCGCTTGGTGCCCATAGGTCACGTGTGCAGCACGCGACTGCTGGACGCCCGTGGGTCACGTGCGCGGCGCGCGATCACTGGGAACACCGGAGGAAAAGGGGCTTAGCCCTTGGGTTAGGAGTTAAACTCCCAAAGGGAGGGGACTTTGGAGTTGAAGTCCTGAATTTTGTATAGAATTGGAATTAAACTCCTAAAAACGGGTTTGATTTATGGAGTTAAACTCCAACTGATCTTGAATGGAGTTAAACTCCTAGAGATCTTTGGATCTTCTTTTGAGCCTCAGATCCTCCCGGAATGTGATTTTTAGAAATGGGTCTCCTTCTTCTTCCTCTCTGTGGGCTGGATCTTAGGGGAAAAAGGGGAGGTGAGACATAAAATATCTCCTTTTGGGGATTTGATGGAAGATCCAAGCTCTCCTTTGTGGCTTTTAGGGTGAAAAACTATTTCTTTTTGGAAAAGGAAGAGTTAAGCTCTTGATTTAATTCTAAAGGGAAAGAAGGTTTTAGAACCTTGAGGAAGGAGGCACAGATCCTAATTTTTTGGGGAGAATGAATTGTTCTCTTTATTTCATTATCATGTTGCCTTATATAGGCTTACATATTTACATATAGCCCCTTGGGCTTTACAAAATGGCATTTTGCCCATCCATGCCTCATGTGCTCATTTCTTTTCCACATGAGCCATGGGCTTTACAAAAATTTGGCTTTATGCCCATAAAGATTAGATCAAAATTATTTATTACATGATTTTTATTTTGGCATGGGGGAGACCGGCCGCTTCATGTTCGGGCTCTACTCGGGCATGGGCCCACTTGAGCTGGGCTTGGGCCTGCCTGGCTTGGGGTTGACTTTGACTTTGACTCGGTCAACTGGGGTGTAATTTTTGACCCCAACATGAATGAAGACTACTTGTGGCATTGTAGACTAAGTCATATCAATGCGACAAGAATAGCTAAGTTACATAAAAATGGATATTTGAATCCGTTCGAATTTACATCTTATGAAACTTGCGAGTCATGTCTCAAAGGTAAAATGACCAAAACTCCGTTTACTGGACACGGAGAAAGAGCTACTGAACTCTTGGGATTCATACATAGTGATGTATGCGGTCCTATGTCTACTCATGCCAGGAATGGTTCCTCGTACTTCATTATTTTCACCGATGATCTCTCAAGATTCGGACATGTGTTCTTATTAAAACACAAGTCTGAAGCTTTTAAGAAATTCAAGGAATATAAAAATGAAGTAGAGAACCAGACGGGTAAAAGTATTAAAATCCTTCGATCTGATCGGGAAGGATAATACTTGAGCACGGAATTCCGTGACTATATAAAAGAGAATGAGATTCTCTCTCAGCTTACTCCGCCGTATACACCACAGCACAACGGAGTATCGGAACGGAGGAATCGCACCCTATTAGATATGGTGCGCTCTATGATGAGTACAGCTGAGTTACCTATTTCTTTTTGGAGTTATGCGTTTGAGACAGCCGCATACTTATTGAATCAAGTTCCATCAAAATCTGTGCCTAAAACACCATATGAGATATGGAGTGGAAAGAGATCATATCTTAAACGAGTTAAGATATAGGGTTGTTCGGCTTATGTCAAAAAACAAAATCTGGACAAGCTCGAGGCAATGTCAGTTCTATGTAAGTTTGTAGGATATCCAAAGAATTCACATGGATATATCTTCTACCACACTGAGAAACAAAAGGTGTTTGTTTCTCAATATGCCACCTTTTTATAAAAGGAATTTCTTGTAAAAGAAATTGGTGGTAATGAGGTAGAACTGGAAGAAGTTCCAGCTACACAAACTATAACTGACAATTTGGTAGAACCGAAGGATTCAATAGTCCCCGATGAACCCCATCCACTCCGTAGATCTAGTAGGGTTCCTCATCCACCTGAGAGATACTACGGTTTTCTCGTAGACGGTGGAAGCGAGGATTGCATCCTGGAAGATGATAACCCAACTAGTTTCAAGCAGGCCATCATAAGTGGGGACTCTGTGAAATGGCTGGATGCTATGCGATCCGAGATGGAATCCATGTACACTAACAAAGTATGGACTTTGGATGTTGCTCCTGAAGGGGTAAAATCCATCGGGAGCAAATGGATCTTTAAGAAGAAAATTGGTGTAGATAGAAAGTTGAGACTTTCAAAACTAAACTTGTAGCAAAAAGTTTTCGTCAACGACCTGGTGTCGATTATGATGAGACATTTTCTCTTGTTGCCATGCTTAAGTCCATCAGGATCCTACTTGCCATTGCTTCATACCATGACTACGAAATTTGGCAGATGGACGTCAAGACCGCTTTTCTAAATGGTGATTTAGAAGAGAGCGTGTATATGACACAGCCAGAGGGCTTCGTAAACAGTGGGATCAGCGGAAGCGTGTACAAGCTGCTTAAATCAATTTACGGATTAAAGCAGGCATCGCAGAGCTGGAACATCTGTTTCGATGAAACTGTCAAAGAGTTTGACTTCATCAAAAACGTAGATGAACCTTGTATATACAAGAAGTTTGTAGAGAGTAAGGTTTTCTTCATCGTATTATACGCGAATGACATACTCTTGATAGGAAACGATGTTCCTATGCTACACTCGGTCAAGCTCTTCTTATCACACAAGTTCTTTATAAAAGATCTAAGTGATGCCTCTTATATCCTGGGGATTAAGATCTACAGAGATAGATCTAAATGGATGTTGGGATTGTCCCAATCCAGATGTTTCCCCTAATCAGAGCAAAGCTCTGTTTGAGTTTCAAAAATTCAAAAATTGAAGCAACGCTTCAGATTCCTTGCGCTGCGCGCAGCGCGCCACGTGTCAAATGCTGACACGCCAGCGGAAGGAGCGCTGCGCCCAAGGCAGCGCACCCCCAATCAGAGCAAGACTCTGTTTTAAAATTCAAATTTTAAAATAAATGAAGCAACACTTCAGATCTATTGCGCTCTGCGCTGCGCGCCACGTGTCAAACAGTGGTGCGCTAGCGTAGTTGCGCTGCGCTCTACGTGTCAAACACAGGCGCGCTAGCGCAGTTGCGCTGCGCTCTGCGCTGCGCGACACGTGTCAAGCGCAGGTGCGCTAGCGCAGTTGCGTTGCGCTCTGCGCTGCGCGACACGTGTCAAGCGCAGGTGTGCTAGCGCCAACTGCGCCAGCACTGGAATTTAAATAATAAATTATTAATTAATCAGAATTAAAATTCTAGAAAGATCTTTCCAATTTTATTAAAATAAGAAGGTTGTCTTCTGTAAAACAGAGGCCTTAGGATCAAAGATCCAACGGTGGGGAAATGTCCCCAGATCAATCAGAGAAAGATCTCTGTAACTAACTTAACAAACCAATTGGTTCGATATAAAGGCCCCTAGACTCCAAGTCTCGCATATATAGAGATACAGAAGAGAGAGAACCCTCTAAAAACTTTGAGAAAAACTCAAAGAGAAAAAAAGGCAAGCCTTTGAAGAAAGAAGAGCATCTTAAGGTAAAGAATTTGATTCTTGAAGAACAGAGATGAAAACATCTCACAAAAAGAAGAATCTCTTCTAAAAAGATCAAAGATCTAAGAACAAGATCAAGATCTTCAATAAAAAAGAAAAAAGATCAGAAAGATCTAATCATAAAAAATTTAAAGAAGTAATTTACTTCATTCTTAGATCTTTTGATCTATATAAAGGCACAGCCTTTTGATAAGAGTAAGAACCATTGGTTCTTGAATCTTGGGGTAGAACCTCTTTTGAGAGAACAAGAACTTGTTCTTTGATCTTAATTTGATCAAGATGCGGTCTGCGCTATTGGACAGTGCCTTGCACTTTTGGAATGCGCCTTTGCGCTTATTGGAATGGCGCACAGCGCCAGGATGTGACACGTGTCAACCACAGACACAATCTGCGCTTTGCGCTTCTAAAACAGCGCACTGCGCTCTTGGAATGGTGCACTGCACCAGAGCGCGCCACGTGTCATTCACTGGCGCAGCGCACTGGCACAGCGCACTGGCACAGCGCACTGCGCTAACAGACTTGCGCTTAGCGCAGAGCGTGACACGTGTCACCTCTACATGCGCTAGCGCCTTGCGCTCTTTAATTGGCGCAAAGCGCCTGACAAGCCACGTGGCGCACTATCAGACCATTATAAATGCTATGCATTATTTAAAAGGGCAGATCCCAGGTAAAGGCCTAACAGGCCAAATATAAATGCTATGCATTTAATTACAGAGCCCAATGCTATGCATTATAAAAGGGCAGAGCCCAAGTAAAAGCCTAATAGGCAAAACATGAATAAAATGTTAAACATTTTCAAATGGACTTAGCCCAATTCTGGCCATAAGTTCTCAATTTAAATTGAACTGAGCACAACTGCTCTCCCAATCAATTTACACCCGGTTCGAGAGTACATCTCTTTACTCCTCTGATATCTGTCGTTGTAATTCCTCAACGTCGTCAGAGAGGTAACGGGTCCCGACAACCACACACTGCTACGGACTGTGGGGTCCTTAAACTCATGGACTATGATGTCCTGAACCTCGACCGTGACGTCTTAAAACTAATACCGGACTATGATGTCCTTAACCTCGACCGTGATGTCCTAAAACTAATACCGGACTGTGAGGTCCTTAAGCTCATGGACTATGATGTCCTTAACCTTGACCGTGACGTATTAAAACTAATACCGGACTGTGGAGTCCTTAAATCCACGGACTATGATGTCCTTAACCTTGACCGCAATGTCTTAAAATTAACATTGGACCGTAATGTCTTTAAACTACCTATCGACCACAATGTCACTAAACTAAACAATAGAGCCCCCAATTGCTCTCTTGTCGGATCTAAACGATCCTGTTAAGTCGATCTTAGTCCAAAATTAGACTAACGTGTCCTTAATGAACGTTTAAGTCGATCTTAGCCTCAAGTAAGGCTAACGTATCCTTAAACACCCCCCTCCCAAAACCCAAATCTAAGAAAGATACAGATTTGGACTAATCCACGTCCTACGGGCGACAACACAAATTAGTCTCTGTATACAATCCACGGGCAACCAAAAATAAAACAAACACCCAAGACACGAAGTCACCATCTGGAGAAGGAGAAAGTTGTTACCGCGATGCGGTAGCGTAATTAACTGTAGGGGCTTGCGCCTGCAGGGAAGAGCGTCCCCATAATCAAAAACCCCTTAAACGAGGGGGAATCTGACGAAGTCTGCTATATCGGACGCATCCGTTTAAACCTTCGATACATGGTGCCATAAATCAACTTGGCATCTTCGGAGAGGTAGACGGATAGCACCAATTAGCATCTGCCCCGAATCTCAGACAAAGACATCCGCCGCGTCTCTGCCGCGTCTATCGGAGGGGAACAGATTCTGGCACGCCCGGTGGGACGTTTTCCTCTTTCCACTCTACACTTCGTGTGTCGTATTCGCAAACGAATCGCGGTTTTTAATGGTTGCCCTTGGGTTTCAAGTTACTAAGATTTGGTCTCTTGCTTGGCGCAGAAAGCAAAACAGCAATGACATTCACCTGCTCGAAGTGCTCCAACTGCAGCTGCAACCCACGCTCTGCCTCACCTGGAGGTGTAGCTTATGGACCTCAAGCGACATCACTGTTCACGATGCCGATAGAACAGGTCACCCAGGCTACTACTGGATTGTTTTTCGGGACCATACTCCCGCCAATGAGCTTCACTGCTCCCGTGCCCGTACCAGAAGCTCCTAAGAAGTCGGTCTTCGATCGACTTACAGTTACTGCGGCCCCTCTCAACGGGTCGTCCAACACCAGTGCCTCGGTCTTCTCCAAATTGGGCCAAAATTCCTGCAGGCCTACAATGATGCTTGCGGTCCCAGAGAAGGTTATTCCGAAGAGAGTAACCAACCCTGCTTCTGAAGTCGTAAAGGCGGCTTCTCCTGCCAAGGGGTCGGTCTTTACAAGACTGACCGTCCCAACTCCCACTCCCGCTCCGGCTACTCAAAGGACATCGGTCTTTAATAGGCTGACACCGGCAACAGCCCCTCACCTGAACAGGGGGCAAGACAAGGCCATCCCCGTCACCGAGCCAATTCCATCAGCGCGGCACGCTCAACGTCGCCACTGGAGCCGAGTGAGGAAGTCAGGAGGCAACTCCCCTTCTGGGCTAACTCCACCAGCCCCGACGACGAAAATTAATGCTGCTGTTCCAATCAGGAACAGCTTTGAGCTGTTGAATAAGGTGCGTAGGAATTCTCCTACAGCTGTACTGAAAAGGTCTCCTCCTCCACTGGAGAAGGTTACGGAAGCAAAGCTAGAACAGTCCCCTCAGCGACTGTCCTCCAAGATCTATAAAGTCCGGCGGCAGGTCCGGAACTCGGTGATTGATCCAAATTTCTCCCACCAGCACAAGAAGCTGAAAGTCCGACAGGAAGAAAGTCATCCTGCCAAGTCACGAAAAGCCATCTGGGTGCCTACTGCTACGGCCCCCTCAACTTCGACCGCTCATAAAAAGAGAAGGCCGGAGAAGATCCCCGTGCCTGCGACAAAAGTCAAAAGCACTGAACCCGAACACCCTAAGTCTGGGGGCATGGTCGTCCATACCGTTTACATGGCGGTCCATACCGTTTACATGGCGTCTGGGAAGGAAGATAGCCGCGCTTCGACGGGCCACCGACCGCTCACCCGATCCATCACAAGAGCCCAGGAACAACAGCAGCAGAAGCTCCAGGAAATGCTAATTGCGATGGCCGCACTCACCGGATCAAAAGAAAGCCCGGAGGCGTCATCAGAACAACGTCGTGAGCACGAGACTGATGCTGAGTTCCTTCGGAGAATGCTCGAAAGGAAGGACAGGGAGGCTGCGGAACAAGCGGCCAATATAAAGCAAATGGCTCTTCTGTTCCAAAACATGGTCGGGATGATGATACAGCCGGATTCTCCAGCCGAAGACCCTCCAATTATCCTCTAAGACGATAGAGGAGAAACGTCCAATCCACCTTCGGCTCTTTCAACAGCCAAAGAGGAAACAATCTCTAAGGCTGCCCTGGATGATTATATTGCTCAGCAAATAAAAGTTCACTAGGCAACTGAGACAGCCGGCCAAGTTGTCAAAACTGGGCGACCATATCCGAGCTGGTATGATCAGATAAAATACCCGCCGGGATACACAATCCCGAAATTCCATGTTTACAAGGGGACAAGCAATCCCCATCAACATGTCGCCCAGTTCAGGGCTCTTTGTGGCAACACCGGCGGCGATTATAAGCTCTTGCTTCGCCAATTCGTCGGCAGCTTATCGGAGACAGCGTTTGAGTGGTACTCCGAACTTCCAAACGACTCCGTCAAAACTTTCGCAGAGATGGAGTTGCTATTCACTCAGCGATTCGCGAGCGCCAGTGAGCACACCCCAATAACGGCTTTGATCAATGCAAGAGTGAAGCCGGACGAAACTTGGGTTCAATATGCAATCCGATGGCGGAACTTGTGGTCGAAGTGCGAACAGCGCATCGAAGAAGCACCAGCGGTGGGCATGTTCATGGGCACTCTAGATCCTCATGCAACTATTTCACAGTTCATGATGTTCTTTAAACCGACCACATTCCAGGCTTTAATCGATAGGCTAGCCCAGATGGATCAAATGGGTCACAGACCGTCTCCCCCAAAGCCGGAACCTCGGAACGACAGGGGTAAAGGGAAGGCGACCTTCGTCGCGAACACCCAATAGCAGCCCAGTGCCCCAAAGATAGCAGATCAACTGGAAGAGAGACGGCGCTATTACAATGAGAAAATGAAGCGTCCTTACACATTCCCATGGGACAAGACGAAGAGGCTGTTCGAGCTAGCTATGCGCAACAGGCTTATCAGTTTGCCGAATCCCAGGCGACCGTCGCAACCCAGCGGAGTGAATAATCCCAATTACTGCCTTTACCACCAAACGGTAAGTCACTCGATCGAGGATTGCTTCGTCTTTAAGGGATGGATCGAAGATCAATACCTACAAGGCAAGTTTGCGCTGTCCGAGAAGTGGAAAGTAAACCCACCACAACCGCACACTCCTAAGAAGACGGACACACCGGGGGCAACGTGTTCTTTTTTTGAAGAAGCTCCGTGGGAGGTCGTGCTGTCAGCCAAAACCAAAAGAATACTGAATGATCTCCAAACATGCCCGGCGATCAGGTGGAAGAACCCGCTGGAATCCCAGATCATCGAAGGGATGCTGAAGCCGCGCCCAACTCCAAAGATTGGTGGTGATAGCCAAAACACTCACACCCAGCCGTCAAAATCTTCAAAGAAGAAGAAGAAGAAAGCCAAAAAGCCCGTGAAGCCTGGTGACAAGCGCACGGACCTGCAGAAACAAATCGACGCGCTAGAGGAGTATAATCAGAAGATGCGGACTCCCATCACGCTCCAAGAGTTCCTCAGCCACGTCTTTCAGGAGGAAGATGATGGAGAAAGCTCGTTGGATGAATCTGAGGGATACGTGGCAAGTTGTCATGTGATCTCTCACTCGTTTACAGACGATGCAAAGGCTTCTTGCACAGAGAAACTGGGGGCAGACCCTGAACCAGAACTTCTGGGGCCGTCAGATGAAATGATCGACACATTCCTCAACGAAGCTCTCCTGAAAAGTAAAGCTGATCGGGAGCGCGAGGCGGCCATATTTGAAAGAGCCAAACGCCGGCGATTGGACGAAAGAATCGAGACACTCCCGCCAAATCAAAAGACATCTGTTACGGATAAAAACAAGTTCAAGACGAGGAAAAGGTTTGCTAAAGCCATATCAATGGAAATAAAGCTACCGCCCTCCGAAGGAAACACTCCCGGTGAAGCAGAGATGCATCCTAACTACTGCTCATATCATCGAAAGATTTCACACCCCACCGAGGAGTGCAATGCTTTTAAAAGATGGTGGCAGGGATATATTGCTCACCGGCAACATTTTAAACAAATGAAACGCAAAACTCAACGGGAGCAAAGAAGTGGGACCGAGGAGCATAAAAGAACTACTGGCAACTGTCGCACAGTCAACGCCGGGGGATCGCAAGTTCTCACTTTCGGAAGCGACTCTGACGAAGAGATGGCTCTTGGCCCTCTCTTTAAAGAATCCACCTTGGGGAAGGAGGAAGAACCGAAGGCCTGTGAAAACATTCAGCTGCGCAATCGCACGCTTCCAGAAAAGAATCTCGGGCCCACGAATAGAAAAGATAAAGGAAAGGAAAAGGTCTCTGAGGATATAGCCCTGGATGACCAAGTCATGAAAGAGCTGACTGCCAAGGACCCGCCAAAGAAGAGTAAGGTGGACTACAACGTGCTGGCGCACTTGAGGAAGTTACCCTCGCAACTCAGCATTCTCGACGCCCTTTTAGTATCAAAAGAAGAAGAGATTCATTGATCAAGGCGCTACAAGAGCCAGAGCAATTCCAAGCTTTTCTCGCCGAAGAAAAGATGAAGGACGAGCTGGAAGAAGTACATACAGCCGGTATCACCTTCAGTGACGAAGACCACCTCCTTGGGACGTGCGAGCACAACCGTCCCCTCTATGTCTCAGGGTACTGCCACGATATAAAGATAGGCAAAATCCTGGTCGACAATGGGTCTTCCGTCAATCTCCTCAACGTGCGAGTGTTGAAGGAAATCTGCATGAGCGTCCAGCATCTCGCTCGTGATAAAATCACCATCTCTGGTTTTGACTCCCAGTCATCGCGGACTCTCGGGTCTGTGATATTAACATTGCGCTTCGGACTGCTTGTCACAGACATTAAATTTCATGTCATTGACGCCAAGACATGCTATAACGCTTTGCTCGGCCGACCCTGGTTGCACGAGTACAACATTATTCCTTCTACACAACATCAGTGTATGAAATACTTTAAGAATGGTCTCGAGTATACCATAACAGAAGAGCTGAACCCATTCTCCGTGAACGAAGTCCGCAAGTACGAAGATGCAAAATACTTCTTGCCAGATTTCAAAGACACAGAGAGATGTCACAAACCGGAAAACAAAGCTATCACCACCATTCCGGTCTTCGGGAGTGATACTGAGGAAGAGGAAGAGATAGTTTATTCAGGTCCACCCCAGTACAACAAGCCAAGACCGTCCGCTCCTATGTTAATCTTCGGCAGCGACTCAGAAGACGAGGTTAATGCTATATTCTCTGCTCGGCCTCCAATACAAACATTCGCTAATGAAGAGCAAAATTTGCAAGTTGCCATGGTTCCGCCCAAACATAATAAAGAACTGGACGCGCTTGATACCTACAGTGTAGAAGAGCTGCAGACGTTCTATGTCCCTCCCAGGCGAGAAGGCGAAAAGGCGATCCTATTCTACCGCTCCGGGGAAACCAAAGTGGAGAAAGAAATCTGGCACGGCGCGGATCCTACACTTGACAAGTTTCAACCCATCCGTCTGTCTACATATTATACAAAAGGCTTGAAAAGGTTGTTAAAGCGCCAAGGGATACCCTTCAAACAGACCGCTCGAAAAGCTAAGTTCTATGACAGGGTCTGGAACGTTCCCGAACTCAGCGCAAGTTGCCCAATGGGAGAATGGAAGCAATCGGGCTTGGATACGTTTGATCCAAGAAATGGGAGCTACTCAACGACTGCTATGTCGTACATGACTTTGATGAAGAAGGAGATGCTCAATGGGAGAATGCTAATCCTGAACCAGAAAAAGTCCTCGACGTAAAAATGCCCAGTCTGTCGTTCGAAGAACAAATGGACAAGCTTATAAGGGAAGCTGGTCAAAAAGTCTGAGACGACCACAATCGCGAAATGACCATATACGAGAAAGCCAGGACGCAACGCCTTCTCCAACAAGCGGCAAAAAATGAAGATGCCCTTTCCTGTCAACCTGTTGTAAAAAAGGCCCGACGCCGAGGCAGAAACAAGTCAAAAAGCGGAAAATGCATTCAGCAATGACAAAGCGGGACCAAGAAGTCACGTGAGCGGGAATCAAGCGGTCCAGATTTGTCCCTTATGAAGAAGATGAGTCGAGCATACTCTTTTCCTCAAGACAAGACAAAGAAGATACTTGACCTTGCTATAAGACATCAAATGATTACACTTCCAGAGTCCAAACACCCCGAGCAAGCAGGCGAAGTCTCTCACCCAGACTACTGCACTTATCACCGAGCAATAGGACATCCTCTCGAAGATTGCTTTACCTTCAAGAACTGGGTCGAAGATCAGTATCAGCTCGGCAAGTTCGCTCTATCCAACAGTTGGAGGATAACTCCGCCGGAGAAGCATGAACCCAAATCCACGAGGGTAGACCCAGGTCCACATCGGTCTTGGAAGCGAGCTCGTACTTGTCATGTGATAACGATATCAAAAGAAGAACCCGAGAATATGGATGACCTCCCCTGGTGCTTCGAAAACAATGACGACGAGGTGATCTCAAAATTTCCACCGGCGTGAAAAGAGCTGGAAGATGGAATACATACCACTGCAGATGAGCTCAAGAAAATTGACTTGGGGACGGCAAGTGACCCGCGACCGACATTCGTCAGTGAGTTGCTGTCTGAAGAAAGGGTAGCTACACTAAAAGACGTGCTTATGCAGCATAAAGATTGCTTCGCATGGAACTATTCCGAGATGCCAGGACTAGATCCAGAGATTGATGTCCACAAACTGGCCATATCCCTGGACGTCAAGCCAATCAAACAAGCACCGAGAAGAATGCAGCTCGAGCTTAAGATGAGCATCAACGCCGAGGTCAAGAATCTGATCGACTCCGGCTTCATCCAGGAAGTTCAGTATCCTAACTGGATCGCCAATATCGTCCCGGTGATGAAGAAAAATGGGACGGTGCGCATCTGCGTAGGCTTTCGGGATCTCAATAAAGCCTGCCCAAAGGATGATTTTCCAGTACCGGTCACTGAGCTGATGATAGATAACACATCCACCCACGAAGTCTTCTCCTTTATGGACAGATCGTCAGGATATAATCAGATAAAGATGCATCCCAAAGACCAGAAGCACACCGCTTTCCGGACCCCTTTGGGTATATTCTGCTACAAGGTGATGCCCTTCGGTCTAAAAAACGCCGGTGCCACCTATCAGAGGGCCATGACGAGGATCTTCGATGGCCTCATACATGAAATCGTCGAATGTTATATCGACGACCTCGTGGTTAAAAGAAAATCATACGAGGAACATCTCGAACATCTAAAGATCGTATTTCAACGCCTTCGGCAATACAACTTGAAGATGAACCCTCTCAAATGCGCATTTGGAGTTTCCTCAGGCAAATTCCTAGGATTCATCGTCCGACACCGAGGTATCGAAATAGATCCGTCAAAAATCAAGACGATTATGGAAATGCCCCCGCCAAGGACTCACAAACAATTGCGGTCTCTCCAAGGGTCGCGTATATCTGGCGATTTATGGCCAATCTCTCTGGCAAGTGCCGCCCCTACAGTCACTTGATGAAAAAAGGGACCCCGTTCGTCTGGGATCATAAATGCCAAGGCGCGCTGGACGAAATCAAGCAGTATCTGCAGAACCCGCCAGTGCTGGCCGCTCCGGTCAAAGGAAAGCCCCTTATTCTTTATACAACAGCCCTCGAAGGTTCCTTAGGCGTATTATGGGCACAAGAGAACGACCAAGGGAAAGAAAGAGCTTTCTATTACTTGAGTCGAGTTCTCCTGGGGGAAGAAAGCAATTATTCTCCCATCGAAAAACACTGCCTGGTGTTAATCTTCGCGATAACGAAACTCCGGCACTATGCGTTAGCGCATGAAGTCCCTCTCATATCGAAGGTGGATCCCCTCAAATATTTGATGTCAAAGGCCATATTAACGGGATGACTTGCTAAATGGGCCTTGCTCTTGATGGAGTTCTCAATAACTTATCAGCCTCTTAGGGCAGTAAAAGGCCAGGCCATCGCCGATTTCCTTGCTGAACATCCGATACCGGCCGATTCTCCCTTGAACTGCGAGCTGCCAGACGAACATGCATTTGATGCGATTGACGGTGGTGATGCCCGATGGGAACTTTATTTTGATGGAGCGTCCTCCATGAAGAAGCGCAAACAAAACACGCCTATAATCAAATCGGGGGTAGGCCTTATCTTCGTGACCCCGCAAGGAGGGATAATGCGCTTTGCTTTCTCCTTGACAGAGCCAAGGACGAACAATGAAGCCGAGTATGAAGCTTTAATAGCCGTCCTCGAGATCGCCATCGACATGGGAATTGAGAACCTCCTTATATACGGAGATTCCCAACTGGTCGTCAGCCAAGTAAACGGCGACTACCCGACATGCAAGCTAGAGTTGGTGAAGTACGGCGAGAGAGTACAGCAGCTGTTGACCCAAATTCCTTCCTACACCCTCGAAAGCATACCGTGTGCGGAAAATAGAAAAGCGGATGCATTAGCCAAGCTTGCTAAAGAATTGGCCGATGAGAACCTTGATGATGTCAGAATTGTGGTACAAAGCCATCGGGTCCTCGCACCGGCAGAAATATCTTCGGAATCATCCGAGGAAAAGGAAGCGATTGAGCAGACGGTCCTGCAAATAAATGACCAAGAAAAAGCTGAGGATTGGAGAGAAGTCTTTATAGACTACTTCAAATCCCGTCGAACGCCCGAAGATGCGTCCTCAAGACATCAGCTCATGAAGCGAGCCCTATCTTTCGCCTTCGTCAACGATACTCTGTACAAGAAGTCGTTTGATTCTCTGTGGTTGAGATGTCTGGGACCTGAAGAGGCGAAAAGAGTCATTCAGGAAGTTCATGACGGGCTCTGCGGTTCTCATCAAGCCGGACCAAAGATGAAATTAAAGATTAAAAGGATGGGTTATTATTGGCCCACAATGATCCAAGACTGCCTCGAGTCTGCGAAGCAATGCCACTCGTGCCAGATCCATGGGGACTTTATCCATCAACATCCAAATCCACTGCACCCGACAGTAGCTAGCTGGCCGTTCGAAATGTGGGGAAATGATATAATCGGCCCCATCGAACCCGCATCGTCCAGAGGACATCAATTCATTTTAGCGACAACTGATTACTTCTCCAAATGGGCAGAAGCAGTACCGCTGAGGGAAGTGAAGACGGAGAATATTCTCCACTTCTTCAAGACGCACGTTATTTATCGGTTTAGAACTTCGAGGCGGATCATCTCCGATAACGGGCCAGCCTACAGAAGCCACAAAATAAGCCACTTCACACAACAGCACAATATAGACTGGAGATATTTCTCAGTTTATAACCCCCCGAGCTAACGGTCCAGCTGAGGCTTTCAACAAAACCTTAACGAAGATCGTGAAGAAAACGGTGTCCCAAAATAAGAAGGACTGGCACGAGAGACTGCATGAAGCTCTCTGGGCGTATCGAACTACGTAAAAGATGGCCACGAACACAACGCCGTACGCGTTGGTATTCGGTACAGAAGCAGTACTCCCCCTCGAGATAGAATTACCTTCTCTACGAGTGGCAGTCCATTACGAGCTGACAGACGAAGAAAACGCTCACCTTCGGCTTGAGGAGCTTGATGCCCTTGATGAAACCCGGCTCATAGCGCAACAAAATCTGGAGGCTTATAAAACAAAGATGACGCGCTCGTATGAAAGATTGACCAGGCCGAGGATATTTCGCCAAGGCGAACTCATGCTAGTGGTCAAAAGACCCATGATCCCCAATCGTGCTAAAGGAGGGAAATTCGAGCCGAATTACGAAGGCCCGTATATCATAGACAAGGTCTACCAGGGTGGAGCCTATCTACTCATGGACATGCATGGCGAAAGACCTTTCAGACCGATAAACGGTCGCTTCCTGAAGAAATACTACGCCTAGCGAGTTACGGCCTAGGTCAATGATACATGACGACGACTATGTTCGCTCGCTATCTTCCTAAGCCTAAAACTCTATAAGTAGTAGCTGGTTAACGGACCGAAACGTCTTTAAAATAACAGCGGACCGAAACGTCCTTAAACTAACGGCGGACCACTATGTCCTAAAACTAGCTGTTGACCGAGATGTCGATAAACTACGGTGGATTGCAGCATCCCAAAACTGATACTAAAATAAAAAAAAAAGAGAAAAAAAACGGTATGTCCATAAGCAAAATGGGCACGGATGAAAACCCGAAAGGGCTCCGTGAGTAAAAACAGCAGGGCTACCGGCGAGTGTTTGTGAAAACCCGAAAAGGCACAACCTCATTAGAAAAAAAAAGAAGAATGAAAAAAACGGTATGTCCATAAGCAAAATGGGCACGGATGAAAACCCGAAAGGGCTTCGTGAGTAAAAACAGCAGGACTACCGGCGAGTGTTTGTGAAAACCCGAAAGGGCGCAACCTCGTTAAAAGACACTGGCAGGGTCCTCTTGACCTTGTGAGGAGAAATCACCCGCGTGAGATCCTTACGACTCACAAGGAAGCAACACACTTAGGGGTCCCCACGATTCCTAAGGAGAAATTACACTTGCGAGATCCTCACGACTCGTAAGGAGAACTCTTTTATGGGACCCTCACGGCTCATAAGATTTGAAAGTCTTAAGTTACAGAGACATGAACCTGTTCTTAAGCAACTCCCACAACCTCCGATACTGCCCTACAAGCGGCTCAATACTGACCCTTGTATATAATCCACGGGCACGAATAAACATTTCCCTAACGGAGTCCCATCCGTGACTAGGGATATGTTCGCACGGTGAACAACCTTTGTAAGTCCTCTCGACTTATGAGGAGAAAACTCTCTTGTAAGATCCTAACGACTTACAAGGAGCCATACACTTAGGAATCCTCACGATTCCTAAGGAAAAAACACACCTACGAGATCCTCACGACTTGTATGGAGAAATACCTTTGTGAGACCCTTACGGCTCATGAAGTCAAAAGCCTTAGTCGACAGAACCCTAACCCTGTTTACTAAGCCACCTTTGTTCGACATCGACAGAGGCAAATGATGATTCGCTCCTGGCAACATCCCAGTAGTAGCGGTGCTGATGCCGAAATCGGTGTCTAATCCAAAGCTTGCGGCAAAAAGCTAGCGAGCCACACATGCATACGAAATAGCCGAAATGATGGGGCAACTTGCAACAAAATCAGCAAGTAAAAATGTATGCATGCAAAATAGCCAAAATGATTGGACAACTCGCAATAAAAAGCAGCGAGTAAAGATAAAATAAATAGCCGAAATGATTGGGCACCGCGAAAAATAGCCGAAATGATTGGGCAATCGCGACCTTCGCGATATGAAAGCTGAAATAATAGGGCATCGCGGAAAGAAATAAAATAAAAATGAAATTTATGCCCTACAGGTGATATTACATCAATCCTTGCATACAATCCAGGGGCGCAAACAAAGAAGGAATCACACTCCTCCTCTCCCAGGTTTCATCAGAAGAAGAAACCAAATCTCGATGAGTCACAGATAGTCTGAAAATCATCTCAACATTCATCTCAGCAGACACAACATCAAACAAAGCGAAACAGCGGCAACTCCCAGTTCCATGACTCGACGGTATACAGATGACCGAGAGTCAAATCTCAGACTCTGTGAAATGAGGATATAATTAGCAAATTCCTTGTCACGTGGAACACGGATAACGTCACTTCTGACCCCGTGGAAAACGTCCAGAGCGGATCCTGGTCCTCGCAGAGCACGGCAGTAAACCCATGTGAAGCATCCAGAGCGGAGCCTAGTCCTCGCCGAACACGGCAGTGAACCCGTGGGAAGCATCTAGAGCAAAATTCCTGGTCACGTGGAAAACGGATAATGTCATTTCTGACCCCGTGGAAAACGTCCAGAGCGGATCCTAGTCCTCGCAGAGCACGGCAGTGAACCCGTGTGAAGCATCCAGAGCGGAGCCTAGTCCTCGCCGAACACGGCAGTGAACCCGTGGGAAGCATCTAGAGAAAAAATTCCTGGTCATGTGGAATACGGATAACGTCACTTCTGACCCCGTGGAAAACGTCCAGAGCGGATCCTGGCCCTCGCAGAGCACGGCAGTGAACCCGTGTGAAACATCCAGAGCGGAGCCTAGTCCTCGCCGAACACGGCAGTGAACCCGTGGGAAGCATCTAGAGCAAAATTCCTAGTTACGTGGAACACGGATAACGTCACTTCTGACCCCGTGGAAAACGTCCAGAGCGGATCCTGGTCCTCGCAGAGCACGGCAGTGAACCCGTATGAAGCATCCAGAGCGGAGCCTAGTCCTCGCCGAACACGGCAGTGAACCCGTGGGAAGCATCTAGAGAAAAAATTTCTGGTCACGTGGAACACGGATAACGTCACTTCTGACCCCGTGGAAAACGTCCAGAGTGGATCCTGGTCTTCGCAGAGCACGGCAGTGAACCCGTGTGAAGTATCCAGAGCGGAGCCTAGTCCTCACCGAAACGGCAGTGAACCTGTGGGAAGCATCTAGAGCAAAATTCCTGGTCATGTGGAACACGGATAACGTCACTTCTGACCCCGTGGAAAACGTCTAGAGCGGATCCTGGTCCTCGCAGAGCAGGCAGTGAACCCGTGTGAAGCATCCAGAGCGGAGCCTAGTCCTCGCCAAACACGGCAGTGAACCCGTGGGAAGCATCTCGAGCAAAATTCCTGGTTACGTGGAACACGGATAACGTCGCTGCTGACCCCGTGGAAAATGTCCAGAGCGGATCCTGGTCCTTGCAGAGCACGGCAGTGAACCCGTGTGAAGCATTCATAGCGGAGCCTGGTCCTCGCCGAACACGGCAGTGAACCCGTGGGAAGCATCCTGTGCAAACATCGAACTGTGGAGTCCTTAAATCCACGGACTATGATGTCCTTAACCTCGACCATGACGTCTTAAAACTAACAATCAAACAAAATGATTTTAAACTGATTTTACCTTGGTTGAAGGGTACATCTCTTCACTCCTTTGATATTTGTCGTTGAAATTCCTCAACATCTTCAAAGAGGTGACGGGTCCCAGTAACCACCCATTTCGCGGACTGTGAGGTCCTTAAACTCACGGACTATGATGTCCTTAACCTCGACCGTGATGTCTTAAAACTAACATGGGACTGTGAGGTCCTTAAACTCACGGACTATGATGTCCTTAACCTCGACCGTGATGTCTTAAAACTAACATTGGACTGTGAGGTCCTTAAACTCATGGACTATGATGTCCTTAACCTCGACCGTAATGGCTTAAAACTAACAACGGACTGTGGAGTCCTTAAATCCACGGACTATGATGTCCTTAACCTCGACCGCGATGTCTTTAAACTACGGTACCCCGAAAAGCATCCACAGCAACCCCTGACTCCGTGAAATCCGGATAAGGGCAACTTCACCCATCACTTGCGGGTCCTCACGACTCGTAAGAGAGTAAATTCTCTTGTGAGATCCTTACGACTCTCAAGAGGAAACACACTTAGGAATCCTCACGATTCTTAAGGAGAAAATTACACCTACGGGACCCTCTCGGCCCGTAGGGAGAAAATTCTTTATGAGACCCTCACGGCTCATAAAGTTGAAAAGTCTTAGGTAACAGATCCTAACCCTGTTTTCTAAGCCATCGCCACTCTACAAAAAGCATAAGATTGACAGTTATATACTATCTATGGATCGCACTTTCTAAAATCACATAGCAAACAACACAGCAAAAAAAAAAGAAGAAAGCAGAGAAATGACACAAGACATTATGAAGAACGTATATCTTTTATTCATGAATTCGATTGAGTACAAAATACAGCGTGTTAAAGAACAAAAGAAACAAATACATTTTATTCACAATTACATATGATACAAAATTTTCATGGAGAAGGAAGCGTCTTCAACAAATCCGCAAGTTGTTCTCGCACTTCCTTCAGCGCCTTCTCATGTTCGGATGTCGCGGCCAACTCTGCTTCCACCTGGGCTCGCTGCTGCAAGTAGGATGAAAATTGTTCCTCGACGGCTCGCTGAGCTGCTTCACGACCTTGGGCATCACGCTCAATGGCATCGAGCTTCTGCTTCAATATTAACCCATCAGACATACTTTGCAGAAGGCCCTCGAAGATAACTTTCACCCGGGCAGCGTTCGCATCGACCTCAGCACGCAGTCGAGCAGACTCGCTTGAAGTTTCTTTGCATTCCCTCCGCTTTAAAGCCACTTCTTGTTCAAGATGGTGGAAGTAAGAAGCGCTCTGCTTGATCCATGCCGTCCGTTGAGTGCTCGTGGCCAAAATCTCAGGTACCGGACGCATAAGTTCAAGCTGATGCAGGCAGGCCTCGATCTTCCTGCAGTGATTAACCCAAGACTCGACGACGCCTTCATTATGAAAATTTACAAGCGTCGTCAGCATCGGATTAACCTCGGCAGCGAAATCTGCGGCAGATGTGGGAGCTTCTGCGTCAAGCTCCTCGACGCATCCACTCAGCATACTCAGACTCATCGTAGCACCTTTTGAGGATGGACGTCTGGAGAATGGGCATGCTGCCATCATAATGCGAGAAGCGAAAGGGACCGGAGTCGGAGCGATAGCTGCAAAACAAATCACAATCAGATGACGGATCTAGGAATATAAGAGATTCGTGAACAATAGAATTTACTATACCAGCTGCAGCAGGTGGCAAGGCCGGGAGGACCGGTCTCGCAACTGATCTTACATCTCCTCCTTCAATCTGTAGCACTGCAATCAGGGCAAAGAAGAATTAGAAATAAGTTCATTATCGGTAAAAGAAAGAGCATTAATTGAAATCTATATTCACCAGCGCCACTAGATGAAGCAAGCTCCGACGGGAAGGAGAAGTGTGGGTGCAGCACCTGGTACAGGTGGTCAAAAAGGACTCCTGCAAAGACGCAATAGTACAACGTCAGTACATAAATTATGCAGCCTAAAGATAAGACTGATTAGTCACAAATTCATACCTTCCAGCATCTGCGATGGTACGAGAGAAGGAAGAGAAGTGGCCACCGTCAGGGCGGTAACTGACGGCGCTCCCTCGGGTAAAGTGGCATCAGCACTAGCCGCACCTGCGTTAGAAACAAGATAAGCCCTGTCAGGAAGGATTGCAGAATAAAAAGAAGGACGGTAACCCAAAATTTACCTGAAGAGTCGCCGGCCAGAGCCCTAACGAGGGCGTTACTTGATGCAACGGTGGCGTCTTCCTCCTCCATTGGGACGGTCTCACCTCCCGTTGCCTCATCGCCCGACCCTACAGGAGCCGTCGTCACGCTCACGACGCCGGAAGACGACAAGGAACCATAAGCAGGGAGAGCGATGATCGAAGCGACGCCCGACTCTTGAGAAAGAGCGGCCATCTCTTTCTCAGCGACCATAGCAGCCGTCTCACCCGCTACCACCTCGGGCTCAGCGGTCGCAGCCGTCTCGTCCATCGCTGCCATAGGCTCGTCCGTAGCAGCCATTTCATCCATTGCCGCCTCAGGCTCGGCCGTAGCAGTCGTCTCATCCGCCGCCGCCTCGGGCTCGGCATTGGTAGCCATCTCGGGCATAGCAATCATGACTGTCTTGTCAGCCACTAGCTCGGGCCCGGCAACTACGGCTGCACCGCCTACCGTCGCCTCGGTTTCAGCTGCTGCCTCATCCACCGTCCCCTCAGGCTCGACGGTCGCCGCCGCTCCTTCAGTAGGACTCGTCCCTGTAGGACAAGATATATAAGAACCGACGGTTTTAAAACTTTGATAACAAAGCCTCAAAAGCACATTACCTAAGACGAATTTACCGTTGGCTTCCCGAGCTGCACGCGCCGCCCGTCTATGAGCAGTAGACAAAGCGACCGGGAGCTCCTCTGAAGGAGTAGCAGCGGGAGTAACGGCGCTTGAGCCCGCTCCCATGGCCAAAGCAGCGCTACGCTCTTTTGTTGCGCGCCTTAGGCGTTTCCTTTCCTCCCGAGCCGTTGCTACAGACCTTTTTGAAGCCTCCTTTAGCAGGGCGTCGTCGTCCGCGTTCAGGGTTGCCTCCAGAGCCTTCAAGGCATCCATCATCAGCTTTTTAAGCAAGGCCTCTCGCGGCAACCCCGAAGAGGCCGGGACTTCGGTAGCTGGTCCGGGGAAAATTCCCGCATCAGCTTGCGAGGCAGGTCTTTTGGCCCCTGCAATGAGATAAGCAAAGGTTTAGATTGGCAATAAAAAAAGAGGAAAAACGAAGACTTAATGAGCCGAGACGTACCAACGCCCGATAGAGCGTTTCCTCTCCTCCTCCTCGAAAGTTTTGAGAGAAGCAGCGATGGCTTCTTCGGTAGAAATGCATGTTTAAAAAGGAAAAGCGTTAGTCAAAAACAATGATAAAAGTACGATGAAATGACGAAGAATACAACTGGTGATTACCTGATTGCGCAAGCTTAGCCAACCACGCGTCGCGCCTTGCCAATTTCTCAGAAGCTGCGATGGCAGCCACCAGATCGGTATCTTCTGGCTCTACAAAGAAACCCTCGTTGGTTCCATACTCACTTAGACCTTCGGTAAGAGGGGCCTGAGGCTCTAAGCCGAGTACGGCATCAAGAGAAAGGACCGACTTCTTCTTCCTCTTTTACGCGCGAACTCCGGCCGCACCCAAGATCAGCTTACGCTTCTTGGGCACCTTGGGACGGCGGGTCCCGATGTCAGAGCCCACGCCGGATTCAGGCGAAACCACGTTCACCGTCTCCACGGGAGCGCGGGGCACTGAAGGCACGTCCACAGGATCATGGGGCAATCCACGCGGGGGATTAACACGCGTGGGGGCTCAGCTCCGGCAACTCCTCTTAGCAGAGGAACGACAGGGGTCCTTTGCCTTAGAGGGACCTTGCGATCGCTGGCGGGGGCGCGCCCTTGCGGTCAAGCAGCAGCCGCTTCTCTTCTCGGATAACAGCACCCATCGCGTGCTGATACCAAGCCCCGTACACATTGAGGGCTCTTGGAACACAACTTGGCTCGCTAATAAAGAAGTGGGATCCCGTGTTTAACCGCATAAAGTTGTGCAGCGCGCTCCGTGTTCCCTCCCTGGTGGCTGTAGGCTCTTCCAAAAATGCCTCCAGTGGGACCCTCCGGTTATAACTTAGTTGTTGGGAAAACCGATGGGGGTTGTACCTCATAAAAAGCGCCATATCATTCTGCCTGAACACCAGGAAGCCCGGCCGGATGGAGTATAAGTGAAGAATCTCCCGGGCTTTCAATACGGAGGCCCCGTCCTTGAAACTATCACGCAACGCCAACACCGCCTTGGAAGTCTCCGAGCCGATGGTCATGACCTTGTCCGTGAAAGAAATGCCCACTCCGACCATGCACGGACAAAGAAGCAACCCCCTAGCCTCCCGCAGAGGCGGATTCACAATAGAAGCGCCGACCAGCCGCATAACTCTCGGGACTCTGCACTTCTCATAAAACGAGGGTCTCTTATGAACACCGAATACCCTGAGCACATGCATTTCCATCCATGAAAGAAAGTAGTGCATCGGGAAATTGGCGGGTTGCACCCCCGGTTCATTTGCGTCCGCCGCCACGCTAAGACCATGGTACAGGTGGGCCAACCCGGCGATTCCAATCGACAATTGTATACCAGCCACCATCCGATGCGATGGGTAGAAGACGGACGGCCTCATATAGTGCGGGTGCATGGGGAGCGCGAACCAACACAGCCATAGCCCTAGAAACCCGAGAAAGAAGGTCTCCTCGTCGATGCCCGGAGCGGCGATTTCCGATAAGGGGATGACTGCAGCATCGGGGAGGTAAAAACCATTTTGATCGGCTTCCAATGCTGGTCGACGATCTAAGCCCAGGCCGAAAGGGTCATCAAGCTTGCCGAATTTTTCGCCCCGCAGCGATAGAATCTCCGGTCGAAGAAAGAGGGCGATGAAGTCTGTGAAACTAACTCCCTGGCCTCCCGATTCCAAGTAGAGACTTTCATACATATTCAGCACCTTTACCAGGCTCGGAAACTGGTGTTGAATAGCATTCTCCGGCGTTAGGTCCATTACCAACGGCTTGGTGGCGAAGACATATTCATCCGGAGGAAGTAGCTCCTCATAGTGCTCCCCCCTCACCGGCAGACCGGAAATCTCAGCAAACTCATCTAGGGGGATGGAAACTTCCCTGTCCACCAGAAGAAAGGTATGGGTGGGGATATTCCATTATTCCACGAACGCCTTAACCCACCACGTCGGAGGAGCAGGGTACTCGAACAGCGAAGCGTAAACTGCGAGGTACAGACCGATCTTCAGCAAATGCGCCTTCTTCACTGACAAGATGTCCCTGGCCCACTGCAAATACCCGGCCGAATGTCGAGGGGTTAATCAAATATTATAGGGTTGTCCCCAAGGGCGCGACTCACCCTGGCATATGCGCCGTCCCAGAATATCCACGGCTGCCGATGGCTGCACGGGTATGGCAGCAATCGAAGGTTGAAGAAGATCTTCCGAATTCCAATTTACAACCTCCACAGCATAGTTCACCGGGGGTATATCCGCGTAAGAGATCGACGAGATCGGATCCAACGGCGTTGCGCAAGAGAAGCTTCGGCGACCCTTGATAATTTCGCTGTACCATCTACCCCACAGGTGAAGGTTTTTATACTCCAGGTCGTGGTCCTTAATGAGAGCAAGAACCTCCCGGTCCACCGGCGCCTCGGGGAATCCTCCCTCTGAGCGGAAAAATGGGAATGAAAGGTCAGCAGACATGTTGCCTGCAAGAAAAAGCAAAATCCAATCATCAGTATCATAATTTAATTTTAAAATTCCGACGCTTGGTACTTTAAAATTTGTACTACACTGCAATGCAGTGGAGAGGGGACCAAAGGGGGACCCACAAAATCCAGATGACAATGCATCAGTTAATAAGACAGCCTTATCATTAGATGAGACTGTCAATTAATGAGGAAATCCTCAAAGAATATTCTCATTAAATGAGAAATCCCTTGAGACAAGGAGAAAATCTTCCTTTCAGAGCAAAGCTCTATCACAGAGTGATATTTACAAACTCTGGTCACAAGGGAATAAAATTCCTTAAAGAGCCTAGCTCTGTAATAATGATGGAAAAATCCATCAAAGAAAAATTAATTCCTAAGAATTAAAGTTCTGGGATCTTAAAGATCCATGAAAAAACTCTTAAGAGTTCTTCATCAAAAGATCAAAAGATATATATTTTGTCAATGAGCAAAGCTCTGTTCATGGGTTAAGAAACCCTGAAACAAATTCTTGAGAGCAAAGCTCTGTTTATGAAACCCCAAAGGGGTTTTCTTTAGATCAAAGGATCTATGAAAGTAAGGCTCTGTTAAATAAAATTAATTTAATTTAATTTAAATTTTTACCTAAAAATTTTCTAGAGTTTAACTCTTGAAGTTCTTGAAAACGAGAGCAAGGCTCTGAAAATAAAAAACTTGGGAAGATGATAATCATCTGAAGAGGACCAAGGGTCCTATTTATAGGCGCTGAAACGCCTCTTCAATTCCTGAATCGATCCAACGGTTCAGATGTTTCCACCGCTGCACTCACATGTGCGCCGCGTGAGCGCAACGGTGGGGGGGCATTTGTTTCCACCAATCAGAGCAAAGCTCTGTTTGAGTTTCAAAAATTCAAAAATTGAAGCAACGCTTCAGATTTCTTGCGCTGCGCACAGCGCGCCACGTGTCAAAAGCTGACACGCCAGCGCAAGGAGCGATGCGCCCAAGGCAGCGCACCCCTAATCAGAGCAAGGCTCTGTTTTAAAATTCAAATTTTAAAATAAATGAAGCAATGCTTCAGATCTCTTGCACTCTGCGCTGCGCGCCACGTGTCAAACAGTGGTGCGCTAGCGCAGTTGCGCTGTACTTTGCACTGCACGCCACGTGTCAAACACAGGCGCGCTAGCGCAGTTGCGCTGCGCTAGCGCAGTTGCGCTGCGCTAGCGCAGCTGCGACACGTGTCAAGCGCAGGCGCGCTAGCGCAGTTGCGCTGCGCTCTGCGCTGTGCTCTGCGCGACACGTGTCAAGCGCAGGCGCGCTAGCGCCAATTGCTCCAGCACTGGAATTTAAATAATAAATTATTAATTAATCAGAATTAAAATTCTAGAAAGATCTTTCCAATCTTATTAAAATAAGAAGATTGTCTTCTGTAAAACAGAGGCCTTAGGATCAAAGATCCAACGGTGGGGAAATGTCCCCAGATCAATCAAAGAAAGATCTCTGTAACTAACTTAACAAACTAATTGGTCCTATATAAAGGCCCCTAGACTCCAAGTCTCACACATATACAGATACAGAAGAGAAAGAACTCTCTAAAAACTTTGAGAAAAACTCAAAGAGAAGAAAAGGCAAGCCTTTGAAGAAAGAAGATCATCTTCTTCATCTTTAAAGGTAAAGAATTTGATTTTTGAAGAACAGAGATGAAAACACCTCACAAAAAGAAGAATCTCTTCTAAAAAGATCAAATATCTAAGAACAAGATCAAGATCTTCAATAAAAAAGAAAAAGATCAGAAAGATCTAATCATAAAAAATTTAAAGAAGTAATTTACTTCATTCTTAGATCTTTTGATCTATATAAAGGCACAGCCTTTTGATAAGAGTAAGAACCATTGGTTCTTGAATCTTGGGGTAGAACCTCGTTTGAGAGAACAAGAACTTGTTCTTTGATCTTAATTTGATCAAGATGCGCTCTGCGCTATTGGACAGTGCCTTGAACTTTTGGAATGCGCCTTTGCGCTTATTGGAATGGCGCACAGTGCCAGGACGTGATACGTGTCAACCACAGACACAATCTGCGCTTTGCGCTTCTAAAACAGCGCACTGCGCTCTTGGAATGGCGCACTGCACCAGAGCGTGCCACGTGTCATTCATTGGCGTAGCGCACTGGCACAGCGCACTGCGCTAACAGACTTGCACTTAGCGCAGAGCGTGACACGTGTCACCTCCACATGCGCTAGCGCCTTGCGCTCTTTAATTGGCGCAAAGCGCCTGACAAGCCACGTGGCGCACTATCAGACCATTATAAATGCTATGCATTATTTAAAAGGGCAGAGCCCAAGTAAAGGCCTAACAGGCCAAATATAAATGCTATGCATTTAATTACAGAGCCCAATGCTATGCATTATAAAAGGGCAGAGCCCAAGTAAAAACCTAATAGGCAAAACATGAATAAAATGTTAAACATTTTCAAATGGACTTAGCCCAATTCTGGCCATAAGTCCTCAATTTAAATTGAACTGAGCACAACGACTCTCCCAATCAATTTACACCCGGTTCGAGAGTACATCTCTTTACTCCTCTGATATCTGTCGTTGTAATTCCTCAACGTCGTCAGAGAGGTAACGGGTCCCGACAACCACACACTGCTACGGACTGTGGGGTCCTTAAACTCATGGACTATGTTGTCTTTAACCTCGACCGTGATGTCTTAAAACTAATACCGGACTATGATGTCCTTAACCTCGACCGTGATGTCTTAAAACTAATACCGGACTGTGAGGTCCTTAAGCTCATGGACTATGATGTCCTTAACCTTGACCGTGACGTCTTAAAACTAATACCGGACTGTGGAGTCTTTAAATCCACGGACTATGATGTCCTTAACCTTGACCGCAATGTCTTAAAATTAACATTGGACCGTAATGTCTTTAAACTACCTATCGACCGCAATGTCACTAAACTAAACAATAGAGCCCCTAATTGCTCTCTTGTCGGATCTAAACGATCCCGTTAAGTCGATCTTAGTCCAAAATTAGACTAACGTGTCCTTAACGAACGTTTAAGTCAATCTTAGCCTCAAGTAAGGCTAACGTATCCTTAAACATCCCCCAAACCCAAATCTAAGAAAGATACGGATTTGGACTAATCCACGTCCTACGGGCGACAACACAAATTAGTCTCTGTATACAATCCACGGGCAACCGAACATAAAACAAACACCCACGACATGAAGTCATTATCTGGAGAAGGAGAAAGTTGTTACCGCGATGCGGTAGTGTAATTAACTGCAGGGGCTTGCGCCTGCAGGGAAGAGCGTCCCCACAATCAAAAACCCCTCAAACGAGGGGGAATCTGACGAAGTCTGCTATATCGGACGCATTCGTTTAAACCTTCGATACATGGTGCCATAAATCAACTTGGCATCTTCGGAGAGGTAGACGGATAGCACCAATTAGCATCTGCCCCGAATTTCAGGCAAAAACGTCCGCCGCGTCTCTGCCGCGTCTTTCGAAGGGGAACACCAGACACATAGACACCATACTAAAGAGATTTAGTATAGAAGATTCTAAGCGTGGTAATTTACCCGCTTGATCAGGAATCACTCTCTCCAAAGAGATGTCTCCCAAGATTGATTTGGAGAGGGCTCGCATGCAAGGGATACCCTATGCTTCGGCAGTCGGGTTAATCATATATGCGATGTTATATACCAGACCGGATGTAGCTTACTCACTAGGTGTAGTGAGTAGGTATCAATCAGTTCTTAGGAAGAAACACTGGACAGCTGTGAAGAACATTCTTAAGTACTTGAGAAGGACTAAAGAAATGTTCGTGGTGTATAGTAACGGTGAACTCCAGGTAGAGTTCTTTACCGATTCGAGCTTCCAAAGTGATAAGGACGACAGTAAGTCGGTCTCGGGTTTTGTCTTCACCCTCAATGGAGAGGCGGTATGTTGGAAGAGTTCCAAGCAAGATACCGTAGCAGACTCGACGATGGAGGCTGAATACATCACTGCCAAGAATACTGCCAAAGAGGCTGTCTGGATGAAGAAGTTCATAGCTGAACTTGGTGAGATTCCATCCATTGAGCATCCAATACCTGTGTATTGTGATAACAATGGAGCTGAGGCTTTGGCCAAGGAACTCCGGTCTCATCAGAGATCCAAACATATTTTTAGGCGGTATCACCTGATCCGGGAGATAGTTGATCGCTGGAAGATCGAGGTCAGGAGAGTTAACACAGCGGATCCACTCATGAAGGCCCTCCCCTAGATGCAATTCGAGAGACTATTTGGGATGTTGGGTATGAGATACTACAACAACTGGCCTTAGTGCAAGTGGGATATTGTTAGGGATATGTATGCCCTAGAGGCCATTATTGTACATTGATATGTATATTATAGTGTATGCTTAGACATATATATAGAGGACTTTCTTGCTCGACATGATAGTATGCTATCTGGTTACTCTTTATCTTAACATGTATACTTAGAATTATTATACTGTCTCTCAGATACATATTGATAAAGCCCTTAGGGTGTTGGCTTGACTACCAGGACTATGATGCGGATCATACTACTGGGACCTGGGTAGTCCATAAGCACATCCTTTAATTGTTCCTAGTCGAGGGTATATCGAGACAGGGCATCGATATTCCAGAGTAGACTAGTGTATACGTTTCTTGACCCTGTATGGGGGCGATGGTTGATCCCATAGCCATTGGTGTTTGACATCAAAGATTGTACATATGTGCTCATTAGAGAATGGGTACACCGAACAGGACTCGTCGAGAACTCCTAGATGGTACTATACCTATCGTCAGATAGCAGTTCTCCGGTGACATTGATACAGGTTAGTCTGTAGACCCAAGATCGTCATAGAGTCTTGTGTAGTTCCCACTGTGTTTTGATTTCCTCCCTACCATAGCTCAACGGAGTCGTGCAAACAGGTGGATTTTGGGTACAGTCCCGAATCACATAGAGGCAATGAGCGATAGGAGGGGTTTAGTCTCTCCCGGTATAGGGAGTTGATGTTGTGCTATGCTCAATTGGCTATAACAGGAAGTCCCTGGCCATGGCTCTTGATGAGATTTATTGGTATGCGTTATCAGTAGTTTCTCATACCGTTATAGGCCTTATATCTGCATGACTTATCAAGTTATTGGGGTCTGGCGATTCCACTCCCAGACTCGATATGCGATATATCAGACGAATAGACCAGACTATACGGTAAGTGTTACCTATAGGCTTCATAGGAGTTTGGACAAGCTTACTTGTTGATCTTCTAATCGCTCAATACCTGGGTAGCCATTACGTCCAGCTAGTACCGCTGACGGCTTGTGGGTAACTGATGTGATCATTACCTACTGCTGGCGTATTGACAAGTCTTTAGAGTCCCACACAGAAGTTTCCTAGTTCAAGCGAAACGAAGTAGGGCACATATGCTGATATGTGCGGGGGGCTCATTAAATACGAGTATATGATACCGTATTTTAATCTGGCGGTTATTTGTTATCAGTTAGGTTATATGTGATATAACTGGATTATCGAATCAAGTGTTGATTTGATAATGTGATATACAGATAAATGATATTAGTCGGTTATATGTGATATAACCTGTCACGCCCCGCTTCCCAGTGTACGGGCAGAGGACGCGACGAGGCCGCTACGATTTACTCTGAAGTAAATACGCTAAGCGTAACTAAGCAATATAAAAGAAATATACACAAGAGGCAAATGTAATGAAACATCAACTTTATTTATTAACAATCTTTTCCAATACTTGGAAAAGTAAATACATCTGAATGAAAGCAATGCCTAAACAATGGCATAACAGAAATGAAAAGTACTAAAATAAAATGTGTACAATGAAGCTAGAGCTCTAGGTCGTAGGAAAGCTGATCCAAGTCCTCGCTGGTAAGCTCGATCTCCTGAGTGTCCAGATCACCTGACAACATTCCAAAGAAGAAAGAGAAGGAATGTCGTCAGCGAATAATCGCTCGGTAAGTCCCAAAGATAAGGGGGAAATAGAATAGACAGAGAGAGAGTAGCTTTTAAAGTTGTATTATATGGTTAACGCTGTTTTTTGTAGCTTGGTACAGAAGGATGCCGGTGTATACGAGAGGAGTCTCTATATGCCAAAGACTAAGGGCAATAGGAGTACAAGGAACCGTTTATGCCACGGTACAACAGCAACGGAAATACAGGTTAGGTGTCTTAAGTCTTGTAGTCTCGTGCCACTTCTAACACCTTCCGTACCAATCTACCCCTTAAACCCCGCAATGTCTTATTTGTATTGTATTGCAACTTGTATTGTCTTGTAATATAAATTGTATAATTGGATGACTTGCCGAAACCATGATATCAGTAAATGGATGTAACTGGAGAATCATGGATTTAACTGGAGAATCATGTAAATGGAACTATATTCATGGTTCGGTTCAGTCAATACAGATTGAATAGATTGAATATATGGATTCATGGATTCATATTGGATTGTAGATTGTAGATTGTACTTGAATCATATTCAAGTCAGATTATTTATAATGAGACTCAGTCTGAGTCCGAACAATTAGAAAGAGAAATTGAAGACCTAAATTAAGTTTTGATGTTATCGGTAACCGCTGCATATGGGCTGCAGGATTTGTGTCTTTTTCAAAAACGATTGCCGTGTTGATAACACCGTTTGTTAAGTTTTCTATCTTAAATAGGCAAGCACCCATATCTCCGGCTCCCTGAGGCTCAAGAGATTGGTCCCGCTTAAACCTATATTTACTAGGCTCCTTATTGTAATTTATAAAACTTGAGGGGTTTTATGTAAAAATAATTTTGTATAATTTACAAAATACATCTCAAGTTTTTAATTATCGTCTTTAGAGTTTTCATAGTTGTGGATTTTATATTTGTGACATTTCTAGTGAATAAACCTATTTTTTATAATATAGGGTATTTAATTGTAATATTGAACTTGTATGGAATTTCATGGTATTTTCATGTAAACTGATCCTTTTGATTTAGAAAAGTTGGAATATTTATATTATATCAAAAATAGATATTTTGATAATACATACATACATACATACATACATACATACATACATACATACATACATATATACATACATACATACATATAAATATATATATATAAAATTATTTTCTAGAAATCTTATTTTCTTAAGATATTTGTATTTCAAATCTTTCGAGACCGAATGCTTTTTGCGGAGGTCTGCATCTCGCACTACTAAGCCCATAGATGTGCGATAATCCGCACGATCTCAGTCGAGTTCCCCAAAATGGGTTGTAGCGACGCTTTGCAAAGATTTGTAAAATTACGTAATCTTGTAGAAAACGATTTTAATAGTAAATGGTATTTATATGTAAAGTTTCGTTTTCTCGTAATCTATGTTCCCGAAAGGTTTTGTGCTATGTTACATATGAGTGTTGTGAGGAGGTAGGTCATTACCTCATGATCTAATTAAAGGTATAGCAAGATTAATGATGTTTTAAAGTCGAAACTAAACTACATGGTATTTTACTGAAAAGGTACGATAAAAGTTGAAATATACATTCTTTTGAAATGGAATTTATTTCATATGTTTTGTTAATGATTAATAGTCAAGATGTAAGAGTTTTGTATGGTTGTGTTAAGGAAAATTGAACTTTACAAAGAAAGCCGAATCGGAAGTCGGATTTAACTCCGCTTCCGTCGGGTTTTAGTAAAAGAAGTTTTAAGAATAGATTAGAGAAGAGGGAGGTGGGACTTACGGAATTAGAGCTTAGAAAAGAGGAAGGGGGTGGAAGTAGGTTCCGGTGCGTCGTTTCGTTGCCGGGAGCTCCTAAGGTCGTCGTCGGAATTTCGCCGGAGTTTCGCCCTTCGCTAATTTCACTTGCACACAAAAATTCTAGAGAGTTTTCTTAAGAGTTTTGGACAGAGTTTGTGAGTGAGGGGGTGTGGAATGGAGTGGTATTTATAGGAAAAGATTAGGGTTAGGGTAGGTGAAAGGGTGTATTGAAAATTGTATTAAAAATTGTAATAAAAAGAGATTAATGGGGTTTTGAATGGCTCTGTTAATGTGCAGGATTTTTAAAGTATACAGGAGTTTCCAGAAGACAAAGAGGCACAAGTTTCATGAAAGGTCAACTCGGATTCAGCCGAGTCAACCCGGCCTCGTCGGCCGAGTCACCGGCCCGAGTCGGGCCGGGGCTCGCCGTCGAAGGTCCGTCGTCGTCTGGTTAGCACAATGGGGTAGTTTTTTTTTAGTGTGACCTTTGGTTTTACGGGTTTAGCACGTGTAGACTCTTGGGATTCTAAAAATTTAAAAAGAAATCAATATTAAAAATAATGTGGGGGATAGGATTTGAACTCTGGTGCTTCGGTTCAGCAGTGCAAGGTCTTACCAATGAGCTACAAGCTCCTTCTTGCTATTAAAAAGCAAAACAAATTTATAACTTGTGCTCAGGAAAAAGTACCCCTTTCTGTATTTTTTGAAAAATTGTACAGAAAGTTTAGGATTGTTACATTCGACCCTCCTTAAAAAATTTCGTTCTCGAAATTTGTAAAAGGAAAGTGTAACAGATTTAAGGAAAGTTTGGTGACTGGAGTACTGATAATGTATGAAAAATAACAAGTGATACAAGGGTTTTTAAAAAAATGTGAAAGAGACATACTAGTATTACCTTGGTCAACTGTCTCGGCTTCTACGACTGCTAAGGTGTAAGCCTATCGCCGTGGCACGTTCCTCCTAACTTGAGGCATATTCCTCTGTCCTTGAGGCATGTTTCTCTGCCCTCGAGACATGAATCTTATTGCTTGTTGGAATTGGCGAGTAGGCTATGCAGGTGGTGGAGCAGGGAGTGCTAGACGAGGCGCAGGAGCCTGGATTGTTGGCTGCTGCGGGTAGTTGGTGGGTGTGTGAGCTGGGTTACGTCTATAAGGACAGTTTCCAATTCCTTGATTGGACGCGCCACAAACTATACATAGGCCTTTTGCGCGCCTACAGTCCCTCCACAAGTGTCCCTTTTTCCTGCAGTAGTAGCAGAAGTCTGGACTCGACTGGTTATTGATTTCTTCAGTTCTCCTGGATTCGAACGATGGCCTAGAAGAGGCTCCTACTTGTTAGGTCCACGTTACCTCTCCCGGTACTTTCGGGGTTGCGGAAACGGTAAAACAAAAATTTTTCTAAACATGGTAACATAGACCGTAAAAGCCGGATCTTTGCTAAACAACACACTAACATCCTAACTAGAGATTTATCTACTCGGTTAGGGGTTATACCTCAACTTGAACTCCTTCTCTTCTTGTTGTTCTTCTCTTTGCTTGTTCCGAGGGTTGATCCGGACTTTGGTCACCTCCGCGGCCTCCCTGAGTCGAAAACGATCCACCCGAGAGATGTACACCGAGCTCAACCTCGAGCCGAGGTAACTAGGGCAAAGAGATTGCTAGTCTAGAAGCCCTAGGTTGTGTAGAAGTGGTAGAGGGATGGTTTTGTCTTTGTGGGATCTTTATCTCTCAACACATGAGATCAAAAGATGAATCAAGAGGAGGAAGAAGGAGGAGCTAGCAACCATGGTGCATTTCTTTTCTTCTCACTAGAAAAAGGCAAGCGAGAGAATGAGAAAGAAATTGTGAGCTAAAGAAAATGAACCATGGTTCAATAATACACAAAAACATCATTACAAATCCTATCAAGATAAATTTGATGGCTACATTGAAATGACCATTATCATAATCCAAAAGAAAATGAAAATGAAAAGAAGAGTGTAGACCTCTCTTGAAGGTCAATGGTCAACACGGTCAACTGGTCAACAAAGTCAAGAGAGGTCATGGTGGTCAAATGGTCAATGCAATTAGCCATCATAAAATTATCACTAAAAGGATTAGTAAATGATGCCCGCGGCTCATAATGGTTTTGACCAAACGAATTGCCAAAACCCTAATGAGTCCGCCTCAATATGGTTTTGACCGAATCAACTGTCGAAACCCTAATGAGCCTGCCACATAACGGTTTTGGCCGAACCAAGTGCCAAAACCCTAATGAGGCACCTCCTCCGGAAAACTGTGCATACACACCTGCATCCGCATTCCGTAGAATGCGGATGCACAGAAGACAAAACAAATCTATCTGTGCAATACTAGGATCCGGCTTAAACCAAAGCCTACTAGTATTGCCTGCCCGAACACCACACGCACACAAGTGTACGTAAGTGATCGCAGCCCTGCCGTAAAACCATACGGCCTCTACACGTTTCGCTCAGTGCAGGGAAACTCTCTGTGTGGGACTCTAAAGACTCGACACTATGCTGGCAGTGGGTTTAACCACAGACCACAAGCGGCACTAGCTGTACGTAACGGTCCCCAGGTAGATGTCGATAAGAAAGCCGATGAGGTAAACCCATCCGATCTCCTACTGAGCCTGTATGTGACAATCTCCGTACAGTCCGGTCTGTTTGTCTGATACATCGCATGGCGGGCCTAGGGGGGCGGTAAACGTCAGTCCCCTAATAGCGGTATAAGTCGTATCGGAGTGAAGCCCAGAACATCCTGAGATAACACTGGAAACCTACCAGTATATCTCGCTTGCCCTGGCCAGGGAGTACTCGTGTAATGGCTCTCCTAGACACAGCGCGATGTCAAACCCCAATACCGGGAGAGACGAATCCTGTCTAACCGTCACTGCCTCCAAGTGCTTCGGGACTGCACCCAACTACTACCTGTTTGCATGACTCAGTAGAGCCGTGGTAGGGTAGTAATCAAAGAACAGTGGGAACACACTCGAGGCGAAGTGACAGTGTCAAGTCAGCGGACTAAGCTGTACTCATGTCACCTGGGAACTGATAGCTGACGATAGGTATAATACCAACCATCAGTTCCCGACGAGTCCTGTCCAGTGTACTCGTAACCTAACGAGCACCCGCATACTATCTCAAGTACGACGTACTGACGGCTGTGGGACAGACCGTCTCCCGTGCTGGGATGAGAAGCGCATACGCTAGTCTACTCCGGAGTATCGATGCCCTATCTCGATAATCCCACGACTAGGGACGTGTATAAGGATGTGCTTGTGGATTACCCAGCCCCCACGAGTGTGATCGCCATCACAACGCCAGTAATCAAGCAAAGATCCTGAGGGCTCTACTAATGCGTATAGGTGATATAATAAATAAACACACAAGTACACATTAAAGCAGAGACAAACCAAGTAGCATACTACTATATTGAGCAAGATTGTCTGTACAACTGTGAATATCCCAAGCTTCCATCAAGTAATATACATGCTAGTATGATACAGTAATGGCCTCTAGGGCATATACACTAACAATCTCCCACTTGCACTAAGGCCATGTACTGGCGTATCGAAGACCTATCATCTCGATCAGCCGCTTGAACTGAGTCTGGGGCAATGCCTTCGTGAATGGGTCCGCTGTGTTGTCCTTTGTGTCCACTCTCCGTACCTCGATCTCCTGGCGATCAATGATCTCCCTGATCAGGTGATACCGCCTTAAGATGTGCCTGGATTTCTGATGGGACCTTGGTTCCTTCGCTAAAGCTATAGCCCCATTGTTATCGCAATACAAAGGTATTAGGTCAATAATGGACGGAACCACCTGAAGTTCACTAATGAACTTCTTCATCCAGACCGCCTCTTTTGCGGCATCGCTTGCAGCAATGTATTCAGCCTCCATCGTCGAGTCTGCGACGGTATCCTGTTTGGAACTCCTCCAACATACCGCCCCTCCGTTGAGGGTAAACACAAAACCCGAGACAGACTTGCTGTCATCTTTGTCACTCTGGAAGCTTGAATCGGTAAAGGACTCGACCCTGAGGTCTCCATTACCGTAAACCAGGAACATCTCCTTAGTCCTTCTCAGGTACTTGAGAATGTTCTTCACTGCTGTCCAGCGGTCCTCACCTGGGTCTGACTGATACCGGCTTATCACGCTCAGCGCGTAAGCTACATCTGGTCTTGTACATAGCATCGCATACATTATAGATCCTACCGCCGAAGCGTAGGGTATAGTGCTCATGCGAACCCTCTCCTCGTCAGTCTTAAGAGACATCTTCTTGGAGAGGGTAATTCCGTGCAATGCGGGTATGTTACCGCGCTTGGAATCCTCCATACTAAATCTCTTTAGTATGGTCTCTATGTACCTGGACTGCGAAAGTCCCAGTAGTCTCTTGGATCTATCTCTGTAGATCTTGATCCCCAGAATGTACGAGGCATCACCCAGGTCCTTCATGGAGAACCGTTGTGACAAAAATAGCTTGACCGATTGTAGCATAGGAATGTCATTTCCTATCAAAAGAATGTCGTCCACGTACAAGACTAGGAATACGACAGTTCGTCCTACAATCTTCTTATAGACACAGGGTTCATCTTTGTTCTTGATGAAATCAAATTCCTTGATTGCCTCATCAAAACAGATGTTCCAGCTCCGCGATGCCTGCTTTAATCCATAAATGGATTTAAGCAACTTGCACACCTTCCCGCTGCTCCCACTGTCTACGAAACCTTCTGGCTGATCCATGTAAACGCACTCTTCCAAACAACCGTTTAGGAAAGCCGTTTTAACATCCATCTGCCAGATTTCATAGTCATGGAAGGCAGCAATGGCAAGTAGGATCCGAATGGATTTGAGCATAGCCACCGGAGAAAAAGTTTCGTCATAGTCCAAACCAGGTCTCTGACGAAAACCTTTTGCAACGAGTCTAGCCTTATAGGTTTCCACCTGCCCATCTACACCAAGTTTCCTTTTGTAGATCCATTTGCATCCAATGGGTTTTACCCCAGGTAGAGCAATATCCAAGGTCCACACTTTATTGGCGTACATGGACTCCATTTCCGATTGCATTGCTTCCTGCCACTTATCAGAGTCCCTACTGATAATGGCCTGCCTGAAACTGGTAGGGTCATCTTCTTCCAAGATGCAATCCTCTCGATCCCCGTCTATGAGAAAACCGTAGTATCTTTCGGGCGGATGAGAAATCCTACCAGATCTGCGGAGTGGCCGAGGTTCATCTGGGGTTATTGAACTCTGAGGTTCTGTCAAATCTTCAGTTTCAGTTTGTGGTCGCTGAATTTCTTCCAATTCTACCGTGCTCCCACTAATTTCTTTTGCAAGAAACTCCGTTTCTAAGAAAACGGCATGCTGAACAACAAACACCTTCTGTTCCTCGGTGTGGTAGAATAGATATCCAGAACCATTCTTTGGATATCCCACAAACTTACATAAAACTGACCGTGCCTCTAGTTTATCTGGTTTATGCGTTTTAACATAAGCCGGACAACCCCATATCTTAAATCTTTTAAGATATGGCCTTTTTCCATTCCATATCTCGAACGGAGTCTTAGGCACTGATTTAGACGGAACATCATTCAATAGATATGCTGCTGTCAACAGCGCATGTCCCCAAAATGAAAGAGGTAACTCGGCATTACTCATCATGGAGCGAACCATATCCAGTAGGGTACGATTTCTCCGCTCCGATACACCGTTGTGCTGTGGTGTATAAGGAGGAGTAAGCTGAGAGAGAATACCATTCTCTTTTAAGTAATCTAGGAATTCCGTGCTTAAGTACTCCCCTCCTCTATCAGACCGGAGGATCTTGATACTTTTGCCAGTCTGGTTCTCTACTTCCTTTCTGAATTCCTTGAATTTCTCAAAAGCTTCAGATTTGTGTTTCATCAGATACACATATCCGAACCTAGAGAGATCGTCAGTGAATGTGATGAAGTACGAGAACCCACCCCTTGCATGTATAAACATCGGACCACATACATCACTGTGTATGAGTCCCAAGAGCTCTGTTGCTCTTTCTCCATGTCCGGTGAACGGAGATTTGGTCATCTTCCCTTTGAGACAAGACTGACAAGTTTCATAAGATGAAAACTCGAACGCATTCAAGAGTCCATCTTTATGCAACTTACTCAGTCTTTTCTCTCCGATATGACCAAGTCTACAATGCCACAAGTAGGATTCATTCGTATCTGAATTCTTCCTCTTGCGTGTGTTTTGTATATTGAGAACTGTATTCTGATTTAGAACGTAGATACCATTACACAGTGTACCCTCTGCAACCAGTACCTTATGAAGGTAAATGTTCATGATATTTCTATCAAGAACAAAGTTATATCCATCTTTATCGAGTAAAGAAACTGATATGATTTTGCAAACCATGGAGGGTACATAGTAGCAATTGTTCAAAATCATAGCCTTGCCATTTGGCAATACTAGGTGATATTCACCGACGGCTGCCGCATTAACTTGTGTTCCGTTCGCTACTCTGAGCGACATATCACCCGGTGCAACTTTCCTACTTTTTCTCAGTCCCTGCAATAAATTACAGATATGAGATCCTGATCCGGTATCAAGTACCCAGGAGGTAGGGCTGACCGTAAAACAGTTCTCAATTACAAGAACACCTGAAGTAGATGCAAAACCATGCTTCTTCTTCAACTGGGTATCCTGGGAATCCATACAATCCCCTTTCCCTTGCTCATACTTATGACTGTTGTCACAAGTTAGAGCCCAACCAACGTTCCCCAGCCCCGAATAAGAATTCGGATCGGTCAAGCGATATATTTTATTATCTTGATTAGGGCGTGAAATGGTTGCTACCTGGAGAGAAAGAAAAGAAACACTCAGCGTGCGCTCTTGCAAGTTTAGATTGGTTTTTAATTTATCTAAACAGGATGGCTCCCACTGTCTCTCGAATCCCTCCTCAAACCATAAAGGAAGAATTAGTCGGGATCAATCTCACCGTACAATACTTGCTTAACCGTTCAGCCAGGCCAGTGTCGGTACTTCGAGGGAGGTTTTCCAACGCTTTCGCGAAGTTCCTTAATTAAGTAACCTCTTTTCCCTGTGGGCGTAGCCCCGCTAACACATTTTTAGACACCTACTTGGTTTATAGCATTGATCGTTAAGCGAGAAAGTCCCCGAGGAGTAGCATATACTCACAGTAGGATCGAGATCCAAATATCATCGCGTGACAAAACTGAAGGAATCCGACCAGAATCATCACACTCCAAATGGTATGCAATACTAGCAAGTTTCAGTACTTTTGAAACTCCCGATGTGGTTTTTGCCCCTAACGGTTCATGACCTTGACTAGGTCAACAATCCATAAACTGTTAGTCAAGTTCTACCCGTCATTATCCTGGTTGCATTAGACCTACCCGTACGTGCCCTTGACTAGGTCAACAAGGCCGCACGACTGTCCTAACCAATCACATTTGCAATCCACAGAAAAATATTATTTAGCTACCGTTCACTACGCCTTGACTAGGTCAACAAACGCAGCACGAATACTAAATAATATTAATCCGAAACGACGGAGGGCTACGGCTGGGTTTTTGGCGAAAAACCCGTTAACGTAATGAACTTGATATCGTTGAAGGAACATGATTGCCTTTTTTTGAAAAAATATAGTGGCGAAAACTTTTGCTAAAGAGGTCACTCCCTGTGAAGGGATCTCCGCTCTTTCCTCGTCGAGTGAGGTGCTGGGCATTCATAAGATGAATACCTCGATGCAAAGCAAGAATGATCGACTATAGTGAAGTTATCACCCTGACGCAAACTTTTGTCCAAGGGGTCACTCCCGATGAGGGGATCTCGGCCCTTACCTCGTCGAATGAGGTGCTGGGCATTCATAACCGAATACCTCGATGCAAAACAAAAATGAACGTCCTTGTAATAACAGCATTTTTGAAAAATTGTTCCAACAACGTCTTTTAGGTTTATTTTCTTGCATTAGTTCTTTTAATGCGTCCCATCATTTAAATCCTACCATTGCAGAAAACAACCAAAATATGACGTACGCTTATGCCATTCGCATTCGCCACGGGGCCCCGTCATCACCCGTTAGGTTACTTAACTAACGACAGAGCGGGGGCTGGGCTAGCGCGGCGGAAAAACATAAGCAACGCCTAAATAGTTTTTATATATAGATATACAGCAATGATAGCCAATCCAGATCACAGATGAACACTTTGGATATACTAGGAACCCGCGATTCGTTCGAGCCTGCAACGAAAAGCGGATTACACGGTCGTGATGAATAGCCAATACCCCACCCAAGACCCCTACGGGTGCGGCAAACTACCCGCCAAGTATCCGAAGCGAAGCAACCTCCCTCAACACCGTGAGTAGGCCACTCGGCACTTCGAGATACCCGGTAGTTTGTGCACCCCCCTCCATGGGTCTATCCTAGGAGCAAAAACAGTAAAAAGAATTATACAATGACGGCTACAACCCCGACCCGGTTGTGCGGCCATACAAATAATATTACATCAATTTACAAATTTATTACATGAATGAAAGAAAAAGAAACTCTCATCTCACATCCACCCCGGCTATTCATCCGCGACAATCCAACGAGTTCATATACACAAACCATCAGCATTACAGATCACAGATATGTATAACCCCCACTAATCGACGTATAGCGATTAGTAAACGTTCAATACACATATAACATTACAGATATAACCATTAGCCAAAGTCTAAAGAACATCGACCAAAAAATACGGATTTTTGAGCCCCAAAAACAAATTTTGCTTTCTGGAAAATCTGGGCAGAAAAATCATATTCCAAAAATCCAAAAATACCCATATAAGAACACTGCAGGAAACCCGATTCACAACCGAGCTAACTCGGCCGCGGTTCCACGGCATAAGCAAGCTTATGCCGCGGTTCCGCGGTGCTTTAGTCGAGTTAGGGTATCGTTTTTCTCCAGTGTTCTAAAAAAAGCCTGAGCCGATTTTTAAGACATGATTTATTATTTTTTGAGCAGAAAAGAAATCGGCAGAAACTTAGGGTTTCCGGGGTGTTTTGCGGTTTTTTCGTTCGGTCGATATTCTAAATACTTTGCTAACATGCTAGGGTGTGTTTAGTTAGGCTCTGATACCACTGTTAGGTCCACGTTATCTCTCCCGGTACTTTCGGGGTTGCGGAAACGGTAAAACAAAAAAATTTCTAAACATGGTAACATGGACCGTAAAAGCCGGATCTTTGCTAAACAACACACTAACATCCTAACTAGAGATTTATCTACTCGGTTAGGGGTTATACCTCAACTTGAACTCCTTCTCTTTTTGTTGTTCTTCTCTTTGCTTGTTCTGAGGGTTGATCCGGACTTTGGTCACCTCCGCGGCCTCCCTGAGTCGAAGACGATCCACCCGAGAGATGTACACCGAGCTCAACCTCGAGCCGAGGTAACTAGGGTAAAAAGATTGCTAGTCTAGAAGCCCTAGGTTGTGTAGAAGTGGTAGAGGGATGGTTTTGTCTTTGTGGGATCTTTATCTCTCAACACATGAGATCAAAAGATGAATCAAGAGGAGGAAGAAGGAAGAGCTAGCAACCATGGTGCATTTCTTTTCTTCTCACTAGAAAAAGGCAAGCGAGAGAATGAGAAAGAAATTGTGAGCTAAAGAAAATGAACCATGGTTCAATAATACACAAAAACATCATTACAAATCCTATCAAGATAAAGTTGATAGCTACATTGAAATGACCATTATCATAATCCAAAAGAAAATGAAAATGAAAAGAAGAGTGTAGACCTCTCTTGAAAGTCAATGGTCAACACGGTCAACTGGTCAACAAAGTCAAGAGAGGTCATGGTGGTCAAATGGTCAATGCAATTAGCCATCATAAAATTATCACTAAAAGAATTAGTAAATGATGCCTGCGGCTCATAATGGTTTTGACCAAACGAATTGCCAAAACCCTAATGAGTCTGCCTCAATATGGTTTTGACCGAATCAACTGTCGAAACCCTAATGAGCCTGCCACATAACGGTTTTGGCCGAACCAAGTGCCAAAACCCTAATGAGGCACCTCCTCCGGAAAACGCTCCGGAAAACTGTGTATACACACCTGCATCCGCATTCCGTAGAATGCGGATGCACAGAAGACAAAACAAATCCATCTGTGCAATACTAGGATCCGGCTTAAACTAAAGCCTACTAGTATTGCCTGCCCGAACACCACACGCACACAAGTGTACGTAAGTGATCGTAGCCCTGCCGTAAAACCATATGGCCTCTACACGTTTCGCTCAGTGCAGGGAAACTCTCTGTGTGGGACTCTAAAGACTCGACACTACGCTGGCAGTGGGTTTAACCACAGACCGCAAGCGGCACTAGCTGTACGTAACGATCCCCAGGTAGATGTCGATAAGAAGGCCGATGAGGTAAACCCATCCGATCTCCTACTGAGCCTGTACGTGACAATCTCCGTACAGTCTGGTCTGTTCGTCTGATACATCGCATGGCGGGCCTAGGGGGCGGTAAACGTCAGTCCCCTAATAGCGGTACAAGTCGTGTCGGAGTGAAGCCCAGAACACCCTGAGATAACACTGGAAACCTACCAGTATATCTCGCTTGCCCTGGCCAGGGACTACTCGTGTAATGGCTCTCCTAGACACAGCGCGATGTCAACCCCCAATACCGGGAGAGACGAATCCTGTCTAACCGTCACTGCCTCCAAGTGCTTCGGGACTGCACCCAACTACTACCTGTTTGCACGACTCAGTAGAGCCGTGGTAGGGTAGTAATCAAAGAACAGTGGGAACACACTCGAGGCGAAGTGACAGTGTCAAGTCAGCGGACTAAGCTGTACTCATGTCACCTGGGAACTGATAGCTGACGATAGGTATAATACCAACCATCAGTTCTCGACGAAACCTGTCCAGTGTACTCGTAACCTAACGAGCACCCGCATACTATCTCAAGTACGACGTACTGACGGCTGTGGGACAGACCGTCTCCCGTGCTGGGATGAGAAGCGCATACACTAGTCTACTCCGGAGTATCGATGCCCTATCTCTATAATCCCACGACTAGGGACGTGTATAAGGATGTGCTTATGGATTACCCAGCCCCCACGAGTGTGATCGCCATCACAACGCCGGTAATCAAGCAAAGATCCTAAGGGCTCTACTAATGCGTATAGGTGATATAATAAATAAACACACAAGTACACATTAAAGCAGAGACAAACCAAGTAGCATACTACTATATTGAGCAAGATTGTCTGTACAACTGTGAATATCCCAAGCTTCCATCAAGTAATATACATGCTAGTATGATACAGTAATGGCCTCTAGGGCATATACACTAACACTACTGTCATTTGAGTGGCAGGACGTTTCAAACCGGAAGATTGGGGTCTGCCCTTCATCTTTACTACTGCCTCGTATCTTCGGGCGGCTTTCGAAGCCAAATCATGGGTTGGGAAATCCCCTGTAGGTAAGGCAGCTTGGATCTCCGGGTCCAACCCTTGCTGAAATTTTCTTGCCCTAATCTCAGCAGTCGGTATGAGATGGGCCGCAAACCTGTTACGGTCTTGTGTTAGCTGTGTAGTATGTGATATTTTGAAAATCGAATTTATTGAGACATTTCTTACCGACTGAGAATGGTGAACTCAACGTCATACTCATCTACTGATTTGGTCCACATTGAACCTTGTTGCAGATGGATGAACTGCTATTCCATATCAAAGCGGGCAGTCTCAGGGAAGTATTTTGCGTCGAACATGTCACGGAAAGTCTTCCATTCGATGGGTTGTTCAAGACGTCTTTCTTCCGCCTTCCACCAATTTCGTGCATTGTCCATGTGGTGCAGTTTCGCAATACAGACCCAAGCTCCCTCTGGCACTTGTGCCGCTGCCAGATCATCTTCGATACTCTGAGCCCATTTCTCAGCTTCCAGTGGGCTCTGCTTTCCGGAGAACTGTTTGGGGTGCAAAGCCTTGAATTGCTTCACCCCAGGTGCTTCTGCCTCGGGACAGTTCATTAAAAGAGCAGTCTGCTGCTGCTGCTGTCCTTCTAGGAGGCTGCGGATTGCCTCCAACAGAACCGTCTGCTCGTTTATCGGAGTAGGGACGGCAGGTGTCATTGGTAGTGGCGGTGGAGTGTTGTTGAAGTTGGTGCTGGTATTGTTTGGGGAATCCATGACCTTGAAGAAAAATTTGGGTTAGGACAGATTCAAAGTATATGAAATGATAAGATTCAAGGAATATGAATTGTAAAGAATGTTTTAGTTGCTGGTTCTTGTGTTATATTGCTTAGGTTGTTCACGCGGAACAGAACTGCATGGTAGGGTTCCATACAGCTCTGACCTGCATGGGCCACCAACAAAACCTGTCACACCCCACTTCCCAGTGTACGGGAAGAGGACGCGACGAGGCCGCTACGTATTTACTCTGAAGTAAATACGCTAAGCGTAACTAAGCAATATAAAAGAAATATACATAAGAGACAAATGTAATGAAACATCAACTTTATTTATTAACATTTTTTTACAATACTTGGAAAAGTAAATACATCTGAATGAAAGCAATGCCTAAACAATGGCATAACAGAAATGAAAAGTACTGAAATAAAATGTGTACAATGAAGCTAGAGCTCTGGGTCGTAGGAAAGCTGATCCAAGTCCTCGCTGGTAGGCTTGATCTCCTGAGTGTCCAGATCACCTGACAACATTCCAAAGAAAAAAGAGAAGGAATGTCGTCAGCGAATTATCGCTCGGTAAGTCCCAAAGATAAGGGGGAAATAAAATAAACAGAGAGAGAGAGTAGCTTTTAAAGTTGTATTATATGGTTAACGCTGTTTTTTGTAGCTTGGTACAGAAGGATGCCGGTGTATACGAGAGGAGTCTCTATACGCCATAAACTAAGGGCAACAGGAGTACAAGGAACCGTTTATGCCACGGTACAATAGCAACGGAAATACAGGTTAGGTGTCTTAAGTCTTGCAGTCTCGTTACACTTCTAACATCTTCCGTACCAATCTACCCCTTAAACCCCGCGATATCTTGTTTGTATTGTTTGTATTGTATTGCAACTTGTATTGTCTTGTAATATAGATTGTATAATTGTATGACTTGCCGAAACCATGATATCAGTAAATGGATGTAACTGGAGAATCATGTAAATGGAAGTATATATATGGTTTGGTTCAGTCAATACAGATTGAATATATTGAATATATGGATTCATGGATTCATATTGGATTGTAGATTGTAGATTGTACTTGAATCATATTCAAGTCAGATTATTTATAATGAGAATCAGTCTGAGTCCGAACAATTAGAAAGAGAAATTGAAGTCCTGAATTAGGTTTTGATGTTATCGGTAACCGCTGCACATGGGCGGCAGGATTTGTGTCTTTTTCAAAGACGATTAGCGTGTTGATAACACCGTTTGTTAAGTTGTCTATCTTAAATAGACAAGCACCCATATCTCCGACTCCCTGAGGCTCAAGAGATTGGTTCCGCTTAAACTTTTATTTACTAGAGTCCTTATTGTAATTTATAAAACTTGAGGCGGTTTTATGTAAAAATAATTTTGTATAATTTACAAAATACACCTCAAGTATTTAATTATCGTTTTTAGAGTTTTCATAGTTGTGGATTTTATATTTGTGACATTTCTAGTGAATAAACCTATTTTTCATAATATAGGGTATTTAATTGTAATATTGAACTTGTATGGAATTTCATGGTATTTTCATGTAAAGTGATCATTTTGATTTAGAAAAGTTGGAATATTTATATTATATTAAAAATAGGTATTTTGATAATACACACACACACACACACACATATATATATATATATATATATATATATATATATATTTATAAAAATAATTTTATTATTTTCTAGAAATCTCATTTTCTTAAGATATTTGTATTTCAAATCTTTCGAGACCGAATGCTCCTTGCGGAGGTCTGCAACTCGCACTACTAAGCCCAGAGATGTGCGATAATACGCACCATCCTAGTCGGGTTCCCCAAAATAGGTTGTAGTGGCGCTTTGCAAAGATTTGTAAAAATACATAATCTTGTAGAAAACGGTTTTAATAGTAAATGATATTTATATGTAAAGTTTCATTTTCTCGTATTCTATGTTCCCGAAAGATATTGTGTTATGTTGTATATGAGTGTTGTGAGGAGGTAGGTCATGACCTCGTGATCTAATTAAAGGTATAGCAAGATTAATGATGTTTTAAAGTCGAAACTAAACTACATGGTATTTTACTGAAAAAGTATGATAAAAGTTGAAATATATATTCTTTTGAAATGGAATTTGTTCCATATGTTTTGTTGATGATTAATAGTCAAGAAGTAAGAGTTTTGTATGGTTGTGTTAAGGAAAATTGAACTTTACAAAGAAAGTCGAATCGGAAGTCCGATTTAACTCCGCTTCCATCGGGTTTTAGTAAAAGAAGTTTTAAGAATAGATTAGAGAAGAGGGAGGTGGGACTTACGGAATTAGAGCTTAGAAATGAGGAAAGGGGAGTGGAAGTAGGTTCACCTGCGTCGTTTCGTCGTCAGGAGCTCCTAGGGCCGTCGTCGGAATTTCACCGGAGTTTCGCCCTTCGCTAATTTCACTTGCACACAAAAATTCTAGAGAGTTTTCTTGAGAGTTTTGGACAGAGTTTGTGAGTGGGGGGTGTGGAATAGAGTGGTATTTATAGGAAAAGATTAGGGTTAGGGTAGGTGAAAGGGTGTATTAAAAATTATATTAAAAATTGTAATAAAAAGAGATTAATGGGGTTTTGAATGGCTCTGTTAATGTGCATGATTTTTAAAGTATAGAGGAGTTTCCAGAAGAAAAACTGGCACAAGTTTCATGAAGGGTCAACTCGGATTCAGCCGAGTCGGCCGAGTCGCCGTCTCGAGTCGGGCCGGGGCTCGCCGTCGAAGGTCCGTCGTCATCTGGCTAGCACAGTGGGGTAGTTTATTTTAAATGTGACCTTTGGTTTTACGGGTTTAGCACGTGTAGACTCTTGGGATTTTAAAATTTTAAAAAGAAATCAATATTAAAAATAATATGGAAGATGAGATTTGAACTCTGGTGCTTTGGTTCTGCAGTGTAAGGTCTTACCAATGAACTATAAGCTCCTTCTTGCTATTTAAAAGCAGAACAAATTTATAATTTGTGCTCAGGCAAAAGTACCACTTTCTGTATTTTTTGAAAAATTGTACAGAAAGTTGTACAGAAAGTTTAGGGTTGTTACATAACCGGATTATTAAATTAAGTGTTAATTTAATAATATGATATATATTTATATTTGATATAATTATATATTAACTAAGATTAGCTCACTAATTATTTTTTTCATAATATATATATATATGAAGCATGGCATGGGTTTTCTAGAAAATAGAAAATGAGGTGTAAAATGTGGAGATATTTGTGGTATGGTCCATAGCATGGTTTGCTCATTTTTTATTCATTTGCCATCACTATTGAAGCATGGTTGGATTGTTAGTGTATATGCCCTAGAGGCCATTACTGTATCATACTAGTTTGTATATTACTTAATGGAAGCTTGGGATATTCACAGTTGTATATACAATCTTGCTCAAAATGGTAGTATGCTACTTGGTTTGTTTCTACTTCAATGTGTACTTGTGTTTATTTTTAGTATATCACCTATACACATTAGTGGAGCCCTTAGGATCTTTGCTTGATTACCAGCGTTGTGATGGCAGTCACACTCGTGGGGGCTGGGTAATCCACAAGCACATCCTTATTCAGGTCCCTAGTCGCAGGACTATCGAGACAGGGCATCGATACTCCGGAGTAGACTAGCGTATGCGCTTCTCATCCCAGCAGGGGAGACGGTCTGTCCCACAGCCGTCAGTACGTCGTACTTGAGATAGTATACGGGTGCTCGTTAGGTTACGAGTACACTGGACAGGACTCGTCGGGAACTGATTGGTTGGTATTATACCTATCGTCAGTTATCAGTTCCCAGGTGACATGAGTACAGCTTAGTCGCTGACTTGACACTGTCACTTCGCCTCGAGTGTGTTCCCACTGTACTTTGATTACTACCCTACCACGGCTCAAAGGAGTCGTGCAAACAGGTAGTAGTTGGGTGCAGTCCCGAAGCATTTGGAGGCAGTGACGGTTAGACAGGATTCGTCTCTCCCGGTATTGGGGGTTGACATCGCGCTGTGTCTAGGAGAGCCATTACACGAGTAGTCCCTGGCCAGGGCAAGCGAGATATACTGGTAGGTTTCCAGTGTTATCTTAGGGTGGTCTGGGCTTCACTCCGACACGACTTGTACCGCTATTAGGGGACTGACGTTTACCGCCCCTAGGCCCGCCATGCGTTGTATCAGACGAACAGACCGGACTGTACGGAGATGGTCACAGTCAGACTCAGTAGGAGTTCAGATGGGTTTCACCTCGTCAGTCTTCTTGTCGGCATCTACCTGGGGACCGTTACGCATAGCTAGTGCCGCTTGCGGTCTGTGGTTAAACCCACTGCTAGCGTAGTGTCGAGTCTTTAGAGTCCCACACAGAAAGCTATTCGCTTTTAGGCAAAAGAGTAGAGGTCGCATGGTTTTGCGACAGGTCGCATGGTTTTGCGACAGGGTTCGGTCACATCCGTGCACTTGTGCACGTACAGTGTCCGGACAGTTAACATTAGCGGGCTTTGGTTTAAGCCAGGTCCTAGTGTACGTCTTGGGATTGGTTTTATCTCGTTTGTATTCGTGTTCCTCGGAACGCGGATGCGGGTGTGTATGCACAATTGACAGAGAGACAGAGGCAGAGTATTCTCATTGGGGTTGTTGACTGTTGACCGTTGACCGTTAACTTTTGCTTAACCCTAATGAGAATAAGAAATATGATTAGCAATAATATTAATTAAGTATTATAGTGACATGGTTGTAAAGGGGTTGGCTTTGTTGACTTGTTGACTTTGTTGACCGGTTGACTAGGTTGGACTAGTTGACCATCATCATTACAATGGTTGTCATTTTCATGCGAAGACTTTTGCTTGCTTGTTGTAGTTTGCAAAATGAGTGCATGAAAATGATATTGCCTTTGACATGATATGAACCATCACATAATACTTGATTATCATTATGGCTCATGATACTTTTGGATTATGAAAGGGTGAATGAGAAAAGAGAGTCTCATTCTTTGATTGGCTTTCTCTCTCTTGAGCTCTCTCATTCTCTTGCTCTCACCCTCTTCCTCTTGCTCTCTCTAGTCTATGGTTCACTTGTCTCATGTGTTGAGAAGCAAGAACCATAGAGAAAAATCCCAACACACTCTCCTCTACTCACTCTAGTTCACAAGGTTTAGCAAACCAAGTGAACTAGTTTCTTCAAAGTTCGAAGAAGAAGCCAAAGGTAGAAGCTTTCGGGTGGATCGATCTTCGGCGCAAGGAGACGACGGGGTGAAGCCGATCCGTACACCATCAAGGGTTGAAGACGAAGGAGTTCAAGAAAGAAAGGTATAACCCCCTAACCGAGTAGTTAACAACTCCTAGTTAGGTTGTTAGATAGATAGTTTAACAAAGATCCGTATTTGAGTCCATGTTACCACCCTCTTGAAAATCGTTTTTCACCACTTCCGCAACCCCGTAAGTACCGGAGAAGGGTAGCATGGACTTACAGTGGTATCAGAGCCTAGTTAAACTCTATCTAACATGTTAGCAAAGCAACTAGAAGATCGATCAAAGAAAAAGTCGCGAAACGAACCCGAAATATCAAGTTTCTGCCGAATTTTTTTCTGTTCAAAAAATGATAAATCTTATCTTAAAAATCGGCTCAGGCTTTTTGTTAAACACCCAAGAAATTTGGGCCAACGAACCGATCAAAGCGCCGCGGAAACGCGACGGGAGCGTGCTCCCGCCGCGGTTCCGCGGCCGAGTTGACTCGGCCGTGGTGCAAATTTCGTGCAATGTGTTTCTGGGGTTGTTTTGGGATTTTTGGAATATGTTTTTCTAGCCCAGATTTTCCAGAAAGAAAAATTTGTTTTTGGGGCTTGAAAATCCGTATTTTTATCGAACTTCTAAAGACTAATGCTAACGGGTTTATATCTGTGATGTGATATTTGTATTGAACGTCTGCTAATCGCTATAAGTCGATTAGTGGGGGTTATACAAATCTGTGATCTGTAATGTTGATGGTATGTGTATATGAATTCATTGGACTGTCGCGGGTGAATAGCCGGGGGGTTGTGAGACGAGAGTTTTCTTTTCTTTCAATTCATGTAAATTTGTAAATTGATGTAATATTATTTGTATGGCCGCACAACCGGGTCGGGGTTGTAGCCGTCATTGTATAATTTCTTTTTACTGTTTTTGCTCTTAGGATAGACCCATGGAGGGGGTGCACAAACTACCGGGTATCCCGAAGTGCTGAGTGGCCTACTTACGGTGTTGAGGGAGGTTGCTTCGATTCGGGTACTTGGCGGGTAGTTTGCCGCACCCGTAGGGGTCTTGGGTGGGGTATTGGCTATTCACCGCGACCGTGTAATCTGCTTTTCGTTACAGGCTCGTACGAATTGCGAATTCCTAGTATATCCAATGTATTCATCTGTGATCTGAAATGGCTATCATTGCAATATATATCTATATATGATATTATTTAGGCGTTGCTTATGTTTTGCAGCCGCGCTAGCCCAGCCCCCGCTCTGTCGTTAGTTAAGTAACCTAACGGGTAATGACGGGGCCCCGTGGCGAATGCGAATGGCATAAGCGTACGTCATATTTTGGTTGTTTTCTGCAATGGTAGGATTAAATGATGGGACGCATTAAAAGAACTAATGCAAGAAAAATACGCATTAAAAGAACTAATGCAAGATAAAATAAACCAAGTAAAAGTCGTTGGAACACTTTCAAAAACCACTCGGTTTCTTTTCAAAAATAACTTTTAAACGCGGAGCTTAAGCCACTCCTTTTAAAAGCTATCAAGGTTCCTTCGAGTATATCAAGTTCACTACGTTCAAGATTTCGCCAAAACCATTCGTAGCCCTCCGTCGTTTCATATGAATATTCAACAGTATTCAAGCTGTGTTTGTTGGCCTTAGTCAAGGTACAGTGTTTGGTAGCTGGTGGATATTCATATGTTGCATAGATAGATGCGTTGGTTTGGGACAGTCGTATTACTTTGTTGGCCATAGTCAAGGGTATATACGGATGGGTTCAAATTAACCTGGACAACGATGGGTAGAACTTGACATGTGACTTATGATTTGTTGGCCTTAGTCAAAGTCATAAGAGCATGGGGCAAAAATCCACATCGGGAGTTTCAAAAGAATTGAAACTTGCTAGCGTTGCATACCATTTGGAGTGTGATGATTCTGGTAGGATTCCTTCAGTTTTGTCACGCGATGATATTTGGATCCCGATCCTACTGTGAGTATATGCTACTCCTCGGGAAATTTCTCACTTAACGATCAATGCTATAAACCTAGTAGGTGTCTAGAAAGGTGTTAGCGGGGCTACGCCCCCAGGGAAAAGAGGTTCTTAAATTAAGGAACTTCGCGAAAGCATTGGAAAACCTCCCTCGAAGTACCGACACTAGCCTGGCTGAACGGTTAAGCAAGAATTGTACGGTGAGATTGATCCTGACTAATTCTTCCTTTTTGGTTTGAGGAGGGATTCGAGAGACAGTGGGAGCCATCCTGTTTAGACAAATTAAAAACCACTCTAAACTTGCAAGAGCATCATGATGAGTGTTTTCTTCTCTCTCTATTAATTGCAGCAACCCAGTGACCACACGTAGGTTACATCTAGATAATAAAATGACTGAACCTGACTGTTATGACTGGCAAAGGTCTGTCCAGATGTCCATTGCCCATGACAAGCTGAGACACCTCTTAACTAATCAAACCCCTGCCGTCTCAGGTCCAGTTTCCCCTATCACGGATATTTACATCCGTAGGACATCGGAAAAGGATTGTGCGAAAGCCAAGTGCCTCGTGTTAGCCTCAGTTGATGGTGCAAACCAGAGGCAGCACGAGAAGATGGACTCAGTTTCTATCTTCCTCCATAACAAAGATTTATATGGAGAGCAATCTCGTATCGCAAGATATGAGACCTCGAACGAATTGCTTCAAGCGAGGTTGGCTGTCGGGTCATATGTAGGGGACAACGTCCTTACAGAGGCCAGCTATTTTGAGCTCACGGATCTGGAGACCACGTTGGAGAATGGGTCAAGTACTGACTTAATTCTACATTCCCTGCCCTCTGCTTATACCCTGAAGGAAACCAGGGAAGAAGAAGGAAAAGCAAGGGCAAAAGTTTCAGGACTGGATGTAGTAAAAGAGGGACGTTCCTATTGTAACGGGAATGAACATTGGCAGAAAGATTGCAGGGCTTGCAAAGCCAGTAGCCAGAATTCGAAGCATGTTGTGGCTTCGGCTTCGGGTGTGTTTATGATAGAGAACCGTTTGTCAGTTAACCCTACTTCCTGGGTATTGGATACCGGATCAGGATCTCATATCTGTAATTCGTTACAGGCTCTGAGAAACCGTAGGGTTATCAAGAAAGGTGATATGACTCTCAGGGTTGCTAACGGAATGAGCATGTATGCTGAATCCGTAGGGGAATATCATCTAGGACTGACAACTGGGCAGATATTGATTCTGCGTGACTGTTTTTATGTACCAGGTGCGACTTGTAATATCATATCTGTATCCTTACTTTCTAAGGAAGGATGTGATTTTACTTTTGTAAGCGATGTAGTAAACATCCACCTAAATCAAGTTTTGATTGGGTCAGGTACATTGAAGAACGGTATATACATTTTGAATCAAGCTCAGGTCTTCAGTGTCCAGAACACACTTAAAAGAAAGTCTTTGGAATTAAATAAGGCTTTCTTATAGTATTGTAGACTGGGTCACATCAATGAGACACGGTTGACAAAGTTACATAAAGAAGGATACTTGGATCCGTTCGAGTACCAGTCTTATGCCACTTGTGAATCTTGTCTCATAGAAAAGATGACAAAGACTCCGTTCACTGGACACGGAGATAGAGCGAGCGAGCTCTTGGGACTCATACACAGTGACGTGTGTGGTCCAATGTCTACACATGCGCGAAGTGGTTATTCATACTTCATTACTTTCACAGATGATTTCTCTAGGTATGGGCATGTCTTCTTAATGAAGCACAAATCCGAGGCCTTTGAGAAATTTCGGGAATACAAGAATGAAGTTGAAAAAAAAACAGGCAAAAGTATCAAGACACTGAGATCTGATCGAGGTGGTGAATACTTGAGTGCCGAGTTTCTGGGCTACTTAAAAGAGAATGGAATTCTCTCTCAGCTTACTCCTCCATACACACCACAACACAACGGTGTATCGGAAAGGAGGAATCGAACCCTATTGGATATGGTTCGTTCCATGATGAGTAAGGCTGAGTTACCGCGATCTTTCTGGGGTTATGCACTAGAAACAACTGCATATCTCTTGAACCAAGTTCCTACTAAGACAGTGCCTACCACACCATATCAGATGTGGAGTGGGAAGAAACCCTGTCTTAAACCCATTAAGACATGGGAATGTCCAGCTTTTGTAAAAAAGCAGCATGCGGACAAGCTCGAGGTACGTTCAGTACAGTGCAAGTTTGTGGGATACCCAAAGAACTCCAAGGGGTATCTTTTCTATTACGCAGAGGAGCAAAAAGTCTTTGTTTCTCGTCATGCCCGCTTCTTGGAAACTGAGTTTTTAGAAAATCAGATAAGTGGGAGCGCAATAGAACTGGAAGAAATTCCAGAACCACAAGCTATTACTGAAACCTTAGTAGAACCAGAAGGTTCAGGGGAACCGGACATTCCTGCGCCGCTCCGCAGAAGTAGTAGGCAGTCTCATACGCCCGAAAGATACTTCGGTTTTCTCATAGACGGGGATAGAGAGGATTGCACAGTTGATTATGATGAGCCTACTAGCTTCCAGCAAGCCATTCAGAGCGGTGACTCGATAAAATGGCTGGATGCAATGCGGACCAAGATGGAGTCCATGTACACCAACAAAGTTTGGACTTTGGACTTTGCTCCAGAAGAGGTAAAACCCGTAGGCTGCAAATGGATCTTCAGAAAGAATATTGGTGTAGATGGGCAGGTTGAAACCTATAAAGCTAGGCTTGTTGCAAAGGGTTTTCGTCAAAGACCTGGTTTGGACTATGACGAGACCTTTTCTCCAGTAGCCATGCTCAAATCCATTCGGATCCTTCTTGCCATTGCTGCCTTCCACGATTATGAAATCTGGCAGATGGACGTAAAGACGGCTTTTCTAAATGGAAATTTGGAAGAGTGCGTCTATATGGATCAACCAGAGGGATTCATTCAGAGTGGGAGCAGCGGTAAAGTGTGCAAGTTGCTTAAGTCCATCTATGGACTCAAGCAGGTATCGCGGAGTTGGAACATCTGCTTTGATGATACTGTCAAAGAATTCGACTTTGTCAAAAACCCAGATGAACCATGCATTTACAGTAAGATTGTAGGGAGAAATGTGGTATTCCTCGTCTTGTACGTCGATGACATTCTCCTAATAGGAAATGATATTCCTATGCTACAGTCAGTCAAAGGATTCTTGTCGCAGAGGTTCTCCATGAAGGACCTGGGCGATGCCAACTACATTCTGGGGATCCATATCTATCGTGATAGATCTAAGAGGATGTTGGGACTTTCACAGTCAAGGTACATCGACACCATACTGAAACGATTCAGTATGGAAGATTCCAAGCGCGGTAATCTACCGGCTTGTCACGGAATCACCCTCTCCAAAGAGATGTCTCCCAAGACTGATTTGGAAAGGGCTCGCATGTCATCAATACCCTACGCATCTGCGGTAGGCTCTATTATGTATGCGATGTTGTGTACCAGACAAGATGTAGCATACGCATTGAGCGTTGTAAGCCGGTATCAGTCGAACCCAGGGGAGAAACACTGGATAGCAGTAAAGAACATTCTCAAGTACCTGAGAAGGACTAAGGAGATGTTCTTGGTGTATGGCGGAAAGACCTCCAGATCGAGGCCTTTGCTGACTCCAGCTTCCAGAGTGACAAGGATGACTCCAAGTCCATGTCGGGTTATGTCTTTACCCTCAATGGAGGGGCGGTTTGCTTGAAGAGCTCCAAGCAGGAAACCGTTGCTGACTCAACTATGGAAGCGGAGTACATAGCTGCTTGCGATGCCGCAAAAGAAGCTGTCTGGATGAAGAAGTTCCTCACGGAGTTTCAGGTGGTTCCTACCAGTGTTGATCCAATACCGCTGTATTGTGACAACAACGACGCTATAGCTTTAGTGAAGGAACCCAGGTCCCATCAGAAGTCCAGGCACATTTTGAGGCGGTACCACCTGATCAGGGAGATCGTAGATCGCCGGGAAATCGAGGTGAAGAGAGTAAATACGGAAGATAACACTGCAGATCCACTCATGAAGGCCTTACCCCAGACTCAGTTCGAGCGGCTGATCGAGATGATATGTCTTCGATACGCCAGTACATGGCCTTAGTGCAAGTGGGAGATTGTTAGTGTATATGCCCTAGAGGCCATTACTGTATCATACTAGTTTGTATATTACTTAATGGAAGCTTGGGATATTCACAGTTGTATATACAATCTTGCTCAAAATGGTAGTATGCTACTTGGTTTGTTTCTACTTCAATGTGTACTTGTGTTTATTTTTAGTATATCACCTATACACATTAGTGGAGCCCTTAGGATCTTTGCTTGATTACCAGCGTTGTGATGGCAGTCACACTCGTGGGGGCTGGGTAATCCACAAGCACATCCTTATTCAGGTCCCTAGTCGCAGGTCTATCGAGACAGGGCATCGATACTCCGGAGTAGACTAGCGTATGCGCTTCTCATCCCAGCAGGGGAGACGGTCTGTCCCACAGCCGTCAGTACGTCGTACTTGAGATAGTATATGGGTGCTCGTTAGGTTACGAGTACACTGGACAGGACTCGTCGGGAACTGATTGGTTGGTATTATACCTATCGTCAGTTATCAGTTCCCAGGTGACATGAGTACAGCTTAGTCCGCTGACTTGACACTGTCACTTCGCCTCGAGTGTGTTCCCACTGTACTTTGATTACTACCCTACCACGGCTCAAAGGAGTCGTGCAAACAGGTAGTAGTTGGGTGCAGTCCCGAAGCATTTGGAGGCAGTGACGGTTAGACAAGATTCGTCTCTCCCGGTATTGGGGGTTGACATCGCGCTGTGTCTAGGAGAGCCATTACACGAGTAGTCCCTGGCCAGGGCAAGCGAGATATACTGGTAGGTTTCCAGTGTTATCTCAGGGTGTTCTGGGCTTCACTCCGACACGACTTGTACCGCTATTAGGGGACTGACGTTTACCGCCCCTAGGCCCGCCATGCGATGTATCAGACGAACAGACCGGACTGTACGGAGATGGTCACAGTCAGACTCAGTAGGAGTTCAGATGGGTTTCACCTCGTCAGTCTTCTTGTCGGCATCTACCTGGGGACCGTTACGCACAGCTAGTGCCGCTTGCGGTCTGTGGTTAAACCCACTGCTAGCGTAGTGTCGAGTCTTTAGAGTCCCACACAGAAAGCTATTCGCTTTTAGGCAAAAGAGTAGAGGTCGCATGGTTTTGCGACAGGTCGCATAGTTTTGCGACAGGATTCGGTCACATCCGTGCACTTGTGCACGTACAGTGTCCGGACAGTTAACATTAGCGGGCTTTGGTTTAAGCCAGATCCTAGTGTACGTTTTGGGATTGATTTTATCTCGTTTGTATTGGTGTTCCTCGGAACGCGGATGCGGGTGTGTATGCACAATTGACAGAGAGACAGAGGCAGAGTATTCTCATTGGGGTTGTTGACTGTTGACCGTTGACTTTTGCTTAACCCTAATGAGAATAAGAAATATGATTAACAATAATATTAATTAAGTATTATAGTGACATGGTTGTAAAGGGGTTGGCTTTGTTGACTTGTTGACTTTGTTGACCGGTTGACTAGGTTGGACTAGTTGACCATCATCATTACAATGGTTGTCATTTTCATGCAAAGACTTTTGCTTGCTTGTTGTAGTTTGCAAAATGAGTGCATGAAAATGATATTGCCTTTGACATGATATGAACCATCACATAATACTTGATTATCATTATGGCTCATGATACTTTTGGATTATGAAAGGGTGAATGAGAAAAGAGAGTCTCATTCTTTGATTGGCTTTCTCTCTCTTGAGCTCTCTCATTCTCTTGCTCTCACCCTCTTCCTCTTGCTCTCTCTAGTCTATGGTTCACTTGTCTCATGTGTTGAGAAGCAAGAACCATAGAGAAAAATCCCAACACACTCTCCTCTACTCACTCTAGTTCACAAGGTTTAGCAAACCAAGTGAACTAGTTTCTTCAAAGTTCGAAGAAGAAGCCAAAGGTAGAAGCTTTCGGGTGGATCGATCTTCGGCGCAAGGAGACGACGGGGTGAAGCCGATCCGTACACCATCAAGGGTTGAAGACGAAGGAGTTCAAGAAAGAAAGGTATAACCCCCTAACCGAGTAGTTAACAACTCCTAGTTAGGTTGTTAGATAGATAGTTTAACAAAGATCCGTATTTGAGTCCATGTTACCACCCTCTTGAAAATCGTTTTTCACCACTTCCGCAACCCCGTAAGTACCGGAGAAGGGTAGCATGGACTTACAGGATTTTTAATCCATGCTTCAATAAGTGAGGAGAGAATGAATGAGCCATGCCAACACTTAGCCATTTTTTTCTTAGCTCATTTTGCTTTGCTTTCTATATTTTTCTTCTTCTTCTTCCTCATGCCTCAAAGCTCTAACACTCACATGTGATGTGAATCATAAAGCTTTGAACAAATCCTAGTGAGCAAACACAACCCCACTTCACCATCCTATACTTGATTATCAATCAAGTGTAGTGTGTTTCCTTCACTAAAGATAGTTTAGTGAAGAGGTAGCTTGAGCTAGAGGGACTTCGGGTGGATCATCTTCGGCACGAAGATCGCGGAGAAGGCTCGTTCAAACTTCAAGTAGAGCTACGAGGAGTCGTAGGGACTGCAACCTGGAGCTTGAGAAGAGAATGACACGATCTACAAAGGTTGTAGTTTCGTTCTCTTAGTGTAGTTTTTGATATCATGCTTAAAAGCCTTAATCATCTAGTTAAGATCTTGTTTAGCGTTGATTAGCATCCCGAAATTTTTTTAAATGGCATGCTTGATAGTAGTAAAACACAGTGGTGGTGCTAAGTAACACTTTCATATATTATAAAATTTTCGTGTTGTTTCGATATTCAATGTTCAATTCACAATGGATATGGTTGAGAAACTTATTCGCATGCACACAAACATGCACACACAAGCATACACACATACACACATAGACACGCATACAGACACATTCACTAAATTACTATAAAATACCTAAAATATTTATCCCTAAACTACCTTTTGCTATTGTTGTTTTCTTACTAAACTATCTTAAATATTTTCCTAAGCAAACTATTTCTTCAATTTTACTAAATTACACTAAAATATCCTTAACTATTGTTGGTTTTTCACTAAACTATCTTAACAAATTTAAATAAAAAATTCATCTTCTTAAATTAACTAAATTACTAAAAATTTCACTAAAATACCCTTAACTATTGTTGCAATTCCACTAAAATACCCTTAAATATTGTTGCTTTTCAATCAACTACCTAGAAAAATTAGCTAATTTATCCAAACCCTAACCCTTAAATCTAACCCTAACCCGGCCCTAACCCCCAACCTAAACCCACCAACAACATCAACATCAACAACCCAATTTTTGGCAAGAAGGAAAAAATTTAAAATTAAACCAATTTTACTTACCTCTCTCAAAGATGACCGCCGAGCAAAGCTCGACGGGGGCGACGCGGTGGCAGTCTTGACAGTGGAGGCGGTGGTGCCTGCAAGAGAGGGAGAGAGGTGGTGCCTGCTGCGAGAGGGAGAGTGTGTGTGAGTGAGAGACAGAGAGAGATAGGGAGAAAGCGAGAGGGGGACTTACGTCAGTGGGGGATCTGATCGGAGGAGGAGAAGGAAGGGGATCTGATCGGAGGAGGACGATCTTCGGGGCCGAAGAGGAGGAGGATAACGAGCTCCGGGGATCGATCGGAGGAGGAGGACGAGCTTCCGGGCCTAAAAGGAGGAGGAGGAGAGCTAGGATTTTTTTATTTTTTTTTATTTTGGGTGGAAAATGAGGGGAGAGTCTCAGCCCGAGCCCTTTAATTATTTATTGGGTTATTCCGTCGGGTACTAATTGATAGAATGATTAAATAAAATTATTAAACCTCCAGGAAATCCACTTATTTGGGGTTTATTCCGTCCGCTAATAGCCGACAGAATAAATCACCCAACAGAATAAACCTTTTTTTCTTGTAGTAGGATACACCAAATTTCATGCGATTCTGTCACCTTTTCACTGTTGAATTAGCAATGTAAAAAGTTCTATTGTCGGTAAATCGTTAATTTTGCACCCACTAAGTCAACAGTGAAGAAATGATAGAATTATATCAAATTTGATGTATCAACATTTTAAATAAAAAAGATGAAGATGATAGATACTGATCATCGAAAACAATCGTAGAAAGTGTATCCTTCTGATGCCCGAGAAGGAAATTCCCTCATATGGCACCTTTCCTTCATTATATATATATATATATATATATATATATATATATATATATATATATATATATATATTCTGAGAATAATGAAGAAAAAGGCCTTGGGCTTTTTCGTTAGGTGGTGTCAAAAATCTACACCTTCCGCCATTTTATTTGACGATCGGCACACATCATAATTATCCTTATGATCTAATATGTCCATACACCAAATTTCATATGATTGTACCTCTTTTTCATCGTTGAATTAGTAATGTAAAAAGTTCTATTGTCGGTAAACCGTTAATTTTGCATCTACTAAATCAACGGTGAAAAAGTGGTAGAATCACATGAAATTTGGTGTATCCACATATTAGATAATATAAATGGACGTGATAGACGCCGATCGTCAAAAAAACCCACGAAGGGTGTATTTTTTCGACGCCATAGAAGAAAATTTCTTCCGATGACACCTTTCTCCATTATCCCATGTATTTTAAAACACGACCATCATTCCAATAATTGACGCGGTCCCATTAACCAAGGTATGTAAGAGGGGGAAAAGGATGGGCCTTGCCAAACTTAAAAACAACGGGGCCCTTGGCCTCCTGTTTTACCTTTTGGGTCTGCGGTGCCGCAGCTAATTAGCTGCGGTATACCGCAGGCCCATTAACCTTATATTTGTTTAATAGGTATTTTACTTGTTGCTCACTCCCCAAAATATACCAAATTCCTTTTTATCCCCAAAACTTGGTATTTACTTTCTAAGGCTCCAAAAAATTTAATATTATACATAATTCTCACCCACCCCTACGATTTCCGTCAACTTTTAACGACATAATATCAGGTTTTTCCTTAAAATATCCCAACCATTCTTCTTTTTTTTTGAAAATACTCAATTTCTTCCTTAAATTGAAATTAGGGTTTAGGTTTATGCTGCACTTTTTCTCTAAATCGACCATAAAATCAGGAGCATCTTTAACATTCTTCTCCAGCTTCTCCAGCTATGAAGAACTTGAATACTTCTACAGTTTTACTTGTTATATTCGTGTAAATGGAAAACCTAAAATTTATGGAGAAAAATTAAAATTAAGATTAACAGGATTTTTTTCTCAGGAAAATCGTAAAGGGGGCAAAATAATGTAACTTATTAGTTTTTTGGGGAGGAGGTTAAAAGGTAAATACAAAGTTTTGAAGGGTTAGAAAAAAATTTGATGTGTTTTGGATAGCTGCCAGCAAAAAACCCTTTAAATAGATAGATTTTCCAACTCTCCGTTTAAATAAATATCAATATCAGTTTAACGGAAAGGAAAAAATTATTAGGATAGCTATTAGAATTGCTTCATGTAGAAAGAGAATCAAAGGCGCATTAAGTGACATCGTGAAATGATTTAACAAGAAGCCATAAGCCATAGAACTGAGGTTAACTGGTTGTAATTAAATGGAACATTTTCCGATTGAAGGTTGTAAATGAAACTTATAAACTGTATGTACATGGTTGCCTTTTGTTCAGTCGAAAATAGTGCATTTTTAACATGACAATTTCTTTACTTTTCTTAATCATCTAAAAGTGTTTGTTATGAATATAACATATATTAGAAGTTTATCTGCAAAATACTATTTACCATGTGTTTATATATTATAATCAAAATTATGAAGGAAATTGTATGTTTAATATTTCACGCATAATATTTTGTATCTCAGATATTACTAACATTGTTCATTGAGATATTCTGCAAGATTAGCTCAGGTCGGATATTAGGAATCAAGAATCTGCCGATAAAGTAAACAAAGTCGAAGAATCAAATACTGCCAGAGATTCAGAAAAAATAAGAAGATTCCAGATATCACATAAAGACCCAAAGACCAACATGAGAACACTCCAGAAGTCTCAACCCAAGAACCCACCAAACGACCGCGGAACCGCGGCCGAGTCAGGCCGAGTCGCCGCGGATCCGCGGCCGATCCAGGGACTTGTGGTTCGAGAGTTCTCTGGAATGTTCGGCGTAACAAACTTAGTTTGTTGGAGATTTCTGTTACTGGTTTTGAGGCTATAAAAATGACTGAGGGCTACATCTACAAGGGATCCAATTTTTCATCTAGATCTAAAATCAAAAACATCCAATTTCCAAGAAAAATCATCATCCAAGATCAAATCCAATCTCAAAAGGGGATCTGTGGGTGGTCTGGAAGGCTTCTGTGTTCTGTGACAGCTGGGAGGTGAGCTGTGGATGGTCTGGAAGGCCACCGAAGGTCGGGAGACTCCTCGGGCCGGAGGATGGCTCAGAGGTGAGCCGGGAGGGCGAGGAAGATCAGCCCGAAGGAAAGCTCGGAGGCGAGCCGGATGGCCGAGGAAGCTCGGGCCTGTGATAGCTCGGAGTAGAGTAAAGGGACAGTTGGCTTTGCTGCTGAAGTGCTCAGGGGCAAGGAGTGGGGTGCAATCTCGGAAACAGGGTTTGAAGGAAGCCCCCACTGTAGCACACTGGTTCCCCCTCCGTGGCCCTTAGGGGCCTAACTGGCTTACGCATATGACACGTCATCCGCCACGTGTCATGATATAAAGAATTACCGTTATTGAGCATCATCATTAGCCCCCGACTCTCGTTCCGATCTATTTGTGGGTCGGGTCGAGAGTGGACTGCTTGGTTCTTTCCATGTGGCTTGGCGCTGGTAATTCCTCGTGGTGGATTGTTCGGGGAAGACACGGCGTTCTTGTGGTCGCGCATCGAGTATGGGTTGAACGAAGGACGAGTGTGGGAAGGTCGGTATCCTCCCTTTGCCGGAGTTGAGGCGCTGATCGCGCGTTGAGTATGAGTTTATTCGGCGGGTCTTGGATCCGTGTCTTTGTAGGGTAGGAAGCTACCCGCTGCGGATGTGCTAAGAAGGAAGCTACTCAGCGTCCTTACGAGGAGGGCTTTGGACCCACCGCGTTGATGGGCGGGAGGATTCCCGCTGGGGATGCGCCAAGCACACCGAAACTCGTCGGCCTCGTGAGGAGGGCTTCAGATCCTCAGCGTCTGGTAGGCAGGAGGCTGCCCGCTAGGGATGCGCCGAACAGGAAGAAACTCGGCGGCCTCGTGAGGAGGGCTTCAGATCCTCAAGGACGGGACGAGCAGGGTTGCTGCCCGGTGCCTCTTGGCGAGGGATTTGATCCCTGGCGTCGTGGGATAAGAAATTACCAGCCAGGGATAACCGAGCGGGGTAGCCGTTCGGTTGCCTTTTGGCGAGGGCTTTGATCCTTAGCGCGAGAGGAGCCGTAAGAGGCCTGCTAAGGACAGGCCGAGCAGGGTTGCTGCCCGGTGCCTCTTGGCGAGGGCTTGGATCCTGATAGGCAGGAGGCTGCCTGCCGGGGATGCGCCGAGCAGGAAGAAACTCGGCGGCTTCGTGAGGAGGGCTTCAGATCCTTAAGGACGGGCCGAGCAGGGTTGCTGCCCGGTGCCTCTTGGCGAGGGCTTTGATCCCTGGCGTCGTGGGGTAAGAAATTACCAGCCAGGGATAACCGAGCGGGGTAGCCGTTCGGTTGCCTCTTGGCGAGAGCTTTGATCCTTAGCGCGGGAGGGGCCGTAAGAGACCTGCTAAGGACAGGCCGAGCAGGGTAGCTGCCCGGTGCCTCTTGGCGAAGGCTTGGATCCTGATGGATGGGCTGAGCAGGGTTGCTGCTCGGTGCCTCTTGGCGAGGACTTTGATCCCTGGTATCGTGGGGTAAGAAATTACCAGCCAGGGATAAACGAGCAAGGGCGGGCCCGGTTGCCTCTTGATGAGGGCTTTGATCCTTAGCGAGGGAGGGACCGTAATGAGCCTGCTAAGGACGGACCGAGCAGGATTGCTGCCCGGTGCTTCTTAACGAGGGCTTTGATCCTTAAGGACGAGCCGAGCAGGGTTACTGCCCGGTGCCACTTGGCGAGGGCTTTGATCTCTGGCGTTGTGGGGTAGGGAACTACCAGCCAGGGATAACCGAGCAAGGACAGACCCGGTTGCCTCTTTATGAGGGCTTTGATCCATAGCACAGGAGGGGCCGTAATGGCCCTGCTAAGGACAGGCCGAGCAGGGTTGCTGCTCGGTGCCTCTTGGCGAGGGTTTTGATCCTTAAGAACGGGCCGAGCAGGGTTGCTATCTGGTGCCTCTTGGCGAGGGCTTTGATCCTTGAGGACGGGCTGAGCAGGGTTGCTGTCCGGTGCCTCTTGGCGAGGGCTTTGATCCCTGGCGTCGTGGGGTAAGAAATTACCAGCCAGGGATAGCCGAGCAGGGTAACCGCTCGGCTGCCTCTTGGCGAGGGCTTTGATCCCTGGCGTTGCGAGGTAGGGACTACCAGCCAGGGATAACCGAGCAAGGGCGAGCCCGGTTGCCTCTTGATGAGGGCTTTGATCCCTGGCGTTGCGGGGTAGGGGACTACCAGCCAGGGATAACCGAGCAAGGGCGATCCCGGTTGTCTCTTGGTGAGGGCTTTGATCCTTAGCGTGGGAGGGGCCTAAGGGGCCTGCTAAGGACGGACCGAGCAGTGAAGCCGCTCAGTTGTCTCTTGGCGAGGGCTTCGATCCTTAGCGCTGGAGGGGCCGTAGGGGGCCTGCTAAGGATGGATCGAGCAGTGAAGCTGCTCAGTGCCTCTTGGTGAGGACTTTGATCCTTGGCATTGTGGGGTAGGGAACTCCCAGCCAGGGATAGCCGAGCAGGGTAGCCGCTCGGCTGCCTCTTGGCGAGAGCTTTGATCCTTAGTGCGGGAGGGGCCGTAAGTAGCCTGCTAAGGACGGACCGAGCAGGGTTACTGCCCGGTGCCTCTTGGCGAGGGCTTTCAGTTGGATCTCTCTCTCAGTCCAAGTTTTTACCTCGGTCATGGTCTTAAGTTGCGCTAATGCAAAGGAGCGGAGCCACTCCTTGTGCCTAAGACCCGATCTCAGAGCTGTGACGACAGTCCCGTCCAGAACGGATGAGTGCGGCTGGGAAAGCTCGGAATTGCGTGGCGTCAGAGTTGCTTGGCGAGTCATTGAGTTGGTCGCCGTGGGGGATTTGTGGCCGCCGGGGATAGCAAGGTGGTGCTCGGTCGCGCCGGCATGGGTGGTGTTTTCTTGACCCCTGTAGGGGCCCCGATCCCAAGATGGGGGAGCGGCGACCTGGAGGTTCTCCCAGCCGTTTGGGCACGGATAAAGGTTCCCATGACGGGCGCGAGCCTATCAATCCGTGCAGACAGGACGTGAATAGTATTCGGGGGAGGAAGCGATCCGTCCGCGTCCCCCTTGTGAGTGGGGCGTCGGCTAGTGCTTGAATCGCCACGGTGGTCACTCGCCATGAAGTAGATCGGAAGATGAACTTTTGTTGAGTGGAACTCTTTTCCACAGACGGCGCCAACTGATGGAGGTCTGGATCTCCTTCATATGTTACTTTCCGTAGATCTGCTGCGAGCGACGATGGACGGCTGAGATTGATTTGGAGGTTGACTCCTGAAGCGTGTGGATCTCAATGGGTTTGAGGTTGTTGTGGCCGAGCTACCTGCAAGAAAGTCCCGGGATGGTTGTGCCACCGAGAACCCTCCGACGATCAAGTTAGACCGGATATTTAAGCAGAGTAACGGCCTAGTCAGGAGAGAATCGCGTACCTCGATCGTCTGAATGAGGGGTTTATATAGCGGCAGCGATGGGCAGGCAGGCACGAGAATCACGCTGGCTATTACGCTCCCGACGTCACGCCCGCGTGATAAGCGGGATCCCGCATTAATGGCGAGACAGGTTCGTTAATAGGGGATCGTGATGGCGTGGAACGTGGGATCGCGGGCGGCGGATATCTCGGGCGTGGCGAGATTCGCGAAGCCGTGGCGTGGGAGCCTGTGATTAGTTCTGCGGGTCGGTCAGGATGAGACCGAGAAATATGAGCTCGGCGGGAGGCTCGGGCATGAGCGGGAGGCCGAGGCTTCTGTGTTCTGTGACAGCTCGGAGGTGAACTGTGGGTGGTCTGGAAGGCCACCGAAGGTCGGGAGACTTCTCGGGCCGGAGGATGGCTCGGAGGCGAGCCGGGAGGGCGAGGAAGCTCAGCCCGAAGGAAGGCTCGGAGGCGAGCCGGATGGCCGAGGAAGCTCGGGCCTGTGATAGCTCGGAGTAGAGCAAAGGGACAGTTGGCTTGGCTGCTGAAGTGCTCGGGGGTAAGGAGTGGGGTGCAACCTTGGAGACAGGGTTTGAGGGATGCCCCCACTGTAGCACACTGGTTCCTCCTCCGTGGCCCTCACGGGCCTAACTGGTTTACGCATGTGACACGTCATCCGTCACGTGTCATGATATAAGAAATTACCGTTATTGAGCATCATCAATAACTAATCATTATGCTCATTGATTCATCTTTTTCTCTGGCAGAAAAGATACAAGTGCTATTGGGAGTTTCATAAGTGCAAGTGACCAGTGATGTGAGCTTGTGGTATTAATTTATGTATGGCTAGAAGGATGGTTGCTGTATAAATCTTGAATATTATAAATCTTGTAATTTAACACTTGTGTAGTGCCATCTTAGTTCTTGATGTTCTTCATACCCTTCAACTTGTAATGATTTCAGATATGTTGCTACAAAAACAAGTCCTTATTTCTACTCATAAGTCTGGTTACACAAATCATTTTCTTTTATTTTGCTTTGCGCGTTACTGATCGACCAACTTTATCTATATTCGTCTAAGTCTCCGTCTAATCCTCAAAAATAGTAGTTTCATTGGAGATATACCTCAATTTATAATGCTAAACCTTGTCATGTTACTCTCAATCTTACTTTTCCCAAAACTTCAATATTCAAAATATTAAATTCTAGTAAAGAATAAAAGTAGGATGGAATGAAACAAGTAAGAAGAAATACTCTGAAAATTAAGAAAGTTTAGTGAATATCAAAACAAAAGGTTTGGCATTTTATTGGAAAAACTATTTGAGAAAAAAAAACGAATTATAAAACTAAGTTTATTTACTTTATGTATTGAACTATAAGGGGTCATGGATTTTAGGTTTTTTAGTGGTAGCATGGGAGTAGGTGAGAAAATCATCGGTTTGATTGAGTACGATACTAATCGATGACCACTGTGTTATTTAAATATGAATGTTGAACAAATATCAAAACCAAAGGTAGTTCTTTGTAAGAATTTGATAGATCATGAGGGAACATACAATTATACAAACATGGCATGAAAGATATAACGGGTATGTATATAGGGGCAAATCCATGAATTTCAGTTAGATGGCGCACACCGATAATCATACATAATATTTATTAATACGCACAACTTCATTTTATATACACGCCACACATTGAAATTTTATATTAACAAAGAAAGTAATATATTTACAATAATTTTTTAAAGATATTTTTACAATAATTATATGGGTAAATTGTCAAAAAGCCCTCCATCCGCTCCGGAGTTATCTAAAAAACCCTATAATTAACAAAATTGTTGGAAATGATCTCCTATTCAAAATCTCTGTGATTCATTTAGGGCTTTTATTCCCTCAACTAGAGGTGTCAAATAGACAGGCCGGGCCAGCCGTCGGTGGATCATTACGGGTAACGGGTAAAATGGGTATGGTAAAAATGTATGAAATTAAACGGGTGCTAATTTTCGTGCCCGTGATCCTGTAACGTTTTGAATTTCGTTTAGGTAGTTTTTCGAAATTCAGTAAAATAAACAGTATTTTTCGTAAAAAGTCAGAATAATTATTTTTCAATATAGGCCTAATTATACAAAATTTAGATAAGATATTGCTAGAAATTGGTCACTAAATTATCACTTAAAATTTTCTAGTTATTTAAAAAAAATTCCTTAATTAATTATTTTTAATATTATTTTAAGCTTTTAAAAATACATTAAATTAGTGATAAATACAAATTTAAATGGGTAAATTACACACTTAAGAACCATTATAAACTAAAATTTAGTGTTAACAAAAATTTTATCAAGACTTTCCAAGATTGTAGTTCTATGATTTAAAAATTAAATCAAAATGAAATTTAAATGGAATTTTAAATAGAAAATTGATGTGATATGCATTAAATGAGTTTAAAAGATACTTTTTATGTAGAATTTTATACACAATTCTCTCTCACTCTCCCCCTCTTGCTCAGGCCGAGCCTCACCTGCAGGCCTCCCCATTTTCCCCTCTCTTTTTTCCTTCAAAATCCATGCAAAAATCAACAAAAATCCACCGAAATCCACAATTTTCTTCACTAATTTAAACCTAATCCCTATTCTATCTCTTCCCAAACCCAAATTGGTTTAAAATAAGAAGAAAAGAGGCAACTTTGAAGGCTAAGTGCAAGAGGTTCACAACTTCTAAGGTATAATTTTAATTTAGTTGTTAAATTGGTAGTTTAAATATGCTAATTTAGATTTTTAAAGTGTTAATTTGGTTATAATTTCTTGTTTAGGAAATTCTAGTAAAGATTTGAAATTTTAGTTAGGGTTTGAAGCTTTGTAATTGGGTTAAAATTAATGTTGTGGCCATCTAATGGGTTAGATTGGATGTTTGTGCGATGTTGTGATCGCTATATCGTTAATCCGCGTTGTTTGCATCAAAATCGCTATGTTAATATTTACTAGGTTTTTATAAAAATTAGAAGGTGATTTAATTGCGTTATATTGACGATACTTTTAGCATCTACTACGACTTTTAGGGTGTGCGAATGCGGAATTTGGTTTAGTCGGGTTTTAGTTTTGACGGTTGTCCCGAAACGACGATTTTAGTTAGGCTTTTAGTGGTTTTCGTGTGTGTTCCGCGTTTTTAGTGCACATTGTGCCTAGCTTGTTAGTGTTGATTCTTTTATTTTGTGACTTGCGTCGTTTCTTGATGTGTAATCTTAAGTTTGTGTTATGCAATTTTAGGATCGGTTACGGAAATATCGGACGAGGCGCGTAAAGGCAAAACGGTGGTTGGATTAGATTAGCGAGGCATCCGGGTGAGTAGATATATACATCTATGGGGAAATCGTCTGGATGGCATGAGGTGCCCCATAGTTAGGATCACTTTATTACTTGCAAACTATATGCATAGTTAGTTAGTTAACCATCTCATTCATATACATACCCGTCTAGTTATTCGTCTGCTGGCATTGCTTGATTATCCATATACACATGTGTGATATCACCTCTTAGGACACGTACACCATTACCATTGGCTCATATTGCAAGCGCACTGTTCATGTGACACGCACGCCTTTGGTAATTGCCATGCCACGAGTACTGTAGAACCTGTTTAGTTCAGTATTAACCCTTGCATCATACATGATACATTGAATTGCATAGCATGTATATACCTTAAATCATCATCATGCTTGTATAGATTCCTAGTCACAAATCAATTGCATACATTTGATATCATAAACATTTATCATATACAACATGTTGGTTAGTATGATTTTCTTGAGGATTTCAGTATTGATGCGATTTCTGGATTTTGGGGAAAACCGCAAGAATTTAACAAAGCTTATTATTATCATTTTTAAAACAAAGTTGCGGTTTTCTCGTGATGTATGTGTCGTCCACCATGAGTTTTCATGTTTTCAGTTGGATTTCGAGACCCGATTCGAGGAGTGGATGAACCGTCTCGAGTACATGGTGGGCCCGGTATGGTACCCCGGGGCAAGAAGATCGAGTTGTAGACGATGAGCCTGGCAGGGGAAGACTACCAGGGGAAGACTACCTACCGGTGATGTCTGGTGCGGCGGATATCCAGAGGATACCGACCGTTGTCGTGAGATTTGATGATATGGGCCGATCCGGACTGACGGAGCCCGATATATTGAGACATTGATATAGTGAGATATTGAGATAGATATATTTCCATATTTGGTGTCGATACTTGACACGGTTTTCAGATGATTTCATTGATGGTACTTTAGCTATTACACAGATATTCTTTTTCTAAGCTAAGAATGCAGAGATCATCGTAATTTGAACACTTAAAGATTTCGTATTGATGTTGCATACATGTGCATACATACTAGCGGCATTACATCACATCTAGACATACATGTTGTGACGCATTTGCGTGCATTCTTACGATAGCCTTATTAGATGTTATTTTCTACTCACGAGCTGGCAACCTACCCCCGTTGTGCCACAATGTCTTGCAGGTCGAACCCGTCAGCCTTGTAGCGGCGGGCTTATTTTATCATTGGCTTCTTTTGCTCAGACTCGCAACATTGCTCGTAGGTGGGTTGCGAGGACACCTTATCTCTTTTTGTACTATCATTGTATCTAGTATTCTGCATCTACCACTTCTTATTTGTATATGCGACCTGGTGATGAGACTGAGAGATTTGTGTATATGTGGTTTCTTTGGGGTCGAGCTCACTTGAGCCGACGTTGTGTTTTTCTTATATTTTTCATTTCTTTATGCTTATTTGCTTGATATTGCATATATATTGCGTGTGGTTGTGATCCGCCTTGGGCGAAGAGCTAGCTCCCGCTTGGGGATGCCATTATTTCATTACAGGTTTATATATCTTGTTGTACCCATTTTGGTGGCCAGTATTTACAAAGGAGACTCTGGCGAAATTTTCGGAAAATTTTGATGTTTTTAAAAAGGGATTAATATAACTTAATTGGTTAAAAATCGTTTTCATAAAAGGTTTTCCTTCGCTCTTGTTGATTTTGGTTTAGATTTTCTGGGTTTTGGCTGACTTAAGTTACGTTACGCTTTTAGACATCTCGTAATCTAAGTGCCAGTCACGTTCCATACTTTCGGGTCGTGACAGATCCGACCCACTACAGGCAGGCTGGTGTGCGGGTAACCCGTGAATGGATTGTGTCCAGAATTAAATTGGTCCGCGTTTTTTTTAAAACGGGAACTCTTGAGTTATGACATATTTTAACGATCTGATCTGTTCAAGTTGATCACCATACCCTCAAATGTATGCGCATGAAAAATCAAAGGATTTAAAGATCTCTAACCTATGCATCGATGGATACAAAAATGAACTTTATTCGGTTATGCAAAATTGAACGTTTTTCGATCATGCAAAAATGAACGTTTTTGGATTATTGTCATCAATATGCATGTAATGATGTAATTGCAATTTAAAGAGAAAAGATTGTGTTTATAAGATATTTGTAGTTTGGATTCATTAATTATTTTAATAAAGGCAATAATTCCATATAAATATATATAGTAAATTCTAGGTATTAATAATATAAATTTAATATCAAATATTTAATGCCATATTAACGATGAATGAAAAGTAGTATGCCTTTTTTTAACACGGGTCGGGTAGAACCCATTGCCCCGCGGGTCGGGTCGACCAGGTAACGGGCCGGATGAAACCCACGAACCCGCAGACCGGGTCAACCTGGTGATACTTCTAAACGGACGAGCATGATACGGGTAATATTTTAATGGGTAACACCTTGACCCGACCCGTGATCGGTATTTTCCGGGTTGACCCGCGGGCCAAATGGGTCGCGGGTTATTATTGATACCTCTACCCTCAACTGCTTGAATATTGCAGGTAACTGCTTAGATATTACAGGCAATTGTAACTATTTAGATATTACAGCTAATTGGTATACATGGTTTTTGATTGGGCCCAGGGGTATTTTAACAAGAGAAAAAAGTTCAGGGGTTTTTACACAAGTTTGAAGCGGGACGAGGACTTTTTGACAATTTATCCTAATTATATCTCTAGAGTTCATAATTTGCACATCATATGAGATGGGTGGGATTTGAACCAGCCTCTTATTTCGGAATTTGAATGCAATACCACTTGAGCTATACACCATTAATGAACAATTTGGAAGAAGATGCAATACCACTTGAGCTATACACCATTAATGAACATTTTGGAAGAAGCAAAATATTTATATATATATATATATATATATATATATATATATATATATAACCAATACTATTTTTTTCGCCCGGAATTTCATAGGAGGCAAGTGCCCGTGTCTTTGGGTCTACCCTTGTATGTATAAATATCTAAGATTTCAAGGTTTTCACATTAATTCATTGTCACCAATTTAGGGATGTAAACAGCTCGAATACACACAAGTAGCTGTTACCGTATTTGTATATATTACTCTTTGGCGGATTGTAATTTAGATATGAATAATTATTGGAAATAAAACCGTATTTAATATAATTAAATACCAATATAAATATGGATTTGAAATGAATATTGAAAAATATATATCCAATAAATTAAAATTTACAATTTTTTGATATCGGACACATATGGAACGGAATCAACAGATATATGTAAACCATATCTGTATTCGGTGGCCGGTGAAGGATGCTGATATGGATAGTGACAGAAAACAAAATTTACTGTCCGACCGGATAGGCCACGGGTCAGCTTGAATTAGTTTATAATTACAGACCCATCTGCAGAAAAAAGCCCAAAATGGCAAGCATTATATATATATATTTAAAAAAATCTCATTATTTTCATCTCCCTCGTTTTATTCCCCAAATTTCCCCTCACTCTTCTTCGCTCAAGGACTGCGATTTGGGATTTTAGGGCATCGATCGCTCGATTCGACGATACCTCAGCGCTCGATTCGATCACTCGACGAAGGAGATAACGAAGGTATATTTCGTTTCTTCATCTCGTAGAGGTGTATCGAAAAATTTGCACCATTTGGAGCACAATTGCTCTCTTGATTACGCATTCTGCATCTTGATCATGTATTCTCGCATCTCATGATCGGAAGTAGTTTTCTTGGAGAAAGTTTTGATCTTTAGATGGTTTCTTGATTGATGAGATGGGATGCATCGAGTCTTTTAGTTGTGAATTTGGTTATGGTTCTATGATTAGGGTTTCTGTTTATAATGCAATGAATCGGTTTCGTTCCTTTTTCAAGAAATCATAATTAGGGTGTTTAATGCCGATTTTGTTCTTTAACATAAAATGGAAGCCAATTTCTTAATTATTTATTTGTTATTATTCTTTTAGTGAATGGTTCTCTGTATTAGCTTCAATGAACACATTTATGGGTTTTTTTCCTTTAAAAAAAAGTATTGGGATAATAGCTAGCATTTTTATTTAGGCATGTTCCCATGAAGATATGAATCACATCAAATACCATTCACTAAACACTTAATTCTTGAATCATACTTGTGCATACAGATGCTTTTTATTGAAAATATTATGATGTTTTGCCAAAAAAAATCCCTTACTCATGATCCTTTACATGCCTTTTAAAATAAATTTAACTTCAACGCTCGCAGTTCTTTAATATAATTTGTGTGTTTTTCTAGTTCAAAGTCTTATGCAAATTAGTTTTGGAATAGAAATTGAAACTACGTTGCTTCCAACAATACCGATAGATTTGCAGAGTTCTCTTGGAGACTGACCCTCTATTTGTTGTACCCTATTGATTTGATTCATGTTCATGTTTTAATTAAAACCTTCAGCATTGTAGTGATTTCTTTCTGCTTTAATAATTAAGCTATTTTTAATGCCTCTTGTTGTATAATTCGAAAATATTTGTTCTCTGTATTTCTGAGCATCGTGATAGTTCGAAAACAAATTTGTCCTATGTGTGATCTAGTCTAGCAACTACGGATATTCCCATGGTGGGTTTCTTATGCAAATTGCATCCATCACTATACCGGCGGCACATCTTAATTCTTAAGGTTTCTGAATAATCATTGTTTAGCTGTTTTTCAGGAAATTGCATGCAGAAAGACCAATTTGTAAAAAAGATCAGCAAGAATTCACTGAGGAATTATGCATGTTATATCCCTCAGAATTAGTCATCGATTAGTTGCTTGGATGTTTACATGCTAAGTAAGAAAGACGTCTTAAAAGCATACAGAAGGAAAAATGGATTCTTGGCTTTCGAAATCTAGGCATTGTTTCTCTTTTTAACCTATTAAAATTATGTTTTTACTGGCGGTAGAATTGTACTAATGAAGAGAAGTTCTTGGGTATGAGATTATTTTGTTCTTTAATTTTAGATAGCCTCCTGTGACTCTGGTAGAAACAGAAAACAGGGAGGGGGAAAAAACCTCCACTGACATAGGGGAAAGTACAATTCCTGGAAAGAGAGAAAGAAATGATCATATACAAACTAAAATTAGGGAGTTTTTTCTGGAAATGCAGCTCGAGTTTACTAACACACTACTATTTTTCAGATCATTTCATCTGATATACGTGAACATCATTATGGCTGCTGGATCAAAGAAAAGAAGTGCTGATGAAGCAATGGCCACTGATGACCCAAATCAAGAACATTTTGAGCAGACTGCTACCGACAACCCAAATCAAGAACATTTTGAGCAGACTGCTAGTGACGACCCAAACCGAGAGCATTCTGAGCAGACCGCTACTGACGAGGCAAATAGAGATCATTCTGAGCAGACTGCTATTGTTGAGCCAGCTCGAGGACTTTTTGAGCCAAGAGCTAGACCTCGGATCATATTGGCTGCATCCGGAAGCGTTGCTGCTGTCAAATTTGAAGTCCTCGTGCATAGTTTCGTTGAATGGGCTGATGTCGTAGCGGTAGCCACAAAGACAGCCTTGCGTTTTATCGATAGATCTACACTTCCAAGGAATTTAATGCTTTATACAGACGAGGACGAATGGTCGACCTGGAAGATGATTGGAGACGGGGTACTGCATATTGAGATGAGGAAGTGGGCAGATGTGATGGTCATCGCTCCGTTGTCAGCAAATACATTGGCTAAGGTATCCTTTAATTTCTTTTTGAACCTTTTTACAAGTTATTCATAACAGTTTTAGGACCTGTTTTGCTTCAGAGTTTAGATAGATGAATCTATTTTCTTAAGTGGAATTAAACTTTGCATATCTTACTGGCCTCTCAAAATTATCAAAGTTGCATCAATTGTTTTACAGATTGCAAATGGATTATGTGACAACTTGCTGACCTGCGTCGCCCGCTCATGGGACAAAAGCAAGCCCTTTTACGTCGCTCCATCGATGAATACCTACATGTGGAACAACCCCATCACTCCGCGCAACCTTGAGTCTATCCACGACCTCGGCATCTCTCTTGTCCCGCCCTTGGCTAATAGATTAGAGTGTGGGCATAAAGGAAATGGTGCGATGACTGACCCTTCTGATATTTCCACTGTGGTGAGGCTGTCTCTCAGGGAGAAGAAGCGGGCGTGCGGGTGCAGGTGGGATAAACTCCCCAGTTATGCGCCTTAGCCTTTATCTTGTGTGTGGGTGGGTGGGTGGGTGGGTGGGGGGGGGGGAGGGGAGAAAAGGCTTTCTGGTTGATGTTATCAACAACGTCAAGGACTTTATACTCTTCATAGAGAAAAAAAACAATGACTTTATTAAGACAGCGACATAATTCTTGCATGTAGTTGATGAGTTTTGGATTGTCTAAGTTTGGGGATTTTGGTAGCATGATATTCTTTTTGGTATATGGTTTTGGAAATTGAACAGAGTTTGTATGAAGGATTAGAGTTTTCTTCGGGATGAAATAATGTGTCAACATTTGGGCAGATTTTTACTTGTTGAGTATTTTTTTTTCTTGGGTTTAAATTGTAAGAAGCAATTCATCATTGTTCGAGTCTTTGAAATCAATGAGGTTTGATATGAACTGATATATTTAATGGTCTCGATTTGGTCCCCAATAGAGATTTTATTTATATTGTTGTGTTTGACAAGAAATCTAAGCCTATGTTTCGAATGATGTTTGTGCTTGACAAGAATAGGGAATCTGTTTATATGGTGACAATGGTTGTCTGGCTGTTAATTTACTGCATGTATTTGATAAGACTTAGATTTTACAAGGTTTGAAACAAGGCGTTTTATATTTGCTACTATGGTTTGGAATTTGGACCGATGTTGTTATGCATTCAACTGCTAAGTTTCATAACTGTTTCTTTGAGGATGAAAATGTATCAATTTTGGGTGTTGATATTGCAATAATCATTGATTTCTTGTCGTGTGAGAAGGTATACAGGTTTTATTTTCAAATATGAGAAATACTTGCCGTCTTCATAAAAAGTACTTGAAGATAGAAATCGAAGATTCTCATGTGCTTCCGAAACATACAGAGGTAACTATTTTGAAAATTACCGAAGCTGTCAAATGTCAGATTTAGATCTCTAGTACAAATAAAGCAACAGAAGAAAATTCGGTCAGAGATAAATGAAGCAGGGAGATGCCTCTTTCAACAAAAAGCAGCCATGGCTGAGAACCTTCCAAAAATTACAATGCGTTCCGCCTACCAAAAATTGCAGTTGGCAAAGACTAACATTAAGAGAGTACAAACAAATTAATAAAGTTGGCAAAGTCTAGATTAAGCTACCTTTTGATCAGCAGCATCATGCTGCAATCTATCTGCACCTCTGTTCCATCAAGAATCCGTGATTGTTGCACGTAAACTTAGAAACATGCCGATCGGAGAAAACAGCAATGTCCAAGATATTCCAAACCTTTTCTATCACTCCAAATACATATGTGCGATGAACGTCCGAAGCCTCTCTTCCCTTTTTTTCTCCACTGCAGAGCTTTCGACTTCTCAGTTCTCACCATGCTCTTATTCAGAAAGCAACTGCCCCCTGATAGTTTTATCATACAGGCTAAAAAATTGTCTTCAAGTTGTTACTTGCTTCCGGCATTTACAAGTTTATAGAATATCAGATAAAGAAAACAGAGTCATGCTCATGCTCTGTGATAGCGGTAACAAGTGTCAGCTGGTGACATGAGGATTCTCAGAATCCTGCTCTACCAACAGGACCTCAATTTCATTACATAACAGATCTTGAAAGATCTGCTTTCTGGTAATTTGCACCATGTGGCTACATGGAAACATGGCCTCTACATACTTCAGAAATTCACATACACGCCGTTGCTTATGTGTCCATTGGAGCTGTAATCCACAAAGTATTCAAAAGAAGCAACAATTAGTTTGGGATGTAACCAACCACCTAAAGAAGTAGCTGCATTTATAAGAAAGAACGTCATAATTCAATAACAGGCCTTTTGTTCTCTCCCCTCTCCTCCTGCAATGGTTGCAAGCCTTTTGAAGGTGACAGCAAAAAAATGGTTATTCATATAGGAACCTAACCATAAAAAGTTTTGTTTGATAGTCCAAACAACTTGTGTCTTAAGGAAGTGACAAATTGATTAAACCTTGTACTTGATTGCACAATCTTCATGTATAATCACTAAAGCCAAATCTTTACAAGTTCATTACATGCAATCGAGAAAGCAAGAACTGGGTATTTTTCGAAGAAGAGAAAAGGCTATAGTACAAATTCAAAGTGAACTTAAAACGTAAATCCATTATGAAACTTAAGACCAAATCTTTGTGGTAACCGACAGCAAACAATTAAACTGAAATATGACATAACCTCAGTAAATGACCTAAACAGTTTTGAAGGAAGTTTTAAGGAAAGGCTCTGGGCTTTCAAATCATTAAGGCTGCCTCAGTTAGAGAAATATCGCATTCATTGATTCGTCATGTTGCCCTAAAGCAAGGAGACAGTCATATTTTAAGTGGAATAATATATGAAATATGCTGCATTTTTAAACTTATTAATTTATCAGGCACATATTTAAAATACCAAAAAGCGAAAAACGATGGCATGCACATACTCTGCAATTTTCCATGCATGCTATAGCCTGTATTCACAAGACATTCTCATGCCACAATGCAAGTGTAACAGTGTACCAAAAGTGGCTTAGCTAAAATAGTGCTTACAATCTACTATAATAAGAATAAATTTCTACAAAACTAAAAATAATAAGGTTAATTGCATATAACGCTCTTCAAATATATCTCATTCAACCCTGTAAACCTCTCAGTTGGTTTTTAACACTGAACATCTGTAACATTAGTATCAAGATCATCAAATAGGCGGGCATGATTATTGACTTACCCAGGAGTGCCGTATACCTACTATGCCTTTGGATGAGTTATACATGCTGAATGATTTATAGAATAAGGGTGTTAAATGCTATTAACCCTTATTATAAAAGGGCTCCATTATAATAGCATTAACAGAAAACATCGAGTGTCAGATGCTATCATAATTTACCTGGTGAAAAGTTCAAGTCTGAACAGTGTTGTCAATAGCAGCTTGATCCATCATCTCAAGAAGAACCCCAACTGTTTTCCACTTTCCGGATTTCCGAAATGCGCGCCCAATATTATCTCTTGCATAAATAGGCAGGTGAAACCCCTTAACAAGCATCGAGTTTAACTTATCACAAACGTCCTCTAACCTTCCATCTTTGCAATGAGCACACAATATCTGGATTTCCATTTTTCTCTCTAATTTTAGTGATAAATCAACCCTTTCATATTTTTTCAAAAGCCCATCTACCAAATTGTAAGTATTGAGATGAGGATTCCAACCCAACTCTATCATTTCTACAAGCAGCTCATAAGCTTCTTCCCAATTTCCAATCTTGCAATAAGAATGTATCAACATAGTGTAAGTTGCACAATCGGGTTCACAACGTCTCTTATTCATAATTTTAAAGTATTTTCCAGCTTCATCAACATTTCCTAACTTACAAAACAAACGAATTATCGAATTATAAACAGTAACCTTAGGCCTCAATCCCAAAAACACCATTTTTTCAAACAAATCACAAGCTTCACTTGCTCTATGAACTTCACAAAGCGCTGTAATCATTATCGTGTAACTTTCATTGATAAATCTCAGGTTCCTATTTTCAACTACCTTCGCGATTTCAATTGCTTCCTCAAACTTTCCAACTCGACAAAGCTCCGAGATAAGCCCATTTACGACATGGGCACTAGGCATCACACCCAAATTCAATACTGCCCAAAAAACTCTCAAGCAAGGTTCAATACTAAACTTTCCTCTAACATTAGGAACCAAAATATCAAACGGCCTTCGAACACTTGTAACCCTAACCTTTTCAATTATCTGACTTTTACTAGACATTTCACATAGAGCCCCTAAAAGAACATTAGCCGCACTTTTCGTAGGCACCAAATTAGCTTGACCCATTTCCTCAAACACCTTAAAAGCACTTTCCAATCTCCCAAATTTACACAACCCAATAATGATGTTGCTATACGAGAACTTATCTGGATCTCGAATCCTATCAAAAATCGACAAAGCGATGTCCATAGAATCCCCCGACGAATCCTTCTTACACAAAACATAAAGCACATTGTTGAACACTAGATTATCCGGGGGGCAATTGAACTCGACTTCCATTATTTCAAACAGTGCAAGCGCCTCCAAGACCCTACCTTGCCTCCCAAGAAACCTAATACAAATAGAAACCGTCCTCGTCGAGACCTTACCTTTGTTGAACGAAACCGTCTTCAAAAGGCACTTGAGGTCGTCGAAAAGCTTCCTTCTTGCCAAGAAATCGGCCATGTACTCGACGACCGGGTCATCGAAGCGAAACCCTAGGTGGGACCCAGCCCAGGAGAAGAACTCTAGGGTTCTGGGTCGCCCTAAAGTTTTGTAATTGTGGAGGATTTCTAGGGTTAGCTCCGAATTGAGGCTGTCTTTGAAGCCTTTGAGGAGACTATCGAGGGTTAGGGTTTGATTTGAGGGGTCTGAGAGTAAAGAAAGGATCGATTGGGTGTTAGGGTTTGATGAATTACAGCCGAGCCGAAGAGCGTTTGTGGGGAAATTGGGGGCTTTGGGGATTAGGGATTTTAGGGATTTGCGAGGTTTTTTGTTAGGGTTTGAAGAGAAGTTTGAGGGTTGAAGGAGATTGATGGCGAGAGAGAGGAAAGGGGAATTTGAGGGTTTTTTTGGTCGTTTGAGCATTTGGAGAGCAAGAGGAGACTGTTCAAGGGTCACCCCTCCTTTTTGCACATCTTAAATTGCACAAAACCCCCCCTAAGGTTTACCTGTACGGCGGCACTTATACAGTAATTTATTGGTACAAACAACCGTTCTGCCCATCCTCTTCCATCCATCGACATTATAAAGAGCTGCTCAAATGCAACTCTAAACAACAAAAATAAGTTCGAAAATAAAATTAGACGATCATTTGAAGCATTGAAAATTGAATTTGTGCGCAAAATTAGATGAGAGCGCTAGGGAGTTATACCTGCCAGGATGAGCCTGGTTAATGGTGTTTAGGGCCTTTGGGATTTAAAAGTAATAATGGGTTTTAGCCGACGTATCCAGAAATACTGCTGAAAACTCTCCAATTCACAATACAAAAGAAATCTTATCTGGAGGTGACTCATCAGAGTATTCCAGTCTCATATTTGGTACTCTATTTCCGTATTATACCGAAAATGTGTATAGTGTTTCGTCTCTTTTTTCTTCTGCCCTGGCTGTCTAAATTTTTTTCGCCCTTTCTTTTTTTTGACTTTTTTCATGGCTGCTTCTCCAAAACTCCATTCGATCCAAATGGGCTTTGGAATTTGATGGAATTTTATAAAATATTAAGGCACACATGTTATACTCTTTCTTTTGTTCTACAAGCCTTAATTTCCTCCATGTCTTGTTTTTCTCCAAACTCCATAAAACTCAACACCCATTTTGGGTTGGATGGGTTTTTGGAGAAGATGGCTGTCTGGTTGATGTTCTCTTTTTCTTTTTAAACATATCTTTCCCAAAACCTATTTTAGGTTTGATGGAGATTTGGTGAAGTAGAGAGGGTGGAGAAGGAAACGAGAGTAAATAAGTTAATGGTTTCATTGTTTTTATGAAGGCGAATGATTTAAGAGAAATTATTAGATTTTTGTAATATGAAACCTAGACTATGGAAAGAAAATAATATTATTAAGTCATGGAAGTAGAAGATTAGAGATCGAAAGAAATTTTTGGGTTCTAAAGGTAGAAGATGAACTTGAAGATGGAAATTTAGTGTAGGATTTTGAAGAGAAGGTGAAAGAATCGATATGAAAATTATTGTTGGGCTTTGGGGTTTCGGACGTGGAAGATGATGTGTCGAGAATAGATATATAATTTGAAATGATATAGAATTTGAAAAATGCCGTTGCAATTTAGGTTTTAGGGTTTTGAGCACGAAAATGTCCATTTGACTTTTCACAATCTTCATTGGACATCAAAATCCTTTAAAAAGTGCATCAAGCAATCTTAGACCTCCAAGTACTAAACAGATAAAACACCTAAAATTTTTTGAATTAGACGCCATGGCTGTGGTGGTATTTACTATTTTTCAAAGCTCAATGCTCTTAATTAATTTTAGCGGTGTTCAACCTTCTTTTGCATTAAACTCCAATAAAGTAAGTAGCAAGGCTAATGTGGCTACAGAATTAGTGCCCTGGACAAAAGGCTAAAATGGGACAACAACATCTTATCCATCAAAGACAAAGTCCCAAAAACAGGGAAGTGCTTTGTTTGATGCTCTACAATTGATTAATGGCCCTTGGAGCACTTCAAAGTCTTTATACTCTACTTGGACCACTCACCACCACTTGCTAGATAAATGACTTTTGTAGGCCAGCATTTTAATTGTTTCTAGCCCTTGCTTTTCTATAGACAAATGATTATGCCTTCTTTTGTTCCAAACAAGAAGTGAGTGGAGGACATGGAGCCTTGAATTTGGTAAAAATGTTAAAAAGATCCAAAAGTGAGCTATTTAGTCCCTCAATTGTTCACCCCATTTCAAGGTTAATTAAAACTTTCAAGCTATGAACACCTATCATGAGGATTAAGCAAGTAGATGGGTCTAAAAGAACAAGGATGAAATTATATATATGATACGTATTAACTTAATTGAGGAGATATATCAGTTTGATTTGAACCGCTTCGAACGCAATCTGAAACAACAGGACGAACTCGAAATTCGCTTGAATCACTGTGTACTTCCAAAGCCCTTGCTAAACTTCAGCTATTTTTGCAGCCATCTAAAACTAATCTGCCTAATAAATTCAACCACCAACTAATATTCGTCCAAACCAACCAAATGCAAGTTGTAATAGATCCCAACAGGGTACAACAAATGAGTTTTCCATCCAAAAATCTTGCAAGAATTGAATATATTATTTTTTTTCAAAAAATAAAATAAAATAAAGGAGGAACCCTATCCACCTAGTGCCTTTATTTGGAAAAATGGTTTATATAGCCTACCCCAAACAAGTTTGTTATCATTGTAATCATCATGATTTTTTATATCTAAAAGAATCCCTTGCTTGTATAAATTTTGATTTATGTGGGGCCTTGAATAATGAATGTATAGAACTCATCCCCACAAGCTAGTTCACTTTGTGGGGCATATCATAAAACTGCCCGGTACCCACCAAACAAAAACAATTCAATCACTTTCATGCCTTGCACGCCTTAATTATAATTATGTTTCCATCTTATGCAAGTAATGGATCATTGCCCACTGGAAATTATATTATTGGACTTCATCAAGTACCATCACAATTATGATTTTAATGTTAAGAATTAATCAAGGAGTGGGAACAATAGATGAAGATTTTTCAATTAGAAGCTGTTTGACTGAAGCTTAGAAGATGGCTGAAGTAGATTACAAATACAACTGTAGCTAGCCAACTAAAATTGAACTTTGAAACAAAAAACAAAACATAGCAGTTCACCTGCCAACATTTTTCCCTTAAATAAACCCGCTCTAATTTTACTACTTTATATTCATCGTTTAGTTCTCTTAATTACATTAAATCATGGATTCGAATTCCCTGCACTGGTACAAATCGGTCCACTGAACACGCATTGACAACTCTGAACAAGCATAATCAAGTGGTAGAAATGCATTTATTCATAGAGATTATTGTACATAGCAACAATTATAATCATGCTTAGACATATAGATGAAATCCCATTAGCTCGCTCTCAAATCCGCAGAGAATTTTCTGCGGAATTTCAACACCGTCCCCATTTTTATAGTTTGTGTTAGATTTTGCCCAGGCTTTCTCGAGCAGCACATATATCGACCAAGCATCAGTAGAGATCTCACTCTACAAAATTTTGAATCCCATTATATTGTTGTTTTTTGATACTCTTTGATACCTTCCCTCAGTTGCATAATCTAACGGTGCACGCCACAGCTTGAGCCCAGTATTTGAGTCTTGCCTTGACTTCTTCAGGATGATCACCTGCAAGCGTAAAAAGCAATCGGTCAGCTACATTACTTCTTGATCATAAAGTTTCTAAAGATATATTTAGCATAATTTAAAGTTTCTAAAGATGTATTTAGCATAATTTAAGGCATCGTGTAAATAATAGGGGGTAGTAATTGTATGCATATGAGAAATAAAATTGATTTAGATTTCATAAATTTGGTGGGATATTTTGAAGGCTATGGTGTGGGATTGAATCTATATATCAAAGGTAGATCATAGTAATTGTCAATATCACAGCTAAAATGCAACAAATATCAAAACATACCCAACTTGAAAAAGAAACCTCAGCAATTGTTAATCAATACAATTTTAGGTCTAATAAACAAATTTTTTTTCAATATAGGGGTTTTTATTTTTATCTTCTTTTTTTCTCCAAATAAATGCAATTAAAACAATTTGTTGAATGGGTGTTCTACAAACACAAATCATAAAAGGTTATGAGCTACAAAGGATTTTTAAAAAAAATAAAATATAAAACTTTTTGTTCAACTGTCACTTTATTGAAGGCATTCAAACATATAACTCAAAAGATATAATTCAAACTACTTACTTCTTCCCCAATTCACACCCAAAACAAACCCAAATTAACTCCTATTCAACATAAACAGAAAATTTATGTTTCACAAGACAATTTTTAAAAAATCAAATTATCCTAAAAAAGTAATGGTGTTCTTAAAATCATATATCAATTGTACTTCTATCTATTCATTCCACAAATTACTCCCAAAAAGCATATAAAAAAGCGATTTTTCCTGCAAATTAATCTCAACAAAAATCAAAGATTCGAGATCTCACCAGGACTAGAGAACTTCCAATTCGCAATCGGAACGCTCGAGCTCCCATTCGAAGAGCACGAATCTCCTTCCTGCTGCTGCTGCTGCTGCTGCTGCTGCTCATCGTTAAACCGCTGGCTCATCGAGTAACACAACTCGAGCGCAGGCAAAGTGTTGCATAGCTCAGGGATCTCCTCGTAGCTGAACCCAAACCCTAGATCCAAGCACCCCTTCAGCTCCTCCAGGTCCTCGTCGGTCAGGCTCTTCGTCCTCCCGACGATCGAGTCTCCGCCGTCCGATCCCTGATCGCCGCCGTCGACGGGCTCCACGTACCCTTCCAGCATCACCCCGCTGCTCCTCCGCGGCCACGATAGCTCCTCGAGATCCTGCTGCTGCTGTTGGGATCTCTGATTTTGATTCTTCTTCTTCTTCTTCTTCTTCGATTTGAGATTAGGGTTAAGGTTTGAGATTGGGGAATAATAGAGAGAGGTATCTTCCATTTTTTTTGCTAAAAAGGATATCTTTTATTTATTTTCTCTCTTGTTTTTTGAGTGTGGGACTTTGTTTGAGAGGAGGGAGGGGATTTTATATCACACACACAGAGAGAGAGAGAGAGAGAGAGAGAGAGAGAGTTGTGGAGCCCTAAAAGACTAGTAACTTTTTAAATTTTTAAGTTTGGTATTTTATGATTATTTTTGTCTTGAGGAGGATGATGGGAGGGGATGAATGATGCCATCAAATATGATTTGGTTTCAAAACCACGGTTTCACATCATTTTCCGGAATTGGCCCATAGATGTGTTATGCGGAGGTTATATCTCTTTTATAGGGTGTTTTGTCTTATTTTGTTAATTACTTTCATCCCATGTTAACTGCTCACAGATTCTCCTATTTCAATACTATTATAGAGTCCTAACCGTAAATCTCCTATAAAAATTTATCTGACTTCTGGCCCCCGTCTGGCCCTCGTGTTTAACTCACTCATTCGCTACCGATGATTAGGATTTCAAAAAGTCTGGGCGGTGGGATTTGTACATGTGATAGCAGAGGAAACGATAGTAGGGATCCGAATTCCCATAATTGGTTTATGGTGACTAAATACAACCAGTATCGATCTTTGCTGACGCGCCTCATGTGAATATATGTTGGATATCGTAAACAAAAATGAGAGAACTTTTAGAAAGTTTTTGTTAGAATGCTTGGGATTTTTCAAGATTATTGGTACAAATTTTATGTAGATTTTAAATATTTTAGTTTCCAATTATGCAAACTTTTCTTCCTATTTGTTATGCAACGTATCTTATTAAGATTTTAAAGTTAAAATAGCAGAGATTTCAAATATTGATGTTCATGTTTATATAAATCATGCTATAATTGCTCATAAATAAGAAGATACTTTATTTGCGATCAATGTTAGAAATTCACAAAAAAAAAATTGTTAATTTTCAAGCTAAAAGATACTTCCTCCGTTTGTAATTACTAGTCCTTTTAGATTTTTGCACGGCAATTAATGTATGATTTAAAGTCTATTTGAAAGAAATATTATAATATTGCCATCCTAGTAAATTTTCCTAAATTGCTCTCATATTAAATTAATGGTGTCTTCTCATCTTCTTAAATTTTATTTGAAACCTTACACCAATACTTTTTAAATGAGCTTAGTTTAGATATTTTACAAAACAAAATAATAAATTTGGTAAGAAATTCTACACTATTCATCTCTATATCATAACATGACAAGTAATTTAGTACAAAAAATCTTTCTAAAAAGACAAGTGATTGTAAACAGAAGGAGTAATATTTTTGTGTTTATGATGTAAATTTCCGGTACTACTAAACGAATATGATCGGAAAAAAAACTTGTTGAAGATTGATTTTTATTGTTATAAAACAAAATTTCTTTTTCATAACATCCTATATTCATTAATGATTTTCTAACCTTAATTAGTAGTATATTTTCAAACTAATTTGAATTCTAAAATGCAAAACGGCTGACATAAAAATAAATAAAGATATTTGATCCATGTCAAAAAATAACCAATAACATAAGATTGCGTAGAATTGGGTGCTCCACTCAAAATTGTGAGTTGTAAGTGGGCCCCACAAGAATGTGACGTGGACGGCAGCAGTTAGACACGTAGATCGAGGACCGAGTCGTAAATTATTGGAACAGAATTTGATGCCGACAAGCAATTCAAGACGATTATATTATTCATTATTCATTTCACATTAGTACAGGTGGCAATTAATAACGGGTCCAGAACCTATCGGATCCGACCCGGCACATGATTTGGACCCGGACCTGAAGGAAAAAGTAGGTTCTTGTTTTGACGCAAACTAATGAGAGAAAAGTATGAATGCAAAATGAATTGACTTATTACGTGTGTATTGATTGTGTTTGATTGTTGAATTATGAATCAATCAATTTAGAAATTCATGGAGGAATTGGATTGATCCAAACTTGAGAAGAGTTTTTTAAATTTTCTCCGTTTCACTGGGGATTGTTCTTAACAACGCATTTATTTTTTTAGGTATAAATCTCTATCATCGATGAGATATTTTATTGACGATGGTGTAAGAGACGTTTCAGATTATTGACATGAGCTGTAACATAAGCAGACACGTAGAAATGTTAGACAGAAACTACAACTACAAAAAATTATCATGTTATAACCGATTAAAATATAAGCAGTCAACTGTATGTACGTGTGCGTATTAAAATATAAGCAGTCAACTGTATGTATGTATGTGTGTGTGTGTGTATATATATATATATATATATATATATATATATATATATAAAATAAACTTCATAGGTGCTTACTTTGAATTAGTCTAACACCTTAAATTATAAATATACTTGAGTGATTAAAAACACCATCCGTTATTTTTTAAACTTTTGGTGGCATTTTTTTTGGATTAATACACACAACCAACACAACCAACATTGCGACGGAACTAGTCTTTTTTTCTTTAAACTTTTCAGCAACCAGGAGCCTAAGCTCCATAATGTTCGGGTCCTTCCATATCTCTGACCTACGTCTCAGCGTCTTCGGAAAGATGGTGGGTCCCAACGACCAACGATCCCTCATTCCATATAGAGAATCCTTCTTATAAGGTGAAGAAAAAGATACTTAAACCACTGCAAAATTCTTCTCCTTCCTCAAACTTTCGGCAAGGAGATTAATTTTCTTTAAAACAGAAACTTAAACTTCATGAAACACAAGTTTCTAAAATATAGAGACTAATTTCAGGAAAATCCTAAGTGTTGTGTCCCACGTGCCCTTCACGTGGCGTCAATACCAGAAAGGTGACGCGTCAAGTATGCTAGCGCAAAATATGTCAGTGCCATACATTCATAAACTTGATCCATGCGCTACATGCTATGCACGTGGGCATGCGCCAAAGCCCTTTATGCGCCACGTGGAAGGCATGTGACCAAGCGCCAAATATGTCGAGCGCTAACATCCCCTATGCGTCACGTGATATGCATGTAGGTTGTGTCAGCGCCAATATGCTATGCGCCAAGCCATATTATACAGACCCCAAACTCTTAGCCCAAATTGGCTAAGTCCCTGAAGCTTAAGCTTCTTTGAAATTAAGATCAATTGAGGCCATATGATCAAAATTTCTAAATTAATCTTAGTCCAAAATACGACTAACAATCCGTCACGTCCCGCTTCCCAGTAGACGGAAACAATGACGTGGCAAGCCGGCGACATATTTATTCAGAGAAGATCATTCCCTAAATAAATATACCAAGCGTATTAAAACAATAATACACAATACAAGAATAAATGAAAACTGTAGAATTCTCAACAACATCTTTATTTACATTCAACTTGAAATATTTACAGGTATATGAGTTTTAGCTGGAAAGTAAATACAATAAAAGAAAATTTCTAAACATGTGGAATACATAAATTGAAAGAAAAAGGAAGTTAAGCTAATTCCGAGTAACTATCTGGTCGTAACCTTCCTCTGTAGCCTCCACTTCCCCCGTCTCGACTGTATCTGATGAACATTCCAGAAAAACAAAGTGGCGCGGGAGTATTCTCGAAGTTGGATTTGCGATCTGGGTATCATCAAGTTCGGATGAAATCAGAAGACATTTGCAAGACGGCGTTCCGAACTTGATATGAGCATTACGAGTACTTAGTGATGCCATTTGGAGTTACTAATGCACCGACAATATTTATGGACTTGATGAACCGAATCTTTTCACCATACCTGGACCAGTTCGTAGTAGTGTTTATTGTAGATATTCTGGTCTCTTCAAGGAGAAAAGAAGAGCATGTAGAACACATGATGATCGCACTGCAAACGTTGAGACAAGAAAAGTTATATGCTAAGATGAGCAAGTGTGAGTTTTGGCTCGAAAAAGTGAAGTTCTTGGGTCATGTTTTATCCGGAGATGGAATTGCCGTTGACCCTGAAAAGATTGCAGCTGTTCATGATTGACCGATTCCAAAGATTGTGGTGGAGATCAGAAGTTTTTTTGGGCTTGCCGGATACTATAGAAGGTTTGTGGAGAACTTTGCTTGAAAAGCAGAACCATTGACCAAGCTAACACGAAAGAGCTACCATTCGTATGGACCGAGAAGTGTGCGTTAGCTTTTGAAGCGCTGAAGCAAAAATTGGCCACCGCTCCTATTCTAACAGTGCCAGATGGTTCCGGAGGGCTAGTTATTCACAGCGACGCATCTGGAAAAGGTTTGGGATGTGTTCTAATGCAGCATGGGAAGGCCATAGCATACGCGTCGAGACAATTGAAAACTCATGATCTGGAGTTAGCAGCAGTGATTTTTGCTCTGAAGATTTGGAGACACTACTTATTGGGCGAAATGGTAAAACTATTTACCGATCACAAAAGCCTAAAATATTTGTTCACACAAAAAGAGCTCAATATGAGGCATCGTAGATGGTTAGAGCTGATGGCTGGCTATGATCTTGATCTAAAATACCATCCGGGAAAAGTTAATATAGTGCCGGATGCTCTAAGTCGGTTGCCAGCAATATGGATGTTGACTGCACAGAAAGATATTATAGCCGATCTTCAAAGGTTTGAATTGGAGATTGTACTATTAGATTCTTCAGGATAGTTGATGCAGTTGCAAGTACAGTCATCCTTGATCAATAACATTAAAGCAGCACAGTCGCACGATCCAAGATTGCAAATTTTCGAGAACAAGTAGAAGCAAGACTTTGAAAAAATTTGTTGATTCATGAAGATGGTTCATTACGATATGGTAGTCGTTTATGTATGCCTAAAGAAGATATTCGTGAAGAAGTCATGAAGGAGGCTCATGGTTCCGCATATTCAGTACACCCGGAAGTCACGAAGATGTATAGAGATTTGCGGCAACATTTCTGGTGGGAAGACATGAAAAGGGAGATTGCTCGCTACGTATCAAAGTGCTTGGTATGTCAGCAAGTCAAGGATGAACATCAAAGGGTAGCTGGTTTGTTACAACCACTTCCGATTCCTCAATGGAAGTGGGAACAGATAACCATAGATTTCGTAACAGCATTACCACGGAGTCCAAAGGGTAATAACGCAGTTTGGGTGGTTATCGATCGATTGACCAAGGCAGCTCATTTTATACCGTTTCGAGTTGGTAAGTCGACGGAGGCTTTGGCAGAGCGGTACATGCAGAAGATTGTGAGGTTGCATGGAGTACCCGTGAGCATCGTTTCCGATCGTGATACTCGATTTCTATCACACTTTTAGAGGAGTTTACAGAAAAATTTGGAAACTCACTTGAAATTTAGCATGGCCTATCATTCTCAGACAGATGACCAGTTTGAAAGAACGATCCAAAATCTTAAAGATATGTTGAGAGCATGCATGTTAGACTTTAAGGGTTCATAGGAGTATCATTTGCATTTAGTGGAGTTTTCGTACAATAACAGTTTTCAGGCGACTATACAGATGGCTCCATTCGAAACATTACACGGTCGTAAGTGTCGCTCGCCTGTCTGTTGGGACGATATTGGAGAAAAAAGATTATTGGGACCAGATCTTATTGTGCAAACGGTGGAGAAAGTTAACATGATTCGAAATCATATGAAGGTGGCACAAAATCGACAGAAAAGTTAGGCTGATAATGGACGGAGACCTTTGGAGTTCGCGGTTGGTGATCTTATGTTCTTGAAGATATCATCGACTAGAGGAGTAATCCGATTTGGTAATCGAGGCAAGCTTAGTTCTCGATTCGTGGGGCCTTTCGATATCATCGAGTGCGTTGGAGAGGTGGCCTATCGATTGGCTTTACCACCATCCTTAGCGGGTGTTCATGGCGTGTTTCATGTATCTCAACCCCGTAAGTATGTTCAAGATGAGACGCACGTCCTAGATCACTCATAACTGACAGTAAGAGAAGATTTAACGTATGAAGAGCGACCAATGGTTATTGTGGATCGACGAGAAAAACTTCTCAAGAATAAAGTAATTCCACTAGTACTCATTTCGTAGGGGAATCGTTCGCATGGAGAATCTACTTGGGAACGTGAAGACGAGATTTGACAGAAGTTTCCACACCTCTTTTCTTAGATCTGTATCTTCTTGTCTTTTTCCCTGTTCCGTGAATTTCGAGAATGAAACTCTATTATAATTGGGTATAATATAACACCCTAGTACTTTTATACTATATATTTTGGGTATTTCAAATCTTGCGGTAAAATTCTTTACTATTGTTGCTATTGGGTTCCGAATGATGCAATTAGTAGCTGTGGTCAGTATCCGACCCGACTCGCATGTTTGAAACCCAATATAGTTTGAGATTATATCAAATATTTGTTAGTACAATATATCCATGTGAATCGAGTATTAAATACATACATAATATATTTTAGGCTCTACATATCTTTTTATAATACAATATAAAAACAAAATAATATTCTTTTCCTATCTAGCCTTGCATGGCAAATTTACCCAATATCAGGTTGTTGCGCTCATATATCATGTTCATATCCTAAGAGTTAGATAGACAAATAATTGGATCGTTACGTATATTTACGTAGATTTTATTGGGGCTATATGTATTTAATTATACACATTTGCATTATGCTTAAAATCCTTACGTATATTTTTCATATTTAAAAACTATATTTTTAAAGGGATACAGGTAATATTTGGAGAGATCTTGTATTATCTGCAAAATCTTACAATATATATATATATATATATATATATATATATATATTATGGTTATAGGAAAATATAATATATATATACACACACACACACATACATACATAGATAGATATATTTACTATATTAATTTTTATATTTAATCTCTCTCTCTATCTCTCTCTCCATCTCTACCTCTCTCTCTCTCCCTATATATTTATATATTAATAATATAAATATTATTATAAACCCTCTCTCTTTCTCCTTCCTTGTCTTCTTTTCTCTCTCTCACTCACGACGAACCCTAACCCGCGCTAAACCCACGCCGTCGCCATCCCCTCTCATTGCCGTCCCCACTCCTTCATCCTCACCTCCTTACCACCACCACCGGCCACACCTAACCTCCTCCTCTTTTCCCGAAGACCACCCAAGCCCGATACCACGCCGAAAACCCATCATCTCCTCTCTCGCCGTCGCCTGAACGCGATCACTATCATCACCTCCATCACCTTCCCCGTCTCGTCGGCAACACCAGAGCACCCACACGCCACCACCGCACCTTCCCCTCCTTCTCCTTCTCATTCCCCCATCACCATCAACCCCCATCGGCCACGACCCCTCGCCATCGACTTTGTCTCTCTGTCACTTCGTCGCCGACCGCCTCTCTCCTCTCCTTTCCCTCGCTAACCCAATGACCCAGCAACCCCGCCATCTTCTTTTTTTCCTTCATCTTTCTTCTTCTTTTGTAACACCCTAGTGCATTTATACGATATTTATTTGGGGTATTTCCCAATCTTGCGACAATCTTCTTCTTTATTATTGTTTTGGGTGCGGATTATGCATTTGGTATCTGTGGTTAGTATCCGACCCGACCAGTATACTTGAAACTCATCTTGGTACAAGTTTATGTCATATTCGCTAGTGCAGAGGATCCATGCACAACTGGGTTCTATGTACATGTATATAATCTAGTTGGTATCTGCATATCTTTAAATAATACAAATTATAGCTAGATAATACATTTTAATATCTTGCATGGCCTGTAATCATACCCTATATCATATGTTTGCATCCATGTATCGTGTTCCTGTCCAGATTGTTAAAACAGACTCGTTTGGATCGCTGCGTATATTTACGTATGTCCGTTATTGGGGATATACATTTTTATTAACCGGATATCGTATTATAGTTTTGACTGATACGTATATTATATATATTTTAAAACTAGATTTTTAGAAGAGACCTGAGTAAATTTCGTAGCAGTTTGAAATTAACAATTTAAACCTAAACTAAATATATTATAATATTCATTTAAACCTATACTAACAACATTTTAGATAATATAATAATTAATATATTAACTATTATATTCTTCTCTCTCTACTCTTTCACACACTACTCATTCACACACACACACACACTCTCTCTCTCTTCTCGCACACTCTCTCCCTCCGATATCTTTCTCACTCCTTTATATATATGATTATATTTTATATTAGAGAATAATGGAGAAAAGAAGCAATATGAGGGAATTTTCTCCTATGGCGTCGAAAAAACACACCCTCCATTATGTTTTCCGACGATCGGAATGCATCATCTTCATCGTTATCATCTAAGATGTGGGTACACCAAATTCCATGTGATTCTACAACTTTTTTACCGTTGAATCAGTGGGTTCAAAATTAACGGTTTACCGACAATAGAACTTTTTACATTGCTAAATCAACGGTGAAAAAGTTGTAGAATCACATGAAATTTGGTTTACCCACATCTTAGATGATAACGATGAAAATGATGCATTCCGATCGTCGGAAAACACGATGGAGGGTGTGTGTTTTTGACGCCATAGGAGGAAATTCCCTCCTATGGCCTCTTTCCTCCATTATTCTCTTTATATTAACCTATATATATTCCTCACCAACTCTCTCTCCTCTTCTCTTTTCTTCTTAACTTCCCCGCGACGAGAACCAGAAACAGAACCCTTGCCCCACGTCAAATCCTAACCCTGCTCGTCCTCATCTCGCAGCCAACCTTCCTACCACCTCAACTCCTCGTCTCCTCACCCTCACCTTCACCACCTCCTCTCCCTCTTCATCCCCTGCACATGACACCGCTGCAACAACCCCCGATGCCACCTGCAACCCACGACACCAACCCAGCAACCTCACCTCGCCGAAGACCCACAACCTCGTCGTCATCACCCTCTCCTTCTCTTCACCTCTCTCCAACTCCCGACACCATACACCACCACCACCATTCATGGCGACCCCGACAGAACCCAGAGAACCCACTGCCCATCACCGTTAAACTTCTTCATCGACGACTGCCTATCGTCGCCGTCGTCACCTCCTCGTGTCCTCTGTCCTCAGCCTAGAGCCAAAACCACAACCCCATTCCTCTTCTTCATCTTCTTTCTTTCTTTCTTTCTTTCTTTTCTTTTTCTTGATTTCTTGATTATTCCGGCCGTCGTCGGAGTCGCGCACGTCGCCGACGATCCAGGAGACCCAGTCATCGTCGTCATCCAGCGTGGTCATGTCATTGATTGGCTAGGTCCAGTTCAGTACGCGCGTGTGTTGCATCATGACGTTTATCCGACGTCGAACGTGACGTGCGTACCCCGTCCTGAAATCCGATCAGGTAAGTTTATCTTGCAATATCCTATGTTATATTATTAGATATCTATATGAATAAAAATAATACATGTGGTATATTATGCAGCAAAAAGTATAGATTTACCGTTTTACGATATCCGTTCGTATCAGTACTGACAATTGCATATCTAATTGCATGCCGGACCATCGTGATATCATTTTACTATTACATTATTACAACATGTTATCTATTCTGCATGATACATAGTCATGGACGTATAAAAGGTTATTACAGATAGACACATATGCATCCCGATATCAACACTATTTACCGTGATTCCGATATCGATTACAGTTTCACATTGGGTATCCATTTGATACATATGCATTACATGACATGTTCATGACACACTACTTGACTCGTTACTTGATCTTGTTGTTAATGCCAACAATCCTGACTTGTTGTCTTGATGGACGTAACTTGTTGTGTGCATAGACAAAACCTGTACCTGCTTGATCCTGTATTGGCATTAGATTCATATCATAAATACCTGACTTGAACACACAACCTGGGGAGTAAGGGGAAATCAATAATGAAATTTGACTTGTAATTCAACAGTTCGATGCTTATACTGATCGGTCTTTACGGGCTAGGCCAGCCCCGGGATACTGCTGCTGACATCATTCATCTGTACATGTTACCTGTTTACTGCCTAGCGGCCCGTCTTGGATTCAGCCTGAGACTCTTGACCGTGGTCCCGGGAACACACGGGATACTATTGAGTTACATCGACGATTCCATTAAATTGATTTCAAAGACTTGTAGAATAGATAACCTAGAAGCATAGACCTTAGGTTATACATACACTTCACTGTTCCATATTGTGTTATTCATTTATATTCTTGTTTACCTATATCGTTACATCCTGGTTAGTATTGTTATTTTGATGTTATGACGCACTGATGTCTGGGTTTTGCATGGCCCAGTTCCTCTACCTTTATCGCAGGCTGAACATGAGTACTTCAGCCGTTAAGTCGAGCAGTGAGGAATTAAACATGTGTTGTTTAGATATGTTTAGTTTAGTTTATTTTCCGCAGTTTTATTTCTTGATGTGAGCCCACATCGAGACATGTTTTCAGATGTTATTTATTGGAGCTTATATCGTTTCTGCTTATACATTTTCTTGACTCTTTTTATCGTGGCAAATGGACATGTACTAGATATATTTTTTATATTTTACTTTTCTTGATATCTTATAGATAGCTGTAATGTGACTTTGGAGGGATGATTCCTATCCACAGGTAGCATGGTTGACTCTGTCACGTGCTGTAGTTTGCGCACTCTGGGAAGCGGGGCGTGACATGGTTTGTTTGGTATCAGAGCAGCCATAGGATTTAGGATTAGTCGGGTTTGGTTCTTTTGTATTTAGGTATTGAATCCAATACACTAACTAGGAAACCCGGAATTAGGAATATGTCCTGCCACATTACTATCTTGCCAGTCTTGAATCTATAGCTATCTTGTTTATTGAATCCTGTTTACCATTGCTAATTCTCTTTAGTGTCTTGGCTTCAGAATCATGGCAGATAGAGATTTGCGATCGTACCAGAGGCATGTTGTTAACGTCGCATTGCTTGGAGTTATACGTGGAATGCTGAAAAACCAGAGACGGTAAACTGAGCCGAATCAGCGGCAGGTCGAGACTTTCCAGGAGGGTCTACGGACAATCCAGCAGTCCGTAGTCGCCGTAGCACCCAGGACAGCATAGCGTGAGGGCATCATGGCGGACTTCAGAAGGCTTGGTCCGTCCACATTTACAGGATTGAAGGAGCCATTACCAGCGGAGCAGTGGCTAGTTGACACAGAGAATTTGCTCGTCCCCGCCCAGATTCCAGATGACAAAAGGGTGGATGTAGTACGCATCCAATTGGTGGATTACTCTCGCGAGTGGTGGCATGTAGAGGAGACCCACCTGCCCAAGCCGATCAATTGGGCAGCGTTTTCGCAAAGTTTCTTGGAGAAGTTCTTTCCTCAATCTGCTCGAGAAGAAATGGAAGAAAAGTGTATTAACATGAAGCAGAATGGCGGATCCATTGATGTAACATTTCAAAAAAATAAAATATTATTTTTTGGGAATTTTTATAATTTAATATTATTTTATTGAATATTTTAATATTTTGGTATAATTAAATACAGAAAAATTTGGAAAAATTATGGAAAATTCTAAAATATGGTATTTTAGGGAATTATGCCATTTTTAAGTTTTTATGATTAGTTATATGCTAATTTAGTACTAATCGCGATTAAAAATCGCTAATCGGTTTTTTGCATTTTTGTGCAAAACATGCACATATCATTTTCTTACACTTGTGCATTTTTTTCCACCATATTTCTTTTGGGGTTACTATTCTAGTGAGAAGGATTTAGAGAAAGAAAAGAAAAAGGGAAAGGATTATAATATGGGAGTAGGTATAGGTGAGAGAGAAAAAAGAGGGGCAAGCTTTGACTTAGCCATTTTCCCTTCACTTCCTCAACTCACTCCCTCTCTCCCTCTTCCCCTTCAGCTGCTGCTGCCCCTCATCTCCCTCCCCTCTTCAAGCCCCAAATCATCATGAATACATCACCAAAACCCTACCCCCATTTCATTAAAAGTGTGCACAAGCTCAAGATCTACACATTGGACCAAGAAAGCAAGGATTTTGGCCACTAGGGGCAACTCAAGAAAATTCTTGAGTTGCCAAATGAGGTAATTTCTGGATCATTAGCTTAGTTTATGCATTACTTATACTCCATATTTAGATTGAACCAATATTGTGTGTTTTGTGGACTTAAGGAAAACCTAGTTAGGGTTTGAGGGAATTTTGTGTTGTAATGTGAAATTGAGCTCAGTAGAGATTATATCAACACCCTAGTGCATGATTTGAGACCCAAACCTGAGACTTAAGACCCGGAATACGGATTTAGAAACCGATATCGGAAAGTTTGTGGAATCTGTGAAGGTTAATTGGGATCTGCTATCAACCCGAGACTCTGAAATTTTTTTTGAGTGGACAGTGAAGTGTGCAGGCACACAGGAAGCTACCACCAGAATCCTAGCCCCTAACTCCATGACCCGGCCGCAGATTAATTCCCTCTGGCCGCAAATTGCGGCCAGACCTGGACCAAATTGTGTCGTTTTGGTTCTGTAGCTCCTACATTTGTAGTTTAGGCCTCTGGCATGTGTAGATTTGTCTAGTTTGACCTAGGGTGAAATCTGCAGCCTATTTCCTTAGTTGCTGTTTGGATTCGTGTTTCCGTATTCCGTATTTTTTTTAATTCTGCATTTGCGTATTTCGCTTTACCTCGACTATTTGGCGTTTATACGACGATATCGAGGATTGATTGATGGTTTTGAAGGCGTGCCCATAGGTTCTAACCTATAGGCCCCTTATCGTGTCGTTTTCGGTTTCGTGTGCCGTTTTAGCTTTGATTTGGTTTTAATACGCATTTACGATACTTTGACATGTAGGTACCCCATGAAGACTTCGGGACGACAAGCAAGCGTGTGGCGACGTCGACAAATGAAGACGCAAGGTGAGTAAATTATATCTACAGGGGGAAGTCGGGTGGATGGCGTATAGCACCCCCACAGCCCGTAGCTGATATACGATGTATATATTATATATAAGATAGTTTTTAGTGTGTTGTGGTCTTTGTGTTAGGTGTACTATGTATAGATTAGGGTTAGAAGTAAACTAGTATAGTTCCTAGTTGCGAACCCAAGAATAGGTTTACACCAACACCCACACCCTTGCATATTCATTATACTTGCACTGTGTTTGATGATATTGGATGACATTGGAGATGAGTCGATGATATTGGGCATTGTGCCGCGAGATCGGTGACTTGATATGATTCGTATTTGGGATACGGCATGTGATTTTAGCGGGCCATTGGACGTGTGTTTTACACACGCATTCATACTTATATAGATGGTATCGATTTGTACTAGACTTAGATCAGTACCCCAGATTATGTGATATGATGATAAGAATATCAGGTAATTGACGAGATAATGTGATATTGACCCGTACCCAGCTATTGGGATGCCATACGACGATTTACCGTACGAGCTTTATATTGATGATAGATCCGACTCATGACTTGAGGATTGTCATATGGTATGCTGTATCGTACGCGATACTATTGAGGCGGGATCACCAACTATTATATTTATATATATTTATACCGACTCAGATTTAGGTGGATTCCATACCCCTCCCGGTTGACTTGATACTTAGATCTGTAGTTTGCATAGTAGATGTTAGACTAGACCCGAGTCATACCTATTTCAAAAACTAACGAATCGGGAATATCTTAAAAACACTGTAGCCCTTATTTTACCAAAAACCCCGATTTGTCTTATTTTAAATGGCAACCTGCATTACTATTCATTTACCATTTTTTCTACGGCTCGCATTGCATTGCATGCTTATATGTTATTGATTCATATTCCTTTGTGCATATGCCTTTACATAGTTGCATGCTCATATTAGTGTTTCATGTTGCATGTATTATAATTCATGGATTTCGCACTGTGATATGGTTGCATATGATGATTCTGGATTGTTTTACTCCTGCGTATATATATCAGTGGTATGGGACGCTGAAATATATATGTATACCCATAGAATATATATATATATATATATATATATATATTAGTGGTATGGGTATATATATATATACACCTACTTAATATATCATCATGATGATCTATGCAAAATTACGTATGCATTATGATATGTGCTCGGGGCCTTTATGGTCGATGTGAGGGGCCTTTATGGTCGATGGCATATTATATCTCCCCTACCCCACATTTATTTTATATGCATTGCATCATATATTAGTAGTACCTGATAGAGTACCTTCATGAATGTTGCATACATATCGGATACATGATATATGGGTTTTACTTGATATTGAGATATATAGTTTGTGTCGATGCTCGACACTGATTTTCTGATGATTTCATTCATGATGTCTTCTGTTTCCATTTTACCGCATACATACATCATATTTATGATATGTTATTACGTGAGGCACAGGCACGAGTACTTGGCACTACACATATGTTCAGATGTTACATTACCCATAGAATATATATATATATATATATATATATATATATATATATATATATATATATTAGTGGTATGGGACGCTGATATATATATATATATATATATATATATACACACCTACTTAATATATCATCATGATGATCTATGCAAATTTACGTATGCATTATGATATGTGCTCGAGGCCTTTATGGTCGATGTGAGGGGCCTTTATGGTCGATGGCATATTATATCTCCCCTACCCCACATTTATTTTATATGCATTGCATCATATATTAGTAGTACCTGATAGAGTACCTTCATGAATGTTGCATACATATCGGATACATGATATATGGGTTTTACTTGATATTGAGATATATAGTTTGTGTCGATGCTCGACACTGATTTTCTGATGATTTCATTCATGATGTCATCTGTTTCCATTTTACCGCATACATACATCATATTTATGATATGTTATTACGTGAGGCACAGGCACGAGTACTTGGCACTACACATATGTTCAGATGTTACATTGCCACTTTACCATGCTTCAGACTTATTCATTTGAGGTTTATATTATATCTGATCGTATTGACCTAGAATTATGTCATGCATTCGATTTCTGCTTGTAGATATTTTCTATTTACGAGTTGGCAACTCACCTCCATTGTGCCACAGTTCTTGCAGGTTTTGCCGTACAGGTTCTATAGCGGCATTTCTGGCACACTGCTTCCTTTGCGAGAGAATTGCATTTGGTAGGTGAGTTCTTTTGCATCAGAACCACTATAGTATATGTATTATTCTTTTGTATCTAGAAATTCCATTAACCAAAACTTGTATATTGTTTCAGAATTAGACACTAGTGATGTATTATTTCGATCTTAGAGTCGCGCGTAGCAGTATTACGGTTTTCATGTTATTGTGAGTTTCTTTTTTTGAGTTTGATTCTCGCCATTCGGCGTTGTATATCATATTTCTTGTGTGGTTGTGACTGTCGATTGACGAAGAGCTAGCTCCCGCTTGGGGATGCCTTTTATCATTGCATATTTATTGTTCTTGTTGTACCCTATTCGGGGCCAGTATTTACAAAGGAAACTCTGCCGAAATTTTTAGAAAAGACTATACACTTTAAAAACGCACATTCGGCTTAGCTATTTAAAAACCTTGACTTCAAAACATGTTTTCTCCACTTCTTTAAACTAGTTTTCTTTATTTACTCCTTAAATGGTTTTAGATTTCTGGGTTTTGGCTTACTTGGATCAGATGGAGTCCTATAGACTTCATATGGTTCAAGGGCCAGTCACGTGCTCTTTCGGGTCGTGACAAAGTTGGTATCAGAGCGCTGGGTTAAACTTGGTTTGAGTCTAAATTTGACTATGTGGAGCCTAGGGCGTCTATATATATACGGAACTTAGGCTTGACCTTACGGAACTTAGACTTAGTCGAGGGGGTATTAGAGCCGAACTTTCCTTTCGTAGGATGACCCTTGGTTGATGGAATAGGTGACTAAAGTAGAGTGACTTACCGGGGGTATGTTCCGCGGCATACTTACGACACGCCACTCCGCTTAAGAAACCTTAGGATGTACATATTTTCGAGATCATTGATTCTCTTCATATCCATGATTATACACCCATTTGAGATCCTCGATTCTATTAGTTCCATGATCACACTTTCATTGATGTTGTTCCTTCTTATGATCATGTATCCATTCTAGATCTGTTGTTTTCTTTCTTGCCATTGATCTGCTCTCTTCGATACTCGATTGAGGTTCCTGTCGCCATTGTTTGAGCGCAGTTTGGGTTGCTGCTAGGGGTACGGTCAGGGCGAGCTCGTCTGGTACGAGGGCTGACCATTGTGTTTTCTGGTGACATGGGAACGTCTCGAGTGGTATTGATGATTGTGACCTCTTGTGGAGGCGAGTGCTTGGTGTTACGTCGGGTGATCGGGCCATTGTTAGAGCTGCCAGTTGAAAGAGGACGGTTGATGTACAACATACCTCAGAGATTATGATGTCGCCTACCGTGCAGACAGATGGATCAGCTGTTGCTGAGGTTGATAGGATATCGCTTCCGGAGCTTACGAGCTGAGATCGCCGGAGCTTCCAGGTAGATATGAGACAGATGATAGCTTGTCTACCCGATTTGAGAGACGAAGGTGATTCGTCCGATTTATGCGCCGGAGCAGGCCCAGTTGAGTTGAAGATTTCCAGTGTGGAGAGTTTTACTCAGATCTAGAGCAGACCGATTTAGAGATGACCGCCAATGTATCGCCTTTCCTAGAGGATTGAGGCGCTGTTCAGCGTACAGGCGAAGGAGCCAGTTGTTGCTGCGAACAACGTGATATTGCCCCAAATGTTGGAGCTATTGCGGTACGAGTTGTACTAGGAGATGATAGAAGGTCGCTAGTCATCGAGGACGAATGACTAGGTCATGTGGATTGTTCGCCTACCCCGATGCGAGGTCATCAGATAGATTGATTCCAGCTAGAGGCGACTTCATGCAGGTTCGTTGAGAGTCGATTGAGACGATCGAATGTCAGGAGCCCATTTTCCAAGTTTAAAGTATTCGGAAAGACATGCAAGCGATTCTATGGACCCTCTAGAAGAATGAAATCCTAACTCGACTTAATGACCGTGTGGAAGCCTTTGAACCTTAGGGTTTGCGGCAGTTCCGCGGCGCCATTAGTGAGGCTTGGGTTTGCCCTTCTACGGCTGGACCACTGATACTGTGGTATGTATTCGATACTATTAAACTGTACCAAGATGTTGATCTCTTGGGGGATTATGAGGGTCTGACGATTCGGTCGGATGATTCGACATCATTCGGATATCATGTGATGGGACACACTGCTTGGGAGACTCCAGATACGAGCATAGCCGTTGGAGCGCAGTCCATGCAGCCACGATGAGACGAGTCCGTAGCAGTCGACATTGAAGCAGAGTGAAGTAAAGAGTTCGCAAGAGATTTCAACGAGATGACGTCCCACTCCGCTGACATCAGAGATGCGATACGCACACAGAGACATTGTATATGGATATACCTTCCAGAAGGAGTTGCGACGAGTATGTAGCCGTTCCGGAATAAGAATTAGCTTCAACAATGGATGATGACTTCCGGGCAATTCGGCAGGAATGAGATTTGAGAGAGACCTCGACAGGACCTTTCTGGAATACTATACGAGAAGACCTGGACTCAGGAGTGGTCATATTGCGCACACCCAGCAGGCCAGAGTTTGGCATCGTCGACGAGATAGTTGACCAGGTTCGGATAAAGGACCTTACCCAGACGCGTTGCGAGTTGATCGAGGACGGACGAGTATTGAGTATTCCTCCGATGGTTGGGACGCGTTCCCGAGGACCTGTTCGGCCACACATCTTCTACCGAATGATGAAGCTACAGAGTACGCGATTTCGAGTCCGTGCGAGAGACTTCGGATTGACCGTGGCCGAGAACAGTGCAGTGCGTAGATAGCATGGCGTGACGTCATAGTGGACGACGATAGAGGCAAGTGGAACCAGAGGTTCGTGCGAGACGCTGACGAGCTGTCATTACTTTCTGTCGAGGCTAGAGACCTGATATACTTACAGAGGCGTTGGGATGCGACCGCTTTCCGAGAAAATGCTGTGCTGAGGACGCAGATGTCCATCGAGCGAGAAGAGATTATGTAAGAGTACCAGACTCCGTACAGACCGGCATAGGCAAGATTGGAAGAGACCTTGAGCAGGATTCCTTCCAGGACATTGCTGCAATGATATTTGCACCCAGGATCATATGTGTCACGTGCATTTAGAGAGCCAGTGGCCGATGCCAGTGACATGCTGCTTTTCGAGTGGTCGTGAGGATTGACCGAGAGATGACCAGGGAAGTGCCAGAACGGAATCGTCCCCGTTAGCACACCTGACAGGGCCGATGAGCCGATTGGTAATCCACAGAGAAGATAAGGACCCAGAGACAGAGGACGCCAGACCGTGAGCAAGAGGCAAGTAGATATCTTGCGCTGGTAGCATTGGATGCACCGGCACCTTCTCGACTTTGAAGAAGGAACTACCGATGACGGTATTTATATTTTGTGCACATGTATGGCATATATATGGCTTTTGAATTCCGTGTGCACCAGACGCATGGGGTATTCTTATATGCGTTTTATGTATTGATGTTTTCGGAGCCCCGACAATTTGGATTTTTACTGAAATATTTTAGAATTTGGGGGTTTAAATTTAAATCCGAGGACCGAATTTATTTAAGGGGGGAAGATTGTAACATTTCAAAAAAATAAAATATTATTTTTTGGGAATTTTTATAATTTAATATTATTTTATTGAATATTTTAATATTTTGATATAATTAAATACAGAAAAATTTGGAAAAATTATGGAAAATTCTAAAATAGGGTATTTTAGGGAATTATGCCACTTTTAAGTTTTTATGATTAGTTATATACTAATTTAGTACTAATCGCGATTAAAAATCGCTAATCGGTTTTTAGCATTTTTGTGCAAAACATGCACATATCATTTTCTTACACTTGTGCATTTTTTTCCACCATATTTCTTTTGGGGTTACTATTTTAGTGAGAAGGATTTAGAGAAAGAAAAGAAAAAGGAAAGGATTATAGTATGGGAGTAGGTATGGGTGAGAGAGAAAAGAGAGGGGTTAGCTTTGACTTAGCCATTTTCCCTTCACTTCCTCAACTCACTCCCTCTTTCCCTCTTCCCCTTCAGCTACTGCTACCCCTCATCTCCCTTCCCTCTTCAAGCCCCAAATCATCATGAATACATCACGAAAACCCTATCCCCATTTCATTAAAAGTGTGCACAAGCTCAAGATCTACACATTGGACCAAGAAAGCAAGGATTTTGGCCACTAGGGGCAACTCAAGAAAATTCTTGAGTTGCCAAATGAGATAATTTATGGATCATTAGCTTAGTTTATGCATTACTTATACCCCATATTTAGATTGAACTAATATTGTGTGTTTTGTGGACTTAAGGAAAACCTAGTTAGGGTTTGAGGGAATTTTGTGTTGTAATGTGAAATTGAGCTCAGTAGAGATTATATAAACACCCTAGTGCATGATTTGAGACCCAAACCTGAGACTTAAGACCCGGAATACGGATTTAGAAACCGATATCGGAAAGTTTGTGGAATTTGCGAAGGATAATTGGGATCTGCTATCAACCCGAGACTCTGAATTTTTTTTTGAGTGGACAGTGAAGTGTGCAGGCACCCAGGAAGCTACCACCAGAACCCTAGCCCCTAACTCCATGACCCGGCCGCAGATTAATTCCCTCTGGCCGCAAATTGCGGCCAGACCTGGACCAAATTGTGTCGTTTTGGTTCTGTAGCTCGTACATCTGTAGTTTAGGCCTCTGGCATGTGTAGATTTGTCTAGTTTGACCTAGGATGAAATCTGGAGCCTATTTCCTTAGTTGCTGTTTGGATTCATGTTTCCGTATTCCGTATTTTTTTTAATTCTGCATTTGCGTATTTCGCTTTACCTCGACTATTTGGCGTTTATACGACGATATCGAGGATTGATTGGTTGTTTTGAAGGCGTGCCCATAGGTTCTAACCTATAGGCCCCTTATCGTGTCGTTTTGGGTTTCGTGTGCCGTTTTAACTTTGATTTGGTTTTAATACGTGTTTATCTCAATCAGAGCAAAGCTCTGTTCAAATTCCAAGGTGGGAAAAGAAGCAATGCTTCTGTTTTTCTCCAATCAGAGCAAAACTCTGTCTTAAAAATTAAAAAAGAAAATTAAAGTTAAAATAAATAAAGTAGCGTACTCGCTCGGGAAGAAGAAGAAGAAGAAGAAGAAGAGAAGAAGGAAGGAAGAAGAAGAAAGGAAAGGAAAAAAAAAAGGGCCACTGCGCAGTGCGCACAGTGCGCGCTGCGCAGCGCGCTCTGCGCAGTGCAGTGCAAAGCGCGCGGCGCGCGCCGCGCGCAGTGCGCGTTGTGCAGTAAAAAAATAATAATAATAATAAAAAAAATAAAAAAAATAAAAAAAATATATAAAATAAAATAAAAAAATTTTATTGCGCGACACGTGTTTGCGCAGTTGCGCAAGCGTTGCACGACACGTGTCACGCGCTAGGGAGTTACGCAAAAAACAGAATAAAGATTTAAGCAAATCTTTTCTGTTTTTGTTAAAACAAGAAGATTTCTTCTGTAAAACATAGCCCTTTAGATTAAAGATCCAACGGTGGGGAAAATTCCCCAAATCACTAAGAGAATGATCTCTTTAACAAACTTTAACTAATTTATGGGCACTATAAAAAGGACCCTAGACCTCATTTCAAAAAAAAGAAGATCTTGCTAAAAAAAAAAGGAGAAAGAGGACTCTGAAGAACGCCTCAAGAATATTAAAATAAAAAAAGGTAAAAACCTTTGAAAGAAGAGAAATTTCTCTTGTGAACAAGATCATGGATCTTCAATAAATAAATAAATAAATAAATAAAATAAAAATAAAAATAGTGCCTTGCACTTGTTTTATGAACCATCGGTTCTTGAACCTAAAAGGTTCTTAAATTAATAGTGCTTTGCACTTTCATGAACCTTTGGTTCTCTGAGATAAGAAAAACAAGAAAAACTTGTTTTTTTCTTAGATCTAAATCAAATAGTGCCTTGCACTTGTTTTATGAACCATCGGTTCTTGAACCTAAAAGGTTCTTAAATTAATAGTGCTTTGCACTTCTTATGAACCACTGGTTCTCTAAAACAAGAAAAAACAGAAATAAAAAAAATAGTGCTTTGCACTTTTATGAACCTTTGGTTCTTGAAATAAAAAGAAAAACTTGTTCTTCTTTGATCTAAATTAGATCAAGAAATCAAATAGTGCTTTGCACTTCTTGAATCTACAAATATTCTCAGTGCTTTGTACAAATGCAATGCATTACTTGAAGGGCCAGGCCCAAATCAGAAAGACCTAACAGGCCAAAATAAATTGCAAAGCAATAAAGGGCAGAGCCCAAATGAAATTGATGCTCTGCATCATTATAAAGGGCAGGGCCCAAATCAAAATTGATGCTTGGCATCCTTCCTGGGCGAGGCCCAAATAAAAATAAAAAGAAATGCTCTGCAAAAGCAGATAAAACGTTGGATATTCTCAACTGGACTTAGCCCAATTTTGGCCATAAGTCCTTAAATTAAATTGACTGAGTAAAATTGCTCTACTAAATCAATTTACAATCGGTCCGAGGGTATATCTTCGAACTCCTTTGACATCCATCGTTGTAATTCTTCAACGACGTCAAAGAGGTGACGGGTCCCAACGACCACACATCAACAGTGAACCGAAACGTCCTTAAACTAATATTGGACCGAGACGTCCTTAAACTAATATTCGTCCCTAAATGGGAATATTGGACCGAAACGTCCCTAAACTAATATTGGACCGAAACGTCCCTAAACTAATAACGGACCACTACGTCCTTAAACTGGCGTTGGACCGAAACGTCCCTAAACTAATATTGGACCGAAACGTCCCTAAACGTTTCGGTCCCTAAACTAATATTGGACCGAAACGTCCCTAAACTAATAACGGACCACTACGTCCCTAAACTGGCGTTGGACCGAAACGTCCCTAAACTAATAACGGACCGAAACGTCCCTAAACTGGAATATGGACCACCACGTCCCTAAAACTGGAATATGGACCACCACGTCCCTAAACTGGAACAATAGAGCCTCCTAATGCTCTTTTGCCGGATCTAAACGGTCCCGTTTAAGTTGATCTTAGCCCCAAATACGGCTAACGTATCCTTAAACACTCAAATGAACGATAAAATTCCAAATCGACCTTGGTTCAAGGGTACATCTCCGAACTCCTCTGACATATGTCGTTGTAATCCTTCAACGACGTCAGAGAGGCGACGAGTCCCGACGGCCATATATTAAATGGATCACCCCGTTAAGTCGATCTTAGTCTCAAACAGGACTAACGTATTCTTAACGAACGTTTAAGTTGATCTTAGCCGCAACGCGGCTAACGTATCCTTAAACTAAAAACACCAAACCCAAATCTAAGTAAATACGGATTTGGACTAATCCACGTCCTACGGGCGACGGCATTACTCAGTCTCCGTATACAATCCACGGGCAACCACAAACAAAATAAACACCCACGACACGAAGTGAAATTCTGGAGAAGGAGAAAGTTGTTACCGCGAAGCGGTAGCGTAATTAACTGCAGGGGCTTGCGCCTGCAGGGATTAGCGTCCCCACAATCAAAAACCCCTCTAGCGAGGGTGAATCTGACAAAGTCTGCTACATCGGCCGCATCCGTCTAAACCTTCGATACACGGTGCCATAAATCAACTTGGCATCTTCGGAGAGGTAGACGGATAAAACCAAATAGCATCTGCCCCGAATCTCAGCGTCAGGCCATCAGCGGTCCTGTGCGCCGTCCTTTCGGAGGGGAACAGATTCTGGCACGCCCGGTGGGACCTTTTCCTCTTTCCACTCCACACTTCGTATGTCGTGTTCGCGAATGAATCGTGGTTTGCTGTGGTTGCCTGTGGATTCGAGGTACTAAGATTTGGTGTCTTGCTCCGTGCAGAAAACAGAAAATCGATGGCTTCGAACTGCACCGCCCGCAGCGATAACTCTCGCTCCGTCATTGCTAGAGGAGTGACTTATGGGCCCCGAGCGGCCTCTCTTTTCAAAATGCCGATGGAGCAGGCGGCTCAAGCTACCACTGGACTATTTTTTGGGACCATGCTCCCACCAATGAGCTTCAACGCCCCAATGACATTGCAAGAAGCTCCAAAGAAGTCGGTCTTCGATCGACTTACCGCTGCCGCGATCCCTCTCAACGGGTCGTCCAACTCCACTGCTTCAGTTTTTAACGGACTAGGCCAAAGCTCTAACAGGCTCATGAAGAAGCCTGCCATACCAGAAGGCGTTATCCCGAAGCGGATAGCCATTCCAACTCCCGTTCCTGGCAAAATTACCAAGGTTGCTTCCCATGTTCAGAAGTCCGCTTCTGACAAGTTGGCCGTCCCCGTTCAACGGACGTCGATCTTTAAAAAGCTGGTACCAGTATATTCTGACCAACATAGGGGACACGAGGAGGTCACCCCTATAGCTGAAACAACTCCATCAGCACGACATGCCCGACGTCGCTACTGGCGCCGAGTGAGGAAGGCTGGGGGCAACTCCCCCTCTGGACTTACTCCGTCACCTCCGATGGTGAGGATCGATACTGCTGTTCCAACCAGGAACAGCTTTGAGTTGCTGAACTCGGTGCGCAGAAACTCTCCTACTGCGGTGCTAAAGCGAACTCCTTCATCTGTGAAGAATATTCCAGAGAAGAAGCTAGAGCAGCCCCCTCAACGGCTGTCCTCTAAAATTTACAAAGTCTGGCGACAGGTCCAAGAGTCGGTGATCGATCAAGACTGCCTCCGACGACAGAAAAAGATGAAGGTTCGGCAGGGGAAGGATTACTCTGTCAAACCACAAAAAGCAAAAGCTACTTGGGTGCCCACTACAACGGCTCCCTTAACTCCAATCACTCAAAAAAGGAGGCCACAAAAAGCCCCTGTGAACATGGCGAAGCATAAAAGCGCTGAACACAAACGCCCCAAATCTGGGGGCATGGTGGTGCACACTGTTTATATGGCTTCTGGAAAGGAGGAGAGCCGCACTTCTACGAGCCACCGACCGTTCACCCGATCCGTGACGAAAGCCCAGGAGCAACAACAAAAGCTTCAGGAAATAATGACTATAATGGCTGCACTCACTGAGCCAAAAGAAAGCTCTGAAACGTCTTCGGATGAGCGTCAAGAACAAGAAACCGACGCTGACTTTTTACGCAGAGTCCTCGAAAAGAGGGACAAAGAAGCTGCAGAGCAAGCGGCTAACATAAAACAGATGGCGCTCCTCTTCCAAGATATGGTAGGGATGATGTTACAGTCGGACCCTCCTGCTGAAGATCCTCCAATCGTCCTTGAAGACGACAGGGGAGAAACGTCAAATCCTCCGCCGGCTCTGTCAACAGCCAAGGAGGAGGCAATCTCCAAAGTTGTCCTAGACGAATATATAGCTCAGCAGATCCGGGTTCATCAGGTGAATGAAGCGGCTGGGCAAATTGTTAGAACCGGACGACCGTATCCGAGCTGGTATGACCAAATCAGTTACCCGCCAGGATATACGATCCCTAAATTCCACGTATATAAAGGGACAGGGAATCCGCATCAGCATGTCGCTCAATTCAGGGCCTTATGCGGCAATACTGGAGGCGATGACAAATTGTTGCTACGTCAATTCGTCGGCAGCTTAGCAGAAACAGCCTTTGAATGGTATTCGGAGCTACCTAACGACTCTGTCAAAACATTTGCAGAGATGGAACTGCTGTTTACACAAAGATTCGCGAGTGCTAGTGAACGCACCCCGATAACAGCACTAATAAATGCCAGGATAAGGCCAAGCGAAACGTGGGTTCAATACGCAACACGATGGCGGAACCTATGGTCGAAATGCGAACAACGCATAGAAGAGGCACCTGCGGTAGGCATGTTTGTGGGAACTCTCGATCCGCAGGCGACCATCTCGCAATTCATGATGTTCTTCAGGCCGACCCCCTTCCAGGCCTTGATCGACAAATTAGTCCAAATGGACCAGATGGGCCATAAGCCGTCTCCTCCAAGACCCGATCCCCGAAATGAGAAAGGAAAAGCGATCATCGTCGCCAATGCTCAACAACAGTCGAGCAACTCAAAGCCGGTCGTTCGCCAAAACAACGTGCGTCCATGCCCATCCCTCGAAGAGAGGCTAGGACGTCCTTACTCGTTTCCTCAGAATAAAACGAGAAGACTGTTTGAGCTAGCAGTGCGTAACAGACTTATTAATCTGCCGAGTCCAAAGCGTCTGTCGCAGCCAGGCGATCTTAATAATCCCAATTATTGCCCTTACCACCAAACGGTAAGTCACCCGATTGAGGATTGTTTCGTCTTTAAGGGATGGATCGAGGATCAATACTTGCAAGGCAAGTTCACGCTGTCTGAAAGCTGGAAAGTAAACCCACCACAGCCGCACTCTCCAAAGAAGACGGACACGCCGGGGGCAACTTGTTCTTTCGTCGAGGATGAAAACGATGGAGAAAACTTATCGGATGAATCCGAAGATTACGTAGCGACTTGTCATGTGATTTCTCATTCACTGACGGATGATGAGGAGGATCCTTACGCTGAGAAATCAATGGCGGACCCTGAAGCAGAAATTCCGCGGCCGTCAGACAAGTTGATCGATGCCTTCCTAAATGAAATTCGTCTGAAAGCAAAAGCCAATCAAGAGCATGAAATGGCCATACTGGAAAGAACCAAGGTATTCCCGTCAAATCAAAAGCCATACACTGCGGGTAAAAACAAATTCAAGACGAGGAAACGGTTCGCCAAAGCTCTATCAGTAGGAATGAAGCTACCGCCCTCTGAAGAAAATTCTTTCTCTGAGGTAGAGATGCACCCTAACTTCTGTTTATATCATCAGAAGATCATACATCCTACCGAAGACTGCGAATCCTTTAACTGTTGGTGGCAAGGGTATGTCGCTCAAAAGCGACACTTCGACAGGACAAAGTGTGAAGCTTGTGGACATCGGAAAAATGCGATAGATGAGCGCAAAAGAGCCGCCGCCGACTGTCATATAGCCGACTTCAAGGGATCACAAATTATCACCTTTGGAAGCGACTCTGATGAAGAACCTACCCCCAACTCTTCCCTCGGGGAATCTATTTCAAAAATAAAGGAATTGAGAAGCTGCGAGAACGTTCAGCCGTGCAATCGCATGCTACTGGGAAAAAATCTCGGCCCCGTAAACAAAGGATCGAACAAAAAGGATAAAGGAAAAAGAAAAACGGCCCTCGTCGCCAGCACTCAACAACAATCAGGTGACCCTAGGCCGGTTGCTCTCCAAAGCAACAAGCGGCAACCCCTCCAGGAAAAGTTGAAACGTCCTTACTCGTTTCCGCAAGATAAAACAAGGGGATTGTTCGAGCTGGCAGTGTGTGACAGACTCATCAATCTACCGAGTCCAAAACGTCCGTTGCGGCCAGGCGATATTAATAATCCTAATTATTGCCCTTACCACCAAACGGTAGGTCATCTGATCGAGGATTGCTACGTCTTCAAGAACTGGGTTGAAGACCAATACCAACAGGGCAAGTTCGCGTTGTCCGAAATTTGGAAGGTGAACCCGCCACAACCGCATGCTCCGAAAAATATGGACACGCCCGGGGCATCATGCTCATTCATAGAGAAAGCCCAACGGACCACTACGTCCTAAAACTGGATAACGGACCGAAACGTCCTTAAACTAACAACGGACCGAGATGTCCTTAAACTAATGATGGACCGCAATGTCCTAAAACTTGCAAATGACCGAAATGTTTTTAAACTACTACCGCAGCATTCTCAGGCTGACGAGAATATAAAAAAAAATAAAATAAAAATAAACGGTATGTCCTTAAGCAAAATGGGCACGGATGAAAACCCGAAAGGGCTCCGTGAGTAAAAACAGCAGGGCTACCGGCGAGTGTTTGTGAAAACCTGAAAAGGCGCAATCTCGTTAGAAAAAATAAGAAGAATAAAAAGAATTAAAAAAAAAAAACAAAAAAAAACGGTATGTCCATAAGCAAAATGGGCACGGATGAAAACCCGAAAGGGCTCCGTGAGTAAAAACAGCAGGGCTACCGACGAGTGTTTGTGAAAACCTGAAAGGGCGCAACCTCGTTAAGAAACACTTATAGGGTCCTCTCGACCCTGTAAGGAGAAACCACCTGCGTGAGATCCTTACGACTCACAAAGGAACAACACACTTAGGGATAGCCACGATTCCTAAGAAGAAAATACACTTGCGAGATCCTCACGACTCGTAAAGAGAACTCTCTTGTGGGACCCTTACGGCTCATAAGATTTGAAAGTCTTAAGTTACAGAGACCTAAACCTGTGCTTAAGCAACCCCCACAAGTTTCGATATTGCCCTACAAATGGTCCTATATTGACCCTTGTATACAATCCACGGGCGCGAATAAACATTTCCCTAACCAAGTCCCATCCGTGACTGGGGATATGTCCACACGGTGAACAACCCTTGTGAGTCCTCTCGACTCATAAGGAGATAACACTCTTGTAAGATCCTTACGACTTATAAGAGACCAGACACTTAGGAATCCTCACGATTCCTAAGAAGAAAACGCACCTGCGAGATCCTCACGACTCGTAGGGAGAAACACCTTTATGAGACCCTTACGGCTCATGAAGTCAAAAGCCTTAGTCGACGGGATCCTAATCCTGTTTACTAAGCCACCTTTGTTCGACATCGACAGAGGAAAATGATGATTCGCTCCTGGCAATATCCCAGTTGTAGCGATGCTGATGCCTAAAACGGTATCAAATTCCGAGTCCTTCCAAGGCAAAAGATGATTCGCTCCTGGCAATATTCCAGTCGCAGCAATGCCGATGCCAAGATTGGTATCAGATCCCAAATCCCCTACTCGCAAAAAAAAAAAAATGCATACGAAATAGCCGAAATGATGGGGCAACTTGCAAACAAAATCAGCAAGCAAAAATGTATGCATGCAATATAGCCGAAATGATTGGGCAACTCGCAATAAAAAACAGCGAGTAAAAATAAAATAAACAGCCGAAATGATTGGGCAACTCGCAATAAAAAGCAGCGAGTAAAAATAAACAGCCGAAATGATGGGCACCGCGAAAAATAGCCGAAATGATTGGGCAATCGCGACCTTCGCGATATAAAAGCTGAAATGATAGAGCATCGCGGAAAGAATAAAAAAAATGAAAGAATGAAATTTTTTGCCCTACAGGTGAAATCACATCGATCCTTGTATACCATTCAGGGGCACAGATAAAGAGGGAACCATACCTTCCCAACAGGCTCCATCAGAAAGCAAAGCCAAATCTCGACGGTTCATAGACAACCTAGAGACTATCTCGACATTTGTCGTAATATTACAGACACGATGTCAACAAATGAAGCAAACGAAGATCTCGAGCTTCAGGGTCTCGACGTCAACATCGACAACTTAGAGATCACCAACGGTATGCCTCCTCATTCCAGCAGGACATAGATATTACACCATCAAGCGGAGCGATGGCAAAATCCCAGCTTCACCTCAGCATTCGTCTCGATACAGCAGACGCAATGTCAACAACGGCATTCCTTCGCAGTCCAGCAGGATGTAGGAGCAACGTCAACAAAAGACCTCACGGTCGAAACAAGCGGAGCGATGGCAAAATCCCAACTCCATCTCAGCATTCGTCTCATTACAGCAGACGGAATGTCAACAACGGCGTTCCTTCGCAGTCCAGCAGGATGTAGAAGCAACGTCAACAAAAGACCTCACGGTCGAAACGAGCGGAGCGATGGCAAAATCCCAACTCCATCTCAGCATTCGTCTCGTTACAGCAGACGCAATGTCAACAACGGCATTCCTTCGCAGTCCAGCAGGATGTAGAAGCAACGTCAACAAGAAACCTCATGGTCGAAACAAGCGGAGTGACGGCAAAATTCTAGCTCCACCTCAGCATTCGTCTCGACACAGCAGACGGAATGTCAACAACGGCGTTCCTTCGCAGTCCAGCAGGATGTAGAAGCAACGTCAACAAGACACCCCATGGTCGAAACAAACGAAGCGAAGGCCACATTCCTAGCTTCAACGTCTTTACGGTAACTCACATAAAACCGGAAAGACAATCGGAGATCATCTCGCACCAGCACAGAGTGGTCACCACCTTGACGTTCGTCTCGATACAGCAGACGAAATGTCAACCCCAGCAATCTTCCTCCAACAGGATTTGGACACACCAAAGCAAACGAAGCGAAGGCCACATTCCTAGCTTCGACGTCTTGACGGTAACTCATATAAAACCGGAAAGACAATCGGAGATCATCTCGCACCAGCACAGAATGGTCACCACCTCGACGTCCGTCTTAATACAGCAGACGAGATGTCACACCACGACATTCGTCTCGATACAGAGGACGCAATGCCAGCAAACAAAGCAAAGGCCAAATTCCTAGCTTCAGGGTCTTAACGGCAAGTCATATAAAGCCTGAAAGACCACCGGAGATCATCCCACATGGAGTGGTCACCACCTCGACGTTCGTCTCGATACAGCAGACGCAACATCACCAAAAGGAGCCACGGCAAAATCCCTAGTTCCAAACCCCGACGGTTCATCAGCAACCTAGAGACAACCACGACATTCGTCTCGATATAGAGGACGCAATGCCAGCAAACGAAGCAAAGGCCAAATTCCTAGCTTCAGGGTCTTAACGGCAAGTCATATAGAGCCTGAAAGACCATCGGAGATCATCCCACACCAGCGCGGAGTGGTTATGACTCATCCGGGCTCTCCAAAATGAGCCTAACCTTAAGTAAAAAGCGGCATGGCAAATTCCTAGCGCTTGCTCTTCCGACGGTCAAACTGCCAAGGAGAATTGCTTGAAGACGTCTTGTCCAGCCCCCGAAGGGATCAGAGACACGGCAGTCACAGGGCTACTCGAACAGCACGATTGCCTATCGAGGACTATATCAGCTTATGCGACGGTACGATGGCCAAAACCCTAAGTACCACCAACCTTAACGGGCTTCTGTCGTAAAGAGCAGAGGTTAAATGCGACGTTAAGATGTTCTTGTGAGAAACACTCGATTCATCTCGACTTGCGAAAAAAATTGTTGAGGCGGCTCGACTCGTGAGATAAAGCCTTAGGCAGTGGGCATAAAAGAAGCCTGTTTCCTAAGCATTGGGACCCTGCAAGTTGGCCCAAAATGGTCTCTTGCATACCATCCACGGGTCTCACTCTCCAACGTCGAACTTCGACAAGGAGGGAAACAACCGCTTACAAGTCCTCTCGACTCGTAAGAGGGAAAAATTCTCTTGTAGGATCCTTACGACTTATAAGAGAAAACCACACTTATGAATCCTCACGATTCCTAAGGAGAAAAACCCACCTACGAGATCCTCTCGATCCGTAGGGAGAAAAGTCTCTATGAGACCCTCGCGGCTCATAGAGTTGAAAAGTCTTAGGCAGCAGATCTGAACCTGCGGCCTAAGCCCTCGCTATCTCGTGAAGAAATCAAGAAGCTTACTCTATTACCTGCTAATTGTGACGACATGCTGAGAAAGAGGAAAAGCAACAGAAAGAGCATCCGATTTACATTTGATCAAGCGTTCAAGACACATTCATTCATGCATGGGCAAAAAGATTCAGGACAAAAGATATATAATAAAGACAAGCTGGGATAAAAAAAAATTTCCATTAATATTGCCCGAAGTTCTTACAGTCATAAAAACAATAAACGCAAGTTACAATGGAATAACCTCAGATTTAGGGCATGGATTGAGGAATTCAAAAACGACCTTATCTATGTCTTTCCAAGCCTTGCGGACCATCCTAGTGTGCTTCCTTTCGCGAGCACAAGCGTCAGGGTCCCTCCCGATGTCTTCCACCCTCCGATAAGCAGCGAGTATGGCAGACTGTTGAAAGACCTCGTGCAAGAGGTCGATAAGACTGTGTCGCCGTCTCTTCGAGATAAAATTCAATAGGTACACAGAGTGCACCTTGTCCTCAGCGGCATCCAACGCCCTAAGCGGCACGCCGGAACAAAATAGGGGAAGCGCTTCCCAGATAGCTCCCACGATAAGTTTAAGAAGAGAGGAACGTCGGGGAAACAGTGGACCATTGTATGCGTCGAAGCGACTCATTATTTCAGCACACTTCTCGTTTGTGAACTCCTGATTTTGAGAGCGGCCAAGTCGGCGGATGTCCTCATGAGAGATGATCTCGTTAAGAGCATACATGTGGGCGTTCATTGTTCCTATGAAAGAGGATCAACAGAATTATCAGGAAGACTGATTAAGCAAAACGATATAATGCACTGAGAAATAAAATGTCATCTTTAAGTTTCAAGATCCATGAAGAATTCTTAAGAGTTCTTCTATATGATTTGGGAGGAGCAAAGCTCCATTAATGAATTAAGAAAATCCAAGAAAAATCTTTCAGAGAGCAGAGCTTTATGGAACCCTAGTAGGGTCCCCCTTAGTTCTCTTTAGATCCTTTTAAGACCTATAGAGCAAAGCTCTGCTAAGTGAAACCCTAAATAGGTTTCGTTTAGATCAGGGATCTATTGAGAGCGAGGCTCTATCAATGAAAATTAATTTAATTTAATTTAATCCAAATTAAAATTTTCACCTAAAAGTTTTAAGAGTTTAACTCTTAAAATTCTTGAAAATAAAGAGCGGGGCTCTGAGTTCTGAAAGTAAAAATTTAGAGACGGGAATCATCTAAGAGACCAAAGGTCCTATTTATAGGCATCAAGTGCCCTTTCAGCTACCAAGGGATGGCGAGACGGTTCGGAGTCTGCCACCGCTGCGCTCACGTTAGGAGGCCACGTAAGCGCAACGGTGGGGGGGGGGCATTTGCTTATCTCAATCAGAGCAAAGCTCTGTTCAAATTCCAAGGTGGGAAAAGAAGCAATGCTTCTATTTTTCTCCAATCAGAGCAAAACTCTGTCTTAAAAATTAAAAAAGAAAATTAAAGTTAAAATAAATAAAGTAGCGTACTCGCTCGGGAAGAAGAAGAAGAAGAAGAAGGAAGGAAGAAGAAGAAAGGAAAGGAAAAAAAAAAGGGCCACTGCGCAGTGCGCACAGTGCGCGCTGCGCTGCACGCAGTGCGCGCTGCGCAGTGCAGTGCAGTAAAAAAATAATAATAATAATAAAAAAATAAAAAAAATATATAAAATAAAATAAAAAAATTTTATTGCGCGACACGTGTCTGCGCAGTTGCGCAAGCGTTGCACGACACGTCACGCGCTAGAGAGTTACGCAAAAAACAGAATAAAGATTTAAGCAAATCTTTTCTGTTTTTGTTAAAACAAGAAGATTTCTTCTGTAAAACATAGCCCTTTGGATTAAAGATCCAACGGTGGGGAAAATTCCCCAAATCACTCAGAGAATGATCTCTTTAACAAACTTTAACTAATTTATGGGCACTATAAAAAGGACCCTAGACCTCATTTCAAAAAAAAGAAGATCTTGCTAAAAAAAAGGAGAAAGAGGACTCTGAAGAACGCCTCAAGAATATTAAAATAAAAAAAGGTAAAAACCTTTGAAAGAAGAGAAATTTCTCTTGTGAACAAGATCATGGATCTTCAATAAATAAATAAATAAATAAATAAAATAAAAATAAAAATAGTGCCTTGCACTTGTTTTATGAACCATCGGTTCTTGAACCTAAAAGGTTCTTAAATTAATAGTGCTTTGCACTTTCATGAACCTTTGGTTCTCTGAGATAAGAAAAACAAGAAAAACTTGTTTTTTTCTTAGATCTAAATCAAATAGTGCCTTGCACTTATTTTATGAACCATCGGTTCTTGAACCTAAAATGTTCTTAAATTAATAGTGCTATGCACTTCTTATGAACCACTGGTTCTCTAAAACAAGAAAAAACAGAAATAAAAAAAATAGTGCTTTGCACTTTTATGAACCTTTGGTTCTTGAAATAAAAAGAAAAACTTGTTCTTCTTTGATCTAAATTAGATCAAGAAATCAAATAGTGCTTTGCACTTCTTGAATCTACAAATATTCTCAGTGCTTTGTACAAATGCAATGCATTACTTGAAGGGCCAGGCCCAAATCAGAAAGACCTAACAGGCCAAAATAAATTGCAAAACAATAAAGGGCAGAGCCCAAATGAAATTGATGCTCTGCATCATTATAAAGGGCAGGGCCCAAAACAAAATTGATGCTTGGCATCCTTCCTGGGCGAGGCCCAAATAAAAATAAAAAGAAATGCTCTGCAAAAGCAGATAAAACGTTGGATATTCTCAACTGGACTTAGCCCAATTTTGGCCATAAGTCCTTAAATTAAATTGACTGAGTAAAATTGCTCTACTAAATTAATTTACAATCGGTCCGAGGGTACATCTTCGAACTCCTTTGACATCCATCGTTGTAATTCTTCAACGACGTCAAAGAGGTGACGGGTCCCAACGACCACACATCAACAGTGAACCGAAACGTTCTTAAACTAATATTGGACCGAGACGTCCTTAAACTAATATTCGTCCCTAAATGGGAATATTGGACCGAAACGTCCCTAAACTAATATTGGACCGAAACGTCCCTAAACTAATAACGGACCACTACGTCCTTAAACTGGCGTTGGACCGAAACGTCCCTAAACTAATATTGGACCGAAACGTCCCTAAACTAATAACGGACCACTACGTCCCTAAGCTGGCGTTGGACCGAAACGTCCCTAAACTAATAACGGACCGAAACGTCCCTAAACTGGAATATGGACCACCACGTCCCTAAAACTGGAATATGGACCACCACGTCCCTAAACTGGAACAATAGAGCCTCCTAATGCTCTTTTGCCGGATCTAAACGGTCCCGTTTAAGTTGATCTTAGCCCCAAATACGGCTAACGTATCCTTAAACACTCAAATGAACGATAAAATTCCAAATCGACCTTGGTTCAAGGGTACATCTCCGAACTCCTCTGACATATGTCATTGTAATCCTTCAACGACGTCAGAGAGGCGACGAGTCCCGACGGCCATATATTAAATGGATCACCCCGTTAAGTCGATCTTAGTCTCAAACAGGACTAACGTATTCTTAACGAACATTTAAGTTGATCTTAGCCGCAACGCGGCTAACGTATCCTTAAACTAAAAACACCAAACCCAAATCTAAGTAAATACGGATTTGGACTAATCCACGTCCTACGGGCGACGGCATTACTCAGTCTCCGTATACAATCCAAGGGCAACCACAAACAAAACAAACACCCACGACACGAAGTGAAATTCTGGAGAAGGAGAAAGTTGTTACCGCGAAGCGGTAGCGTAATTAACTGCAGGGGCTTGCGCCTGCAGGGAAGAGCGTCCCCACAATCAAAAACCCCTCTAGCGAGGGTGAATCTGACAAAGTCTGCTATATCGGCCGCATCCGTCTAAACCTTCGATACACGGTGCCAAAAATCAACTTGGCATCTTCGGAGAGGTAGACGGATAAAACCAAATAACATCTGCCCCGAATCTCAGCGTCAGGCCATCAGCGGTCCTGTGCGCCGTCCTTTCGGAGGGGAACAATACGCATTTATGATACTTTGATGTGTAGGTACCCCATGAAGACTTCGGGACGACAAGCAAGCGCGTGGCGACGTCGACAAATGAAGACGCAAGGTGAGTAGATTATATCTACAGGGGGAAGTCGGGTGGATGGCGTATAGCACCCCCACAGCCCGTAGCTGATATACGATGTATATATTATATATAAGATAGTTTTTAGTGTGTTGTGGTCTTTGTGTTAGGTGTACTATGTATAGATTAGGGTTAGAAGTAAACTAGTATAGTTCCTAGTTGCGAACCCTAGAATAGGTTTACACCAATACGTGCACCCTTGCATATTCATTATACTTGCACTGTGTTTGATGATATTGGATGACATTGGAGATGAGTCGATGATATTGGGCATAGTGCCGCGAGATCGGTGACTTGATATGATTCGTATTTGGGATACGACATGTGATTTTAGCAGGCCTTTGGACGTGTGTTTTACACACGCATTCATACTTATATCGATGGTATCGATTTGTACTAGACTTAGATTAGTACCCCAGATTATGTGATATGATGATAAGAATACCAGGTAATTGATGAGATAATGTGATATTGACCCGTACCTAGCTATTGGGATGCCGTACGACGATTTACCGTACGAGCTTTATATTGATGATAGATCCGCACTCATGACTTGAGGATTGTCATATGGTATGCTGTATCGTACGCGATACTATTGAGGCGGGATCACCAACTATTATATTTATATATATTTATATCGACTCAGATTTAGGTGGATTCCATACCCCTCCTGGTTGACTTGATACTTAGATCTGTAGTTTGCATAGTAGATGTTAGACTAGACCCGAGTCATACCTATTTCAAAAACTAACGAATCGGGAATATCTTAAAAACACTGTAGCCCTTATTTTACCAAAAACCCCAATTTGTCTTATTTCAAATGGCAACCTGCATTACTATTCATTTACCATTTATTCTACGGCTCGCATTGCATTGCATGCTTATATGTTATTGATTCATATTCCTTTGTGCATATGCCTTTACATAGTTGCATGCTCATATTAGTGTTTCATGTTGCATGTATTATAATTCATGGATTTCGCACTGTGATATGGTTGCATATGATGATTCTGGATTGTTTTACTCCTGCGTATATATATCAGTGGTATGGGACGCTGAAATATATATGTATACCCATAGAATATATATATATATATATATATATTAGTGGTATAGGACGCTGATATATATATATACACACACACACACACACACACACACCTACTTAATATATCATCATGATGATCTATGCAAATTTACATATGCGTTATGATATGTGCTCGATATGAGAGGAGCCTGTGTGCTCGGAGCCTATGTGCTCGATATGAGAAGAGTCTATGTGCTCGATATGAGAGGAGTCTATGTGCTCAGAGCCTATGTGCTCGATATGAGAGGAGCCTATGTGCTCGGGCCTTTATGGTCGATGTGAGGGGCCTTTATGGTCGATGGCATATTATATCTCCTCTACCCCACATTTATTTTATATGCATTGCATCATATATCAGTAGTACCTGATAGAGTACTTTCATGAATGTTGCATACATATCGGATACATGATATATGGGTTTTACTTGATATTGAGATATATAGTTTGTGTCGATGCTCGATACTGATTTTCTGATGATTTCATTCATGATGTCTTCTGTTTCCATTTTACCGCATACATACATCATATTTATGATATGTTATTACGTGAGGCACTGGCACGAGTACTTGGCACTACACATATGTTCAGATGTTACATTGCCACTTTACCATACTTCAGACTTATTCATTTGAGGTTTATATTATATCTGATCGTATTGACCTAGAATTATGTCATGCATTCGATTTCTGCTTGTAGATATTTTCTATTCACGAGTTGGCAACTCACCCCCGTTGTGCCACAGTTCTTGCAGGTTTTGCCGTACAGGTTCCATAGCGGCATTTCTGGCACACTGCTTCCTATGCGAGTGAATTGCATTTGGTAGGTGGGTTCTTTTGCATCAGAACCACTATAGTACATGTATTATTCTTTTGTTTCTAGAAATTCCATTAACCAAAACTTGTATATTGTTTCAGACTTAGACACTAGTGATGTATTATTTCGACCTTAGAGTCGCGCGTAGCAGTATTACGGTTTTCATGTTATTGTGAGTTTCTTTTTTTGAGTTTGATCCTCGCCATTCGGCGTTGTATATCATATTGCTTGTGTGGTTGTGACCGTCGATTGACAAAGAGCTAGCTCCCGCTTGGGGATGCTTTTTATCATTGCATATATATTGTTCTTGTTGTACCCCGTTCGGGGCCAGTATTTACAAAGGAAACTCTGCCGAAATTTTTAAAAAAGACTATACACTTTAAAAACGCACATTCGGCTTAGCTATTTAAAAACCTTGACTTCAAAACATGTTTTCTCCACTTCTTTAAACTAGTTTTCTTTATTTACACCTTAAATGGTTTTAGATTTCTGTGCTTTGGCTTACTTGGATCAGATGGAGTCCTATAGACTTCATATGGTTCAAGGGCCAGTCACGTGCTCTTTCGGATCGTGACAGTTGATGCGTATGCGGTTGAGTGGACTCGGCTCAATCGATTTGCAGGGCCTTTGGTTGCTAACGAGGCAGATAGGGCACGAAGGTTCATACGTTGTTTGGACGTGGAGATTCAAAGACATATTATATCTCTGGGATTGACCACCTTCTTCCAAGTTCTCAAGGCAGCCAGGGAGCAGCAGAATTTGTCATGCCCCGCTTCCTAGTGTACGGGGAAGTAGGCGTGGTGGACACGCGACGCATTTACTCAGAAGTAAACATGTTAAGCGTAAATAAGCAATATAATTAAATGCACAAGAATGACAAGAGATGTAAAATAAGCAGCAACTTTTATTAACTTTCATTCTTTACATTACAACTGATTTGAAAAGGAAATGTACAATGATAGAAAGCAATGCCTAAACAGTGGCATAAGAAATGTAAATAAGTACAAGTAAAGACTAGAAGTCTGGCTCCTCTGTGAACTGATTCAAGTCCTCCTGGCTGGGCTCGGTCTTCTGCGAGTCGGGTCCTCCTGACGAACATTCCAAAGAAAGAAAGAGACAAGAATGTCATCAGCGAACTAACGCTCGGCAAGTCCCAAAAAAAAGAGTAGAATAGAACAAGTAGATAGGGAAGAACCGATAAGTTATACCGGTATATGTTTGTTAAACTAACGTAGTTGTTTGTAGCTTGATACAGAAGGTATCGGTGTATACGAGAGGAGTCCAACTTGCTTCGTAAACTATGGTAACCCGTAGTACAAGGCCCCGTCAAAACCCATGGGACAACGGCACATGATATTCAGGTAGGTGTCTTTTAGTGATCATCTCGTTCCACTTCTAATACATTCCGTACCAGACTACCCCGTTAAACCCCATAATGTATATTGTTTATAGTTATCAGACTTGCCGAGACCATGGATATAAGTTGTTCGTATAATTTGGTTCAGGATGTAAATAAGTAGTCATGTAATCAAGTCAAGTTATAGCCATGGTTCGGTCAAGTCAAGTCATGTTTGCATGTTGATATTGTTCTGGTATTCTGGATCAGGTTCAAGTATACATGTTTGGTATATTGGTTTCAAGTTGAATTGAATTCATGTTTGGATTATACTCAGAATTGATTTAGATTCAGACTTGAGTCAGACACTTTAAACTGATTTGGATCCTGAATTAAATTTGGGAGTTATCGGTAACTGCTGCACATGGACAGCAGAATTTGTGTCTTTTTCTAAGACAATTACCATTGATAACTCCGTTAAGTTTTTCTACCTTAAATAGGCAAACACTCACTTTCTCCGGCTCCCTAAGGCTCAAGAGAATTGATCCCGCTTAAACCCATATTTATTAAAGTTCTTAAATGTAATTTTATATAACTCGAGGGGGTTTTATGAAAAATAGTTTCTATACTGTAAAAATAAATCTCGAGTATTTATTTATATTATTTAGGGTTTCCATAATTGTGAATTTTAAGAATATGAAGTATTTTAGTGATAATAGTTTAGCTTGGATAGTTCAAGGTATTTTACTGTAAAGCTTGACTTTTGGATAAGTTGAAGGTATTTTGGTTAAACTTGTCATTCTTTTATTTTTTTTAGAAAACATGGAATTTTATTATATCTTGAAAATATGTGGTTTGATAATATTTATATAATTATTAAAAATTAATTTTATTATTAAATAGAAAAATCTAGTTTTTTTAAAAAATCGTATTAAAAATCTTTCGAGACCGAATGCTCTGTGAGGAGGTCTGCATCTTACTCTACTAGTCCCAAGAATGTGCCATAATCCGCACCATCCAATAACGGGTTCCCCAAAATAGGTTGTAGAAGCATAATCGCAAAGAATTTAATAATACTATTTAAAAGAAAACCGTTTTTATAGTTCATGGTATTTTGATGAAATATGGTAACAAAAATATATTCAAGGCACATCGTGCTATGAAAACATGTGTGTATGTGAGGGGTAGGTCATTACCCCGTGAGGTTTTCTAAAGGTAATAATAAGCAAAACAATTAAATATGATAGATACAAAATTCATAGTATTTAAATGTAAAACTCAATTTAAAGTTATTTAAAATGATGATTTAGAGTGAAAGTTGTTTCTAATTATTAGTTCATGATTAACAAGCAAGGTATAGAATATGAATGAGCAAGGCTAAAGAAAAAAGTGTAGCTGCAAGGATTTTAGAATCAAATGTCGGTATAACTCCACTTACCGACATGTTTTGAAAAAAAAGAACTTTTTATGTAGAAATAGAAGGATGGTGTGGGACTTACTAGCTAGAATGTTGAAGACGAGGTAGAAGAAAAGGGTGTAGTTGTCGTGGCGTCGCGGGGTCGCCAGAACTTGCTTGATTCCTCGTCGGAAGTTGGTCTTTGGCGAACTCCACTTGTACTTAGAAAAATTTAATAATTTTGGCTAGGGATTTCAGAATGAGGAAGGTCTAGGGTATGAGGTTGTATTTATAGTGTGAAATTAGGGTTTTGGAATTGAAAGAATGAATTAAAATACATTTAAATTGGATTTAAAGATGAAATTGAAGTCTCTGTTTAAATTTAGAGAAACAAAACAGTGCAGGGGTAATGAGGGTAGGGGAAACGACAAGTGTGCAAAGCCCGGGCACTTTTTCCCACGGGATGCCCGTCGCCGCCGACCCCTATCAACATCTCGCCGTCCACTTGGTTGAGGTGAGCCGTCGGATCTTTGCCACGTGTCCATTTCAGTATAAATATTATTTTACACGTGTTTGTTTTTCTGTCTGTTTATTTCTATGTGCAGTGTACGTGTAAACTTTTGGGCTTCCGAAAAGTTTAAAAGAAAAATCAGGAAAAATAATGTGGCTAACGGGATTCGAACACAGGGGTTATGTCACAGCAGTGCAAAGCTTTACCAATGAGCTATAAGTGCTTTCTTGCTGTTCTTAAACAAGAATAAATTTTAAATTGTGCTCAGGCTTGCAAACTTCTTTCTGTACTTTAAGAAGAAAAAAAATTTGTACAGAAAATTCAGAGTCGTTACAGAGTTTATCGGTGAAAGCGAAAAGTATGCAACAACAAGCCGTCGTAGTGCGGAAGCAGGTGTTTACGCCAAACCGAGCTCCTGTACGCAGAGGCATCCCGATGAACAGGCGAGGCATTGTACCTATGAAGAAACCCGTCGTATCCAATTAGAAAAGAAGTATGATTTGTGACTTCTGCAGTCTACCCAAAGACCTACAGAAGGACTGTCGAAAGAGGCTTGGACTCTGTCTTGTTTGCAGATCACTTGACCATACCATCAATGCTTGCCCTTTAAAGCTACGATTGATGGACGATATTCAGAAGCCACCGCAGAAGAAGATTCATGGGCAGAAGCAGATTACTCAGGGGCTTAATCAAACATGGGCCTTCACTTTGACGGCCGAGGAGGCTAAGGCTTCAGACGAAGTTGTTTCAGGTATCCCACTCGTTTATAATTTTCTCGCATTAGCATTATTTGATTCAGATGCATCCCACTGCTTTATGTCATCTAAGTTTATTAGTGAACACTCGATTCCTTACACGGCCCTGTCTAGTTGCTGGGACATACACACCGGGAATGGGAAAATTATATCTAGTAGCGAGTGCAATGATTGTTCGATTGTTATCTGCGGATGAGAGTTATTCGCGGATTTCTTAGTGATTGATACTGTCAGCTATGATGTTGTTTTGGGAATGGACTTTCTTGGCACTTTCCACGCTCACATCGATTGTAGGGCAAAGAAAGTGATTTTCCAGATTCCCGGACATCTGGAGTTTAAATTTTCAGGAGGTAGCAGATCTGCCAGGCCAGTTGAATTTAGGGCTAGGCCGACAAGTGCCGTTCTTTCGTCGATGGAAGTAGACAAGGAGGAAGCGCCAGCAGTAGTTCGAGAGTTTATGGATGTGTTCGAGGACATTTCGGGTTTACCGCCAAAGCGAGATGTGGAGTTCGCGATTGACCTTATTCTTGGAGCAGCGCTGATTTCAAAGGCCTATTATCCAATGGCGCCAGTGGAATTAAAAGAAATAAAGAAACAAGTCGCCGAATTACAAGATAAGGGTTGGATTCGCAGCAACAATTCACCCTGGGAGCTCCAGTTCTTCTAGTCAAGAAGAAAGATGGCACACGAAGAATGTGCATTGACAATCGAGAATTAAACCGGGTGACTATTAAGAACAAGTATCCAATCCCTCGTATCGGCAAATTATTCGATCAACTCAGTGGCGCGAGAGTATTCTCGAAGCTGGATTTGCGATCCAGATATCATCAAGTTCGAGTGAAATCAAAAGATATTTGCAAAACAGCGTTCCGAACTCGATATGGGCATTACGAGTACTTAGTGATGCCATTTGGAGTTACTAACGCACAGGAAATATTTATGGACTTGATGAACCGTATCTTTTCACCGTACTTGGACCAGTTCATAGTGGTGTTTATTGATGACATTCTGGTCTATTCGAGGAGCCAAGAAGAGCATGCAGAACACTTGAAGATCGCACTGCAAACCTTGAGACAAGAAAGGTTAATTACTAAGATGAGCAAGTGCGAGTTTTGGCTCGAAGAAGTGAAATTCTTGGGTCATGTCGTATCTGGAGATAGAATTGTCGTTGACCATGAAAAGATTGCAGCAGTTCATGATTGGCCGATTCCAAAGAATGTAGGAGAGATCCGAAGTTTCCTTGGGCTTGCTGGATATTACAGAAGATTCGTGGAGAATTTCTTTCGAATAGCTGAACCATTGACCAAGCTAACACGAAAGGAGGTATAATTCGTATGAACGGAGAAATGTGCGTCAGCTTTTAAAGCGTTGAAGTAAAGATTGACCACCGACTCTATCTTGACAGTGCCAGACGGTTCCGGAGGGTTGGTTATTCATAACGACGCATTTGGGAAAGGCTTGGGATGTGTTCTAATGCAGAATGGAAAAGTTATAGCCTACGCGTCGAGACAATTGAAGACTCATGAGAAGAACTACCCAACACATGATTTAGAGCTAGCAGCAGTGATTTTTGCTTTGAAGATTTAGAGACACTACTTATTGGGCGAAAGGGTGGAAGTATTTACCGATCACAAGAGCCTAAAGTACGTGTTCACACAGAAAGAGCTCAACATGAGGCAGCGTAGATAGCTGGAGCTGATGGCTGACTATAATTTTGAACTAAGATACCATCCGGGGAAAGTTAATGTAGTGCCGGATGCTCTAAGTAGATTGCCAGCGATACGGATGCTGACTACACAGAAGGAGATTATCGCTGATTTTCAGAGATACGAATTGGAGATTGTACTACCGCATTCTTCGGGACAGTTGATGCAATTGGAAGTACAGTCATCCTTGATCGATAACATTAAAGCAGCGCAGTCGCACGATCCAAGATTGTAGAAGTTTCTAGAACAGGTAGAAGCGGGACTTCGAACGGACTTGTTAATTCATGAAGATGGTTCGTTACGATATGGTAGCCGTTTATGTGTGCCTAAAAGAGATGTTCATGAAGAAGTCATGAAGGAGTCTCATAGTTCCGCGTATTCCATACACCTGGGAGGCACAAAGATGTACCGAGATCTACGACAACATTTCTGGTGGGAAGGCATGAAAAGAGAGATTGCTCGCTACGTATCGAAGTGCTTTGTGTGACAGCAAATCAAGGCTGAACATCAAAAGGTAACTGGTTTATTGCAACCACTTCCGATTCCTCAGTGGAAATAGGAACATATAACTTTGGATTTCGTGACAGCTTTACCGTAGAGTCCAAAGGGCAATAATGCAGTTTGGGTGATTGTTGATCGATTGACCAAGGTAGCTCATTTTATACCGTTTCGAGTTGGTCAGTCGACGGAAGTTTTAGCAAAGCGGTACATGCAGGAGATTGTGAGATTGCATGGAGTACCTGTGAGCATCATTTCCGATCGTGATACCCAATTTTTATCGCACTTTTGGAGGAGTCTACAGGAAAGTTTGGGGACTCGATTGAAACTCAGCACCGCTTATCATCCGCAGACTGATGGCCAGTCTGAAAGAATGATCCAAACTCTTGAAGATATGTTGAGAGCATGCATGATAGACTTCAAGGGTTCATGGGAGGATCATTTACACTTGGTAGGGTTTTCTTATTATAACAGTTTTCAGGCGACTATACAGATGGCTCCATTCGAAGCATTATATGGTCGTGAGTGTCGCTCGCCCGTCTGTTGGGATGTTGTTGGAGAAAGAAGATTATTGGGACCGGATCTTATTGTGCAAACAGTGGAGAAAGTCAACGTGATCCGAAACCATATGAAGGCGGCATAAGATCGATATAAAAGTTGGGCCGATACAGGACGAGGACCTCTGGAGTTCGCAGTTGGTGATCTTGTATTCCTGAAGATATCACCGACCAGAGGAGTGATCTGAATTGGTAGTCGAGGCAAGCTTAGTCCTCGATTCGTGAGGCCTTTCGGTATTATCAAGCGCGTTGGAGAAGTAGCTTATTGATTGGCTTTACCATTATCCTTGGCGAGTGTTCACGACGTGTTTCATGTATCTCAACTTTGCAACTCTGTTCGAGATGAGACGCATGTCCTAGATCATTCGGAGCTGACAATAAGGGAGGACTTAACATATAAAGAAAGACCGATGGCGATTGTGGATCGATGAGACAAGGTCCTCAAGAATAAGGTTATCCCTCTAGTACTTGTTTCATGAGGGAATTGTTCACATGGAGAATCTACTTGGGAACGTGAAGACGAGATCCGACAGAAGTTTCCATACCTTTTTTCTTAGATTTATGTTTTCTTGTCTTTTCTTGTTCCGGGAATTTCGAGGACGATTTTTATTTTGTAGTTGGGTATAATGTAACACCTTAGTGCATTTATACGATATTTATTTAGGTTATTTCCCAATCTTGCGACAGCCGTCTTGTTTATTATTGTTTTGGGTGCGGATTATGCATTTGGTATCTGTGGTTAATATCCGACCCGACCCGCATACTTGAAACCCCTCTTGGTACAAGTTTATGTCATATTCACTAGTACAGAGGATCCGTGCACAGCTGGGTTCTATGTACATGTATATAATCTAGTTGGTATTTGCATATCTTTAAATAATACAAATTATAGCCAGATAATACATTTTAATATCTAGCATGGCTTGTAATCATACCCTATATCATATGTTTGCATCCATGTATCGTGTTCCTGTCCAAATTGTTAAAAAAACTCGTTTGGATCGCTACATATGTAGGGTTCCTAGGCACCCTAATGAGGTCTCACAAGGCATCAACCATGCCAATTTCAAATTTTAACGTGCCGAGAAACCCTAAACTACGGATCGTCGGCTAGATATTTAGGCGAAAAAGCAAACTAGTTAACACTTAACTAAGAGATACGGAAATACAACCTTTGTAGATCCGGCTCTCCACCTCCATAGCTCCGCAATGAAGTCTCCTCGCTGTCCATGACAAGTCCCGGGCTCTAGCGTCGGCTTCATCGGAGAATGGACGGGCTAGGTCATCGATGTCCATGCCGAAGATGATCTACGTCGAGGCATCGCTAAATCAAGCTCCGACTTCATCAAGTCAAGAAACTTGTGAAGAAAACACACTCTACTACTTGGCAAGAGGTAGAGGATGAAGAAATAGGAAGTGGGTTCAATTTAGAATTGGATTTCTCACTCATCTCCATCAATCACCATTGATGGAGCTTGCTTTCTTCACTTGAAGAAAGGAAGAAGAAGAATTATGTATTGATAAGTTAATTAAAAAAGAATAGAAAAACCATCCTTATCATAATTCTAACTATGGTTATGTGTAGAGAATTAACCAAGGTTTAAAGGAATGGTTAGGGTTAAGGATGAGATAAGAATGGTGGACAAAGTCAAAACTTCATGAAGCTTCAACTAAACAACAAATAAAGCCACCATTCTTTTCCCCTTTCCATTTATTTTCCAAAATGAAATGGATAAATAAATAATTGAATAAAACAAAACCCTAACCATAATCATGTAACCATGGTTTGATCTTTACACAAAAACCCTAGCATAACATGTATCATCAAACATGATACAATCAAGTGCACAAAAGTATATCACATATACAATGTGCACAAACCAAGTGAGAAAATCCGTTTAAAGTGAACCGATACTAGTTAATGCAAAGTAATATATCAAATATATAATTATACATTAAATCATTAAATCAACACTTGATTCAATGATCCGGTCATGTCGCACATAACCGACTGGTATCGATAGTAACAACTTATCGAATCAACACTTGATCCGATAACCCGGCTATATCGCATATAACCGATCAATGTCACATCGCGAGAATCGAATACAGTATCACATACTGGTATTATTCTCGGTCCCGCACATATCTCATATGCGCTCCTATTTCGTTTCGCTTGAACCAGGAAACCTCTGTGTAGGACTCTAAAGACTCGTCAATATGCCGGCAGCAGGTGATGATCATATCAAGCACCCACAAGCCGCAAGCGGTCTGCTAAACGTAACGGCCACCCGGGTATTGAGCGATCTGAAGATCGACGAGCAAGCCCGCTCACACTCCAGTGAATCCAACCAGTAACACTACCGTACAGTCCGGTCTGATCGTCTGATATGTCGCATATCTTGCCTAGGGGTGGTATACGTCAGACCCCAATAGCTCGATAAGTCGGGTCGATATGAGGTCTATAACACTTCGAGAAACTACTGGTAACACTTACCAGTAAATCTCAGCAACCCTGGCCAGGGATTTCCTGTTATAGCCAATCGAACACAGCGCAACATCAACCCCCTATACCGGGAGAGACGAATCCCCTCCTATCGCTCATTGCCTCCATGTGATTCGGGACTGTACCCAAAAATCACCGTTTTGCACGCCCTCTTGGACGTGGTAAGATAGAAATCAAAGCACAGTGGGAACCACACAAGACTCTATGACGATCTCGGGTCAACAGACTACTCTGTACCAGTGTCACCAGAGAACTGCCATCTGACGTGAGGTATAATACCATCTGGGAGTTCTCGGCGAGTCCGTCCAGTGTACCCAGTCTTTACTGAGCACCCGTATATCATCTCCGATGTCAAACACCAATGGATATGGGATCATCCATCGCCCATCTGTATGGGTCGAGAAGGTACACGCTAGTCTACTCTGGTATATCGATGCCCCATCTCGATACACCCACGACTAGGGACTTTGAAGGATGTACTTATGGACTACCATGTCCCCACTAGTATGATCCGCATCATAGTCCAGGTAGTCAAGTACAGATCCTAAGGGCTTTACCAACATGTAACAGGGAGACAATCAGTGTACACGTTAAGGTAAAGGTCAACCAGATAGCATACTATCATGTCGAGCAAGAAAGTCCTCCCTATATATGTCCCAGCATCCACTACAATATACATCCAATGTACAGTAATGGCCTCTAGGGCATACATATAACTAACAATCTCCCACTTGCACTAGGGCCATCTGTAGCAGTGGTTGTAGTATCTCATACTCAACCATCCCATAAAAGTCTCTCTCTGGGAACAGGCCTTTGTGAGTGGATCCGCTGTATTGTCCTCTGAGTCTACTCTCCAAACCTCGATCACCCTGGAGATCAACCATCTCCATGATCAAGTGATACTGCCCATATAATATGTCTGGATCACTGATGGGACCTGCGTTCCTTGGCATAAGCCACAACTCCATTGTCACACAATGGGAGGAACATAGTTCATCTCATGAACCAATATACACCCAAACAGCCTCTTTGGTAGTATCTTAAGTAGCGATGTATCCAGCCTTTATCGTCTAGTATGTCACGGTATCTAGCTTGGAACTCTTCCAACATACCGTCCCTCTACTGAGGGTAAAGACAATGCCTGCGACTGACATTCAGTCGTCTTTATCACCCTGGAACCCTTCCAGTGATTCTCCTCAGGATCAACTGATACCATCTCACTACAACTAGTGAGAGTCCTAACATCCAATTAGATCTATCTCATAGATCCAAAACTCAGGATTTAGGAGGTATCATTTTGATCCTATATGGAGAATCATTGTGATAAGCGGAGATTGACTGAGCGTAGCATAGGAAACTACTTCCCTATCAAGAGTATGTCATCCACGTACTCTACGAGGATCGTCACCATACTCCCTACTACCTTTTTGTTTATACAAGGTTCATCTACCATTTTGATGATGTCAAACTCTTTGACTACTTCATCAAAACAGACGTTCCAACTCCGCGATGCCTGCTTTATCCTATAAAGCATCTTGCACACGTTTCCGCTGCTCCCACTGTCTACGAAGCCCTCTGGCTGTGTACTTATAGACGCACTCTTCTAAAATATCATTTAGAAAAGCAGTCATGACACCCAACCACCAGATATCGTAGTCATGGTATGTAGCCGTGACAAGTAGGATCTGGATGGACTTAAGCATAGTTGCTTGAAAAAGTTTCATCATTATCCACGCTTGGTTGATGACGAAAACCTTTAACAAGTCTAGCTTTGAAAGTCTCAACCTTTCCATATACACCAAGTAATCTTCTCAAGATATACTTGCTCCTGATGGGGATTTAACCCTTCAGATATAGCAACCAAAGTCCATACTTTGTTGGTGTACATGGATTCCATCTCAGATCACTAAGCATCCAGCCATTCTTACAGAGTCTTACTCCTGATGGCCAGCTCGAAACTAGTTGGGTCATCATCTCATGATGCAATCCTCACTCCCACTGTCATAGAGAAACCGAAGTATCTCTCAGGTGGGTGAGGAACCCTACTAGATCGGCGGAGAGGTTGAGGTTCGTTGGTAACTATTGAATCCTTTGGCTCTTTCAAATCATCTGCTGCAGTTTGTATAGCTGGAACATTTCCAGTTTTACATAACAGACCTTGCCTCGAGCTTGTCCGGAGTTTGCTTTTAGACATAGGCCGGACAACCCCAAATCTTAACTAGCTTAAGACATGGGCTCTTCCCATACCATATCTCATATGGAACGGTAGGCAACTGATTTGATTTGAACCCTATTCAATAGGTATGTAGCTTCTCAAGTGCATACTCCCAAAAGGAAATAGGCAACTCAGTAGTACTCATCATAGAGCACACCATATCAAATAGGGTGTATCTGCTCCGCCCCGATATACCATCGTGCTATGGTGTATACGGAGGAGTAATGCTGAGAGAGAATCTCATTCTCCTTTAGAATAGTCCAGGATTTCCGTGCTCTAGTATTCTCCTCCTCGATCACATCAAAGGACATAATACTTATACCCGTATTTTGGTTCTCTACTTCTAACTTATATTCTGTGAATATCTCAAAAGGTTCGGACTTGTGTTTCAACAGGAACATAGGTCTGAAACTCGAAAGATCATCAGAGAATGTAATGAAGTACAAAGAACCGGTCTTGGCATGTGTAGACTGGGGACCTACATACATCAACATGTATCATCCCAAGAGTTCACTAACTCTTTCTCTGTTTCCAGTAAACGGAGCTATGGTCATCTTATCTTTGTGACATGACTGGCGAGTTTCACAAGATGTAAATTCAAACTGATTTAAATATGCATCTTTATGAAACTCTAGCTAGTCGGGTCGCATTGATATGATCTAGTCTACAATACCTCAAGAAGAATCCGTTCATTTCTGAACTCTTCCTCTTGTGTGTGTTCTATATACTAAGAACTGTAGTTTGATTTAGAACATTAACGCTTTTAGATAACGTGCCTGAACCGATCAACTTTTGATATAGGAAATGTTCAAAACATTATCCAACAATACAAAATTATATCATTTCTTTACTAATAAAGAGAGTGATATGATTTTGTATATCAGGTTCGGTATCTAATAACATTCGTTCAGAATCAATGTATAGGTAATACAGGGTGACAGTGACCAACAGACTTGGCTGCAACTCTTGCCCCGTTTTCTGTCTCATGAAACTTATCACCCGTTCTCAGTTCTCTACCTATCTGTAGCCCTATGTAACTGATTACATATCTGGGATCCTGATCTGGTATCACATACCCAGGACGTAGAGGATACAGAGAAATAGTTCTTTGTAGTGAACACACCCGAAGATGATGCATCAGCATGCACTCTCTTCGTTTGGGCGGCACGGGAATTCTGGTAATCCCCAATTTCCTGCTCTGTCAATTATAAGTTGGAGCAGGACCAACGTTCCCCAGCTCAGTATAACAAGCGGGTTCGGTCAATTTTCCGTATTATTATCTTGATTAAGGCGTGATATGGTCGCTACCTGGAGAGAGAGAGAAGAAAACACTCAGCGTGCGCTCTTACAAGAATAGATTGGTTATTATTTTATCTAATCAGGATGGCTCCCACTGCTTTTTATCAAATCTTCCTTCAAACCCTAAAAGGAAAGACTAGCCGGGATTAATTACACACTACAAGTTCGCCAATCTTTCAGCCAGGCCAGTGTCGGTACTTTAAGGGAGGTCCCCCGTGCTTTCGCACGAACCTAATTAATGTAAACCTCGTTTTCCCAGAGGCGTAACCCCGTTAACACCTTTCTAGACACCTACTTGATCGGCTAATTGTAATGTATAAAACTCTCCCAGGAGTAACTCTTACTCGCAGCGGGTATCGGGATCCAACTATCTCATAGAAGGTATGAAATCTCATTGCAAATTTCAACACTTGAAATTCCCGATAATATTTTGCCCCTAGCACCCTATGACCTTGACGGAGGTCAACAAACCATAGGCTACTAGTCAAGTTCAACCCGTCATTTCTTGATCGAATTAAACCCACCCGCACGACCCTTGACGGAGGTCAACAAGGCCGCACGACTACCCTAACTCAATCTGCATCATATGCATAAACAGATAAATACTAGTTAGCTACCGCACACTACGCCTTGACGGAGGTCAACAAACGTAGCACGAATACTAAATAGGACTTATCTGAAATGACGGAGGGCTACGACAGGTTTTTCTGAAAACCTTTTGCGTAATGAACTTGATATCGTTGTAGAATCAAATGATTTTAAAATGGAGTGCTTTTGAGGCTTTTCTAGTTTTGCTAAAGGAGTCACTCCCGGTGAAGGGATCGTCGGTCCTTTCCTCGTCGAATGAGGTGCGGGATATATCGCATATATCACTGTGCAAAGCAAAAACTCTTAAAAGCAATCAAAAGACAAACCGAGTGTGTAGCATCTGCCAGTTATTGCTAAAGGAGTCACTCCCGGTGAAGGGATCTCGGTCCTTTCCTCATCGAATAAGGTGCAGGATATATCACATATACCGCTGTGCAAAGCAAGAACTGCAGCTACCTGTTTTATTTTGAAATTCGATTCTACAACATCTTAGGTTTCTTTTATTTCATTAATCTCATTAATGAAGTCCCATCATTTAAGTACCTAAACATCACAGATAAATACGACGTACACTTATGCCATCCGCATTCGCCTTAATGTCCCCTCGTGCACCGTTAGGTTAGGTAACTAACGGCAGAGCAGGGCAGGGCTAGCGCGGGTGTAAAACATAAGTAACGTCTATATAATATATCATATATACTATATACTGTATCTATCACAGAACATCACATGATCACATCACAGATATCGCAGCAGAAGAATCATATGAAATATTGGATATACTAGGACGTCCGTGTTTTCAATACGAGCCAGTATAAAACACGGATTCCACGGTCGTGATGAATAGCCAAACCCATACCCCTAGACCCCTACGAGAGCGGCAAGTAACCCTGCCAATTCTAGAGTTAGGAGACCCGGACTCGACTCCTCGAGTTGGTCTCCCACTGGACTCCAGAACCCGGTTACTTGTGCCCTCCTCCTTGGGTCTATCCTAGTGCAGAAAAGTAAATAATATACATCAACGGTGACAACTTCCGCAACCTGGAAGTGCCCCAATAAAAGAATATTACATACAAGTTTTTACATGAATGAAAATGAAAAACACTCATCTCACATAAAACCCCCCCGGCTATTCAAACACGACGATCCAATATAACATATCCAGCAACACATAACATCACATGTCATCAACGTAAGTAAATATGTCCATCCCAATTGTCGTTGACATATAGCAACGAAACCGGCGATATCATATATTATACTTACGGTCACAGAAAAGAAAGTGTAAAACTACAACAGTTGGAATCCGCAACCACCTCAGACATCGCATGCCTGACCAAATGAATTCCTTAGATATCGCATGCCTAACAATTATAAACCCCGCATTTTAGTCTCAAAATCGAAAACACTTTTCAATATCAAGTCGGGCAATTCAACAAGATTCCCGACATCCTGATCGAATGCTCGTCGCAAACTTTAGTAGGCGGCTTCACCCCCGATACCGTCGACGAAGTGCACCAAGGCGGAACACCGCTGCCGCGAGCACCCGAACGGATGCTTTCGGCTACGGGGTTCTCCTACAGTCACTTGGTCGGGGCTATGGAGTGAGGCTGTCTATTAAGTTTACCCGGCGAGTATCCGCGTACGCTACGTGATTGCGACGGACTTTTGATCGCATCAAAATTCCGTGGCAACCGATCAAGTGAGACTAAAGTGCTATGTTTATAACATTCATTCAGTTATCTCATAACTACTTGTGAATTCCAATTATTGTATCCCATTCCAGATAAACAGAAAATGTTAAACTTTCCGATCGAACATCCGAACACCCAAGTTTTCCCGATATAGATCAACACATGAAATAAGTCTAACAACATTCAGTTCGTGCCTCAGTACCAACGGTCCAGCCGTAGAAGGGTCAAGCCAACACCTCACATGTGGCACGCCGTACTGCCCCAAACCCTAAGGTTCAAAGGGCAGTTCAAGACGGTCACATAATCGAGTTAAGGTTTGTTGTCTTCTAGAGGGTCCATCGAGTTACTTGCACTACTTAGAACGTCGTTAAACTACGGAAAAATCCAACACTTGGAAATTTCCCGACAGGGGAAAAATTGGGTATTTATATCCGGTTGAACTTTTTAACATATTCTAAAAATTATCCGGAAAGCCACACAGACAAAATTTGATACTCCGATCGAAACACTGAATCCCCAAAACAATCCCAGAAAATTCAACTCTTGAATTAATTTTAAAAATTCCCAGAAAATCCAGCATAATTTAATAAGAGTTACTGTGCAAACAGTGAAGGGTGACGTCATCAATTTGCCGCGGAACCGCCGCAGAAGACAGTCTTATGCCGCGGTTCTGCCGCGGTTTGTACTGTTCACGAGAAAAATTTTGCGCCGTAATTCTTATATTTCCCTGCTGAATTTTTTAGCAATTTTTAATTTGGAAAAATCCCAGTTTTTGAAAAAAGGACAGAGAGCTATTTTGGGTTTGGGTTTTCGGGTCGTTCGGACTTCAAATTCCGTCTAGACTTCGCCTAAGGCTCTAGCTAGGCTCTGATACCACTGTAGGGTTCCTAGACACCCTAATGAGGTCTCACAAGGCATCAACCATGCCAATTTCAAATTTTAACGTGCCGAGAAACCCTAAACTACGGATCGTCGGCTAGATATTTAGGCGAAAAAGCAAACTAGTTAACACTTAACTAAGAGATACGGAAATACAACATTTGTAGATCCGGCTCTCCACCTCCATAGCTCCGCAATGAAGTCTCCTCGCTGTCCATGACAAGTCCCGGGCTCTAGCGTCGGCTTCATCGGAGAATGGACGGGCTAGGTCATCGATGTCCATGCCGAAGATGATCTACGTCGAGGCATCGCTAAATCAAGCTCCGACTTCATCAAGTCAAGAAACTTGTGAAGAAAACACACTCTACTACTTGGCAAGAGGTAGAGGATGAAGAAATAGGAAGTGGGTTCAATTTAGAATTGGATTTCTCACTCATCTCCATCAATCACCATTGATGGAGCTTGCTTTCTTCACTTGAAGAAAGGAAGAAGAAGAATTATGTATTGATAAGTTAATTAAAAAAGAATAGAAAAACCATCCTTATCATAATTCTAACTATGGTTATGTGTAGAGAATTAACCAAGGTTTAAAGGAATGGTTAGGGTTAAGGATGAGATAAGAATGGTGGACAAAGTCAAAACTTCATGAAGCTTCAACTAAACAACAAATAAAGCCACCATTCTTTTCTCCTTTCCATTTATTTTCCAAAATGAAATGGATAAATAAATAATTGAATAAAACAAAACCCTAACCATAATCATGTAACCATGGTTTGATCTTTACACAAAAACCCTAGCATAACATGTATCATCAAACATGATACAATCAAGTGCACAAAAGTATATCACATATACAATGTGCACAAACCAAGTGAGAAAATCCGTTTAAAGTGAACCGATACTAGTTAATGCAAAGTAATATATCAAATATATAATTATACATTAAATCATTAAATCAACACTTGATTCAATGATCCGGTCATGTCGCACATAACCGACTGGTATCGATAGTAACAACTTATCGAATCAACACTTGATCCGATAACCCGGTTATATCGCATATAACCGATCAATGTCACATCGCGAGAATCGAATACAGTATCACATACTGGTATTATTCTCGGTCCCGCACATATCTCATATGCGCTCCTATTTCGTTTCGCTTGAACCAGGAAACCTCTGTATAGGTCTCTAAAGACTCGTCAATACGCCGGCAGCAGGTGATGATCATATCAAGCACCCACAAGCCGCAAGCGGTCTGCTAAACGTAACGGCCACCCGGGTATTGAGCGATCTGAAGATCGACGAGCAAGCCCGCTCACACTCCAGTGAATCCAACCAGTAACACTACCGTACAGTCCGGTCTGATCGTCTGATATGTCGCATATCTTGCCTAGGGGTGGTATACGTCAGACCCCAATAGCTCGATAAGTCGGGTCGATATGAGGTCTATAACACTTCGAGAAACTACTGGTAACACTTACCAGTAAATCTCAGCAACCCTGGCCAGGGATTTCCTGTTATAGCCAATCGAACACAGCGCAACATCAACCCCCTATACCGGGAGAGACGAATCCCCTCCTATCGCTCATTGCCTCCATGTGATTCGGGACTGTACCCAAAAACCACCGTTTTGCACGCCCTCTTGGACGTGGTAAGATGGAAATCAAAGCACAGTGGGAACCACACAAGACTCTATGACGATCTCGGGTCAACAGACTACTCTGTACCAGTGTCACCAGAGAACTGCCATCTGACATGAGGTATAATACCATCTGGGAGTTCTCGGCGAGTCCGTCCAGTGTACCCAGTCTTTACTGAGCACCCGTATATCATCTCCGATGTCAAACACCAATGGATATGGGATCATCCATCGCCCATCTGTATGGGTCGAGAAGGTACACGCTAGTCTACTCTGGTATATCGATGCCCCATCTCGATACACCCACGACTAGGGACTTTGAAGGATGTACTTATGGACTACCATGTCCCCACTAGTATGATCCGCATCATAGTCCAGGTAGTCAAGTACAGATCCTAAGGGCTTTACCAACATGTAACAGGGAGACAATCAGTGTACACGTTAAGGTAAAGGTCAACCAGATAGCATACTATCATGTCGAGCAAGAAAGTCCTCCTTATATATGTCCCAGCATCCACTACAATATACATCCAATGTACAGTAATGGCCTCTAGGGCATACATATAACTAACAACGTATATTTACGTTTGTCCGTTCTTAGGGGTATGCATTTTTATTAACCGGACATCGCATTATAGTTTTGACTGATACGTATATTATCCATATTTTAAAACTAGAATTTTAGAAGAGAACCGGGTAAATCTCGGAGCATTTTGATATTAGCTGTTTAAACCTAAACTAAATATATTATAATATTTATTTAAACCTATACTAACAATAGTTTAGATAATATAATAAATAATATATTAATTATTATATTCTTCCCTCTCAAACCCCCCTCTCTCTCTTCTCACACTCTCTCTCTCCTATATATATATATGATTATATTTTATATTAACCTATATATATTCCCCACCAACTCTCTCTCCTCTCTTTTCTTCTTAACTTCCCCGTGACGAGAACCAGAAACAAAACCCTAGCCCCACGCCAAAGCCTAACCCCTCTCATCCCCATCTCGCAGCCGACCTCCCTACCACTTCGACTCCTCGTCAAACCCTCGACCACCTCCTCTCCTCCACTCCTTTTCTCTCCTCCTCTACTCCCGACCACACCCACTGCAACCTCCCAAGCCATTGCACAACCCTGACGAACCCAAACTAGAACCTTTGCCTTCACCGCCGACCTTCCCGTATCCTCATCCTCACCTTCTCTACCTCCTCTCCCTCTTCATCCCCTACACTCGACACCCCTGCGACAACCCTCGACGCCACCTGCAACCCATGACCCCAACCCAGCAACCTCACCTCGTCGGAGACCCACAACTTCGTCGTCGTCACTCTCTCCTTCTCCTCACCTTTCTCCAACCCCCGACACCATACACCACCACCACCACCATTCACGGCGACCCCAACAGAACTTAGAGAACCCATTGCCCATCGCCGTTAAACTTCGTCGTCGATAGCTACCCATCGTCGCTGTCGTCACCTCTTCGTGTCCTTTGTCCCCAGCCCAGAGCCAAAACCACAACCGCATTCCTCTTCTTCCTCTTCTTCATTCTTTCTTTTTCTTGATTTCTTGATTATTCCGGCCGTCGCCGGAGTCGTGCACGTCACTGACGATCTGGGTGATCCAGTCATCGTCGTCGTCCAGCATGGTCATGTCATTGATTGGCCAGGTCCAGTCCGGTATGCACGTGTGTTGCATCGCGACGTTTATTCGACGTCGAACGTGACGTACGTACCCCGTCGTGAGATCCGTCCAGGCAAGTTTATCTTGCAACATGCTATGTTATATTATTCGATATCTATATGAATAAAAATAATACATGTGGTATATTATGCTGCAAAAAGTATAGATTTACCGTTTTGTGATATCCGTTCGTATCAGTACTGGCAATTGCATATCTAATTGCATGCTGGACCATCGTGATATCATTTTACTATTACATTATTACAACATGTTATCTAGTCTGCATGATACATAGTCATGGACGTATAAAAGGTTATTACAGATAGACACATATGCATCCTGACATCAACTCTATTTACCGTGATTCCGATATCGATTACAGTTTCACATTGGGTATCCATTTGATACATATGCATTATATGACATGTTCACGACACACTACTTGACTCGTTACTTGTCTTGTTGCTAATGAAAACAATCCTGACTTGTTGTCCTGATGGACGTAACTTGTTGTGTGCATAGACAAAACCTGTACCTGCTTGATCCTGTGTTGGCATTAGATTCATATCATAAATATCTGACTTGAACACACAACCTGGGGAGTAAGGGGAAATCAATAATGAAACATGACTTGTAACTCAACAGTTTGATACTTATACTGATCGGTCTTTACAGGCTAGGCCAGCCCCGGGATGCTTCTGCTGACATCATTCATCTGTACATGTTACCTGTTTACTGCCTAGAGGCACGTCTCGGATTCAGCCCGAGAATCTTGACCGTGGTCCCAGGCACGCATGAGATACTATTGAGTTACATCGACGATTCTATTAAATTGATTTCAAAGACTTGTAGAATAGATAACCTGGAAGCATAGACCTTAGGTTACACATCACATACATACACCTCACTGTTCCATATTGTGTTATTCATTTATATTCATGTTTACCTATATCGTTACATCCTAGTTAGTATTTTTATTTTGATGTTATGACGCACTGATGTCTGGGTTTTGCATGGTTCAGTTCTTCTACCTTTATCACAGGCTGAACATGAGTACTTCAGCCGTCAACCCGAGCATTGAGGAATTAAAGATGTGTTGTTTAGAGATGTTTAGTTTAGTTTATTTTCCGCAGTTTTATTTCTTGACGTGAGCCCACATTGAGACATGTTTTCGGATGTTGTTTATTGGAGCTTGTATCGTTTCCGCTTATACATTTTCTTGACTTTTTTTATCGTGGCAAATGGACATGTACTAGATAGATTTTTTATATTTTACTATTCTTGATATCCTATAGACATCCGTAATGTGACTGTGGATGGATGATTCCTATCCACAGGTAGCATGGTTGGCTCTGTCACGTGCCGTAGTTTGCACACTCTGGGAAGAGGGGCGTGACATCTTTTCTTCTCTTTTCCGATTACTTCGTCGGAGTTGTTCAACGCCGATGAGAACGATCCAGACGAACCAGCCACCGTCATTGTCTAACCCAGTTACCATGTCACGCAGTTTCTCAGTTCAGGTCAAGTCCTACGTACGTGGGTTTTGCCTCGTGTCGTTATTCGGCGTTCGGAACGTGATAACCGGATACTCGTCGTGAGATTTCGATCAGGCAAGTTTTAAACTTGCAACATGATACTTTGTTTATATTTATATGATTAATGATAGTATATGTGTTTTAATATTCAGCAAATATTATCGATTTACAGTTTTATATTATCAGTCTGTATCCGTACCAATAATGGGTTATCTAGTTGCATGCCGGATCATCACAATATTATCATACTGCTATATCAGTTCAGCAATCTTTATATAGATTGCCATATACCCGGTAACAGACGTAAAATGGTTATTACAGGTTGATACATATACATCCTGGCATTAGTTATGTTTACCGTGTTTAGATATTGGTTACGGTTTTACATTTGGTGTCTATTTTGGTTAAAATATATTGCCTGACTTGTACACGAGACATTACTAGACTTTTTATTTGGATTATTACTAATGCCGACAATCCTGACTGGTTGTCCTGACGGACGTGACTTGTTGTCTAGATAGACAAGACCTGTACCTTCTTGATCCTGTGTTGGTATTAGACTTATATCATCAATACCTGACTTGAACACAAAACCTGGGAGAAAAGGTGAAATCAATAATGAAACCTGACTTGTAACTCAACAGTTTGATACTTTCCAGAGACTGATCAGTCGACACAATCTTCGGCCGGCTCTGGAATGATACTGCTGACATCATTTGTCTGTACATGATACCTGTTTATACTGCTTAGCGGAACATCTCGGATTCAGCCCCGAGAGTCATGACCGTGGTCCCGGACACGCACGGGATACTATTGAGTTACATCGACGATTCTATTTAATTGATTTCAAGGACTTGCAGAATAGATAACCTAGAAACACAGACTTTAGGATACACATCACACACATATAGCTCACTATTTTACACTTGTCTTTATTACTTATACGCATGTTTAATCATAGCATCCTATCCTGGTCATTACTATTATCTTGATATTATGACGCACTGATGTCTGGGTTTTGCATGGCCCAGTTCCTTTGACTTTGTCGCAGGTAGATCCGGAGTATTTTAGAAAGCAAGCCGAGCAATGAGGAGATAGATGTTTAGTTTTCGCGATCTTAGTTTATTTATTTCCGTAGTTTTATTTTTATCGATGTGATCCCATAAGCGACGTGATTCAGATATTGTTCTTTATTGGATCTTTATTCGTTTCCGCTATATGCATTTCTTGACTTTTATTTACTGTGGCAGATGGACATGTGGTAGTTAGATTTTATTTATTGTTCTTGATATCTGATTGACAGCCGTAATGTGACTATGGAGGGATTATTTTTAGCCATAGGTAGCATGGTTGGCTCTGTCACGTGCCGTATTTACGTATTTTGGGAAGTGGGGCGTGACAACAGTGTAGAGGTTTTATCAGTGAGCTACAAGTTGTTTCTTGCTTTCATTGAACAAAAATATTTTATAACTCCTAATCACGCAGAAATACCATTTCTATATATTTGAATAAATTAAATTTGTACAGGATTTCAGAGTCGTTACACGATCCTTGGATAAAGACCAAGTATCCCGTGAACTGACGGACCTCATCGATATGAGAAATACGGCCTACGTTCACTCCCGTAGGCAAACCAAGATACCAACATGGATCTCGTAAAACAAATGCTTGGCTCAAACCCCAAATATAAAATATATACAAATTAGGACTAATGCGTGCCCTACGGGCCCAACGCTTCAAGCGCGTCGTATATAATCCACGGGAACAAACAATATAAATCCTAACAATATTTCCCAAGTATGTGCTGCTTTCCGGTCTGGATTATACAACCAAACGTATACAATCCACGGGCGCAAAAAGTATGAAAGCATACAAAGTTGTTGGCCATATCAACAGTCAAACACATGGACACATGGAACAAAAGACCTGGAGTGCAGAAAGTTGTTATTGTTTGCGATAACGTAATTAATTGCAGGGGCTTACGCCTGCAGGAAAAAGCGTCCCCACAATCAATAAATCTCCCATTCGTGAGAGAGAATCTGAAGTCACTTACATCGGTCGCATCTGTCCAAACTTTCGATATATGGCACCATAAATCAACTCAGTGTTTTCGGAGAGGTGGATGGATCAAGCCAATGCATCTGCTCCCAGATTCAGGTTAGACGACTCCACGTCGTCTTAGTCCGGTTTCCGGAGTGAACAAGAATCATGAGAACAAGTTAAAGCATTAAATTTGGCAATCATCGCCTTATTCAAAATCTCAAAAGAATCACAAAAAATCATCGATTTCTCTCTTTTAATATCAAAATCATAAGAGTATTGTTCGAGGAATTCATTTCTAGATGCAACTAAATTAAAATTTTCACGGAGATCAAGATAAGCGATAAGTAATTGATGATGCGTAAGTTTATGATAATCAAGGAAAGAAATACTCACAACGCTATGATCCAAAGAAAGTTCGATTGAATCCTTAGAGTTGGATATTCCCTCTTGATTCGTATTTTGTTGAGAATCATCCAAAATCGCTAAGAAAGTCACTTCCTTTATTTCCTTGCAAGCTAAGTGCTCTCCATAGATTTTCTCCAACGAGCACCATATACCATGGGATTTCCTCGTCTATATATCGTTTCGTTCCATTCGATCTTTTAGGTCCCTACTCACCTCGATGGTTATGCTTGTAAGAAAAAAAATTGTTTAAAATATTAACATTTAAAGAAAATTGAAAATATTGTCTGTATAGCTTTGATGTTGAGAGAAAACAAATTTTTATCATGACTACTCCATTTAGATTTAGCAATAATAGAAATAGAATAGTCGTTTATAATAATTTTCGAAAATTCTCTACACCGAGATTCAAGAAAACGATTCATCTTTATTTTCCAAAATTCAAATTTATTTCCACCGAAAAGTGGAGGATCAAGAATAGATAAACTTTCGACGAGAGAGCAATTTTTGGAAGATGAATCCATGGATCACTCAAAGATTTTAAGCCTGCGAAAAATATGAGTACCAAGCTTTGATACCAATTGAAAGGTGTCCTAGAGAGGGGGAGGGGGGTGAATAGGACTAAGATACCGATATGCTCAAATTAAAAATTCTAACATATACTTGCAAATACAAATCACAATTGAATAGTTAAGCAAAGAATAAATCAATAGATATAAGTGGCTAAGCTAATCATAATTGTGCGCAATAAGCTATCAAGCAAGAACAATAGCAAGAATGTGCAATTAGAGCATATAGGGAACGAGCATGCAAATTCTATCTATGAATAAAAAGCAATTGCAAAAGAGAGATAGAAATTGCAAAAGCAAACACGCAAGATTTTAGAGAGGTTCGGGAGATCGTTTGGTCCTCTTTCTTTAGGCGCACGAGTCCGTTCCACTAAACTCATCTTTTTTGGAGACACGCATGTTGCACACTCTCAACCCACAACACGACTCCAATGAGACAACATATCGTGCATGATAAAGTTCCTAGCGCCCTATCCGCTACAACCGCGGCCTATACGGAATAAAAAAAGAAAAAATTCGAGAGGCGCTAGAAACTAAAACCCTAAAATCTTAACAAAATACTAAAACTAGTAAACTACAAAGAGTTTATACTACTCAGTTAGAAGGTTATACCTAAGGATTCGTGTCCTTCCGTCTTCAAAGCCTCTTCTTTAGCTCCTCGTGACTCCGGAATCGAGCTTGTTGGCCGGTCATCCTTGGTCCTAAATAATTCACCCGAGAGATATGGTTCAAGACTCTAGCTTCACACAAATAAGCAAGTGAAGCAACTAAAAACCCTAAATTGCTAATCTAAGGTGCTTAGAGAAGTAGTGATGTGTTCTCGTATTTTTGTATCTCTATCTTACTTTGATTCTCAACTCATGAGAGTATAAGTGAGATGAAGAAGAAGGAGGAGCTATGTGAGGAGAGAGAAAGGAAATGGTGAAATGAATTCCTTGGTGAGAGAAAAAAATAGCTAGCTTGCTTTTGATGAACCATTTTCAAAATGGAAAATAGCAACCATACTTCAATAGTGTATACAAATGCAATAAACAAATAACAAAGTCATTTCTCTCACCATACTTCCTTTACACCTCACCCTTCTACCTTATTTCTAATTTCCATAAATGGAAATTCATACAAATGAGATGTCCTCCTTCTAGAATGTGTTTTGTATAAATACAAAATACATTCCCCGTATATACATACCCGTATTCATATCAAAATACAAACACACAAAAAGATAGAATAATACAATGAACATAATACTAGAATATATATCGATAGTACGCTGTGTGGGATTCTAAAGACTAGATAGTAAACGAGGGAAACCCTCTGTGTGGGATTCTAAAGACTAGATAGTACGCTGGCAGTGAGTTACTGGATAAATCCATAACCACAAGCACGTCAGCGGCACTAGCTGTACGTAACGGCTACCCAGGTATCTGTCGAAAGGAAGGCCGACGAGCAAGCTCATCCGAACCCCTACTGAGCCTACCGTGACAATCTCCGTACAGTCCGATCTCTTCGTCTAAGAGTATCACATACCGGGTTTAAGGGTGGTATACGTCAGACCATAATAACCCGATAATTCATGCCGATGTGGCTCAAAACCGATCCGAGAAACTACCGATCTAACTATCAGTAAATCTCATTTGCCTTGGCCAAGGTCTTATGGTGTTGGTCAACCGAACACAGGGCGACATCGACTCCATATTCCGGGAGAGATGAATCACTAACAACGCTCATTGCCTCCATGTGGCGCGGGACTGTACCCAACGAAAACATGTTTGCATGACTCAGTAGAGTCGTGGTAGGGTAGTAATTTAAGTACAGTGGGAACTCACACGAGAAAAATGACGATCTCAGGTCTAAAGACTAACCTGTACTCATGTCACCTAAAAACTGCTATCTGACGATAGGTATAATACCATTTAGAAGTTCTCAGCGAGTCCGTCCAGTGTACTCACCCCCAGTGAGCACCTGTATACGATCTTAAGTGCCACACACCAATGGCTGTGAGACCAACCATCGCCTCTCGTCGAGATCTATAAATGTATACACCAGTTTACTCCGGAATATCGATGCCCGGTCTCTATATTCCCACGACTAGGGACTTTTAAGGATGTGCTTATAGACTACCTAGCCCCCCTACATGTATGATCGACATCATAACACTGGTAGTCAAGCAATAATCCTACGGGCTTTATCAACATGTTGAAGTGTTACATAATAACAAGTAAAATATATATACATGTTAAGATAAAGAAAAACCAAATAGCATACTATTATATCGAGCAAGATTGTCCTGTACATACATATGTCCAAGCATCCATTACACACACAATAATGGCCTCTAGGGCATACATATCCAACAATCACCCACTTTCACTAAGGCCAGTTATTGCCGTATCGAGTACCCAACGTCTGCACTAGGGCCAGTTGTTGGTGTATCGCATACCCAACATCTCAAATAGTCTCTCGAATTGTGCTTGAGGGAGGGTCTTTGTGAATAGATCCGCCGTATTCTCTTTTGTATATACTCTCCGCACCTCGATCTTCCGGCGATCTACGATCTCCCTGATCAGGTGATACCGCCTCAAGATGTGTCTGGATCTCTGATGAGACCGTGGTTCCTTCGCTAATGCCATAGCCCCATTGTTATCGTAATACAAAAGTGTTGGATCAACAATGGACGTAACCACCTCAAGTTCAGTAATGAACTTCTTCATCCAGACCACTTCTTTTGTGGCATCATTGGTAGCAATATATTTAGCCACCATCGTCGAGTCTGCGACGGTGTCCTGTTTGGAGCTCTTCCAACAGGCCGCCCCTCTGTTGATGGTAAACACATAACCCGAGATAGACTTGCTGTCATCCTTGTCACTTTGGAACCTTGAATCGGTAAAAGACTCCACCTAGAGTCTCCATTACCGTAAACTAAGAACATCTCCTTAGTCCTTCTCAGGTACTTGAAAATGTTCTTCACAGCTATCCAGTGCTTCTTTCCTGGGTTTAACTGATACCGGCTCTCCACGCTAAGCGCGTAAGCTATATCTGTTCTGGTACATAGCATCACATATATTATAGATCCTACCACCGAAGTGTGGGGTATAATGCTCATGTGAGCCATCTCCTCATCAGGCTTGGGAGACATCTCTTTGAAGAGGGTGATTCCGTGCAAAGCGGGTATATTACCACGCTTGGAATCTTCCATACTTAACCTCTTTAGTATGTCATCTATGTACCTGAACTGTGATAGTCCTAACAATCTCTTGGATCTATCTCTGTAAATCTTAATCCCTAGAATGTAGGAGGTATCACCCAGGTCTTTCATGGAGAACTTTTATGACAAAAACAACTTGATCGATTGCAGCATAGGAATATCATTTACTATCAGGAGAATGCCATCAACGTATAAGACGAGGAATACGATAGATCTTCTTATAATCTTCTTGTAGATACATAGCTCATCCTCGTTTTTGATGAATTCAAATTCCTTGACCATCTCATCAAAATAGATGTTCTAGCTCCTCGATATCTACTTTAATACATAAATGGATTTAAGCAATTTGCATACTGATTGTTAGTGGTTCTGCGTGTTCAAGTTTTAGTTTAAATACCGCAATCAAGACGGTTTCGCTTGTATCTAGCCGGTTGAGTACGGGTCGTCTGCAGGGAGATGAGAGTCTTTTTCAATGTGCTTTAACGAGTTAAGTCCGAGAGTTCAGATTTGTTTGTGATTATCTAAGTGTTAAGTTGATGTTTTAAAGAGAGCTTGTTAGGGTTAGGATTAGGTTAGTTTGAGTTAGGAGTCTCCACATTTTTCGTTTCCCCTCTTAATATCGGTGTTACGGTAATCGGCAACAACGGGGATTAGCACGACTAGGAAGGAACTTGCGAGTATAAGCTAGGCTTTCCAACGCATAAGTCCTTCTTTTTGGTGCTTGTCCGTCCGTTCTTGGCTCTTAGCCATAACCTCCGGTTAATTCAACCACAACCGGTCTCACTACGGGATCACCGCTATCATGTAGGATAGGGTGCCGTAAGAAGCGGATTGTGGTTCAATTAACGGGAGTCGATTTAAGCTGTTGGGCAAGGAAAGAGTGAGAGAGATTTCCTTCTCTCAAACTTCCCTTATCCTACCCTAACAAGTATGAACTACTCACACATCATGATACGGAAAAATAAAACAAAACAAAAGAGGAAGATAGAAAGAAGGAGATTAGAAGAATACGACTAGCTATTTGCGACCTCACCTTGGCGAGGATCGAGCGTAAGCATCATTGTCGTATTAAGGATAAAGAAAAAGAGAGAAGAAAGAAACAACAAGAAAATAACAACAACTACTTAACAAATTAAAATTACAACAATTAACAAGATAAAGAGACAAGCATGATAATAAATGGTTCTTCTTTATTCATCACTCTTCACTCACAAGCTCACTACAAGTTTCAATGGAGAAGAGGTGAGAAGAGGAAGAAGAAACACAACTAAACCTAGCAAAATGAAAATACAAGAATGGACCCTTTCCTTCACAAAGTTCTGGGCTATTTATAGGCCAAAAAATGAAAACCTAGGGCAACCACCAGAACATAACTGAAAAGACCAAAATACCCCCCAAAGATCTCTGTCTGCCGCCACCATAAGGCCGCGGATCCGCGGCCTAAGCATGCTTAGGCCGCGTTTCCGCGGCCATAGTAGGGTATTAGGCCTCCGTATTTTGTGGCTTTTCCTGGTCTTCTTTGTACTTCAGTATGGCATGTGTGTTTTCTGAAAATACCTCCATATTTCTTCCAGAATTTCTGTTGAGGGAAAGGTGGACTTTTGTGGATGTTTTTGTCATGATTGCCTCGAGCTCCGCGTAGATCTCTTGGATCTTGTGCTGCCATTGAGCCTTGTGCCTGAAAACGACATTGATTTGACATTTTGTCTTCCTAAACTGGTATCTGGCAACATACGGATGAAGAGCGGAGACCGTGTTTTATCTGTGGTTGGCAGGAACCCGGATTTTGTCGTGTTTTCCATGAATTTCATCATTTTAGAACCGAGAACCTGTATCCTGCAATTGACTAGCAAACACGGCTCAAGAGTATCTACCGATATGCAATGTGACAAAAATTGGGCGGTATGAAAATGCAAAAATCTGATATGAACAAATACCCCCAAACTTATCATTTGCTCGTCCCGAGCAAAGCCCATTTATTCACAAAAAATTTCCTAACCTCACTTTCGCGGGGAACGCGATTGCACTGAGCATGTGCAACAAGCCGTTAAACCTCTAGGTGTCCCTAGTAGGAGGAGTGTTGTCTCCTGAGGGTTTTCAGCGGATACTACCCACAAAATCCGGTCAAGTTGGTTTTGTAAAATAACTAAGATTCAAACCCTAAAGTTTTGTTTTAGAAAATAACAATTCTATAATCCTAAGTCTAGACCATCGAACCTTTATTTTTCACACCTCGCTTCTTATTTAACTACAGATTTTATATGTCTTTACGTGCAGTGCAGATAGTGTCGTTAAGTTCCAGAAGGATCGATTAAAATCATCATGTCGCATAATAAAGCCCAGATAACAATTTTAAAAGGATCACATAAGTTTTATAAAGAGTTAAGCATTTTTCATGTTTCGTTTTCCAGTAAGGTTTCAACTTCAGAATTTCTATCTTCCTTAACAGGAAATTAAGTCGTATTTTTCACTCCACCTTTTTCTTGTTTTCATTTCATACACACCTCTGTGAACGTGCAATAGTCTTTATCATAGAATAAAACTTTCATATCTCCGCTTAAAATTTTTATAAAAGCCTGTCTTTTATCAAGTTTATTCTCACACAAAGAACCGTTAGGAATTTTAACTCGGAGAGAACACTTGCTTGACTTTGTTTTAAACTGGACTTTCTAGGCTTCTTAGCGAGCTTTGGGCCAATGCACCCAAACCAGTTGGTTTTACGGCATTAGGTGTAGAAACACCCCAGCGGACTTAATTACTCAAGTTACCTAGGTCCAAAAACAAAAGACAGTTTGGCGTGAAAATCAGATGATTTAATACGAACGGAGATATAACCGGTAGTTCAATTAATTTTTGGATAAAAGACGTGTTTAGTGGGTTCGGTGTGTAATCATTCCAATCAAGTTTCAGATGGGTTATTTTTTCAGACTTAGCTCCAATTACGGCATCAATGACATTCCTTCATATTCGCTTTACTTCATAAACTATTCTTGACATTACTTATTTCAGAACAAACCTATTTGATCCTCAGAAAATCATTTATCTGTTTAAAAGTTTTTAAACATAAAAGACTTGTCATCTAATTCCCAAAACTCACGACACGTGTAGTGTGATGTAAAGACTTATATCAGCTATAGTTAACTTCAAAGGAAAGTTATCTTTCAGGTTTTCAAAATCTAAACATAAGATTTAGTCATTCCTATTTTTTCAAACAAAAACCGTCGAAATGTTGAATCAGAGTTCTTCCATAAGCTAACTTGACAGAAAAGTTTTTATATTTTTTTGAAATTTTTTAGATTTTTATGGATTTTTATGGATTTTAATTGGCAGATGCAAAATATACATATGAATGCGAAGGTAAGAAATGCGTACCGAGCGTACCCCCAAACTTAAACTGGACAGTGCCCTCACTGTCCGTGCATGAAGAGAGCAGTTGGAAGGTTCAAAATTGTCGGTTAGCGATACACAATTTTTATTTGTTTTTGTTTTAAAGAAAAGAAAAAGAATATACACAAATATATACAAAATGGTTTGTACATACCCCCAAACTTATTTGGAACAGTGTCCACTGTTCTTGGCTGGATAACCGAAGTTTGGAGGTAGGCAGAGGAAGATCATTCAGGGTAAACCGGCTCCTGTAAGAACAGGAGCTCCTCTGTTGGTTCGGCGCTAAGGTATGGTTTGTATCGGTGTCCGTTTACTTTGAAAAGTGAACCGTCCTTAGGATTTTCTAAATCCACAGCGCCTTGCGGATACACATTCCGCACAAAATACGGCCCTTTCCAGCGAGATCTGAGCTTTCCAGGATGGAAGTGAAGTCGGGTGTCGTAAAGCAATACCTGCTGACCAGGTATGAAGGTTTTTCGCAAAAGGTGTTTATCGTGAAACACCTTCGTTCGATTCTTAACGACAACCGCGTTATCGTAAGCTTCATCCCTAAGCTCGTTTAGTTCGTTCAACTGCAGCTTCCGATGGCTGCCCGCATCCTCGAGAGATAGATTCAGCTCCTTTATCGCCCAAAATGCGCGATGCTCTATTTCGACAGGTAGGTGGCAGGCTTTTCCGTACACAAGCCGATAGGGAGACATGCCAAGGTCGGTCTTATAAGCGGTTCTAAATGCCCAAAGGGCATCAGTGAGTTTCAGCGACCAATCCTTACGGTTCTTGGAAACCGTCTTCTCCAGTATCTGCTTGATTTGCCGATTTGAAACTTCGGCCTGCCCGCAGGTTTGGAGGTGGTAGGGTGTAGAAAGCTTATGATTAATGGAATATCTCCGCATCAAGGCCTCGAAAGTCCTATTGCAGAAATGACTTCCATTGTCGCTAATGATCGCTCGGGGGTGCCCAAACCGGGAGAAAATGTTTTTTTTAAAGAAATCTAACGACAACCTTGTTGTCGTTAGTCCGGCTGGGCACAGCCTCGACCCATTTAGAGACGTAATCAACAGCTAGAAGGATGTACAAGTTCCCGAAAGAGCTGGGAAACGGCCCCATGAAATCTATCCCCCAAACATCGAAAATCTCCACAACCAAGATCGGTTGGAGCGGCATCTCGTTCCTCCGGGATATCCGGCCCATGTGTTGGCACCAGGAGAAAGTCTTGCAATAGTCATGAGCGTCTTTGAAAAGTTGTGGCCAGTAAAAACCACATTGCAAGATCTTCTCAGCTGTCTTTCTGGGGCCAAAATGCCCGCCACACGCTTGATCGTGGCAAAATGACAGCACACTCTTGAATTCCTCATCAGGGACACACCGACGAATAATCTGGTCGGGACAGTACTTGAACAAGTAGGGTTCGTCCCAGTAAAAGTGTTTTACTTGGGATAAGAAGCGAAGTCTGTCCTGACTGGACCATTCGGTCGGTAGTAATCCCGTGGCCAAATAGTTCACAATATCTGCGAACCAGGGTTCGCACGATACTGTCAAGAGCTGTTCATCCGGGAAAACGTCGTTGATTGGAATTGGAAGCGAAGGCGAAGAAGGAAGTCGTGAGAGATGGTCGGCAACCACGTTTTCACATCCTCGTTTGTCCTTAATGACAAGGTCAAACTCTTGAAGCAAGAGGATCCAATGGATTAACCAAGATTTTGCATCTTTCTTCGCAAAAAGATGGCGCAGAGCAGAATGGTCCGTGTAGACAATGACTAGAGAGCCGATGAGGTAGGGCCTGAACTTTTCTAAAGCAAATACAACAGCTAAGAATTCCTTCTCAGTTGTTGTATAATTGAGTTGTGCGTCGTTCAGGGTTCGGCTCGCATAATAGATTACGTGCGGCATCTTGTTGATGTGTTGTCCAAGGACAGCACCAATGGCAAAGTCGGATGCATCGCACATAATCTCAAATGGGTGCGTCCAGTCAGGTGAGGAAAGAACGGGAGCAGAAGTGAGTGAACGTTTCAGTGACTCGAATGCAGTCACACATCTCGAGTTGAAGTCGAAAGGCGTATCCTTGGCCAGCAAAAGAGTCAAGGGCCTAGCAATCTTGCTAAAGTCCTTAATAAACCGTTTATAAAAACCGGCATGACCAAGGAAGGCTCGGATATCTCTGACGCATCGGGGAGGAGGCAGATTGGAAATGACCTCAATCTTTGCTTTGTCAACCTCTATGCCATTTTGCGAGATGATATGTCCTAAGACAATACCCTCGCGCACCATGAAGTGGCATTTCTCCCAGTTCAAAGTGAGATTCTTGTCCTTACATCGGGTAAGGACAGCGTCAAGATGCAGCAAACACTCGTTGAAGGAATCGCCGAAGATGGAGAAGTCATCCATGAAAATCTCCAGAAATTTTTCCACCATGTCTGAGAAAATTCCCATCATACACCGCTGGAAGGTAGCGGGCGCATTGCATAACCCAAAGGGCATGCGACGATATGCAAACGTGCCGAAAGGACAAGTGAAAGTGGTCTTGTCCTGGTCTTTTTCGGCGATGGGAATTTGATTATAGCCGGAGTAGCCATCAAGAAAGCAGTAGTACTCGTGTCCGGCCAATCGTTCAAGCATCTGGTCAATGAAAGGTAGCGGAAAGTGGTCTTTCCGCGTTGCGGCGTTGAGTTTTCTGTAATCAATGCAAACTCGCCACCCAGTTTGGGTGCGAGTAGGGATTAACTCGTTCGCCTCGTTAGTGATGACCGTGATGCCCGACTTCTTGGGGACAACATGAATGGGGCTAACCCACTGGCTATCAGAGATAGGGTAAATGATACCACTATCTAGACATTTTACGATCTCCTTCTTCACAGCCTCTTTCATGACTGGATTGAGACGTCTTTGTGGATCCCGGGCTGGTTTGGCATCATCCATCAGATGAATGTGATGCTCAACGATCAGGGGACTAATCCCCTTGATGTCCGCCATGGACCAGCCAAAAGCTTGCCTGTTGCTGTGCAAGACCGCGAGAAGGGCTTTCTCTTGCTCTGGAGCTAGAAGCCGAAATGATGACAGGAAGGGTCTCGTTCTCACCTAAGTAAGCGTACTTAAGATGAGACGACAAAGGCTTGAGTTCGAGCGTTGGAGGTGAAACGATGGAAGGCAAGATTGGTGCAAAGGTCTCGAACTCAAAGGACTCCAGCAAAGGTTCAAAGCGAGTGTAGGCAACCGAGTTGGATGGTTCAGGTAACTCATCCGGAAAGTCGAAGGATTCAAACTCGGGTTGTGCGCAGCTAAGATCGTTCGAGAACGTGAAACACTCATAGTCGTTGTCGGGCGCAGAAACAGCAGCAGGTTCGAAGAGAAACGCACTAGTGGCGTCAAGATTATCGTGATCAAACAGAAACTCCTCGAATTCACACTCTTCTGGGGTGATCTCCTGGATCGAGCAGACGTCCAGTATATGAGCATTAGGTTCGGCGGGCTGATTCCCCAACCTAAAAATGTTGAGTTCAATCGTCATATTTCCAAAAGAGAGGTTCATCGAACCATTGCGACAATTGATCACAGCATTTGAGGTTGCGAGAAATGGGCGACCGAGTATCACCGGAATTTGATTCCGGGGGTTAGCTACAGGCTGTGTGTCTAATACAATGAAGTCAACGGGGAATATGAAGTCCCCGACTCTGATTAACACATCCTCTAGCTCACCCCTAGGGTGGGTGATCGATCGGTCGGCCATTTGGAGTGTGCAGTGTGTGGGTTTCAGCTCTCCGACGCCTAATTGCTCGTATACTGAATACGGAAGCAGGTTAACACTGGCACCAAGATCTAATAGTGCGCGATTGATGTTCTTATCCCCAATGGTAATTGAAATCGTAGGACATCCAGGGTCCTTCCGTTTTTGTGGTAAAGATTGGGTAAGGGCATCACTCACAGCACTAGCCAAGAAAACTTTCTTGGGTACCTGAGACTTCCTCTTTTTCGTGCACAAGTCCTTTAAGATTTTCGCGTAGGACGGGACTTGTTGGACAGCATCTAAAAGAGGAATGTTAATGTTAACCTGCTTAAATAACTCCAGAATCTTCTCCATTTGAGGATTTTGTTTATTAGACTTCAACCGGTTTGGAAATGGAACATTTTGAAAATTGGTTGAGTCTAATGCTGGAGGAGGAGATTGTGGAGTTGGAACGGATCCCAGAATAGGTGTCTTCGTGGAGTGAGAAGTGGGTCCGTTCAGAGCAGAAGAAGAGGGAGGGGAGCCTTGTGAAGAACGGAGCATAGGCTCAGAAGACGAAGAAGAAGAAGAAGAAGAAGAAGAAGAAGAAGAAGCAGCGGCCGGGGTGTCATCGTTGATTCGTTTGCCAATGTTGTTTTGCAGCATCCTCCCCGATCTCAGTGTGGTCACGGCACTCACATTATGGTTTTGTTGTTCAAGAGCAACATGTGCATTATGTGGGTGACCGGGATTTGGAAGTGGCTGGGACGGGAGCTTCCCCTTCTCTCGCTCGCTTAAGGCCGCGTTCAGCTGTGCAATCCGGGCCTCGATGGTCTTGATGCTTTGCCCGTGTGCGGCAGTGTGTTGCACTAAAGATTGAATGGAAGACTGGATGTTGGCGGTGGATTGAGTCGATTGTTTAAAAAACGCCTCCAGACTTCGTTCGAGCGAGGAAACCTTATCGTTGTTTGACGGAACAAAGTTGTTTGGTGGAAAAGAGTTGTTGGGTGCAAAGTTGTTCGTCTGATTTTGGAAAGGTTGGGGTTAGAAGGGCTGCTGATACCGAGTTTGTTGTTGCGCTTGTTGTTGCGGTGGAGGGGGCCTTTGGAAGTTGTTGCCTTGGAATTGATTCTGATTCTGATTCCAGGCGAAATTGGGATGGTTCCTCCAACCGGGATTGTAGGTGGAAGAGTATGGATCATTCCTCGGTCTTTGCTGAAATGCAGCATTGACCTGATCCTGTCCTTGCGAGGGTGGATTGTAAGGACACTCTTCGGTCAAGTGGGAAGGATCGGAACAACAATCACAAATGGTATGGAGGGGGAGAACAGGGGCAGGAGCAGGAGCAGAAAATTTGCTCTCTATCGCTTCAAGCTTTCTTGTTATCGCAGCCATTTCAGCTTTCATCGCAATCGAGACATCGAGTTGGTGGATTCCTACCCTAGACTGACCGGTAGAAGTGGAGGTAGAAGAAGAAGACGTCGGTCTGGTGCTCTCCCACTGTAGCGTTTGCTCCGCAAGGTCGTCAAAGAATTGCCACGCTTCCTCATCAGATTTCGATAGGAAGTGGCCCTGACAGATGGTTTCCAACAACTGCTTCGTTGCTGGGTTCAGGCCCTCGTATAAGGTTTGGTAGAGTTGCCATTTCTCTATACCGTGGTGAGGACACTGAACAAGAAGGTCTTTGTATCGGTCAAAGCACTTCCAGAAGGGTTCAGAAGGAAGCTGGGAGAATTGGTTGATTTCATTTCGAATCCTTGCGGTTTTATGATTCGGATAGAATTTTTTCAGAAACGCTTTAACAAACTCGTCCCAGCTGGTGATTGAGTGGGAAGCGGTGCTATACAGCCATTTTTCAGCAAGATCGCATAAAGTGAACGGAATGACCCGTAGACGTATAGCATCGTCCGACAGCTGGGTGGTTTTCATCATGGCACAGACGTTTTGAAATTTGTTGATGAAGATATAGGCATCTTCAGATTCAAGCCCATGAAAACGTGGAAGCATGTTGATGAAGTGGGGCTTAATTTCAAAGTTGTCCCCATTGGCCGGAGGAAGAGAAAGGCAGGTGGGAAGTGCAGAACGGGTGGGATAGAAACGATCCTGGAGCGCGATTCGTTGCGGCGCAACAACAGGCGGTGGTGGTGGGATATTGGTCTCCGTAGGAGGTGGAGCCAATCCAGGGGTGGTCAAAGAGATGTTCGGATTAAATCCTGACATCGCGGAAGAAGAGGTTGGTGAAGGTGAAGGTGAAGGTGAAGATGTATGAACAGAATTCCGATCAACTTCGGAGTTGGCCGGCAAAGGAAGGGGTGAAAGAGGAGTGGACGGAGTATCGACTTCGGAGTCGATCGCGTAGTCGGTAGCGACTAACGTAACGCGGACTAGACGGGCGCTAGTGTCCCGAGTCCAAGCGGACATACACTAAACGAGTTTAGTATAGTCAAAGCGGAGAAGGTGAGGGTAAGAAAACGTCAATGGAGAAAGGCGATGGGTGGTGGGTGAAAATGGATTTGGCGACAAAGGGCAAGTTTTTATAAAAGTTTTTGATTTTTTCTTTTTTTTTTGTATTTTTTTTTTAGAAAGAGATTTACAGAAATATGTACGGATATACGGCTTAAGCAATCACAAACAAGATATGCACAATCACACCTAGATCTAGGGTAACCTAGGTTTACTAGACCTGCTCCTGAACTTGATTGTCGAAGTTAAACAGTGCCGAGAAACGGGCTTAAAAATACACTGATCACGAGGCCAGGTAAGTGCAGAGATAAGGGGAGGTTGTCCAACGCTTTCGCGAAGTTCCTTAATTAAATAACCCTTTCTCTTTCGGCGGTTGCGCCTTTTACACTTTCCTAGACACCCCGTAAACAATATACCGTTAAGCGAGGTTCTAAACACGGTTTATCTTCTCCTAATGAGCGCGAAGTCCTTAGGGCTGAAGTCTAGTATTTTTTAATTTACAATGGACAATGCATATGCTTTTGTGATTTTTGGGGTCCTGGGAAGGGTGATGAAATCCCCACCCAATCTGGATTGGTTTCAAGCCCCTTAAGTCCGTATTAAAGAAATGCAAAGCAGTAACAAATCAACTGCAAACAATTTTTTTATTTGCGGCGCAAAGAATCCTGCACAAGAACAGTTTATTGGAAGGGGGAGAAGAGTTTGCGCAAAGAAATCTGCAGAAAACACAATTTATTGGAGTCCAGAGGAGTGGAGAGAAGAGAGAGACTCACCAGAAATTTTGGGGCCCTGAAACCACCAAGTGGCCGTGGATCCGCGGCCTAAGCCCTCTATTGCCGCGGATCCGCGGCAGTAAGGGGAGATTGGGACTTCATTTTTTGTGTGGGTGCTGGTATGGGTCTCCTCTGCTTGTCTGGATCTTCTGAATTTTTACTTGCTCACTGTACCTGCTCCAAATCTTGACAGTAGACCGTTTGTTCCGTTTTGATCCGTCGCGGTGTAGCCGCGAAATGTGGGTCTATCTTCCCACGTCTTTGGCACTGTACTTGAACTCCGTATTATCCAACGTCTTTGGCGCCGATCTTGAACTTCGTATTTTCCTGCATACTTGCACAAAAGCTAATCAAAAACAACAAGATGGTTTTTTTTTACAATGTGTATATTTTTTTTGTTTTTTTTTTCGGTTATATTCACAAGTTAACCCGAAATTACACAAGGAAATAAACTACTGTACCCCCGGCAACGGCGCCATTTGATTGTTAGTGGTTCTGCGTGTTCAAGTTTTAGTTTAAATACCGCAATCAAGACGGTTTCGCTTGTAGCTAGCCGGTTGAGTACGGGTCGTCCGCAGGGAGATGGGAGTCTTTTTCAATGTGCTTTAACGAGTTAAGTCCGAGAGTTCAGATTTGTTTGTGATTATCTAAGTGTTAAGTTGATGTTTTAAAGAGAGCTTGTTAGGGTTAGGATTAGGTTAGTTTGAGTTAGGAGTCTCCACATCTTTCGTTGCCCCTCTTAATATCGGTGTTACGGTAATCGGCAACAACGGGGATTAGCACGACTAGAAAGGAACTTGCGAGTATAAGCTAGGCTTTCCAACGCATAAGTCCTTCTTTTTGGTGCTTGTCCGTCCGTTCTTGGCTCTTAGCCATAACCTCCGGTTAATTCAACCACAACCGGTCTCACTACGGGATCACCGCTATCATGTAGGATAGGGTGCCGTAAGAAGCGGATTGTGGTTCAATTAACGGGAGTCGATTTAAGCTGTTGGGCAAGGAAAGAGTGAGAGAGATTTCCTTCTCTCAAACTTCCCTTATCCTACCCTAACAAGTATGAATTACTCACACATCATGATACGGAAAAATAAAACAAAACAAAAGAGGAAGATAGAAAGAAGGAGATTAGAAGAATACGACTAGCTATTTGCGACCTCACCTTGGCGAGGATCGAGCGTAAGCATCATTGTCGTATTCAGGATAAAGAAAAAGAGAGAAGAAAGAAACAACAAGAAAATAACAACAACTACTTAACAAATTAAAATTACAACAATTAACAAGATAAAGAGACAAGCATGATAATAAATGGTTCTTCTTTATTCATCACTCTTCACTCACAAGCTCACTACAAGTTTCAATGGAGAAGAGGTGAGAAGAGGAAGAAGAAACACAACTAAACCTAGCAAAATGAAAATACAAGAATGGACCCTTTCCTTCACAAAGTTCTGGGCTATTTATAGGCCAAAAAATGAAAACCTAGGGCAACCACCAGAACATAACTGAAAAGACCAAAATACCCCCCAAAGATCTCTGTCTGCCGCCACCATAAGGCCGCGGATCCGCGGCCTAAGCATGTTTAGGCCGCGTTTCCGCGGCCATAGTAGGGTATTAGGCCTCCGTATTTTGTGGCTTTTCCTGGTCTTCTTTGTACTTCAGTATGGCATGTGTGTTTTCTGAAAATACCTCCATATTTCTTCCAGAATTTCTGTTGAGGGAAAGGTGGACTTTTGTGGATGTTTTTGTCATGATTGCCTCGAGCTCCGCGTAGATCTCTTGGATCTTGTGCTGCCATTGAGCCTTGTGCCTGAAAACGACATTGATTTGACATTTTGTCTTCCTAAACTGGTATCTGGCAACATACGGATGAAGAGCGGAGACCGTGTTTTATCTGTGGTTGGCAGGAACCCGGATTTTGTCGTGTTTTCCATGAATTTCATCATTTTAGAACCGAGAACCTGTATCCTGCAATTGACTAGCAAACACGGCTCAAGAGTATCTACCGATATGCAATGTGACAAAAATTGGGCGGTATGAAAATGCAAAAATCTGATATGAACACATACCTTCCCACTGCTCACATTGTCTTTGAACCTCTCCAGCTGATTCATATAAACGCACTCTTCTAAACTTCCATTTAGAAAAGCCGTTTTTACGTACATTTGCAAGATATCATAGTCATAGAAGACAATAATGGTAAGTAGGATCTGAATGGATTTGAGCATAGCTACTGGAGAAAAGGTTTCGTCATAGTCCATATTTGGTCTTTGAAGAAAACCTTTTGCAACAAGTCTAGCCTTATAGGTTTCCTCCTGTTCGTCTACACTAATCTTCTTTTTGAATATCCACTTGCATCCAACGGGTTTTATCTTAGGAGGAGAAACATCCAAAATCCAAAACTTTGTTGGTGTACGTGGACTCCATTTCGGATCGCATAACATCCAACCATTTCTCAGAGTCTGTACTGGTAATGGCCTGCTCGAAACTAGTAGGATCATTTTCTTCTAAAATGCAATCCTCTCGATATCCATCTATGAGAAAACCGTAGTATCTCTCGGGCGGATGAGAAATCCTACTAGATTTGCGGAGTGGCTGAGCTTGAATCTTGAGGTTCTACCAAATCTTCAGTTTCAGTTTGTGATTCCAGAATTTCTTCCAATTCTACCGTTCTCTCACTATTTATTTTACAAGAAATCCATTCTATAAAAAGACGGCGTGCTGAGCAACAAACACCTTCTGTTCTTCGGTGTGGTAGAACAGATATCCATAACCATTTTTTGGATATGCCACAAATTTATATAGAACTGACCGTGCCTTAAGTTTTTCCGGATTATGTTTTCTAACATAAGCCGGACATCCCATATCTTAAACCTTTTATGACATGGTCTCTTACCACTCCAAATTTCAAATGGTGTTTTGGGCACTGACTTGGATGGTATATAATTCAATAGTTATGCCGCTGTCTGAAGTGCATATCCCCAGAATGAAAGAGGCAATTCAGTACTGCTCAACATGGAGCGAACAATATCCAAGAGGGTGCGATTCCTCCGCTCCGATACACCGTTATGCTATGGTGTATACGGAGGAGTAAGCTGAGAGAGAATACCATTCTTATTTATAAAATTAAGGAATTCCGTGTTCAAGTATTCTCCTCCTCGATCAGATCGAAGGATCTTGATATATTTTCCTGTCTGGTTCTCTACTTCGCTCGTATATTCTTTGAATTTCTCAAAAACTTCAGATTTGTGTTTTATCAGAAATACATATCCGAATCAAGAGAGATCGTCAGAGAATGTAATGAAGTATGAGAATCCACCCTTTACATGTATAGACATTGGACCACATACATCAATGTGTATGAGTCCCAAGAGCTCTGTAGCTCTTTCTCCTTATCTCGTAAACGGAGTTTTGGTCATCTTTCATTTGAGACGAGACTGACAAGTTTCATAAGTTGAATATTCAAACGGATTCAAATATCCGTCTTTATGCAACCTAGATAGTCTTTTCTTATTGATATGACCAAGTATACAATTCCACAACTAGGCTTCGTTCACATCTAAACTCTTTCTCTTGCGTGTGTTTTGTATATTGAAAATTGAGTTTTGATTTAGAACATAAATACCATTACATAATGTACCTTCCGCAACCAGTACCTGATTAAGGTAAATGTTCATGATATTTCTATCTAGAACAAAGTTATATCCATCTTTATCTAGTAAAGAAACTAATATAATATTGCAAAGCATGGAAGGTACATAGTAGCAGTTGTTCCAAATCATAGTATTGCTAATTGGTAATACTAGGTGATATTCATCGACGATTGTAGTATCAACTTGTGCTTCGTTCCCTACTCTGAGAGACATATCACCAGGTCCAACCATCCTATATTTTCTAAATCCCTGAAATAAATTACAGATATGAGATCCTGATCCGTTATCAAGTACTCAGGCGGTAGCGCTAACCGAAAAACAGTTCTCAATAACAAGAACACCTGAAGAAGATGCATTAGAATGCTTCTCCTTAATCAATGTCAAATGGAAGTCCTTGCATTGCTCTTTCCCTTTGCCATACTTGTGACGATTGTCACAAGTTAGAACCGAACCGACGTTCCCTAGCCTAGTGTAATAAGATGGTACGGTCAAGTCATACATTTTATTATCTTCATTAAGGCGTGACATGGTTGCTACCTTGAGAGGGAGAAAAGAAACACTCAGCGTATACTCTTGCAAGATTAGATTGGTTTTTAATTTATCTAATTAGGATGGCTCCTACTGTTTTCTTGAATTCTCCTTCAAACCTTAAAAGAAGAACTAGTTGGGATCATTTACACCTTACAATTTCGCTAACCGTTCAGCCAGATGGGTGTTGGTACTCCGAGAAAGGTTCCTCGTGCTCTCACATGGACCAAATTAAAATAAATCTTGTTTCCGCAGAAGCTTAGCCCCATCAACACCTTTCTAGAAACCTAATAGGTTAGCTAATTGAGAAGTGAAAAATATTTCCCAAGAATAATCCTACTCATCAGTGGAAATCGGGACTCAACTATCATCGCGTGACAATCTAGATGGAAGCCACTCTAGTCACCATATTCCAGAAGGTATGCACACACCTGGCAAGTTTCTCTTATATTTGAAACTCCCGATATGGTTTTTACCCCTAACGGCTTATGACCTTGATGAGGTCAACAAACCATAAGTCGCTAGTCAAGTTCAACCCGTTATTTTCTTGATTAATTGAGACGCACTCGCATAACCCTTGACGAGATCAACAAGATTATACGACTGTCCTAACCAATCGCAACACATGCTACAAACGAGAACTACGTAGCTACCATACACTACATCTTAACGAAGTCAACAAACGCCACATGAATATTAAGTATTACTCATAGGAAATGACGGAGGGCTACGGCTAATTTTGGCGAAAAACCATTAACTAATAAACTTGATATCGTTGAAGGAACCAAGCAGTTTTGAAAAGGTGTGGTTTGGGCTCCGTTTTTAAAACGAGTGGTTTTGAAGAAAACCAAGTAATCTATAGGAACACAAACATTTTCTTAAGAGCGAAATCCCCGTAAAGGGATCAAGGCTCCTCCCACAACTAATGAGGCACATGATATTCCTAACCGAATACCTCTATGCAAAGAAAAAGAATACGACTATACGAAAAATTTGTTCCGACAACATCATATTAGGTTTATTTTTCCTTGTATTAATCAAAATTAATACGGTCCCATCATTTAATTCCTATCACACCAGAAAACAACGAAAATAGAATGTATGTATATGCCATCCGCAGTCGCCACGGGGTCCGTGGACTTCACTGTAAGGTTGCTTAACTTACAGCAGTGCATGGGTAGGGTTAGCGCGGATGCAAAACATATACAACATTTATTTATCTATCTATATAAATATATAGTCATCTCAAGCATGATACAATAAACATCACAGGCATGCAATAAGCAATATGTAATAGCGGATAATCTAAAGCCCCATGTTTTATTTGAGCCGCAAATGAAACTCGATGTTCCCCGGCCGTGTGGATAGCCCGTACAACATCAAACCAAGACCCCTACAAGCGCGGCAAGTTACTCGCCAATTCTGAAAGTGAGGCAACTCGCATTATAGGTCATGAGTGAGCCACTCGGCACTTCACGGAATCTAGAAAATTTGTCACGCCCCGCTTCCCAGTGTACGGGTAAAGAGACGTGACGAGGCCGCGCCGTATTTTCTCAGAAGTAAACACGTTAAGCGTAAATAAGCAATATAAGTAAAAGCACAAGAAATGACAATAGATATAAATAAACAGCAACATTTTATTGATAATCATTCTTTACATACAACTGGAAAGTAAAGTACAATGAAAGAAAGCGATGCCTAAACAATGACATATGAACTGAAAGAAAAGTAACTACAAGTAGAAACTAGAACTCTGGCTCTTCTGTGAATTGGTCCAAATTGTTCTGGCTGGACTCGATCTCCTGAGAGTCGGGTCCTCCTGACAACATTCCAAAGATAGAAGAGATAGGAATGTCGTCAGCGAACTAGCGCTCGGTAAGTTCCAAAAGATAGAATGAAAAAGACAAGTAACGAGAATAGAATTGGTACAGTGGTTCAAGTATATGTTTATTATGCTAACGTTGTTGTTTGTAGCTTGGTACAGAATATACCAGTGTATACGAGAGGAGTCCAACTTGCTCCGTGGACTATGGTAACATGTAAGTATAAGGCCCCGTTAAAACCTACGGGACAACGGCACGGGATGTTCATGTAGGTGTCTTTCAGTGACCGTCTCGTTCCACTTCTAATACATTCCGTACCAATCTACCCCATTAAAACCCCGTAGTGTATATTGTATTAATTGTATTGATTTGTAGATATCAGACTTGCCGAGACCATGGTATAAGTTGTTCATGTAAACCGATTCAGGATATAAACGGTAGTCATGTAGTCAAGTTCAAGATATAGCCATGGTTCGGTCAAGTCAAGTCATGTTGATATTATTCTGGTATTAATGTTCAAATTCAAGTGTTCATGTTTGGTATATTGGATTCATGTTGAATTGGAGTTATGATTGGATTCATATTTGGATTGTATTCAGATTAGACTGAGACTCAGATTGAGTCAGACACTTAAACAAATTTGGATCCTAAATTAGGCTTTGGAGTTATCGGTAACTGCTGCACATGGACGGCAGGATTTGTGTCTTTTTCCAAGACAATTACCATTGATAATCCCATTATAGTTTTCTACCTTAAATAGGCAAGCACCCACTTTCTCCGGCTCCCTGAGGCTCAAGAGAATTGGTCCCGCTTAAACCCATATTTATTAGGGTCCTTAATGTAATTTTATATAACTTGCAGAGGTTTTATGAAAAATATTTTACATATACTTTCAAAATAATCCTCAAGTATTTATTTATATTCTTTAGAGTTGTCATGAATGTGAATTTTATAGAATGAGATATATTAGTGAATATATATATATATATATATATATATATTGAATAATTCAAGGTATTTTAGTGTAAACTTGACTTGTAATGATTTTTGATGGTATTTTCATGAAACTTGTAATTCTTTATATTCTAGAAAACATGGAATTTTATTATATATTAAAAATAGATGGTTTGATAATATTTATATAATTATTAAAAATTAATTTTTATTATTAAATAGAAATCCTCATTTTTTTTAAAAATTGTATTAAAATTCCATCGAGATCGTATGCTCCGTGAGGAAGTCTGCATCTCGCCCTACTAGTTCCGAGGATGTGCGATAATCCGCACCATCCAAACCGGGTTCCCTAAAATGGGCTGTATAGGCATAATCACAAGGAATTTAAATAATACTATTTATAAGAAAATGGGTTTTATAGTTCGAGGTATTTTGATAAAAAGTCGTATTTTGCCATAAAAATATAGGTTTCAAGAGAATCGTGCTATGTCAAGATGTGTGTATGTGAGAGGTAGGTCATTATCTCATGAGATTTTCTAAAGGTATGCTAAGCAAAAGTATTAAAAGATGTCGTATGTAAACTTCAGGGTATTTAATTATAAAAGCTTAAATAAAGTTGTTTTACATGGAGTTTTAAAGTGAAACTTGTTTCAAAATATAAGTTAATGATTGAAAAGCAAAGTTTAATGATATTGATGAGTGATTCTTAGAAAAAATTGTAGTTTTCAAAGTTTTAGAAACAAAAACCGGTATAACTCCACTTACCGAAATGTTTTGAAAAGAGATCTTTTTAATGTAGAAAGAGAAGAAGAGAGGTGGGACTTACGAGTTGTGTGGGTTAAGAATAGAGAGAGGAAGGGATTGAGATTGTCGTGGTGTCGCGGAATCGCCGGAAACGTCCCGAATTTTGAGAATTAAAAATGTATTAAAAATAGGATTAAAGGGTGAATTTAAAGTCTCTGTTAATTTGCAGAGAAATCAAATAGAACGGGGGTAGTGGGGTAGGCTAAGGGGTTTAGTGGAAAAAACACGGGGATTTTTCCCCATGGTTCACTCATCGGCGCCGGCCTTAGGCCTCATCTCGCCGGTCACGTGTGTGAGGTGAGGGCTTGGATTTGTGCCACGTGTCTCTTTCAGTTCATACAGTATTTAGCACATGTTTGATTTTCTGTGACTTTCCATTTTATGTGCAGAGCACGTGTAAACTTTTGGGCTTTCAAAAAGTTTAAGAGAAAAATCAGTAAAAATATATGTGGCTGATGGGATTCGTACACATGGGCTATATCACAGCAGTGCAAGGCTTTACCAATGAGCTACAAATGTTTTCTTGCTGTTCTTAAATAAAAACAACATTTAAAGTATACTCAGGCTTGCAAACTCTATTCTGTACATTAACTTGAAATTTTTTGTACAATAAAAACAGAGTCGTTACAAACTTGAGCACTCCACCGTGGGTTATCCTAAAATCCCTATAAGTGCGACGAATAGCCCATCAATTCTAGAGCGAGACGGCTCGAACTCACCACTGCGAGACGATCACATAGCGCACTCTAGAACCTGGCTATTCTAGCATTTCTCCGCGAGTTTATCCTAGTATAGAAATGAAATAATATATAATGATGACATCGACCTCAACCCGGCCTTATCTCAATAAAAGAATATACAATCAGGCAGAAACGACAGTCTACAAGTCGGACGCTCGTCTCGTAATAATGAATATACAAATGATATAATTGTACAACTAATATCGCATGAGGGGCAATCCATCACGACAATCCGTCTAAACTATCAGAGAAATAGACATCACAACAACACAAGCAAGTATGTGCAATCTCGTCTAAATGACATATAGCAATTAGATGACATTTGAGAACACATATACAACATCACAGATATCAACGATGCAAAAGTTTCGAGTTTTAAAACTTTCTGAGTTGCCCGAATACAAAGATAACACTAAATGAAATCTGAAGCAAATCAAACAAAAACAAAAACTTCAATTTCCAAAACCAAAGACACTAGATGAAAACGAGAACGGCGGAGAACACAAAACCGCCAGAAATGGGGAAAATTTGAATTTGGGCGGTTTTTCTTTTTCAGTTCTACATCGTTTTTATTCTGTGTCAATAACATATCAAGAACACTCCTCTGCACTTGTTTTAAAAAAATTCAGAGATCAAAATAATTTCGAACAGAAACTAGGTTTTGAAAATCAAAAATTTTCAGTTTTGAAAATTAAGTATCGTCTACTACTAGTTTATAGTGTTTGAGCAGCTCAGATACAATGTTAAAGTTCCTAGTGCATTAGCCGCTACAACCGCGGCCTATGCTGAATAAAAAATGAAAAAATTCAAGAGGTGTTAGAAACTAAAATCCTAGAATTTTAACCAAACACTAAAACTAGTAAATTACATAGAGTTTATACTACTCTGTTAGAAGATTATACTTAAGGATTCGTGTCTTTCGTTCTTCAAAACCTCTTCTTTAGCTCTTCGTGACTCTGGGATCGAGCTTGTTGGCTGGTCTTCCTTGGTCCTAGATGATCCACCCGAGAGATATGGTTTAAGACTCTGGCTTTACATAAACAAGCAAGTGAAGGAACTAAAGTCCCTAAATTACTAATCTAAGGTGCTTAGAGAAGTAGTGATGTGTTCTAATATTTTTCTATTTCTATCTCACTTTGATTCTCAACTAATGAGAATATAAGTGAGATGAAAAAGAAGGAGGAGCTAAGTGAGGAGAAAGAAAGGAAATGGTGAAATGAATTCCTTGGTGAGGGGAAAAAAATAGCTATCATGGTTTTGATGGACCATTTTCAAAATAGAAAATAGCAACTATACTTCAATAGTGTATACAAATACAATAAACAAATAACAAAGCCATTCCTCACACTATGCTTCCTTTACACCTCATCCTTCCACCTCATTTCCAATTTTCATAAATGGAAATTCATACAAATGAGTTATCATCCTTCTATAATATGTTTTGTATAAATACAAAATACATTCCCCGTATATATATACCCGTATTCGTATCAAAATACGAATAAACAAAAATATAGAATAATACAATGAACATAATACTAGAATATACCTATCGAAATATATATATGTAAATTATTAAATCAATACTTGATTTAATAATCCGGCTTAATCCTAAGCCGGCTAGTATTATCAAATGTTCGATCAAAAGTCCGTATAGTTAGTACACTCATTTAATAAACCCTGTATGTATCAAAATACGACCACTGCACCATTTCACCTGAACCAGGAAAACTCTCTGTGTGGGACTCTAAGGACTCGACAGTACGCTGGTAGTGAGTTAATGGATAAATCCATAATTACAAGCACGTCGGCGACACTAGCTGTATGTAACGGCTGCCCAGATATCTGTCGAAAGGAAGACCGAAGAGTAATCTCATCTGAACCCCTACCGAGCCTATCTGTGACAATCTCCGTACAGTCTGGTCTCTTCGTTTAAGAGTACCGCATACTGGGTCTAGGGGGTGGTATACGTCAGACTCTAATAACTCGATAATTCATGCCGATGTGGCTCAAAACTGATCCGAGAAACCACTGATCTAACTATCAATAAATCTCATCTGTTTTGGCCAAGGTCTTATGGTGCTGGCCAACCGAACATAGTGCGACATCGACTCCCTATACCAAGAGAGACGAATCCCTAACAATCGCTCACTGCCTCCATATGGCTCGGGACTGTACCTAACTAAAATCTGTTTGCACGACCCAGTAGAGTCATGGTAAGGTAGTAATCCAAGTACAGTAGGAACTCACATGAGACAAATGATGATCTCAGGTCTAAAAACTAACCTGTACTCATATCACCAGAGAACTGCTATCTGACGATAGGTATAATACCATTTAGAAGTTCTCAGCGAGTCCGTCCAATATACTCACCCCCAGTGAGCATATGTATACAATCTTAGACGTCACACACCAATGGGTGTGAGACCAACCATCGCCCCTTGTCGGGGTCTAGAAATGTATATACCAGTTTATTTCGGAATATCGATCCCCAGACTCGATATTTCCACGACTAGGGACTTTTAATGATGCGCTTATGGACTACCCAGCCACCCACATGTATGATCACCATCATAACGCTGATGGTCAAGCAATAATCCTATGGGCTTTATCAACATGTATTAGCGATTCGTAAAAACAAGTAAAAGATATACACATGTTAAGATAAAAACAAACCAAATAACAAACTATCATATCAAGCCAAGATTGTCCTATACATACATATGTCCAAGCATCCACTACACACACACACACAATAATGGCCTCTAGGGCATACATATCTAACAGTGCACTCACGACCTTACAACACGTCTCCTCTAAAGACTACGTTGTTTGTCACTACAAACGCCACTTCTCTTTACAATCTCTTCATGCGTTTATTCTCAAAACAAGTTTCTCTATCTTATAAGGCACTCTTGCACTCAAGAATTCTCACACAAAGAAAGAGAAGGATAAAATGAAGCACAAATACCCTTTTAAGAGTTTCCCTCAAACTCACTTATAATACTCTATAAGTATGGATAATCAATTTGAGCTCTTGATTGTGTGTAATAGTGAAAAACAACATAAGCAAATGAAAACTAAATACAATTCTCATAATACATGATATTTTTCTTTTCAATATCACTCAAGAATAAGTAAGTGAAAATCTGTGAGTGAATGGTGCCAAAAATCCAAAGCAAAAGTCTATTTATAGCCCTAAAGAAAAACTAACCGTTTTAAGTCAAAATCAACATTCTACAGCATCGACAGACGTCTGAAGCGGGTTTGGGCAGACGTATGTCGCTAAAGACAAAAGACCCCAATGGTTATATAACAACTATATTTTGAAATCTTTTCTAAAGCAGACGTCTGTCAAATATATTTACATACGTCTGAAGTTCATGTCGACAGACGTCTGTACTGCATTTTGATAGATTTGTTCCCCGAATAATTAAACATAATAATAAGAGCTAAGCTCTGTTAAATTCGAATATGGCAGCGCCTCACGTGCTCCCCAAGAGTGCGCCGGCGCCGGCGCCAATCTTATAAGATTAAATCCTATAGTGGTGCCGCACGTGAAGATCACGTGAGCACCAATGCGCAAAGCACGGGAGCGCCTGTCATATATAAGAATTAAATTCTTAAGTAGCGCCACGTGCACAACACGTGAATACCGACGCCCAAACTAAAACAAGTAGAATTAAATTCTACACAAGACTTATTTCTCTAAAAATTAGGATATTCTCGATTAAACAGAGCCGTTGGATCAAAGATCCAATGGTGATGATAAATTATCAAATGATAGAATTAAATTCTATTAGGGGGAAATATTTCCCTGATCTTTCTAAATGAGAAAGTTATCAACTGTTAAACAGAGAGCTGTTGGATCAAAGATCCAATAACATAATTAAATTCTATTTTTGGGAATATATTTCCCCAATTTTTCTAAATAAGAAAGATATGCTCTGTTAAATAGAGCACCCTTAGATCAAGAATCCAATGGTACTTAAAAATCACCGTTTAATAGAATAAAATTCTATATATGGGAAAATATTTCCTCATTCTTGTTAAAAACAAGAAAATATAGTTTGTAAAACAGAAATCTTTGGATCAAAGATCTAATGGTAGATAAAATTCCCTAAATAATTTTTGAGATCAATAAAATCAATTGGAATCTCTCAATGAGAGATTTTCTCAAAACTGATCAACAATTTGGCTCTACTATATTAAGGACCCGAGACTTCAAGTCTCAGGGATAGAGAATTGACCCCATAAGTTTCTCAACAAAATAGAAAAACAGAGAATATTATTCTCAAAAGAAGAAGAAGATCTCTCTCCTTTTAAACTCTAGGTAAAAGAAAAGATCAAAAATATCTCATTTGCCTAGTATAAACAGAAATAAGGATTTAACCCTTCATATAAGAACTTAGTTCTTCTTCTAATTTGAGATTTGCAAAGAAAATCTCTCCACAAGTTGAGAATTCAATTCTCATCAAGAAGATTCTTTTCTTCAAATTCAAAATCTAGGAGAAAAGAACTAGGTTAAAAAGAAAGAGAAAAAAACCTTTGTTTTAGGAATTTAATTCCTCTAAATATAGGGTTTAACCCTACGAAAAGAACTTAGTCCTTATAAAAAAAAGAGAATAAGAACTTAGTTCTTAAAGAAAATTCGATCCCAGAAATAAAGATCTTGGTGATCATTAATGATCAAAATGTCATTAACAGAGATTCAATTTCTAAAAATAAAAATAAAAAAAGAGAAAAGGAGCTCAGCGCCTCATGTGAAAAACACGTGGGTGCCCCCAAACAAAAGACTCGGCGTCCACGTGTTTCTCACGTGGGCGCTCAAAACAGAAGGTCAGCGCCTCACGTGAAAGACACGTGAGTGCTGAGTAAAAGTGCTTAGCTGTTCATATGCAGCCAAAATGACTGAGTTCTTAGCACTGATTGGGCAGCACCCATCGTCTTACGTGAAACACATGTGGGTGCCCAACAAAATAAATGAGACAGCGCCACACGTTCTTCTCACGTGGACGCCATAAAAAGTGCTTAGCATTATATATATTCAGTCAAAATGACTTAGTGCTTAGCACCGATTGGGCAACCCCCATGACTGAGGGCTTCACATGATACACATGTGAGCGCCAGAGCTCCAAACAAGTACTTAGCACTCCTATATATAAAAAAAGGTCAGAGCAAACAGGACCCAAATAAGTGATTAGCACTTTTGAATAAAAAAAGAAGAAAAGAAAAAAAATTAAGCAGACCAAGCCCAAATTGGCTAAAAGTCTCTAAAAATTTTCTAGCATTTGAGCCCAAATGCTTTGCTGTTGGATCTTAAATTAAAAAAACGAGTCTTAAAATATTGCTAATTTGATCTTAGTCTCAAACAGGACTAACGTATAATTAGTTAAAATAAATTGAGTCCAAATGCTCATATGTTTAAGCTGGTCTTAACCTCAAACTAGATTAATGGTCCTTAAACCAAACAAAACATTTTAAAACTAGATTAATGGTCCTCATTTTTATACCCAAATATAAAATAGTCTCCGCATACAATCCACGGGCAACCAAAAGAAACAAAATAAACACACGACATGAAGCGAACTGCTGGAGCAGGAGAAAGTGGTTATCACAACGCGAAAACGTAATTAATTATAGGGGCTTGCGCCTGCAGGGAAGAGCATCCCCACAATCAAAAAGCCCCTCACAAATGAGGGGGAATCTGATAAAGTCTGCTACAATGATCGCATATATCCATACATCCGATATACGGTGTCATAAATCAATTTAGTTTCTTCGGAGAGGTGGATGGATATGTCCAAATAGCATCTGCTCCCAAATTCAAGCCAGACGTCCCAACGTCTCTATTCGGTCTTTTGGCGATGAACAGATTTTGGCACGCCCGGTGGGACCTTTTCCTCTTTCCACTCCACACTTCGTATGTCGTATTTCGCGAACAAAATCGCGTTTCGCTATGGTTGCCCTTGGATTTGATGTACTAAAACTTGGTGTCTTGCTCTTGTGCAGAAAATCGATGGCCCTCAACAGCACCTCATGCAACAGCAATTCCCGCTCCACCCCAACTGGAGGAGTGACCTACGGGCCCAACGCGGCATCTATTTTCTCAATGCCGGTGGGGCAGGTCACTCAAGCCACTACCGGACTGTTCTTCAAGACCATTCTCCCACCTGTGAGTTTCGGTGCGTCAACGCTACTAGAAGAAGCTCCCCGAAAGTCGGTCTTCGATCGGCTAGCAACCACCACGGCCCCCATCAGCAAGCCGTAAAATTCTAGCGTCTCAATCTTCAACACGCTGAGCAAGAACAAAACGGGCCCTAAAGAAGCTCGTGTTACTTGAAGGGGCTACCCCAAAATAGCTAGCCCTCCCTACTCCTGCTACAGACGAAGCCGTCAAAGGTGCTTCCCCCATCAGACGATCAGTCTTCGAAAGATTGGTCGGTTCTCCACAAACTCCATCAAGGATGTCAGTCTTCAACAGACTGACGCCGATTGAAACCCCTCAGTAAAGTCGGAGGCATGATGAAGCCGCTTCCAAAATTGAGGTGGTCCCTTCAGTAAGGCATGCTCGACGTCGCCACTGGCGCCGAGTGAGAGAAGCTGGAGGCAACTACCCCTCTGGACTCACCCCACCAGCTCCTATGGTGGAGGTCGACTCTGCTGTTCCAACTGGGAACAGTTTTGAACTGCTTAAGAGGGTGCGCAAAAACTCCCCAACGGCGATGCTAAAGAAACCTGCAAAAGTTACAGTGCAGGCAAAGCCGGAGCGGTCTTATAAGCGGCTCTCCTCGCAAATTCATAGGGTCTGGCGAAAAGTCTAAGACTCTGTGATTGAAAAAAACTACTCTTTTCAACCAAAGAAATCGAAGGTCCGAAAAGAAAAAGACCACTCCTCCGCCATACAGCTGGGGACTTCTCCTAAACAGGTACCTATCACAACGGCTCCTTCAACTCCAATTTCTTATAAAAGAACAAGGCTGGAGAAAACTTTACCGCCCGCGGCAAATTCCAAAGACGATGGATCTAAACGCCCCAAGTCTGGGGGCATAATCGTACATACGGTCTATATGACCAATGGGAAAGAAGTGAGTCGTGCTTTGGTGAGTCACCGACCGCAAACTCAGTTGCTAACAAAGGATCAGGAGCAATAACAAAAGCTCCAAGAAATGCTGAACAAAATGGCGGCACTTACCAGACAGAAAGAAAGTCCGGATAAAGAGGCCGAGCAGCGCTAAGAGAAAGAGATCGATACAGAGTTTCTGCGAAGGGTGCTTGAGAGAAAGGATAAAGAAGCTGCTGAGAAGGATGCTAACACAAAGCAGATGGCTCTCTTGTTCCAAGACATGGTTGGAATGATGATCCAACCAGAACCCCCGGCCGAAGATCCGCCGATAATTGTCGAGAATGACAGAGGGGAAACAACAAACCCTCCTCCGGCCTTATCAGCGGCTAAGGAGGAAACGATCTCTAAGGCCGCCCTTGATGATTACATTGCTCAACAAATAAGAGCACATCAAGCCAATGAAGCCGCCGGCCAAATTGTCAGAACCGGGCACCATATCCAGGCTGGTAGATCAAATCAAATACCCGCCGGGATATACGATCCCAAGTTCCATGTCTACAAAGGAATAGGCAACCCCCACTAACACGTCGCACAATTCGGAGCTTTGTGTGGCAACACTGGAGGTGACGACAAACTGTTGCTTCGCCAGTTCATAGGCAGTTTGTCAGAAACAGTTTTCGAATGGTACTCGAAGCTCCCAAATGACTCCGTGAAAACATTTGTAGAAATGGAATTGCAGTTCACACAGCGTTTCACCAGAGCGAACGAGCGCACTCCGATCACGACATTAATCAATGCCAGGGTAAAGCCAGGAGAAACATGGGTCCAATAGACGATCCGGTGGTGGAACCTGTGATCTAAGTGCGAACAACACATTGAAAAATCTCCTGCCATGGGCATGTTCATCGAGACCCTTGATCCTCAAAAGACTGTGTCCCAGTTCATGATATTCTTCAAGCCCACAACCTTTCAGGCACTGATAGATAAACTGGCCTAAATGGACCAGATGGGCCATGGGCCTTCCTCTTCAAATAAGGACCATCGAAATACTAAGGGTAAAGGGAAAGCGGCCTTCATTGCTAACACGCAACAACAACCGAGTGGCCCAAAACTAGCCGCTCTCTAAAACAATGCACGTTCACGCCCGTCCTTGGAAGAAAGACTAGGATGCGCTTACTCGTTTCCCCGCGACAAGACAAGGAGACTGTTCGAATTGGAAATTCATAATAAACTCATCACATTTCCAAACCCGCGGCGTCCACCGCAACCCGGCGACGTCAACAACCCTAACTACTACTCCTATCACAGAATGGTGAGCCACCCAATTGAAAATTGCCACTTCTTCAAAAACTGGGTCGAAGACTAGTATCAACAGGGGAAATTCGCGCTGTCTGATAATTGGAGGGTAAACCTACCCCAGAAGCACACTCCAAAAAAGGTGGATGCGCATAGGGGATCATGCTCACTCGTGGAAGAGACTCCATGGGAAGTCGGGCTTTCAGCAAAAACCAAAATAATGCTGAAAGATCTGCAAGCATGTCCGGCAGTCAGGTGGAAAAGCCCACTTGAACCTGAAATAATCGAAGGGATGCAAAAACCTCGTCTCGCACCGAAAATTGTTGACAAGGGGAACCCCCCAAGTCAAGCCTTCGAAGCCTTCGAAGAAAAAGAAGAAGACCAAGAAGTCGGTGCAGCCTGCCAAGTACGAAGACAAGCGCACAAACCTACAAAAATACATAGACACGCTGGAGGAGTATAACCAGAAGGCGCGGACATCCGTCACGCTCGAAGAATTCCTCAAGCAAATTCTTGAGGTCGAAGACAGTGACAATGATGAGGGAAATGATTCATCAGAAGAAACCGAAGACCATATAGCAAGTTGCCACATGGTCTCCTATTCATCATTATATGACGAAAAGGCTTCCTCAGCATCAGAAAACAACACAGAGAAACTGGGGCAGAGTCGGCGCTAAAATTCCCGGAACTGCCAGAAGAAGACCCGATTGAGAGGCTGATAAATAAAACCTTTTAAAAAAGCAAAGTTGACCGAGAACGCGAGACAGCCATATATGAAAAGGCTAAGGGTCAGCGTCTGGATAAAGAAGCTGGGGCGAGGACGAGTCGTAAAGTACACCAACCAACCAAAGCACACCTGCAACAAATAAGAGCAAGATCGAGCTCTGTCAATGGGGATGAAACTGCTACCTCTCATAAAGAACACTCCTGGAATCATATATCTCGATGGAGAAGAATCACATCCAAACTACTGCTTATATCATTGGAATGTCACCCACCCTACCGAGGACTGCAGTGCTTTTAAGAAGTGGTGGAAAGGATACGTTACCCATAAAAAACACTTCAAGAGGATGAAGCGCGAAGCTCATGCTCATTGATGGCCAAATGGTGGGATGAACACACATGGAGAAACGACTGGCAAATGTTTTATGGTTCGTACCGGTTCGTAAGGGGAAACCCCCCCAAATTCTTACCTCCGGGAGCGATTCTAAGGGCGAAACACTCCTCAGCCCTCTCTTCAAAGACTCCACCTCCGAAAAAGAAGAGAAGGAGAAGAACTACAAGAATATTCATCTACATCGCTTTCTGAAAAGAACCTCGGACCTACAAACAAAGGTTCGAACAAAAAAGACAAAGGGAAAGGAAAATCCCCGAGGAAATTGCCCTCGATTATGGGATAGTAAAAGAGCTTACTATAGAAGATCCGCCTAAGAAATTCAAGGTGGATTACAACGTCCGGACACAACTGAGGAAAATACCCTCACAACTGAGCATATTGGATTCTCTCCTCCTGTCCAAAGAGGCACGAGATTTTCTAATTAAGGAATTACAAGAGCCCGATCAGTTCCAAACTTTTCTCTCGGAAGAGAAGATGAAAGATGAACTGGCAGAAGTCCACATGGCCGATATTATATTCAGCAATGAGGATCTCCTCCTCGGTATGTGCGAATATAATCGCCCGTTATATGTCACTGGGTACTGCCACGACATCAAGATAGGGGAAATCCTTGTCGACAACGGATCCTCCGCTAACCATCTCAACGTAAGAGTGCTGAAGGAAATTTGCATGAACGTTCGGCACCTTGTCCGAGATAAAATTACCATTTCCGGGTTCGACTCATAGTCATCACGGACGTTGGGGTTCGTAATATTGACACTACGCTTCAGGCTTCTCATCACTGACATCAAATTTCATGTCATTGATGCCAAGACTTGCTATAACGCTTTACTTGGCATGCCTTGGTTACACGAGCACAATGTCATCCTTTCTACACAACATCAGTGTATGAAGTATTTCAAGGATGGCTCTGAGTATACCGTCACGGGAGAGCTAAATCCATTCTTCGTAAATGAAGTCAGGAAATACGAAGACGCAAAGTACTTCCTACCGGACTTCGAGGATACTGAAAGGTGCTAAAACCGGAGAATAAAAAGAAATCCGTCACAACTATCTCGATCCTTGGGAGTGATACCGAGGAAGATGAAGAACTAGTCTACTCGGGGCAACCCCCAAAAAAAAAAATAGGTCCGGACCATCTACTCCTATCTTGGTCTTTGGCAGCGACTCAGAGGACGAGACCAATACAGTATTCTCCATTCGCCCGTCAATGCAAACTCTTGCCGAAGCAGATCAGAGTCTACAAATTACAATGACTACGCCTGGGCATTACAAAGAACTTGATGCGCTCGATACATACAGTGTACAAGAACTGCAAACTTTTTATGTGCCTCCTAAGCGAAGAAATGGAAAGGCGATCATCTTCTACCAATTTATGGAGACCAAAGTATAAAAAGAAGTTTGGCATGGTGCCGATTTTGCACTCAACAGGCTTCAACCCATCCGTCTGCCAAGATATTACGCGGAAGGATTGAAAAGGCTGTTAAGTTGGCAAGGTGTACCCCTCGAACAAACTATTCGACAAACCCAATTCTACAAAAATATTTGGGATATTCCCAGGACTCAGCGAAAGATGCCCAATGGGAAGATGGAGACAACCAAGCTCGGATATGTTCGGTCCAGAAAACGGAAGCAGATCTACAGTTGCCGCGTCGCAAACAGCTCAAATGAAGGGGAAAATGCTCTTCCAAATAGCCGTGACATCAAATCGAAGCGAGATCCTGCTCTAAAAACCTTAAGTCCGTCGCTGGAAGAACAAATTGACAGGTTAATAAAAGAAGCTTGTCAAGTGAGCCAGGACAACCACGGCCATGAAATGGACATTTATGAAAAGGCCAGGACGCAGCGTCTCAGCCGGCAATCTGCAGAGAAAGTAGACCTTAATGCTCTTCAGCCCCGGCCCGCTATATATTCTCACGAAAGGGAAAACCCCCAAAATGGAGGCAAAAACAGGGCTAAGAACGCAAACAACGTTCGAAGACAAAAAAGTGGATCAAAGACACCGTTCAATCGAGAAAAGCTCGATTGGAGCCCATCCTTTATAAAGAAGATGGGTCGGGAATACTCTTTCCCTCAAGACAAGACAAGAAAAATATTCAACATTGTCATAAAGCACCAAATGATGACACTTCCGGAGTCTCGGCACCCCGAACAAATAAACGAGATACATAATCTGGATTACTGCTCCTATCACTGAGTAATAGGTCATCCCCTTGAAGACTGCTTCACCTTCAAAAACTGGTGTTTACCGCCGAAAACAGAGACGAACTGGGATGGATCGTCTTGCCTGAGTTTGGGGGCAGATGCTATTTGGGTTTATCCGTCCACCTCTCCGAAGATGCAAAGTTGATTCAAGGCATCGTATATCGTAGATTTGGACGGATGTGGCCGTTGTTGCAGACTTTGTCAGATTCCCACTCATTTTGCGAGGGTTTTTTTTTTATTGTGGGGACACTCTTCCCTGCAAGCGCAAGCCCTCGCAGTTAATTACGTTACCGCATCGTGATAGCCACTTTCTCATGCTCCAGAAGTTCACTTCGCGTTATGTGTGTTTTTATTTGTTTGGGTTGCCCGTGGATTGTATACGGAGACTAATTTATGTTGTCGCCCGTAGGGCATGGATTAGCCCAAATCCATATTTCTTCGATTTGGGGTTTTTATTTAAGGACCGTGAATCTATTTTTGGATTAAGATTGACTTCAACGTATGTGAGCATTAGAGTGCTCGGTTGGTTTTTTGTTAAGGATACGTTAGTCCAATTTGAGACTAAGATCTACTTAACGGGGTTTCAGGATCATTTTTATTTCAGATCCAATAAGAGAGCATTTGGGCTCCATTGTTTTAGTTTAAGGACGTTTCGGTCCATTATCGCCATTTGGAGGCGAAGTTCTAGTTTGAGGACATCTCGGTCTGTTGATCACCATTTTGGAGGTGAGATTTTAGTTTAAGGACGTCTCGGTTCGTTGATCATAATTTTGGAGGTGAGATTTTAGTTTAAGGACTTTTCGGTTCATTGATCACCATTTTGGAGGTGAGAGTTTAGTTTAAGGACATCTCGTTCCGTTGATCACCATTTTAGAGGTGCGGTTTTAGTTTAAGGATGTCTCGGTCCGTTGATCACCATTTTGGAGGTGTGGTTTTAGTTTAAGGACGTCTCGGTCCGTTTATCACCATTTTGGAGGTGAGAGTTTTAGTTTAAGGACGTCTCCGTCCGTTGATCTTCTTGCGTGCACGTGTATTTGTTACATGACGGGATAAACAACGATGATATGGGATGTTCCCAGCTTGGGGTGCGGTCTGATTTGAGGTGTACACATCTGTACACTAAAAATATGTTGATTGTTGGGACTCTCCATCTCTATGAAGACGTTGAGGAATTACAACGACGTTGATCAGAGGTGTGGAGAGATGTAACCTTGAACCAATTCCCGTATTTGGGGGGAAAGTAGTTAGTGGTAAACCCAGAAATTATTAGTCATATTTTGAGACTAAGATTTCCTCGGGAGGATGTGGGATGAGTACCATTTTGGATATTATCAATTGGAAGATCAATAGTCATATTTGTGACTAAGATTAATTTGGGAAAATATGAGCGCAGAGGCTCGGTCGATTTGGAGATCAAAGAAGTTTTGACCTTGGGAAGACTTAGCCAATTTGTGACTAGGTTTGGGTAGTCATATTTACCCCTGTAGTGCTAAGCACTGGTAAATGTATTTCTCACGTGTATCCCGTGTGAGACATTAGAACAGTGTTAAACACTGAACTTTGGAGGCGCTCATGTGTGAATCAAGTGAGACGTCCCAAAGTGGGCGCTGTTCTTTGGGTTTTATTCCCTTTTTGTATATAAGTGCTAAGCACTGGGTTCTTGTGGCACTCACGTGTGAACACGTGAGGCGCCGCGAAGTTGGGTACTGCTTTTTGGGTTTTATCCCCTCCTTTTTTATATAAGTTCTATGCATTTGATTGGAGATCACGTGCAAAACACGTGACTGCCTTAGGAGGCACTTCTTGTTCTTTTAAGCACTTGCATGGGAAACACGTGCGGTCCTCGTTATTGTGTTTAAACACTAATGAATCATCAGTCTTTCCTTCTGGGTGTTTGGAGATTTTGATCTCATGTTAATGACCCTCGGATTTGGAGGATCTCATGTCTCTTGTTTTTGAAGAATTAAATTCTTTTTATAGGGTTAAACCCTAGTTTTCATGTGTTTTGTAAGAATCAAATTCTTTGAACTCAATTCTTTCCTCTAAGTTTTGAATCTGCATGACAGAATCTCTCCGATAAGAATTAAATTCTCAACTTGTGGGGAGATCTGCTTTTGCAGATCTCAACCAGAGGAAGAACTAAGTTCTTGCATGAAGGGTTAAACCCTTAGAGTGGCAAAAGAAAGACAAGATAGTCTCTGAGTTTTGTTTTCTTTTTACCTAGGGTTTCAATGAAACAAGTTTTCTTTTGTGAGAATTAAATTCTCTATTTCTTTTGAAGCTCTTCTCTATTTCTTTTTTTTAAAAGCTTCTGAGGGGGTTCCTTTTTGTTCACTCTCCTCCCCCGAGACTTGAAGTCCTTGGTTTTTTATATAGTGGAGAGAAATTTGTTTAAATCTGAGAAAATCTCTCATTGAAAGATTCTAATTGATTTAATTAGTTTCAGAATTGATTTGGGGAATTTTTCCTATCATTGGATCTTTGATCCAATGGTTTTTGTTTTACAGAACATATTTTTCTTGTTTTTTAACAAGATTGTGGAAATATTTTCCCATATGCAGAATTTTATTCTGTAAAAATAGTGAATTTTAATCATCATTGGAATTTTAATCCAAGGGGGCTCAGTTTAACAGAACACAATCTTTCTTTGTTTACAAAGATATGGAAAATATTTTCCATCTCATAGGATCATTGATACAACAATTTTCTGTTTTACAGAGAATTTCCCTCCTCATTAGAAAGCTTTATTTTTAATCACCATTGGATCTTTGATCCAACGATCCCTTGTTGAGTAGAATTTAATTCTTCGTAGGGGGTACCCTCACGTGTTTAACACGTGAGGTTTATTTAGTTTGTCAGCTGTTTGATTGTAGCGCCTATATGCTTTGCATTTATGCGCTCACGTGTTTAACACGTGAGGCTTATTTAGCCTATAGTTGTTTGATTTGCAACGCCTATATGCATTGCATATAGGCGCTCATGTGTTTAACACGTGAGGCTTATTTAGCCTATAAGTTGTTTGATTTGCAGCGCCTATATGCATTGCATATAGGCGCTCACGTGTTTAACACGTGAGGCTTATTTAGCCTATAGTTGTTTGATTTGCAGCGCCTATATGCATTGCATATAGGCGCTCACGTGTTTAACACATGATGCTTATTTAGCCTATAATTGTTTGATTTGCAGCGCTTATATGCATTGCATATTGGCGCTCACGTGTTTAACACGTGAGGCTTATTTAGCCTATGAGTTGTTTGATTTGCAGTGCTTATATGTATTGCATATAGACGCTCACATTTTTAACACGTGAGGCTTAAACAGTAAGGAATTTTCCATCTTCCCTTTTTTATAAGGGAACAAATGCCCCCCAGCGTTGCTCTCACGTGGCTTGCACGTGAGTGCAACGCTGTCTGCCTTTATAACCGTTGGATCGCCTAGGGGAACGGGAGATGAATCGCTCCCTATCACGTCTTATAAATGAGAGGGCTTGGCTCTTGAAAGGGCCACCGTTTTTTCATCTTCTTCCTTAGTCTTCTCTTGAGAATTTAATTCTCTTTTCAGATCTTAGTTCTCTGCCCCATTGAAATTTCAGATTTAAACTCTATCAGAAAGAACTTTTTTAGGTAAAGATTTTGAACGACATTTTTCTCTTAGGAACAAGAATCCTTTTTCTTTAATTCTTTTTTCTGGATTTTAAATCCACCGTAAGAGCTTGCTCTCTTCTGGAACCGATCTCTTAGAGATCCAAAAAGACATAATCTTTGAGTAGTAAACCCCAATGTCTTTGAAGATCGGGCATTTCTCTTCTGACCTTTGAGGGTCTATGGAATTTTAATTCTATTTTTCGTTTCCCCATCATGGGGGTTTCTGGAATTTAATTCCACTGCTTAAAAGGAATTTAATTCCTCATCAAAGAGCTTAGCTCTGATAGATCAAGAGGGCCCTTCGGGAATTTCATTCCCTGGTGTTCTTGAGAATATTTTCATAGGGTTTTACCCTTATTTGCACAAATTTAAATTTGTTGGGTACTTTAACAGAATTCATTTTTCTTCGAGGATGTCAAGAGTTGTTTAAACTCCAGTGTCTATTTAATGAGAATCTTTTTTGATTCTCACAATGATTATCTTGTCTCATTATTGGTGAGTCGCCATATTGATTTTGTGGGGTCCATTAGTTTTGTAGCCAATGGTCCCATGAAACAAACATCACGTTTTTTTATTTTATATTATTTTATAATTATTTTTTATTTTTATATATTTATATTTTTTTTAAATGGTTTTTTTTCCTTTCCCCTCTTATTTCAGGAACGATGGCCTCACTTCTTGACTTCCCTTACACTCGCTCAGAAGCCGCTTTTCCGCAGTCGCCATCAGACGAGGAAGTTATGGCGATGATTAGGGCGCATGACAAAGACCGTACGAGTCTTCTCTTATGAGGGTGTGGTATGGTCATATCATCAAGGGCCGCCGTAGCTTTACCTGTGAAGTGCCAACAGAACCCATCCGTCCGATCTCATTGATGGAATGCCCACGGACTGCTTATGCAGTGGAGGTGACTAGTTGGACTCCCACGGGCCGGCTCAAGCCGTCAACGACCGGGATACCCAACCAGCCCCCGGTGGCTATTGATATTTTAGGGCGCCGCATATGTCAGGGTGAAGCTCGACCCTGGGGGCAGGTGTATAAGGTAGGCGTTACTCCGCGCCATCTAGTGGGCTACTTTTCTTGGGCTCGATACATTCTCTCTGCCCAACGCGCACGGCTGCAGAAGGTTGGGTTGTACCAAGCAATGTATGTGTCATTATTTGACTATCACTCCCCTCACGTCTGGTGGGTCAAAGCTTTCTTGAACCAGTGGAACCTTCCAACGAATACGTTTCTGTTAGGGGACTGCGAAGTCTCTATTTCGCTGGAGGAGTTCCGGGACATTTCAGGGCTGCCGATTAGGGGAGAGCATTACGAAGAGTTACTGCCTCCTGATGAGTATGCGTTTGCTACGGTGCCCGCTATGCTTGACGTCCTGACGACCGAGAACACCGTTCGTCATAAGCACCTAAGTCTAATCAAGGCCCTGGGTATCTTTGAAAAACTTTTCGTGACATCGGAAGGGCAAGGTGTCACTTTTGACGCTTTCATTGCTTGCTTTCTCCGCGAGGATGTCTTATCCAAGAAGGCTCCAAAATTCGCGAAAATTGAAGATCCCTTTGGATTCGGCTTGAAGAAACTGACGGCGAAAGAAGAAGACATGCCGCAGTTTTATATTCAAAACTTGTCGGCTATAGCTTTTGATGCGATCGCGGCCCCTGGTATGGACGAAGAAACTTTCTTCGTCGGCTTTATCAGTCTTTGGCTCAGTTGGTTTGCCATGCCGATGCATCGCCGCTTTATCAGAGCCTCCGTCTTTTATCCTGCTCATCGAATAGCTGGAGGAGCACGATTAGCTGTTGGTGTTGCGGGGTTGTCGCATCTATATCACGAGTTAAGCGTTGCCGCTAATACTTCGAACCCGGGTGCGAATACCGTGAATTTCTCCCTCCACTACTTCATGTCGTGGATCAAGATGCATGTGTTAGGAGCGTTTACTGCGCACCAGCGACCAGATTTTTATGAATCATATACTTTCCAGCGGATCATGAGGTTGGTTGATGCTTCCGCTCTCGATCCAACCCAGTTAGGGGCTCTCCGCGTACTGCTGAATCCATACTCAAATGAAGGCGGACTGGTTTTCAGCAATTGAGTCCTTTCTGCTCCAGCGGGGCCTATTCAGCAATTGTTTGATTTGTTGAAGGGTGGGGTTCCGGCTTTAAAGCCTAAGGAGATTATGAATCTATACTCAATCAGGCCGGGTTATTTGGTGTTCCGCCAGAATGACACTGCTCTCTTCATGCGGTATAATCCTCATCGCTTCGCCTAGCAGTTAGGTTACAATCAGGGCATTCCTTTAGAGGCATTTTTAGTTAAGCCTTCACTCTCCCTGGAGGTTACTCGCGATGTCATTCACTATTTCATGCGGTTAAACACTGGCTCCCTCTTCATGATCCCGGAGCCCGACTATCTTCTGAGGCCTGTGGGGTCCTTCAAGGGTTGGTACCGCCATCGTGTCAGCCCCGTCATTATAGAGGAGAGACAGGTGCTTTTCGAGTGTAGAGCTCCCGTTCCGGCTCAGGTCACCAGCTCCTCATTGCGGCCATGGTCGGTGGTTCGCCCTTCTCTAAGGGATAGCGGTTCGGTGATTATCCCTATAGTCGCAGAAATAGAATCAGCCCCTCGCACTCCTGGTATGCCGGTGCGTACTAGAGCCCAGACGGAAGTTTCTGATAAAGCACCCATGGTGGTGTCACCAAAGGGTGATACTGAAGGCGAAGTTGGGCAACGCCGCGCCAAAGCACCAAGGGGGAGGAAGCGCTCCTCCGCTAGCATTAGCGCAGAATCCAAAAGGAGAAAGAAATCGGTCGCCGGCCTACTGGACACTATGCTTAAATCCGAGCCCTTTATTCAGGACGAGCCGATATCCATGTAGGAGCCGGACGATGGTCTTCTTTTTCCTGGTTCGTCTGCCGAGAAGGCCGCGCAGTTGGCCGAGGCTTTAAGGCGCTCACAAGATGAGACTGAAAACGTGCGCGTCCTGAAGAAAGTCTTCCCCCCGTTGTATTCTACGACGTTGAGCCATCATTACGGAGGGTACACATGGGTCCTCTTTTAATGGAAGAGGAACGGACTCTCAAACAACCCATCTCGGTTGTTTCTAAAGATGAGCTTGCACTGAAAACAGGCAGCCATTCACTTGCGATTAAAACCCGGCGAGCGCATTTGATCAGAAAAGAACAAAGGATCGAAAAAGCCATACTTCAGGCTTCTTGGCGTATTGGTATGCGTATTTTTCGTGTCTTTCTTTTGGCGAGTAATCTGTATTGCTTTCACGTCTCCTTATTTTTGCAAAAACCTTGCAGGGGCTTCTGTAGCAGAAGTTGGTTTGAGCCCAGATCAAGCCATGGCTACGGATTCTACGAATATCTCCTGTGACGCATCGGAGGGTGCAGAGGAGATTACTGAAGCTGCTACCCTTGCTGTGGAGCTCCCGGTGGTGGCTTGTGTCCCTTCCACGTCTACTCCTCCGGCAGAGATGGTCTCGTCGGCCATAGATCCCATGGATATCTCTGGTGATGCACCGGAGGGTGTAGAAGAGGTGGCTGAAACTGTTAACCCCGCCTCGGGGCCTTCCGCGGAGGCTTTCATCCCCTTACTGGTGGCTGCCATGCCGGCTATAAATTTCACACATATCCTCAGTGATGCACCTGAGGGTGTAGAGGAGGCTGCCGAAGCTGCCACCCCTCCAGTTCCGGGCGGGCGGAGCATCGAAGGTAACCTTCTATACATACACATTTTGTTTAACGATCCCTTCGTTATCTAAACTTTTCCTTCCTTCAAAATTGCGGGAGATGGCGGCTTCCATCGTGAATCTTTCCCCAAGGAAAACCTTCCAGCGATTGCTTGACATGGCGGCCCCCCAAGCGATACCTCCACAAAGCATAGTACTCTATTCCGGCCAAGGTCGATATTCTTTTGCCCTTTTTGTTTTATATTTTTATCATGATGATGATATGCCCTTCATTTTAAACCACAGTTCTGGAAGCCGACGACGAAGTCGAGATTCTTGATGGACCTGGGGATCTCTCAAGCCTGCCGTGCATGACTGTGGGTAAGTGACACTTTATTTCTGGCTTCATTTTGCTTACCCTATATTCGAAAATATAACTGACCTCACACATATCTTCACATCTTTGCCAGCCCTGACCCCATTAGAGTCTCGGATCCCCATGCCACCAGGTCCTTACGACCGACACGCATCTGAGAAGATGGCAAGACAAAGCGTTTATTCTTTAGCGGCTCTCATCGAAGATCTTCGCGCTGGTAATTCTGTCGCGGCCGAAGAATTCACTGCTAAAGCCAACGCTTCCTTATTGTTCTTGCCACTTATCATGACGAGGCATTGGTGCGCACCTGGGTTGAGTATTGCCGCAGAGTGGGGGCATGTCTACATGGGATTAAAGGCATACGCCTTCCTTCCGACCTCTTGTCTGTAAAAGCGAGCCTGCGTGGATGGGACGAACGATGTGCAGTCAATCTCCAGTCATGCGAGAAGAGGCTCAACCGGAAGTTTTCGGCGAGAGAGTTGGCTTCAAAAGCTTTGGGGGAGCTTCAAGCTCAGCTCACTTCCAAGACCACCCGTGCATATGAAATTTGGCGGGTGCATATGAAATTTGGCGGGTGCTTCAAGAGGCCATCACAGAAGTGGTGGCTCTCGATAAAGCCGTTATTTTTACCCGTGAGATGGTTGAAGCCCACAAAGTCGCTGAGAAAGAGCTTGAAAGTCGGTTCGCTTCATACCAGAATCAACAGGCACAGACAGGGACTCGTCTTGCGGCACTAATAGAGCTCGAAGCAGAAGTCCAGGGGAAAAGCGACGAACTTGCTGGCTTATTGAACGGTCCGCCGGCTTAGACAATTTTGTCGCCGTATACCCTCCTCCCATTTTTTTATACTTGTATTCATTTTGATTCATGAGTAAGAGTATCTTGTATTCATTTTGATTCATGAATAAAAGACATATTTCATTTCATACCGGCACTTTTCTTTCCTTTGATGTTTTGACTTGGCATAAAGTAGTTTATATACTCATTTCGGAGTTTGTAGTTTATGCGTTCGTTTCGGAGCCTGTAGTTTATTCACTCATTTCGGAGTTTCTAGTTTATGGAATCATTTTGGAGCCTTTAGTTTATTCATTTATTTAGTTTACCCCTGCTCTTTACGATAGAGGTCCGTTAGGTTTTGTGGTACTAGGGTTTTAGTCCGTGGTACCGTCGCGTTGGCTGATGCGTTCCCCGATGTGCAGACTTTACGCTGCTGTTCGAGTAGCCCTGCGACTGTCGTATATCTGATCCCTTCGGGGGCTGGACAAAACTTTTTCAAATAATCTTCTTAGGCAGTTTGACCGTCGGAAGAGCAAGCATTAGGAATTTTGCCATATCACTTTTTACTTGAGGTTAGGCTTAGTTTGGGGAGCCCCGATGAGTCATAACCACTCTGCACTGGTGTAGGATGATCTCCGATAGTCTTTCAGGTTTTATTTGAGTTGCCGTCAAGACCCTGAAGCTAGGAATTTGGCCTTCGCTTCCATTTGATTTGGCTATTTTGGAGCCTTTGTTGACATTGCGTCTGCTGTAACGAGATGAATGTTGAGGTAGTCTTTAGGTTATTTTGTGAACCGTCAAGACTTGGAGCAAGGAATTTTGCCATGGCTCCGTCCTGTTTTGACCCTGGGGTCTTTTGTTTACGTCGTGTCTATCCTGCTGGAGTGAGAGGGAACACCATTGTTGACATTGCGTTTGCTGGGTGTGCTCGGTAAGCTTTCTACCTTCGCATTCATCTGTATATTTTGCATTTGCATACTTATTAAAACCCATAAAAATCAAAAATTAAAAAATTGAAAATTTCAATTTTGGCCATATTTGACTTAAGTTCAACATGACGGTTGACTAGTTAGGAAAAACTAGATCCTAAACTTAGTAAATTAAAAAACCCTAAAAATAACCTTTCTTAAAGTTTAACTGTAGAAAATATACGTCCTTGTATTTTATTTTGAAATAGGCAAATTTTGAGTTCAGTTCTTGAGCTAAATCGAAATAAAGGAAGATTATTGAAATTTTTATTTGAAGTGTAAGTCTGAAAAATAATTCTGAACCTTAAGTCTAAATTCTGAAAATATATACTCTACAACTTGCACATACACGTACCTTGAAACTTAGGATAGTAGAGGATACCTTGAAATGCTCTTGTCTAAAATCCTTAGTATGAAGGAAAATAAAATAAAAGTATAAGTGGTGAATAAAGAGATTAAAAAATGAACACTGGTTTTGCAATTACTTGAGGCAGCATAAATAAAAAAAATATATAGCGAGAGTGCTTTATCACCTAGTGCCTTAGACCAACTGGTTTGGGAGTCACTGCTAAGCCTTAGGTATTGCAAGACGAGGAATTACGCCTAAATGCGCAAGCACATTTTGTAATCGGTCGTTTAGTACCTCAAAAAGTATTAACGATCGCATGAAGGATGTGTGAGCAACTTAATCACCAATTAAAAAGTACTTTGGACGATGGACAACAGTAAGATAGTTTGGATTGAATTTCCAAAGTGTAGGGGTGATAATTACACACACACGTAGGGGTATATGATTAGGATTTGGATGAGAGATAGGAATGAAAAATAGGTCTTATATCTTCAGTAAAGATGATAAAAATTCCTGAGTTAAGATTGTACCTTGGAAGGAAAATTCAAAAGATGCTGAAAGCTTTATAAACTGGCAAAACGTATATGATCTTAGGTTAAATGAAAAGGAACTGTGAAAAATATAGGTTGATGATTTCTAAGTTGAAGATAATAAAATTTCTTGCCAGAATACTGCATTAAAGAATGAGAGTCAACATGCCAAATTGATCGGATTTTATGGGTAGTATCCGCTGAAAACCCTCAGAAGACAACACTCCTCCTACTAGGGACACCTAGAGGTTTAACGGCTTGTTGCACGAGCTCAGTGCAATCGCGTTCCCTGCGAAAGTGAGGTTAGGATTTTTCGAGAATAAATTGGCTTTGCTCGGGACGAGCAAAAGATAAGTTTGGGGGTATTTGTTCATATCGGATTTTTGCATTATTATATCGTCCATTCTTAATCACATTACATATAAATAGGTGCTTTTGATCCATGTCTGCTAAATAATTGCAGGTTATAGGTTCTCAGATCGTTACAGTGAAATTCATGAAAAGTCGTTATAAATGTGAGACTACGAACAACAATAGATGAATCCATTTGATGTCGCCTACCAGTTAAAGGAACAAATGAAAATCAGTATACAGTTTAATGCACAAAGCACAAGGGCAGCACAAGATTCAAGACTTCAACGCGAAACTCACGGCAAAAGTCCACATCATTTTGCACTGTTGGAAATCTGGAAGAAAATAGAACAGATTCTGAGGAACCAAGTGAAGAAAACAGAAGGAAAAAGCAACAGGAAGCAACCCTGAAGTAATGAGCCAGAGATCCCACTTATTGGCCGCGGAACCGCGGCCAAACATGCCTTTCTGCTGTGGAACCGCGGCCATATGGTGCACGTGTCGGTGCATGTGTCGGTGGGTGTCGGTGTTTTGACCCGGCTTTCTTAGGGTAGTTTTATAATTTCGTGTATGGATCAGAATGTAAACCTAGGATTTTCCTATCTATAAATATGAGAGCTCAAAGCCTCTTTTGAGCGTGCCTCTTTGGAGGATGCCACTCTTTAGTTTTTATTCCTCTTTTTAATTCTTAGATCTAAATTCAATTGTAATGCGTTGTTGAGAGGTCATCAATAAAGTAAGGTTTTTTCATTCTATCTCGCATTCTTTTTTATCTGAAATTTATTATCTGCAATTTTTTATCTATTCTTTATTTATCTGCAATTTAGTTCATTAAATAAAAATATAAAAATGAATTTTATTATCTTCCTAATGAGTGAGTAACTCCTCACTTGTTAGGGGTAGGAGAGGGAAGGTTTGAGAGAAGGAAATCTCTCTCACTCCTTTCTTTACCCAAATAATTTTAATACGGACTCCCTTTAAATCAACCATAATCCGCTCACTACGACACCCTATCCTACATGATAGCGGTGATTCCCTACTTAGATCGGTTGTGGTTGAATTAACCGGAGGTTAGGGCTAAGAGACAAGAACGGACGGACAAGGACCAAAAGGAAGAACTTAAGTTTCTTTCCAGTCGTGCTAATCCCCGTTGTTGCCGATTACCCTAACACCTTTATTCACAATTAAGGCATTGAAAGATATGAGAAGATTCTTATTTCGGACTAACCTAATCCTAACTCTAACAAGGCTTTAAATCGATTTATTCTCATTCTTAAATTTTAAAACAAAACCCGACTTAATCGGATTTAACTCGTTAGAACACAAAGAAAAGGACACCTTCTCCCTGTGGACCGACCCATACTCAACTGGCTAGCTACCAAGCGACACCGTCTTGATTGCAGTATTCTTAAAATTTAAAAACGCATATACAAAATAGCGTAACAATCAATAACCGTAGAGTCCATCATAAATTTCTAGAACGACTCTCCTTGCTTCTCTTAGCCTAAAGCACCTTTGCCACAAACCGTCAAGCAATCTCTTGTATAGAGTATCATTGATAAAAGCTAAAGACAGAGCCCGTTTCATGATCTGATGTCTTGACGACGTGTTTTTGGGTGTTCGATGGGATTTGAAATAGTTTATGAAGACTTCCCTGTTCCCGCCAAAAATTTCCGCGCAAAAGAGCCTAAGGTATCAAATGGTAGCGATACGCTTAAGAAAATGCGAACCAGTATTTTCCGGGCTGCATTTTGATAAACTCCCAAATGAGAAACAATTAAATTCTGATGGTATTGAAAGTGTCTCGAAAAATTCTTCGATTTGATATATTATGGGCCTCATAATTCATCCGGGATCAAAAGTTATGAGACATCACATGCCCACACGTGATCGGGCATCACATGCCCATACGTGACCGGGCATCATGTGCCCATACGTGACTGAGCCTCACGTGCAGACACGTGACCATTTACAGGCAAAGTCTGTCGGCACTGAATAAAATAAATAATTAAATGGGGACACGTGCCCACACGTGATGGGCCTTTAAACCCACTGAAAGGGATTAAAAGATATAATAAAACAGCAAGGAATACCCCAATGGGGCATCACGTGCCCACACGTGACCATAGGTCACGTGCAGACACGTGATGGGTTCCTAAGCTCTCTGAATTATAGAATTAAATTCTAATTAAATAATCAAACAGTGGGGTCACGTGCCAACACGTGATATGTTTTTTTAAACCTTCTAAACAAATAGAATTAAATTCTAATTAAGGAAAATCAAAATCCTAATATTTCTTTAGATCTTTCCAAACAAAAAGATTGTGCTCTGTAAAGTGAAGCACCGTTGGATTAAAATTCCAATGGTGATTAAAAATCACCAATTTATAGAAAAATTCTATACAAGGAAAGATTTCCCTGAAATTCACCAAGAATAACAAACAGAATATCTTTTGGATTAAAAATCCAATGGTGAATAAAATTCATTGAGCGATCTAAAAGATCATGTTGGTTCCAAAAACAACCAAAAATCTTTTAATGAAAGATTGACTAAACAAATTGATTCTTTTCTTTCTCCTATAAATAGGAGCCAAGAAGAGAAGAAAAGGGGTCTACTTTTTTTGGGAGAAGAACAGAGAGAAAAAAGAGAGGAGAATTTAATTCTCAAGAGAGAAAAGAAGATTTCTTCGAAAGAGAAAGAACCCTAGGTGAGAAAGGGGAAAGAGATCTAAGCTCCATAAAACAAAAGAGAATTTAATTCTCAAATTAAGAGTTTAACTTTTCTGAATAAGAACTTAGTTTTTCCTTTGGTTGATGATCTGTAGAAGCAGATCTCCCCACAAGTTGAGAATTTAATTCTCATCGGGGAGATTCTACCATGCAGATCCAAAACTTAGAGGGAGAATTGAGTTTAAGGAATTTAATTCCCCCAAATCTATTGGAATTTAATTCCTCCAAATGAAACTATGGTTTAACCCTACATAAGAATTTAATTCTTTCAAATACATAGAAATTTAATTCCTCTAAACAGAACTAGGGTTTAACCCTATAAAAGAATTTAATTCTTAAAATCAAGAGACTTAAAGCTCTCCATGCACATAAAGATCAAGTATCTAACATGATCACGTGGTAACACGCGACCCTTCATCCCAACGAACAAAAAGGAATGAATAAGGTATGCTCACGTGCCCCCACGTGCCCCTTTAATGGACTCCTCAAAATAAGAAGGAATTAGCCCAGAGGCAATGCCTCACGTGATCCCACGTGACCCTCAAAATAAAAGAGAACAAAGCCAATGGTAGAACATACTTTGGGTGCCTCACGTGTCCCTACATGACCCATGATGAACACCTTTTTAAAAAAGAGAAGATGAAAAGAACCAAAGGATTAAAATCCAATGCATGGGCGCCCTCACGTGTCCCCACGTGACCCCTAACAAATCCCTTTAATATCCAGTGCATGGATGCCCATCACGTGCTCACACGTGATGGCCTTAACGATTAAAAGTGTTTAACACTTATTTGAATACTCTGAGAATAAAATAAAGGAAGTCTGGCCCCATCTTCAGATGCCTCATGTGACCAATTCAATTTTAGTGTTTAACACTACTTTAAGCACTTTGTCCTTAGTGTTTAACACTATTTTCAGCATATCACGTGGGAGCACGTGATCGCCAAGTATCCTCTAGTGTTTAACACTATTTTAAAGCCAAACTTAGCCCACATTGGCTAAGTCTTCCAGAGGCAGACTCCCCTTTGACCGAGCCTTAAATACACCCTTGTCTTCTAAGATTGATCGTCTCATATGATATATGAGTGCTCAACACTCGATAAAGATAAAATGTTGTCAGAACCCCAAACCCCTGTTTAGCATTGCTAAATAATGGGGAGGCTGAACCCAGACAAATGTTTAACAGTCCAAACAAAGGTCCAACATTTTAAATCTAATTGGACTTAGCCCAAGTTGGCCATAAGTTCTTAATTCAGATTTAACTGAGCCCATGTGCTCATAATCAGATTAATTGATCTTAGTCCTAAATTGGACTAAAGATTTCCCAAACAACTTTGGTTCAAGGGTACATCTCTTCACTCCTTTGATATTTGTCGTTGTAATCCTTCAACGTCTTCAGAGAGGTGACGGGTCCCGATAACCAATCATTACATGGACTGTGGGGTCCTTAAACTCATGAACTATGATATCCTTAAACTTTATAGACTATGACGTCTTTAAACTACGGACTGTGGGGTCCTTTAAACCCATGGACTATGATGTCCTTAACCTCGGACTGTGGGGTCCCTTCAAACCCATGGACCGTAATGTCCTTAAACTAATGATGGACCGTAATGTCCTTAAACTAATTATTGACCGCAACGTCCCTAAACTAAGCAATAGAGCCCGAATGCTCTTTTGTTAGATCTAAACGATCCCGTTAAGTTGATCTTAGTCTAAAATTAGACTAACGTATCCATAACATACGTTTAAATTGATCTTAGTCTCAAATGAGACTAACGTATCCTTAAATCCAACCCCCAAACCCAAATATAAGAATCTACGAATTTGGACTAATCCACGTCCTACGGGTGACAAAATAAATTAGTCTCCGTATACAATCCACGGGCAACCAAAAACAAAACAAACACCCACGACACGAAGTGACCATCTGGAGAAGGAGAAAGTGGTTACCGCTATGCGGTAGCGTAATTAACTGCAGGGGCTTGCGCCTGCAGGGAAAAGCGTCCCCACAATAAAAAAACCCCTCAATGAGAGGGGATCTGACAAAGTCTGCTACATCGGCCGCATCCGTTTAAACCTTCGATATATGGTGTCATAAATCAACTTGGCATCTTCGGAGAGGTGGACGGAAAACACCAAATAGCATCTTCCCTCGGAATTCAGGCCCCGTGACGTCCAAACGTCCCGGTCGCGTCTTTCGGCGGAGAACATTCCCTCCAATCCTTGACCTTTTCTTCGTCTTTTATTTGAAGGACTACTTGTTTGATCATTTCTTTTCCTTCAGATGGCTCCATCGAATCCTCTGAAGATATTTCTGCTGGCGCGAGAATCCGGCGGTATTGCACAACGATCCTTAGGTCATCGAGGTTTTCGTCAGCCAGCTCGTTAGCAAGCTTGGATAATGAATCCGCCTTGCTATTTTCCGCATGCGGTATGCTTTCTCGGATGTAGGAGGGGATTTGTGTCAGCAGTTGCTGCACTCTCCTATCATATTTTATTAACTCTGGTTTGCACATATGATAGTCACCATTTACTTGGCTAACGACCTGCTAGGAGTCTCCATATATGAGGAGGTTTTCGATTCCCATATCGACAGCGATCTCAAGACCCGCTATCAAAGCTTCATATTCAGCCTCGTTGTTTGTTCTTGGTTCCGTTAAGGAAAGGGCGAAACGCATTATCCCTCCTTGCGGGGTCACGAAGATGAGTCCCACCCCGGCTTTGATTATAGGGGTGTTATGCTTTCGCTTCTTCATAGAAGATGCTCCATCGAAGTAGAGTTCCCATTGGAAATTATTTTCTTCCTTCTCCCCTTCGATTGTGTCGAACGCGTGTTCGTCTGGCAATTCGCGATTTAAGGGAGAATCGGCTGGTATCGGATGCTCAGCGAGAAAGTCGACGATGGCCTGACCTTTCACTGCCTTGAGGGGTCGATCGTTATCGAGAACTCCATCAAGAGGAGGGCCCATTTGGCAAGCCTTCCTGTTAGTATGGTTCTTGACATCAAATATTTGAGAGGATCCACCTTTGATATGAGATAGACCTCATGTACCAAGGCATAGTGTCTGAGCTTCGTTATAGCGAAGATTAGTGCCAGGCAGTGCTTTTCGATGGGGGAGTAGTTGTTTTCTGCCCCCAGGAGAACTCGACTCAAATAATAGAGAGCTCTTTCCTTCCCCTGGTCGTTCTTCTATGCCCATAACGCGCCTAGAGAACCTTCCAGGGCTGTTGTGTACAGGATAAGGGGCTTTCCCTTGACCGGAGTGGTCAGTACCAGCGGGTTCTGCAGGTATTGCTTGATTTCGTCCAGTGCACTTTGGCATTTATGATCCCATACGAACGGGGTCCCCCTTCTACATTAGATGGCTTTAGGGGCGGCATTTTCCGGAGAGGTTGGCTATGAACCACCGAATATACGCGAGCGTTCTTAGAGAGACCGTAGTTGTTTAATAGTTCTTAGCGTAGGCATCTCCGTAATCGTCTTGATCTTTGATGAGTCAATTTCAATACCCCGGTGCCGTATGATGAATCCCAGGAATTTGCCTGAGGAGACTCCAAACGCGTATTTGAGAGAATTCATCTTCGGATTATACTTACGAAGACGCTGGAACACTATGTTCAGATGTTCCCAGTGCTCCTCGTACGATTTGCTTTTCACCACAAGGTCGTCAATATAGCATTCGACAATCTCATTTATGAGGTCATCGAAGATCTTCGTCATGGCCCTCTGGTAGGTAGCGCCTGCGTTCTTCAGACCGAAGGGCATTACCTTATAGCATAATATACTCAATGGAGTCCGGAAGGCAGTATGCTTTCGGTCTTCAGGATGCATTTTTACTTGGTTGTATCCTGAAGATCCATCCATGAAAGAGAAGACTCCATGAGTTGACGTGTTGTTGATCATCAACTCGGTAACACGTACTGGGAAGTCGTCCTTCGGACAAACTTTGTTGAGGTCCCGAAAGTCCATGCAGATGCGCACTGTCCCATTTTTCTTCATCACCGGAACGATGTTAGCGATCCAGTCAGGGTATTGAACTTCCTGGATGAAGCCGGAGTCAATTAGTTTCTTAACTTCAACATTGATACTCATCTCAAGTTCGAGCCGCATTCTTCTTGGTGCCTGTTTGACTGGCTTGACGTCCGGCGATATGGCCAGTTTATGTACCACTATTTCTGGATCTAGTCCCGGCATCTCGGAATAGTTCCATGCAAAGATGTCTTTATATTGCATGAGTACATCTTTTAAAGTAGCCACCTGCTTCTTAGATAATAGCTCACTGACGAAGGTGGGTCTCAGCCCATTTTCCGTGACCAAGTCGATTTTCCTAAGGTTGTCTGCCGTGGTGTGTATCCCATCTTCCATCTCTTTTGGTGCTGGTGGAAACTCTGAGATCACCTCCTCCTCGTCCTCATTTACGAAGCACTTGAAGAAGTCATCCATATTCTCGTGCTCTCCCTCTTTTGAGAGTGTTATCATGTGGCAAGTACGAGTTCGCTTCCATTCTTGGTGTTGAGCTGGTCCCACCTTCGCGATATAGGTTCTCTTTGGCTCATGCTTTCGCGGTGGGGTCACCCTCCAGTTTTCGGATAAAGCGAACCTTCCCTGTTGATATTGGTCTTCGACCCGGCCTTTAAAGGTGAAGCAGTCTTCAAGAGGATGTCCTATTGCTCGATGATAGGAGCAATAATCCGGGTGATGGACCTCATTTACCTATTCGGGGTACCGAGGCTCCGGGAGCGTCATCATCTGATGCTTGATGTCAAGGTTGAATATTTTCCTTGTCTTGTCTTGAGAGAAAGAGTATTCCCGACCCATTTTCTTGATGAAAGACGGATTCTAGCTGACTTTTTCTTAATTGCGTGGCTTCTTGGATCTATTTCACTGTTTTAGAATGTCAATCTTGTTCTCCACCATGTTTTTGCCTCTGTGTCAGGCTTTTTCCTTGTCGTGAGAATGTACAGCGGGCTGAGGGTGAAGGGCCTCGTAATTTTCCTTTTCCGCGGACTGCTGAATGAGACGCCGAGTCCTGGATTTTTCGTAAATAGCCATTTCGCGGCAGTGATCATCCCGAACCTTTTGACCGGATTCCCTTATTAGCTTGTCAACTTGCACTTCGAACGACAGACTTGACGTTTTTATAGCAGGATTTTGCTTCGTTTCAACGTCACAGCTATCTGGAAAAGCATTCCTTTCTCCACCGGAGCTGTTTATGACGCAGCAGCCATGAAATCGCTCCCGTTTCTTGGACTGAACGTATCCGAGCCCAGTCATCTCCATTCTCCCGTTGGGCATCTTTCGCTGAGTCCCGGGGACGTCCCAAATCTTGTTGTAGAACCGGGCTTGTCGAGTGGTTTGTTTGAAGGGTACGTCTTGGCATCTTAATAACCTTTTCAATCTTTCTGTGTAATATCTAGGTAGACGGATTGGTTGAAATCTATCAAGCGCAAGTTCGACACCATGCCAGACTTCTTTCTCCACTCTGGTCTCCGTAGACTGATAGAAGAGGATCGTCTTTTCACCTCTTCACCTAGGAGGGACGTAGAAAGTTTGCAGCTCTTGTACACTATATGTATCGAGTACATCAAGTTCTTTGTAATACTGCGGCGGAACTATGGTGATTTGCAAGCTCTGATCAGCTCCAGTAATGATTTGTGCTGACGGGCGAGTGGAGAATACGGCGTTAGTTTCGTCCTCAGAGTCATTGCCAAAGACCAAAATAGGAGTAGATGGTCCGGGCCTGTTGTCCCGAGTAGACTATTTCTTCATCTTCCTCGGTATCGCTCCCAAAGATCGGGATAGTGGCGACGACTTTTTGTTTATTCTCCGGCTTATGACATCTTTCCGTGTTTTTGAAGTCTGGTAGGAAGTACTTTGCGTCTTCATATTTTTGAACTTCGTTTACGGAGAATGGATCTAGCTCCCCAGTAACTATGTACTCGAGGCCGTCTTTGAACTACTTCATACACTGGTGTTGTGTAGAAGGGATGACGTTGTACTCATGTAACCGAGGCCAACCGAGCAGAGCGTTATAGCAAGTCTTAGTGTCGATGGCATGAAATTTGATGTCAATGACGAGAAGCCCATAGCATAATGTCAATATTACGGACCCAAGCGTTCGCGGTGACTGAGAGTCGAACCCAGAGATGGTAATTTTATCCCGAGCCAGGTGCTGAACGTTCATGCAAATCTCCTTCAGCACCTTCACGTTGAGAAGGTTGACGGAGGACCCATTGTCGACCAGGATCTTCCCTATCTTGATGTCGTGGCAGTACCCGGTGACATATAGAGGACGGTTGTGCACGCACGTTCTGAGGAGGAGATCTTCATCATCGAATGTAATGTCAGCTGTATGAACCTCTGGCAGCTCGTCCTTCATCTTTTCTTCTGCAACTAAAGCTTGGAACTGATCGAGCTCTTATAATGCCCTGATCAGAGAATCTCTTGCTTCTTTAGACAGGAGGAGAGCATCCAATATGCTCAGTTGTGAGGGTATCTTTCTTAGATGCGCCAGGACAATGTAATCCACCTTGGTTTTCTTAGGCGGGTCCTTGGCTGCGAGCTCTTCGACAACTTTATCATCGAGGGCAATTTCCTCAGGGACTTTCTCTTTCCCCTTGACTCTTTTGCTCAAACCTTTGTTTGTAGGCCCGAGGTTCTTCTCAGGCAGCGTGCGATTACGCAGCTGAATGTTCTCACAGTTCTTGTCCTCCTCCTTTTTTCCGGAGGTGGATTCTTTGAAGAGAAGACCGAGGGTAGGGTTATTTCTTCCTCAGAATCGCTCCCGAATGTAGGAACTTGAGATTTTCCTTTTGTCGAACTGGTATCAACCATATGACAGTTGCCAGCCATTTCTTCACGCTCGTCTGTCGTGCTTCTTTGTTGTCGACGAGCTTTGGGCTTCATTCGTTTGAAGTGTTGTCGGTGAGCAACGTATCCTTGCCACTACTTTTTGAAGGCATTGTACTCTTCGTTAGGGTGTGTGACCTTCCAATGGTATAAGCAGTAGTTCAGATGTATATACGTTTTGTTAAGGCGCATGATCCCGGGAGCGTTTTCCACGAGAGGGGGCAGCTTCATTACCATTGACAGGGCTTTGGCGAACCGCTTCTCTGCTTTGATCCTACTCTTGTTTGCCGCAGGTGTGCTTCGGTCTGGTTGGAGTACTTTATGACTCCTCCTTGCCGCGTTTTCTTCATCCTGACGCCGACGCATGGCCTTTTCGTATATGGCCGTTTCACGTTGTCGGTCAGCTTTGCTCTTTTGAAAGGCTTCGTTTAGCAGCCTGTCAATTGGGTCTTCTGGCAGCTCCGGGGATTTTGGCACCGATCCTACCCCCGGTTCCTCTGCGTTGTTTTTCGACGCCGAGGGAGTTTCTTCGTTATTTAACGACGAATGAGAACCTATGTGGCAACTTGCTACATAATCTTTGGTTTCTCCCGATGAGCCATTTCCCTTATCATCATTACTATCTCCATTCTCTAGTATATGGTTGAGAAACTCTTCGAGGGTGACTGGGGTCCGCGCCTTCTGGTTGTACTCCTCCAGCGCGTCGATGTACTTCTGCAGGTCTGTGCGCTTGTCTTCATACTTGGTAGGCTGCACGGGCTTTTTGGTCTTCTTCTTTTTCTTCGAAGACTTTGAAGGCTTGACCTAGGGGTTTTGCCCATCGTCAACAGTTTTCGGTGTGGAACGCGGTTTCAGCATCCATTCATTAATCTCAGGCTCCAGCGGGCCTTTCCATCTGATTGCCGGACATGCTTGAAGATCCTTCAGCATTCTTTTGGTTTTTGCTGAAAGGACGACTTCCCACGGAGCTTCTTCCACAAATGAACATGATGCCCTCGGCGTATCCACCTTTTTAGGAGCGTGCCTCTGTGGCGGGTTCACCCCCCAGTTTTTAGAAAACGCAAATTTCCCCCGTTGATACTTGTCCTCGATCCAATTTTTTAAGATGTCGCAATCTTCAATTGGGTGGCTCACCATTCTGTGATAGGAGCAATAGATGGGGTTGTTGACGTCACCGTGCTGCAGTGGAGTTTTGGGTTTGACAGAGTGATGAGTTTGTTGAGCACTGCTAGTTCGAACAATCTCCTCGTTTTTATCACGTAGAAATGAGTAGGCATGTCCTAGCTTCTCTTCCAGGGATTGGTGCGGGCGCGCGTTGTTTTTGCGAGCAACCGGTTTCGGGTCACTCGGTTGTTGTTGAGTATTGACAACGAAGGCCGCTTTTCCTTTACCCTTTGCATTCCGAGAGTCCATTTTTGAAGAGGAAGGTCCGTGGCCCATCTGGTCCATTTGGGCCAACTTGTCGATCAATACCTGGAAGGTGGTCGGCTTAAAGAACGTCATGAACTGGGACACAGTTGCCTGAGGATCCAGAGTTCCTATGAACATGCCTATAGCAGGAGCTTCTTCGATGCGTTGTTCGCATTTTGACCATAGGTTCCACCATCGGATCGCGTATTGAACCCAGGTCTCTCCTGGCTTCACCCTGGCGTTGATTAACGCCGTGATCGGGATGCGCTCGCTTGCGCTGGCAAACAGCCACGTGAATAGCAATTCCATTTCCATGAATGTTTTGATGGAGTCATTTGGGAGCTCTGAGTACCATTCAAACGCCGTTTCTGACAGGCTGCCAACGAACTGGGGAAGCAAAAATTTGACGTTGCCTCCAGTATTGCCGCATAAAGATCTGAACTGAGTGACGTGCTGATGCATGTTGCCTGTCCCTTTGTACACATGGAATTTAGGGATCGTATATCCCGGTGGGTATTTGATTTGATCGTACCAGCCTGGGTACGGTCGCCCGGTTCTGACGACTTGGCCAGCCGCTTCACTTGCCTGATGAGCTCGTATTTGTTGAGCTATGTAATCATCAAGGGTGGCCTTGGAGATCGTTTCCTCCCTGGCTGTTGATAAAACTGGAAGAAGGTTTGATGTTTCCTCTCTGTCTTCTTCGATGTTATTGGCGGGTCTTCAGCTAGAAGTTCTGACTGGATCATCATTCCAACCATGTCTTGGAACAGGTGCGCCATCTGTTTTATATTAGCAGCCTGTTCCACGGCCTCCTTATCCTTTCTTTCCAGCACCCTTCGTAGGAACTCTATATCGGTCTCCTGCTCCTGGCTCTGTTCTGATGCTGACTTTGGACTTTCTTTCTGTCCGGTGAGTGCTGCCATTTTCGTCAGCATCTCCTGGAGCTTTTGTTGTTGCTCCTGAGCCTTTGTTAACAAACGAGTTTGCGGTCGATGACCCATGGAAGCACGGCTTTCATTTTTCACGGAAGCCATGTAAACCGTGTGCACGATCATGCCCCAGATTTGGGGCATTTCGTTCTAGCGCCTTTGGAATTTTGCCGCAGGCAGCGGGATTTTCTCCGGCCTCCTCCTTTTGTGGGAGGTCGAGGTCGAAGGAGTCGTTGTAACAGGCGCCTGTGTAGAGGAAGTCTCTCCCTGTATGGTAGAAGGATGGTCTTCCTCTTGCCGAGCCTTCATTCTCTTCAGTCGGTGAGAGTAGTCTTTATTGATCACAGAATCTTAGACTTTCCATCAGACCCTGTGAATTTGGGAGGACAGCCGTTGAGGGGGCTGCTCCGGCTTTGCCTACGTTATGTTTTCAGCAGGAAGTGGAGATTTCTTCAAAATCGCGGTTGGGGAGTTCTTTCGTACCCTCCTAAGCGGTTCAAAGCTGTTCCTGGTTGGAACAGCAGCATCAACTTCCACCATTAGAGCTGGTGGAGTGAGTCCAGAGGGGGAGTTGCCCTCAGCTCTTCTCACTCGGCTCCAGTGGCGACGTCGAGCGTGCCTTGGATATGGGACCACCTCAGTTGTGGAGGCGGCTTTGTTGTGCCTCCTGCTTTGGTTAGGGGATGCTGCTGGTGCCAGCGTGTCGAAGACCGACGTTCGTTAAGAAGGAATGGTCAATCTTTTGATGGCCGACTTTCTGGTAAGGGAAGCACCTTTGACGACTTCACCCACAGTAGGAGTTGGAAGGACCATTCGTTTTGTGATAGCCGCTTCGGGTATCTCAAGCCTCTTTGCGGGCCCACTTAAGCATCGGTTCAGCCTGTTGAAGATTGAGGTGGCAGACTTGGACGACCCGTTGAGAGGGGCCGTGGTAATTGCAAGTCGATCGAAAACCGACTTCTTAGGAGTATCCTGTGGTGGCACTGGGGCGCTAAAGCTCTCTGGTGGGAGCATAGTCCCGAAGAACAGTTCAGTGGTGCCTTGAGTCACCTGCCCCATCGGTATTGAAAAGATGGAGGCCGCATTCGGCCTGTATGTCACTCCTCCAGTTAGGGCGGAGCGGGAATTGCTGTTGCAGTTGCAGTTGCAGTTGGAAGCCATTGATTTCCTACACAGGAGCAAGACATCAAATCTTAGTACCTCAAACCTAAGGGCAACCATAACAAACCGTGATTTTGTTCGTGAACACGACACAAGAAATGTGGAGTGGAAAGTGGAAAAGGTCCCACCGGACGTGCCAAAATTTGTTTACCACCGAAAACAGAGACGAACCGGGATGGATCGTCTTGCCTAAGTTTAGCGGCAAATGCTAATTGGGTTTATCCGTCCACCTCTCCAAAGATGCCAAGTTGATTTATGGTACCGTATATCGGAGGTTTGGACGGATGCGTCCGTTGTAGCAGACTTCGTCAGATTCCCCCTCATTTTGCGAGGGTTTTTTGATTATGGGGACGCTCTTCCCTGCAGGCGCAAGCCCCTGTAGTTAATTACGTTACCACATCGCGATAACCACTTTCTCCTGCTCCAGAAGTTCACTTCGTGTCGTGTGTGTTTTTATTTGTTTGGGTTGTCCGTAGATTGTATACGGTGACTAATTTATGTTGTCACCCGTAGGGCGTGGATTATTCCAAATCCGTATTTCTTAAATTTAGGGTCTTTATCTAAGGACCGTTAATCTATTTTAGGATTAAGATCCACTTAAATGTATGTGAGCATTTGGGTGCTCGGTTGGTTTTTTGTTAAGGATACGTTAGTCCAATTTGATACTACGATCTACTTAACGGGGTTTCAGGATCATTTTTATTTCAGACCCAAAAAAAGAGCATTTGGACTCCATTGTTTTAGTTTAAGGTTGTTTCGGTCCATTATCGCCACTTTGGAGGCGAAGTTCTAGTTTGATGACATCTCGGTCTGTTGATCACCATTTTGATGGTGAGATTTTAGTTTAAGGATGTCTCGGTCCGTTGATCACCATTTTTGACGTGAGAGTTTAGTTTAAGGACATCTCGGTCCGTTGATCACCATTTTGGAGGTGAGAGTTTAGTTTAAGGACCTCGGTCCGTTGATCACCATTTTGGATGTGAGGTTTTAGTTTAAGAACGTCTTGGTCCGTTGATCACCATTTTGGAGGTGGGCTTTTAGTTTAAGGACGTCTCGGTCTGTTGATCACCATTTTGGAGTTGAGAGTTTTAGTTTAAGGACGTCTCAGTCCGTTGATCATCTTGCGCGCACGTGTATTTGATACGTGACGGGATGAAAACGATGATATGGGATGTACCCAGTTTGGGGTGCGGTCTGATTTGAGGTGTACACATCAGTGCACCAAAAAACTGTTGGTTGTTGGGACCCGCCACCTCTCTGAAAACGTTGAGGAATTACAACGACGTTGATCAGAGGTGTGGAGAAATGTACGATTGAACCAATTCCTGTATTTGGGGGGAAATGAGTTAGTGGTAAACTCGGAAATCATTAGTCATATTTTGAGACTAAGATTTCCTCACGAGGATGTGGGATGAGTATCGTTTTGGATATCATCAGTTGGAAGATCAATAGTCATATTTAGGACTAAAATCAATTTGGAAAATTATAAGCATAGAGGCTCGGTCGATTTGGAGATCAAAGAAGTTTTGACCTTGGGAAGACTTAGCCAATTTGTGACTAGGTTTGGGTCTTCATAATTACCCCTGTAGTGCTAAGCACAGATAAATGTAGTACTCACGTGTATCCCGCGTGGGGTATTAGACCAGTGTTAAACACTGAACTTTGGAGGCGCTCATGTGTAAATCACGTGAGACGTCCCAAAGTGGGCGCTGTTCTTTGGGTTTTATTCCCTTTTTGCATATAAGTGCTAAGCGCTGGGTTCTTTTGGAGCTCACGTGTGAACATGTGAGGCGCCGCGAAGTTGGGTATTGCTTTTTGGGTTTTATCCCCTCCTTTTTTATATAAGTGCTAAGCACTTGATTCGAGATCGCATGCAAAACACGTGACTGCCCTAGGAGGCACTTCTTGTTATTCTTTTAAGCGCTTACATGGGAAACACGTGCGGTCCTCGTTATAGTGTTTAAACACTAATGAATCATCAGTCTTTCCTTCTGGGTGTTTAGAGATTTTGATCTCATGTTAATGACCCTAGGATTTGGAGGATCTCATGTCTCTCGTTTTGTAAGAATTAAATTCTTTTTATAAGGTTAAACCCTAGTTTTCATGTGTTTTGTAAGAATCAAATTCTTTGAACTCAATTCTTTCCCCTAGGTTTTGAATCTGCATCACAGAATCTCCCCGATGAGAATTAAATTCTCAACTTGTGGGGAGATCTGCTTCTACGGATCTCAACCAGAGGAAGAACTAAGTTCTTCCATGAAGGGTTAAACCCTTAGAGAGGCAAAAGAGAGACAAGATAATCTCTGAGTTTTGTTTTCTTTTTACTTAGGGTTTCAATGAAACAAGTCTTCTTCTATGAGAATTAAATTCTCTGTTTCTTTTGAAGCTCTTCTCTCTTTCTTTTTTTTAAAAGCTTCCGAGGGGGTTCCTTTTTGTCCACTCTCCTCCCCCGAGACTTGAAGTCTTTGGTTCTTTATATAGTGGAGAGAAGTTTGTTTAATTCTGAGAAAATCTCTCATTGAGAGATTCTAATTGATTTAATTGGTTTCAGAATTGATTTAGGGAATTTTGCCCATCATTGGATCTTTGATCCAAGGGGTTTTCTTTTACAGAACATATTTTTCTTGTTTTTTAACAAGATTGGGGAAATATTTTCCCATATGCAGAATCTTATTCTGTAAAAATGGTGAATTTTAATCATCATTGGAATTTTAATCCAGGAGGGCTCAGTTTAACAGAGCACAATCTTTCTTTGTTTAGAAAGATATGGAAAATATTTTCCATCTCATAGGATCTTTGATCCAACTTTCTGTTTAACAGAGAATTTCCCTCTTCATTAGAAAGCTCTATGTTTAATCACCATTGGATCTTTAATCCAACGATCCCATGTTGAGTAGAATTTTATTCTTCGTAGTGGGTGCCCTCACGTGTTTAACACGTGAGGTTTATTTGGTTTGTCAGCTGTTTGATTGCAGCGTCTATATGCTTTGCATATAGGCGCTCACATATTTAACACGTGAGGCTTATTTAGCCTATAGTTGTTTGATTTGCAGCGTCAATATGCATTTCATATAGGGGCTTATGTGTTTAACACGTGAGGCTTATTTAGCCTATAAGTTGTTTGATTTGCAGCGCCTATATGCATTGCATATAGGCGCTCACGTGTTTAACACGTGAGGCTTATTTGGCCTATAGTTGTTTGATTTGCAGCGCCTATGTGCATTGCATATAGGCGCTCACGTGTTTAACACGTGAGGCTTATTTAGCCTATAAGTTGTTTGATTTGCAGCGCCTATATGCATTGCATATAGGCGCTCACGTGTTTAACATGTGAGGCTTAAACAGTAAGGAATTTTCCATCTTCCTTTTTTTATAAGGGAACAACTGGGTCGAAGACCAGTATCGACAAGGCAGGTTTATGTTATCCGACAGCTGGAGGTTAACCCCGCCACAAAAGCATGAGTCAAAAAGAACCTATACCGTCAGGATAGGATCAGCTCAACATCGAGAATGGAAGCAAACTCGTATCTGCCATATGATAACACTCTTAAAAGAAGAAGGGCACGAGACTATGAATGACCACTACAGGTGTTTCGCAAATGAAGATGAGGACGGGGTGATCTCAGAGTTTCCACTAGCACCGAAAGAGCTGGAAGATGGGATACACACCATGGCGGACAACCTAAGAAAAATTGACTTAGGGACGGAAAATGATCCAAGGCCAACATTTGTCGGTGAGCTATCATCTAAAAAACTGGTATCCATGTTAAAGGACGTGCTCATGCAGTATAAAGATTGCTTCATCTAGAACTACTCTGAAATGCCGGGTCTAGATCAAAAAGTGGCAGTACATAAACTGGCTATATCGCCAGGTATAAAGCCAATCAACAGGCGTCAACAAGGATGCGACTTGAACTTGAGTTGAGTATCAACGCTGAAATCAAGAAACTAATCGACTCCGGCTTCATCCAAGAAGTTTAATATCCCAACTGGATCGCTAACATCATTCCAGTGATGAAGAAATTGGACGGTGCGCATCTGCGTGGACTTTTAGGACCTCAGCAAAGCTTGCCCGATGGACGACTTCCCAGTGCCCATTACTGAGCTTATGATCGATAACACGTCTAACCATGAGGTCTTCTCCTTCATGGATGGATCTTCAGGATACAACCAAATAAAAATGCATCCTGAAGACCATAAGCATACCGCCTTCCGAACCCCGCTGGGCATATTTTGCTATAAAGTGATGTCCTTCAGTTTGAAGAATGCTAGCGCTACATACCAGAAGTCCATGACAAAGATCTTCGATGACCTCATACACGAGATCGTCGAATGCTATATCGACGACCTTGTGGTAAAGAGTAAATCTCACGAAGAATATTGGGAACATCTAAAAATAGTGTTCCAACGTCATCGGAAATATAATCTGAATATGAATTCTCTAAGATGTGCGTTTAGAGTTTCCTCAAGAAATTTCCTGGGATTCATCATACGTCACCGAGGTATCGAAATCGATCCCTCAAAGATCAAGGCGATTATGGAAATGCCCATGCCAAGAACCCTCAAACAACTGCGGTCTCTCCAAGAAAAGCTCGCGTACATCCGGCGGTTCATAGCCAACCTCTCCGGAAAATGTCGTCCTTACTGTCATCTGATGAAAAAAGGGACCTCATTCGTCTGGGATCAAAAGTGCCGAAACGCACCGGACGAAATCAAGCAATACCTGCAAAATCCGCAGGTATTGACCGCTCCGGTTAAAGGAAAACCCCTTATCCTATATAAAACGACCCTTGAGGGTTCTCTAGGCGCATTATGGGCACAAGAGAACGATTAGGAAATGGAGAAAGCTCTATACTATTTAAGTCGAGTTCTCCTGGGAGCAGAAAACAAATATTCCCCTATCGAAAAGTATTGCGTGGCGCTGATCTTCACAATAACGAAGCTCAGACATTACGCCTTGGCATATGGGATCCATCTCATATCGAAGGTGGATTCTTTTAAATATCTAATATCAAGAGTCATACTAACAGCAAGGCTTGCCAAATGGACCCTCCTCCTGATGGAGTTCTCGATAAAATATCACCCCTCAAAGCAGTGAAAAGGAAGGCCATTGGCAACTTTCTCGCGGAACATCTGATACCAGCCGACTCCCCCTTAAATTGTGAGTTGCCAGATGAACATGCGTTCAACGCAATCGAAGAAGGAAATGATTCCTAATGGGAACTTTACTACGATGGAGCATCTTCCATGAAGAGGCGAAAGCAAAATACCCCTATAATCATTGCCGGGGTGGGCCTTATCTTTATGACGCCGCAAGGAGGGATATTGCGTTACGTCCTCTACTTAACGGAGCCTAGAACTAACAACGAAGCTGAATATGAAGTTTTGATAGCAGGTTTTGAGATCGTTATCGACATGGGAATCAAAGACCTCCTCATATACGGAGACTCCCGGCTGATCGTTAGCCAAGTAAATGGTGACTATCAGACATGCAAGCCAGAGCTAGTAAAGTATGGCGAAAGAGTGCAGCCACTGTTAACACAAATCCCTTCCTATACCCTGAAAATTATACCGCGTGAGGAAAACAAGAAGGCGGATGCATTAGCCAAATTGGCTAAGGAATTGGCTGATGAAGACCTCGATGACGTGAGAATCATTGTGCAGAGCCGCAAGGTTCTTACGCCAACAAATATATCTTCAGAAGACCTAATAGAGCCATCCGAAGGAAAAGAAACGACCGAACGAGTTACCCTTCAAATAGGGGATGAAGAAAAGTTCATGGACGGGAGGGAAGTCTTCATAGACTACTTTAAGTCCCAACAAATGCCCGAAAATGCATCGTTTAGACATAAACTCATGAAATGAGCATTGTCTTTCGGCTTCGTCAATGATACTCTATATAAGAGATCGTTTGACTTTCTATTGCTAAGATGCCTGGGGCCGGAGGAAGTAAAGAAAGCCGTTCAAAAAATTCACGACGGACTCTGCGGTTCTCATCAAACTGGGCCGAAGATGAAACTGAAGATAAAAATAATGGGTTACTATTGGCCCACGATGATCCAGGACTGCCTCGAATATGCGAAGTAGTGTCACTCGTGCTAAATTCACGGGGACTTCATCCATCAACAACCAAATCCGCTACACCTGACAGTGGCTTGCCGGCCTTTCGAAATGGGAGAACCGATATAATTTGCCCCCATCGAACCAGCGTCCTCCAAAGGACATCGATTTATATTGGCAACGACCGATTACTTCTCTAAGTGGGCAGAAGTAGCACCACTGAAAGAAGTGAAGACGGAGAATATCCTCATTCCTCAGAACCCATGTCATCTATCAGTTCGGCACTCCGCGACAGATAATCTCGGATAATGGGCATGCTTCCAGAAATCATAAAATAAGCCGCTTCGCACAACAACATAAAATAGATTGGAGATACTCGTCAGTCTATAATTCTCAGGCCAACGGTCTAGCTAAAGTTTTCAACAAAACCTTGATAAAGATTATAAAAAAGACGGTGTCCAGAAACAAAAAAGACTGGCACGAAAGGCTGCATGAAGCTCTTTGGGCGTACCGAACAACGTTCAAGACGGCCACAAATACAACACCATACGCATTGGTGTTCGGCACGGAGGCAGTGCTCCCATTGGAAATAGAACTCCCCTCTCTACAAGTAGCGGTTTGATACGAGCTGGCAGATGAAGAAAATGCCCATCTAAAGCTTAAGGAGCTCGACGCCCTCGATGAAACTCGCTTTATAGCACAGCAAAATCTGGAGGCTTATAAGGCAAGGATGACATGGTCATACAAAAAACTGACCAGGCCGAGAACATTCCGCCAAGGCGAACTCGTGTTATTCGTTAAAAGACCAATGATCCCCAATCGTGAAAAACGAGAGAAGTTTGAGCCGAACAATGAAGGCCCGTACATCATAGACAAATTCTACCAAGGTGGAGCTTACCTGCTCAGGGATATGCATGACGAAAGACCCTTCCGGCCAATATATAGTAGATTCCTAAAAAAGTACTACGCTTGACGAGTCATGGCTTAGGTCAATGAAAAATAACGACGCTTGTGTCCGCTCGCTATCTTTCTGAGCCAGAACTCTGAGAGTAGTATCCAAAAAGCTCCATCGCCCCAAAACACGACAATATTGGACCGGAATGTCCTTAAATTAATAGTGGACCGAAACGTCCTTAAACTAACAATAGACCAAAATGTCCTTAAACTAACATCCGCCCCCAAAACGGGAATGTTGGACCGAAACGTCCTTAAACTAGCATTTCGCCCCAAATACATTGATAAAAGACCGTCACGTCCTCACACGTTTAGCTCTACGGTGAATCCCCATACCGATTACCGTATACAATCCACGAGCATAAACGAATTGTAACCCTCCCAGGTCCCACACGATGTAATCCTTAGAAAAGGATCGGAGCCTACAGCTAATGTTGTGTTACCTTACGGGCCGCCTAAAAAAAGGTATATCCACAATTGAAATAGGCACGGATGGAAACCCAAAAGGGCACCATGAGTAAAAACAGCAGGACTGCCGGCGAGCTTGTGAAAACCCGGAAGGGTGCAATCTCTTAAAAAACTTGCAGGGCCTTTTCGATCTCGTGAGGAGAAAATACTCTTGTAAGATACTTACGACTCACAAGAGAAAACGCACTTAGGAATCCTCACGACTCTTAAGGAGAAAATACACTTACGAGATCCTCTCGACTCGTAGGGAGAAATACCTTTATGAGACCCTTACGGCTCATAAAGTCAAAAAGCCTTAGTCGACAGGATTCCAACCCTGTTTGCTACGCCGCCTTTGTCCAAACTAACAAAGGTAAATGATGATTCGCTCCTGATAATATCCCAGTTGTAGCGATACTGATACCTAAACAGATATCAAATTTCAAGTTCTCTCATAGCAAATGATGATTCGCTCCTGACAATATTCCAGTGGTAGCGACGCTGATGCCAAGATTGGAATCAGATTTCAAATCCTAAATTTTTTTTAAAAAAAAAGCCGAAATGATAGGGCAACTCATAATAAAAAGTATCGAGTAAAAAAAAATAGCCTAAATGATTGGGCACCGCGATAAATATCCGAAATGATTGGGCAATCGCGACTTTCGCAACATAAAATCTTAAAAGATAAAGCATCGCGGAAAGAAACAAAAAATGAATGAAAATAAAACTTTTCTGCCCTGCAAGTATGTCCATATTGACTTTTGTATACGATCCATGGGCACAAATGAAAGAAAGGGAACCATATTTTCCCATTACGCTTCGTCAAAAGGAGAACAATGTCTTAACGGTACATATACAAGCTAGAGACTATCCCGGCGTTCCTTCTCATTTCAGCAGAATGCGGACGCAACGTCATCATCAAAAAAAAGGAAAGACCCATAGGTCAAAGCAAAAATAGAGTAATGGCAAAATCCTAGCTCCAAGTTTTGACGGTACATATACAACCTATAGACTATCCCGGCGTTCCCCTTTATTTCAGCAGGATGCGAACTCAACTATCAAATGAAATTGGAGCAATGGTATATTCCTAGCTCCGGACTTCAATTGCAATACATACAGCATAGAGGTCCTTCAGATGTCTACCCTACTTCAGCAATGAATCAGCGCGACATCGTCAAAACAAAAATTAAGTGACGGTATATTCCTAACTTTGGGTCTTGACGACAGTATATACAAAGCCTAAAGACCGTTGGAGATCATCCCACCCCGGAAGGGTGTGGTTATGACTTATCGGGGCTCTAAATTGAGCCTAACATCAAGTAAAAACCGCTACGGCAAATACCTAACGCTTGCTCTTCCGACGGTAATATAAATACTCTGACCTAAGAAGATTACTTGAAGACATCTTGTCCAGCCTCAGAAGGGATCAGAGACACGACAATCGCAGGGCTACTCGAATAGCGGCTTAAAAACTGCATGTCGAGAAATACATCAGCCAATACGATGGTACCACAGACTAAAACCCTAGTACCAATGGGGGTTATCTACATACAACGTTAGGACGAGTTTGCTTGTAAACCCAAGGGAGGTAAACTAAAAACACTCTGAAATAAGGACATAAACTAGAGACTCCGAAAAAAGGACATAAACTAGAGACTCCAAAATGAGTGAATAAACTACAAACTTCGAAATGAGTACGTAAACTAGAGACTCCGAAATGAGTGAATAAAATATAAACTCTGAAATGAGTACATAAACTAGAGACTCTGAAATGAGTGAATAAACTACAAACTCCGAAATGAGTACGTAAATTAGAGACTCCGAAATGAGTGAATAAACTACAAACAAAGGAATGAGTGCATAAACTATTTCGCGCCAGATCAAGACATTAAGAAACAGAAAGGTCAATTTTAAAAAAAAAAAGTTATATACGATACGCCAACCCAAAATCAGCCATATGTTATGCATTACTCTACACTACGTCACTCACAGATATACCTCCGTGAATAAGGTAATAGGGGGAAGCATTTGCTCACATCAGTACAGTGTTCAACTACAAGTAGATGCATACTTGAATAAGAAATAACGTTGAAAGTAAGCTCATTTATGTGTGCGTGTATGTGCGCCGCATATGCGCGCATCATTGGTATTCGTACTCAGCAGAAACTCCTAAGGGTAAAGTGCAAAGTACAAGTGCAGATGCAAGATGTCCACATGAATATGTGCTGGGGATAAAACATTCAGCGGTCAACGATAAAGAAATACATTTAAATAAACATTTTATTCTACGGGAAATAGATCACCAAACACGGGATAAAAAATACAAGGGTCTACAAAACTATAAATAAAGTTTTCTAAAGCCCTCTCAGCCTTCTCCACCATGTCGAAGCGGCGATCTTCGCGAGGAGTCGCTCCCCATCGGTCAGCACTGTGCCCATCGGCGAAGGTAGACATGATGGCCCACTGAGCCCGTATCTGGCTTAGCAATTGAACAGAGAGATCCCTCAGAGGCTGGGTAATCAAATGTGCCTCCTGAAAGCACTCGATCTTGTCCTCCGCTGCGTCGAGTATTTTCGGAGTCATCTCCGCTGGGGATGTCAGCAAGCATAGATAGGAAGAACATCCGGAGCCAAATGGAGCCAATGGGAAGAGGAGAGCCTCTACGAGTCAGGAACTCGTACATCACCGTGTCGTATTGGTCATCCGTGAGAATGGGATTCACCAAGCTTGCAGCAAAACGAGGAACAATTCTATCGATAGGCACCTCCCATGGTTGCCGACGAGCATATGGACGATCGCAAGCCATAACTCTTGATCTGTCACGCTCCGCTTCCCAATAGATGGAAACGGTGGTGTGGCCAGCCCGCGACGTATTTATTTCGAGAAGGTCATTTCCCGAAATAAATACGCTAAGCGTAAAATAAGCAATATAAAATGACAAGAAATGAACATGAAATTTAAACTTCAACAACTTTATTTACATTCAACTTGATACATTTACTACACATGAGTTCAACTGAAAGAAAAATACAAGAAGAGAAATGCCTAAACAGCTGGTATACATAAACTGAAAGAGAGATTAACTAGTCTAGGTCTGAGTCACGATCTGGTCGTGGTCCTCCTCGGTGGGGTCCACCATCTCAGTCTCCACAGTATCTGACGAACATTCTAAGAAACAAAGATGGGTGGAATACCCGTCAGCGAACTTTCGCTCGGTAAGTCCCCAAGAAATGGGTGTGAAGTATAGAAGTATAATGATAAAGAAAATGTATATCATAAAGCAATGGACTATGAGATGTGGTGTTTAAGCATGCCATTTACTATAAGCATGGCAATTCTATTTAATATGAAGTTCTTTATATATAGCATGGCAAAATAACATGAGTATAATATAGCATGGCCGTGGAGTATGGGTATAGTGAACATGTAAGTGTCCTAAAAGGTCTTTACATGGGTAAACTAATTTAACGTAAGTTCAAGGGTGAATGTCAATCAATCTCAAGAGTGATCTCGAACCCAACAGGCTGTAATCCAGGGATAAGGAACTACGGGCCCGAATCAAGTATTAGTAACGGGACTTCAACCTAGTTTTGAAGTATTCCAAACTCAACATGCTATAATTCAAGAGCAAGAAAACACGGGTCCTCATGATAGCATGCTTGTGTTAGTAGATATGGATTCATGATCTAGGGGGAATCCTGAGATTTCGTTGGATTCACACATGAACTACCCCAACACCCCATGTATTTTACGTTATAGTTAAAATTACCATCCTTGCTCAAATCCTTGAGTACATCAAGTTGCAAGATTGAGTTCATGTCAATATCATGTATTCGTGTCAAGTATTCATGTATTCATGTCAAGTTGTATTCATGGTTCGAGTCAAGTCAGTTTCAATCGCATCCATTGTGTTCTGGTATTCATATTAAGTTCATGTCGAATTATAACCATGGTTCAGTCAAGTCAAGTCAAGTATACATGTTTGATATTGATGTTTGAATTCGAGTATTCATGTTCATGATCAAGTATTCAGGTTTTTGTTTGATTTTAGATTCAGATTTGAATTGGACTTATATTGAGTCAGATCCTTGTACTGATTTAATTCTGGAAGTCTTAGGTTCAGGAGTTATCGGCAACTGCTGCACATGGACGGTAGGATTTATGTTTTTTTCCAAGACAATTGCCATTGATAACTCCGTTTAGTTGTTTATCTTAAATAGGCAAGAACTCACTTTCTCCGGCTCCCTGAGGCTCAAGAGAATTGATCCCGCTTAAACCCATATTTACTAAAGTCCTTAAATAATGTTATTTTGTATATCTCGAGGGGGTTTTACGAAAAATATTTTTAATATAGTTAAAATGTAAACCTCGAGGGTGATTAGTATTATTTAGGGTTTTCATGAGCATAGATTTTAAGTATTGGGGTATTTTAATGATAAATACTTAGCTTGGAATGTTCATGGTATTTTATTGAAAAACTTGTTCTTTTTGGTATCTTGATGGTATTTTATCGGCAACTTGTTAATCTTTCATTTTTCAGAAAATTATAGGTTTTTTATATTTTGAAAAATAAGAATTTATAATTTTAAATAATTATAAAAATTAATTTTATTTAGAAAATTCGTATTTCTTAAAAAACGTATTTAAATTCTTTCAAGATCGAATGCTTCGTGAGCAGGTCTGCATATCGCTCTACTAGCCTAAGGATAAGCGATAATATGCACCATACATTAGCGGGTCCCCTAAAGAGGGTTGTAGATGCATAATCACAAAGGAAATGAAATACAGTTTTACAAGAAATCCGGTATTTAAAGTATGTGGTATTTTATTGTAATACTATTTTTCGAACCAAAAATATATACAAATATGAATCGTGCTATGAAACCAAGTGTGCGTGTGGGGTAGGTCGTTACCCCGTGAAGTTTTTCCTAAAGGTATTGTTTTAACAAATACTAAAAGAGATGTTTATAAAGTTCAAGGTATTTTAACAAAAAAAGTTCTACTATGGTTGTTTCATATGAGAATTTTGATGAAATTTGATTCTAAATATTAGAGTTTAAGGTTACAAGTGATGTAGTAAAATTAGATTGACTAAATGGTAAAGGAAAAGGGAGTTATATGTTTTAGAAAAGAATGTGTCGGTAATAACTCCACTTTTACCGATATAACATTTGAAGTGGAATTTCAATAGAAAGGAGGAGATTTGGGAGGGACTTACCATTTGAATATGTCAAGAAGGGGTTAAGGAAGAGGAGGGATGCTTCAGGGCATCGCGGGAGCTCCAGAATTGGTTTCGATTTTCGCCGGAACTAACTTGCTCTCTAACTCTACTTTACTCCACTTGCACCTAGGAACTTTTGAGAGAGTTTTGGCTAGAATTTTCAGAATGGTGCTGAGCCAAAGTGTGGGGTGGTATTTATAGTGGAGAATTAGGGTTTGGAAATTAAAATTTGGATTAAAAAGCATTAAAAATGATGTTAAATTATGAAAGGTCTCTATTTGATTGCAGGGAAATCAAACAGTGCAGAGGGGTTAGGGGTAGCTGAAGAGGTGTGTGTGCAAAGCAAGGGGCAATTTGGCCCTATCTTGACCGTCGGCGCCGTCTTGTAGGCATGTTTGGCCGATCGTTTTATGCCATCCGGCCTCGAGATTCGTGCCATATGATTAATTCTCTGTTTACTCCATTTTCCATATGTTTGATTTTTCTGAACTTTTCATTTGCCTGTGTATTGCTTGTGCAATCTTTTGGGCTTCTAAAAAGTTAAAAAGAAAAATCAAAAAAAATAATTGTGGCTGATGGGAATCGAACACAGGGGCTACATCACAGCAGTGCAGGGGTTTTACCAGTGATCTACAAGTGACTTCTTGCTTTTATTTAATAAAAGTAACTTATAACTCATACACAAGCCGTCAAAATCTTTTCTGTATACTAACAGAAGAATTTCCGTATATTAACAGAAGAATTTCCGTACAAAGATTTTAGAGTCGTTACATGATCTGTTAAAAAATGGTTCTTTCCTTGTGAAGAAGAAGAACAACATTGCTTCAGAATATAAAGAGAAGCATTTAAGTTTAAGCACAGAAAATGTTATGCATGGTGGAACTATTTCCAAGTTCTGACAAAAAGGGATAGGAAAAGAAAAGGTTGACTCATGAAAAGCAGAATAAAAAGGTGAAACGATTCCTTTCTATCCTATAACAACGGCTCACGTGCATGACACGTGAGCATCGACGCTAGTTCTCTTATGGTTAAGTTCTATAACACCGCTTCACGTGCATGAAATATGAACGTCAGCGCCGGTTTTTTTTATATAACAACACCCCACGTGAAGCACATATGAGCGTTGGCGTAAAAAAGAGGGACTTTGTCATTCATACTTCAAAGAAATTTATATATTGGTAATGAAGATGATAACCAAAAAAAAGAAACAAATATCATCAAAATGTCTATAATGGCAAGACACTGAACTCTGGACATGGATTCTCAAACTCAAAAACAAGCTTGAGCAATGCACGTTCAGCCTCATCAACCATCTTTTTATGCATCTTCTCTCGGATGCAAGCGTCAGAGTCACCATTGATGTCCTCCGTCCTCTGGTATGCTGATACTATCGCCTTTTGTTGAAAGACACGGTGTAAGATGGCGACAAGATTATCTCGCCGTTTTTTCGAGATCAACCCCATCAGATACACAGGATGCACCTTTTCTTCAGCATCATCGAGCGCCTAAAGCGGAATAACCTCAAGGCGCCCAGGTATAACTTCCCAGATCGACCCAACGACGATCTTCAAAAGGGCAGAACGGCGGGAAATCAATCGACCATTGTAATCGTCGAAGCGATGTATCACCTCATCGCATTGGGCGTCAGTGTACTCCTGGCCTTGAAAGCAACCCTGGATACGAATCTCCTCATTAGAGATAATCTTTTCAAGATCATACAGATGACCAGCCATGGTACCTGAAAAGAAACCCAATGGAAAGTTAGCAATAAAAATAGAGCCAGCAACACAAAATCAAGATGATGGCTCATCAATGATGAGACATATACTCATTGTGAGAATCTAAAAGGATTCTCATTAAAGGAGTAGTGCTCATTAAACAGTGGAGTTAAAAACTCCCAATATTCCCCGAAAGACGGGCTCTTTAAAACAAACAACAGATTCAAATCTGTGGAAAAAAAGAAAGGATTAAAACCCCCAAAAAATCTAGAAAAAAGGAAAAAAAAACCCTCCAAGAACGGTAAAGGGAATAAAATTCCCAAAGTTCTTAATATCCAAATCAAAGCTAAGATCTGCAAAAAAAATTCAATTAAATTGCCCTTAGCAGTGGGATTAAATCCTAAAGATCCCCATGTTAGAAAATTCATGTGTTAATTGATGGAATCAAATTCCAGGAAAATGTCAAGATTGACAGTAAGGTAAAACCCTAAAGAAGAGAATCAAAGATTCTCAAGTCTTAGACGTGGACATCAAGATCCACGATCTATATAAAAAGAAGAGAAATTTTTTTTAGATCTCCAAGAGATCAATTCAAAAAAGAGAGAGAGCTAGACTCTGTCGAATCTGATAATGGATTCTAAATCCAAAACTAAGAAAATATATATGCTCAAAAGGAGTTAAGAGCTAAGCTCCGTTCATAATCTTTACCAAGAAATATGGCAGAGTATACTTTGTTCAAAAGGGTTCTTGAGAACAGAAATCTATGCTCTGGAACGAGAATTAAATTCTCAAAAGAAGAGCATAGTTCAAGGAAGAAGATGATGAGATATCAGTCATCTCAAGGGCCAAAAGCCCTATTTATAAGAAGGGGGGAATGGTTCAACTTCCTAGGTGATCCAATGGTGGTAAAAATAACACCGTTATACTCACGTGTAAGCCACATGAAAATAACGGTAGGGTGCATTTGTTCCCCTAGTAATTAAACATAATAATAAGAGATAAACTCAGCTAAATTCTAATGAGGCAGCGCCTCACGTGCTTCTCACGAGAACGCCAGCGCAAACGCCAGTCTTATAGGATTAAATCCTATAGTAGTGCTGCACGTGAAGATCACGTGAGAGCCAATATGTAAAGCACAGGAGCGCCTGTCATATATAAGAATTAAATTCTTAAGTGGAGCCCACGTGCACAACACGTGAGCGCCGGTGCCCAAACTAAAACATGTAGAATTAAATTCTACATGAGAATTATTTCTCTAAAAATTGGGATATTCTCTATTAAACAGAGCCGTTGTATAAAAAATCCAATGGTGATGATAAATCATCAAATGATAGAATTAAATTCTATTAGGGGAAAACATTTCCCTAATCTTTCTAAATGAGAAAAATATCATCTGTTAAATAGAGAGCTGTTGGATCAAACATCCAATAACAGAATTAAATTCTATTTTTAGGAATATATATCCCCAATTTGTCTAAATAAGAAAAATATGCTCTGTTAAATAGAGCACCCTTGGATAAAAAATCCAATGGTAATTAAAAACCACCGTTTAATAGAATAAAATTCTATATATGGTAAAACATTTCCCCAATCTTGTTAAAAACAAGAAAATATAATCTGTAAAATAGAAATTCGGTGGATAAAATTCCCCAAATAATCTTTGAGACCAATAAAATCAATTAGAATCTCTCAATGAGAGATTTTCTCAAAACTAATCAACAATTTGCATCTACTATATAAAAGATCTGAGACTTCAAGTCTCAGGGATAGAGAATTGACCCCATAATTTTCTCCACAAAAAAGAAAAACAGAGGATTTAATTCTCAAAAGAAGAAGAAGATCTCTCTCCTTTCAAACTCTAGGTAGAAGAAAAAGAAGAGATCAAAAATATCTCCCTTGCCTAGTATAAACGGAAATAAGGGTTTAACCCTTAATATAAGAACTTAGTTCTTCCTCTGATTTGAGATTTACAAAGCAAATCTCCCCACAATTTGAGAATTCAATTCTCATCAGGGAGATTCTGTTCTTCAAACTCAAAATTTAGGGGAAAAGAACTAGGTTAAAAAGAAAGAGAAAGAAAAATAACCTATGTTCTAGAAATTTAATTCCTCTAAATATAAGGTTTAACCCTACGAAAAGAGCTTAGTCCTTATAAAAAAAGAGAATAAGAACTTAATTCTTAAAGAAAATTTGATCCCAGAAACAATGATCTTGGTGATCATTTATGGTCAAAATGCCATTAAAAGAGATATGATCCCTTAAAAAAAAAAGAGAAAAGGAGCTCAGCGCCTTACGTGGCCCCCAAACAAAAGATTCGGCGCCCCATGTGTTTCTCACGTCGGTGCTCAAAACAGAAGTCCAGCGCCTAACGTGAAAGATACGTGAGCGCTGAGTAAAAGTGCTTAGCACTTCATATGCAGCCAAAATGACTGAGTGCTTAGCACTGATTGGGCAACGCCCAGCACCTCACGTGAAACACACGTGGGCGTCCACCTCATGTGAAACACGCGTGGGCGCCCACATCACGTGAAACACATATGGGCGCCTAACAAAATAAATGAGACAGCGCCGTACGTGCGCCTCACGCGGACGCCATAAAAAGTGCTTAGCACTATATATATTCATTTAAAATGACTGAGTGTTTAGCACTGATTGGGCAATGCGCATGACTAAGGGCTTCACATGATACACATGTGAGTGCCAGAGTTCTAAACAAGTACTTAGCACTCCTATATAAAAAAGGGTTGAGCAAACAGGACCCAAATAAGTGCTTAGCATTTTTGAATAAAAAAAAGAAGAAAAGAAAAAAGATTGAGCAGATCAAGCCCGAATTGATTAAAAGTCTCTCTAAAATTTCTAGCATCTGAGCCCAAATGCTCTGTTGTTGGATCTCAAATAAAAAAAATGATCTTTAAAATATTGCTAAGTTGATCTTAGTCCCAAACAGGACTAACGTATTCTTAGTTAAAATAAATTGAGCCCAAATGCTGATATGTTTAAGCCGGTCTTAATCTCAAACTAGATTAATGGTCCTTAAACAAAACAAAACATTTTTGAACTAAAGAAACATATAACCTAAGTTCAAAACCCAAACCCAAATCTAAAATATACGGGTTTGGACTGATCCGTGCCCTACGGGCGACGACATAAAATAGTCTCCGTATACAATCCACTGTAGGGTGTTTTTCGTCACCCCATTGAGATGGGAATACGTGCGCGCTTGTCAGGCGTACTACAGATTCCCCCTGCCTAGGGTAGACGGAGGTTTATTGATTGTGGGGATCCGAATCTCCGGCAGTCGCGGACTAAGCTGCCGTTAATTACCCCTCGCACTTGGAGCGAGAGAACCTCCGATTGATGGGTTAAACTGGTCATGCGAACTCAATGTGCAGTGTTGTGTTTTGGAGGGGTTTTGGATATATCGGGGGCCCGGCAGAGTTTTTACGGGGGTCCCGCTACCCGGATAGCGGGCTGGGGGTCAAGGGGGCTAGCAGCCCCCTTACGGGGTGCGGGGCACCGCCCCGTTAGAAATTTTTTTCTAACAGGGATAGTGTCGTGGAGTATGTATGTGTGTACATATGTATACATATGTGTGTATATATATATGTATGTATATATAAAATGGGGGAATGTGTGGGGCCAGCGCCAACGCTTTGAGCGCAAGAGCGCTAGTGCTTTGAGCGCCAGCGCGCCACGTGTCAGCATGTGGGCGCTCGGACACTAGCGCTTTGGGCGCTACGCTGTGGGCGCAAGAGCGCTAGCGCGCCAGGTGTCAGCATGTGGGCGTTCGGACGCTAGCACACTGAGCGCTAGCGCGCCATGTGTCAGCACGTGGGAGTGCTACCGCGCCACATGTTAGCACATGGGCGCTCGGGTGCTAGCGCTTTGGGCGCTAGCGCTCTGAGCGCAAGAGCGCTAGCGCTTTGGGCACTAGCGCTCTGAGCGCAAGAGCGCTAGCGCTTTGAGCGCTAGCATGCCACGTGTCAACACGTGGGCGCTCGAGCACTAGCGCTTTGGGTGCTAGCGCTCTGAGCGCAAGCACGCCACGTGTCAGCACATGGGCGCTAGCACTCTGAGCGCAAGAGCGCTAGCGCTTTGAGCACTAGCGCACCACGTGTCAGCACGTGGGCGCTCGAGCAGCAAAAGGGACTTGGTCCCTGCAATGGGAGTTGTACTCCCAGAAGGGAGCACTTATTATTTTGTGTGTGTGTGTGTGTGTGAGGAGTTAAACTCCAAGGATGTTTGAAGCTGATAAAGTGGCTCTCCCCTTGAGCCCTAGTTCTTCCCCAAAGTGGGGTTTCTGGGGATGGGTCTCCTTCTTCTTCCTGTCGTTTGGTCGGATCTTGAAGATCAAGATATGTGAGATTTTAAAAATATCTTCTTTTTGAGATCTAATGATAGATCCAAGTTCCCCTTTGTGGGTTTTGTGGTGAAAACTATTTAGTTTTGGAAAAGAAAGAGTAAAACTCTTGATTTAATTCAAAAGAAAGTAGAAGGTTTGGAACTTTCAGAAAGGGGAAAGAGGCACAAACCCTAGGTTTTTGAGGGAATAAAAACGTCAATCTTTTTATTCATCATCATGTTGCCTTATATAGGCTTACACATTTACATATAGCCCATTGGGTTTTACAAAATGGCATTTTGCCCATCCCATGGCTCATGTGCCATTTCTTTTTGCACATAAGCCATGAGCTTTACAAAAATTTGGCTTTTATGCCCATTTTGCATACATTCATGTATAAAAAATTACATAAAAATTATTTATCACATGATCTATATTTTGGCATGGAGGAGGCTGGCCGCGAGCTCGACTTGGGCATGGGCCCGCTTGACCTGGGCTTAGGCCCACCTGGCTTGGGGTTGATCTTAACTTTGACTCGGTCAACTAGGGGTGCAAATTTTGACACCAACAAAATGTCCCCATCAATAAATGCACACCGTACATTTGAGTTGTGTGCATGAAATTGATGGATTTTGAAGCTGAACTTCGAGGTGGAACATCATTCCGGAGGCGGAGCATCATCCCGGGGAGCATGATTCCCAGGGATTGGAGCATCATTCTGAATTGCGGAGCATAATTCCAAGGTCGGAGTATCCTTCGGGGAGCATGATTCCCGGGGATCGGAGCATCATTCCGATTTGCGGAGCATAATTCCAAGGTCGGAGTATCCCTCGGGGAGCATGATTCCCGGGGATCGGAGCATCATTCCGATTTGCGGAGCATAATTCCAAGGATCGGAGTATCATTCCGAAGAGCAGAGCATGATTCCAGGGATCGGAGCATCATTCCGAAGGGCGGAGCATGATTCCAGGATTTGGAGCATCATTCCGAAGAGCGGAGCACGATTCCAAGGATCGGAGCATCATTCCGAAGGGCGGAGTATGATTCCAGGATTCGGAGCATCATTCCGAAGAGAGGAGCATGATTCCAGGATTCGGAGCATCATTCCGAAGGGCGGAGCATGATTCCAAGGATCGGAGCATCATTCCGAAGGGCGGAGCATGATTCCACGGATCGGAGCATCATTCCGAAGGGCGGAGCATGATTCCAGGATTCGGAGCATCATTCCGAAGAGAGGAGCATGATTCCAGGATTCGGAGCATCATTCCGAAGAGCGGAGCATATTTCTAAGGATCGGAGCATCATTCTGAAGGGCGGAGCATGATTCCAGGATTCGGAGCATCATTTCGAAGAAAGGAGCATGATTCCAGTATTCAGAGCATCATTTCGAAGAGCGGAGCATGATTGCAAGGATCGGAGCATCATTCCGAAGGGCGGAGCATGGTTCTAGGATTCGGAGCATCATTCCGAAGCGCGGAGCATAATTCCAAGGATCGGAGCATCATTCCGAAGGGTTGGAGCATAATTCCGACGAGCGGCAGACATTCTGACCGAAGCATAATTTCGATGCAGAGGTTGATTCCCAGGCGAAGTATAATTCCGACAGGGAAGGCAGGTACTCCGAGGCAAAGTATGATTCCGACACTGGGTACATTCTGAGACGAAGCATGATTTTGACGCAGAGCTTGCTGGTTGACCTGATTCCGAGGCGGAGCTTAATTCCGACGTGGAGGTCGCTGGTTGATTCTGAGCCGAAGCATAAATCCGAAAGGGAAGGCAGATACACCGAGGTGAAGCATGATTTCGATACGGGGTGCACATTCTGAGACGAAGTATGATTCCGATGCAGAGCTTGCTAGTTGACTTGATTCCGAGGCGGAGCATGATTCCGACGAGGAGGTTGTTGGTTGATTCCGAGGCGGAGCATAATTCCGGCAGGGAAGGTAGATATCCCGAGGTGATGCATGATTTTGACACGGGGTAAATTTTGGGATGGAGCATGATTCTGCCGCAGAGGTTGTTGGTTTGATTTGATTTGGGTTGACATCAGCATCGCTATACTAGAATATGGTACCAGAAGCGAATCATCATCTGTCATGAGAGGATTTGGGAATTGGTTTTTGCTTGGCATCTGTATCGCTACACTGGAATATGGTACCAGGAGCGAATCATCATTTGCGCTTGCTTATCAGGAAGCGATGGCTTAGGAAACAGGTTTTAGGTCCCTATCACCTAAGACTTTTCAATTTTGTGAGCCGTAAGGGTCTCACAAAGCATTTTCTCCCTACGGGTCGTAAGGATCCCGTAGGTGTATTTTCTCCTTAGGAGTCGTGGGGACTCCTAAGTGTGTTGCTCCTTTGTGAGTTGTAAGGATCTCACGCGGAAATTTTCTCCTTACAAAGTCGAGAGGACTTTGTGAGTGCATTTCATCTCTTTTTCACGAGTTTGCGCCCTTTCGGGTTTTCACAAACTCGCCGGCAGTCCTGCTGTTTTTACTCATGGAGCCCTTTCGGATTTTCATCCGTGCCCATTTTGCTTGTGGACATACCTTCTTTTTTTTTCTTTTTTTTTTGAATCTTCCCCGCCGGTGGGACTTTGAATGTGGTCTCGCTGGTAGGACTTGGGAGAGCTTGGGATCGTTTTACGCCCGTGGATTGTATACAGTTTTGCAGGATGTATGATCCAGACCGTAGGGCTGGAAAAATTTCGGGACTTTGTTGGCGTCTGCATCGCTGCACTGGAATATGGTACCAAGAGTGACTCATCATTCGCCGCTTGGAGAATGGGAGTTAGAATTTGGTTGGTGTCTGCATCGTTGCACTGGAATATGGTACCAGGAGCGACTCATCATTCGCCGTTGGGGTATGGGAGTTGGAATTTAGTTGGCATCTGCATCGCTGCACTGGAATACGGTACCGGGAGCGACTCATCATTCGCCGTTTGGGATTTAGGAAGCGAGGGCTTAGGAGACAGGTTTAGGTCCCTATCACCTAAGGCTTTTCAATTTTATGGGCCGTGAGGGTCCCATAAAAGCATTTTCTCCCTACGAGTCGTAAGGATCCCGCAGGTGTATTTTCTCCTTAGGAGTCGTGAGGACTCCTAAGTGTGTTTTTCCTTTATGAGTCGTAAGGATCCCACAAAGGTTTGTTCTCCTCATGTATCGTGAGGACACATGAGTGGGTCTTCCCAATGGAGCATAATTCCAAGGACGGAGACCAGCCGCTGGACTGGTGATTGCAGTGGGGCATGAGTGTGATGAAAATTATTTGAGCCTGTGGATTGTATACGGTAGTCAATTTGGGGACTAATCATAGGGCCGGAAAAATTTTGGGAATTTGAATTTTGGTTGACGTCTGCATCGCTGCACTGGAATATGGTACCAGAAGCGACTCATCATTCGCCACTTTTTTTTTTGTTTTTGTTTTTGTTGTTTTTTTTGTTTTACCGCGATTGCTCTATCATTTCAGCTTTTCTTATCGCGAAGATCACGATTGCCCTATCATTTCGGCTTTTATTCGCGGTTGCCCCATCATTTCGGCTTTTCTTTATTTTTCTTTTATTTACACATTTTTTTGTTTATTTACATATTTTTTTTTACATTCCCAGTTTAACGACTTAGAGGTCGATTATTCCCAGTTTAATGACATGGTGGTCAATTGTTTCTAGTTTAACGACATAAAGGTCATCTGGCAGAGAGCTTAGAGAAGATACCCGATCGAGTAGTTGTCAGGGGCACCGCCGGAGCTTGCTCGAGATGCCTTATTACTTTGTCGGTGTTGATGGCCTTGCCCCCAGCTGGGGCCGAGGAAATTCGTTCAAATACCGACTTGCGTTTGAAGATGGCAACTGAAAATTGTTAACCCCTGCGAATAGAAACATGATTTCAGTATAGAAAATCGATATGTACTTTGATTGAGCTCGCACGAATGTTTAACCCAAAATATGGGAGGAGAGATTAGTCCCACCGGGCGTGCCAGAATCTGTAGGGTGTTTTTCGTCACCCCATTGAGATGGGAATACGTGCGCGCTTGTCAGGCGTACTACAGATTCCCCCTGCCTAGGGTAGGCAGGGGTTTATTGATCGTGGGGATCCGAATCTCCGGCAGCCGCGGACTAACCTGTCGTTAATTACCCCTCGCACTTGGAGCGAGAGAACCTCCGATTGACGGGTTAAACTGGTCATGCGAACTCAATGTGCAGTGTTGTGTTTTGGAGGGGTTTTGGATATATCGGGGGCCCCGCAGAGTTTTTACGGAGGTCCCGCTGCCCGGATAGCGGGGGTCCCGCAGGGACAGTGTCGTGGAGTATGTGTGTGTGTACATATGTATTCATATGTATATATATATATATATATATATATATATATGTATATATAAAAAGGGGGAAAAGGCATCCAAAGGATGCGTGGGGCCAGCGCTTTGAACGCAAGAGCCCTAGTGCTTTGAGTGCCAGCGCGCCACGTGTCAGCACGTGGGCGCTTGGGCACTAGCGCTTTGGGCGCTAGCGCTCTGAGCGCAAGAGCGCTAGCGCGCCACGTGTCAGCACGTGGGCGCTCGGGCGCTAGCGCACTGAGCGCTAGTGCGCTACGTGTCAGCACGTGGGCGCTCGGACGCTAGCGCTCTGAGCGTAAGAGCGCTAGCGCGCCACGTGTTAGCACGTGGGCGCTCGGGCGCTAGCGCTTTGGGCGCTAGCGCTCTGAGCGTAAGCGCGCTAGCGCTCTGAGCGCTAGCGCGCCACGTGTCAGCACATGGACGCTCGGGCACTAGCGCGCTAGCATTATGAGCGCTAGCGCGCCACGTGTCAGCACATGGACGCTCGGGTGCTAGCGCTCTGAGCGCAAGAGCGCTAGCGCACCACGTGTCAGCACGTGGACGCTCGAGCAACAAAAGGGACTTGGTCCCTACAATGGTAGTTGTACTCCCAAAAAGGAGCACTTATTATTTTGTGTGTGTGTGTGTGTGTGTGTGTGTGTATGAGGAGTTAAACTCCAAGGATGTTTGAAGCTGATGAAGAGGCTTCTCCCCTTGAGCCCTAGTTCTTCCCCAAAGTGGGGTTTCTGGGGATGGGTCTCCTTCTTCTTCCTGTCGTTTGGTCGGATCTTGAAGATCAAGAGATGTGAGATTTTAAAAATCTCTTCTTTTTGCTATCTATACAGATCCAAGTTCCCCTTTGTGGGTTTTGTGGTGAAAAACTATTTATTTTTGGAAAAGGAAGAGTAAAACTCTTGATTTAATTCAAAAGAAAGGAGAAGGTTTTGAACCTTCAGAAAGGGGAAAGAGGCAGAAACCCTAGGTTTTTGAAAGAATAAAAAAGTCTATCTTTTTATTCATCATCATGTTGCCTTATATAGGCTTACACATTTACATATAGCCCTTGGGCTTTACAAAATGGCATTTTGCTCATCCCATGGCTCATGTGCCATTTCTTTTTGCACATAAGCCATGAGCTTTACAAAAATTTGGCTTTTATGCCCATTTTGCATACATTCATGCATAAAAAATTACATAAAATTATTTATTACATGATCTATATTTTGGCATGGTGGAGGCTGGCCGCGAGCTCGACTTGGGCATGGGCCCGCTTGACCTGGGCTTGGGCCCACCTGGCTTGGGGTTGACCTTGACTTTGACTCGGTCAACCAGGGGTGCAAATTTTGACCCCAACATCCACGGGCAACCAAAAAAACAAAATAAACACACGACATGAAGTGGACTGCTGGATCAGGAGAAACTGGTTATCGCAACGCGATAACGTAATTAACTGCAGGAGCTTGAGCTCGCGCCTGCAGGGAAGAGAGTCCCCACAATCATAAAACCCCTCACAAATGAGGGGGAATCTGATAAAGTCTGCTACAACGGTCGCATCTATCCAAACCTCCGATATACGATGCCATAAATCAACTTGGTATTTTCGGAGAGTTGGATGGATATGTCTAAATAGTATCTGCCCTTAAATTCAGGCCAGACGTCCCAACGTCTCGATCCGGTCTTTCGGTGGTGAACAAGATTTCTGAAGCACAAAACAATTTCCAACCTAAGACTTTTGATTTTAGAAAAAAATCTCTTAAAAAGACGTCAGGGGTTCAAGTAGGCAGGCATCTGAAGCTCAAAAATGTCATTTTGAAAAACCTTAAGTAGAGGTCTGTCACATTGAACTACAGATGTCTGTCGATAAACTAAAATCCAACCAGAGAATTTTGGGCAGATGTCCGAAGTTCAATTAGCAGACGTCTGAAAGTATAAAAAGTCTATTTTCAAATCCTTCATCAGACGTCTGGTCAACTGAACTGAAGACGTCTGTCTTCTTCTCTGGATTTCAGATATTCCAAATATTAGAAAATGAAAAATGCACAGACGTCTGGAAAACATTATGGCAGACGTCTGACTGAGCACAAAAACAATAATTTTAGTGTTTTAAGAATACGGAAACTTTAAACTCGAAAACCCAATATTTGTAAAACTTTTGTGCTAGCGTGTGTGAGTGTTCAAGAGCTCTAAATGATCTAACCCATATTCTATAGTATACTTGCCTAGTTCGATGTTGCATTTCTTCGACAACTTGAATCTTCGACACTTCGACATGAGCTCTTGAACTTTAGCGAATCGCTTGATCTTTAATTGATCCTCAATTGGACTTCCATTGATTTTCGCCACTCAACTCACGTGCGTCTTGAAATCGATATTTGATCTTCAAATGAATGAACTTTGCTTCAAGTTCGATCTTTGACGCTTCAAACTCGAATTTTGGCTTCTAGCTTCTAACTCGGATTTTGGCTTCTAGCTTCTTCGCTATACGCAGCATAAACTCTTGAACCCTTGTATTTCGGCTACTTAGCTTCACTAAGCTTGATATGAAAATTTGGGAAGCTCTCGTCCGTATCCTCCAACCTCCATTAGGTATTCCATTTAAGTTCAATTTTCCCCATCCTCTGTTATAGAGCTTTATCTCGAGATATCCGATATCCTGAAATGCAATCTTAAGACCAATCTTATCGTATACAATGTTATAAAATAAACAAGATATAAACATATGCATATGAACATTCATTGTTTCGATATCACAACTACGAATAGTATATCAATATCAAGATATAAATCTAAAGCAAAGCATGAGATATTGATATACCAAACATATATACATGTTATATAAAAAGAAAGATATAGAACACATGTATATACATTTTTATATTGCGGATCATCAAAATAATGAATGTGAGTAATATATCGATATCAAAAAATATAACACAAGTAAAGTATATTGATATTGATATATTACTCGATATACACAAGATAAGGATAAGCAAGCTTAACATCAAGTATATACAACTTTAGTGTCGATAAAGTAAAGCAAGATAAGCATGTGACAATAAACAACTATTCATGTTTAAGCTATCATCAAAATAAGGCGAGAATGGATAAACTAATATTATCAAAAATCCATAACCAAACATTCTCCCCTTTTTTTATGATGGAAAAACATGAATAGGAGATAGTATATCTATATCAAAAATAACCAAATATCCGATATTGATATACTACACACTCCTATTATTCTCCCTCTTTTTGACATAATCAAAAAGGGCATTTAGAGAATTTAGAACGTTTGAACTACTCCCCATAGACATACGCGTACACCTAAAGCGAATCAAATATTTGAATCACTCCCCCTAAATGTATGCATAGGAGAGCATTAGGAGATGGATACGAGCATAAGTAAAATACAAATTTTGAAAAAGAAGCTCAACTCATATTCAAAAGCATGTATATAAGAAATATGCAAAGTAAAGCAAGTATACATGCAACAATCCACATGAAGGGAATAAGCAAGATCTAATGGCATGTGGAGGCAAGCACGAGTAATCATTGATGTGCAAAATAAAGAGTATACCCATGCAAGGTGTGTGCAACAAGAAAGGATATTCAAGTTAAAGTAAGCACACACGAAATAGGGAATGAATACGAGTAAGTAAAATGAGAATTTTGAAAAACGAAACTCAATCCATATCCAAAAGCATGTGATGAAACAATACACAATGAAAAGTTCAAAAACATGCGCCAACTCATAAAAAGTAAAAGCACGTTTTGAAATGTATAAATTAGAATACATGAGTAGAATATGATTTATAAAAATGAAACATAGATTATATCGTATTACTCATGTACAAAGCGTGTGCGTGTATTCAAAGACATAGAATTTCAAAAGCTGTGCATAGCATGAGATTGGGAATATAAATACGAGTATGAGAAACAAGCCTAAAGATAGATTCATGGGTCCTATCTCACAATCACTTGAATACCAAACCATTAGAGTTCAAACATAAAGTATAATGGAATACACGTGATAGTATTTAATAATCCAACTCATGAATTTATCAAAATATGCATAAATAACCAAGATGACACTAATGAAAGGTTTCAAAAGTGCAATCCTACTCATATAATAATAAATACCAATTGAAAACAATATGAAGCCAATTAGAAATGAATTAAAAATAGTATATGAGTGCAAGTATGGATAGCTGTCTCATCTTAAGAACCGACTTCCTGGTGAAGGGTCTCTAATTCTTTTCTCTATATCCGTAAGATTCGTTGTAATTAATGGAATTCACAAGTGGCTCCCCTAAAAGGGTTGCAGAAGCCATTTGACAAGATGGGCTGAGAATTGAATACCAATGAATAATTCTACTCATTTAAGAAGGTGTGTGTAATATAGATAAACAAGTTTAAGCACTTGCACACCTAAAACAAGGCACGACTAAGGATACCAAATGAAAAGTTGGTTCAAATTTAAATTATGTGCCAAAATGTATCCATACGAAAAAGATTTAAACAATTTAAAACTATTTGGGTACAAACTCTCACTTTTAATATTAAAGCCACAATATAAGCAAGTGAAAGGAGTTATAGCATGAAAAATAAGAGTATACAAATTTAAAACAAGTTTTCATACCAAGTTGTGCTCAAGATTTAAAAAGATCAAAAGTTTAAAGCAATTGAGCACAAAAGAAATCACATATGAACAAAAGATTAACACACATATAGCATCTTATATATGATCAAGCACAAATGAATATAATTGACATGAAAACCATTGTGCAATCTACCCAAATGATAATACCAATTGTAGAGCATGGGTATAAAGAAAAATCTCATCAAAACCATGGATAAAATGGGGTATAAAATGATTATCCTCTTTCAAAATATCAAAATAAGCACAAGTTAAAAACCGATATTTTAAAAGAGAATGCCAATGAAAATTTTACCCCACAAGACAATGAGCAAAGCGAGTTTTTCTCGTTGAAGCGCTCTTTTGAGTTCGATAATTCTAGAAAAACAACTTAATTTAGACTGTTTTGAGAATAAGGTAGATGAGCCTTACGAGTCTCCTACCTCCGTAATTTTTGAAAAATCAAGTGTTTTGAATTCTGGCACGACACTTATTGATATTGAAACGTTCAATCGGACCATCGATGAATGTTTCGAAAATATTTTCGCCGACGAACTCGCATTCCTAAATGACACGGATTTTGTGATCAATCAACCTCCACCTGAAGAAGTCGAACCGCCACCGTTTCTTCTTATCCCATACGAGAATGTGACCATTCCTCCTATTCCTAACTATCTGCATTCTCATTTCCGTTCACCATTATTGTTTCGTCTCTACAAATCGAGACGTAAACCTTTTCCATTACACCACTTATCTCTTCCCCACTTCTTCCTGGTTCCATACAACATGTTCTTCCACCAACCGGTGCGTTTCACTGATAAATTCTTCGAATGGTTGGTGTTGACTTTTGGTCTTTGCAAAGTTTGGTATTGACCGGTAACTTTGACCCCCCTCTTTAAAAACTTAACATTGTTTAACTTAAGTTTTGGGGGGGGGGGCGTATAATTTGGCTCCTGAAAATATTTTTTTTAACTCAAAGTGGTGAGCCAAAAATAAGTTTGGGGGAGATTTTCACAATCATATTTCATGTCCCCGTTAATAAAATTTTTCTCCCAAGTTTACAGGTTTATGAGATTTAAAAAAATGGCAACAGTGGAAACACTGTTTCACTTAAGTTTGGGGGGGGGCCTTTTTGTGTATATATATTTTGTTTTCTTTTTCTATTAATAAAAAAAATTAATAAATAAACAAACAGGGGTGTACCAGCAATTTTGACCCTCTTGGTGTAGCCTGACAGTAAGGGCACTGTCAAGTTTAAGTTTGGGGGTGTGCTCGGTAAGCTTTCTTCCTTCGCATTCATATGTATATTTTTGCATTTGTATACTTATTTTAAAACCCATAAAAATTAAAAATTAAAAATTAAAAAAAAAGTTCAATTTTGACCATATTTTACATAAGTTCAACATAACGATTAACTAGTTAGGAAAAACTAGATCCTAAATTTAGTAAATTAAAAACCTTAAAAATAACCTTTCTTAAAGTTTAATTGTAGAAAATATACGTCCTTATAGTTTATTTAGAAATAGGCAAATTTTGAGTTCAGTTCTTGGGCTAAATCGAAATAAGAGAAGAGTATTGAAAGCTCTATTTGAAGTATAAGTCTGAAAAATAATTCTGAAGCTTAAGTCCAAATTCTGAAAATATATACCCTACTATATGCACTTACACACATCTTGAAACTTGGGATAGCAGAGGATACTGTGAAATGCTCTTGTCTAAATTCCTTATTATGAAGGAAAATAAAATAAAAGTATAAGTGGTGAAGAAAGAAATGAACACTGGTTTTGTAATTGCTTAAGGCAGCATAAAAAATATATAGCGAGGGTACTTTATCACCTAGTGTCTTAGACCAACTGGTTTGGAAGTCACTGCTAAGCCTTAGGTGTTGCAAGACGAGAAATTACGCTTAAATGCGCAAGCACATTTTGTAATCGGTCGTTTAGTACCTCGAGAAGTATTAACGGTCACATGAAGGATGTGTGAGCAATTTCATCTAAAATGCACCAACTAAAAGTATTTTGGAAGATGGACAAGAGTATGATAGCTTGAATTGAATTTCCAAGTGTAGGGGTGATAATTACACACACGTAGGGGTATATAATTGGAGTTTGGAGGAGAGATAGGAATAAAAGATAGGGCTTATATCTTCAGTAGAGATGATAAAAATTCCTGAGTTAGGATTGAGCCTTAGAAGGAAAACTTAGGAGGTGCTGAAAGCTTTATAAATTGGCAAAACGTATATGATCTTAAGATAAATGAAAAGGAAGTGTGAAAAAAACGGGTTGATGATTTCTAAGTTAAAGATAATAGACTTCTTCGCTAGAATACTGAATTGAAGAATTAGAATCAACGGCCAAATTGATCGGATTTTGTGGGTAGTATCCGCTGAAAACCCTCAGGAGACAACACTCCTCCTACTAGGGACATCTAGAGGTTTAACGGCTTGTTGCACGAGCTCAGTGCAATCGCGTTCCCTGCGAGTGTGAGGTTAGGATTTTTTGAGAATAAAATTGGCTTTGCTCGAGACGAGCAAAAGATAAGTTTGGGGGTATTTGTTCATATCAGGTTTTTGCATTTTTATATCGCCCATTCTTAATCACATTGCATATAAGTAGGTACTTTTGATTCATGTCTGCTAAATAGTTGCAGCTTACAGGTTCTCAGCTCGTTACAGTGAAATTCATGAAAAGCCGCTACAAATGTGAGACTAGGACCAATAATAGATGAATCCGTATGATGCTGCCTACCAGTTCAAGGAACAAATGGAAAATCATTTAGACACTTTAATGCACAAAGCAAAAGGGTAACACAAGATCCAAGACTTCAACACGGAACTCAATGCAAAAGTCCACATCATTCTGCACTATTGGAAATCTGGAAGGAGATTGAAGAGATTCTGAGAAACTAAGTGAAGAAAACAGAAGATAAAAGCAACATGAAGAAACCCTAAAAAATGGGCCCTTGAATCCACCAAATGGTCGTAGAACCGCGGCCAAACAGGCACTTCTGCCGCGGTTCCGCGGCCGTGTAGTGCACGTGTCGGTGGCAGTGTTGGTGCTTTGATTCGGCTCTTTTGGGATAATTTTGTCATTTCGTGTATGGATCAGAATGTAAACCTAGGGTTTTCCTATCAATAAATAGGAGAGCTTAAAGCCAAATTAAGTTTGCCTCCTTTTGTGTGCCTCTTTTGAGGATGCCTCTCTTTATTTGTTTTTTATATTCTAGATCTAAATTTTAAATTCAATTGTAATGCGTTCTTGAGAGGTCATCAATAAAGCAAGTCTTTTATTTTATCTCGCATTCTTCTTATCTGCAATTTATTATCTGCACTTTTATTTGTTCTTTATTTATCTGCAATTTAGGTCATCAATAAAAATAAAAAAAATGAATTTTATTGTTATCTTCTTAATGAGTGAGTAGTTCCTCACTTGTTAGGGTAAGGAGAGGGAATGTTTGAGAGAAACAAATCTCTCTCACTCCTTTCTTTGCCCAAATAATTTTAATACGGACTCCCTTTAAATCAACCATAATCCGCTCACTACGGCAACTTATCCTACATGATAGCGGCGATTCTCTAGTTAGACCGGTTGTGGTTGAATTAACCGGAGGTTAGGGCTAAGAGCCAAGAACGGACGGACAAGGACCAAAAGGAAGAAACTAAGTTTCTTCCTAGTCGTGCTAATCCCCGTTGTTGCCGATTACCTTAACACCTTTATTCACAACTAAGGCATTGAAAGAAGCGAGAAGATCCATATTTCGAACTGACCTAATCCTAACCCTAGCAAGCCTTTTTATCAATTTAGTCTCATTCATAGATCTTAAAACAAAACCCTACCAAAGTTTGGACTTAACTCATTAGAACATAAAGAGAAGGTTCCTTCTCCCTGTGGATCGACTCGTACTCAACCGGCTAGCTACCAAGCGACACCGTTTTGATTGCGGTAAATTTAAACACAGAAAAACTCTACCAATCAAATGGCGCCGTTGCTGGGGATACGGTAATTTCTTTCTTTATGTAATTTTGGGTTAATTAAAAATTTAAAAATATAAAAATTGAAAAACCAAATAAATAAATAAATAAAAATAAAAAAACAAAAATAAAAATCATCTTGTTATTTTTGAAAGGTTTTTGTGCAAGTGTGCAGGCTTAGAACAAACTCTGTTTCAGATCTGGAGCAAATTCAGTAAACAAATCAATATTCAAGAGATCTAGACAGAAAGAGGAAAACAAACTCAGCACAGGAAACAATTTTGAAGCAGTCAAACGTCTGAACAGCCGCGGAAACGCGGCATAATCGACAGTTTGACCGCGGAACCGCGGTCAAAGGGTGACATCAGCAACCCAAAAATCTCTGTGAGTATCTCATTTCTCATCTCCTCTCCTCTGCACTCCATTGAAAAAAATTTCCTGGAGGTTTCTTTGCACAGATTCTCTTTCTCCTATCCAATAAATTGTTTTTTGTGCAGGATTCTTTGCACCGCCAAATAAAAAATTTTGCAAGTGTTTTAGATTTTTGGTGTGTTACAGCTTTGCATAATTAATACGGAATCTATGGGGCTATAACATCAATTAAGATTGGATGGGGATTTCATTACCCTTCCTAAGACCCCAAAAATCACTAAAAAGCATATGTATCACCCTTGAGTTAATTAAAAAAATATCTAGACTCGGCCAATTAAGGACTGTCGTGCTCATTAGGACAGAGGAAGGTTGTGGGCATTCAATCATTTATCTAAACTTGATTTTGTGGTGCCTAGGCTAGACAAGTGAGAAAGGTAACTTTAAAAGGCCCGTCTCACGGTGATTCGTGAGCGGAACCCTCCTTTCTTCATTTGTGCTTACCTGCCCACAATTGGTAGTGAAGAGACGATTTGAGGGTTATCTCACAATTTGTCACTTTGGAACAGTTAGGAGCAGTCTAGTTGACTTAGAAGACCGTAGCTCTAGGTTTGATTATGCATGTTTTAAACTGTGATTGTTTGAAGTAAGCCCGTACACATTCTTGCAAAAACTCTTTCTAAAAATAACACTTTCAAAAAAAAAATTCTAAACTCCAAAAACAAACAATTTTTTACAAAAAAAAATCACATTCTTTTTCTTCTCCTTTCTCTCATTACATCATGGGTACCCAACCTCGCAAAACTCTTGCCGAACTTTGGTACCCACAACCAGACATTACTTCCTACGGTTATTGTTTTGGTCGAATTTCGAACGACCCCTCCATGCCTAAAATTTCTTTGAAAGATTGGATAGACGCGTCTAGGACAACCAATTGGACTCCGCAATCCACCTTGTATCAATCATTTCAACCTTCACCACCTTCTTACGTTGATACTCCTTTTTCGAGTCATGTAGTAACTCCGAATCCCATGTCTATTGCTGAACATATTGAACAATCTCGTAACCGATCTTTCACTCTTTTCACCACCGTGAATTCTTTGGATCAACAATTCCATTCATCTTCTTATCCAAATGTTGACCCGACTCCTGTCCAACCATTTAATTCCTACTAGTCCTACCCTACTTTCGCACCTTCCCTAGACATTGCTTCTACACAGCCATTTGAGAGTTTTCAGTATCCAAATAACTTTGAATCTTTTACTGAAACTCCTTCACAACCCATGTCTAGTTTGGAACAGGCGTTGGAAGACTTTAGGGTAGCATCATGCCAACTTATGATGGATTTGAATGCGTCCATGACCTCCCTCATACAACCTAGTGACACGGTAGCTTGTTTCCAACTAGCTCCACATTTTCCAATGTATGATGATGCGGTTGGACAGATTGAGAATTTGAGTGGTTAGAGTGAGCTGTACACCCTTCCAAATCAAACCTACCCATCCCCAATTGAATCCCACAACTCCAATTTTGAATGTCTATCAAGTGTTCCAAATGATTCACCAGTTGAAGATAAAACGTTTAATGAGTTGTGCGACTTTGAGTGTTTGATTTACCTGATTGTGAAGGGTCCCTATCGAGTGAAACCATCACCAATCCCTTTGATCTCTACACCTCCACTCTAGAACCTGAATTGATTAATATCCATGCTTTTGATGAGGTGTCTAAAAAAATTAATTTTCGCTTGATTAAGGATATTGACGCTGGGGATATTTTGGATGATGAACCCGCAGATTTGATTGAATTTTTCTCTCCAATTCATCATCCCGAGTCATTAAATATTTCTCCCGAACTTCATATGCGTCTTAATTTTGATGAGAATTGTATGGATAAGCTAAATTTTGAAGGGAGTATTGAGGAAATTATTGAGGATGAAGCAGTTTTACTTGAGGAGTCGGATTTTCCAATTGATTCTATCCCTTTCATTGACTGCGCACACCCTCCTGAATCTTTAACCGATACCCTTCCTCAATCACTTCCCTCCATCCTCGCTCCGACCTTGCAAGAAATCGTTACACTTTCATTTTCAATGTCTGGTTTACCAAGTTCGACGTACCTATGTTTTCTCACGAATCTTGAGAGATTTGACCTCATTTCTCAGTGGGTTGATAGATTAGCACAATCGCTTTTTACATATCGGTCATTACAAATTGTGCTAATTTATATACTCCATCTCCACCCTCAAGTTCGTATTCAACTTCTTTCTCCCACTTTCTCTGGTTCTTCTTCTAATCTTCCTTTAATGATAACGAGTGTTAATGAATCACAATCCGATATTTTGAGTTCTATAATTCTAGAAAAACAACTTGATTTAGACTTTTTTGAGAATAAGGTAGATGAGCCTTATGAGTCTCCTACCTCCGTAATTTTTGAATCAAGTGTGTTGAATTCTGGCGCGACACTTATTGACATTGAAACGTTCAATCGGACCATCGATGAAAGTTTCGAAGATATTTTCGCCGACGAACTCGCATTCCTAAACGACACGGATTTTGTGATTAATCAACCTCCACCTGAAGAAATCGAAACACCACCATTTCTTCTTATCCCATACGAGAATGTGACCATTCTTCCCATTCCTAATCATCCACATTCTCGTTTCCATTCACCATTATTGTTTCGTCTCTACAAATCGAGACGTAAATCTTTTCTATTACACCACTTATCTCTTCCCCACTTCTTCCTGGCTCCATACAACATGTTCTTCCACCAACCGGTACGTTTCACTGATAAATTCTTCGAATGGTTGTGTTGACTTTTGGTCTTTGCAAAGCTTGGCATTGACCGGTAACTTTGACGCCCCTCTTTAAAAGCTTAACATTGTTTAACTTAAGTTTGGGGGTATAATTTGGCTCCTGAAAATATTTTTTTTAACTCAAAGTGGTGAGCCAAAAATAAATTTGGGGGAGATTTTCACAATCATATTTCATGTCCCCATTAATAAATTTTTCCTCCCAAGTTTACAGGTTTATGAGATTTTAAAAAATGGCAACAGTGGAAACACTGTTTCACTTAAGTTTGGGGGGACCTTTTTATGTATATATATTTTGTTTTCTTTTTCTGTTAATAAAAAAATTTAATAAATAAACAAACAAGGGAATACCAGCAATTTTGACTCTCTTGGTGTAGCCTGACAGTGAGAGCACTGTCAAATTTAAGTTTGGGGGTGTGCTCGGTAAGCTTTCTTCCTTCGCATTCATATGTATATTTTTGCATTTGCATACTTATTTTAAAACCCATAAAAATAAAAAATGAAAAAAAAAGTTCAATTTTGGCCATATTTGACTTAAGTTCAACATGACGGTTGACTAGTTAAGAAAAACTAGATCCTAAACTTAGTAAATTAAAAATCCTAAAAATAACCTTTCTTAAAGTTTAACTGTTGAAAATATACGTTCTTATAGTTTGTTTAGAAATAGGCAAATTTTGAGTTCAGTTCTTGGGCTAAATCGAAATAAGGGAAGAGTAATGAAAGCTCTATTTGAAGTATAAGTCTGAAAAATAATTCTGAACCTTAAGTCCAAATTCTGAAAATATATACCGTACTATATGCACTTACACACATCTTGAAACTTGGTATAGTAGAGGATACCTTGAAATGCTCTTGTCTAAATTCCTTAGTATGAAGGAAAATAAAATAAAAGTATAAGTGGTGAAGAAAGAAATGTACACTGGTTTTGTAATTGCTTAAAGCAGCATAAAAAATATATAGCGAAGGTGCTTTATCACCTAGTGCCTTAGACCAACGAGGAATTACGCCTAAATGCGCAAGCAAATTTTATAATCGATCGTTTAGTACCTCAAGAAGTATTAACGGTCGCATGAAGGATGTGTGAGCAATTTCATCTAAAATTCACCAACTAAAAGTATTTTGGAAGATGGACAAAAGTATGATAGTTTGAATTGAATTTCCAAGTGTAGGAGTGATAATTACACACACGTAGGGGTATATAATTGGAGTTTGGAGGAGAGAGAGAAATAAAAGATAGGGCTTATATTTTCAGTAGAGATGATAAAAATTCCTGAATTAAGATTGAGCCTTAGAAGGAAAACTTAGGAGGTGCTGAAAGCTTTATAAATTGGCAAAACGTATATGATCTTAAGATAAATGAAAAGGAAGTGTGAAAAGTATGGGTTGATGATTTCTAAGTTAAAGATAATAGACTTCTTCGCTAGAATACTGAATTGAAGAATTAGAATCAACGGCCAAATTGATCGGATTTTGTGGGTAGTATCCGCTGAAAACCCTCATGAGACAACACTCCTCCTACTAGGGACACCTAGAGGTTTAACGGCTTGTTACACGAGCTCAGTGCAATCGCGTTCCCTGCGAAAGAGAGGTTAGGATTTTTTGTGAATAAAATTGGTTTTGCTCGGGACGAGCAAAAGATAAGTTTCGGGGTATTTGTTCATATCAGATTTTTGCATTTTTATATTGCCCATTCCTAATCACATTGCATATAAGTAGGTACTTTTGATCCATGTCTGCTAAATAGTTGCAGCTTACAGTTTCTCAGCTCGTTACAGTGAAATTCATGAAAAATCGCTACAAATGTGAGACTAGGACCAACAACAGATGAATCCGTATGATGCTGCCTACCAGTTCAAGGAACAAATGGAAAATCATTTAGACACTTTAATGCACAAAGCAAAAGGGCAACACAAGATCCAAGACTTCAACATGGAGCTCAAGGCAAAAGTCCACATCATTTTGCACTATTGGAAATCTGGAAGGAGATTGAAGAGATTCTGAGAAACTAAGTGAAGAAAACAGAAGATAAAAGCAACATGAAGAAACCCTAAAGAAATGGGCCCATGAATCCACCAAATGGCCGCGAAACCGCGGGCAAACAGGCACTTCTGCCGCGGTTCCGCGGCCGTGTAGTGCACGTATCGGTAGCACTGTTGGTGCTTTGACTCGGCTCTCTTGGGGTAGTTTTGTAATTTCGTGTATGGATCAGAATGTAAACCTAGGGTTTTCCTATCTATAAATAGGAGAGCTAAAAACCAAATTAAGTTTGCCTCTTTTAGTGTGCCTCTTTTGAGGATGTCTCTCTTTATTTGTTTTTTATATTCTAGATCTAAATTTTAAATTCAATTGTAATGCGTTCTTGAGAGGTCATCAATAAAGCAAGTCTTTTATTTTATCTCGCATTCTTCTTATCTGCAATTTATTATCTGCACTTTTATTTGTTCTTTATTTATCTGCAATTTAGATCATCAATAAAAATAAAAAAATGAATTTTATTGTTATCTTCCTAATGAGTGAGTAATTCCTCACTTGTTAGGGTAAGGAGAGAGAAGGAAATCTCTCTCACTCCTTTCTTTGCCCAAATAATCTTAATACGGACTCCCTTTAAATCAACCATAATCCGCTCACTACGGCACCCTATCCTACATGATAGCGGTGATTCCCTAGTTAGACCAGTTGTGGTTGAATTAACCGAAGGTTATGGCTAAGAGACAAGAACGGACGGACAAGGACCAAAAGGAAGAAACTAAGTTTCTTCCTAGTCGTGCTAATCCCCGTTGTTGCCGATTACCCTAACACCTTTATTCACAACTAAGGCATTGAAAGAAGCGAGAAGATCCCTATTTCGAACTGACCTAATCCTAAACCTAGCAAGCCTTTTTATCAATTTAGTCTCATTCATAGATCTTAAAACAAAACCCTACCAAAGTTTGGACTTAACTCATTAGAACATAAAGAGAAGGTTCCTTCTCCCTGTGGATCGACTCGTACTCAACCGGCTAGCTACCAAGCGACACCGTTTTGATTGCGGTAAATTTAAACACAGAAAAACTCTACCAATCAAATGGCGCCGTTGCTGGGGATACGGTAATTTCTTTCTTTATGTAATTTTGGGTTAATTAAAAATTTAAAAATATAAAAATTGAAAAACCAAATAAATAAATAAATAAAAATAAAAAAACAAAAATAAAAATCATCTTGTTATTTTTGAAAGGTTTTTGTGCAAGTGTGCAGGCTTAGAGCAAACTCTGTTTCAGATCTGGAGCAAATTCAGTAAACAAATCAATATTCAAGAGATCTAGACAGAAAGAGGAAAACAAACTCAGCACAGGAAACAATTTTGAAGCAGTCAAACGTCTGAACAGCCGCGGAAACGCGGCATAATCGACAGTTTGACCGCGGAACCGCGGTCAAAGGGTGACATCAGCAACCCAAAAATCTCTGTGAGTATCTCATTTCTCATCTCCTCTCCTCTGCACTCCATTGAAAAAAATTTCCTGGAGGTTTCTTTGCACAGATTCTCTTTCTCCTATCCAATAAATTGTTTTTTGTGCAGGATTCTTTGCACCGCCAAATAAAAATTTTTGCAAGTGTTTTAGATTTTTGGTGTGTTACAGCTTTGCATAATTAATACGGAATCTATGGGGCTATAACATCAATTAAGATTGGATGGGGATTTCATTACCCTTCCTGAGACCCCAAAAATCACTAAAAAGCATATGTATCACCCTTGAGTTAATTAAAAAAATATCTAGACTCGGCCAATTAAGGACTGTCGTGCTCATTAGGACAGAGGAAGGTTGTGGGCATTCAATCATTTATCTAAACTTGATTTTGTGGTGCCTAGGCTAGACAAGTGAGAAAGGTAACTTTAAAAGGCCCGTCTCACGGTGATTCGTGAGCGGAACCCTCCTTTCTTCATTTGTGCTTACCTGCCCACAATTGGTAGTGAAGAGACGATTTGAGGGTTATCTCACAATTTGTCACTTTGGAACAGTTAGGAGCAGTCTAGTTGACTTAGAAGACCGTAGCTCTAGGTTTGATTATGCAAGTTTTAAACTGTGATTGTTTGAAGTAAGTCCGTACACATTCTTGCAAAAACTCTTTCTAAAAATAACACTTTCAAAAAAAAAATTCTAAACTCCAAAAACAAACATTTTTTTACAAAAAAAAATCACATTCTTTTTCTTCTCCTTTCTCTCATTACATCATGGGTACCCAACCTCGCAAAACTCTTGCCGAACTTTGGTACCCACAACCAGACATTACTTCCTACGGTTATTGTTTTGGTCGAATTTCGAACGACCCCTCCATGCCTAAAATTTCTTTGAAAGATTGGATAGACGCGTCTAGGACAACCAATTGGACTCCGCAATCCACCTTGTATCAATCATTTCAACCTTCACCACCTTCTTACGTTGATACTCCTTTTTCGAGTCATGTAGTAACTCCGAATCCCATGTCTATTGCTGAACATATTGAACAATCTCGTAACCGATCTTTCACTCTTTTCACCACCGTGAATTCTTTGGATCAACAATTCCATTCATCTTCTTATCCAAATGTTGACCCGACTCCTGTCCAACCATTTAATTCCTACTAGTCCTACCCTACTTTCGCACCTTCCCTAGACATTGCTTCTACACAGCCATTTGAGAGTTTCCAGTATCCAAACAATTTTGAATCTTTTACTGAAACTCCTTCACAACCCATGTCTAGTTTGGAACAGGCGTTGGAAGACTTTAGGGTAGCATCATGCCAACAGATGATGGATTTGAATGCGTCCATGGCCTCCCTCATACAACCTAGTGACACGGTAGCTAGTTTCCAACTAGCTCCACATTTTCCAATGTATGATGATGCGGTTGGACAGATTGAGAATTTGAGTGGTTAGAGTGAGCTGTACACCCTTCCAAATCAAACCTACCCATCCCCAATTGAATCCCACAACTCCAATTTTGAATGTCAATCAAGTGTTCCAAATGATTCACCAGTTGAAGATAAAACGTTTAATGAGTTGTGCGACTTTGAGTGTTTGATTTACCTGATTGTGAAGGGTCCCTATCGAGTGAAACCATCACCAATCCCTTTGATCTCTACACCTCCACTCTAGAACCTGAATTGATTAATATCCATGCTTTTGATGAGGTGTCTAAAAAAATTAATTTTCGCTTGATTAAGGATATTGACGCTGGGGATATTTTGGATGATGAACCCGCAGATTTGATTGAATTTTTCTCTCCAATTCATCATCCCGAGTCATTAAATATTTCTCCCGAACTTCATATGCGTCTTAATTTTGATGAGAATTGCATGGATAAGCTAAATTTTGAAGGGAGTATTAAGGAAATTATTGAGGATGAAGCAGTTTTACTTGAGGAGTCGGATTTTCCAATTGATTCTATCCCTTTCATTGACTGCGCACACCCTCCTGAATCTTTAACCGATACCCTTCCTCAATCACTTCCCTCCATCCTCGCTCCGACATTGCAAGAAATCGTTAAACTTTCATTTTCAATGTCTGGTTTACCAAGTTCGACGTACCTATGTTTTCTCACGAATCTTGAGAGATTTGACCTCATTTCTCAGTGGGTTGATAGATTAGCACAATCGCTTTTTACACATCGGTCATTACAAATTGTGCTAATTTATATACTCCATCTCCACCCTCAAGTTCGTATTCAACTTCTTTCTCCCACTTTCTCTGGTTCTTCTTCTAATCTTCCTTTAATGATAACGAGTGTTAATGAATCACAATCCGATATTTTGAGTTCTATAATTCTAGAAAAACAACTTGATTTAGACTTTTTTGAGAATAAGGTAGATGAGCCTTATGAGTCTCCTACCTCCGTAATTTTTGAATCAAGTGTGTTGAATTCTGGCGCGACACTTATTGACATTGAAACGTTCAATCGGACCATCGATGAAAGTTTCGAAGATATTTTCGCCGACGAACTCGCATTCCTAAACGACATGGATTTTGTGATTAATCAACCTCCACCTGACGAAGTCGAAACACCACCATTTCTTCTTATCCCATACGAGAATGTGACCATTCTTCCCATTCCTAATCATCCACATTCTCGTTTCCGTTCACCATTATTGTTTCGTCTCTACAAATCGAGACGTAAATCTTTTCTATTACACCACTTATCTTTTCCCCACTTCTTCCTGGCTCCATACAACATGTTCTTCCACCAACCGGTACGTTTTACTGATAAATTCTTCGAATGGTTGTGTTGACTTTTGGTCTTTGCAAAGCTTGGCATTGACCGGTAACTTTGACGCCCCTCTTTAAAAGCTTAACATTGTTTAACTTAAGTTTGGGGGTATAATTTGGCTCCTGAAAATATTTTTTTTAACTCAAAGTGGTGAGCCAAAAATAAATTTGGGGGAGATTTTCACAATCATATTTCATGTCCCCGTTAATAAATTTTTCCTCCCAAGTTTACAGGTTTATGAGATTTTAAAAAATGGCAACAGTGGAAACACTGTTTCACTTAAGTTTGGGGGGACCTTTTTATGTATATATATTTTGTTTTCTTTTTCTGTTAATAAAAAAATTTAATAAATAAACAAACAAGGGAATACCAGCAATTTTGACCCTCTTGGTGTAGCCTGACAGTGAGAGCACTGTCAAATTTAAGTTTGGGGGTGTGCTCGGTAAGCTTTCTTCCTTCGCATTCATATGTATACACTACTACAAAGAAGGGTTGCCCCTACGGATTTATCCGTAGGGGCAACCCACTGCCCCTACGGATATATACGTAGGGACGAAAAAATACCCCGTAGATGCAAAGGCCGCAGGTGCAAGTTGAGGCCCTGAACTTGCCCCTACGGTTAAATTTTTGCCCCTACGGATATATGTGTAGGTCCAGTTGCCCCTACGGATTAAGCCGTAGGGTATAAGATTTTATATTATTTACGGTTTATTTTAATAAATTACTTGGCCCTACGGCTATACCCGTAGGGGCATGTACTACCCCCTACGGATATATTCGTAGGTACTTGTCCGTAGGGGCACAAATTCAGGATTCCTGATATTTTGCCCCTACGGATAACGCCGTAGAGGAGAGTCAGTGGCCCCTACGGATATATCCGTAGGGGCATTCCCAACCCCTGGCACTGACATCTGGGGGAAATATCAGTTACTGCTGATATTTAGCCCCTACGGATATATCCGTAGGGGTAAAATGTGTGTCTACGGATTAATCCGTAGGTACATATTGTCTGTAATTTTTTTTAAAAAATGGGCTGCTTGATTTTTTCCCGCCCTGTGCACAATAATATATACATCAATCAAATCATATATTGCAGTATTCATAATCACATCTCACGCATATATATAATATACAAAAGAAACACAAAAACTGAATATGATATAAATACAAACCAATATCAATATCGTTTCAAAATGTAGTACAATGTGTATGATATAAATAAATACATGTTTCAAAAAAAAAGAACCAAAAATCTACCCTAGCTCGGTCCAGCTCCACCTCTGAATAACGATAGAATAACGCGCGCCTGCTCCTCGGTCAATAAACTCTGCAATTCGTCGCGAGCGGGAGTCTGAGTGGGCGGTGGAGCTACAGGAGCTGTCTGCGGAACCGTTGGATATCTAGTTTGGAAAAGCGTTGTTTATTTCAATTACATATGTATGTATGATTAATCAAACTTAAGTCTAAAACCAAATAAGCTCAAGCTACGTACTAATTATGGATATGTTGATATGTATATAATATGAAATGATATTTTACTATAAAGTAGTATACATACCAGCATCTCCTTCAACTCCTGAACGCTGGCCCTCAAGCTATCCAGTTCATGATGGACATGCCGGTCACTGGAGACGGAGGAAGTAACCGCCGGGGTGGAGTCCAACCTCATATGGGCCCTGCTAGGGCCCAATCCCCGGCCTCTCCCAACCTCCGTGATGCCCTCCGTGTGCGGCGTCCAGAACTGGGGTCAGCAGCCTCGGATCGTTCTGTCCGGTAAAATCGTTCCCCAGGCCTGGGCCTGCTCAACCACCCGCTCCTACACCCACATTCGAATTCTTATCATTATCGAGTTATTTCGAAACCCCATTTGGATATCTAGTTTGGAAAACTGTAGTTTATTTTAATTAGATATGTACATGTATGATTAATAAAACATAAGTCTACAACCAAATAAGCTCAGGCTATGTACTGATATTAGATATGTTGATATCTATAATATGACATTATATTTTACTATTAAGTAGTATACATACCAGCATCTCATTCAACTCCTGAACGGTGGCCTTCAAGCTCTCCTGTTCCTGCTGGATACGTCGCTCACTGGAGACGGAGGAAGTAACCACCGGGGTAGAGTCCAACCTCATATGGGCCCTGCTACAGCCCAGTCCTCGGCCTCTCTCCCAACCTCCGTGGTGCCGTCCGTGTGCGGCGTCCAGGACTGGGGTCAGCAGCCTCGAATGTTGCCTTCCCCCTAGCAACTGTCAGAACATTATATTTAGCACATACTGGTCTATAAAATTGACAAGAAACACCAAAATCAACAAATTCAAAGCCTTACCTACAGAGATAGAAGATGTGCTCCTCTGGTATCTGCATGTATCAAAATTTGAATAATATTAATTAATTTCAGTACATACATACTAACAAGGTAAACTCGCATATAGCGCTGCTTACACATATGACAGGGAGTGAACAAGCTCTTGTAGATCATCAGGCGCAAATCTAATCTCATCAAGCAGCCCATGATAATGAGTTGGACGACTAAGAGCAAAAGGAATGTGTGTATATTTATGATATAGCATTCTAAATCAATATACATGCCCTATATAATATATAAATATACCTGGAGGAACGGGAGTGGCCTCTGTCCCTGATATGGACGCATCACCAACAACTAGACAATCAAACATTGACAATATAAGTAATTTTGACATAAACAGGCATGGATATCTATAATATTACATTCAAAATGGATATTAGAGAGCGCACCTGCAGTGAGAAGTGGTAAAAGTATCACCCAACTAGGGTGTAATTTACAGAATCAGTTGAGACTCTTAAAAGTCATAGAAGAACCCGACCTGCACAAATCTGATGTATGCTTTCCATTGGACACTAAGAAGTCTTTAAAGGGAAAAGCCTATGTGAAAGCCATCATTAGTTCATATCAGAAGATTGATGCTGAAACAGAGAACGAGGAATGTCATTTTTTTCTTCTTCCGTCACATTACTGTCTTCTCCTTCTGCCACATTACTGTCTTCTCCTTCTTATTATGTGCGCGTGCAAATTCAATGACTATATTGAGAATATGGATTAATAGTGGGTAGGAAAAGTATTTCTCAAATGGCTTTTGCGTCTTAAAACCATAAACTACTAAGTAATGGCATACATAATTTTTTTAGTATAAAGGTTGTTATTTTAAGTTTTCCCTTATAGAGATATGATCTAACTGCATCTATAAACTATAAGTGTGCAGAAAATTATGATAAGAAACCATAAGAAAGGGTCGTAGCCATGCATAACCTTGAATCTACATACCAAATCATGCAAAAGCATGCACTTATTGTCACCTTGCCTTGGAATATAAAATATCTTGGAAGACTATAAGCGAGCATTTAAATCTTGATAGCTTTTGACTTCAACATATATTTTTCTCAAGTACCATGAAATATACTTGCAACGTATAAACCGTTTTCAGGAAGATAGATTAATAATGACAAATTATCCATTGTGGCTCACTAGGTTAGCATTTTCTCTTCTATTGACCATCTTACTAATCTGCTTGGTAAATTTATTCGGAACCGGCTGCGAATCATTAAAAGACATGCATAAGAAAGAAAGCTAAAATACAGATATATAGCATACCGATACATCGAAACTTCATAGTTGCGATGGCAATCCAGAGATATTTATTTCTACACACGTGGTGCGCGTGCGAATGCGTCAGGCATCATGGACAAATATTTCAGAACATGGAAAGTATTATTCGTATAAAGTAATTAAAACTTTTAAACACCTTGGGTAGATATTTTCTTAGTTGATGCAATCATATCATGAGGACTAAATTTAAGCTATTATACATATGCATATGTATTTTTCTAACCTAATATATCACACACACACACACAGAGAGAGAGAGAGAGAGAACACCTGGTAGGTAGAGAAATCAGATAGCAGGATCCTGAAGAAATGGAGTCCATAGCATTGCTCATCATCATCATCCATGATCCCTTTGATAATATTTTTTCAAAGGGATCACGGATGATGATGATGAGCAATGCTATGGACTCCATTTCTTCAGGATCCTGCTACCTGATTTCTCTATCTACCTGGTGTTCTCTCTCTCTCTCTCTCTGTGTGTGTGTGATATATTAGGTTAGAAAAATACATAAGCATATGTATAATAGCTTAAATTTAGTCCTCATGATATGATTGCATCAACTAAGAAAACTAAGAAAATAGCTTAAATTCGTTGCTTGAGGCATCAATGTAGGCACAAATATCGGCGACGAGGAACTCGACGAGGAAGAACGAGGGCGGTGGTGGGCCAAGAACGGAAGGCGGTGGCGGGCTGAGAACGGAGGGCGCGCGGTGGCGACGAAGAGAAAATTGGAGACGCGGGAACGAGAGAAAATTTTGGGAACGAGAGGGAAAGATATCGAGGCGTAGGGCATTTCTGTGCCTTTTTTAATTAAATTCCCATTTAGATGCCCCTACGGACATAACCGTAGGTTATTGGTTTGCGGCTCCGTAGGGCCAAACAACAAATTAAGATTTAATATTTTTAAATTAAAATGTCGGGCACCGTAGGGACAAAGTGGCGCTTTTAGTTTCATATATGAGTATCGATGGGAATATGAAGGTTTCATATTATCATCGAGTATCATATATTGGTTTAACCTGAATATCTCGAGTCGCTCTCTAATTATGCGTTTGTTGTGCATTCGTGTTGTATGTGTAACATGATTTTAAACCATTGAGATCAAGATTGATAGAACTGATCATCCTACATTGCAATAGTATTCATCAACCAAAAACTATTATTGCAATGGTATTCATCTATAACAATCAACAATTAAAACTACAAATGTAGGATACTGATATCATAAAGCGTTATACGCAACATTGATAGAACTGATAAATAAAAAAACGAAACACAAACCGTATCAAGATTTAACAACTTTGATTATGTCATATACGCGGGCCGATATTTTCATATTAGCCAATAGGCAAAAATAGATTGCGGTCTGGATATGGCATATTGGCGGATGTTACCTATATGCATAAATCTTATGTCTAATGACCATAAGATTGTCGGAGACAGTTTTGATGTTTTGTGGGTTTGGTTTTATACTTGGGACAATCCAATGTTGACACACACACATAAATAACAAATTAAAGTAAACTAACTAAGAGGCATGTTTGAGTTTTATACTGGGATCACAAATAGCATGATGGCTGCAAACAGGTTGCTTGAATACTTGCAGACAATCCAATGTTGCCTCGCCATTTCTATAAATTTTAAACTCCCTGGAAAATTATCATCACTCAGGATTACTTTAGGGCCAGTTTGGCTGCTTCTTGCTTGTGATTCAACATTCAGCTTTTTGTTGATTTGGAACTCAGAGAGTGTTGCAAAACAAATCCAAAACTAAATAAACCTCAAACTAGCTACAGAGAAGGCAAACAGCAAACCCCATGAAGTTTGGCTTTCAAGGGTTTTCCCACTAAAATACACTTAGATGCAGCACTTTAAGGAAGCTTGCAGCAATATAAAAACTTTTAGGTAGTTTAGTGAAAAACTGCAGTGCTTCAAGATTGTTTAAGTTTTATGTGTGCTTAAGCTGTCATACAGAAATTATCGTTGCAAAAATGTTCGCAACCCTAGCTTTTCCTGCAACGATACTGGAATACGAGCCTCAGATATGCCAGCTTAGGAATCAAAATAAGAAAGAGATTTGGGGTTATCCTAAGTCCAAAGTCAAACGGGCTCTAGAAATATATAAACCCAAAAAAATGACTGCATAAAGATCTCATAAAGATGAAAAGGATGTTATGCAAGCTCTGAACAAATCTTGAACGGAACTTTCACAAGAATTTACAATACCCGACCAGAATCCAATCCTGAGTTTGATGAAGCTTCAGGCCTTCAGCTTCCCCACAGAAAATAGTTAGGGCAAACCCTTTGCAAAACCATAGCTTTCATGCAGAGATGACGCTCAGAACATGCCAACTTCCAAACACATTGAATAATACATAATCTCCCATACTCTCTCTCTCAATCAGACAGTTTATATTTGGATTTGAATTTAGGAAAAGAAATAAGATGGCTACAAACCAGCTTGCCTCGCCAATCTCATAACTATAAAGCTCATAAAAGTGGAAGCTTGAGGGCAAGCCATCATCGCCTCCATTCAATTGAAGCCAAATCATCCACAAAAAATAGAAATAAATATAATAATTGATCGATAGGAAAAATTGCAAGAAACCTATTCAGATTTTTGCATGAAAAAATAAGAGATGTAAAATAAGTAAAAGATTACCAAATGAAATTATCCCATCACTTGAACCCCCTCTCAAGACATTTTAGCAAAAATTCCCCCAGTAATTCCTCGGTTTAACCGTTTTATATCATAGAAGAAAGATAAATTTCAAATGTATATACATGCATACACACACACACATCATATACACAGTTTTTGAATGTTGCCAGAATTTCAACGGTAATTCTAGATTTTTCCAAACTCTGAAGGCTTCACAAAAATTTTAAATACAGATAATAATATGATTGAAGAGATCAATCACCAATTTTTTAATGAGGATCAACTGAAACCCCAAACAGAGCAAGCAAATTACAAAGATCCCAAAAATTTGATGAGAGCATAAAGAATTTAACATCATGATAACAATATAACCAAAATGGCTGAAAGATCTACGATGTCAGACTCGAGTTCTGATACGAAACGGGGCAACCCCAACCCCAACCATAATTCTAACCCTAACCCTAACCCCAGCCCCAGCCCCAACCCCAGCCTAACCCCAACCTTAACCCCAACCCCAACCCCAACCGCAACCCCCTGCCGAACCCCAACCCCAACCGCAACCCCAACCCCAGCCCCAGCCCCAACCGCAACCCCAACCCCAACCCTAACGCTACCCCCAACGGATGCCTCATCGGTACCCAAACCATGAACCCTAGCCCTAAAATAATCAAAAATTTGTTTAATTTAAGATTTCCTAACCTGTGCAGTGGAGGCGTCGACGATCCATTGGAGGCGGCGACGAAAGGAGGCGACGACGAAAACGGAGATGAGGATGAACCAGGCGGTGGCGACGGAGAATTGGCATGCGCTGGCGATGACGATAACGGCGATGAAACACAGGCGATCGGCGGGAACAAGGGTTTGGGGATTTTGGGTTCGCGCGCGATATTGGGAAAATAATTTTTAGGTAATGAGCGTAGGGATCGATCCGTGCCTTTTTAATTAAATCTCTATTTAGTTGCCCCTACGGATAAATCCGTAGGTTCTTGGTTTGCGGCTCCGTAGGGGCAAACAACAATTTACGATTTAATATTTTTTAAATTAATATGTAAGGACCGTAGGGGCAATCTTAAGGCCCTACGGACTAATCCGTAGGTCAAAACTAAATCGGCCCCTACGGATTTCGTTATCCGTAGGGGCAACCCTCTATTTTACTAGTGATATTTTTCCATTTGCATACTTATTTTAAAACCCATAAATATAAAAAATGAAAAAAAAAGTTCAATTTTGGCCATATTTGACTTAAGTTCAACATGACGGTTGACTAGTTAAGAAAAACTAGATCCTAAACTTAGTAAATTAAAAATCATAAAAATAACCTTTCTTAAAGTTTAACTGTTGAAAATATACGTTCTTATAGTTTGTTTAGAAATAGGCAAATTTTGAGTTCAGTTCTTGGGCTAAATCGAAATAAGGGAAGAGTAATGAAAGCTCTATTTGAAGTATAAGTCTGAAAAATAATTCTGAACCTTAAGTCCAAATTCTGAAAATATATACCGTACTATATGCACTTACACACATCTTGAAACTTGGTATAGTAGAGGATACCTTGAAATGCTCTTGTCTAAATTCCTTAGTATGAAGGAAAATAAAATAAAAGTATAAGTGGTGAAGAAAGAAATGTACACCGGTTTTGTAATTGCTTAAAGCAGCATAAAAAATATATAGCGAAGGTGCTTTATCACCTAGTGCCTTAGACCAACGAGGAATTACGCCTAAATGCGCAAGCAAATTTTATAATCGATCGTTTAGTACCTCAAGAAGTATTAACGGTCGCATGAAGAATGTGTGAGCAATTTCATCTAAAATTCACCAACTAAAAGTATTTTGGAAGATGGACAAAAGTATGATAGTTTGAATTGAATTTCCAAGTGTAGGAGTGATAATTACACACACGTAGGGGTATATAATTGGAGTTTGGAGGAGAGAGAGAAATAAAAGATAGGGCTTATATTTTCAGTAGAGATGATAAAAATTCTTGAATTAAGATTGAGCCTTAGAAGGAAAACTTAGGAGGTGCTGAAAGCTTTATAAATTGGCAAAACGTATATGATCTTAAGATAAATGAAAAGGAAGTGTGAAAAGTATGGGTTGATGATTTCTAAGTTAAAGATAATAGACTTCTTCGCTAGAATACTGAATTGAAGAATTAGAATCAACGGCCAAATTGATCGGATTTTGTGGGTAGTATCCGCTGAAAACCCTCATGAGACAACACTCCTCCTACTAGGGACACCTAGAGGTTTAACGGCTTGTTACACGAGCTCAGTGCAATCGCGTTCCCTGCGAAAGAGAGGTTAGGATTTTTTGTGAATAAAATTGGTTTTGCTCGGGACGAGCAAAAGATAAGTTTCGGGGTATTTGTTCATATCAGATTTTTGCATTTTTATATTGCCCATTCTTAATCACATTGCATATAAGTAGGTACTTTTGATCCATGTCTGCTAAATAGTTGCAGCTTACAGTTTCTCAGCTCGTTACAGTGAAATTCATGAAAAATCGCTACAAATGTGAGACTAGGACCAACAACAGATGAATCCGTATGATGCTGCCTACCAGTTCAAGGAACAAATGGAAAATCATTTAGACACTTTAATGCACAAAGCAAAAGGGCAACACAAGATCCAAGACTTCAACATGGAGCTCAAGGCAAAAGTCCACATCATTTTGCACTATTGGAAATCTGGAAGGAGATTGAAGAGATTCTGAGAAACTAAGTGAAGAAAACAGAAGATAAAAGCAACATGAAGAAACCCTGAAGAAATGGGCCCATGAATCCACCAAATGGCCGCGAAACCGCGGGCAAACAGGCACTTCTGCCGCGGTTCCGCGGCCGTGTAGTGCACGTATCGGTAGCACTGTTGGTGCTTTGACTCGGCTCTCTTGGGGTAGTTTTGTAATTTCGTGTATGGATCAGAATGTAAACCTAGGGTTTTCCTATCTATAAATAGGAGAGCTAAAAACCAAATTAAGTTTGCCTCTTTTAGTGTGCCTCTTTTGAGGATGTCTCTCTTTATTTGTTTTTTATATTCTAGATCTAAATTTTAAATTCAATTGTAATGCGTTCTTGAGAGGTCATCAATAAAGCAAGTCTTTTATTTTATCTCGCATTCTTCTTATCTGCAATTTATTATCTGCACTTTTATTTGTTCTTTATTTATCTGCAATTTAGATCATCAATAAAAATAAAAAAATGAATTTTATTGTTATCTTCCTAATGAGTGAGTAATTCCTCACTTGTTAGGGTAAGGAGAGAGAAGGAAATCTCTCTCACTCCTTTCTTTGCCCAAATAATTTTAATACGGACTCCCTTTAAATCAACCATAATCCGCTCACTACGGCATCCTATCCTACATGATAACGGTGATTCCCTAGTTAGACCAGTTGTGGTTGAATTAACCGAAGGTTATGGCTAAGAGACAAGAACGGACGGACAAGGACCAAAAGGAAGAAACTAAGTTTCTTCCTAGTCGTGCTAATCCCCGTTGTTGCCGATTACCCTAACACCTTTATTCACAACTAAGGCATTGAAAGAAGCGAGAAGATCCCTATTTCGAACTGACCTAATCCTAACCCTAGCAAACCTTTTTATCAATTTAGTCTCATTCATAGATCTTAAAACAAAACCCTACCAAAGTTTGGACTTAACTCGTTAAAACATAAGGAAAAGGATTCCTTCTCCCTGTGGATCGACTCGTACTCAACCGGCTAGCTACCAAGCGACACCGTCTTGATTGCGGTAAATTTAAACACAGAAAAACTCTACCAATCAAGCGCCAATATGCTATGCGCCAAGACATGTTATACAGACCCGAAACTTTTAGCCTAAATTGGCTAAGTCCCTGAGGTTTATGCTTCTTTGATCTTAAGATCCATTGAGCCTATATGCTCAAATTTCTAAGTTGATTTTAGTCCAAAATACGACTAACAGTCCTTGGATAAAAACCAAGTATCCCGTGAAATGACGGACCTCATCGATATGAGAAATGCGACCTAAGTTCACTCCCATTGGCAAACTAAGATACTAACATGGTCCTCATTAAGGAAATGCTTGGCTCTGTAGGGTTCCTTGGCACACTCATGAGGTTCCACAAGGCATCAATCATGCCAAAATCAAATTTTTTTCATGTGCCGAGAAAGCCTAATCTAGATCGTTACTAGAGGTAAGGCGAAATACATGCAAGTTAACTACTTTAACTACAAGTGAAAGGGATTACAACCTTTGTAGATCCGGTCCTCCACTTCTTTAGCGCCCTGTTGACGTCCCTCCGCTGCGATCATCGTGATCCCGGACTCTAGCGTTGGTTTCATCGGAGAAATGAGCGGGCTAGGTCGTTGACTTCGATGCCGAAGATGATCTACGTCGAGGCGACTCAAACTCAAGCTCCATCTTCACTAGATCATGAAAGTTGTGAAGATAACACACTCTACTACATGGCAAGTTGTAGAGGATGAAGAAATAGGAAGTGGGTTCACTTTAGAATTGGATTTCTCACTTGTTTTCTTCACTTGGAATTTTCTAGCAAAGTTTTCTTCACTTGAAGAAGATGAAGAAGAAGAAGAAGAAAGAAAATGAATTAATGAATAATAATAAATCAAGTGAAGTTTATCATCTTGCAACCATGGGTTAGTAAACTCTTGTAGAGAGTGAACCATAGTTTAAGTAATGGTTAGGTCAAAGTATAAAACAAAATGGTTTAGACTTTTTCAAAGATGCTTGAAGCATCATGAAGCTTCTAGCAAAGAAAAAGGAAAAAGTCCATTTTGTTTTAACAAAATAAATAACATAAATGAAACCCTAACCATTAACCTAAACAAGGTGTAAATCATACACACCCAAGTTTGCATGTATCATCAAACATGATACAAACTAGTGCACAAACATATATCACATATACTACTTATGCACATCAAGTGAGAAAATCAATCTTAAATGAACAAATACTAGTTAATGTAAAGTAATATATCAAATATATAATTATACATTAAATCATTAAATCAACACTTGATTTAATGATCCGGTCATACTGCATATAACCGACTAATATCAAGCGTATCAATATATCGAATCAACATTTGATTCGGTAACCCGGCTATATCTCATATAACCGTCCGATGATACAAATCGCGAGAATAGAATTCAGTATCACATACTGGTATTATTCTCGGTCCCGCACATATCTCATATGCGCTCCTATTTCGTTTCGCTTGAGCCAAGAAACCTCTGTGTAGGACTCTAAAGACTCGTCAATATGCCGGCAGTAGGTGATGATCATATCAAACACCCACAAGCCGTAAGTGGTCTGCTAAACGTAAAGGCCACCCGGATATTGAGCGATCCGAAGATCAACGAGCAAGCCCGCTCACACTCCTACGAATCCAACCAGTAACACTTACCGTACAGTCCGGTCTGTTCGTCTGATATGTCGCATATCTCATCTAGGGGTGGTAAACGTCAGACCCCAGTAGCTTGATAAGTCATGCCGATGTAAGGTCCATAACAAGCGTGAACCTACTGATAACTCTTACCAGTAAATCACTGCAATCCTGGCCAGGGATTTCCAGTTATGGCCAGTCGAGCATAGCGCAACATCAACCCCCAATACCGGGAGAGACGAATCCCCTCCTATCGCTCATTGCCTCCATGTGAATCGGGACTGTACCCAAAAACCACCTGTTTGCACGACTCAGTAGAGCCGTGGTAGGGTAGAAATCAAAGCACAGTGGGAGACACACAAGACTCTGTGACGATCTCGGGTCAACAGACTAACCTGTATCAGTGTCACCAGAGAACTGCCATCTGACGTGAGGTGTAATACCATCTGGGAGTTCTCGGCGAGTCCGTTCAGTGTACCCAGTCACCACTGAGCACCCGCATACCATCTCTGATGTCAAACACCAATGGATATGGGATCATCCATCGCCCATCACATCGGTCGAGAAGATATACGCTAGTTTATTCTGGAATATCGATGCCCCGTCTTGATATTCCCACGACTAGGAATATTGAAGGATGTACTCATGGACTACCCAGGCCCCACTAGTATGATCTACATCATAGTCCTGGAAGTCGAGCACATATCCTAAGGGCTTTATCAACATGTAATGGAGAGACAGCAAGTATACATGTTAAGATAAAGAGCAACCAGATAGCATACTATCGTGTCGAGTAAGAAAGTCCTACCTATATATGTCCCAGCATCCACTACAATATACATCCAATGTACAGTAATGGCCTCTAGGGCATATATATAACTAACAGGCTCAAACCCCAAATCTAAAATATATACGGATTTGGACTAATCTTTGCCCTACAGGCCCGATGTTTCAAGCGTGCCGTATACAACCCACGGGCACAAGCAATATGGATCCCAACTATGTTTCCTAAGTATGTGCTGCCCTATGGTCTGGATCATACAACCAACCTTACACAATCCACGAGCGCGAAAAGTATGAAAGCATACAAAGTTGTTGACCATATCAACAGTCAAAAACATGGTCAAATGGAACAAAAGACCTGGAGTGCAGAAATTTGTTATTGTTCGTAATAACGTAATTAACTGCAGGGGCTTACGCCTGCAAGAAAAAACGTCCCCACAATCAATAAAGCTCTCATCCGTGAGATGGAATTTGAAGTCACTTATGTCGGTCGCATCTGTCCAAACCTTCGATATACGGCACTATAAATCAACTTAGTGTCTTTGGAGAGGTGGATGGATCAAATATATGCATCTACCCCGATATTCAGATTAGATGTCTCCTCGTCGTCTCCGTCCGGTTTCTGGCGGTGAATAGATTCTCGCATGTTCGGTGGGACCCTTTTTCTCTTACCAATCCACACTTTGTGTGTCGTGTGTTTAACTCGTCGTATCGAACAAAATTTCAATTACGACCTCGTTGTCATGGTAATTTTCAAAGATTACATGACTTCAAAACGATAAAGATTCTACCAAGACTTTCATCTTTCTCGTGGATTACATGTGGTCGATGTCCAAAACCGCTCACCGACACCTAAGGGGCCTAGTTATTTAAAGAATTGAGCGGATTATAGTTCGGACAAATTCTCCGGGTCACTCTCAAAGGAGGAGGATGTTTTACCAAATGAAGAAGCTCCTCGAACATTAATTTTCGAGAGATCGACCCCTAAGCTGGCGGATCTCTCAAAGGGTCCCATGCCACCAAGAAGGTCAATTTACAAAAGGCCGACTCCCAATGATGCAAATACACTCAAAGTGTTGGATATGTATGTCCTGGAGGCCTTTATTGTATACGATTCTTGGGGTATGTATCTACAGGATAATTTTGCTCAATATGATAGTATGTTATTTGGTTTGTCTTTATCTTAATATAAGTATATGTTTTACTTGTTATTTCATATCACTAATATATGTTGATAAAGCCCGTAGGATTTTTGCTTGACTACCAGCGATATGATATGATCATACTTATGGGCCTAGGTAGTCCATAAGCACATCCTTAAATGTCCCTAGTCGTTAGAGTATCGAGACTAGGTATCGATATTTCAAAGTAGACTAGTGTAAATGTCTCCTGACCCCGACAAGGGGCGATGGTTGGTCCCACAGCCATTGGTGTATGGCACCAAAGATTGTATACATGTGCTTATTAGGTTATGAGTTACACTGGATGCACTCGCCGAGAACTTCTAGATGGTAATATATCTATCGTCAGATAGCAGTTCTTTGGTGACATGAGTACATGGTAGTCTTTAGACCTGGAATCATCATTTTTCTCGAGTGTGTTCCCACTGTACTTTGATTACTAGTCTGCCACAGCTTTAAAGAGTTGTGTAAACAGGTTTTAGTTGGGTACAGTCCCGAGGCACTTAGGGGCAGTGAGCAATAGATGTGATTCGTCTCTCCCGGTATAGGTAGTCGATGTCGCGCTGTGCATGATTGGCCAACACCATAAGACCTTGGCCAAAGCAGATAAGATCTATTGATAATGAAATCAGTAGTTTCTCGGGATGGTCTTAAACCACATCAGCATGACTTATCGGGTTATTAGGGGTCTGACATTTTCCACCCTTTAGACCTGGTATGCGATACTCTCAGACGAAGAGACCGAACTATACAGAGATTGTCACTTATAGGCTCAGTAGGGATACTGACTTTGCTTGTCGACCTTCCTTTCGACAGATACCTGGGTAGCCGTTACGTACAGCTAGTCTCACTGACATGCGTGTGGTTATGGATTTTATCCAGTAACTACTGCCAGCTTATTGTCGAGTCTTTAAAGTCCCACATGGAGGGTTTCCTGGCGCAGGCGAAATGAAGTAGTGTGCATATTTTGATACATATGGGAGTTCGAGTAAATACGTGTATTTAATACACGTACTTTAATCGGGCGTTTTGATAATACTATCTGGTTTGAAAGATAGCTGGATTTATTTGTGATCTAGTATTATATTTTTCATTTTCTCCCTTTTGGTATTTGTATTTTGACATGAATACGGTGTTTATACGAATACGGGTATTTGTATCTTGATTTGATATGGGTATTTTGTATTTCGATACGAATACGGTATTCGTATTTTGATACAAATACGAGTATATGTATTTGTTACATATACGGGTGTGTGTAAGCGTGTGTGTGTGTATATACATGCACATTCTTTTCTCTTCTCATTTTAGAAGTTGGGTGAAGAGTGTAAGCTCATGAGTCATGAGGCGAGTCATGTTATGAATCACTATTTCACTTAAGGATAAGGGCAAGAGAGAGTTAGGATATTGTTAGGAATATGTATGCCCTAGAGGCCATTATTGTTGATATAGTGGATGTTTGGACATATATATAGAGGACTTTCTTGCTCGACATGATAGTATGCTATCTGGTTACCTTTATCTTAACATGTAGACTGGTATTATTATACTGTTTGTCTCTTACATATTGATAAACCCCTTAGGATATGTACTTGACTACCAGGATTATGATGAGATCATACTAGTGGGGCCAGGGTGGTCCAAAAGTACATCCTTTAACTGTTCCCAGTCGAGGGGATATCGAGACAGGGCATCAATATTCCAGAGTAGACTAGTGTGTACGTTTCTTGTCCCTTAGAAGACGATGGTTGATCCCATAACCATTGGTGTGTGACATCAAAGATTGTACACAGGTGCTCATTAGAGAATGAGTACACCGAATGGACTCGCAGAGGACTTCTAGTTGGTAGTATACCTATCATCGGATAGCATTCCTCTGGTGACACTGGTACAGATTAGTCTGTAGACCCGAGATCGTCATAGAGTCTTGTGTGGCTCACACTGTGCTTTGATTTCCTCCCTACCACGCTCAAGAGGAGTTGTGAAAACAGGTGGATTTTGGGTACAGTCCCAAGTCACATGGAGGCAATGAGCGATAGGAGGGGTTTCGTCTCTCCTAGTATTGGGGGTTGATGTTGCGCTATGTTCGATTGGCTATAATTGAAAGTCCTTGGCCAGGGCTGCTGCTGAGATTTACTGATAAGAGTTATCAGTAGTTTCTCGAACCGTTATAGGACAGACATCAGCATGACTTATCACGTTACTAAGGGCTGACGTTTACCACCCCTAGATATGATATGCGACATATCAGACGAAGAGACCGGACTGTACGGTAGTGTTACTGATAGGCTTCATGGAGAGTATGGACAAGCTTGCTTGTTGATCTTCATATCGCTCAATACCCGAGTAGCCGTTACGTCCAGCTAGTACCGCTGACGGCTTATAGGTGATTGATGTGATCATCACCTACTGCTGGCGTATTGACGGGTCTTTAGAGTCCCACACAGAAGTTCCCTGGTTCAAGCGAAACGAAATAGGACACATATGTGATATGTGCGTGGGTCTGATTAAATACTTGTATGTGATACCGTATTCTAATCTGGCAGTTATCTGATATTGGTTAGATTATATGTGATATAACCAGATTATCGAATCAAGTGTTGATTTGATAATGTTATATACAGATAAATGACATTAGTTGGTATATATGATATAACCGGATTATTAAATCAAGTGTTGATTTAATAATGTGATGTATATTATATTTGATATAATTATATCTTAACTAATATCGTTAACTCACTAATTATTCTTCATAATATATATATTAATATATATGATATATATATATATATAATGAAGTATGGCATGAATTTTTATTTTGTGAAAATAAAAAAGGAAGTGGAAAATGGGAGAATAGGGTGAAGCATGGCTTGAAGATTTTTTTATTCATTTGGTGTTACTATTGAAGCATGGTCACTTTTTATATTGATTAAAAAGTGCATGCTTCAATAAGTGAGTAAAAATTTTCAAGCCATTCTACGCTTAATAACTTTTCATGGCTTGCTCTCTTGAGCTCTCTAGCTCTCATCTTCTTCTTCCACATGATGCTTCAAAAAATCCAACCCCTCACATGTGATGTGAACCATGGATTTTTGAACATGTTAGTGAGCAAACCAACACCCCTACTTCACCATCCTACACTTGAGTACCGATCAAGTGTAGCGTGTTTCCTACACTAAAAGAGTTTAGTGTAGAGGTAGCTTGAGCTAGAGGGACTTCGCGTGGATCATCTTCGGCATGAAGGTCATCGGAGGAAGCTCATCCAAACTCTCAAGTGGAGCTTAGTGGAGTTGCGTAGACTACTACATGGAGCCTATGAAGTGAATGACTCGATCTACGAGGGTATATCCATCTTCACTTCTCTTTAGTTTATATATCATCATAGGTTAAACATAAATATTCTAGTCACGATCTTGATTAATCTACCTTAGCACCTGAAAAAATTTAAATTTGGCATGCTTAATGCCACTAGAACCTCATGGTGGTGCTAGGGTAGATCTTCAGATATAAGAAAATTATTCATACATATCCTCATCCACTCTCTTATCTTCTCCTCTCTTAAGTTTTTTTTGGACTTCTAAAGAGAAAAGAAAGGTGAAAAAGAGAGAAAGGTTTGAGATACCTCACTACATCACTTGATACCTACTCCTAGAAAGTTTAGATATCACGTTGCTTCACTTGTTTACTTAGGTGTGAAGCTAAAGCTTGAGTTAGGGTTCCTTCGGGTGGATCATCTTTGACGAGGAGAACCATCCTGCAAGCTTGATCCCAGAGTTCCAAAGAGCTAAAGAAGTGAAAAAGAAGACGAAGGATATGACTACAAAGATTGTAAACCATAACCGAGTAGTTAAAACTCCTTTCTTGTCACTAGTTTAGTGTTTGGTTTGATTTCTAGGGTATATAGTTGCTAGTGCTTGTTTAAAATTAAAGTTTTTCAATTCCGTCTTGGCTGCAAGTATAGCGGCGCGAGCACTAGGAACTTACACAAAGACCCTTCACCTCCAAGCAGATCGGTCTTTAGACGCTAGATACCCGCCACCAACGCTCTATTAAAGATGGTTGTCACTGAACTTTGTGTTGGATATAGTGCTCTCAAGGCAATTATTGTAATTGTACGCACGCGATTACGATAATTGAAGGAAGACCTATACAGGTAGAACAATCTTACTCGAAATGATAGTATACTATATGGTTTGTCTTTATCATTGATGTGTACACGTTTTACTTATTATTACGCGTCGCTAATACATGATGATCAAGCCCGTAGGATTCTTGTTTGACTACCAGCATTATAATAGCGATCATATACGTGAGAGCTGGGTTGTCTATATGCACATCCTTAAATGTCCCTAGTCATGGAAGTATCGAGACTAGGCATCAATATTCCGGAGTACACCGGAGTATACGTTTCGAAACCCTGACGAGGGACGGTGGCCGGTCTCATAAGCCATTGGTGTTATGTCACCTAAGATAGTATACAGGTGCTCACTAGAGGTGAGTACACTGGATGGACTCGCCGAGAACTTCTAGATGGTATTATATCTATCGTCAGATGGAATTTCTCGAGTGACATTAGTACAGGTTAGTCTTTTGACCTGAGATCGTCATTTGTCTCCTGTGAGTTCCCACTGTACTTTGATTACTACCCTACCACGGCTCAAAGGAGGCGTGCAAACATATTTTAGTTAGGTACAGTCCCGAACCACATAGAGGCGGTAAGCGATTGTTAGGGATTCGTCTCTCCTGATATTAGGAGTCGATGTCACGTTGTGTTCGGTTGGCTATCACCTTAAATCCGTGGCCACGGTAGATGAGATTTACTGTAACGACTCTGAAATCACTGTACACAATTTTTCGTTTCAATATACAAGAAAAGAGTATTACAGGCTGTGTAGGAGTTATAAGTTACTTTTATTAAATAAAAGCAAGAACCAACCTGAAGCTCACTGGTAAAGCCCCTGCACTGTTGTAACCTAGCTCCTGTGTTCGATTCCCATCAGCCACAATTATTTTTTCTGAATTTTCTTTTTAACTTTTTGGAAGCCCAAAAGATTGCACGTGCAATACACATGGAAATGAAAAGTTCAGAAAAATAAAACATGTGGAAAATGGTGTAAACACAGAGAAATCCACGTGGCACGAATCTAGAGGCCAACCCATGAAGATTGACCGGCGGAAATCGCCATATGGCGGCTGGGACGGTTGGATAGGCTCCATCTTGATCCGTGCTTTGCACACACACCTCTTCAGCTACCCTTAACCCCTCTGCACTGTTTGATTTACCTGCAATCAAACAAAGACCTTTCATTTCACAATTAAACCCTATTTTAAAGCTTTTTAATCCACATTTTTAATTCCAAAACCCTAATTCTCCACTATAAATACCATCCCACACTTTGGCTCGGCACCATTATGAAAATTCTAGCCAAAACTCTCTAAAAAGTTCCTAGTGCAAGTGAAGTAAAGAGGAGTTAGCGAGCAAGTTGGTTCCGGCGAATATCGAAGCCAATTCTAGAGCTCCCGCGACGCCACTGTAGGGTGTTTCGTCACCCTATTGAGATGGGAATACACGCGCGCTCGTCAGTCGCATTACAGATTCCCCCTGTCTAAGGTAGGCTGGGGTTTATTGATTGTGGGGATCCTAATCTCCGGCAGCCGCGGACTAAGCTGCCGTTAATTACCCCTCGCCTTTGGAGCGAGGGAACCTCCGATTGACGGGTCAAACAGGTCATGCGAATTCAATGTGCAGTGTTATGTTTTGAAGGGGTTTTGGATATATCGGGGGCCCCGCAGAGTTTTTACGAGGGTCCCGCTACCCGGATAGCGGGCTGGGGGTCAAGAGGGCTAGCAACCCCCTTGCAGGATGCGGGGCAGCGCTCCGTTAGAATTTTTTTCTATCGGGAACAGTGTTGTGGAGTATATGTGTGTGTGTGTGTGTGTATATACACATACATATATATATATATATATATGTATGTATACATACATATGTATGTATGGATACATATCTATCTATGTATATACATATGTATGTATGTATACATATGTATGTATGTATATATATATATATATAAAGGCATCCAAAGGATGCGTCGGAGAAGTCGCCAGCGCCCCACATGCGCGGCACGCGGGCACTGGGCGTAAGGCGCTGGGCGCATGGCACCAGCGGAAAGTAAAGGGGGGGCTTAGCCCCCCGTACTGGGAGTTGTACTCCAATTGACCTTTGGGAGTTAAACTCCTTAAAAAAAAAGGATGTATTATTATTGTCAATTTATTCTTATGGAGTTAAACTCTCAGAAACTTTGATTTGTGGAGTTAAACTCCAAGAAATCTTTGTAAAAGCTCAAGGGGACCCCTTTCTTCTTGCCTGAGCCTTGGATCTTTCCCAAAATGGGATCTCTGGAGATGGGTCTCCTTCCTCCTCTTCCGTCGGCCGGATCTTGGAGAACAAGAGGGCGTTAGATTTAAAAATCACCCTTTTTTGAGATCTAATGGAAGATCCGAGCTCCCTTTGGTGGGTTTTGTGGTGGAAAACTGTTTATTTTTGGAAAAGTAAGAGTAAAACTATTGATTTAATTGAAAATGGGAAGAAGGTTTAGAACCATGAGGAAGGAGAAGGAGGCACAAAAACCCTAGAGTTTGTGAGAATGAAAAGTGTATGCTTTATTCATCATCATGTAGCCTTTTATAAGCTTACACATTTACATATAGTCCCTTAGGCTTTACAAAATGGCATTTTGCCCATCCCATGCCTCATGTGCTCATTTCTTTTGCACATAAGTCATGAGCTTTACAAAAATTTGGCTTTATGCCCATTTTGCTTACATTCATGCATAAAAAATTATACCAAAATTACTTATTACATGATTTTTTATTTCAGCATGGGGGAGGTCGGCCGCGGGGCTCGACTTGGGCATGGACCCACTTGTTTGGACTTGGGCCCGCTTACTTGGGATTGACCTTGACTTTGACTTGGTCAACTGGGGTGCAAATTTTGACCCCAACAAAGTGCCCCCCATCAATGAATGCACATCACGTATATGAGTTGTGTGCATGAAATTGATGGATCTTGAAGTTGGACTTCGGGGTGGAACATCATTCCAGGGGCGGAGCATCATTCTAGGAATCGGAGCATAATTCCGAAGAGCAGCAGACATTCTGACCGAAGCATAATTTCGATACATAGGTTGATTCCCAGGTGAAGCATAATTCCGACAGGGAAAGCAGATACTCTGATACGAAGCATAATTTCGACAAGGGGTACATTCTGAGACGAAGCATGATTCCGCCGCAGAGGTTGTTGGTTGAGGTGATTCCGAGACGGAGTATAATTCCAACGGGGAGGTCATTGGTTGACTTGATTCCAGGGTGGAGCATAATTCCGACGAGGAGGTCACTTGTTGATTTGATTCCAGGGTGGAGCATAATTCCGATGAGGAGGTCGCTGGTCGACTTGATTCCGAGGCGGAGCATAATTCCGACAGGGAAGCCGCTTGTTGACTTGATTCCAGGGGCGGAGCATAATTTCGACAGGGAGGCCGCTTGTTGACTTGATTCTAGGGCGGAGCATAATTCCGACGAGGAGGTCGCTGGTTGACTTGATTCCAGTGCGGAGCATAATTCCGACGAGGAGGTTGCTTGTTGACTTGATTCCAGGGCGGAGCATAATTCCGACGAGGAGGTCGCTGGTTGACTTGATTCCAGGGCGGAGCATAATTCCGACGAGGAGGTCGCTTGTTGATTTGATTCCAGGGCGGAGTGTCCGTAGTAGACGTTTCCCCAGCACAGAGTGATTTGGTTCCTGCTTTATGGGAAGCCGGCACTGCCCTTTTTACGACATGGAAGGTCGACGCTTGACGCGTCTCCGAGGCGGAGTGTCCGTCGTAGACGTTTCCCTGGCCCGGAGTGATTTGGTCGACGTGCCCCCGGCATGGAGTGTTGCTGGTCGACGTTTTCCCGAGGCGGAGTGTCTGTAGTCGATGTGCCCCCGGCACGGAGTGTCTGCTTGACGTTTCCCCGTTATGGAGTGTCGGCTGTTTGACGCAGAGGTCGATGTTGGAATTGGTTGGTTTGATTTCTGTTGACATCAGCATCGCTACATTGGAATATAGTACCAGGAGCAAATCATCATTTGACATGAGGGGATCTCCCACATTTCCAGTTTAACGACTTAGGGGTCATATGTTCCCAGTTTAACGACTTAGAGGTCATCTGTTCCTAGTTTAAAGACTTAGGGGTCCATTGGATCGATTTGGTTTGGGTAGGGGTTGGCATCAGCGTTGCTAACACTGAAGCACAGGTGCCAGGAGCAATTTATCATTTGCCTCTCCCTATTGGGGAGCGATGGCTTAGAAGACAGGTTTAGGTCCCTGTAACAACCCCAAATTTCCTGTACAAATTTTTCAAAATTTAAAGAAAGGGGTACTTTTGCCTGAGCACAAGTTAAATATTTGTTTTGCTAATTAATAGAAAGAAGGAGCTTGTCGCTCATTGGTAATACCTTGCACTGCTGAATCAAGCCACCAGAGTTCAAATCCCATACCCCACATTATTTTTAATATTGTTTTATTTTGAATTTTTAGAATACCAAAGGTTTACACGTGCATAACTCACAAAAACCCCACTACACCCAAAATTCTAACAGTACCAGAGGCCACATGAACCTATGAGGAGTGCTCCGACCACCTGACTCGGCCGACTCGGGTCGGCGGAGCGGCCGACTCGGCCCGCCGCAGGCCGGACTCGGCCGGACCGCCGAGTCATCAACATGAAACTTTTGCCTCTTCATCTCTCCATCACTCCTGCACACTTTATTTGTGTAGATCGGTTCTAGAGACCCTTTAAAACCCCAATTACTCCATTTTTAATACATTTTATTACATTTATCATATTTTTTCATTTTAACCTTTCACCTACCCTAACCCTAGCCTTACCCTATAAATACAACCCCTACACACTACCCCCTCACTCCAAAATTCTGAGCAAACCTCAAGAAATTTCCTAGAACTCTAGTGTACAATTGAAGTGAGCAAAGGGGCGAAACTCCGGCCATCTTCCGACGATCACCCTGGGAGCTCCCGGCAACGAAACGACGCACCAACGCCTCCTCCCGACTGCACTTCCTCATCCCTAACTTCTAAAGCCGTAAGTCCCACTTTCCCCCTTCTCTACTCTTTCTGAAAACACGAAATTCTAAAACCCGACGGAATCGGAGCAAAACCGATTTCCGATTCGGTTCTTCCTAAAATCTCACTTTTCCATTAATAAAATCTTGTTAAACCATTACATGTTGAATATTAAACACTAACTAATCATATTGAACAAGTTCAATATCAAAAGAAATTGCTATTTTCATTTTACCGTACTTTTTCATTAAAATACCATGTAGTTTATATTCGACATTTAAAACATTACAAACTTGATATATCTTTAAATAGATCACGAGATAATGACCTACCTCCTCACAACACTCATATTCAATATAACACAATACCTTTCGGGAATATAGAATACGGGAAAATGAACTATTTCAAATAAATACCATGAATTAATAAAACCGTTTTCTAAAGGATTAAGAATTTTTTATAAATCTTTGCAAGGTGCTGCTACAACCCATTTTGGGGAATCCGACTGGGATGGTGCGGATTATCGCACATCCCTGGACTTAGTAGTGCAAGATTCAGACCTCCGCAAGGAGCATTCGGTCTCGAAAGATTTAAAATACAAATATCTTAAGAAAATGAGATTTCTAGAAATATAATATATATTAAAATTATTTTTATATAAATATGTATATATATAACATTAAAATATCTATTTTGTAATAATATAAATATTCCAACTCTTTTCAAAAATCACAAGAATCACTTTACATTAAAATACCATGAACTCCATACAAGTCAATATTGCAAATAAATATCCTATATTATGAAAGTAGGTTATTTTCACTAAAAATATCACAAATATAAAATCTACAATTATTACAACTCTAAACACGATAATTAAATACTTGGGGTGTATTTTGAAAAGTATACAAAAATATTTTTACATAAACCCCCCTAAGTTTTATAAATTACAATAAGGACCCTAGTAAATATATGTTTAAGCGGGACCGATCTCTTGAGCCTCAGGGAGCCGGAGAAGTGGGTGCTTGCCTATCTAAGGTAGACAACTTAACAACGGTGTTATCAACACGGTAATCGTTTTTGAAAAAGAAACAAATTCTGCCGCTCATGTGCAGCGGTTACCGATAACATCAAAACAATAAGGACTTCAATTTACTTTTCTAATTGTCTGACTCAGACTGAGTCTCATTAATAATAATATGACTTGAATATGATTCAAGTACAATCTATAATATAACAATTCAACATGAATCCATTAATCCACATATTCAATCTATATTGACTGAACCGAACCATGAATATACTTCCATTTACATGATTCTCCAGTTACATCCATTTACTGATATCATGGTTTCAGCAAGTCATCTATACAATTCAATTTACAAGACAATACAAGATAATACAATATCATCAGTACAATCATTACTATCAATACAATAAATACACGGGGTATGGGGTAGTTCATTCGTGAATCCAATAGAATCTCAAGAGTCCCCCTAGATCATGAATCCATGTCTACTAACACAAGTAAGAAATCATGAGGGCCCGTGTTTCCATACTTCTGGACTGTGGCCTGTTGAGTTTGGAATACTTCGACGACGGTCGAAGTCCCGCTACTAACATTTGATTCGGGCCCGTGGTTCCCTACCCCTGGATTGGAGCCTGTTGGGTTTGAGAACACTTTTGAGATTGGTTGACATTCACCCTTGAACTTACGATAACAACAGTATTAACACTATAACAATATAATACAACTTTAAAAGCTACACTCTCTCTCTTTCTTTCTATTCTACTTCTTCCTTATCTTTGGGACTTACCGAGCGATTTGTTCGCTGACGACATTCCCTTTCTTTCTTTTTTGAATGTTGTCAGGTATTTCGGATCTTCCAGAGATCGAGCCTATCAGCGAGAACTTAGACCAGCTTGCATACAATCCAGAGCTCTAGCTACATTGTACACTTTCATTTCAGTACTTTTCATTTTCTGTTGTGCCATTGTTTAGGCATTGCTTTCATTCAGATGTAATTACTTTTCCATGCATTATACAAAAAGAATGTGAATAAATAAAGTTGTTGTTTTATTATATCTTGTCTCTTGTGCATTTATTTTTATATTGCTTAGATACGTTCAGCATATTTACTTCAGAGTAAATACGTAGCGGCCTTGTCGCGTCCCCTTCGCCGCACACCGGGAAGTGGGGCGTGACAGTCCCTATCACCTAAGGCTTTTCAATTTTATGAGCCGTAAGGATCCCATAAAAGCACTTTCTTCCTACAAGTCAAAAGGATCCCGTAGGTGTATTTTCTCCTTAGGAGTCGTGAGGACCCCCAAGTGTGTTTTTCCTTTGTGAGTCGTAAGGATCCCACGAAGGTGTTTTCTTACGAGTCGAGAGGATCTCGTAAGTTTTGTTCTCCTCATGTATCGTGAGGACACATGAGTGGGTCTTCCCAAATGGAGCATAATTCCAAGAGCGGAGACCGACCGCTGGACGGGTGATTGCAGTAGGGCATGGGTATAATGAGAATTATTTGAGCCCGTGGATCGTATACGGTAGCCAATTTAGGGACCAACCGTAGGGCTGGAAGAATTTTGGGAAATTGGATTTTGGTTGGCGTCTGCATCGCTGCACTGGAATATGGTACCATGAGCGACTCATCATTCGCCGTTGGGAATTTGGGATTTGAACGGCGTCTGCATCGCTGCACTGGAATATGGTACCAGGAGCGACTCATCATTCGCCCCTTTTTTTTACCGCGTTTGCTCTATCACTTCAGCTTTTCTTATCGCGAAGGTCGCGATTGCCCTATCATTTCGGCTATTTATTCGCGGTTGCCCTATCATTTCGGTTTTATTTTTCATCTTTATTATACTCGCTGATTTTTATTGTGAGTTGCCCAATTATTTCGGCTTTTCTTTTTTCCTTTTTATTTACACATTTTTTTATTTACACATTTTTACATCCCCGGTTTAATGACTTAGAGATCGATTATTCCCAGTTTAATGATATGGTGGTCAGCTGTTTTGTATGAAGTTGGCAGTCGCAGCTTGACTGTTTGCCAACACGCCTTTAGACGGTTCTATCTCTCCTTCTTTATATTGTTTTCGACCCAATCTTTGAAGACTAAACAGTCCTCAATAGCACGACTTATCACTCTGTGATAGGGGCAGTATTTGGGGCCGTCAGTCATATTCTCTTTTTGCGGTCTTTTTGATTCTGGCAATTGTAGACCATTCCTCAGGGCGTCTTTGAATACTTTATGGATTTTGTCCCTTCTAAAGTAATAGACCTTATCCAACTTCTCTTTCAGTGGAGCTTCTCCGCCCTCTCCGAACACTGGCTTCCGAGGCTGGTTGGCATTAGGCGCACTCATCCCTCACTTATTTCAGTTAGCCGAAGTGTTGAAAGATTCAGTATCGTCGAAATTTCCGCCTTTGCGATTATCGTCCTTTCGGTTTCTCCAGGACCTATTGTTATTTTGGGAATCCGAGGAGGACTCCTGCTTTGAGCGCTCCAGCATCTGAACTTTCCTATTCAGCTCTTGGAATGTTTTGAGACCCGCGGTGCATAAAAACGGGTCCATCCAATTGTTGAGATTTCCGACAAGGAAACTGACAGATTGGTCATGCTCTATCGGCGGTTCACATTTGACGAAGAGATTGCGCCATCGGGTTATAAAATCCGTGCTGCTTTCGTTGTTCTTTGGCTTGGTCCTTACGAGGTCGGCAATGGTGATCTTATCGCTGACGCTCATGAACCTCTGTCGAAACAGAGATTCCATTTGGACGAATGTTATGACGGAGCCATCCGGTATGCTCGCGTACCAGTCGAAAGCAACATCGGTCAAGCTATTAACGAACCGGCGGAGGAGAAGCGCATCATTGCCCCCAGTATTCCCGCATGAGGCTTTAAAGTGGGCGATGTGATGATTCGCATTTCCCGTCACATCGAATCTTCCGAATTTAGGAATGACATAGCCGCTAGGAAATTCTACCAGATCATACTGAGCAGGATATGGTCTCTCGCTGCTGCTAACATCTTTTTACGCTTCAGCTTCGACTACCAATGTTTTGACTTTGTTGGCAACCAAATCCATGATATGATCTTGAGTTAACGGGCTACTGTCATCGGTAGACAAGACATTTCCCGAGATAGGATGCGACTGACTTTCATGCGGTCCGCCCACCTTTAGATTTGAGGGAATAGGCGTCGGCTGTCTCGGGACACCGTTTCCCGGTTCATGAGTAGAACCGTGCGCTTGATTGGACGGCTGTTCATATCATAATATTGCATTATCATATTCCCCATTCTTATGCATTTTACAAATAAACAGGTACTTTTGACCCATGTCTGCTACTTAGTTATAGGTTACAGGTTCTCGGAACGAAAACAGTGAAAAAGATAAAAGACGATGCAAAAGTGGGACTACGACCAACAAATAGAAGGATCTTGATCAAGCCTACACGAAGATCAGTTCATAAAGTACAGGGCAGTGCAAGGTTCAAGACTTCATCACGAAGCGACGATAAAAGTCCACTACAATTATTCACTGGGAGATCTGGAAGAAACCTAGAAGCCAATCTGAAGAACCAACCAAAGAAATAGGAAGACAAACAAGACTAGAAGAAGCACAGAAACTTGCAGAGTCCAAGCTCCAATTTTGGCCGTGGAACCGCGGCCACGCGGCCGCGGTTCCGCGGCTGTGTATAGCCCGTAGTGGCAAAACGTTTTACCAAAATTTGTGGCGGCGCTGACTAGTCTTCCTAGGGGTATTTTTGTAATAGCAGACATGCGGCGATTGTAAACCTAGGGTTTTCTATGTCCTATAAATAGAATCCCAAATTCTTGTATTAGGTCATGCCTCCTTTCATTAATAAAATTCAGAATTCTTTTTGGAGAGCATCAATTTGTAAGTAGTTTTAATTTCTGCCCTAGTTCTTAATTTATTTTCTGCCCTAGGTTAAATTTATTATCTGCCCTAGTTAGATCTTTAATTCCTTGCCCTAGTTAGATAGTTAGATATGTTCTTCAATTCCCTAATGAACGAGTAGTCTCCTCGCTTGTTAGGGTTAGCTTTGGGGAAGGCTTGAGAGATGAAGATCTCTCACCCCTTTCTTGCCCATCACATATAATTAATAGGACTCCATGCATACATGCACACACCGCTTCCTACGGCACCCTATCCCACGAGGTAGCGGTGATACCGTAGTATAAAGGCCCGGTTGAGCGTGCTTTCCATGGAGGTTAGGGTAAGGATTGATAAAGGAAGGACAAGAACCTGGGGAAGAAATATCTTCCTAAATGGTTCTAATCCCCTTTATTAATAATTACCATAACTCCTAATAGATCTTAATATGGGTATAGAAAGCGGTGAGATTTATTGACTTTCCAAACTTAACCTAAACCTAACCCTAGCAAGATTTAGATCTAGATTAATTTAGTTTTTAGATTTAATCAATCCGTTCACACCGTTCGGAATTAACTCGTTAGAGCAATTAGAAAATTCATAACATCCCTGTGGACCGACCCGTACTCACCGGCTAGCTACCAAGCGACGCCGTTCTTGATTGCGGTTTAGAAATATTTTTGGCACACAATCAAATGGCGCCGTTGCCGGGGATGGCGTGTTATTTTCTTTTTGCAATTTCGGGTTAATCTAAAATTGAAAAAATCATAAAAAACTGAAACATTAAAAAATATAAAAATTTATCATTTTGTTATTTTGTGAAGGGTATTTTCGTGTGAATTTTGCTGGACCGCAGAACAAATTTGGATCTGGAAATTTTCAGAGATCAAAACAGAAAAAAAGAAGATCTGAAAAACAGGTAAAAATCTTAACAGAGGAACTACAGAAGTCTCGGGAACCGAACCCACTTTCCAGCCGCGTTTCCGCCGCATGGACCCCACTTCCGCCGCGGATCCGCCGCGTTCTTGTGATGTCATCGCGTGAAATTTTTTTTTGGGAACAGAGCCTCATATTCAACCGCGGACCCGCGGTCGTGAAGGCCTTTTGGCGGCTAAACCGCGGCGCTCTGGTGCCGTCGGCAGGTGAAAAAAGCTCTGTAATTTTTCTTTTCTCCTCTTCTGCAAATCCCAATATATCTTCTGAAAAATCTCCTGCAGGATTCTTTGCGCTTAAAAATCTCCCCCCTTTCAATATCAAATCTTGTGCAGGATTCTTTGCACCGCGCTTAAATAAAAAAATTTGATTGCAAGTGGTTGTTACTGTTTTGCATATTTTTAATCGGACTTTAAGGGGCTTGAAATCAATCCAGATTGGGTGGGGATTTCTTCACCCTTCCCAGGACCCCAGAAATCACATAAGGCATTTTGCATTGACAATATTTAATTAAAACAATACTAGACTCAGCCCTAAGGACGTCGCGCTCAATAAGACAAAAGACTAGTTGTAGGCATCGACTGTTGATCCTAACCTGACTTTGCGGTGTCTTGGCAAGTGTGTCTAAGGCGAGTGGTTACTTAATTAGGGCCACTACTTGTAGTGGAGAGCCTCCCACTCACCTGGCACTTACCCGGCCGCAATTGGCGGTGAAGAGGCGGTTTGAGATTCTATTTCTAGCCCTTTGGAACAGTTAAGAGCTGTCTAGCTGATCTAGGTGACCCTAGATCTAGGCCTGATTGTGCATTTGTGGTTGATTGCATTTGTGTCAAAGCCCTTTATCGAAAATCTTTTTTGCAAAAAGTTCCAAATAAAAGAAAAAAAAGAGGAATTTTTTTTTATAAAAACTTGCACAATTTTGTCGCTTAGAAATCCTTGCACCACCCACCTTCTTTCTTTTCTCCTTTTTACATCATGGGTACCCCACCTCATAAATCTCTTGCCGAACTTTGGTATCCTGAACCTAACTTTACCTCTTACGCAAATTGTTTCGGTCGATTTAAGGACGATCCCTCCATTCCCAAAATTTCTTTGAAAGATCGAATAGAAGCGTGGAGAAACAGCTCGACGTTGCAATCCACTTTGTGTCAACCATGTCAAGCTTCACCACCTTCGTACGTTGATACCATTTTTTCGAGTCCTATTGTAACTCCTAAACCGATGTCTATTGCTGAGTATATTGCACAATCTCGTAGCCGATCTTTCATTCCTCTCCACACATCCAGTTATAGGGATCAACAAGTCCATTCACCTTTTTATCCAAATGTTGATCCTCCTCCTGTCCAACCATCCAATTCCTACCAATCCTACCCGACTTTCCCACCTTCACTAGACATTACTTTCACACAGCCATTTGGGAGTTTCACGTATCCAAATAATTTCGAATCTTTTACCGAAACCCTTTCACAACCCATGTCTAGTTTGGAACAGTCGTTGGAAGCTTATATTTTAGCGACAAACAAAATGATGAGGAATGTGGATGCATCCATGACCGCCCTTATGCAACCTAGTGAACCGGTAGCTAGTTTCCAACTAGCTCCAAAAATTCCAATGTATGAGGAGGCGGTTGGACAGAGTGAGAATTTGAGAGGAGAGAGTGAGTTCTACATCTTTCCAAATCAAACATACCCATACCCAATTGAAGCCCACAACTCCGGTTTTCCATCGATTGTCCCAAATGATTCACAAGTTGAAAATAAAACATGTAACGAGTTGTGTGACTTTGTAGTGCTTGATTTGCCAGACTGTGAAGAATCCCTTTCGAGTGAAACCACACCTAATCCTTTTGAACTTTACACCTCCACTCTAGAACCTAAATTGATAAATATCCATGCTTTTGATGAGGTGTCAGAAAAAATTAATTTTCACTTGATTGAGGATATAGACGCCAGGAATATTTTTGATGATGAACCCGTAAATTTGATTGAAATTTTATGTCCAATTCATCATCCCGAGTCATTAAATGTTTCTTCCGAACTTCATATGCATCTTGATTTTGATGATAATGGCATGGATAAGCTAAATTTTGAGAAGAATATTGAGGAAACTATTAAGGATGAACCAGTTTTGTTTGATGAGTCGGATTTCCCAATTCATCATGTCCCTTCCACTGATTGTGTACACCCTCCTGAATCTTTAACTGCTACCCTTCCTCACTCACTTCCCTCCGTCATCGTTCCGACCTTGCAAGAGACCGTTACGCTTTCATCTCCAATACCAAGTTCGACGCACCCATGTTTGCTCACGAATTTTGAGGGATTTAATCTCATTTTTCCGCGGGTTGATAGATCAGCACAATCGCTTTATACACATCGGTCATTACAAATTGTGCTAAATTATACACTCCATCCCCACCCTCAAGTTCGTATTCCCACTTTCTTTGGTTCTTCTAATCTTCCTTTAATAATACCGAGTGTTGATGAATCACAATCCTATATTTTGAGTTCGATAATTTCAGAAACAACACTTGATTTTGAATCTTTTGAGAATACGGTAGTTGAGCGTTACGAGTCTCCTACCTTCGTAATTTTTGAACAATCAAGTGTGTTGAATTCTGGCGTGACACCTTTTGAGATTGAAACGTTCAATCGGATCTTCGATGAAAGTTTCGAAGATATTTTTACCGACGAACTCGTATTCTTAAACGATACGAACTTTGTGATTAATCAACCTCCACTCGAAGAAGTAGAACCACTACCATTTATTTTTTCCCTCCGCCATTCTCCTCCACCGAGACCGTATACCGTTTCTATCTCCACACGGTCTCGTGTGCTTCTCATTTCTTTTCTTTCCACTCCATTCTTTCACCAACCCCACCATTATCACGATAGAATTTTTGAATGGTTGGTGCTAACTTTTGCTCTGTGTAAGGCCTTGTATAGTTTGATTTTTCTCCTCCCTAACTCTGAACTTTAACGCTGTTTCACTTAAGTTTGGAGGGAACCTTGTTGTATATATATATATTTTTTCTTTTAACAATAAAAAAATAAAAAAAATTATAAATAAATAAACAGGGGAGTGCCGATATTTTGACCCTCTTGGTGTGGCATAACAGTGGGGACACTGTCAAGTTTAAGTTTGGGGGTATGCTCGGTAAGCCTTCTTCCTTCCCATTCATGTGTATATTCTTGCATTTGCATACTTATTTTAAAATCCATAAAAAATTGAAAAATTTCAAAAATTATAAAAATTAAAGTATTCAATTTTGGCTCTAATTGACTTGAGTTTGATAAAAAGGTTAACTAGTTATGAACAACTAGATCTTAGACTTAATAAATTAAAAACCCTAAAAATAATCTTTCTTAAAATTTAACGGTAGAAAGTATATGTCTTTGTAGTTTATTTATAAATAGGAAAATTTTGAGTTCACTTCTTGGGCTAAGTTAAAATAAGAGAAGAGTATTGATATTTTTATTAAAGTATAAGTTTAAAAAATAATTCCTAGTTTAAGTCTAAATTCTGAAAATATATACCCTACAAATTGCACAAACACGCACCTTGAAATTTGGAATAGTAGAGGAGACCTTGAAATGCTCTTGTCTAAAGTCCTTAGTACTAAGAAAATAAAATAAAATAAATTCAAGTGTGAATAAAGAGATAATAAAAAAATGAACACTGGTTTTTTTGATTACTTAAGGCTGCAAAAATAGAAAAAATATTTAGCGAAGGTGCCTCATCACCTAGTGCCTTAGACCAACTGGTTTGGGAGTCACTGCTAAAGCCTTAGGTGTTGCAAGACTAGAAATTACGCTTTAATGTGCAAACACATCTTGTAATCGGTTGTTGGTACCTCAAGAAGTATTAACAGTCGCATGAAAGATGTGTGAGTGAAATTCATCTAAAAGTTCACCTATTAAGAAGTACTTTGGACAACGGACAAGAGTATGATTGCTTGATTTGAATTTCCAAGTGTAAGGGTGATTTATACACACACATAGGAGTATGTGATTGGGGTTTAGATAAGAGACAGGAATGAAGAATAGGACTTGTATCTTTAGTAGAGATGATAAAAATTCCTAAGTTGAGATAGAACCCTAGAAGGAAAACTTAAGAGATGCCAAAAGCTAAGTAAATTCACAGAACATATATAATCTTAAGTTAAATGATAAGGAAGCGTGAAGAATACGGGTGGATAATTTCTGAGTCGAAAATAATAGAATTCCTTGTTAGAAAACCTAATTGGAAAATAAGAGTTAATGGGCCTAATTGATAGGATTTTGTGGGTAGTATCCGCTGAAAACCCTCAGGAGACAACACTCCTCCTACTAGGGACACCTAGAGGTTTAACGACTTATTGCACGAGCTCAGTGCAATCACGTTTCCCTACGAAAGTGAGATTAGGATTTTGTCGAGAATAAAACTAGGTTTGCTCGAGGACGAGTAAAAGATAAGTTTGAGGGTATTTGTTCATATCATAATATTGCATTATCATATTCCCCATTCTTATGCATTTTACAAATAAACAGGTGCTTTTGACCCATGTCTGCTACTTAGTTACAGATTACAGGTTCTCGGAATGAAAACAGTGAAAAAGATAAAAGACGATGCAAAAGTGGGACTACGACCAACAAATAGAAAGATCTTGATCAAGCCTATACGAAGATCAGTTCACAAAGTACAAGGCAGTGCAAGGTTCAAGACTTCGTCACGAAGCGACAGTAAAAGTCCACTACAATTATTCACTGGGAGATCTGGAAGAAACCTAGAAGCCAATCTGAAGAACCAACCAAAGAAATAGAAAGACAAACAAGACTAGAAGAAGCACAGAAACTTGCAGAGTCCAAGCTCCAATTTTGGCCGCGGAACCGCGGCCAAAGCAGGGCCGCGGCCGCGGTTCCGCGGCCGTGTATAGCCCGTAGTGGCAAAACTTTTTACCAAAATTTATGGCGGCGCTGACTAGTCTTCCTAGGGGTATTTTTGTAATAGCAGACATGCGGCGATTGTAAACCTAGGGTTTTCTATGTTCTATAAATAGAAGCCCAAATTCTTGTATTAGGTCATGCCTCCTTTCATTAATAAAATTCAGAATTCTTTTTGGAGAGCATCAATTTGTAAGTAGTTTTACTTTCTGCCCTAGTTCTTAATTTATTTTCTGCCCTAGGTTAAATTTATTATCTGCCCTAGTTAGATCTTTAATTCCTTGCCCTAGTTAGATAGTTAGATATGTTCTTCAATTTCCTAATGAGCGAGTAGTCTCCTCGCTTGTTAGGGTTAGCTTTGGGGAAGGCTTGAGAGATGAAAATCTCTCACCCCTTTCTTGCCCATCACATATAATTAATAGGACTCCATGCATACATGCACACACCGCTCCCTACGGCACCCTATCCCATGAGGTAGCGGTGATACCATAGTATAAAGGCCCGGTTGAGCGTGTTTTCCATGGAGATTAGGGTAAGGATTGATAAAGGAAGGACAAGAACCTAGAGGAAGAAATATCTTCCCAAATGGTTCTAATCCCCTTTATTAATAATTACCATAACTCCTAATAGATCTTAATATGGGTATAGAAAGCGGTGAGATTTATTGACTTTCCAAACTTAACCTAAACCTAACCCTAGCAAGATTTAGATCTAGATTAATTTAGTTTTTAGATTTAATCAATCCGTTCACACCGTTCGGAATTAACTCATTAGAGCAATTAGGAAATTCACAACATCCCTGTGGACCGACCCGTACTCACCGGCTAGCTACCAAGTGACGCCGTTCTTGATTGCGGTTTAGAAATATTTTTGACACACAATCAACGGCTGAGAGGCAACTTGGGCCGTGAGCTGTAAGACGACGTTTGTCAAGTCGTCAATTTTTTAGTAGAGCTTGGCTATCTCCTTATCTTTGTTTCTGAACTGCTTTCGGAGCTTCTGTAGAAGTTGCTGCTCTGCGGTCTTTGGATGGAAAGTTGGCTCATCTTCGCTTTCCGAGCCTGACTCCTCATGAACTGAGGGCTCTATCTGCCTATCAGCCTCACCGGGAGGATCTTGATTACCTTCCAGAGGAGGCTGGTCTGGGAATGTGGCAGCCATATTCATACCAGATTGGATTTGAGATGTGGTGGCCCCATCATTGCTTTTGCTGCGAAGGTTGTCACTGGGACGCGTGCCCACCATGTAGACGGTGTGGATAACACATTCAGCCATCCTTTCATCATTGGCAGCTGGTTTCGCGGAGTGGTCCGGGCTTTGGAAATTCATAAATTTTAACATGGCCGGAGCCCTAGCCCTTTTGTTGGCTATGTATCTGAGCCGCTTCTGCCTCAGTTTCTCTGCCTTGAGCGCTTGGCAGGCTTCTGCTCTTCGGGAAGCCGCCATAGGCTGAGTGATAGGGAGGCTTGAGAAGACATCCACCCGTGTGTCCGTCAAAGATATCGCCTGGGCTTGACCGCGACGTCTGGCAACTTCTTTTGTTCTGACGGCTTTGCCTCTAGCTGGGGCCATGGAGAGCCATTTGAACACCGACTCGCGTTTAGGTTGGGGCGCCCTCGAGATCACCACATTTGGCCTCTTTCCTTTCGAGGTCGGTTTGTCGGTTACCAGAGCTTGAAGAGCAGTGACGGCGTTAGCTGACACGAACAAAATAGAGCCAAATGGTAGCGGTGGCTCCTCCCACTGTCACCCGAGACTGGCCGGAAGGACCGTCCTGGAGTCCATCTTCATCGTGTAGGAGATGGGGGCTGTGTCGAGAGCTGAGATCGTCCTTAGAGACATTTTGCTGCGTCTAAAGATTGCGATTGGAAAACGTTAACCTGCACAAAAAAGCATGATTTTAATACAGGCAATTGATATGCATATTAATTGAGTTCACATGAATGCTTAACCCGAAATATGGGAGGAAAGATAAGTCCCACCGGGCATGCCAGAATATGTAGGGTGTTTTTCATCACCCCATTGAGATGGGAATACGCGCGCGCTCGTCAGGCGCATTACAGATTCCCCCTGCTTAGGGTGGGCTGGGGTTTATTGATTGTGGGGATCCTAATCTCCGGCAGCCGCGGACTAAGCTGCCGTTAATTACCCATCGCCTTTGGAGCGAGGGAACCTCTGATTGACAGGTCAAACCGGTCATGCGAATTCAATATGCAGTGTTATGTTTTGAAGGGGTTTTGGATATATCGGGGGCCCCGCAGAGTTTTTACGGGGGTCCCGCTATCCGTATAGCGTGCTGGGGGTCAAGGGGGCTAGCAACCCCCTTGCGGGATGCAGGGCAGTGCTCTGTTAGAAATTTTTTCTAATGGGGACAGTGTTATGGAGTATGTGTGTGTGTGTGTGTGTGTGTGTGTGTGTGTGTGTGTGTATATATAAGGCATCCAAAGGATGCGTGGGAGAAGTCGCCAGCGCCCCATGTGCACGGCACGCGGGCGGTGGGCGCATGGCGCCAGCGAAAAGTAAAAGGGGCTTAGCCCCCCGTACTGGGAGTTGTACTCCAATTGACCTTTGGGAGTTAAACTCCTTAATAAAAAGGATGTATTATTATTGTCAATTTATTCTTATGGAGTTAAACTCCCAAAAACTTTGATTTGTGGAGTTAAACTCCAAGAAATCTTTGTAAAAGCTCAAGGGGACCCATTTCTTCTCCCCTGAGCCTTGGATCTTTCCTAAAATGGGATCTCTGGAGATGGGTCTCCTTCCTCCTCTTTTGTCGGCCGGATCTTGGAGAACAAGAGGGAGTAAGATTTAAAAATCTCTTCTTTTTGAGATCTAATGGAAGATCCGAGCTCCCTTTGATGGGGTTTTTTAGTGAAAAACTATTTATTTTTTGAAAAGGAAGAGTAAAACTCTTGATTTAATTGAAAATGGGAAGAAGGTTTAGAACCTTGAGGAAGGAGAAGGAGGAACAAAAACCCTAAAGTTTGAGAGAATGAAAAGTGTATGCTTTATTCATCATCATGTTGCCTTTTATAGGCTTACACATTTACATATAGCCCCTTGGGCTTTACAAAATGTCATTTTGCCCATCCCATGCTTCATGTGCTCATTTCTTTTGCACATAAGCCATTGGCTTTACAAAAATTTGGCTTTATGCCCATTTTTCTTACATTCATGCATAAAAAAATTACATCAAAATTATTTATTACATGATTATTTATTTCAGCATGGGGGAGGCCGGCCGCGGGGCTCGACTTGGGCATGGGCCCACTTGCTTGAGCTTGGGCCCGCTTACTTAGGGTAGACCTTGAATTTGACTTGGTCAACTGGGGTGCAAATTTTGACCTCAACAGCCACGACGATCATCCTCTATTCCTAACCCTTTCTTTGAGCGTTCTAAACTATAAGTCCCTCCCAATCTTTCTTTCTTTTCATCGAAATTCCATTTTAAAACTTATATCAGTAAGTGGGGTTAATACCGATATCCTTTTTTCTAAACCCTAGAAACTCCTTCTCCTTTATTCTTTGATCAACCAAGTTTTTACACAATACTTATAACCTTAAATATAAATGTTTAGAATCAATTTTATCGAAGAATCTCATGTAAAACAATCATAATTTAACTTTTACATTAAAATACCATGAACTTTGATACCACTTCTTTTAGTTTTGTTAAACTATACCTTCAGGAAAAACTTCACGGGGTAACGACGTACCCCCCCACACACACACTTGATTTCATAGCATGATACCTCTTTTGTGTATGTTTTTTGTTACGAAGAAAAATTTACAATAAAATACCACTTAATTCTAAAACCGGATTTCTTTTAAAGCGGTATTTCATTTCCTTTGTGATTATGCGTCTACAACCCTTTTTAGTGGACCCGTTAACAGCTAGTGCGGATTATCGCACATTCTTGGTCTAGTAGAGCGAGATGCAGACCTCCTCACGGAGCATTCGATCTCGAAAGGATTTAAATACGTTTTTAAGAAATACGAATTTTCTAAATAAAATAAAATTATTTTGAAAATTAAAATTATATAAAATTATAAATCCATATTTTCAAAATATAATAAATCTATATTTTTCAAAAAATGAAAAGATTAACAAATGACAATAAAATACCATTAAGATACCAAAAAGGATAAGTTTTTCAATAAAATACCATGAACTTTCCAAGTTAAGTGTATAACACTAAAATACCCCAAATACTTAAAATCCATACTCATGACAACCTTAAATAATACTAATCACCCTCGAGGTTTTATTTTTTCTATATTAAAAATATTTTTCATAAACCCCTCGAGATATATAAAACAATATTTAAGGACATTATTAAAAATGGGTTTAAGCGGGATCAATTCTCTTGAGCCCCACGGAGCCGGAGAAAGTGAGTGCTTGCCTATTTAAGGTAGACAACTTAATGGATGTTATCAATGGCAATTGCCTTGGAAAAAGACACAAATCCTGCCGTCCATGTGCAGTAGTTACCGATAATTCCCGAACCTAAGATTTTCAGAGTTAAATCAGTATAAGTGTCTGACTCAGTCTGAGTCCAATTCAAACCTGAATCCAAAATAAAACACGGATACTTGATCAAGAACAGGAACACTTGAATTCAAATATCAATATCAAACATGTATACTTTGACTTGAGCTTAACATGAATACCAGAACACAATGGGTGCTATTGAAACTGGCTTGACGCAAACCATGAATACAACTTGACATGAATACATGAATACTTGACATGAATACATGATATTGACATGAACTCAATCTTGCAACTTGATGTATTCAAGGATTCGAGCAAGGCTGGTAATTTTAACTATAACGTAGAATACACGGGGTGTTGGGGTAGTTCATGTGTGAATCCAATGAAATCTCAGGAGTCCCTAGATCATGAATCCATGTCTACTAACACAAGCAAGCTATCATGAGGGCCCGTGTTTCCTTGCTCCTGGATTATAGCCTGTTGTGTTTGGAATACTTCAACACTGAGTTGAAGTCCCGTTACTAACCCTTGATTTGGGCCCGTGGTTCTTTACCCCTGGATTACAGTCTGTTGAGTTCGAGAACACTCTTGAGATTGGTTGACATTCATCCTTGAACTTACGTTACACTAGTTGACCCATGTAAAGACTGTTTAGGACACTTACTTCATGTTCACTATACCTACACTCCATGGCCATACTATATTATGTTATGTTGCTATGCTATGCTATGCTATATATATATATATATATATACATGTTAAATAGAAATGCCATGCTTACAGTAATTAACATGTTTCAACACCATATCCCCTAGTCCATTGCTTCATGATATACATTTTCTGTACCATTGTACTTTATACTTCACACCTATTTCTTTGGGACTTACCAAGTGAAAGTTTGCTGACGGATATAACACCCACCTTTGTTTCTTGGAATGTTCGTCAGATACTGTGGAGACTGAGGAGGTGGACATCACAGAGGTGGAGCACGATCAGATCGCGACCCAGACCTAGACTGTTTATCTTTTTCTTTCAGTTTATGTATGCCACCTGTTTAGGCATTTCTTTTCTTGTATTTTCTTCAGTTGAACTCATGTTTTGTAAATGTATCAAGTTGAATGTAAATAAAGTTGTTGAAGTTTAAATTTCATGTTCATTTCTTGTCATTTTATATTGCTTATTTTACGCCTAGGGGTGGTAAACGTCAGACCCCAATAGCTTGATAAGTCATGCCGATGTAGGTTCCATAACATTCGTGAAACTACTGATAACTCTTACCAGTATATCACTGCAGCCCTGGCCAGGGATTTCCTGTTATGGCCAGTCGTGCATAGCGCAACATCAACCCCCAATACCGGAAGAGACGAATCCCCTCCTATCGCTCATTGCCTCCATGTGAATCGGGACTGTACCCAAAAACCACATGTTTGCACGACTCAGTAGAGCCGTGGTAGGGTGGAAATCAAAGCACAGTGGGAGACACACAAGACTCTATGACGAACTCGGGTCAACAGACTAAGCTGTACCAGTGTCACCAGAGAACTGCCATCTGACGTGAGGTATAATACCATCTGGGAGTTCTCGGCGAGTTCGTTCAGTGTACCCAGTCTCCACTGAGCACCCGCATACCATCTCTGATGTCAAACACCAATGGATATGGGATCATCCATCGCCCATCACATGGGTCGAGAAGATATACGCTAGTCTACTCTGGAATATCGATGCCCCGTCTCGATATTCCCACGACTAGGAACATTGAAGGATGTACTCATGGACTACCCAGGCCCCACTAGTATGATCTGCATCATTGTCCTGGAAGTCGAGTACACATCCTAAGGGCTTTATCAACATGTAACAGAGGGACAGAAAGTATACATGTTAAGATAAAGAGCAACCAGATAGCGTACTATCATGTCGAGCAAGAAAGTCCTACCTATATATGTCCCAGCATCCATTACAATATACATCCAATGTACAGTAATGGCCTCTAGGGAATACATATAACTAACAATCTCCCACTTGCACTAGGGCCATCTGTAGCAGTGGTTGCAGTATCTCATACTCAACCATCCCATATAAGTCTCTCTCTGGGAAAAAGCCTTTGTGAGTGGATCTGCCGTGTTGTCCTCTGAGTCTACTCTCCTAACCTCGATCACCCTGGAGATCATCTATCTCCATGATCAGGTGATGCTGCCTCAGAATATGTCTGGATCACTGATGGGACCATCGTTCCTTGGCATAAGCCACACTTCCATTGTCATACAATGGTAGGAACCTAGTTCATCTTATGAACCAATATACACCCAAACTGCCTCTTTGGTAGTATCTTTAATAGCGATGTTACCAGCCATTATCGTCTAGTTTGTCACGGTATCTAGCTTGGAAATCTTCCAACATACCGTCCCTTTACTGAAGGTAAAGACAATACCTGTGACTGACATTCAGTCGTCTTTATCACCCTGGAACCCTTCCAGTGATTCTCCCCAGGATCGATTGATACCATCTCACTACATCTAGTGAGAATCCTAGCATCCAATTACATCTATCTCATAGATGAAAACTCAGGATTTAGGAGGTATCACTTTGATCCTATTGGAGAATCCTTGTGATAAGCGGAGATTGACCGAGCGTAGTATAGGAAACTCTTTCCTATCAAGAGTATGTTGTCCACGTACAATACGAGGATGACCACCTTACTCTCTACTACCGTTTTGTATATACAAGGTTCATCTACCATTTTGATGAAGTCAAAGACTTTGACTACCACATCAAAACAGACGTTCCAACTCCGCGATGCCTGCTTTATTCTGTAAAGCAACTTGCACACGTTTCCGCTGCTCCCACTGTTTACGAAGCCCTCTGGCTGTGTTCTTATAGACGTTCTCTTCTAAATCATTATTTAGAAAAGTAGTCATGGCACCCAACCACCAGATATCGTAGTCATGGTATGTAGCAATGGCAAGTAGGATCTGGATGGACTTAAGCATAGTCCCTACAAAAAGTTTCATCATTATCCACACCTGGTTGATGACTAAAACCTTTAACAAGTCTAGCTTTGAAAGTCTCAACTTTTCCATCTACACCAAGTAATCTTCTCAAGATATACTTGCTCCTGATGGGGATTTAACCCTTCAGATATAGCAACCAAAGTCCATACTTTGTTGGTGTACATGGATTCCATCTCAGATCGCTAAGCATCCAGCCATTCTTACAGAGTCCCTACTCTCGATGACCTGCTCGAATCTAGTTGGGTCATCATCTAATGATGCAATCCTTGCTCCCACTGTCATCGAGAAACCGAAGTATCTCTCAAGCAGGTGAGGAACCCTACTAGATCGGCGGAGAGGCTGAGGTTCGTCGGAAACTATTGAATCCTTTGGTTCTGTCAAATCATCAGCTGCAATTTTGTATAGCTGGAACCTTTCCAGTTCTACAGAACTGACCTTGCCTCGATCTTGTCCGGATTTTGCTTTTGACATAGGCCGGACAATCCCAAATCTTAACTTACTTAAGAGATGGGCTTTTCCCATACCATATCTCATATGGAGTGGTAGGCACTGATTTGATTCGAACCTAATTCAATAGGTATGCAGCTTCTCAAGTGCACAACCCCAAAAGGAAATAGGTAACTCAGTAGTACTCATCATAGAGCACACTATATCCAATATGGTGCGATTGCTCCACCCGATACACCGTTGTGCTGTGGTGCATTCAGAGGAGTAATACTGAGAGAGAATCTCATCTTCTTTTAGAATATCCAAGAATTCCATGCACAAGTATTCTCCTCCCTGATCTTATCATAGGACATAATACTTATACCTGTATTGGTTCTCTACTTCTAGCTTATATTCTGTGAATATCTCAAAAGGTTCGGACTTGTGTTTCAACAGGAACATATGTCTGAATCTTGAGAGATTATCAGAGAATGTAATGAAGTATAAAGAACCAGTCCTGGCATGTGTAGACAGGAGACCTTACATACATCATCATGTGTCAGTCCCAAGAGTTCATTAACTCTTTCTCTGTTTCCAATAAACAGGGCTATGGTCATCTAATCTTTGTGACATGACTGGCAAGTTTCACAAGATGTAAATTCAAACTGATTTAAATATGCATCTAAAATGCAACTTCAGCCAGTCGGGTCGCATTAATATGACCTAGTCTACAATACCTCAAGAAGGATTCGTTCATTTCTGAACTCTTCCTCTTGTGTGCGTTCTGTATACTAGGAACTGTAGTTTGATTTAGAACGTCAATGCTTTTAGATAACGTGCCTGAACCGATCAACTTTTGATATAGGAAATGTTCAAAACATTATCCATCAATACAAAATTTTATCATTACTTTAATAAATAAAGAGATTGATATGATTTTGTATATAAGGTTCGGTATCTAATAGCATTTGTTCAGAATCAATGTATTGGTAATACAGGGTGACAGTGACCAACAGACTTGGCTGCAACACTTGCCCCGTTTTCTGTCTTATGAAACTTATCACCCATTCTCAGTTTTCTACCCTTTTGTAGCCCTATGTAACAGATTACATATCTGGGATCCTGATCCTGTATCAAATACCCAGGATTCAGAGGATACTGAGAAACAGTTCTTTGTAATGAACACACCCGAAGGAGATGCATCATATGCACTTTCTTCGTTTGGGCGGCATAGGAATTCTGGTATTCCCCTATTTCCTGCTCTGCCTTATAACAATTATAAGTTGGAGCGGGACCAACGTTCCCCAGCTCAGTATAACAAGCGGGTTCGGTCAATACATCCATATTATTATCTTGATTAAGGCGTGATATGGTCGCTACCTGGAGAGAGAGAGAAGAAAACACTCTGCGTGCGCTCTTGCAAGATTAGATTGGTTATATATTTTATCTAATCAGGATGGCTTCCACTATTTTTATCAAATCTTCCTTCAAACCTTAAAAGGAAAGACTAGCCGGGATTAATTACACTCTACAAGTTCGCCAATCTTTCAGCCAGGCCAGTGTCGGTACTTTGAGGGAGGTTCCCCGTGCTTTCGCACGGACCTAATTACAGTAAACCTCGTTTTCCCAGAGGCGTAACCCCGTTGACACCTTTCTAGACACCTACTTGATCGGCTAATTGTAAAGTGCAAAACTCTCCCAGGAGTAACAATTACTCGCAGTGGGTATCGGGATCCAACTATCACATAGAAGGTATGCAATCTCATTGCAAATTTCAACACTTGAAACTCCCGATAAAGATTTTTACCCCTAGCACTTATGACCTTAACTATGGTCAACAAATCATAAGTACTAGTCAAGTTCTACCCGTCATTTCGTGATTAATTAGACCCACCCACATGACCCTTAACTAAGGTCAACAAAGTCACGCGACTGTCCTAACTAATCGCATCATATGCGGTGTAGGAAGACATCACTTAGCTACCGTACACTGTGCCTTAACTAAGGTCAACAAACACAACACGAATACTAAGTACTCTACTTCCTAAAATGACGGAGGCTTGCGAATGGTTTTTTATGAAAACCTTGAACGCTTTGAACTTGATCTCGTTGCGGAATCAAATGGTTTTTAAATGGAATGTTTTTGAGGCTTTTCTAGTTTTGCTAAAGGGGTCACTCCCGGTGAAGGGATCGTCGGCCCTTTCCTCGTCGAATGAGGTGCGGGATATATCATATATATCACTGTGCAAAGCAGAAACTATAGAAGCGATCAAAAGACAAACCGAGGGTTGTAGCATCTGCCAGTTATTGCTAAAGGAGTCACTCCCGGTGAAGGGATCTCGGTCCTTTCCTCATCGAATAAGGTGCATGATGTTCTATAATGAACACCGCGATGCAAAGCAAGAACTGTAGCTACCTGTTTTATTTTGAAATTCGATTCCACAACATCAATTAGGTTTATTTTCTTTCATTAATCTCATTAATGAATGTCCCATCATTTAAGTCCACCTAAACATCGCAGATAAATATAACGTACGCTTATGCCATCCGCATTCGCCTCGATGTCCCGTCTGCACCGTTAGGTTAGGTAACTAACGGCAGAGCGAGGCAGGGCTAGCACGGGTGTAAAACATAAGCAACGTCTATATAATATATCATATATACTATATACTATATCTATCTGAACAAATCACATGATCACATCACAGATAACGCAGCAGAAAGTATCATATGAAATATTGGATATACTAGGACGTCCGTGTTTTTTAATACGAGCCAGTATAAAACACGAATTTCACGGTCATGATGAATAGCCAATCCCACACCCCTAGACCCCTACGAGAGCGGCAAGCAACCCTACCAATTCTAGGGTTAAAAGACCCGGACTCGACTCCTCGAGATGGTCTCCCACTGGACCCCAGAACCCGGTTACTTGTGCTCCCCTCCTTGGGACTATCCTAATGCGGAAAAGTAAATAATATACAAATGGTGACATCTTCCGCAACCTGGAAGTGCCCCAATAAAAGAATATTACATACAAGTTTTTACATGAATGAAAATGAAAAACACTCATCTCACATAAAAACCCCCCGGCTATTCAAACACGACAATCCAATATAACATATCCAGCAACACATAACATCACATGTCATCAACGTAAGTAAATATGCGCATCCCAATTGTCGTTGACATATAGCAACGAAACCGGCGATATCACATATTACACTTACGGTCACAGAAAAGAAAGTGTAAGACTACAACAGTTGGAATCCGCATCCTCTTTAGACATCGCATGCCTAATCAAATGAAATACTTAAACATCGCATGCCTAACAATTATAAACCCCGCATTTTAGTCTCATTATCGAAAACTCTTTTCAATATCAAGTCGGGCAATTCAACAAGATTCCCGACATCCTGATCGAATGCTCGTCGCAAACTTTAGTAGGCGGCCGCACCCCCGACGCCGTCGACGAAGTGCACCAAGGCGGAACACCGCTGCCGTGAGCACCCGAAAGGATGCTTTCGGCGACGGGGTTCTCCTACAGTCACTTGGTCGGGGCTATGGGGCGAGGCTGTCTATTAAGTTTACCGGCGAGTATCCGCGTACCCTACGTGATTGCGACGGACTTTTGATCACATCAAAATTCCGTGGCAACCGATCAAATGAGACTAAACTGCTATGTTTATAACATTCATTCAGTTATCTCATAACTGCTTGTGAATTCCAATTATTGTATCACATTCCGGATAAGATAAAAAATGTTAAACTTTCCGATCGAACAATCGAACACCCAAGTTTTCCCGAAACAGCTCAACACATGAAATAAGTTCAAAGACATTCACTTCATGCCTCAGTACCAACGGTCCAGCCGTAGAAGGGTCAAGCCAACGCCTTACATGTGGCACGCCGTACTGCCCCAAACCCTAAGGTTCATAGGGTAGTTCAAGACGGTCACATAATCGAGTTAAGGTTTGTTGTCTTCTAGAGAGACCATCGTGTTACTTGCACTACTTGGAACGTCATTAAACTACGGAAAAGTCCAACAATTGGAAATTTCCCGGCAGGGGAAAAAGTGGGTATTTATATCCGGTCGAACTTTTTAACATATTCTAAAATTACCCGGAAAAACACACTGACAAAATTAGACAGTCCGATCGAATCTCCGAACTCCCAATACAATCCAGAAAACTCAACTCTTGAGTTCAAATTAAAAATTCCCAGAAAACTCAGCACCACAAAATAGGAATTACTGTGCAAAATTCAATGTAAGAAACGGCCGTACGGCCGCGGAACCGCCGCATTAGGCACGCTATTGCCGCGGTTCGGCCGCTATTTAATCGAATTGGAGGCTCCATTTTGTACAGTAATTCTTAGAAACTCCTGCTGAGTTTTCTGCATATTTTTAATTCTCAAAAAACCCAGTTTTAAAAAAATGTACATAGAGCAAATATGAGTTAGGGTTTCGGTTCGATCGGACTTCTAACTCCGTCTACGCATCGCCTAAGGCTCTAGCTAGGCTCTGATACCACTGTAGGGTTCCTAGGCACACTAATGAGGTCTCACAAGTGATCAAGCATGCCCAATTCAAAAATTTCATGTGCCTACAAACCCTAATACGGATCGTTAACTAGATTTATAGGTGATGCGATGCAAGTAAACAACTTTAACTTAAAGGAAAGAAGCTACAACCTTTGTAGATCCGGTCCACCACCTCCTTGGGTCCGTGATGACGTCCTTCCGCTGTCCAAATCGAATCCAGGACTCTAGCATCGGCTTCATCGGAGAAATGGGCGGGCTAGGTCGTCGACTTCGATGCCGAAGATGATCTACGTCGAGGCATCACAAGATCAAGCTCCCACTTCACCAAGTCATGAAACTTGTGAAGAAAACACCCTATACTACTTGGCAAGAGGTAGAGGATGAAGAAATAGGAAGTGGGTTCACTTTAGAATTGGATTTCTCACTCTTTTTTACTAGTTGCCATTGATGGAGGCAAGCTTTCTTCATGTTGAAGAAGGAGAAGAAGAAGAAGATAATATGATAAGTGTTTTTCAAAAAGAAAATAAAATGAATACTTATCATATATCAACCATGGTCAAGTGTAGAGAATGAACTATGGTTAGTTTGAATGGTTAGGGTTAAGCATGAAGACAAAATGGTCACTTAGTCAAAGCTTCATGAAGCTTCAACAACAAACAAAGAAAGCCACCATTTTCTCTTTATCTTTTGCCAAAATAAATAAATAAATAAATAGATAAGAAAATGAAAACCCTAACCATTACATAACCATGGTTTAATCATACACGCAAACATTCATGTATCATCAAACATGATACAATCAAGTGTACAAAAATATATCACATATACAATGCGCACATCAAGTGAGAAAATCCTTTTAAAGTGAACAAATACTAGTTAATGCAAAGTAATATATCAAATATATATAATTATACATTAAATCATTAAATCAACACTTGATTCAATGATCCGGTCATGTCGCATATAACCGACTAGTATCCAATGTATCGGCTTATCGAATCAATCTTCGATTCGATAACTAGGTTATATCGCATACAACCAATCGATACATTCATCGCGAGAATGGAATACGGTATCACATACACGCATTATTCTCGGTCCTGCACATATCTCATATGCGCTCCTATTTCATTTCGCTTGAGCCAGGAAACCTCTGTGTAGGACTCTAAAGACTCGTCAATACGCCGGCAGCAGATGATGATCATATCAAATACCCACAAGCCGCAAGCGGTCTGCTAAACGTAACGGCCACCCGGGTATTGAGCGATCAGAAGATCGACGAGCAATCCCGCTCACACTCCTGTGAATCCAACCAGTAACACTTACCGTACAGTCCGGTCTGTTCGTCTGATATGTCGCATATCTCGCCTAGGGGTGGTAAACGTCAGACCCCAATAGCTTGATAAGTCATGCCGATGTAGGTTCCATAACATTCGTGAAACTACTGATAACTCTTACCAGTATATCACTGCAGCCCTGGCCAGGGATTTCCTGTTATGGCCAGTCGTGCATAGCGCAACATCAACCCCCAATACCGGGAGAGACGAATCCCCTCCTATCGCTCATTGCCTCCATGTGAATCGGGACTGTACCCAAAAACCACCTGTTTGCACGACTCAGTAGAGCCGTGGTAGGGTGGAAATCAAAGCACAGTGGGAGACACACAAGACTCTATGACGATCTCGGGTCAACAGACTAAGCTGTACCAGTGTCACCAGAGAACTGCCATCTGACGTGAGGTATAATACCATCTGGGAGTTCTCGGCGAGTCCGTTCAGTGTACCCAGTCTCCACTGAGCACCCGCATACCATCTCTGATGTCAAACACCAATGGATATGGGATCATCCATCACCCATCACATGGGTCGAGAAGATATACGCTAGTCTACTCTGGAATATCGATGCCCCGTCTCGATATTCCTACGACTAGGAACATTGAAGGATGTACTCATGGACTACCCAGGCCCCACTAGTATGATCTGCATCATAGTCCTGGAAGTCGAGTACACATCCTAAGGGCTTTATCAACATGTAACAGAGAGACAGAAAGTATACATGTTAAGATAAAGAGCAACCAGATAGCGTACTATCATGTCGAGCAAGAAAGTCCTACCTATATATGTCCCAGCATCCATTACAATATACATCCAATGTACAGTAATGGCCTCTAGGGCATACATATAACTAACAATCTCCCACTTGCACTAGGGCCATCTGTAGCAGTGGTTGCATTATCTCATACTCAACCATCCCATATAAGTCTCTCTCTGGGAAAAAGCCTTTGTGAGTGGATCTGCCGTGTTTTCTTTAAACTAACATCGACTAACCGAACGGATTTTTGCTAAACTATAACTAACACTATCATAGGAGTAATTAGCTACTATGAAAGAAGATTATACCTAATGAACCAAGTTCTTCTTCTTCTCGTTAACCACCTCCTCGTTGGCCTCCTCTTTGTAATAGACGATCCACCCGAAAGCTACTACTCCAAGCTTTGCCTCTAACTTGAGGAAACTAGGTTACTCAAATTGCTAATCAAAGTCACCCAGGGAATATAGAGCGTGATTATGGATTAATATGTCTTGCTAATCCTTGATCTCAACACATGAAAGGTTTGTATTAGGGTTTGAAGAGAGAGAGAGAGAGCTTGAGGAGAGAGAAGGAGAGAGTGAGAATGAAATGAAATAATGATATCATTTGAATATATGAAGCATAATGATTTATTAAATGAATAAATCAAATGATTTATCAACCATGCTTCATTTATTCATTATGTGTGATTCATCTCATGAGTCATTAGTCATTAAATGCACCATTAACTACATGAATGAATCACACAAATGAGTCACTAAATCAATAAATGCAAATGCCACCTTAGCCCCCAAGTCATCATCCTTCTAGAAGCTTCTCGAGAATTTACGAGAACGCCCCTCCTATCCGTGAAAACACGGAAAAACTTTAGACTGTATAAATCCAATAATCCGATACTAGAATCTGGCTTAAACCAAAGCCGGCTAGTAAAAACTGTCCGAACATCGTACGTGCGTAAAATCATGTATGCGTCCGAACCCTGTCGTAAAACCATACGACCTTTATATCGTTTCGCCCGGAGCAGGGAAACTCTCTGTGTGGGACTCTAAATACTCGACTACTACGTTGGCAGTGGGTTTAACCATAGACCGCAAGCGGCACTAGCTGTACGTAACGGTCCCAGGTAGATGTCGATAAGAAGGCCGATGAGGAAATCCATCCGAATTCCTACTGAGCCTGATGTGACAATCTCCGTACAGTCCGGTCTGTTCGTCTAGGACTATCGCATATCGGGCCTAGGGGGCGGCAAGCGTTAGTCCCCTAAAAGCGGTATAAGTCGTGTCGGAGCGAAGCCCATTACACCTTGAGAAACTACTGGAAAACCTACCAGTAAATCTCGCTTGCCCTGGCCAGGGACTTTGCATAATGGCTCTCAGACACAGCGCGATATCAACACCCAATACCGGGAGACGAATCCTGTCTAACCGCCACCGCCTCTAAGTGCTTCGGGACTGCACCCAACTGCTACCTGTTTGCACGACTCCTTTGAGCCGTGGTAGGGTAGCAATCTAAGAACAATGGGAACACACTCCAGGCGAAGCAGCAGTGTCAAGTCTGCGGACTATGCTGTACTCATGTCACCTGGGAACTGTTAACTGACGACGGGTATAATACCAACCAACAGTTCCCCGCGAGTCCTGTCCGGTGTACCCGTAACCCAACGAGCACCTATATACTATTTTCAGTACGACGTACTGATGGCTGTGGGACAGACCATCTCCCCAACTGGGATGAGAAGCGTACACACTAGTCTACTCCGGAGTATCGATGCCCTGTCTCGATAATCCTATGACTAGGGACCTGAAAAAGGATGTGCTTGTAGACTACCCAGCCCCCACTAGTGTGACTGCCATCACAACGCTGGTAGTCAAGAAAGATCCTAAGGGCTCTATCAATACGTACACACATATTAAGATAGATAAAACCAAGTAGCGTACTACCATGTTTAGCAAGACTGTTAATATAACTGTGAATATCCCAAGCTTCCATTAAGTAATATACAAGCTAGTATGATACAATAATGGCCCCTAGGGCATATACACTAACAATCTCCCACTTGCACTAGGGCCATGTACTGGCATATCGAAGACCGATCATCTCGAGTAGCCTCTCGAACTGAATCTGAGGTAAGACCTTTATGAATGGATCGGCAATGTTCTCCTCTGTAGCAACTCTCCGGACCTCGATCTCCCGGCAATCTATGATCTCCCTGATCAGGTGATACCGCCTTAAGATGTGTCTGGACTTCTGATGGGACCTGGGTTCCTTTGCTAAAGCTATAGCTCCATTGTTGTCGCAATACAGCGGTATTGGATCAACAATGGTAGGAACCACCTGAAGTTCTGTTAGGAACTTCTTCATCCAGACCGCTTCTTTTGCGGCATCGCAAGCAGCAATATACTCCGCTTCCATCGTCGAGTCAACAACGGTGTCCTGCTTGGAACTCTTCCAGCACACCGCCCTTCCATTGAGGGTAAAGACATAACCTGACATGGACTTGGAGTCATCCTTATCACTCTGGAAGCCGGAATCAACAAAGGCCTCGATCTTGAGGTCTTTTCCCCCGTAAACCAAGAACATCTCCTTAGTCCTTCTCAGGTACTTGAGAATATTCTTCACTGCTATCCAATGCTTCTCCCCTGGGTCTGACTGATACCTGCTTACCACGCTCAGTGCGTAAGCTACATCTGGTCTGGTGCACAACATCGCATACATTATAGAGCCTACCGCAAAAGCGTAGGGTATAATAGACATGCGATCCCTTTTCATATCAGTCTTGGGAGACATCTCTTTGGATAGGGTGATTCCGTGACAAACCGGTAAACTACCGCGCTTAGAATCTTCCATACTAAATTTTTTCAGTATAGTGTTGATATGCCTGGACTGCGAAAGTCCCAACATCCTCTTGGATCTATCACGATAGATCCGGATCCACAGAATGTAAGAGGCATCACCCAGGTCTTTCATGGAGAACCTGTGTGACAAGAATCCTTTGACAGATTGTAGCATAGGAATGTCATTTCCTATCAATAGAATGTCATCCACGTACAAGACGAGGAATACGACAGTTCGTGCTACAATTTTACTATATATACATGGTTCATCTGGATTTTTGATAAAGTCATATTCTTTGACCGTTTCATCAAAACAGATGTTCCAACTTCGCGATGCCTGCTTCAGTCCATAAATAGATTTAAGCAACTTGCGCACTTTCCCGCTGCTCCCACTCTGATTGAAACCTTCTGGCTGATCCATATAGACGCACTCTTCTAAATTACCATTCAGAAAATCCGTCTTTACGTCCATCTGCCAGATTTCATAATCATGGAAGGCAGCAATGGTAAGAAGGATACGAATGGATTTTAGCATAGCCACTGGACAAAAGGTTTCGTCATAGTCCAAACCAGGTCTTTGACGAAAACCCTTTGCAACAAGTCTAGCCTTATAGGTTTCCACCTGCCCATCTACACCAATCTTTTTCTTGAAGATCCACTTGCATCCTATGGGTTTTACCCTATCTGGAGCAAAGTCCAAAGTCCATACTTTGTTGGTGTACATGGACTACATTTCGTTCCGCATTGCATCTAGCCATCGTACCGAGTCGCCGCTCTGGATGGCCTGCTGGAAGCTAGTAGGTTCATCATCATCAATGATGCAATTCTCTCTATCCCCATCTATGAGAAAACCGTAATATCTCTCAGTCGGATGAGACGGCCTACTACTTCTGCGGAGGGGTGCGGGAATGTCCTGTTCTTCTTGAACTACTGGTTCTACCAAACTTTCAGTAGTTGTTTGTGGTTCTGGAATTTCTTCCAGTTCTATTTCGCTCCCACTTGTTTCCTTTTCTAAAAACTGCTGTTCTAGAAAATGGGCATTACGAGAAACAAAAACCTTTTGTTCCTCTGCGTAATAGAAATAATACCCCTTGGAGTTCTTTGGATATCCCACAAACTTACACTGTACTGATCGTGCCTCGAGTTTGTCCGCATGCTGCTTTTTAACAAAAGCGGGACATCCCCATATCTTTATATGCTGAAGATGGGGTTTCTTCCCACTCCACATCTGATATAGCGTGGTAGGCTCAGTCTTGGTAGGAGCCCTGTTCAGAAGATATGCTGCTGATTCTAGCGCATAACCCCAGAAAGATCGCGGTAACTCAGCATTACTCATCATGGAACGTACCATATCCAATAGGGTTCGATTCCGTCTCTCCGATACACCGTTATGCTGTGGAGTGTATGGAGGAGTAAGCTGAGAGAGAATTCCTTTCTCTTTTAGGTAACCTAGGAACTCGGCACTTAAGTATTCACCACCTCGATCAGATCTTAGTGTCTTGATACTTTTGCCGGTTTGGTTTTCTACTTGATTCTTATACTCTTGGAATTTCTCAAAAGCCTCGGATTTATGTTTCATCAAGAAAATGAATCCGTACCTAGAGTAATCATCCGTAAAAGTAATGAAATAGGAAAAACCACCTCTTGCATGTGTAGACATTGGACCACATACATCGCTGTGTATGAGTCCTAAAAGCTCGCTCGCTCTTACTCCATGTCCAGTGAATGGAGTCTTTGTCATCTTTTCTTTGAGACATGATTGACAAGTGGTATAAGATTGATATTCGAACGAATCAAAATATCCTTCTCTACGTAACTTGGTTAACCTTGTCTCATTGATGTGACCTAGTCTACAATGCCATAAGAAAGCCTTATTTAAATCTGGAGACTTTTTTTTAGTGTATTCTGGACATTGAAAATCTGTAATTGGTTTAAGACATATATACCGTTATCCAGTGTACCGGACCCAATCAAACCATGATTAAGGTGGATGTTAACAACATCGCTTACAAACGTGAAATCATAACCTTCTTTTGATAACAAGGAAACTGATATGATATTACACGTTAAACTAGGTACACAAAAATAGTTATGCAAAACCAAAATACGTCCACTCGTCAATCCCAGGTAATAATCCCCTACGGACACAGCTCCCATGCTAGCTCCATTAGCAACCTTCAGGGTCATATCACCAACCTTCAGCACTCTAGGTTTCTCAGTGCCTGCAATGAATTGCATATATGAGATCCTGATCCGGTATCCAATACCCAGGAAGTAGAGTTAATTGACAGACAATTCTCAATTACATACACACCTGAAGTCGGAGCCACAGCTTGCTTCGGTTACTGGTTCTTGGCATTCCAAGCCTTGCAATCTTTCTTCCAGTGCCCTTTCCTATGACAGTGGAAGCACTCATCCTTTGCCGCTACTGGCACCGCAATCTTTTTCTTTCCCTTCACTCCCACCTTACTAACACCTCCTCTAGGTTTGGTGGCGGCCTTATTCTTCCTTCCTTTGGCCCTAGCCTTGGACCCGGAAGAACAAGCACCGCGAACAAACATAGCGGGTGTTTCCCTTGCCTTCTGCAAGGTGCCCTCTGCACTCCTCAACATGTTAAAGAGTTCTGGAAGTTCAACTTCTTTTCTTTGAATGTTGAAATTCAGAATAAACTGGGCGTAGGTGGAAGGAAGGGACTGGAGAATCAAGTCTGTATAGAGCTCGTTCTCCAAAGTCGTCCCAAGGTCTGCGAGCTCTTCTATATAGCCAATCATCTTTAGGACATGTTCTCCTACCGATGATCCGACGGCCAACCTCGCCTGAAACAAGTTCTTTGAGGTCTCGTATCTTCTATACGAGATTGCTCTCCATAAAGTTCCTTTGTATGGAGAAATATGGCATCAAGATCCATATCCTCGTGCCTCCTCTGATGTTCATTATTCATCGAGGCAAGCACGATGCACTTGGCCCTCGCGCAATCTAATTCCCAGGTCTTGTGGATTTCCTTATCCTCATTACTGGATTTAGGACCGGGGACAGCAGGTGCCTTAGCGGTAAGGACATACCGCAATTTGTCATAGGTCAAAACCATCTTGACATTCCACAGCCAATCTTTATAGTTTGGCCCTGTCAGTATATTTTTTTTCTAGTAGTAACTTAAGTCATGTCATGTTCTGGGTCGCTGAAATTAGGGGAGAGAGAGAGAGAGAACACTTTAGCATGATGCTCTTGCAAGTTTAGAGTGGTTTTTAGTTTATCTAAACTGAATGGCTCCCACTGTTTCTCGAATCCCTCCTCAAACCAAAAAGGAAGAACTAGCCAGGACTATTCTCACCGTACAATACTTGCTTAACCGTTCAGTCAAGCCAGTGTCGATACTTCGAGGGAGGTTTTCCAACGCTTTCACGAAGTTCCTTAATTAAGTAACCTCTTTTCTCTGAGGGCGTAGCCCCGCTGACACCTACTTGGTTTATAGCATTGATCGTTAAGTGACGAATCTCCTGATGAGTAGCATATACTCACAGTAGGATCGGGATCCAAATATCATCGTGTGATATTGCTGAAGGAATCCTACCAACATTCATCACACTCCAAATGGTATGCATCTCTTTGCAAATTTCAGTTTCTTTAGAAATTCCCGATATAAATTTTTGCCCCATGCTCTTATGACCTTGGCTTTGGTCAAAATGTCATAAGTCACATGTCAAATTCTAGCCATCATTATCTTGTTAATTTGAACCCATCCGTACATACCCCTGACTTTGGTCAAATGATAATACGACTGTCCCAAACTAACTCATCTATCTATGCAACAAATGAATACCCAGCAACTACCAAACACTATGCCTTGACTTTGGCCAAAATACATAGCTTGAATACTACTGAATACCCAAATGAAATGACGGAGGGCTACGAATGGTTTTGGCGAAACCGTGAACGTAGTGAACTTGATATAACCGAAAGAACCTGATAGCTTTTTAAAAGGAGTGGTTAAAGCTCCGCAATTAAAAATATCTTCTGTTTTAAAAATAACCGAGTGGTTTCTTTTAAACTGTTCCAACGATTCAACTTTGGTTTATTTTCTTTGCATTAATAATAATGCATCCCATCATTAACCTATCATTGAAGAAAACAACGAAAATACAACGTCCTCTTATGCCATCCGCATTCGCCACGGGGCCCCGTCATTCACCCGTTAGGTTACTTAACTAACGACAGAGCGGGGGCTGGGCTAGCACGGGAGTAAAACATAAGTGACGTCTAAATAGCTATCATATATAGATATTGTACATTCGTCAGACGCAATAATAGGCATTCCAGATCACAGATGAACATTATTGGATATACAAGCAATCCGCGTTTCCTTTGAGCCTGCAACGAAAGAAGGATTACACAGTTGTGATAAATAGTCATTACCCCACCCTAGACCCCTACGGGTACGGCAAACTACCCGCCAAGTACCCGAAGTGAAGCGGTCTCCCTCAACAACGTGAGTAGGCCACTAAACACTTCAAAGTACCTGGTAGTTTGTGCACCCCACCTTGGGTCTATCCTAGGAGCAAAAATCAGTAAAATGAAATAATACAACGGTGTCTACAACCGCAACCTGGATGTGCCCCACAAAAGAATATTACCACATATTACAATTTACATCGAATGAATGAATATAAAAACCCATCTCAAACCCCGGCTAATCATCACAACGATCCAATCAAGTTCATAAACACAAACAGTAAAATCATTACAGAAATGTGCAACCCCTTGCCAACCGACATACTAGCAGTTGGGGGAGGTTTACGAACACATTATACAATTCAAAGATATAATCTAATTAGCCAAACATCGTAGAATTTTGATCGAGCAAACACAATAGATTCTACTCCAAAAACTTCTCTGTGCACCTGAGATTTGAGCAGAAAATAAACATTCCAGAAAGAACAAAATAATCAGAGAAGAGTTCTGGGGAATTTTGGGCTGACTCGGCCCCAACTCGGCAGCGGATCCGCGGCCGATCGCTTGGATCGGCCGCGGTTCCGCGGATTTTGGCCGATTCAGGAACCCAAATTTCTCCAGTATTCTTATATTTTCCTGCATGTAATTTTAGAGGTCCCTGAAAAATTTTTAGTCCCCGTTTTAAAATCGACAGAAACTTGGTGAATTTGATGTTTTTCCGGTTCGTTTTGCGATCGAATTTCTAACGACTTTGCTAATAAGTTAGTTATGGTTTAGCGAGGCACTGATACCACTGTAAGTCGATGTTTTACAACCCACGAGTTGCGGGGAGGCGGAAATATGAAAAACAATCTTTTTCTTTAAACTAACATCGACTAACCGAACGGATCTTTGCTAAACTATAATTAACACTATCATAGAAGTAATTAGCTACTATGAAAGAAGATTATACCTAATGAACCAAGTCCTTCTTTTTCTCGTTAACCACCTCCTCGTCGGCCCCCTCTTTGTAATAGACGATCCACCCGAAAGCTACTACTCCAAGCTTTGCCTCTAACTTGAGGAAACTAGGTTACTCAAATTGCTAATCAAAGTCACCTAGGGAATATAGAGTGCGATTATGGATTAATATGTCTTGCTAATCCTTGATCTCAACACATGAGAGGTTAGGATTAGGGTTTGAAGAGAGAGAGCTTAAGGAGAGAGAAGGTGAGAGTGAGAATGAAATGAAATAATGATATCATTTGAATATATGAAGCATAATGATTTATTAAATGAATAAATCAAATGATTTATCAACCATGCTTCATTTATTCATTATGTGTGATTCATCTCATGAGTCATTAGTCATTAAATGCACCATTAACTACATGAATGAATCACACAAATGAGTCACTAAATCAATAAATGCAAATGCCACCTTAGCCCCCAAGTCATCATCCTTCTAGAAGCTTCTCGAGAATTTACGAGAACGCCCCTCCTATCCGTGAAAACACGGAAAAACTTTAGACTGTATAAATCCAATAATCCGATACTAGAATCTGGCTTAAACCAAAGCCGGCTAGTAAAAACTGTCCGAACATCGTACATGCGTAAAATCACGTATGCGTCCGAACCCTGTCGTAAAACCATACGACCTCTATATCGTTTCGCCCGGAGCAGGGAAACTCTCTGTGTGGGACTCTAAAGACTCGACTACTACGCTGGCAGTGGGTTTAACCACAGACCGCAAGCGGCACTAGCTGTACGTAACGGTCCCAGGTAGATGTCGATAAGAAGGCCGATGAGGAAACCCATCCGAACTTCTACTGAGCCTGATATGACAATCTACGTACAGTCCGGTCTGTTCGTCTAGGACTATCGCATATCGGGCCTAGGGGGGCGGCAAGCGTCAGTTCCCTAAAAGCGGTATAAGTCATGTCGGAGCGAAGCCCATTACACCTTGAGAAACTACTGGAAAACCTACCAGTAAATCTCGCTTGCCCTGGCCAGGGACTTTGCGTAATGGCTCTCAGAGACAGCGCGATATCAACTCCCAATACCGGGAGAGACGAATCCTGTCTAACCGTCACTGCCTCCAAGTGCTTCGGGACTGCACCCAACTGCTACCTATTTGCACGACTCCTTTGAGCCGTGGTAGGGTAGCAATCTAAGAACAGTGGGAACACACTCGAGGCGAAGCAGCAGTGTCAAGTCTGCGGACTATGCTGTACTCATATCATCTAGGAACTGTTAACTGACGACGGGTATAATACCAACCAACAGTTCCCCGCGAGTCCTGTCCGGTATACCTTTAACCCAACGAGCACCTGTATACTATCTCCAGTACGGCGTACTGATAGCTATGGGACAGACCATCTTCCCAACTGGGATGAGAAGCGTACACACTAGTCTACTCCGGAGTATCGATGCCCTGTCTCGATAATTCTACGATTAGGAACCTGAAAAAGGATGTGCTTGTAGACTACCCAGCCCCCACTAGTGTGACTGCCATCACAACGCTGGTAGTTAAGCAAGATCCTAAAGGCTCTATCAATACGTACACACATATTAAGATAGATAAAACCAAGTAGCATACTACCATGTTTAGCAAGACTGTTAATATAACTGTGAATATCCCAAGCTTCCATTAAGTAATATACAAGCTAGTTGTTCCCCTCCGAAAGACGGCGCACAAGACTGCGATGTCCTGACGCTGAGATTCGGGGCAGATGCTATTTGGTTTTATCCGTCCACCTCTCCGAAGATGCCAAGTTGATTTATGACACCGTGTATCGGAGGTTTAGACGGATGTGGCCGATGTAGCAGACTTCATCAGATTCCCCCTCGCTTGAGGGGGTTTTGATTATGGGGACGCTCTTCCCTGCAGGCTCAAGCCCCTGCAGTTAATTACGCTACCGCATCACGGTAACAACTTTCTCCTTCTCCAGAATTTCACTTCGTGTCGTGTGTGTTTGTTTTGTTTGTGGTTGCCCGTGGATTGTATACGGAGACTGAGTAATGCCGTCGCCCGTAGGACGTGGATTAGTCCAAATCCGTATTTACTTAGATTTGGGTTTGGTGTTTTTTAGTTTAAGGATGCATTAGTCGCGTTGCGGCTAACATCAACTTAAACGTTCGTTAAGGATACGATAGTCCTGTTTGAGACTAAGATCAATTTAACGTGATAATCCATTTAATATCTGGCCATCGGGACTCGTCACCTCTCTAACGTCGTTGAAGGATTACAACGGCAGATGTCAGAAGAGTTCAGAGATGTACCCTTGAACCAAGGTTGATTTGGAGTTTTATAGTCCGTTTGAATGTTTAAGGATATGTTAGCAGTGTTTGGGGGCTAAGATCAACTTAAACGGGATCGTTTAGATCCGGCAAAAGAGCATTTGGAGGCTCTATTGTTCTAGTTTAGGGACGTAGTGGTCTATAGGTAGTTTAGGGACGTTGCGGTCCATGCTCCGGTTTAGGGACGTGGTGGTCCATGTTCCAGTTTAGGGACGTGGTGGTCCATATTCCAGTTTGGGGACGTGGTGGTCCGACATTAGTTTAAGGACGTTTCGGTCCGACATTAGTTTAAGGACGTTTCGGTCCAACATTAGTTTAAGGACGTTCCGGTCCACGAGTTTAAGGACTTCGCAGTCCGTATTGATGTGTGGTCGTCGGGACCCGTCACCTCTCTGACGTCGTTGAAGGATTACAACGATGGGTGTCAGAAGAGTTCGGAGATGTACCCTCGAACCGGATATAAATTAATTTAAGAGAACAGCTGTGCTCAGTCAATTTAATTTGAGGACTTACGGACAAAATTGGGCTAAGTCCAGTTGAAAATGTTCAACACCCTTATTTATTTTTGGTCTATTAGACCTGTGCTAGGGCTTTGCCCACACTTAAATAATGCATTGCATTACTTCTATTTTTTTTGTTTGGGCTCTGCCCATAAAAGATGCAGAGCATCAATTTCACTTGGGCTCTGCCCCCTTTTTATTGCTTTGCAATTTATTTTGGCCTGCTAGGTCTTTTTGATTTGGGCCTGGCCCTTTAAGAAATGCTTTGCATTTGTCAGGCGCTTTGCGCCAATCAGAGAGCGCAAGCGCTTGTAGTGTTGACACGTGTCGCGCAAGCGCAGTGCGCTGCGCTAATGCGCTGCGCCTGCGCTGCTGACACGTGGCGCGCTCTGGTGGCTTGCGCCAATCCAGGAGCGCAACAGCGCAGTTTGCAAGTGCAAGGCACTATGATTTAAGAATGTTTTAGATTCAAGAACCAATGGTTCACAAAAGAAGTGCAAAGCACTGTTCGTTTCCTTGATCTAATTTAGATCAAAGAAAAACAAGTTTTTCTTTTTATTTCAGGAACCAAAGGTTCATAATAGTGCAAAGCACTATTTTTTTTATTTTGTTTTCTCTTGTTTTAAAAAACCAGTGGTTCATAAGAAGTGCAAAGCACTGTTTATTATGTGAAGATCATTGATCTGGTTTTTAGATCAATGATCTATTAGAAGAAATTTCTTCTCTCTTGTGAAGGTTTTACCCTTTTCTTGAAATTTTTCTCAGAGTTCTCTCTGTTTGAAGCTCTTGATTTTTTTTTCAAGAAATGTTGATCCCCCTTTTTTTTATTTTAGAAAGAAGGATCATTGATCGTTGGGACCCACCACCTCTTCGACGACACTGAGGGATTGCAGTGCCATATATCGAAGGTGTGGAGGGATGTACCCTTTGAACCATGTCTCACTCATTAGGGGGGAAAAACAGGCTGGAGCTTAAGCTTCTCGCTACTGAAAAAGCCTTCTTTGCGTTCGCGCACGTGCGTCGCACGTGTGTCGCACGTGTTGGGCGCTCATATTTGCACGTAGCGCACATGGATCTTGCGCATATGCGCATTATGGGGGGAGCAAGCTCCTATTGAGAACGAGTCTCCTTTGAATATTCTCATGTGGTGCGCACGTGGCGGACACACGTGCGTTGCACGTGGCGGGCGCACATGCGCATTATGAGGAGAAGCAGAGCTTCTATATATGGAGAACATGCTCCTTTTAATATTATTAAATGTTCTCATGTGGTGCGCACGTGCGTCGCACCTGGTGCCGCATGGCGGGCACACGTGCGTTCTACGTGGAGCACATGCACATTATAAGGAGAAGCAGAGCTTCTATATATGGAGAACAAGCTCCTTTTAATATTATTAAATGTTCTCATGTAGTGCGCACGTGCGTTGCACGTGGTGCCGCATGGCGGGCACACGTGCGTTGCTTGTGGCGCACATGCGCATTATGAGGAGAAGCAAAGCTTCTATATATGGAGAACAAGCTCCTTTTAATATTATTAAATGTTCTCATGTGGTGGGCACGTGCGTTGCACGTGGTGCCGCATGGCGGGCACACGTGCGTTGCACGTGGCGCCGCATGGCGGGCACACGTGCGTTGCACGTGCCGCACATGCGCATTATGAGGAGAAGCAAAGCTTCTATATATGGAGAACAAGCTCCTTTTAATATTATTAAATATTCTCATGTGGTGCGCACGTGCATTGCACGTAGTGTCGCATGGCGGGCACACGTGCGTTGCACGTAGCGCACATGGCGCTTGCGCATATGCGCATTATGGAGGAGCATGCTCCTATCTTGGAGAACTAAGCTTCTTTGAGTATTGAATCCTTTGAGGATTTAACTCTACCTTTCTAAGAGGTATCCCCTCTTATTTATATGGGAGTGGTAGAGAAGCCATCTTTCCTTTTCCCGATGTGGGACTAAAAAATGCATTCCCCATGTAGTAGAGCATTACTTTAGATTACACGTGTATAACACATTTGCTCATAACTTTTGATCTCGGATGAATTATGAGGCCCATAATATATCAAATCGAAGGTCTTTTCGAGATGCTTTCAATATCATCAGAATTTAGCTGTTTTTCGGTCCGGAGTTTGTCAAAATACAGCTCGGAAAATACTGGTTCGCATCTTCTTCCTTAGATCACATGTGCATAGACATTTGCTCATAACTTTTGATCCCGGATGAATTATGAGGCCCATAATATATCAAATCGAAGGTCTTTTCAAGATGCTTTCAATACTATCAGAATTTAGCTATTTCTCATTTCGGAGTTTATCAAAATAAAGCTCGGAAAATACTGGTTCGCATCTTCTTTCTTAGATCACATGTGCATAACACATTTGCTCATAACTTTTGATCCCCGATGAATTATGAGGCCCATAATATATCAAATCGAAGGATTTTTCGAGATGCTTTCAACATCATCATAATTTAACAGTTTCTCATTGGGGACTTTATCAAAATACAGGCCGGAAGTTACTGGTTCGCATTTTCTTAAGCGTATCGCTGCCATTTGATACCTTGGACTCTTTTGCGCAGAAATTTTTGGCGGGAACGCTAGTATGATACAATAATGGTCCCTAGGGCATATACACTAACAATCTCCCACTTGCACTAGGGCCAGGTACTGGCATATCGAAGACCGATCATCTCGAGTAGCCTTTCGAACTGAATCTGAGGTAAGGCCTTTGTGAATGGATCAGCAATGTTCTCCACTGTAGAAACTCTTCGGACCTCGATCTCCCGGCGATCTATGATCTTCCTGATCAGGTGATACCGCCTTAAGATGTGTCTAGACTTCTGATGGGACATGGGTTCCTTTGCTAAAGCTATAGCTCCGTTGTTGTCGCAATACAGCGGTATTGGATCAACAATGGTAGGAACCACCTGAAGTTCTGTTAGGAACTTCTTCATCCAGACTGCTTCTTTTGCGGCATCACAAGCAGCAATATACTCCGCTTCCATCATCGAGTCAGCAACGGTGTCCTTCTTGGAACTCTTCCAGCACACCACCCCTCCATTGAGGGTAAAGACATAACCTGACATGGACTTAGAGTCATCCTTATCACTCTGGAAGCAGAATCAGCAATGGCCTCGATCTTGAGGTCTTTTCTGCCGTAAACCAAGAACATCTCCTTAGTCCTTCTCAGATACTTAAGAATGTTCTTCACTGCTATCCAGTGCTTCTCCCCTGGGTCTGACTGATACCTGCTTACCACGCTCAGTGTGTAAGCTACATCTGGTCTGGTGCACAACATCGCATACATTATAGAGCCTACTGCAGAAGCGTAGGGTATAATAGACATACGATCCCTTTCCATATCAGTCTTGGGAGACATCTCTTTCGATAGGGTGATTCCGTGACAAGCCGGTAAACTACCGCGTTTAGAATCTTCCATACTGAATCTTTTCAGTATAGTATTGATATACCTGGACTGCGAAAGTCTCAACATCCTCTTGAATCTAACACGATAGATCCGGATCTCCAGAATGTAAGAGGCATCACCCAGGTCTTTCATGGAGAACCTGTGTGACAAGAATCGTTTGACAGATTGTAGTATAGGAATGTCATTTCCTATCAATAGAATGTCATCCACGTACAAGACGAGGAATACGACAGTTCATGCTACAATTTTACTATATATACATGGTTCATCTGGATTTTTGATAAAGTCATATTCTTTGACCGTTTCATCAAAACAGATGTTCCAACTCCGCGATGGCTGCTTCAGTCCATAAATAGATTTAAGCAACTTGCACACTTTCCCGCTGCTCTCACTCTGATTGAAACCTTCTGGCTGATCAATATAGACGCACTCTTCTAAATTACCATTCAGAAAATCCGTCTTTATGTCCATCTGCCAGATTTCATAATCATGGAAGGCAGCAATGGCAAGAAGGATACGAATGGATTTTAGCATAGCCACTGGACAAAAGGTTTCGTCATAGTCCAAATCAGGTCTTTGACGAAAACCCTTTGCAACAAGTCTAGCCTTATAGGTTTCCACCTGCCCATCTACACCAATCTTTTTCTTGAAGATCCACTTGCATCCTATGGGTTTTACCCCATCTGGAGCAAAGTCCAAAGTCCATACTTTATTGGTGTACATGGACTACATTTCGTTCCGCATTGCATCTAGCCAACGTACCGAGTCACTGCTCTGGATGGCCTGCTGGAAGCTAGTAGGTTCATCATCATCAATAATGCAATCCTCTCTATCCCCATCTATGAGAAAACCATAGTATCTCTCAGGCGGATGAGACGGCCTATTACTTCTGCGGAGGGGTACGGGAATGCCCTGTTCTTCTTGAACTACTGGTTCTACCAAACTTTCAGTAATTGTTTGTGGTTCTGGAATTTCTTCCAGTTCTATTTCGCTCCCACTTGTTTCCTTTTCTAAAAACTGATGTTCTAGAAAATGGGCATTAAGAGAAACAAAAACCTTTTGTTCCTCTGCGTAATAGAAATAATACCCATTGGAGTTCTTTGGATATCCTACAAACTTACACTGTACTGATCGTGCCTCGAGTTTGTCCGCATGCTGCTTTTTAACAAAAGCCGGACATCCCCATATCTTTATATGCTGAAGATGGGGTTTCTTCTCACTCCACATCTGATATGGCATGGTAGGCACAGTCTTGGTAGGAGCCCTGTTCAGAAGATATGCTGCTGATTCTAGCGCATAACCCCAGAAAGATCACGGTAACTCAGCATTACTCATCATGGAACGTACCATATCCAATAGGGTTCGATTCCGTCTCTCCGATACACCGTTATGCTGTGGAGTGTATGGAGGAGTAAGCTAAGAGAGAATTCCTTTCTCTTTTAGGTAACCTAGGAACTCGGCACTTAAGTATTCACCACCTCGATCAGATCTTAGTGTCTTGATACTTTTGCCGGTTTGGTTTTCTACTTCATTTTTATACTCTTGGAATTTCTCAAAAGTCTCGGATTATGTTTCATCAAGAAAATGAATCCGTACCTAGAGTAATCATCCATAAAAGTAATGAAATAGGAAAAACCACCTCTTGCATGTGTAGACATTGGGCCACATACATCGCTATGTATGAGTCCTAAGAGCTCGCTCGCTCTTACTCCATGTCCAGTGAATGGATTCTTTGTCATCTTTCCTTTGAGACATGATTGATAATTGGCATAAGATTGATATTCGAACGAATCAAAATATCCTTCTCTATGTAACTTGGTTAAGCTTGTCTCATTGATGTGACCCAGTCTACAATGCCATAAGAAAGCCTTATTTAAATCTGGAGACTTTCTTTTTAGTGTGTTCTGGACATTGAAAATCTGTAATTGGTTTAAGACATATATACCGTTATCCAGTGTACCGGACCCAATCAAACCATGATTAAGGTGGATGTTAACAATATCGCTTACAAACGTGAAATCATAACCTTCTTTTGATAACAAGGAAACTGATATGATATTACACGTTAAACTAGGTACACAAAAACAGTTATGCAAAACCAAAATACGTCCACTCGTCAATCCTAGGTGATAATCCCTTACGGACACAGCTCCCATGCTAGCTCCGTTAGCAACCTTCAGGGTCATATCACCAACCTTCAGCACTCTAGGTTTCTCAGTGCCTGCAATGAATTGCATATATAAGATCCTGATCCGGTATCCAATACCCAGGAAGTAGAGTTGATTGACAGACAATTATCAATTACATACACACCTGAAGTCGAAGCCACAGCTTGCTTCAAAGGATTTTTCGAAGCGCTTTCGATACCATCAGAATTTAGCTGTTTCTCCGTCAGGAGTTTGTCAAAATACAGCCCGGAAAATACTGGTTCGCATTTTCTTAAGCGTATCATTGTCATTTGATTCCTTGGGCTCTTTTGCGCAGAAATTTTTGGCAGGAACAAATGCCCCCCACTACTTTGCCCACGTAAGTATGTACGTGGATGAAGTAGTGCAGAGTTATGTATTGCGTATGACCAGTTTCGGGTTGGTATATAACTTTCAGAATCTTTATCTGAGAAGATAACGAGCGGACACAAGCGTCGTCATTTATCATTGACTCAAATCTCGACTCTTAAGGGATATAGTTCAAACCCTCAGCCCCATGAGCCGCACCCTTCTATTTCTTTATGTCTTACTCTGGCGTGAAGTAGTTTATATGCTCATGAGTAACTTCTCCATTTCACTGGCATGTAGCTTAGGTAAGTGTGGCCCATAAATGGTAGATAACAGTTCATCTTGAACACTTTATAGGGTAGCGATGGCTTAGGAAACAGGGTTAGGATCTGTTGCCTAAGACTTTCCAACTTTATGAGCCGTGAGGGTCTCATAAAGACTTTTCTCCCTACGAGTCGTGAGGATCTCGTAGGTGTATTTTCTCCTTAAGAATCGTGAGGATTCCTAAGTGTGTTTTCTATTGAAAGTCGTAAGGATCTCACAAGAGAATTTGCTCCCTTACGAGTCGTGAGGACCCGCAAGTGATGGATGAGGTTATCATCATCCGCATTTCACGGAATCAGGAGTTGCTCTGGATGCTTTCCACGGGGTCATAGCCGTGTTCTGCGAGGACCAGGCTCCGCTCTGGATGTTTCCACGGGGTCAGGATTGACACAACCCACGTTCCACGTAACCAGGAATTTTGCTCTGGATGCTTCCCACAGGGTCATAGCTGTGTTCTGCGAGGAACAGGCTTCGCTCTGGATGCTTCACATGGGGTCATTGTCATGCTCTGCGAGGACCAGGATCTGCTCTGGACGTTTCCCAGGGGTCAGGATTGACTTAAGCCGTGCTCCACGTGACCAGGAATTTTGCTCTGGATGCTTCCCATGGGGTAATTGCCGTGTTCTGCGAGGACCAGGCTCCGCTCTGGATGCTTCACACGGGGTCATTGCCGTGACGGGGCCATTTGATGACGTATTTCCGCGACGGGGTCATTGGAGGACGTATTTCCACGATAGAGGTCGTTGGATGACTCTAGGTTGTCTGTGAACCGTAGAGTTTTGGAATTGGGGACTTTGTCGTGGTCCCGATTGATAGTGTCGCGTCTACATCCTGCTGGGAGAAGAACGCTGGGGTAACATCACGTCTGTTGTATCGAGACGAACGTCGAAGTGGTCTCTAGGTTACTGGTGAATCGTTGGGACCTGGAACTAGGGACTTTGCCATGGCTCCGTTGTTGGTGTAGCGTCTGCATCCTGCTGGGGGAAGAACGCTGGGGTGACATCGCGTCTGCTGTATCGAGACGAACGTCGAGGTGGTGACCACTCCTCTCTGGTATGGGATGATCTCCGATAGTCTTTCAGGTTTTATATGAGTTACCGTCAAGACCCTGAATCTAGGAATTTGGCCTTCGCTTTATTCGCTTTGGCGTGTCCGAATCCTGTTGGAGGAAGGACGCTGTAGTGATATCTCGTCTGCTGTATCGAGACGAACGTCGAGGTGGTGACCACTCTATGTGGGATGATCTCTGGTAGTCTTTCAGGTTTTATATGAGTTACCGTCAAGATCCTGAAGCTAGGAATTTTGCCTTCGCTTCATTTGCTTTGGTATGTCTGAATCCTGTTGGAGGAAGGACACTCTAGTGACATCTCATCTGCTGTATCGAGATGAACGTCGAGGTGGTAACCACTCCATGTGGGATGATCTCCGGTAGTCTTTCAGGTTTTATATGAGTTACCATCAAGACCCTGAAGCTAGGAATTTAGCCTTCGCTTCGTTTGCTTTGGCATGTCCGAATCCTGTTGGAGGAAGGACACTCTAGTGATATCTCATCTGCTGTATCGAGACGAACGTCGAGGTGGTGACCACTCCATGTGGGATGATCTCCGGTAGTCTTTCAGGTTTTATATGAGTTGCCGTCAAGACCCTGAAGCTAGGAATATTGCCTTTGCTTCGTTGTTTTGGCATTGCGTCTGCTATATCGAGACGAACGTCGAGCTGGGATTTTGCCGTCATTCCGCTTTGTTTCGACCATGGGGCCTTTCGTTGACATTGCATCTACATCCTGCTGGACTGCGAAGGAACGCCGTTGTTGACATTGCGTCTGCTGTAACGAGACGAATGCTGAGGTGGAGCTGGGATTCTGCCGTCACTCCGCTTTGCTGACCATGGGGTCTTTCGTTGACGTTGCATCTACATCCTACTAGACTGCGAAGGAACGCCGTTGTTAACATTGCGTCTGCTGTAACGAGACGAATGCTGAGGTGGAGCTGGGATTTTGCTGTCACTCCGCTTTGCTGGCGTTGCGTCTGCTGTAACGAGACGAATGTCGAGGTGGTCTCTAGGTTTTCTGTGAACCATCGAGATTTGGAACTAGGGACTTTGCCATGGCTCCGTCTGGTGATGTTGCTTCCGAGTCCTGTTAGAATGAGGAGGATCACCATTGCTGATTTTTTTTAGTCTGTAGATGTTGCGGTTAAGATTCGGAACTAGGGACTATGTCGTGGCTCAATGATTGATGGTTGCGTCCGAACCCTGCTGGAATATGGAGGAACGCTGTTGTGGGTCTCCAGGCTATAGATGTGTCCGTCGAGACTTGGCTCTCTTTCTGATGGAGCCTGGTGGGATGATATGGTTCCCTCTTTGTTTGCGCCCCTGGATTGTATACAGGGATCGATGTGATCTCACCTGTAGGGCAAAAGTTTCATTCTATATATTTTTTTTTATTTTCTTTCCGTGATGCTTTATCATTTTAGCTTTTTGTATCCCGAAAGTCGCGATTGCCCAATCATTTCGGCTATTTTTCACGGTGCCCAATCATTTCGGCTATTTGTTTTATTTTTACTTGCTGTTTTTTATTGCGAGTTGCCCAACCATTTCGGCTATTTTGTATGCATATATTTTTACTTGCTGATTTTGTTGCAAGTTGCCCCATCATTTCGGCTATTTCATATGCATCGCGAGTGTGGAACTTGGGATTTGATACCGATTTAGGCATCAGCATCGCTACAACTGGGATATTGCCAGGAGCGAATCATCATTTGCCGTGAAAGGACTTAGGATTTGATACCGATTTAGGCATCAGCATCGCTACAACAGGGATATTGCCAAGAGCGAATCATCATTTGCCTCTGTCGATGTCGAACAAAGGTGGCTTAGCAAACAGGGTTAGGATCCTGTTGACTAAGGCTTTTTGACTTTACGAGCCGTAAGGATCTCATAAAGGTATTTCTCCCTACGAGTCGTGAGGATCTAGTAGGTGTGTTTTCTCCTTAAGAATCGTGAGGATTCTTAAGTATATGGTCTCTTATAATTCATAAGGATCTCACAAGAGTGCTTTCTCCTTATAAGTCGAGAGGACTTACAAGTGTCGTTCACCATATGAAAATATCCCCAGTCACTGGCAGGACTCTGTTAGGGAAATGTTTATTCGTGCCCGTGGATTGTATACAAGGGTCGGCATTGAATCGCTTGTAGGGCAGCATTGGAGATTGTGATGGCTTAAGAACAGCTTCAGATCCCTGTAGCTTAAGGCTTTTGAATCCTATGAGCCGTGAGGGTCTCAAAGGGGAATTCTCCTTACGAGTCGAGAGGATCTCGTAAGTGTAATTTCTCCTTAGGAATCGTGGGGATCCCTAAGTGTGTTGCTCCCTTGTGAGTCGTAAAGATCTCACGCAGGTATTTTCTCCCTACAGGGTCGAGAGGACCTTGCAAGTGTCTTTTAATGAGATTGCGCCCTTTCGGGTTTTCACAAACTCGTTGGTAGTCCTGCTGTTTTTACTCACGGATCCCTTTTGGGTTTTCATCCGTGCCCATCTCACTTGTGGACGTACCGTTTTTTTTTTCTTTTTCTTTTTTTTTTTACCACGTGAGCCTGTGAATGCCGCGGGTTTGTAGTAGTTTAACGACGTTTCGGTCATAAGCCAGTTTTAGGACATAGTGGTCCATCGTTAGTTTAAGGACGTTTCGGTCCGTTGTTAGTTTTAAGATATTTCGGTCCGTTGTTGCCATATTTGAGGCGAATTTCTAGTTTACGGACTTTTCGGTCCATAGGGCTTTCTCTATGAATGAGCACGATACCCTCGGTATGTCTACCTTTTCAGGGGCATGAGGTTGTGGTGGGTTCACCTTCCAGTTTTCGGATAATGCGAAGTTGCCTTGTTGGTTCTGATCTTCTATCCAGTTTTTGAAGATGTAACAATCTTCGATCGGATGACCCAGCATTCGGTGATAAGGGCAGTAGTTAGGATTATTAATGTTGCCTGGTTGCATCGGGCGTCTTGGCTCCAGCAGAGTGATGAGCCTGTTGCGCAGTGCTAGCTCGAATAGTCTTCTCGTTTTATCCTGGGGAAACGAGTAAGGACGTCCCAGTCTCTCCTCGAGGGATGGGCGTGGACGCACGTTATTTTGGCAAACAACCGGCTTTAAGCTGCTCGGCTGTTGTTGAGCGTTAGCGACGAAGGTTGCTTTCCCTTTGCCCTTTTCATTCCAAGGCTCCGTCTTTGAAGAAGAAGGCCTATGGCCCATCTGGTCCATTTGGGCCAGCTTGTCAATCAAGGCCTGGAACGTGGTCAGCTTGAAGAACATCATGAATTGAGAGATGGTCGCTTGAGGGTCAAGAGTGCTCACGAACATGCCCACCATCGGTGCTTCTTCGATGCGATGCTCGCATTTTGACCATAGATTCCGCCACCGTATCACGTACTGAACCCATGTTTCTCCAGGTTTCACCCTGGCATTAATTAATGCGGTAATCAGAGTACGCTCGCTAGCGCTCGTGAATCTCTGCGTAAACAGCAGCTCCATCTCCGCAAATGTCTTAACAGAACCGTTTGGGAGTTCAGAGTACCATTCGAATGCTGTTTCCAACAAGCTACCGACAAACTGGCGGGGCAGAAGTTTATCATCACCTCTGGTGTTGCCGCATAAGGCTCTGAATTGAGCGATATGCTGGTGAGGATTTCCCGTCCCTTTATATACATGAAATTTAGAGATCGTATATCTCGGCGGGTACCTTATTTGTCATACCAGCCTGGATAGGGTCTTCCAGTTTTAACGATCTGCCCAGCCGCTTCATTCGCTTGGTGAGCTCGTATTTGCTGAGTGATGTAATCATCCAGAGTGGCCTTGGAGATAATCTCCTCCTTGGCTGCTGAAAGAGCCGGAGAAGGGTTTGATGTCTCCCCTCGGTCGTCTTCGAGGATAATCGGAGGACCTTCAGCTGGAGGATCCGACTGTAACATCATCCCGACCATGTCTTGAAATAAGAACGCCATTCGTTTTATATTGGCAGCTTGTTCCGCTGCCTCTTTGTCCTTCTTTTCGAGGATTCTGCGAAGGAGCTCAGCATCAGTTTCTTCTTCTTGACGTTGCTCTGATGATATTTCCGGGCTCTCTTTTGGCCTTGTGAGTACGACCATCTGCGTCAACATTTCCTGGAGCTTCTATTGTTGCTCCTGGGCCCTTGTTACAGATCGCGTAAGCGGTCGATGACCTGTGGAGATACGGATGTCCTCTTTTCCGGACGCTATATAGACGGTGTGCACCACCATACCCCCAGACTTGGGGCGTTTAGGTTCAGTGGTCTTGCGATTCGTCGCAGACTCAGGGATTTTCTCCGGCCTTCTTTTCTTGTGAACGGTCGAAGTTGAGGAGGCCGTTGCAGTAGGCACCCAAGTAGATGTCGCCTTTTATGGCTTGACAGGACGGTCCTCTTCCCGCTGAACTTTTACCTTTTTCTGTCGGCGGGGATAATCTTGATCAATTACCGAGTCTTGGACTTGACGTCAAACCTTGTAGATTTTAGAGGACAGCCGTTGAGGGGGCTGTTCCGGCTTCACCCTTGTAGCGCTCTCCATAGGTGGAGGAGATATTTTTAGCACGGCCATCGAAGAGTTCTTACGTACCCTCCTAAGTGGTTCAAAACCGTTTCCAGTTGGAACAGCAGTATCAATTTCCACCGTTGGAGCCGGTAGAGTCAGTCCAGAAGGAGAGCTGCCCCCAGCCTTCCTTACTCGGTGCCAGTGGCGACGTCGAGCGTGTCGAGCCGACGGTACTGGCTCAGCTATGGGGGTGGCTTCATCATGCCCCCTGTCTTGGTCAGAAATTGTCGTTGTCAGCCTATTGAAGACTGATGTCCGCTGAGTGGGGATGGCCAACCTATCGAAGGCAGACTTCCGAGTATGGGAAGCAGCCTTGACGATTTCACCTGGAACGGGAGCTGAAACAGTCAGTCTTATGAAGACCGACCCTTTGGCAGGAGATGCCGCTTTGAAGACTTCGGGAGCAGGAATGGCTATCCTTTTCGGGATAACTCCTTCTGGTATTGCAAGCTTCTTCACGGACCCATCTGAGTTTCGGCCCAGTCTGTTGAAAACCGAGGCAGTGGACTTAGGCAACCCATTGAGAGGGGCCGCAGTAGTTGCAAGCCGATCAAAGACCGACTTCTTGGGAGCTTCTTGCGATGGTGCATGAGCGTTGTAACTCATCGGCGGGAGCATGGTCCCGAAGAACAATCCAGTGGTGGCCTGAGTCACCTGTTCCATCGGCATAGCGAAGATGGAGGCCGCTTGGGGCCCGTAAGTCACTCCTCTGGACGGGAAGGAGCGAGAGTTGCAGTTGCAGTTAGTGCAGTTTGAAGCCATTGATCTTCTGTTTTCTGCATGGAGCAAGACACCAAATATTAGTACCTCGAATCCACAGGAAACCATAGAAAACCGCGATTCGTTCGCGAACACGACACACGAAGTGTGGAGTGGAAAGAGGAAAAGGTCCCACAGGGCGTGCCAGAATCTGTTCCCTGCCGAAAAGACGCGACCGGGACGTTGGGACGTCTGGGCCTGAATTCCGAGGGCAGATGCTAATTGGTGCTATCTGTCCACCTTTCCGAAGATGCCAAGTTGATTTATGGCACCATATATCGAAGGTTTAAACGGATGTGGCCGATATAGCAGACTTCGTCAGATTCCCCCTCATTTAAAGGGTTTTTGATTGTGGGGACGCTCTTCCCTGCAGGCACAAGCCCCTGCAGTTAATTACGCTACCGCATCACGGTAACCACTTTCTCCTTCTCCAGATGGTCACTTCGTGTCGTGGGTGTTTGTTTTGTTTTTGGTTGCCCGTGGATTGCATACGAAGACTAATTTATGTTGTTGCCCGTAGGACGTGGATTAGTCCAAATCCGTATTTTCTTAGATTTGGGTTTGGGGGTTTGGTTTAAGGATACGTTAGTCTCATTTGAGACTAAGATCAACTTAAACATTTGTTAATGATACATTAGTCTGATTTTTAGACTAAAATCAACTCAACGGGATCATTTAGATCCGACAAAAGAGCATTTGGGCTCTATTGTTTAGTTTAGAGACATTGCGGTCGATTAGTTTAAGGAAATTACGGTCCATTGTTAGTTTAAGAACATCTCGGTCCAATGTTAGTTTAAAGATATTGCAGTCGAGGTTAAGGACATCATAGTCCATGGGTTTAAGGACCCCACAATCCAATGTTAGTTTAAAGACATCACGGTCGAGATTAAGGACATCATAGTCCATGAGTTTAAGGACCCCACAGTCCAATGTTAGTTTAAAGACATCACGGTCGAGGTTAAGGACATCATAGTCCATGAGTTTAAGGACCCCACAGTCCAATGTTAGTTTAAAGACATCACGGTCGAGGTTAAGGACATCATAGTCCATGGGTTTAAAGACCCCATAGTCAAGGTTAAGGACATCATAGTCCGTGAGTTTAAGGACCCCACAGTCCAATGTTAGTTTAAAGACATCACGGTCGAGGTTAAGGACATCATAGTCCATGGGTTTAAAGACCCCATGGTCAAGGTTAAGGACATCATAGTCCGTGAGTTTAAGGACCCCATAGTCCAATGTTAAGGACGTCATAGTCCGTGAAATGTGTGGCTGTCGGGACCCGTCACCTCTCTGATGACGTTGAAGGATTATAATGACAAATTTCAGAGGAGTGAAGAGATGTACCCTCGAACCAATGTAGATTATGCGATCTATAGTCCAATTTGGAACCAAGATCAATTAATTAGATTATGAGCTCATTGGCTCAGTTAAATTTGAATTGATGACTTATGGCCAGTTTGGGCTAAGTCCAATTAGATTTGAAGTGTTGGCCCTTTGTGAGACCATTAGACATTTGTCTGGGTTCAAGCCCACATTATTTAGCAATGCTAAATCAGAGTTTGAGGGCTCTGATACATTTTGTCTTTGACTGAGCATTGAACATTATAGCTCTGAATTTTACTCAATTTTGAGATCCGGTTGAAGGGGAGTCTTTTGCCTCTGGAAAATTAGCCAATTTGGCTAAAAGTAGTGTTAAAACACTAGAGAACAGTAGTGTTAAACACTAGAAATAGGATTCTCAAATTAGTGTTAAACACTAAAAGATAATCAGTGTTAAACACCGAAAATAAAACTCTCGAATTAGTGTTTAACACTAGAGAAGAAGGGGTCACGTGGGGATACGTGAGGACGCCCAAAGGTGGGGCCAGATCTCCTTTTACTTTGTTATGCAAATAAGTGTTAAACACTTTTAATTTTTAGCCATCACGTGTGGGCACGTGATAGGCTCTCATGCACTGATCTGTTAAGGCATTTATTAGGGGTCACGTGGTAACTCGTGAGAGCGCCCAAAGGTGGGGCTGGATCTCCTTTTACTTTGTTCTGTAAATAATTGTTAAACACTTTTAATTTTTAGCCATCACGTGTGGGCATGTGATAGGCACTCATGCACTGATTTGTTAAGGCATTTATTAGGGGTCACGTGGTAACACGTGAGAGCGCCCAAAGCCCACATTTCCTTTGCTTTTATTCTCTTTGTTTTGGAGGTCACGTGGGAGCACGTGAGGCATTGCCTCAAAGCTTTTTCCTTCTCATTTTTGGGGATCTTTTCAGGGGTCACGTGGGGCCACGTGACCTTAGTTCTTTATATGCATGGAGATCTTTTGAGTCTCCTTATTTTTAAGAATTAAATTCTCTGTAGGGTTAAACCCTAATTATGATTTTGGAGGAATTAAATTCCTATTGTGAAGAATTAAATTCTTATGTAGGGTTAAACCCTAATTTCTTTTTAGGAGGATTCAAGTTCCTGTAAATTTGAGAGAATTAAATTCTCAATTAGGGTTAAATCCTAGTTTTGTCCATCTTGAAGGAATTAAATTCCTGTAATTTTAGGAGAATTGAATTCTCATATAGGGTTAAACCCTAGTTTCATTTTGGAGGAATTAAATTCCTGTAAATTGAGAGAATTAAATTCTCATATAGGGTTAAACCCTAGTTTTGTTTTGGGTGAATTAAATTCTCTAAACTCAATTCCCCCTCTAAGTTTTAGATCTGCATGGCAGAATCTCAACCTGATGAAAATTAAATTCTCAACCTATGGGGAGATTTGCTTCTGTAGATCTTCAACCGGAGGAAGAACTAAGTTTTTTTGTGCAGAAGAGTTAAACTCTTAGATTTGAGAATTAAATTCTCTTTTTTTTGAAGTTTTGATCCCCTTTCTTTTCTCACATAGGGTTTTCTTTGCTGAGATTTAAATTCTCCTTTCTTTTCTCTCGGCTTTTTGGAAATTTCAAGATCCCAAAATTCTATATCTTTCTCCTCTCCTTGGCTCCTATTTATAGGAGAAGGAAAAAAATCAATTTGTTTAGTAAATCTTTCATTGAAAGATTTTGTTTGTTTTTCGAAACTAATATGATCATTTAGATCACTCAGTGAATTTTATTCACCATTGGATTTTTAATCCAAAAGATATTATGTTTGTTATTCTTGGTGAATTTTAGGGAAATCTTTCCTTGTATAAAATCTTTTCATAAATTGGTGATTTTTAATCACCATTGGATTTTTAATAACGGTGCTCCTCCTTACAGAGCACAATCCTTCTGTTTGGAAAGATCTAGGAAAACATTAAGGTTTTTTATTTCCCTCAATTAGAATTTAATTTTATTAGTTTAGAGGGCATAAAAGTCTATCACGTGTTGGCACGTGATCCCATTGTTTGATCATTGAAATAGAATTTGATTCTATCAATTAAAGAGCTGAGAGACCTGTCACGTGTTGACACGTGACCCTCTTTTATTTAGAATTTGATTCTGCCTTTTTAGCAGAACTAAGGAATCATCACGTGTCAGCACGTGACCCTTGGTCACGTGTGAGCACATGATGCCCCATTGGGGTTTTTCCTTAGTGTTTCATTATACTTTATTAATCCTTTTCAGTGGGTTTAAAGGCCCATCACGTGTTGGCACACGACCCCATTGATTGATTTTTTATTTTATTCAGTGCCTACAGGCTTTGCCTGTAAATGGTCACGTATGGGCACGTGATGCCCGGTCACGTGTGGGCACGTGATGCCTCATAACTTTTGATCCCGGATGAATTATGAGGCCCATAATATATCAAATCGAAGGATTTTTTGAGACGCTTTCGATACCATCAGAATTTAGCTGTTTCTCCTTCGGAATTTTGTCAAAATACTGCCCGGAAAATACTGGTTCGTATTTTCTTAAGCGTATCGTTGTCATTTGATACCTTAGGCTCTTTTGCGCAGAAATTTTTGGCGGGAACAATGGGTTTCTCTTTGGGGGAATGTATAGAGTCATTTGAAATCCACTGTTCATTTATTGAGAATCTTCCTTTTATTCTTATGATGATTACTCTGCCTCATCATTAGTGAGCCGCCATCTTGATTTTGTGGGGCCCTTGTGTTAATCAGTGGTCCCATAAAATAAGTCCTTTGTCTTTTTCTTCCACTGTCTTATATGTGTGTGTGTCTGTGTGTGTGTGTATATATATATATAAATATATACATTTGTGCGGGCTTCATTAACAGCTTCCTTTCCTTTGTTTCAGGAACGATGGCTTCTCTACCGTACTTCCCTTTCACCCGCTCGGAAGCTGCCTTTCCTCAGTCACCGTCGGACGAAGAGGTGATGGAGATGATCAAGGCGCATAACCCAAATTGCACCAACCTACTCTTATGGGGGACTTGGTATGGTCACATTATCCGCGGTCGCCGTAGCTTTCTTTGCGAGGTACCGACAGAACCCACATATCCATTTCTGCCGATGGATCATCCACGAACCACCTTTGCTGTGGAGATGCTGAATTGGACCCCTATGGGATGGCTTGAGCCATCAACAACTGGTATTCCGAACCATCCTGTGCCGGCTATAGACATTTTAGGGCGCAGCATTTGCCAAGGCGAAGCCCAGCCATGGGGACAGATTTACAAGATAGGGCTTACCCCTCGACATCCCACGGGCTACCTTCTCTGGGCCCGTTACATCCTGTCCGCCCATCATGCACGACTGCAGAGGGTCGGACTCTATCAGGCGATATATGCGTCTCTGTTCCACTATCATTCTCCCCATGTCTGGTGGGTTAAGGCCTTCTTAAACCAATGGAATCTTCCCACCAACACCTTCTTTCTAGGGGACCGCGAAGTTTCAATTTCTCTGGAAGAGTTTCGTGAAATCTCAGGGTTGCTGGTTAGGGGGACACTATATGAAGAACTACTGCCTCCCGATGAGTATGTCTTCGAAACCGAGCCTGCTATGCTTGACGGCTTGTCGACCGAGAATGTCGTCTGCCACAAGCGCTCAAGTTTGATCAAGACTCTGAGCATTTTTGAGAAGTTATTCACAGAGTCTGAGGAGCAGGGCGTTACTTTCAAAAGCTTTATCGCTTGCTTCCTTCGCGAAGACGTTCTATCAAAGACGGCTCCGAGGTTCGCAAACATCAACGACCCCTTTGGGTTTGGTTTAAATAAGCGGCCTGCTAAAGAAGAGGACTTGCCGCAGTTCTGCATTCCCATCATGTCGGCCGTGTATTTTAAGTCGATCGCAGCTCCTAGTATGGATGAGGAGACTTTCTTCGTGGGCTTCATCAGTGTTTGGCTCAGTTGGTTCGCCATTCCCACGCACCGTCGTTTCATGAGAGCCTCAGTTATTTACCCTGCTCATCGCATTGCCGAAGGGACGTGACTAGCTGTGGGTTTTGCGGGGCTAGCGCACCTCTATCATGGGCTAAGTGCTGCGGCCAATACCTCAACTCCAGACGTAGATGTGGTAAACTTCTCTCTTCATTACTTTACGTCCTGGATTGAGATGCACGTGCTGGGGGCATTTGCTGCGCACTAAAGACCCAGTTTTTATGACGCTTACACTTTTCGGCGACTCATGCGGCTGGTGGGCACTTCTGCTCCTGACCCGACTCAGTCCGGGGCTATTCGCGTGCTGATCGCTCCCTATGCCAATACGGGTGGGATGGTATTCAACGATCGATTCATTAGCTCATTGATTTGTCAAAAGAGGGAGCACCCTCCCTGAAGCCAAAGGAAGCAGCGCATTTATATTCAATCAGGCCGGGTTACCTGGTGTTTCGCCAAAGTGGTGCGGCCCTTTTTATGCGGTACAACCCACATCGCTTTGCTCGGCAACTCGGATATGACCAGGGTGTCCCCTTTGAGGCATTTATAGTGGAGCCTAGCCCGTCGTCAGAAGTTGTTCGTGACGCCGCTCATCACTTCATGCGGCTGAACACCGGCTGTTGCTTCGTGATTCCTGAAGCTAATTATATTCCTCGATGTGTGGGGTCCTTCATGGGCTGGTACCTCCACCGAGTCAGTCCAATTATTGCCGAGGAGAGGAGGGTGCTCCTCGGATATAGGGCTCCCACTCCGATCCAAACCACGGGAGTTCCGCCGCAACCGCGTGCAGCGGTTCGCCCTCCCTTGAGAGATACTAGCGTCGTGCTTATTCCGGAGGCGGTGGAAGTGGATTTAACTCCCACAGCTGGTATGCCACTGCGTATTAGAGCTCAATCAAGGGCCAATAAGGCGCCAGTAGCAGTGTCATCAGCTGCGGCGTCAGCAATGGCCGTGTCGTCATCGGTAGCACCGCTGAGCGAGGACATTGAAGGCGAAGTGGGTCAACGCCGTACCAAAGCACCAAGGGGAAGGAAGCGACGTCTTCGGCGGTTAGTTCTGGGCCCAAGAGGCGGAGGAAGACAGTCACCAATCTGCTCGACTCTTTAGTGGAATCCGAGCCTATACTCCAAGACGAACCACTAGCAATGCAGGAATCAGATGGTGGTCTACTTTTCCCGGGTTCATCTGCCGAGGAAGCCGAACAATTGGCTGAGGCTATCAGACGCTCACAAGACAAATCCAAGAATGTGAGGATCCCGAAGAGGCCTTATCCTGCCGTCATTTTTTACGAAGACCCTCCATCGATACGGCGGCTATTCATAGGCCCTTTGGAAGAATGGGGCGAGAGGGCCTTTAAGCAGGCTGTCTCAGCCGACGCCGAAGATGCACTTTCATTGTGGACCGGTGGCCACGAGTCCACTCTCAAACCTCGGCGAGCATACCTCCTCAGGACGGAGCGTCGGCTTGAACAAGCCATACTAGAAGCTCATTTACGCATTGGTATGCTCATGTATCTCTTTGTAATATTTTGTATTGCTCGTATATATATACATATCCTTATCCTCGTACAAACTTTGCAGGGACTTCGGCGGTGGCGGAGGATCTGAGTTCGAGTCGCGCTTTGACTGTAGATTCTGCTAATATCCTCAATGAAACACTAATCGGTGTGGAGGGGGTCGATGCAATTGTTGCTCCTGTGATGGAGCTTCCCTCGGTGATTCTCGCTCCCCAAGTGCTTGCTCTCTCGGAAGAGGATCTTCGTTGGTCGCCGATTCAAGGGGTCTTTCTGGGGATGGCTCGGAGATTAGGGGACAGGTAGTCGAGGCTACCGTCCTTCCGCTGGAGCCTGCAGTGGCGGCCGCTGCTCCTTGCTCGGAAGTTGTTATACCGGCCCACGTCCCCGATGATGTGCCTGGGGGCATGGAGGAGGCTGCCGAGGCTGCTATCCCTCCAGCCCAGAATGGGAGAAACATCGAAGGTAGCCTTCTATATTTTATTTTAATAATCTCTCCATTATCTGAACCCTTCTGTCTTTTTAGAATTACGTGGATTGGCGGCATCTATTGCTGATCTGTCTCCCAGGAAGTCTTTTCAGCTCCTGTTGGAGATGGCCGCTCCGCAGGCGATATCTCCTCAACGCATCGTCCTCTCTTCCGGGCAATGTTAGTGTTGTTCACCCTCTCCTCACAGCATTATCATTATTTCATATAATGACGTTGATGTCTTCTACAGTTCTGGAAGCCGATGACGAGGTTGAGATTCTTGACGGGCCTGGGGAGCCTTCAGATCCCTTTTGCATGACTGTGGGTAAGTAAAGTCTCAACGTTGTTCCATATGCTCTTTTCTTACAAGTCCCGCTGATTGTTTATAAATCTTAACAGTTTTGCCAGTTCTTACCACGCTGGAATCTCGCATCGTCATGCCACCCGGCCCCTATGCTCTGCGTGCCTCAGAACGGATGGCAAAGCTAAGCCTTCATTCCCTATCAGCCCTGATTGAAGACCTTCGTGCCGGCAGTCTGATCACGGCCGAAGCGTTTTCCGCTGAAGCCAACGGTTCACTTCCCTTTCTTGCCACCTACCATAGTGAAACATTGGTCCAAGTTTGGGTTGAGTTTTGTCAGCAGGTGGAAGCTTGCTTGCATATTCTTGAATGTACACGCCTTCCTTCAGAGGTTGTGACCACGAAGGCGAGCTTACAGGGGCTGATTGAGCGGTGCGCTGCGAATATGATATCATGCGAGAAGAGACTTAGCCGCAAGTTTTCGGAGAGGGAGCTGGCTTCCAAAGCGCTGAGGGAGCTTCAAGCCAATCTTACGGCCAAGACCACTAGGGCATATGAACTTTGGCGGGTGCTTCAAGAGGCTATCAAGGAGGTGGTAGCCATTGATAAGGCCATCGTTTTTACTCGTGAAATGGTCGAAGCCCATAAGGTTACTGAAAAAGAGCTTGAAGTCCGGTTTGCCTCATACCAGGCCCAACAGGCTTAAGCGGAGGCCCGTCTTTTGACGATAATAAATCATGAAGCCGAGGCCCAGCGGAAAAGGGGTGAACTGGCAAATCTACTGAATCGTCGGCCGGTTTGAAGAATTGTATATATATTTTTTTCTTTTTCTTTTGTAAATACTCCTGAATGAGAGTATATTCTCTTTTATTCTTTCGTAAATTGTACTTTGTATTCATTTTGATTCATGAATAAAAGACATATTTTGCTTCATGATGATGTGTCCCTTTTAGTAAATGCATTTTATGGATAATCTATTTTGATTTCTCTGTAGGACAGCGATGGCTTAGGATTCAAGATTAAGATCCGTCTCCTAAGACTTTTCAACTTTATGAGCCGTGAGAGTCTCATAAAGAATTTTCTTCCTACAGGTCGAGAGGATCCCGTAGGTGTAATTTCTCCTTAGGAGTCATGAGAATTCCTAAGTGTGTTTTTTCTTCTGAGAGTCGTAATGATCTCACAAAACAGTTTTCTCCCTTACTGTCATGCCCCGCTTCCCAGAGTACGCTAAATTGGGCACGTGACATAGCCAACCATGCTACCTGTGGGTAGGAAGTATCCATCCACAGTCACATTATGGCTGTAGAGATATCAAGAACAAAATAAAACTGTCTAAAACATGTCCATAAGCCAGGATAACATGAGTCAAGAATAATAAAAGTGCGGAAGCAAAAGATCCAATACAAAAATAACTGCAATGTATGTCCCATAATACGGGCTCACATCAGAAATAAAATGCAGGAAATAAAGAACTAACTACTACCGACACCTTACAGCTCAGCCTGCTGGCTGAGTACTCCTGCTCGGACTGCAGCAAAGGTACAAAATCTGGGCCATGTAAAACCCAGACGTCAGCGCGTCATAATATCAAGCAGTAAAATATGAACAGGGTAACAGGCAATGCAAATATAAACATGAATGAAAATCAGGGGTAACAGTAATATAAATCAGGCAGTGCAGGGTAGTGTGCAGTGAGTAAACTAAATCGTTCTATTGGGTTTTCTACTCTAAAGTCTTTGAAATCAATTTGATGAATCATCGATGAAACTCAATAGTATCCCGTGGATACCCGGGACCACGGTCAAGATTCTCGGGCTGAATCCGAGACATGCCGCTAGGCACTAAAACAGGAAATATGTACAGATGAATGATGTCAGCAGTATCATCCCAAGGCTGGTCTAGCCTCTAAAACTGATCAGTAAAGGTAGTACACTGTCGAGTTACAAGTCAGGTTTCATCATTGATTTCCCCATACCCCCAAGTTGTATGTGTATGTCAAGTCAGGTATTCAGTAATCAAGAACTAATTCCAACACAGGATCAGGTAAGAGCAGGTTTGTCTGGATAGACAACAGGAACGGTCCGTGAGGACTACATGTCAGGTTTGTTGGCATTAGACACGAGATCAAGTAATGAGTCAAGCCATGGTACATCAGGTCGAGTCAAGTAGTGTACGGTACCATATCGGGTCAGGTAATATGTGTAGCAAGTCATGTCAGGGTATACCAGATATCATGTGGGTGCTCATAATCAACTAGCATAATCATGGTTATAATAATCAAGCGTGGTTATCGGAAACACGATCTAAGCAATAAGTTAAGCAATCAAGCAGATTTAATTAATTAGCTGTACAGTTATCAGTTATGTTTAACAGACAGTGTCAGCATTATGTGAATACAGTATGATAGATGTGAATGCAGAAAAACATGTTAATAAATATGGATGCGACGACATGTATAATCTGTTTAATGGATGCAGTTGTAATTAGACCGGTTTAAGTTGCACATGGATGTCTGATAGGCTAAACTGGATAAAAGGGGTACCATAGCAGTAAACAAATGTGATCTATCATGTATAGGTGATTGTTAGATATAAATAATTCGATGCAAGATTAAGTCTCAAGTTCGGAATCATAAAATGTGTAACGGAACCTTATACGGTTAATTTGAAATCCATTTCTATCAATTCTAATTAGGGATTTAACAGGAAATAATTAATTTAGCATAGAAATAGTTTAAAATAGCATGTAGCAAGTTTCACTTGCCTCGACGGGTTGCGGAACGGAAAACGGAACGTTACGCGACGGCGGGAAAAATCGCGACGCGCGCACGGTTCACGAAACGAACCCAAACGACAAACAGTGGAGTCACACGGGTCGAAGGTACCTGCAGGGTCGTCGGGAATCGCCGTCGGCACGGTCGGATTCCGGCGAAACACAAAAACAGTGAACCATAAAGGATACTAGAATGCATGAAGAAAAGAAGAGAAGAATAAGAAGAAGGAAGAGAAGGAAGATGGAAAAGAGGGTGCTCACAATGATCTGTAGAGGGGTTGTGATCGTCGACCACGTCGACGGAGCTCCGGTGCACGAACTGCAAAGGACCCGGCAAACAACAGAACATTCTGTAAAAAGAGATGAACAAAGAAGGAGAAGGAAAGAAGGAAGAAGAGGGATAAGTAATGCTCACCGGGGTTGCACGAAGGCCGGGGCACGGAGGCGAGGTCACTGGCGGCGACAATTCCGACGGTGCAACAGTGCAGGGGCGCGGCTGCCAGATCCAGGGTGCTCGGGGAAAGGAGGAAGGAGGAAGAAGAGGAGGTGGAGGTGACGAGGGCGAGGAGGCGACGAGGACTGCGACGATGTCGTCGGCGTTAGGGCAACGACGAGAGGAGATGAGGCAGCTAGGGGTTGGGTTCGCTATAATTTTCCAGAGGAGGAGGAGAAGGATTTTAAAAGAAAAGAGAGAGAGAGAGAGAAGACGCGGGGAGAGAGAGAGAGAGATCGAGAGGAGAGAGAAGAGGAGAGAGATAGAGAGGAAGAGAGAGATCGAGAGGAGAGAGAAAGGTTAGAGGAGATAGAAAGTTGTCTTTTTGCGCCCGCGAGAGAGAGAGAAGAGAGAGAAAGAGAAGGGGAAAGGAGAGAGATAGAGAGAGACGTGTAGGGCCCAAGGGATTTTAAAAGAATTGTGATTGGCTCATGGCCAACTAAGGAAAAGAAAGAGAAAGATTTATGGGTTAAACAGTTAGGGAAAAATTTTAAAAGATTTTAAAGGAAAAATGGGAAATAATTTCTGGGGTTAGGGATTTAATTACGTTGGTTTTAAAAATATTAGAAAAATGGGATTTGGCGCGAATGCAAAATATTTCGGAATTGCGCCCGGGTCGGGTCCAAAAATTTGAATTTGAAATACGAAAATTATGGGCGGGTTCCAAAAATTAAATGAAAGATTTTACAATTAAAAAGCATACCCCCAAGAACGGACGCACGTGCGTGCGCGTAGTCGTCCAAACACGTCCGTTTCATTGAACGGGACGAGAACACGATGCAAGGACGCTACCACAGGGTTAGGGGTGTCGAGCAGGCCATGACAAGTATTTTTAATTTATTTTAAAAGACTTAAATTGTTATATGCAAGAATTTGAATTGTCGGGTAAATTACAATTAGCAACAGTCAATTAAGCTAAATGAAATAAATACCACACAATACACATACGGTAACTGAAATTTGTAGAACTGGACTCGGTTGTTACATTATACCCAACTACAAAAAGAATTTCGTCCTCGAAATTCCAAGATTACAAAGGATAGACGAACGATCAAACTACAAGAAAAGATGAAGAAACTTCTACCGGATTTCATCTTCTCGTTCCCATGTGGACTCTCCATGTGAGCGATTACCCCAAGAAACAAGTACAAGAGGGATAACCTTGTTCTTAAGAATCTTTTCCCTTCGATCCACAATTTCAACCGGTCGCTCCTCAAAAGTCAAATCTGCTCGTACCATCAGCTCCGAATGATCCAACACATGTGTTTCATCTCGAATATACTTACGGAGTTAAGATACGTAGAACACATCGTGCACATTCGCTAAGGACTGCGGTAACGCCAAACGATACGCTACCTCACCAACACGCTCCAAGATCTCAAAGGGTCCAACGAATCGAGGACTGAGCTTTCCTCGACTTCCAAAACGAATCACCCCTCTAGTCGGTGATATCTTCAAGAATACCAAATCACCCACGGCGAACTCTAGAGGTCTCCTTGACGTATCATCCTAACTCTTCTGTCGGTCTTGTGCTGCTTTCATATGGTTCCGGATAGCGTTAACCTTTTCGACTGTCTGTGCCACCAAATCTGGTCCCAACAATCTTCGTTCACCGACATCGTCCCAACAAACAGGTGAACGACACTTACGACCATACAAAGCTTCGAATGGAGCCATCTGAATAGTTGCCTGGAAACTGTTGTTGTAAGAAAACTTCGCCAAATGTAAATGATCCTCCTAAGAACCCTTGAAGTCCAACATGCATGCTCTCAACATATCTTCAAGAGTTTGGATCGTTCTCTCCGACTGACCATCAGTTTGAGGATGATAAGCTGTGCTAAACTTCAATCGAGTCCCCAAACTTTCCTGTAAACTCCTCCAGAAGTGTGATAAGAACCGAGTGTCACGGTCGGACACGATGCTTACCGGTACTCCATGCAATCTTACAATCTCTTGCATGTACCGCTCCGCCAAAGTCTCTGTTGATTGACCAACCCGAAAAGGAATGAAATGAGCTGCTTTGGTCAAACGATCAACAATCACCCATACTGCATTGTTGCCTTTTGGACTCCGCGGTAAAGCGGTCACGAAATCCATGGTTATATGTTCCCACTTCCATTGAGGAATCGGAAGTGGTTGCAATAAACCAGCAACCCTTTGATGTTCAGCCTTAACTTGCTGACATACCAAGCATTTTGCCACAAAGCGAGCAATCTCCCGTTTCATACCTTCCCACCAGAAATGCTGTCGTAAGTCTCGGTACATCTTCGTGCCTCCTGGATGTACGGAATAAGCTGAACTGTGTGCCTCCTTCATAAGTTCTTCACGAATATCACCCTTTGGCACGCACAAACGGTTACCATACCTCATCGAACCATCTTCGTGGATCAATAAATCTGTTCGCAGTCCGGCTTCAACCTGTTCTCGAAACTTTTGTAACCTAGGATCCTGCGATTGCACTGCCATAATGTTCTCGGTCAACGACGAATGTACTTGCAGCTGCATCAACTGTCCTGAAGAATGCGGTAGCACAACCTCCAAATCAAATTTTCGAAAGTCTTCAACGAGTTCTTTCTGCGTAGTCAACATCTGAATTGCCGGTAACCGACTGAGCGCATCCGGTACGACATTAACCTTCCTCGGATGGTACTTAAGATCAAGATCGTAATCAGCCATCAGTTCTAACCATCTACGCTGCCTCATATTAAACTCCTTCTGCGTGAACACATACTTCAAACTCTTATGATCCGTGAAAACTTCGACCCTTTTGCCCAAAAGGTAGTGTCTCCAAATCTTCAAAGCGAAAATCACAGCCGCAAGCTCCAAGTCGTGAGTTGGGTAATTCTTCTCATGGGTCTTCAACTGTCTTGATGCGTACGCTACAACCTTCCCATGCTGCATCAAAACGCATCCCAACCCTTTCCCAGATGCGTCGCTGTGAATCACCAATCCTCCGGAATTGTCTCGCACGGTCAGAATAGGGGCGGTTATCAATTTCTGCTTCAACGTCTCAAAAGCTGACGCGCATCTATCCGTCCACACAAAAGGTACTTCCTTGCGCGTAAGCTTGGTCAACGGCTCCGCCAGACGAGCAAAGTTCTCCACAAATCTTCTGTAATACCCGGCGAGTCCAAGAAAACTTCTTATCTCCGCAACATTCTTCGGAATCGGCCAATCACGAACTGCTGCAATCTTTTCGGGATCGACGGCGATTCCATCGCCAGACACAACATGCCCCAAAAACTTTACTTCTTCCAGCCAAAACTCGCACTTGCTCATCTTTGCATATAACTTCTCCTGTCTCAACGTCTGCAGTGCGATCTTCAAATGCTCAGCATGCTCTTCAAAACTCTTCGAGTAAACCAGAATATCGTCAATGAACACCACAATAAACTGGTCCAAGAATGGTGAAAAGATTTGGTTCATCAAGTCCATGAATATCGCCGGTGTATTCGTTACTCCGAAGGGCATCACTAAGTACTCGTAATGTCCATACCGGGTTCGGAACGCCGTCTTGCAAATATCTTCTGCTTTCACTCGGACCTGATGATATCCGGATCGCAAATCCAGCTTCGAGAATACCCTCGCGTCACTAAGCTGCTCAAAAAGTTTGCCAATGCGAGGGATCGAGTACTTTTTCTTAATAGTCACCCGGTTTAATTCTCGATAGTCGATGCACATCCTTCTCGTGCCATCTTTCTTCTTAACTAGAAGAACTGGAGCTCCCCAAGGCGAGTTACTGCTTCGAATCCAACCCTTCTCAAGCAGTTCAGCAACCTGTTTCTTGACTTCTTCCAACTCCACTGGAGCCATTGGATAATACGCTTTAGATACTGGCGCTGCACCAGGAATAAGATCAATTGCGAACTCCATGTCTCGCTTCGGCGGTAAACCCGATATATCTTCAAACACGTCCATAAAATCACGAACAACAGCTGGCTCTTCACTTTCATCAACCTCCATTGATGCAAGAATATTATTCGTCAGCCTAGCCCTAAACTCGACTGGCCCGACAGAACTGTTTCCTCCAGTGAAGGTAAACTCGGGATGTCCGGGAATCTGGAAAATTACTTTCTTTGCCCTACAGTCAATATGAGCGTGGAAAGTGCCAAGGAAATCCATTCCCAAGACGACTTCATAGCTGCCCGTATCAATCACCAAGAAATCTGCAAAAAGCTCCCGTCCGCAAACAGCAACTGTACAAACTTTACATTCCCTATTAGATATGATTTTCTCATTCCCAGTGTGTATGTCCCAGAAACTAGAAAGGGTCGTGCAGGTAATCGAGTGTGTAGCTATAAACTTGGACGACATAAAACAATGGGATGCACCAGAATCAAATAACGCTAATGCAGGAAAACCATGAACGAGTAGAATACCTGAAACAACTTCTCCTGACGCCTTAGCTTCCTCGGCCGTCAGGGTAAAAGCTCGAGCCTGATTAGGTCCTTGAGTCAGCTGCTTCTGTCCCTGGAACGGTTTCTGCGGAGGCTTCTGAATATCATCCCTCGTACGAAGCTTCGACGGACAAGCGCTGACAGTGTGATCTGCCGCTCCACAAACTAAACAGAGTCCCTGCCTCCTTCGACAATCCTTTTGCATGTGGCCAGGTAAATGGCAGTAGTTACAAGTCACGCTCTTTCTCTGGTCAACTACCACAGGCTTCTTCATCGGTGTTACGCCACAACGGTCCACTGGAATACCTCTGCATCCATGAGCTCGGTTTGGTATAAATGCCGGCTTCCTTAGTGCAACTGTTGTCTGTTGTAAACTCCCAGTCTTCCCAGATAGGCTCTGCTGTTCTCGGGCTGCCGTAAGAACCTGTGAGAAAGTGGTCAAACCCAGGGAGACAATCTGCCTCTGGATGTCCACATCCAAGCTGCGCATGAACCTTCGTGCCCTGTCTACATCGTTGGCAACTAATGGTCTAGCGAATCTACTGAGCCTTGTCCATTCTGCTGCATGCACATCTACGGGTGCTCCATTTTGCTTTAGCCCGATGAACTTCTCTTCCATTTCCTCCCGTGCATTCCGCGGGAAGAACTTCTCTAGGAAACTCTTCGAAAAATCCACCCACTTGATCGGCTTGGGCAAGCGGGTCTCCTCCACAAGCCACCATTCACGGGCGTAGTCCACTAACTGAATGCGCACCACATCTACTCATTTCTCATCTGGAATCTGTGCCACAATAAGCAAGTTCTCTGTGTCAACTAGTCACTGCTCTGCTGGCAGCGGCTCCTCCAAACCAGTAAATGCAGACGGACCCAAACGCCTGAAATCTGCTACGGTCCCTACTCGATCAACTGGTTTAGCTTCAACCTTGTTCACGGACTGCTGAACGGTCCGCAAACCTTCCTGAAAAGATTCCGCTTGCTGCTGGATCAGCTCGGTCTGTCTCTTTTGATTCTCCAGCATTCCCCGTATCACTCCAAGCATAGCGGCTTCGTCAACACGCCTTTGGTACGTCTTCAGATTCTTGTCTGCCATACTCCTGAAATCAAAACACCCAACATTAGCATGATAACAGATTCAAAATATAGATCAAGGCTAGAACTCCAAGTTACTTAAATAGAGTACCGCATTGTAACTATGCTGCAGTATCATAGCCACAATTATATAACTTCACCCAAGTCGCCTAAGTCCTAGAGATAACAAGGAATCAGGTTTTGAGTCAATATGCAAAAGAAGTTTGCACATCGTAAAAGATATAATCAGGAAGAACTTGATTCAAGAACGGTAAAACGGCAAGGTGGCAGGACATGTTCCCTAAACACGGGTATTCTGATTCGTGTATTGGGTACAATACCCAACTACAAAAAAGAATCAACCCAACTAACCTATGGCTCTGATACCAAAAGAACCATGTCATGCCCCGCTTCCCAGAGTACGCTAAATTGGGCACGTGACATAGCCAACCATGCTACCTGTGGATAGGAAGTATCCATCCACAGTCACATTACAGCTGTAGAGATATCAAGAACAAAATAAAACTGTCTAAAACATGTCCATAAGCCAGGATAACATGAGTCAAGAATAATAAAAGTGCGGAAGCAAAAGATCCAATACAAAAATAACTGGAATGTATGTCCCATAATACGGGCTCACATCAGAAATAAAATGCAGGAAATAAAGAACTAACTACTACCGACACCTTACAGCTCAGCCTGCTGGCTGAAGTACTCCTGCTCGGACTGCAGCAAAGGTACGAAATCTGGGCCATGCAAAACCCAGACGTCAGCGCGTCATAATATCAAGCAGTAAAATATGAACAGGGTAACAGGCAATGCAAATATAAACATGAATGAAAAGCAGGGGTAACAGTAATATAAATCAGGCAGTGCAGGGTAGTGTGCGGTGAGTAAACTAAATCGTTCTATTGGGTTTTCTACTCTAAAGTCTTTGAAATCAATTTGATGAATCATCGATGTAACTCAATAGTATCCTGTGCATACCCGGGACCACGGTCAAGATTCTCGGGCTGAATCCGAGACATGACGTTAGGCACTAAAACAGGAAATATGTACAGATGAATGATGTCAGCAGCATCATCCCAAGGCTGGCCTAGCCTCTAAAACTGATCAGTAAAGGTAGTACACTGTCGAGTTACAAGTCAGGTTTCATCATTGATTTCCCCATACCCCCAAGTTGTATGTGTATGTCAAGTCAGGTATTCAGTAATCAAGAACTAATGCCAACACAGGATCAGGTAAGAGCAGGTTTGTCTGGATAGACAACAGGAACGGTCCGTGAGGACTACATGTCAGGTTTGTTGGCATTAGACACGAGATCAAGTAACGAGTCAAGCCATGGTACATCAGGTCGAGTCAAGTAGTGTACGGTACCATGTCGGGTCAGGTAATATGTGTAGCAAGTCATGTCAGGGTATACCAGATATCATGTGGGTGCTCATAATCAACTAGCATAATCATGGTTATAATAATCAAGCGTGGTTATCGGCAACACAATCTAAGCAATAAGTTAAGCAATCAAGCAGATTTAATTAATTAGCTGTACAGTTATCAGTTATGTTTAACAGACAGTGTCAGCATTATGTGAATACAGTATGATAGATGTGAATGCAGAAAAACATGTTAATAAATATGGATGCGACGACATGTATAATCTGTTTAATGGATGTAGTTGTAATTAGACCGGTTTAAGTTGTACATGGATGTCTGATAGGCTAAACTGGATAAAAGGGGTACCATAGCAGTAAACAAATGTGATCTATCATGTATAGGTGATTGTTAGATATAAATAATTCGATGCAAGATTAAGTCTCAAGTTCGGAATCATAAAATGTGTAACGGAACCTTATACGGTTAATTTGAAATCCATTTCTATCAATTCTAATTAGGGATTTAACAGGAAATAATTAATTTAGCATAGAAATAGTTTAAAATAGCATGTAGCAAGTTTCACTTGCCTCGACGGGTTGCGGAACGGAAAACGGAACGTTACGCGTCGGCGGGAAAAATCGCGACGCGCGCACGGTTCACGGAACGAACCCAAACGACGAACAGTGGAGTCACACGGGTCGAAGGTACCTGTAAGGTCGTCGGGAATCGCCGTCGGCACGGTCGGATTCCGGCGAAACACAAAAATAGAGAACCATAAAGGATACTAGAATGCATGAAGAAAAGAAGAGAAGAATAAAAAGAAGGAAGAGAAGGAAGATGGAAAAGAGGGTGCTCACGATGATCTGTAGAGGGGTTATGATCGTCGACCACGTCGACGGAGCTCCGGTGCACGAACTGCAAAGGACCCGGCAAACAACAGAACATTCTGTAAAAAGAGATGAACAAAGAAGGAGAAGGAAAAAAGGAAGAAGAGGGATAGGTAATGCTCACCGGGGTTGCACGAAGGCCGGAGCACGAAGGCGAGGTCACTGGCGGCGACAATTCCGACGATGCAACAGTGCAGGGGCGCGGCTGCCAGATCCAGGGTGCTCGGGGAGAGGAGGAAGGAGGAAGAAGAGGGGTGGAGGTGACGAGGGCGAGGAGGCGACGAGGACTGCGACGATGTCGTCGGCGTTAGGGCAACGACGAGAGGAGATGAGGCGGCTAGGGTTTACAGGGGTTGGGTTCGCTATAATTTTCCAGAGGTGGAGGAGAAGGATTTTAAAAGAAAAGAGAGAGAGAGAGAAGACGCGGGGAGAGAGAGAGAGAGAGATCGAGAGGAGAGAGAAGAGGAGAGAGATCGAGAGGAAGAGAGAGAAAGGTTAGAGGAGATAGAAAGTTGTCTTTTTGCGCCCGCGAGAGAGAGAGAAGAGAGAGAAAGAGAAGGGGAAAGGAGAGAGATAGAGAGAGACGTGTGGGGCCCAAGGGATTTTAAAAGAATTGTGATTGGCTCGTGGCCAACTAAGGAAAAGAAAGAGAAAGATTTATGGGTTAAACAGTTAGGGAAAAATTTTAAAAGATTTTAAAGGAAAAATGTGAAATATTTTCTGGGGTTAGGGATTTAATTTCGTTGGTTTTAAAAATATTAGAAAAATGGGATTTGGCGCGAATGCAAAATATTTCGGAATTGCGCCCGGGACGGGGTCCAAAAATTTGAATTTGAAATACGAAAATTATTGGCAGGTTCCAAAAATTAAAATGAAAGATTTTACAATTAAAAAGCATACCCCCAAGAACGGACGCACGTGCGTACGCGTAGTCGTCCAAACACGTCCGTTTCACTGAACGGGACGAAAACATGATGCAAGGACGCTACCACAGGGTTAGGGGTGTCGAGAAGGCCATGACAAGTATTTTTAATTTATTTTAAAAGACTTAAATTGTTATATGCAAGAATTTGAATTGTCGGGTAAATTACAATTAGCAACAGTCAATTAAGCTAAATGAAATAAATACCACACAACACACATACGGTAACTGAAATTTGTAGAACTGGACTCGGTTGTTACACTTACAAGTCGTGAGGACCTGTAAATGATGAATGAGGTTAACATTATCCGCATTTCATGGAGTCAGGGGTTGCTCTGGATGCTTCTCACGGGATCGGTTCGACATAGCCGTGTTCTGCGAGGACAAGGCTCCGATCTGAACGTTTCCCACGGGGTCAGGACTGACAAGGCCGTGTTCCGCGTGACCAGAAATTTGCTCTTGATGCTTCCCACGGGGTCTGATTGACATAGCCGTGTTCTGCGAGGACCGGGATCCGCTCTGGACGTTTCCCACGGGGTCAAGATTGACATAGGCCGTGTTCCACATAACCAGGAATTTACTCTGGATGCTTCCTACGGGGTCTGATTGATATAGCCGTGTTCTGCGAGGACCAGGCTCCGCTCTGGACATTTTCCACGGGGTCGGGATTGACATAGGCCGTGTTCCACGTGACCAGGAATTTGCTCTGGATGCTTCCCACAGGGTCTGATTGACATAGCCGTGTTCTGCGAGAACCAGGCTCCGCTCTAGACGTTTCCCATAGGGTCAGGATTGACATAGGCCGTGTTCCACGTGATCAGAAATTTGCTCTGGATGCTTCCTACGGGGTCTGATTGACATAGCCGTGTTCTGCGAGGACCAGGTTCCGCTCTGGAAGTTTCCCACGGGGTCAGGATTGACATAGGCCATGTTCCACGTGATAGGGAATTTGCTCTGGATGCTTCCCACGGGGTCTGATTGACATAGCCGTGTTCTGCGAGGACCAGGCTCCGCTCTAGACATTTCCCACGGGGTCAGGATTGACATAGGCCGTGTTCCATGTGACCAGGAATTTGCTCTGGATGCTTCCCACGGGGTCTGATTGACAAAGCTGTGTTCTGCGAGGACCAAGATCCGCTCTGGATGTTTCCCACGGGGTCAGGATTGACATAGGCTGTGTTCCACGTGACCAGGAATTTGCTCTGGATGCTTCCCACGAGGTCTGATTGCCATAGCCGTGTACTGCGAGGACCAGGCTCCGCTCTGGACGCTTCCCACGGGGTCAGGATTGACATAGGCCGCGTTCCACGTGACCAAGAATTTGCTCTGGATGCTTCCCACGGGGTCTCATTGACATAGCCGTATTCTGCGAGGAACAGGCTCCGCTCTGGACATTTCCTACGGGGTCAGGATTGATATAGGCCATGTTCCACGTGACCGGGAATTTGCTCTGGATGCTTCCAACGGGGTCTGATTGACATAGCCGTGTTCAGCAAGGACTAGGCTCCGCTCTAGACATTTCCCACGGGGTCAGGATTGACATAGGCCGTGTTCCACGTGACCAGGAAATTGCTCTGGATGCTTCCCACGGGGTCTGATTGACATAGCCGTGTTCTACGAGGACCAGGCTCCGCTGTGGACATTTCCTACGTGGTCAGGATTGACATAGGCCGTGTTCCACGTGACTAGGAATTTGCTCTGGATGCTTCCTACGGGGTCTGATTGACATAGCCGTGTTCTGCGAGGACCAGGATCCGCTATGGACGTTTCCCACGGGGTCAGGATTGACATAGGCCGCGTTCTACGTGACCAGGAATTTGGTCTGGATGCTTCCCACGGGGTCTGATTGACATAGCAGTGTTCTGCGAGGACCAGGCTCCGCTCTGGACGCTTCCCACGGGGTCAGGATTGACATAGGCCGTGTTCCACGTGACCAGGAATTTGCTCTGGATGCTTCCCACGGGGTCTGATTGACATAGCCGTGTTCTGCGAGGACCAGGCTCCGCTCTGGACTTTTCCCACGGGGTAAGGATTGACATAGGCCGTGTTCCACGTGACCAGGAATTTGCTCTGGATGCTTCCCACGGGGTCTGATTGACATAGCCGTGTTCTGCGAAGACCAGGCTCCGCTCTGGACGTTTCCCACGGGGTCAGGATTGGCATAGGTCGTGTTCCACGTGACCAGGAATTTGCTCTGGATGCTTCCCACAGGGTCTGATTGACATAGCCCTGTTCTGCGAGGACCAGGCTCCGCTCTGGACATCTCTCACGGGGTCAGGATTGACATAGGCCGTGTTCCATATGACCAGGAATTTGCTCTGGATGCTTCCCACGGGGTCTGATTGACATAGCCGTGTTCTGCGACGACCAGGATCCACTCTGGACGTTTCCCACGGGGTCAGGATTGGCATAGGTCGTGTTCCACATGACCAGGAATTTTCTCTGGATGCTTCCCATGGGGTCTTATTGACATAGCCGTGTTCTGCGAGGACCAGAATCCGCTCTGGACGTTTCCCATGGGGTCAGGATTGACATAGGCCGTGTTCCACGTGACTAGGAATTTGCTCTAGATGCTTCCCACGGGGTCTGATTGACATTGCCGTGTTCTGCGAGAACCAGGCTCCGCTCTGGACGCTTCCCACGGGGTCAGGATTAACATAGGCCGTGTTCCACATGACCAGGAATTTTCTCTGGATGCTTCCCATGGGGTCTTATTGATATAGCCGTGTTCTGCGAGGACCAGGATCCGCTCTGGATGTTTCCCACGGGGTCAGGATTGACATAGGCCGTGTTCCACGTGACCAGGAATTTGCTCTGGATGCTTCCCACAGGGTCTGATTGACATAGCCGTGTTCTGCGAGGACCAGGATTCGCTCTGGACGTTTCTCATAGGGTCAGGATTGACATAGGCCGTGTTCCACGTGACCAGGAATTTGCTCTGGATGCTTCCCACGGGGTCTGATTGACATAGTCGTGTTCTGCGAGGACCAGGCTCCGCTCTGGACATTTCCCATGGGGTCAGGATTGATATAGGCCGTGTTCCACATGACCAGGAATTTGCTCTGGATGCTTCCCACGGGGTCTGATTGACATAGCCGTGTTCTGCGAGGACCAGGATTCGCTCTGAACGTTTCCTACGGGGTCAGGATTGACATAGACCGTGTTCCACGTGACCAGGAATTTGCTCTGGATGCTTCCCACGGGGTCTGATTGACATAGCCATGTTCTGCGAGGACCAGGCTCCGCTCTGGACATTTCCCACGAGGTCAGGATTGACATAGGTCGTGTTCTACGTAACCAGGAATTTGCTCTGGATGCTTCCCACGGGGTCTGATTGACATAGCCGTGTTCTGTAAGGACCTGGATCCGCTCTGGACGTTTCCTACGGGGTCAGAATTGACATAGGCCGTGTTCCACATGACCAGGAATTTGCTCTGGATGCTTCCCACGGGGTCTGATTGACATAGCCGTGTTCTGCGAGGGCCTGGCTCTGCTCTGGACACTTCCCACGGGGTCAGGATTGGCATAGGCCGTGTTCCACGAAACCAGGAAGGGTTGACTTTATCCGCATGTCACGGAGTTGGGGTTTGACTCTCGGTCGTCTGTGCACCGCCGAGTCATGGAACTGGGAATTGCCGCGGTTTCTCTTTGCTTGATGGTGCGTTCGTTGTAATGAGACGAATGTTGAGGTGATCTCCAGGCTTTCTGTGAACCGTTGAGATTTGGCTTCTTCTTCTGATTGAGCCTGGGGAGGAAAGGTGTGATTCTTTCTTTGTTTGCGCCCCTGGATTGTATATAGAGATTGATGTGATATCACCTATAGGGCATAAGTTTCATTCTTTCAGAATTTTTTTATTTCTTTCTTTCCGCGAATTTCAGCTTTTTATATCGCGAAAGTCACGATTGCCCAATCATTTCGGCTATTTTTCGCGGCCCAATCATTTCGGCTATTTATTTTATTTTTACTCGCTGCTTTTTATTGCGATTTGCCCAATCATTTCGGCTATTTTGCATACATATATATTTTTTTACTTGCTGATTTGCAAGTTGCCAATCATTTCGGCTATTTCATATGCATGTGTGGCTCGCTGGCTTTTCACTGCAAGCTTGGAATTAGACACCGATTTTGGCATCAACACTGCCACAACTGGGATATTGCCAGGAGCGAATCATCATTTGCTTCTGTCGATGTCGAGCAAAGGTGGCTTAGCGAACAGGTTTAGGATTCTGTCGACTAAGGCTTTTAACTTTACGAGCCGTGAGGGTCTCATAAAGGTATTTCTCCCTACGAGTCATGAGGATCTTGTAGGTGCACTTTCTCCTTAGGAATCATGAGGATTCCTAAGTGTATGTTCTTTTATAAGTCGTAAGGATCTTACAAGAGTATTTTCTCCTTATAAGTCGAGAGGACTTACAAGTGTTGTTTCCTGTACGAGCATATTCCTAGTCACGGATGGGAATTTTTTAGGGAAATATTTATTCACGCCCGTGGATTGTATACAAGGGTCAATACTGAACCACATGTAGGGAGCATTAGAGGTTGTGATGGCTGCTTAAGAATAGGTTCAGATCCCTGTAGCTTAAGGCTTTTGAATCCTATGAGCCGTGAGGGTCTCACAGGAAGGTTCTCCTTACGAGTCGTGAGGATCTCGCAAGTGTAATTTCTCCTTAGGAATCGTAGGGATCCCTAAGTGTGTCGCCCCCTTGTGAGTCGTAAGGATCTCACGCAGATGGTTTCTCCTCACAAGGTCGAGAGGACCTTGCAAGTGTCTTTTAACGAGGTTGCGCCCTTTTGGGTTTTCACAAAAACTCGCCGGTAGCCCTGCTGTTTTTACTCATGGAGCCCTTTCGGGTTTTCATCCGTGCACATTTGCTTATGGACATAGCGTTATATATATATATATATATATATATATATATATATATATATATTTGTCATCTTTGGGTTGCTGCAGTCCACAGTAGTTTATCGACGTCTCGGTCAACAGCCAGTTTTAGGACATAGCGGTCCATCGTTAGTTTAAGGACATTTCGGTCCGTCGCCAGTTTTAGGACATAGTGGTCCATTGTTAGTTTAAGGACGTTTCGGTCCATTGTTAGTTTTAGGACATTTCGGTCCGTCGTTAGTTTAAGGACGTTTCGGTCCGAAAGCCGGCTACTACTTACAGAGTTTGGGCTTAGGAAGATAGCAAGCGGACATAGGCGTCGTCATCTATCGTTGACCTAGGCCGTGACTCGTTAAGCGTAGTATTTTTTTAGGAAGCGACCGTTTATTGGCCTGAAAGGTCTTTCACCATGCATGTCCATGCGTAGATAGGCTCCACCCTGGTAGACTTTGTCTATGATATACAGGCCTTCATAGTTCGGCTCGAATTTTCCCCGCTTGGCACGATTGGGGATCATAGGTCTTTTGACTACTAGCACGAGTTCATCTTGGCGGAATGTTCTCGGCCTAGTCAATCTTTCATATGAGCGCGTCATCTTTGCTTTATAAGCCTCCAGGTTTTGTTGCGCCATGAGACGGGTTTCATCAAGGGCGTCGAGCTCCTCAAGTCGAAGGTGAGCATTTTCTTCGTCTGTTAGCTCGTAGTGAACGGCCACTCGTAGAGAGAGTAATTATATCTCAAGGGGGAGTACCGCTTCTGTGCCGAATACCAACGCGTACGGCGTTGTGTTCATGGCCGTTTTAAATGTAGTTCGATACGCCCAGAGAGCTTCATGCAGTCTCTCGTGCCGGTCCTTCTTATTTCGGGACACCGTCTTTTTCACAATCTTTGTCAAGGTCTTATTGAAAGCCTCATCTAGACCGTTAGCTCGAGAATTATAGACTGAAGAGTATCTCCAGTCTATGTTATGCTGTTGTGCGAAGCGGCTGATCTTGTGGCTTCTGTAGGCTGGCCCATTATCGGAGATGATCCGTCGCGGAGTTCCAAACCGATAAATGACATGCGTCTTGAAGAAATGGAGGATATTCTCCATCTTCACTTCTCTTAGTGGTATCGCTTCCGCCCATTTGGAGAAGTAATCAGTTGTTGCCAAAATGAATCGATGTCCTCTGGACGATACTGGTTCGATGGGGCCGATTATGTCAGTTCCCCACATTTCGAATGGCCAGCTAGCCATCGTTGGATATAGTGGATTTGGATGCTGGTGGATAAAGTCCCCGTGAATTTGGCACGAGTGGCACTGCTTCGCGTATTCGAGACAGTCTTTGATCATCGTGGGCAAATAGTAGCCCATCCTTTTGATCTTTAATTTCATCTTTAGCTCGACTTGGTGAGAACCGCAGAGTCCGTCGTGAGTTTCTTGGACGACTCTCCTTGCCTCTTCAGGTCCCAGGCACCTTAGCCATAAAGAATCAAATGATCTCTTATACAGAGTATCATTGACGAAGGCGAAAGACAGAGCTCGTTTCATGAGCTGATGCCTTGAGGACGCATCTTCAGGTGTTCAACGGGATTTGAAGTAGTCTATAAAGACTTCTCTCCAATCCTTAGCCTTTTCCCAGTCTTTTATTTGTAAAGCCGTTTGCTCGGTCGCTCCATTTTCCTTGGAAGACTCCGAAGATATTTCTGCCAGTGCAAGAACCAGACGGCTTTGCACAACGATCCTCACGTCATCGAGGTTCTCGTCGGCCAGTTCTTCAACGAGCTTGGCTAATGCATCCACTTTGCTATTTTCCACACGCGGTATGCTTTCTAGGGTGTAGGTAGGAATTTGAATCAGTAGTTGCTGTACTCTTTCGTCGTATTTTATCAACTCCGGTTTGCACGTCTGATAGTCGCCGTTTACTTAGCTAACGACCAGCTAGGAATCTTCGTATATGAGGAGGTTTTCGATTCCCATATCGATAGCGATCTCAAGACCTGCTATTAAAGCTTCATACTCGGCTTCATTGTTCGTCCTCGGCTCTGTTAAGGAGAAGGCAAAACTCATTATCCCTCCTTGCGGAGTTATGAAGATGAGGCCTAACCCAGATTTGATTATAGGGGTGTTTTGTTTGCGCTTCTTCATGGAAGATGCTCCATCGAAGTAAAGTTCCCATCGGGTGCCACTCTCTCATCTTTCACCGTCGATCGTGTCAAACGAATGCTCGTCGGGCAATTCACGGTTCAAAGGAGAATCGGCAGGTATTGGGTGTTCAGCGAGGAAGTCAGCGATGGCCTGGCCTTTCACTGCCTTGAGGGGACGATAAGTTATCAAGAACTCCATCAAGAGCAGGGCCCATTTAGCGAGCCGTCCCGTTAATATAGCCTTTGACATCAAATATTTGAGAGGATCCACCTTTGATATGAGATGGACCTCGTGTGCCAACGCGTAGTGTCTGAGCTTTGTTATCGCGAAGATCAACGCCAGGCAGTGTTTTTCAATGGGAGAGTAGTTGCTTTCTGCCCCCAGTAGAACTCGACTCAAGTAGTAGAGGGCTCTCTCTTTCCCTTGGTCATTTTCTTGTGCCCATAGCGCGCCTAAGGAACCTTCGAGGGCTGTTGTGTACAGGACGAGAGGTTTTCCTTTAACGGGAGCGGTTAGTACTGGCGGATTCTGCAGGTATTGTTTGATTTCGTCCAGTGCGCTTTGGCATTTACGATCCCAGACGAACGGAGTTCCCTTCTTTATCAAGTGACTGTAAGGACGGCACATACCGGAGAGATTAGCTATAAATCGCCGGATATACGCGAGCTTCCCTTAGAGAGACCATAGTTGTTTGAGAGTCCTTGGCGGAGGCATTTCCATGATCGCCTTGATCTTCGACGGGTCTATCTCGATGCCTCGATGTCGGACGACGAATCCTAAGAATTTGCCCGAGGAAACTTCGAACGCGCATTTAAGAGGGTTCATCTTCAAGTTGTATTTCCGAAGACGCTGAAACACGATCTTCAGATGCTCTAAATGTTCCTCGTATGATTTGCTTTTAACTACGAGATCGTCGATATAGCATTTGATGATTTAATGTATGAGGTCGTCGAAAATCTTCGTCATGGCCCTCTGATAGGTGGCGCCGGCGTTCTTCAGACCGAAGGGCATCACTTTGTAGAAGAATATGCCCAGAGGAGTCCGGAAAGCGGTATGCTTCTGGTCTTCGGGATGCATCTTTATCTGATTGTATCCCGATGAGTCGTCCGTGAAGGAGAAAACATCGTGAGTGGACGTGTTGTCTATCATCAGCTCGGTGACCGGTACTGGAAAGTCATCCTTCGGGCAAGCTTTGTTGAGATCCTGGAAGTCCATGCAAATGCACACTATCCCATTTTTCTTCATCACGGGGACGATGTTGGCGATCCAGTCAGGATACTGAACCTCTTGAATGAAGCCGGAGTCGATTAGCTTCTTGACCTCATCGTTGATACTCATCTCAAGCTCGAGCCGCATCCTTCTCGGTGCTTGTTTAATCAGCTTGATGTCTGGGGATATTGCTAATTTGTGCACAGCAATCTCTGGATCTAATCCGGGCATCTCGGAATAGTTCTATGTGAAGCAGTCTCTATGCTGCATGAGCACGTCTTTTAGCATAGCCACCCTTTCTCCAGACAATAGCTCACTGACGAATGTCGGCCGCGGGTCACTTGCCGTCCCCAAGTCAATTTTCTTGAGATTATCTGCAGTAGTATGTATCCCATCTTCCAGCTCTTTTGGCGCCAGTGGAAACTCTGAGATCACCTCGTCATCATTGTTTTCGAAGCACCAGGGTTGGTCAACCATATCTTCGTATACTCCTTCTCCTGACATCATTATCACGTGACAGGCGCGAGATCGCTTCCAAGACCGATGTTGATCTGGTTCTAGTCTTGCTATACACGTCGCTTTTGGTTCATGCTTTGTGGCGGGCTTACCCTCCAGCTACTAGATAGAGCGAACCTGCTTTGTTGATATTGGTCTTCAACCCAGTTTTTAAAGGTGAAGCAATCTTCGAGATGGTGCCCTATTGCTTGGTTGTAAGGGCAATAGTCTGGGTGAGAGACCTCGTCTACTTGCTCGGGATGCTTGGACTTCGGGAGTGTCACCATCCGATGTTTCATGACAAGATCGAATATCTTCTTCGTCTTGTCTTGGGGAAAAGAATATTCTCGACCCATCTTCTTTATAAGGGACGGATCCCGGCTGCTCGACTCTTGCTCGCGTAGCTTCTTAGACCCGCTTGGCTGCTGTCGAACGTTTTTTTCCGTTCTTTGGTTTATTTTTGCCTCTGCGCCGGGTCTTTTGTATGACGGGCTGGCGACGAGGAGCATCGTCATTCTCCACGGCCTGCTGAAGGAGGCGCTGCATCCTGGCTTTCTCGTAAATGGCCATTTCACGGTTATGGTCATCCTGGACCTTTTGACCCGCTTCCCTTATTAGCTTGTCCATCCGTTCTTCAAACGACGGACTCAGTATTTTGATGGCAGGATCTCATTTTGGTTCAGGGTTAGCGTCTTTTAACAGGGCGTCTCCTTCTTCATCGAAGTCATATATGACGTAGCTACCATGGACTCGCTCCCGTTTTTTGGACTGAACATATCCAAGCCCGATCGTTTCCATTCTCCCGTTGGGCAACTTTCGCTGTGTTCCGGGGACGTCCCAAATCCTGCTATAAAACCGAGCTTGTCGAGCGGTCTGTTTGAAGGGTACACCTTGGCGCCTCAACAGCCTTCTCAAGCCTTCTGTGTAATATCTAGGCAGACGGATGGGCTGGAGCCTGTCAAGTGTAGAATCCGCACCATGCCAAATTTCTTTCTCCACTTTGGTTTCCGTGGATTGATAAAAGAGGATCGCCTTTTCATCTCTTCGTCTGGGAGGGACGTAGAATGTTTGCAGTTCCTGTACGCTATAGGTACCAAGCACGTCGAGTTCTTTGTAATGCTCTTGTGGAACTATGACAATTTGCAAACTCCAATCATCGCTAGCGAGGGCTTGCATTGATGGCTGAGCGGGAAATACAGCATTGACCTCATCTTCCGAATCGTTGCCGAAGATCAACATAGGGATGGACGGTCCCGGCTTGTTGCATTGGGGCGGCCCTGAATAAACTATTTCTTCTTCCTCCTCGGTATCACTCACGAAGACCGGAATAGTGGTGATAGCTTTGTTCCTCGGTTTGTGACATCTTTCCGTGTCCTCAAAATCTGGTAAGAAGTATTTTGCATCTTCATACTTTCAGACTCCATTCACGGAGAATGGGTTCAACTCCTCCGTCACAGTGTACTTGAGACCATCTTTGAAGTACTTCATACACTGATGTTGTGTAGAAGGGATGATGTTGTACTAGTGTAACCAAGGCCGGCCGAGCAAAGCATTATAGCATGTCTTGGCGTTAATGACATGAAACTTAATGTCCGTGACAAGCAGCCCAAAGCGTAGTGTCAATATTACAGACCCAAGCGTCCGTGATGACTGGGAGTCGAACCCGAAGATAGTGATCTTATCCCGAGCGAGGTGTTGAACGCTCATGCAGATTTCCTTCAACACTCTTACATTGAGGAGATTGACGGAAGGCCCATTGTCAACCAGGATTTTGCCTATCTTGATGTCATGACAGTATCCGGAGGCGTAAAGGGGACGGTTATGCTCGCATGTCCCGAGGAGAAGATCTTCGTCGCCAAAGGTGATATCGGCCGTGTGTACTTCTTCCAGCTCGTTCTTCATCTTTTCTTCGGCGAGGAAAGCTTGGAACTGTTCGGGGCTCTTGTAACGCCTTGATCATAGAATCTCTCGCTTCTTTGGATAGCAGAAGGACGTCGAGAATGCTGAGCTGTGAAGGTATCTTCCTCAGGTGTGCAAGAACGTTGTAATCCACTTTGCTTTTCTTTGGCGGGTCCTTGGCTGTTAGCTCTTTAACGACTTGGTCATCAAGGATGATATCCTCAGGGACCTTTTCTTTCTCCTTATCTTTTCTATTTGACCCACTGTTCGAGGGCCCAAGATTCTTTTCGGGCAGCATATGATTGCACAGCTGAATATTTTCACAGGTCTTCGGTTCCTCCTCTTTTCCCCAAGTGGATTCTTTAAAGAGAGAGCCAGGAGTCATTTCTTCGTCAGGGTCGCTCCCAAAGGTGAGAACTTGCGATCCCCCAGCGTCGACCATATGACAGTTGCCGGCAGTTCTTTTGCTTTCCTCGGTCATATTTCTTTGTTCCCAACGAGTTTTGCGTTTCATCCGCTTGCAATGTTATCGGTGAGCAACATATCCCTGCCACCATCTTTTAAAGGCTATGCACTCTTCAGTAGGGTGCGCGATCCTTCGATGATATAGACAATAGTTAAGATGTATATCCGCTTTATCAAGAGTGTTTCCTTCGGAGGGTGGCAGCTTCATTTCCATCGATATGGATTTGGCAAACCTCTTCCTCGTCTTGAACCTGCTTTTATTTGCGACGGATATACTTTGATCTGGCGGGAGTGTTTCAACCCTTTCATCTAGTCGTCGGCGTTTGGTTTTTTCGAATATGGCCATCTCACACTCTCTAGCAGCTATGCTTTTAAGAAGAGCTTCGTCCAGGAATGCATCAATCATTTTTTCTGACGGCCCTAGAAGTTCCGGCTCAGGATCTGCCCCCAGTTTCTTTGTGTAAGGAGCTTCTTCATCGTCTATCGACGAGTGAGAGATCACATGGCAACTTGCCACATAATCTTCAGATTCATCCGACGAGTCTTCTCCATCGACATCATCTCCGTCCTCAAGGACGTGGCTGAGAAATTCTTGGAGTGTGACTGGAGTCCGCGCTTTTTGATTATATTCTTCCAACGCGTCAATCTGTTTTTGCGGGTCCGTGCGCTTGTCACCAGGCTTCACGGGCTTTTTGGTCTTCTTCTTCTTCTTCGAAGACTTTGACGGCTGGGTGTGAGCGCTTTGGCTATCACCACGAATCTTTAGAGTTGGGCGCGGTTTCAGCATTCCCTCGATGATCCTGGGTTCCAGTGGATTTTTCCACCTATTCGCCGGACATGTTTGGAGATCCTTCAGCATTCTTCTAGTCTTGGCTGAAAGAACGACCTCCCATAGAGCTTCTTCAACAAAAGAGCACGATGCCCCCGGTGTGTCCGTCTTCTTGGGAGCGTGTGGCTGTGGTGGGTTCACCTTCCAATTCTTGGACAGGGAAAATTTGCCCTGTTGATATTGGTCTTCAATCCAGCCTTTAAAGACGAAGCAATCCTCAATTGAATGGCTTACTGTTTGATGATAAGGGCAATAATTGGAATTATTAGCCTCGCCGGGTTGCAACGGTCGTTTTGGATTCGGCAGATTGATGAGCCTGTTGCGCACCGCCAATTCGAACAATCTCTTTGTTTTGTCCCGGGAAAACGAATAAGGGCGTTTCATCTTCTCATTATAAAATTTCCGCCTCTCGTCTAGGCGATTAGTTAGTTTTGGGCTGCTAGGCTGCTGTTGAGTATTCGCGACAAAGGTCGCTTTTCCTTTGCCCTTTTCGTTCCGTAGCTCTGGCTTTGAAGGAGATGGTCTATGACCCATCTGGTCCATTTGGGCCAGTTTGTCAATCAATGCCTGAAACGTGGTCGGCTTGAAGAACATCATGAATTGAGAAATAGTTGCTTGAGGGTCAAGAGTGCCCACGAACATGCCCACCGCCGGCGCTTCCTTGATGCGCTGCTCACATTTTGACCACAAATTCCGCCATCGTATTGCATATTGGACCCATGTTTCTCCCAGGCTTCACCCTGGCATTGATCAATGCTGTTATTGGGGTACGTTCACTAGCACTCACGAAACGCTGGGTGAATAATAGCTCCATCTCTGCAAAAGTTTTGACGGAGTCGTTGGGAAGCTTCGAATACCACTCAAACACCGTTTCCGACAAGCTACCAACAAACTGGCAGAGCAGAAGCTTATCATCACCTCCGGTGTTGCCCCACAAGGCTCTGAATTGAGCGACGTGCTGATGCGGATTCCCCATCCCTTTATATACGTGGAATTTAGGAATCGTATATCCCGACGGGTACCTTATTTGGTCGTACCATCCTGGATATGGTCGTCCGGTTTTAACAATCTTCCTAGCGGCCTCATTCGCCTGGTGAGCTCGTATTTGCTGAGCAATGTAATCATCCAGAGCGGCCTTGGAGATGGTCTCCTCTTTGGCTGCTGAAAGAGCCGGAGGAGGGTTCGATGATTCCCCTCTGTCGTCTTCAATGATAATCGGGGGGTCTTCAGCTGGAGGTTCCGGCTGTAACATCATCCCAGCCATGTCTTGGAACAAAAGAGCCATTCGTTTTATATTGGCCGCTTGTTCTGCGGCCTCCTTGTCCTTCTTCTCAAGCATTCTCCGAAGGAATTCGGCGTCAGTCTCCTGTTCACAGCGTTGCTCCGAGGATGTTTCCGGGCTTTCTTTCGGTCCCGTAAGTGCGGCCATAGCTGTTAGCATCTCTTGGAGCTTTTGTTGTTGCTGCTCCTGAGCCTTAGTCACTGATCGCTTAAGCGGTCGATGACTTGTGGAGATACGGCTATCCTCTTTTCCGGATGCCATATAGATGGTGTGCACCACCATGCCCCCTGTCTTGGTCAGAAATTGTCGCTGGTATCAGCCTCTTGAAGACCGACGTCCATTGAGTGGAGACGGCCAACCTATCAAAAGCAGACTTTCGCGCAGGAGGAGAAGTTTTGATGACTTCGTTCGGGGCGGAAGCCGAAACAGTCAGTCTTGCAAAGACCGACTCCTTGGCAGGGGAAGCCGCTTTAACGACTTCGGGAGCAGGGATGGCTATCCGTTTTGGGATAACCTTTTCAAGAATTATGGGCTTCTTCACGGGCCCATATGAGCTTCAGCCCAGTCTGTTGAGAACCGAGGCAGTGGACTTGGATGACCTGTTGAGAGGGGCCGCAGTAGTTGCAAGCCGATCAAAGACCGACTTCTTAGGAGCTTCTTGCGATGGTACAGGAGCGCTGAAGCTCGTTGGTGGGAGCATGGTCCCGAAGAACAATCCAGTGGTAGCCTGAGTCACCTGTTCTACCAGCATAGCAAAGATGGAGGCCGCTTGGGGCCCGTAAGTCACTCCTCCGGACGGAACGGAGCGAGAGTTGTAATTGCAGGTAGTGCAGTTTGAAACCATTGATCTTCCGTTTTCCTTCACAACAACTTGAAGCTGTTCCCAGTTGGAGCAACAACATTCACTACTGGGGTTGAAACAGGACCATACGGAGAACTGCCCCCAGCTCATTTTGTATGATGCCGATTTCGACGTCGACCATTTCTTACGGTCATGATTTGATTAGCTTCAGGATTTTTCCGAGCCTGCCCCCTGTTTCCTTTGAGAGCTTGAATATTCTGCCCCCTGCGTCGACCTTGGTCCTTGGCAGGTGCCAGTTGTTTGAGGACTGATTCCATTGGCAAAGCTGCTACTTGGGGGAACCATCCTGTGGAAGACAGACTTCCTCTGGGATTCCTCCATCGGCGTTGAGGCACCAAGGATGGGAGGTGGGAGTATCGACCCAAAAAGAATCCCATTCATTTCTTGAAGAGCCGGATTGCAGAGATTTGAGGCTGCAAGTGACTCATACTTGACTCCACCGGATATGACAGAGCCTGAGTTGCTAGGGTGAGAGCAAACGCCATTCTTCATAGAGACGGAATGCCGGCTTCAATATCCACTCCCCTAAGGGCAACCAAAAACATACACACCGCGATTATCTGATCGCGGGAAAAACACGACACATGAAGTGTGGAGTGGAAAGAGGAAAAGGTCCCACCGGGCGTGTCAGAATCTATTCCCCGCCGGAAGACGCAACCGGGACGTTGGGACGTCACGGGCCTGAATTTTGGGGGCAGATGCTATTAAGCGCTATCCGTCCACCTCTCCGAAGATGCCAAGTTGATTTATAGCACCGTTTATCGAAGGTGTGAGCGGATGCGGGTGATCGACTCATTTCATTAAGGGCGTATTACCCAGTTTCTCGAATTGGCAGGTAGCTTGTTGCATTCGTAGGGGTCTAGGATCGACTATGTATGGGCTATCTACACGACCGGGGAACATCGCGTTTCATTTACGCGGGGCTCTACGTTTATCCGCTATTCCATATTGTTGTTCGTATGCCTGTGATGATTCTTATCTGCCTGTGATGATTATTATCTGCCTGCGATATATATATATATATATATATATATATATATATATATATATATATGCTTCTATATGTTTTGTATCCGCGCTAGCCCTGTCTCCGCCCTGCCGTAAGTTAAGTAACCTTACAGTGAAGACCCGGGACCCCGTGACGAATGCGAATGGCATATAAAAGCATGCTATTTTGGTTGTTTTCTGTTGTGGCTTAGAAACTAGATTTGATGGGACTGCTGTAAGTCCACGTTACCCACCCCGGTTCTTTCGGGGAGGCGGAATAGGTAAAAAACGATTTTTTATGACAAGGCAACATGGACTAGAAAAGAGAATCTTTGCTAAACAAAAACCTAGCAAACTAACTACAAGTTTAACTACTCGGTTAGAGGGTTATACCTAGGTCTTGAACTCCTTCTCTTCTTGCTCCTTGGAGTGGTTTGAACGGCTCCACCTCGTAGTCTTCTCTTTGTCGAAAAAGGATCCACCCGAAAGCCTCTACCTTGAGCTCCTACCTCAACCTAGAGACAACTAAAGTGCTTGGCTTGCTAAACCTAGAACTCTAGAGTGAGTAGAGTGAAGTTTTGAATGGTTTTATCTCAAGAGCTCATGGTTCTCAACACATGAGACATGAGAGCCTTGAGAGAAAGGAAGAGGATGAGCTTTGGATGAGAGAGAGTGAGCAAGTGAGAATGAGGATAATTTAGCAACTGCAAAGAACAAGAAGCATATTTGAAATGAAATGATGATGGTCAACAAGTCCACAATTGTCAACCGGTCAACAAAGTCAACAAGTCAACAAAAGTCAAATTGTCAACAACCCTAACCATGGCACAATCATCCTTAATTAATATTATTAACCATATTCCTCATTCTCATTATGGTTTGGAAAAAGTCAACGGTCAACAACCTTAATGAGAATCCTCTGCCTCTGCCTCTGTCAACTGTGCATACACACCCGCACCCGTGTTCCGAGGAACACGAATACAATGAGATAAAACCAATCCCAAAACACTTACTAAGATCTGGCTTAAATCAAAGCCCGCCAGTAATAACTGCCCGGACACCAAACGTGCACAAGTGCTCGGATGTGAACGAACCCTGTCGCAAAACCATGCGACTTCTACTCTGTTTTGCCCAAAGGCGAATAGCCCTCTGTGTGGGACTCTAAAGACTCGACACTACGCTGGCAGTGGGTTTAACCACAGGCCGCAAGCGGTACGATCTGTACGTAACGGTCCCCAGGTAGATGCCGATAAGAAGACTGATGAGGTGAACCCATCCGAACTCCTACTGAGCCTGAATGTGACAATCTTCGTACAGTCTGGTCTGTTCGTCTGAGAATATCGCATGGCGGGCCTAGGGGTGGTAAGCGTCAGTCCTCTAATAGCGGTACAAGTCGTGTCGAAGTGTAGCCCAGAACACCCTGAGACAACACTGGAAAACCTACCAGTATATCTCGCTTGCCCTGGCCAGGAACGACTATGTGTAATGGCTCTCCTAGACACAGTGCGATATCAACCCGCAATACCGGGAGAGACGAATCCTGTCTAACCGTCACTGCCTCCAAGTACTTCGGGACTGCACCCAACTGCTACCTGTTTGCACGACTCATTTGAGCCGTGTTAGGGTAGCAATCTAAGAACAGTGGGAACACACTCGAGGCGAAGTGACAGCGTCAAGTCAGCGGACTAAGCTGTACTCATGTCACCTGGGAACTGATAACTGACGATAGGTATAGTACCAACCAACAGTTCCCAACGAGTCCTGTCCAGTGTACTCGTAACCTAACGAGCACCCGCATACTATCTCAAGTACGACATACTGACGGTTGTGGGACAGACCATCTCCCCTGCTGGGATGAGAAGCGTATACGCTAGTCTACTCCGGAGTATCGATGCCCCGTCTCGATAATCCTACGACTAGGGACCTGTATAAGGATGTGCTTATAGATTACCCAGCCCCCACTATTGTGACTGCCATCACAACGCTGGTAATCAAGCAGAGATCCTAAGGGCTCCACTAATGTGTATAGGCGATATGCTAAAAGAAACACATGCACACATTAAAGTAGGAACAAACCAAGTAGCATACTACCATTTCGAGCAAGATTGTCTATACAACTGTGAATATCCCAAGCTTCCATCAAGTAATATACAAACTAGTATGATACAGTAATGGCCTCTAGGGCATATACACTAACAACTGCATTATATCTTTAATGCAAAGGAAAACAAATCTAATTGATGTTGTCGGAACCAAATTTAAAACTACTTGGTTTTCTTCAAAACAAATGTCGTATTCTTTTGCTTTGTATTGAGACATTCGGTTAGGAATATCCTAAACCTCATTCTATAAGGGAAGAGCCTTGATCTCTTCACAAGGAGTTCGCTCTAAAGCAAAATTTTATGTTACTAGTTTCCCTTTGCATTTTTCCCTGCTGTTTTCTCTTAACAAAGTCGCAAATTTCCCTTATACACCTTACAAGGAGGTTTCGCAAATTTCCATGACAAAGTCGCAAATTTCCCTGCTGCTCCTACTTTCCCTTTGCATTTCTCCAGAATACTCTGTATCACTACGATGATCCATATTGCTTGGAAATGGCCATCGTATAGTTACATACGAACTCGAAAATATTATTTCAGTTGAGGATAGCCACTGGTTTTGGAGAATTTAGATAGTGTTATTCGGTTGTCTCTTTTTTTTACCTTCTCTCAGATTGCGAAACCTCCTTGTATTAGGAGAGTACACCCATTGCGATTATTGGATAGTCTTCTTCCAAACCTTAGATAGGTGTCGAAAGGTAGGCAAAGAAGAAAACCGGTTAGCGTAAGTGCGGTGTACAGAAGGTAAGATATAAAGACATATAAAGGGATTGAAGTGAGAGCAAAGAAAATTGCGACTACTATTATGAATCTGGATAGTGAAAAGGGCATTACTAGGAATACCCGGCCACCCCTTTGAAACATTTATGTTTCAAATTTTCTGTGTACTTGTAAATGAAAATTGTTTTCCTAATTAATTCTGACTTCAGGGTATATATTTACCGGATTTGGATCTCACATCTGTACGGTGTTACAGATACTGAGAAGGAGTAGAATATTAGGAAATGGGCAATCTGATTCTCAATATCGGAATTCGTTGTAATTGGTGATATTGGATTAAATCGTCTGAATTTTCCTAACGACGGAATATTTGGTTTCGAATAACCGTTGTTATGCATCAATTTTTAAAATGAAATATATGTATCTTTATTTTATAAAGTGAGATATAAATTTTGAAAATTGTGTTCCAAACATTTACCTTTATCTGTTGAGGATGAGGTAAACTGCATTGAATAACGGTGTAAGACGTTCTCGACCAAAATACAGTTTTCAACTTACAATATATGAAATTTGAGTTAGTATACTCTTGGGACTTATACATGAAAATATATGTAGTCCAGTGTCCTTCTGGACAAGGGGTTGGTACTCTTATTTCATTCAGGTTTACTTATGAGTTCTCTGGTTTTAGACGCGCATTCGTTGTAATGCAAAGTCTAAAGATTTTGAGAAGTTTATAGGCATAATAATAAAATAGAGAACCATGCGTTGGAAGTATCAGGATTTTTCGAAGTGATCGAAGATATAGATACTTATACTAGGTATTCCATCATAGCAATATTGAGAACTTGATTCTCTCTCAGTTTACTCATCCGTGGGTTCGCTCCTTGATGAGTAATATTGTATTGGCCTTTTAGGTGATATGCACCGGAAACAGCTGCATGATATTTGAATCCGGTTCCATCTAAATTAGTGCCTTGATTCTATATGGACATAGATTGGTTACATATCTTAAGGTTATAAAGATATGGAGTTATTCGGTTCCTGTTTAAAAGCAGAATCCGGACAAACTCAAGGCACGCATCGGTAATGGCTGTTTATGGATAATCCCAAGCATTTGCTAGGGTTTTGGTTCTTCCATTTTCAAGATCAATAGTTACATTGTTCTTGACTCGCCGCCTTTTTATAAACGGAATCTTTTTGCAAAAAAAAACTAGTGGGAGTATGGTAAAATTGGAAGTGATTCCAGAACCACAAACGATTACCGAAAATTTAGTAGAACCTAAAGATTTAATTGGACTTGACAATCCATTAGCCACTCCGTAGATTTTAGTAGGTAACCTCAGCCACTCGAGAGATACTTCGGTTTTCTTGGAGATGGTGACAGGGAAGTCGGCATCATGGTTATGATGACCCTACTAGTTATCTGTAGGTCATAGGAAGTGGTAACTTTCAGATGACCAGATACTTCATATCTAAGTTGGACTCCACGCACTTCAGTAAATATTGGATTTTGGACTTTGCTGGGTGTCCTAAAAGGGTAAAACCTATTAGGAGTAAGTAGATCTTTCCGGATCTGTGCAAGTGGAAAGGTATTAATCTAATAGGGCTAGACTTGTTGTAATTATTCTCATCAAATATCCGTTGTGGATTGTGATGAGACTTTTACTTCAGTGTCTACGCTAAAGTCCATACGGATATGGCTTGGTACTGCTGCTGCCCTAGACTATGATATCTAGCAAGAGGATGACTATAACGTCTTTCCAAATGGGAATTTGGAAGTGCACGTGTATATGACTCTACCAGAGAGTTATCGTAATCAGTGGGAGCAGCCGAAGGTGTGCAAGTTGCATATGTCTATTCGTATACTAAAGCATGTATAGCGGAGACGGATCATGGTTTTTGATGTGACAGTCAAGGTGATTGTCTTCATAAAAATAATATAGATGAACCTAGTAAGAAGGGTGTAACGAGTACTGTCCTGAGATTTGGATGACATACTTCAGATAGGAAGTGATATTCCTATACTACAATCGGTCAGTTTTTGGTTGTCACATAATGTTTTCTCCATGTTGAATATGGATATAATATCAGGTATTCTGGTGACTGGATCTATGGTTTTAGATCTAGATTTAGGAAGTGTCCCAATCCGGGTACTTAGACTGCATTCTAAAATTATTTTAGAATGGAAGACTCCTGGCGTGGTGGTATACCTACTGGTGATGGAGTCGCCCTCTCTAAAGAGATGTCTTTTAGTCGGATGAGGAGAGGGACTGACATGAATGGCATATCATTTGCTTAGGCAAATTAGTCAATCATGCAATGTCTAATACAAAACCAAATGTTTCTTATACACTTGTTATAGTAAGCAGATATTAATCCAATTCTGGAGAAACAAATGGAAGCAATTATGACCATTAGAGAATGTTCTTGGTATTTGGTAACGGCAGCCTCCTCCGGGAGACGGTTATCAGTTTAGACTTCCAAGGTGACCTGGATGACAGAGATGCCGTCAAAGTTTTGAGTTTTGCCTCTTCAGAGGATCAGTATATTGGATAGGGTTCCAATAGGGATACTGAGGTAAGCATGGTTCATGATGCTGGTTATAACTCAACAGAGGATACAACCCAATAAGTTTGTAGGATAAGATTGGTCATTTATGAACTTAGTCCCATCTTGTATCCAGAAAAAATTCTTGAGGCGGGGTATCGCTCAGTTTGGGAGATTGTTCATCTCCGCGAAGTTGAGATATAAAGAGAGGAAGTTGAAACATTATAGCGGATCCATTCACTGAAGCTGTTTCTCGAACACGGATGTTCTTCAAACAAGATTTGAGAAACTGATTAGTAGAGAAATTGGGTATTCCATAACACACGGGATGTGGGTATGCGATACTGCAATAATTAGCCTTAAGTGCAAGTAGAAGATTGTTGGATATAGTGCCCTCAAGGCAATTATTGTAATTATAGGCACACGATTACGATAATTGAGGGAGGACCTATACAAATAGAACAATTTTACTCAAAATGATAGTATGCTGCCTGGTTTGTCTTTATCATTGATGTGTACACGTTTTACTTGTTATTACGTGTCGTTAATACATGATAATGAAGCCCGTAGGATTCTTGTTTGACTACCTGTATTATGATAGTGATCATATACGTGAGAGCTGGGTTGTCTATAAGCACATCCTTAAATATCCTTAGTCGTAGGAGTATCGAGACTGGGCATCGATATTCCGGATTACACTAATGTATACGTTTCGAGACCCTAACGAGGGGCGGTGGCCGGTCTCACAAGCCATTGGTGTTATATCACCTAAGATAGTATACAGGTGCTCAGTAGAGGTGAGTACACTGGACGAACTCGCTGAGAACTTCTAGATGGTATTATATCTATCGTCAGATGAAATTTCTCGAGTGACATTAGTACAGGTTAGTCTTTTGACCTGAGATAGTCATTTGTCTCATGTGAGTTCCCACTGTACTTTAATTACTACACTATCACGGTTCAAAGGAGTCGTGCAAACAAGTTTTAGTTAGGTATAGTTCCAAGCCATATGGAAGCAGTGAGCGATTGTCGAGGATTCGTCTCTCCTGATATTAGGAGTCGATATCGCGCTGTGTTCGGTTGGCTATCGCCTTAAATCCGTGGCCAAAGTAGATGAGATTTACTGATATGAGTTCAGTAGTTTCTCGATTGGTGATGAACTTGAATCTGACATGACTTATCGGGTTATTAGGGGTCTGACGTTTCCACCCCCTATACCCGGTATGCGATACTCTCAGACGAAGAGACCAAACTGTACGAAGATTATCACATTCAGGCTCAGTAGGGTACAGACGGACTTGATTGTCGGCCTCCCTTTCGACAGATACCTGGGTAGCCGTTACGTACAGCTAGTGTCGCTGACATGCTTATGGTTTTTGGATTTATCCAGTAAATCACTGCCAGCGTATTGTCGAGTCTTTAGAGTCCCACACGGAGGGTTTTCCCGGTTCAGGCGATATGATGTAGATGATGTATGTTGATGCATACAGGGTGTCCGATTAAATACGTGTACAGGCTACACGGATTTTAATCGGACGGTTGATAATACTGGCGGTTTAGGATTAATCCGGATTAGTAAATCAGGTTTTGATTTAATAATTTATATATATATATATATATATATATATATAATGAGAATAATGGAGAAAAGAGGTCATAGGAGGAAATTTCCTCCTATGGCGTGGAAAAAATACAACCTCCACCGATTTTTTCGACGATCGGCTCCCATCATCTTCATCGTTATCATCTAAGATGTGGGTATACCAAATTTCATGTGATTCTACAACTTTTTCACCGTTGATTTAGCAATGTAAAAAGTTCTATTGTTGGTAAACCGTTAATTTTGAACCCACTAAATCAACGGTGAAAAAGTTGTGTAATCACATGAAATTTGGTGTACGCACATCTTAGATGATAACGATGATGATGATGATGGGTGCCGATCGTCGGAAAAAATGGTGGAGGTTGTATTTTTTCCACGCCATAGGAGGAAATCCCCTCCTATGGCCTCTTTCCTCCATTAATCTTATATATAATATGTATATTCTAGTATTATTGTTCACTGTTCATTTTCTCTTTCTTGGCTTTTCGGATTTTTTTGTACGAATACGAGTATATGTATTTTGATACGTATACCGGGTTGTATTCCGTATTTAAATGGAATTTGTTCTAGAAGATGAACACTTCATTTTTTTATTTTTCTTTTATAGAAAATCAAAATTGAGGTAGAGGATGAGGTGTTTTTGTAGCATGGTAGAGAGGTATGAGTTGATTATTATATAGTATTTTCATTTGTGAATACTATTCTTGGATGGTTGCTAAATAATCAAGCCATTCTCTTTTCTATGCTTTCTAGTTTGTTCTTCACACAAAGGAATTAGCCATTTTCCATGGCTTCTTCTTCTTCACCTCCTCCTCCTTCTTTTAAGTAGCTCATTTGATCTTAGAGAAAAGAGAAAACGATGGTGAGAATATTCCTCCATTCCCACTCTCCATTCGTAGCGAGCTTGGAGCGTCGGTCGCTTCACTAGGTGCAACCGGAGTTTGGATCGGTTTCCCTCAGGTGGATCTTCTTCGGTAAGGACGGTCGCCACTCAAGCACGATCCGGACAGTATACACGGAGCTTGGAGGGGTCTTCCATGATTGGGTGGACACGCGTTGAAGGTAGTATTCTTTATCTTTGCATACTTGGTTTGCTAATTTAGGCATTTGGGTCGATTCTAAGTTCGGGGTTCTTTCGTGTTTGCTTGAAATTTTTGTTCGCCATTCGCGTCTCCGCTGCGCCGCGGGCACTAGGGAACCCTACACTTTGCAAGGGGCGAAATGCTCAATCTTTGACCCCCACGCAGGGGGCAAGCTATTTAATCCCAGACCTTAGGCAGAGGGCATCTCAGTGGAGCTCCTTTGGTCGATATGGTCCCTATGGCAAGGAATACTCAACAAGATATAGGCGTAATCTGAAGAAGGAAGGAAACACCATTTAAGTTGAACATAAATCTCCGAAATCTCCATCTAAGATGACATTAAACTCCCAAAATTTCAAAATCTCCGTCTTAGATGACGTTAAACTCCCAAAATTCCAAAATCTTCAATGTTCTCCCGTCTATGCAGACGTTAAACAAAATCCTCGTCTATGATGACATTAAAACCTCTGTCTATATAGACGTCTAACAATGAGGGCATTGGAATACTCGTTAGTTGCAAGTAACGCATGACGACCAGGGTCTGCTCGCTGTTCTTCGCTTCTACCTTGTTTTCGATATCAACAAAAGAACCGCTTCACATAAGCCCTTCCGTCTAAGCAAACGTTAAACTAAATTCCTCCGTCTAAGTAGACGTTAAACGAAATCTTCCGTCTATGATGACGTTAAACCCTTTCCGTCTATGATGACGTTAAACATTCCGTCTAAGTAGACGTTAACAAAAATTTCCATCCAAGCTGACGTTAAACCAATTTTCCTCGTATAAGTAGACGTTAAAAAAAATTCCATCCAAGATGACGTTAAATCCTTCCGTCCAGGACGACGTTAAAATATTTTGTTGAACCACATCGAGTTGCAGAAGAATAAAGACGACGGATCTGTCCCTGAAACAGAGCACAAAATGACGTTTGAGCGGCTTTCTATCTCACCATCTGAGGGCAAGGCCGTTAACTCCTTAGGGGGCAACTCACCGGCCTTCTTCTTCAACAGGTCGACCCCAAAATCAGCCAACTCACCTCGGGCCACTGATGGCCAAAAAAAGAGGCCAGTCTTTAAAGGACTAGCACCTCCAAACTGCTGCAAAGCGGGCTGGCCCACCGTCAAAAGCTGTGAAGGGAGAACTAATTTTCGTTTCCAAGACAGGGGGCATGCCAACACCCTCCATGAAGATGTATGGGCCAACTTGAGCAAAACTGTTAAAAACGGAGGTCGATAAGGATAAAGAGGTCGCTGATATAGGCGCCAACTTGGCTCGAACGATAGTCCTGTTCCATCAAGTGTACACTGCAATATCCATGCAGCTAGAGCCACATGATGATGAGCAACTTCTACCAATGCTTGAAGTGCCGGTCCAAACAGCGGCAACTTCTGCACCATTGCCAACTCCAATAAACCTGGAAGCCATTGCGGGTTCGTTATCAAGTAATGATGCGGCTCTGTGAAATCAGATCGATGATCTTGTCGAACAGCAAGCCAAGATGCACATGGCCAGTGAAGCATTCCAAAAGCTGGTCCGCAAAGGTTGACCCTTTTCGACAGACACACTTTGGAGAGAAAATGGCTTTTTACAATACAATTTGAATATCTAAGAGGGCGCGGTCAAACCTAGTTGTCTTTTTTTTTTGTTATCTCAAATAAAAAAGAGAAACCGGGGTGGGGGAGGGATGCAAGAGAGAAAACTTGATGAAGATGGACGAGTTGAAAGGGTGAATAAATTTACAAAATTTTGACCTGTAATACTTGAAGAAACAAGAAAAAGATACATGGACCCTCTTGAATTTTAGTAATACAGTAGCAAAGATTTTTTTTAACCAGCTAAACGAATAAGCTAGCGAAGGGAATAAGTGTAGACTAATAACTAAAATTCTCCTCTATTAACGTATGCTAGTACATAGTTAAATAAACCTGTCAAAATTAAAAGTTAGATCGATAAGTACTTTTCTTCTTCTTTTTGGGAATAATATGAGAGGCGGAAAAATTTCATGCATGTTTATAATATGATCATAACAAGCACATCTGAAACTCTTGTACAGTTAGCAATTGGTTTCGTTTATGTGGATAGTTATATATACTCCACTGGTATATAAATAAAAGATAAAAGAATTATAACAAAACATTCACCATATCTTTTTTTTTCTTTTTATAAATTCTAGAAATATAATTAAATATGCTCGTCATCATTTTCAATTTAATAGAGCAGTCATTTTCATGCATTGGTTTCCAATCGAGGGCCACAAAATCTTGTGGCAGAGCTGGCACTAAAGCCCCTTGCCACGTAGCCCTTGTCGGTACTCCACACGCATACTCCAAAGGATAACAGTGGAGGTGCGTCCCACGTGCATGCGTGTCACCATGAAACCCAAGATACGAGGAATTATTCGGTGTGCCGGGTGTAATACATCCAGACAGGGGTTAGAAAGAGATGGGGGTTTCGGACAGTTTTCGACAGCCTGTGGAGCACTCTTTTATTATTTCTCACTTTTATCCGGGTATATATGGCCAGTACATGAAATAATTATTCCTTGTATGCATACACCAAGGGTGCTATAGTTACGTACATAAATTTGCATGGAGACAAATTAAAATACCAAGGAGATGAGGGATAATTTGTTTTAAGTAAGGACGAAATTATTGATGAGCTAATTAATGTGCCAAGCATTGCATTTTGTAATATCATTTCATTGATTTCGAGTGTTTGATTTTGTGGCTGAATAGCTTTTTACACACACAATGATTGGTGGCCTCTTTTCGAAAACGCCCCCACCCCCCCTCCCCCCTCCCCTCTCAATACATACCTACACATCCCGTGTGTGTCTATATATATACAGAAAAGGAGCTATGAGGTGGCAGCCCTTTTTCGAAAAAGGCTCACGTCTCAATACACGCTTACACCCATGTATTCCGCTGATCCAAACGGATCAATTTAATTTATGTATTATAGAACCGTTATGTACAAAAAATCTTGAGATTTCAAGATCTCTTGCACGTCCATCAAGCGACTGTAATTTTCCTATACCGATAAGCCGTTAATTTTTCTTTTCATTTGATGAATGCGTCATAGGTCTTTAAATCTCAATTATTTTTGTATATAAGGGTTTTATCATATATAGATCAAAATGACCGGTTTGGATCGGTGAAAAATATGTAGTATGTGTGTGTTTGAGACGAGGGCCTCTTTTTAAAAAAGGGTCACCACCTCATATCCTTCTCTTTCTCTCTCTCTCTCGGTCTACGACTTATTTGAACGATCCGGCCCGTTCAATTTGATCACCCTACCTTCAAATATACGTATATGAAAAATCAAGAATTTAAAAATCTCTAACATATGCATTAATGGATGCAAAAATGAACGTATTTCGATAATGCAACATAAACTTCATCCGATGATATGTTAGAGGTTTTTAAATCTCTTGATTTTTCATACACGTATGTTTGAGGGTATGGTGATCAACTTGAACGGACTGGATCCTTCAAACATGCCGTAGACCGAGAGTTCCCGTTTTAAAAAACGCGGACCGGTTTGCAATGGATCACTCATATATATATATATATATATATATATATATATATATATAAGAACAGATCATAAACACGAACCTGAATAAGAGCCGTGGGATCTCGTGTTTTTAATCAACAGATAAAATCAATTCAGCTTAATAAATCGTTAATAAATATAAGTTAAATTAATTCAGCTTAACAAATCATTTAGTATTACCTACACAATATTGAAGCAGAATATTTAATTTCTGTTTATTAACGATTTATTAAGCTGAATTAATTTTAATCGTTAATTAAAAACACAAAATCTAACGGCCCTTATTCAGATTCAAATCGTGAACCCCTCTCCAGTGTGTGTGTACACACACGCACTTTAATTTGAGGTACCTTAATTTGATCCTTATCTTTAAAATTTTGAAGATGAACCAACGAGAATCATATGCTTTAATTCTAAATTAGATTTCTTGTCTTAAATGTTTATAAAAAATAGTATTAAAGTCGACGAAAAACTAAGACAAGGAGGTTGTAATTTGTTTCGTAAGAGTATATGAAAGTTTAGAAATTGCTTGAACTGATAGTAGAAAATTTAAAGTAAGACTAAGGCTATGTTCAGATGAGCGGTTCAAAACCATGGTTTTGAATCCAAACCATTTTTTAAGGTGTTTTCGTAAGAGTAATGTGAAACCATGGTTTTGTAATTATGGCATGTTTGGATAAGCTAAGCCATTGGTTTGTAACTGTTGAGAATGTCCTTATTGCAAAACCATGATTTATATGTTGTGCGTGCACGTTTGCACGTGAGAGGGGTGTTGAGAATGTGGTTAACATTTAGTCTCATACTGGAAAAATTGTGAGATGCATATATGTATAAGATATAAGATGCGATAAACCTCCATAAGGTTTGATTCTTTTGGATGTTTGTTTGTTTGTCCACGTTTGACATGAGATTCTGTTTAGAATGTGGTTAACATTTAGTCCTATGTTGGAAAAGAAAAATTATGAGATGCAATTGTGTATAAGAAATAAGATATGATAAACCTCCATAAGATCTTCATATCTTCAAAGCAATGCCTGTGTACGGTAAGATCCAAATATTTGAACACAACCAACACATGCATTAATGAATGACACTCATTAATGTTTCATTATGGAAACCGAATAGCCAAATATTTGACATCATTCATTTTTATGCTCATTGAATGCGTGAGTTAGAGATCTTAAAATCTTTCGATTTTTCCATACATATTGCTTTGGAGGTTTGAATATCAATTTAAATAGTGCGGATCGTTCAAATATGTCATGGATAAAAAAAGATTGCGATCCAGCTTGTAATTGCTCATTCCCATACAAACACACACTGTCAACCCTATAGCATGTCTAATTATATTTCCCTATAGCTAGCTAATATATTAGCGGAGCTTCTAAAACTATCTATTTAATCCCTAAAATATTAATATCATACGTCTATAAAAATTTACCTTTATTACATCGTTCTTTCTCTTCCTTCTAAAATACGAGCAAATACAATCAGACATATAAAGCGCGTCCATTGTGGCTTAAGGTCATCATTTCAAAATATACAACTTGTTGAACCGATTATGTTTTCATTTTAGCTTCAAACCAGAAAAGGTCAAAAAAAAATCCTAAATACACACAATTCTTTCTTTCTTTCTTTCTTGGCCGATTCCACTTTTTTTTTTCCCCAATATGTTCTCTCTCTAAGTATGCTTCTAGATCAATCACCAGATGTGATTAACAACTCAAACTAACAACCCATTGACCTTCATATCTTATCTTATATACAGGAACGGAACATCATGCAGCTTTAGATGAATTAATTTATCTAATAAATCTGAACCATTTATTTTAACCGATACTTTTAAGCAGCGGTTAAAATAAACGGTTCAGATTTAACCGCCGCTTAAAAGACATGTTAAAATATTTAACCGCTACTTTAAGTGGCGGTTCATATTATATAAAAGAGAAAACCGTCTCAACGGTTTCAGCGGTTTAGAATTTTGAGATCGAAATTGGACGGTTTTTGCTATGATTTGAATTGCGATTTTTGCTGGGTATTCTCTTGATTCTTGGATCGATTTCATAAGGTAAATTAATTAATTTAATTGCTATAGATTTTGTTATTTATTTAGGGTTTTATATTAGAGTTTTTATATGTAAATTGGGCGTTTTTTCATGTGATTTGAATAGCGATTATTGCTGGGTATTTGTTCGGACTTCGACCGCGGGCGCTTTAGTAGTTTTGAAAGAAAAGATTTTAGAAATGCGGCGCACGCGAGCTCGGTCTCATTTTAAAATTTATAAACCGCAAGTGCACGGCGTGTTGTAGCGGGCTGGCGAGTACGCGTTGATCCACAGAGAATTGGTGATTAGAAGTGTCGTTAAAAATTCAAGGAGAAAAAAATTGAGTTTTATCACAAAATTAAGAAAATACAAAATTATAGAACAAAATTAAGAATACGGCCGTGGCTCCAGATTAGATGGTTGAATCGTGAAAATTTTTCGACGCTCTCTTGATCATGAGTGCTCCCTCCTTGAGTTGATTCCGAAATGAAGTATGGCTTATCAAGACGGCGGCGAAGTACAAACCATCAAGATATCAAAGTTGCAATGGGCGGAATGAAACTAATCCGTTTCGTTCTCACTTATCATTTGTATGTCCGAGTATGGTGTATCAACACTAAGTACAAGAGTTAGCAAACATATATCATAAATAAACAAATTAGCTCAAAAGAAATAGAGTTAGGATTAAGGTTGCTCAGCGTGGGGAGATAATATAGGATATATGCTGAATGAAGGGTGTCAAGCATTATTAAGCAAATGTAACACCATAGTACTGTTATAGTATAATTATTTGGGGTATTTCAAATTTTGCGGCAAAATTCTTGATTATTGTTACTTTTGAGTTTCGATTGGTGCTATTAGCAGTTGTGGTTATTATCTTATCCGACCCGCATGTTTGAAATCTATCATGGTTAAAAAATACGTCAAATATTTGGTAGTACAGAATATCCATGCAAATCTAGATATTATACACATATATAATATATTCTACATATCTTTTAAAATACAATATAAAAATAAAACAATATATTTTTATCCAGCCTTGCATATCATAATACCCCATATGATGTGGTTGCGCTATATATCATGATTCATGTCCTAATTGTTAAACTAAAAGATTATTTGATCGCTACGTATATTTACGTAGATCAATATTTGGGGGTATATGTTTTTGTTTACTGAATATCACATTATGGTATAAACTTTTACATATATTCTCCATATTTAAAAATTAGATTGTTGTGGCAGTGTCTGGTTTGCGGAGCTGCTAATCATCGAATACATACTTGTCCATCGAGAGTTCGGTTGAAGGGTGATATTCCGAGAGCACAGCAAAAGCAGATTACTCAGGGGCCTAACTAAGCACGGGCCTTCACCTTGATGGCCGAAAAGGTCAAGGCTTCAGACAATATTGTTTTAGGTATCCTACTCGTTTATGATTTTCCCGCATTGGCATTATTCGGTTCAGGTGCATCCCATTGCTTCATGTCGTCTAAATTTATTAGTGCACACTCTATTCCACGCAAGGCCCTGTCTAGTTGCTGGGATATACACATTAGGAATGGGAGAATCATATCTAGCAGTGAGTGCAATGGTTGCTCGATCGTTATTTCCGGACGAGAGTTATTCGCGGATTTCTTGGTAATTGATACGGGCAGTTTTGATGTTGTCTTGGGAATGAATTTTCTCGGCACTTTCCACTTTCACATTGATTGTAGGGTAAAGAAAGTGATTTTTCAGATTTCCGGACATCCGAAATTTATATTTTTGGGAGTCAGCAGATCTGTCGGGCCAGTCGAATTTAAGGCTAAGCCGACTAATACTGTTCTTTCGTCGATGGAAGTAAATAAGGAGGAAACGCCAGCAGTAGTTTAGGAGTTTATGGATGTGTTCGAGGACATCTCGGATTTACCGCCAAAACGAGATGTGGAGTTTGCAATTGATCTTATTCCTGAAACAACACTGATTTCAAAGGTTTATTATCAAATGGCGCTAGTGGAACATCAAGAGGTAAAGAAACAACTTGCCGAATTACTAGAGAAGGGTTAGATTCGCAGCAGCAATACACCATGAGGAGCTCCAGTTCTTCTAGTCAAGAAGAAGGATGTCACACGACGGATGTGCATCGACTATCGAGAATTGAATCGGGTGATTATTAAGAACAAGTACCCAATCTCTCGCATCGGCAAATTATTCGATCAACTCAGTGGCGTGAAAATATTCTCGAAGTTGGATTTGCGATCTGGATATCATCGAGTTCGGGTAAAATCTGAAGATATTTGTAAGACAGCGTTCTGAACTCGATATGGGCATCATGAGAACTTAGTGATGCCATTCGGAATTACTAACACACCGACAATATTTATGGACTTGATGAATTGAATCTTTTCACCATATTTGGACCAGTTCGTAGTGGTGTTTATTGACGATATTCTGGTCTATTCGAGGAGCAAAGAAGAACATGCAGAACACTTAAGGATCGCACTGTAAACGTTGAGACGAGAAAAGTTATGTGCTAAGATGAGCAAGTGCGAGTTTTAGCTCGAAAAAGTGAAGTTCCAGGGTCATGTCTTATCCAGAGATAGAATTGCCGTTGACCCCGAAAAGATTGCAGCTGTTCTATTGGGGTCAAAAATTACACTCTGGTTGACTAAGTCAAAGTCAAAATCAACTCATGCCAGGTGGGCCCAAGCCCAGGCCAAGCCCCGCGGCCAGCCTCCCCCATGCCAAAATGAAATTATGTGATGATTAATTTTAATGTAATTTTCATACATGAATGTAAGAAAAATGGGCATAAAGCCAAATTTTTGTAAAGCCCATGGCTCATCTGCAAAAGAAATGAGCACATGAGGCATAAGATGGGCAAAATACTATTTTGTAAAGCCCAAGGTGTTATATGTAAATTTGTAAGCCAATAAAAGCCAACATGATAATGAAATAAAACATACAATTCATTCTCCCCAAAAATTAGGGTCTATGCCTCCTTCTCCTTCCTCAAAGTTCTAAAACCTTCTACCCTTTTGAATTAAATCAAGAGTTTTACTCTTCTTTTTCCAAAAATAAATAGTTTTTCACCACAAAATCCATAAAGGGGAGCTCAGATCTTCCATTAGATCTTAAAAAGGGGAGATTTTAAAATCTCACCCCCTCTTGTTCTCCAAGATCCGGCCGACAGAAGAGGAGGAAGGAGACCTATTTCCAGAGATCCCATTTTGGGAAAGATCCACGGCTCACTGGAGAAGAAAGGGGTCCCCTTGAGCATTTACAAGGATTTCATGGAGTTTAATTCCACAAATCAAAACTTCTGGGAGTTTAACACCATAAAAAAAGTCTTTCTTTCTACGAGTTCAACTCCATAAGTCAAATCGAGAGCATAACTCCCAATGTAGGGACCCAGTCCTTTTTCTTGCTGACGCCTAGCACCCGCGTGCCAAGCACGTGGGGCTCTGACGCCCAGCGCCCGCGTGCCATGTACGTGGGGTGCGGGCGTCTAGCGCCCAGCACACGGGCGCCCGCGTGCCAAGTACGTGAGGCGCCAGCGCCTGCATGCCACGCACGTGAGGCGCTGGCCCCCACGCGTCCTTTGGACTCTTTTTTCCCTTTATACACACACACAAACATACACACTCCACGACACTGTCCCTGTTAGAATTTTTTTTTAATGGGGCGCTGTCCCGCACCCCGCAAGGGGGCTGCTAGCCCCCTTGACCCCCAGCCCGCTATCCGGATAGTGGGACCCCCGTAAAAACTCTGCGGGTCCCCCGATATATCCAAACCCCTTCAAAACGCAACACTGCACATTGAGTTCGGATGACCTGTTTGACCCGTGAATCGGAGGTTCTCTCGCTCCAAAAGCGAGGGGTAATTAACGGCAGTTTAGTCCGCGGCTGCTGGAGATTCGGATCCCTATAATCAATAAACCTCTGCCTACCCAAGGTATGGGGAATCTGTAATGCACCTGACAAGCGTGCGCGTATTCCCATCTCAATGGGTGACGAAAAACACCCTACGGATTCTGGCACGCCCGGTGGGACTGATCTTTCCTCCCATATTTCGGGTTAAGCGTTCATGCGAACTCAATTAATATGCATATCAATTGCCTGTACTGAAATCATGCTTTTTTTTGTGCAGGTTAACGTTTTCCAATTGCAATCTTTGGACGCAGCAAAATGTCTCCAAAGACGATCTCAGCTCTCAGCACAACACCCATCTCCTGCATGATGAAGATGGACGTCAGGACGGTCCTTCCGGCCAGTCTCGTGAGACAGTGGGAGGAGCCACCGCTACCATTTGGCTCTATTCTGTTTGTGCCTGTTCTCCGCCGAAATATAGAGAGATGGAATCGCGTAGGTCGTCTTGCCTGAATTTAGGGGCAGATGCTATTTGGTTTTATCTGTCCTCCTCTCCAAAGATGCCAAGTTGATTTATGGCACCGTATATCGGAGGTTTAGATGGATGCGGCCGTTGTAGCAGATTTCGTCAGATTCCCCCTCTTGTACGAGGGGTTTTTGATTGTAGGGACGCTCTTCCCTGCAGGCGCAAGCCCTTGCAGTTAATTACGCTACCGCATCACGGTAACCACTTTCTTCTTCTCCAGAAGGTCACTTCGTATCGTGTGTGTTTGTTTTATTTTTGGTTGCCCGTGGATTGTATACGGAGACTAATTTGTGTTGTCGCCTGTAGGGCGTGGATTAGTCCAAATCCGTATTTTCTTAGATTTGGATTTGGTTTGGGTTTAAGGATCGTTATTCTCATTGAGATTAAGATCAACTCAAATGTTTGTTGAGGATACGTTAGTATAATTTTAGACTAAGATCTACTCAACAAGATTTTAGGATCATTTAGATCCAACGAAAGAGTATTTGGACTCTATCGTTTTAGTTTAGAGACATCGCGGTCCATTGGGTTTAAGGACATCATAATCCATAAAGTTTAAGAACATCATAGTCCATGAGTTTAAGGACCACACAGTTCGTAAAGTTTAAGGACATCATAATCCATAAGTTTAAGGACCCCAGAGTCCGTAAAGTTTAAGGACATCATAGTCCAGTTTAAAGACGTCATAGTCTGTGTGGTTTTGGTTCAACCGTTTGGGGATGCACCAAAAGTTATTGGTTATTGGGACCCTCCATCTCTCTGAAGACGTTGAAGAATTACAACGACATGTATCAGAGATATGAAGAGATGTACCCTTGAACCAATGTCCTGACTGGAGGGATGGGGAGGTAGCTCATTAGCTGTCTTCGGGGCTGAGATCGGTTTTGGAGATCCTGAGCATGAGGGGCTCAATTGATGGTCCTTGGGAAATTTGGTCTGAGTCTGGCTAATATTAGCCTTTCATATTGTTCAACACTAATATATATTCAGCGTTCATGTTCTCCCACGTGAGGTGTTCAAAATAGTGTTAAACACTAAAATTCAGAAGCGTTCATGTGGGGTCACGTGAGGCGCTTGAAGTAGTATTAAACTTCAAGAATTTGAGGCGCTCTTTCTTTGGGTTTATTCCCTCATTCTTTTTTGAGCGCTGAGCGCTATTGGGTCACGTGAGATCACGTGAGGCGCCCAAAAATGGAATCCGTCTTTGATTTATTCTCTTTTTGCTTTGTAAGTGCTAAGCACTACTTGGGGGTCACATGGGGTCACGTGAGGCGCTCCAAAAATAGGGTTTATTCCCTTTTCTCTTTTATAAGTGCTGAGCACATCTTAGGAGTCACGTGGGGTCACGTGAGGCGCTCCAAAAATAACGTTTATTCCCTTTTCTATTTTATAAGTGCTGAGCACTTCTCAGGGGTCACGTGGGGTCACGTGAGGCGCTCCAAAAATAGGGTTTATTCCCTTTTCTCTTTTATAAGTGCTGAGCATTTCTCAGGGGTCACGTGGGGTTACATGGCTAGATCTCAGTCTTTCCTTTTTCATTCCTTAAAGGTGCTCACGTGGGAACACGTGAGCTTTTATTGTGTAGCGTTGAACGCTAATGAATCACCAGGCTGTTCTTCTATGGTTCTGGGGAATCAAGTTCTCCTTTTGTTCTTTAAAAGGATTAAATTCTTTTTTTAAAGGGTTAAACCCTAGTTTCAGAGGAATTAAATTCCTATATGTTTTGTAAGAGTTAAACTCTTTTGGATTCAGTTCTTTCCCCTAGGTTTTGAATCCGTATGACAGAATCTCCCCGATGAGAATTAAATTGTCAACTTGTGGGGAGATCCGCTTCTGTAGATCTTAACTAGAGAAAGAACTGAGTTCTTTTAGAAGAGTTAAACTCTTGGTTTAAGAATTAAATTCTCTTTTTGTGGGAGCTTTTGGGAGGGGTTCCCCTTCCTTTTCTTACCTAGAGTTTCTTTTTTCTTTGAAGAGATTTTCTTCTCTCTGGAGAATTAAATTCTCTTTTCTTTTTTTTGCTTTCAAGGGGGTTTTCCTCCCTCCTTCTCCCTCTGCGTCCTCCTTTTTTTCCTCCTCCCCTTACTCCTATTTATATGAGAAGAAAAAGAATCAATTTGTTAAGAGAATCTCTCATTAAGAGATCATAATTGATTTCATGATCTTCTAGATCAATCGGTGGATTTTATTCACCATTGGATTTTTAATCCAAAGGCCCTCTGTTTAACAAAGAAAATTTCTTGTTTGTTTAACAAGATTATGAATATCTTGTTAGTTTTGATAAGATTAGAATTTTATTCTATCATATCTTTTTAGTTTAAGAAGGTCAGAAATATATTTTCTTAATATGGATATCTTGTTAACATAGAATTTTATTCTTATTATAAGATTAGGAAAATATTTTCCTATAATAGATTTTTATTCTATCAAATGATCACCGCTGGATCTTTGATCTAAGGATCCTCTGTTTAACAGAGAAGATCTTTCTAGTTTAAGGAAGATTAAGAAAATATTTTCCAAATAGAATTTAATTCTAGAATTTGATAGGAACATTTTTAATTAGGGTGCTCACATGATTTGCATGTGATTGGCAAAAGCACTCACGTGTTTAACACGTGATCCCTAGTGTGGGTTTTAACCTGTGTATGTTCAGAGTGCTCACGTGTGTTACACGTGAGGCCTGTTTGTCCATTGGTGATTTATGTTCAGCGCTTATATACTTTGCATATGAGCGCTCACATGTTTTACATATGAGGCCTGTTTTTATTTTATTCAGCGCTCATATACTTTGCATATAAGCACTCACGTGTTTAACACGTGAGGCCAAATTTTGAGAACTCTCCCCCTTTTATAAGGGAACAAGTAGCTCTTGGCTGAAAATTTTGGCGGGAACAAATGCCCCCCACCACTTTGCCCACGTAAGTATGTACGTGGGTGAAGTAGTGTAGAGTTATGCATGGCAATAGAATTGACGGCTTAGGGGACAAGTTTAGAGTTCTTGTAGCCTAAAACTTTTTTCATCTTCATGAGCCGTAAGGGTCTCAAGAAGGTTTTTTCTCCCTACAAGTCGAGAGGATCTCGTAGGTGCAAATTCTCCCTAGAAATCGTAAGGATCTCTAAGTGTTCATCGCCTCCGTGAGTCGTAAGGATCTCACTCGGGTATTTTTCCTTACGAATCGTGAGGACCCGTAAGTAGCTTCTTTATTTCATTGGTGAATGTGGCTTTGGCAAATGTGGCCCACAGATGGTCCATCTTGACCTCCTTGTAGAGCAGCAATGGTTTAGGAAACAGGTTCAGATATGCCGCCTAAGACTTTTCAACTTTATGAGCCGTGAGGGTCTCGTAAAGACTTTTCTCCCTACGAGTCGAGAAGATCCTGTAGGTGTAATTTTCTCCTTAAGGGTCATGAGAACTTCTAAGTGCGTTTTCTCTTGAGAGTCGTAAGGATCTCACAAGAGAATTTTCTCCCTTACAAGTTGAGAGGATTCGTAAGTGGTTGTTTCCTCCCTTGTCGATATTCGACTTGGGAGAGTGTGGCCCGTAGATAGTCCATCTTGACCTCCTTGCAGGGCAGTGATGGCTTAGGAAATAGGTTCAGATCTGCCGCCTAAGACTTTTCAACTTTATGAGCCATGAGGGTCTCATAAAGACTTTTCTCCCTACAGGTCGAGAGGATCCCGTAGGTGTATTTTCTCCTTAAGGGTCGTGAGGACTCCTAAGTGCGTTTTCTCTTGAGAGTCGTAAGGATCTCACAAGTGAATTTTCTTTTCATGCGCATGGACACTAATTTCCATGAGGTCAAGACAAATCGAGAGATTCTCGCAAAGACACTGATTTCCTTGCGGGTCGACGCGAATCGAGAGGTTCTCGCCATGGACGCTGATTTCCCCGAATTGAGAGGTCTTGCCAAGGACACTGATTTCCCTGGGGTTGAGACGAATCGAGAGATTCCTGCAAAGACACTGATTTCCTTGCGGGTCAACGCGAATCGAGGTTCTCACCAAGGATGCCGATTTCCCTGAATCGAGATTTTTGCCAAGGACACTGATTTCCCTGGGGTTGAGACGAATCGAGAGCTTCCTGCAAAGACACTGATTTCCTTGCGGGTCGACGCGAATCGAAGTTCTCGCCAAGGACGCTGATTTCCCTGAATCGAGAAGTCTTGCCATGGACACTGATTTCCTCGGAGTTGAGACGAATCGAGAGATTCTTGCAAAGACACTGATTTCCTTGCTGGTCGACGTGAATCGAGATGCTCTCGTCAAGGACGTTGATTTCCCTGAATCGAGGTTTTTGCCAAGGACACTGATTTCCTCGGAGTTGAGACGAATCGAGGGATTCCTGCAAAGACACTGATTTCCTTGGGGTCGACGCGAATCGAGATGCTGTCGTCAAGGACGCTGATTTCCCTGAATCGAGGTTTTTTCCAAGGACACTGATTTCCTCGGAGTTGAGACGAATCGAGAGATTCCTGTGAAGACACTGATTTCCTTGCGGGTCGACGCGAATCGAGAGGCTCTCGTCAAGGACGCTGATTTTCCTGAATCGAGGTTTTTTCCAAGGACACTGATTTCCTCGGAGTTGAGACGAATCGAGAGATTCCTGCAAAGACACGATTTCCTTGCGGGTCGACGTGAATCGAGATGCTCTCGTCAAGGAAGATGATTTCCCTGAATCGAGGTTTTTGCCAAGGACACTGATTTCCCTGGGGTTGAGACGAATCGAGAGATTCCTGCAAAGACACTGATTTCCTTGCGGGTCGACGCGAATCGAAGTTCTCGCCAAGGACGCTGATTTCCCTGAATCGAGAAGTCTTGCCATGGACACTGATTTCCTTGGAGTTGAGACGAATCGAGAGATTCCTGCAAAGACACTGATTTCCCTGCGGGTCGACGCGAATCGAGATACTCTAGTCAAGGACGCTGATTTCCCTGAATCGAGGTTTTTGCCAAGGACACTGATTTCCTCGGAGTTGAGACGAATCGAGAGATTCCTGCAAAGACACTGATTTCCTTGCGGGTCGACGCGAATCGAGATGCTCTCGTCAAGGATGCTGATTTCCCTGAATCGAGGTTTTTGCCAAGGACACTGATTTTCTCGGAGTTGAGACGAATCGAGAGATTCCTGCAAAGACACTGATTTCCTTACGGGTCGACACGAATCGAGATACTCTCGTCAAGGACACTGATTTTCCTGAATCGAGATTTTTGCCAAGGACACTGATTTTCCTGGGGTTGGTTGACTTGTTTCCGAGACGGAGCGTTGATCCTGCGGGGAGGTCATTGGTTGACTTGTTTTCGAAATGGAGCGTTGATCCGGCGGGGAGGTCATTGGTTGACTCTAGGTTGTCTATGGACCGTAGAGTCTTGAAACTAGGGACTTTACCGTGGCTCTACTTTGTTGACGTCGCGTCTGCATTCTGCTAGAGGAAGAACGTTGTTGTTGTTCTTCTGGGATGCAGATGTTGCCGTCGAGATCTGACTCTCCCTTTGACAAGGTCTGGTGGGGAAATGTGATCCCTTTTTTGTTTATGCCCATGAATTGTATACAGAGGTTAGTATGGACTCCCCTGTAGGGCAAAAAGTTTCATTTCATTTTTTTTATTTCTTTCCGCGATGCTATATCATTTCAGTTTTTTATATCGCGAAAGTCACGATTGCCTAATCATTTCGGCTATTTTTCGTGGTGCTCAATAATTTCGGCTATTTTTCTTTTTACTCGCTGTTTTTTATTGCGAGTTGCCCAATCATTTCGGCTATTTTGTATGCGTATATTTTACTTGCTGATTTTGTTGCAAGTTGCCCCATCATTTCAGCTATTTTACATGCATTTTTTTAGTACGGAACTCAAGATCTGATACCAATATTAGCATCAGCATCGCTGCGACTGGAATAATGTTAGGAGTGAATCATCATTTGCCTTCGTCGATTTAAACAAAGATGGCTTAGCAAACATGGTTAGAATCCTGTCGACTAAGGCTTTTTGACTTCATGAGCCGTAAGGGTCTCATAAAGGTGTTTCTCCCTACAAGTCGTGAGGATCTCGTAGGTGCATTTTCTCTTTAGGAATCGTGAGGATTCCTAAATGTGTGTTCTCTTATAAGTTGTAAGAATCTTACAAGCGAGTTTTCTCCATATAAATCGAGAAGACTTACAAGTGTTTGTTCATCAAATGATGGCTTTCCTTGTCGTTGGTGGGACTCGGCAAGGAAACGATTATTTGTGCCCGTGGATTGTATACAAGGGTCAGTATTGAACCGCTTGTAGGGCTTTATGGGAAAGGTGATGGCTTAAGAACAATTTCAGATCCCTGTAGCTTAAGCCTTTTGAATCTTATGAGCCGTGAAGGTCTCATAAGAGGGGTTCTCCTTACGAGTCGTGAGGATCTCGTAAGTGTAATTTCTCCTTAGGAATCATGAGGATTCCTAAGTGTATCGCTCCTTTGTGAGTCGTAAGGATCTCACTCAGGTAGTTTTCTCCTTACAAGGTCGAGAGGACCTTGCAAGTGTCTTTTAACGAGATTGCGCCCTTTCAGGTTTTCACAAACTCGCCGGTAGCCCTGCTGTTTTTACTCACGGATCCCTTTCGGGTTTTCATCCGTGCCCATTTTGCTTATGGACGTACCCTTTTTTTTTGCGAGTATGGAACTCAAGATCTGATACCAATCTTCGTATCAGTATCGCTGTAACTGGAATGTTGCCAGGAGCGAATCATCATTTGCCGTGAAAGGACTTGGAATTTAATACCAATTTAGGCATCAGCATCGCTACCACTGGGACATTGCCAGGAGAGAATCATCATTTGCCTCTGTCGATTCGAACAAAGATGGCTTAGCAAACAGGGTTAAAATCCTGTCGACTAAGACTTTTGACTTCATGAGCCGTAAGGTTCTCATAAAGAAGTTTCTCGTTACGAGTCGTGAGGATCTCGTAAGTGCGTTTCTCCTCAGGAATCGTGGGGATCCCTAAGTGTGTTGCTCCCTTGTGAGTCTTAAGGATCTCACGCAAGTATTTTCTCCTTTCAAGGTCGAGAGGACCTTGCCAGTGTGGATGGATTTTTTACGAGACTGCGCCCTTTCGGGTTTTCACAGACTCGCCGGTAGCCTTGCTGTTTTTACTCACGGAGCCCTTTCGGGTTTTCATCCGTGCCCATTTTCCTTGCGGACGTACCGTTTTTTATACGAGTCTGTGCCCTTTTGGGTTTTCACAAACTCGCCGGTAGCCCTGCTGTTTTTACTCACGGAACCCTTTCGATTTTCATCCGTGCCCATTTTGCTTGTGGACATACCGTTTTTTTGCGTTTTTTTTTGGGGGGGGGAGGGTTCAAGTGGGATATTTCACTTGATTGCAGGACTCATTTGTAAGCCCCTTGATATCCTTTCTATTCTTTGAGAAGAAAGGACCACCTTACGTAGAGATTCTTCCTCCAGTGAGAAATATGCCTCCTGTGTATACCTCGTGGGGAGCGAGTACCCACGCCGTCGCTATTTGGTGACAGGTTGTTTCAAAGTCGCTCATTTTTTTGTTGAGCGTCAGCGACAAATACCACCTTACCTCCTCTTTCCATTCATCTTCATCAGACGATGAAGGGTCTTGACTCAGCTGATCCAATCGAGTCATTTTATCCATGAGCTCTTCGAAGGCTGTCGGCTTGAAGAGGGCCATATACGAGGACACCTTTAAGATTGGGTCAAAGGTGGCTATGAGCATTCCCATGGCTGCAACTTCATCGATGCGTTGCTTGTATTTAACCAGAGATTTCGCCATCGGGTAACACATTGAACCCAAATCTCATTCGGTCTAACCCTTTCGTTGACCAGTACCGTCACGGTAGTGCGTTTATTCACACTAGCGAATCTCTGACAGGAGGGCATCTCCATTTCGTCGAAGGTATTCATGGAGTCATTCGGGAGTTCCACATACCATTCGAAGGCAATGCCCACCAGACAGCCGATGAACTGCCATAGGAGAAGTATATCAGTATTGCCGCACATGGGTTCAAATCGCGCAATGTGCTGGCAAGAATTCTCAGTTCCTTTGTACATGTGGCACGTTGGAAGTGTGTACTCTGGCGGGTACTGTATTTGATTGTGCTATGTCGGATACGGTCGACCAACCTTGATTGATCTATTTGCGGCTTCACTGGCGTAGTGAGCTTCGATTTGCTAAGCGATATATTCGTTCAGCTTTGCTTTTAAGAATCATTTCCTCCTCATCCATTGATGAGCTTTGTGGAGGATTTGAAATGTCATCCTTATTTTTAAGACCGACTATCGGCAGTTCATCTGCTAGTGGTTCTGATTGAACCATCATTCCAGCCATATTCTGAATCAGAAGGGCCATCTGGTTTATTTTAGTGGACATTTCTGCCGCTTCTGCATCTCCCTTTTTCAGAGAGCACTTTAGGAAATCAATATCCGACTCCTTCTCTATTCTTTCTCCAGGTGCAACTTCGGGATTTGCTTTAGACGATGGATTAGTGAGTGGTGCCGCCTGAGTAAGCATCTCCTGCAACTTTTCACGTTGCAGTTGAACTTTTGTTAAGGACCAAGTTTGAGGTCGGTGACTGATCAGTCGAAAATATTGCATTTTTAACACATCAATTTCCCTACTATTTGCAATCATCTAAAGGTGTTCAGTATGAATATAGCACATATTAGCAATTTGTTTGTAAAATACCAAATAACATGTGTTATACATTATAACCGACATTTTGATGGAAATTGAGTATTTATTATTGCACGCATGATCTTTGTACATCGCAACACTTGTCTCGAGATTGTGTGCAGGAAATTCCAGGTAAAGAGCCGAAACTGCTAAAAGTGCTGATAAAAATACGCCAAGTCTAAGACTTGTGATCTGGCAGTAAACAAGAAAGTATAAAAATATTCCAGACATAATAAAAATACCATGAGGCCAACACCAAGCAGCACAGGAGTTTCCATGCACCAATACCTCTAAACGGCCGCTGATCCGCGGCCGAATGGGCCTATTTGCGGCGGATCCGCGGCCACGAAGACACGTCATCGGCGGATTGTTACTTCAGATCTCTCCTTTCACTGGCCAAACTTCTTCAAGGCATTTCGGTCTCCAGATATCTCCAGAAGCTTCTCCCCTAACAGCCAAGCTTCTTGTACAAGCATAATACCTACCAAGCTTCTCAAGCAAGCTAGCTAACTACCTTAATCTAGAAGCTTCTACTCAACTACCAAGCTTGCAAAGGAAGCTAAACCTAGCTTAGCTTCCAAAGGAAGCTAAACCTAATCAATCTTCTAGGGGAAGCTAAAGAAGAAGGCTATATAAAGGGACCCAAGGGCATCATTACAAGGTTGTTCAACAATTCAAAACACAAGTTGTGTGACACAACTTGTGCATCCAAACCCTAACCCAAATACAATTCAAAATTCAAAATCCAAATCAAGATCCATCGAATACAAAATCAAGAAAGAATCCATCGAGCCTTTTTGAAGCAACGTCGATCTTCATCCGAGCAAGAGATCCAAGACGATCCACGCTCACAAAGACGATGCGAAGCTAGTTCGACGATCGAGTTCTCTCCTCAATTCTTGTAGTCTTTGAGTAAATTGTAACGAAACGTTGAATAATAAAAGGTGAAAATTCTTGATCTTGCTTTTCTTTACATTCTTGCGTTATGAAACTTCTTGATTCTTGATTCATTAATTTTCATGATGTGTGAGTGAAATCTCCGCTTGTGGAGGATTCGAGAGAATTGATAGATCTAATGATGATCAAATCTTGATACTAATTTTAAGTCTTATGAGATTTGTGAACTCTAGGAAAAAGAATTATCAATGACCTAATTTGGATCGAGATCACATTCTTGTGAATTTCGTTGCAAATTAGGGATCAAATGATTGATGATTTTTCTTGCTAGAGGTTAGATCCGAATGATCATGATTGAAAAGACAAGGGATAGAAGGAGAAACCCTAGTTTCTTCAATAGATCCCTAATATTCATTCATCGTCATCAATCTAGCTACAAATTATCAATAGATAAGATTAGGAATTATTAGATTCATCATTAACTGTTAACTCAATCGAATCGTACAAGCTATTCTACAAATCTTGATAAATCAAAGTGATTGGGACATTTCTTGATTCTTGATTTTAGATCTTTACTTTCTTTAAGTTTCTTGAAAAATAAAAACTCACAAATCTTGAATCAATTTTATCGCAATTTCTTTTATCTTTTAATTTTCGACTCAACTAAAATAAGATCGATCAAATCTCACTTTCCCTGTGGACGATCCGCACTCGCTAACGAACCTACAATTGACACCGTTATTGATTGCGGTTTACAAATTTCTTTGGTTGTGATCTTTACACTTTTCAAAACACGATATCGAAATCGAAGATCAATCAAATGGCGCCGCTGCCGGGGATAGTGTGCTAATTTGTTCGTTTTTGAAATTTGAGTTGAAAAATTTATTATTCCATCAGAATTTTTAGATCAAAATTCGCACAAACGCTAAACGATTTGTTGTGATTTTTCCGAGGGAATCTGGAATCTGTGGAGCAAGAGGAAAAATTTTCAGGATATTCCAGAGAGTTCAGTGAAGGTACAGGTGCATCTGCACAAAATTTTGTGCAGAGATCTCAACAACTGACCGCGCTTCCGCGGATAGAGTGCGCCTATTGCGGCGGTTCCGCGGCGGTAAAGCAGCTTCACTGCTTGAAACTTCTCAGGTCCTCTTCTGACTTTCTTATCTCCTTCCTGCTCTGCTCCATTAACCAATTTCTGCAGGGTTCTTTGTAAAAATTCGCAGCGCCGTAAAAAGAAAAATTGTGCGTGTTTGATCTTGGTTGTTTGCATTTTTAATACGGAAATTAAGGGGCAAAGACCAAATTCAGATTAGGCGGGGAGTTCATTACCCTTCCTAAGCCCCAAAAATCATAAAATTGCATCCGCATTACCCTCATTAACTAAAAAATATCTAGATATGACTCTAAGGACCGTCGCGCTCACTTAGGACAGAGGGAGGTCGTGGGTAATCTATTGCTTATCCGCGTTTCTTTTGTGGTGTCTAAAGCAAGTGTGTCTAAGGCAAGTGGTTACTTAATTAGGCCCACTACTTATGTAGTGGAGAACCTCCCACTTACCTGGCACTTACCTGGCCACAGGAGAGGCAAAAAGGCAGTAGAGGATTTATCTTGCGACTTGTCTTCTGGAAGTCTAGGAGCGGTCTAGAGACTTGACCTAGGTGACCACTAGATTTAGGGTTGCTTGTGTATTGTTTGTGATTTGTCTTTTTCAAAAATTCGTATCTTTTTCAAAACAAACACCAAACTCATCTTTTCCTTAATTATCTCAATGCTGCCACTTGTGCAAAACCATTTAGTGCATGATCGGCTGAACACGGGATTCTAGTGCCCGTCTTGTCCGCGTTCCTCCTATCGACTCTGAAGTGGGTAATTCTACGTCTACTTTTTCTTTATCCCCTACCACACCTACTTCGATGGACAATTCTCCATCGAACTTCGTTAACACTACTCTGCCACCGTCCGTAGGTGTGCAGAATCCGCCCCGCATCTCTCTCCAAGAGAGATGTTACCCTATGTGAGGTCCTCTTTCGACCCGTCTCACCATTCCACCAGCCAATGAGGACAATTTTGAAATAAAAAACCAATACATCAATCTTCTACCCAAATATCACGGTCTCGAGTCTGAAGACGCATACGTCTTTATTACCAAATTTGAAAATGTATGCGCTATGATGGGTACTTCACAGCTTTCTGTGGATGCTATGTGTCTACGTCTTCTCCCATTCACTTTGTGTGATATAGCCGAGAAATGGCTTTATAACACAGCCGCACATTCTATTTCAAACTGGGATGAATTCTTCGCAGCATTCCTTTAGAAATTCTACCCCAATCATAAGACAGCTCAAGTCCGTAGCGAAATAAATTAATTTACCCAGTTTCCAAATGAACCATTCTTGAAGTGTTTTGAACGCTTCAAGGATCTGTTAGTTCAATGTCCATATCACGGAATTCCTAGATAGGATCTGTGCAGAATCATATATGAGGGCATTAATTCTACAACAAAACAGAACCTTGAATCCATGTGTCAAGGCACCTTCATGATTAAAGATGATGGTGAAGCTTGGAGATTTTTAGAAGATTTCGCTGAAAAATTTTACAGTGGGAGAGTGTAAACCAGTCATCGTCCAGGGGTGGCATTCACCAAATTGATGTTTCCATAGGAGTTAGAGCTGAAATGGTAGCAATGCAAAAGAAACTCGAAGCTATGGAACATAAATTGTTAGCAGCCTCTCTAAATCAGATGCCACTCCCCAAAACTGTATGTGGATGCTGTTCTGATCCATCTCATCTTACGGAAGAATGTCCATTGAATTCTCCATTTCAAGGTCAAGAGTATACCAATGCTGCTTTTCAACAAAGACCTAGAAACGACCCGTATTCTTCCACTTATAATAAGGGTTGGAGGAATCACCCTAACTTTGCTTGGAACCAACAACAAAATCAAAACACGGTTCCAAATCAAAACAATTTCCAAAGGGCTCCTTCACCACAACAACAACCACTTCAACTGAGTCAGCACCACTACCAATCACAAAACTTTCAAAACCAGGTCAACATACCTGCACCGTATAATCCTTTGCAGTTGACCGGTACTGATGAATCCTCTTCACTCGCACAAATCATGAATTTGATTCTGAAAAATTTCATGCAAGTGTCGGCTGAGATTCAGTCTTCTGTCGATGATATAAAGAAAAACTCCATCTCCCAAGCTGAGTATAAAATCGATGGAAGCAGAAATTGTAAAATTAAAAGCCGAAATGAGTGCGAGAGAGAAAGGGAAACTTCTGTCTCAACCTCTACCGAATCCTGGGCATTACAATGTGAATGCCATCATAACGTTGAGATCAGAAAGAGTGCTGAACAATCACGTTGGGGAAGAGATTGATAATAATGAAAGATTTATCAATAATACCCCGGCTGAGACCTTTCCTTCCACACACACTTCTACTTCTGATCTTTGTTCATCTACCCCACCACCTTCTTGCGAGCCTATTCTCCGTTTCCTTCAAGGCTCGACACCTCAGCAAACCTCTTCTAGTCCACCAAAGACGATCCCCACTCCTATTTTGGGATCACGTCCATACACACCACCTTCTCCAATGATGGACCCAGCTCTTATTGCTAAAGCTCCTTATCCTAATCGGTTAAGGGAAAACAAATCGAGTCCACATATGGAGAAGATTATGGAATGTTTAAACAAGTTAACATCAACATCCCTCTCCTAGATGCTATTTAACAAGTCCCCGCTTATGCGAAAATTCTCAAAGACTTGTGCACTAGGAAGAGGAAGACGCAAGTGCCCAAAAAGGTCTTCATGACAAATAATGTTAGCACTGCTTTTACCCCACAGTTACCAAAGAAACGTAAGGACCCAGGATGTCCTACAATCTCGATTTCTATTGGGGGTAAAAACATCAACCGTGCTTTACTTGACCTTGGCGCAAGTGTTAACCTTCTTCCATATTCTGTCTATGAGTAGTTAGGGATTGGAGAGTTGAAACCAGCTCATTGCACTCTCCAAATGGTAGACCGTTCAATCACCAAACGTAGGGGTGAACTGGAGGATGTGTTGATAAAAGTCGGGGAATTTGTATTCCCTATGGACTTTATTGTTCTCGATACACAACCTGTAGCAAACCCACGAAACCAAATTCCGGTGATTTTGGGTCGACCATTCCTTGCCACTTCCAATGCTGTCATTAACTGTCGAAACGGTTCAATGAACCTATCTTTTGGAAAAATGACAATTGAACTGAACATCTACAAAACTGGAAGTCATCCATCTGAACCCTCTGCTCACATACTTGATATTTTCTCTGTCCACGAGATTGCTCCCGAAAGTTGCGAAGTTGATGAACTTTGCTTTGAAGATCTCGACGACACTAGCACATCAATGTTTGATCTTTCACATCTTAGTGAGGACACATTTTCCACGCTTGAGTCGGACACTCTTGACTCTTCACCTTCCGAGTTTGTATCCTATGCAGGCTACGAGCTTCTTTGTGACTTTGAATATCATTCGATGACCCCACCTTCTATAGTTTCTCCGCCAGCATTAGATCTCAAACTTTTACCTTCTCATCTTAAATATGCATATTTAGGTGAGAATGAGTCTTTACCTGTTATCATATCCGCTTCTCTAGCCTCAGAGCAAGAGAATGCGCTCATGACAGTATTGAGATCTAAAAGGCAGGCGTTTGGTTGGACTATGGCTGACATCAAAGGGATTAGTCTCTTGATTGTAGAACATCATATACATCTGATGGATGAAGCTAAGCCAACCCGAGAACCACAGAGACGGTTAAACCCAATCATGAAGGATGCGGTGAAGAAAGAAATCGTCAAATGCCTTGACAATGGTATCATTTACCCAATCTCCGATAGCCAATGGGTAAGTCCAATTCATGTCGTCCCTAAGAAATCTGGCATCACAGTCATTACAAATGAGGCAAATGAGTTAATCCAGACATACACTCAAACTGGTGGCATGTATGTATTGATTATAGAAAACTCAATGCTGCAATAAGGAAAGACCACTTTCCTCTACCTTTCATTGACCAGATGCTAGAACGCTTAGCTGGACGTGAATATTATTGCTTCATGGACGGATACTCAGGCTATAACCAGGTCCCTATTGCCAAAAAGGATCAAGATAAAACCACATTTACTTGTCCTTTTGGTACCTTTGCTTATAGACGCATGCCCTTTGGGTTATGCAATGCTCCCGCTACATTTCAACGGTGCATGATGGGGATATTCTCGGACATGGTCGAGAATTTTCTGGAGATTTTCATGGACAATTTCTCGATATTCGGAGATTCTTTTTCTGACTGCCTATCACATCTTGACGCAGTTCTTACTCGTTGTAAAGAGAAGAACTTAACCTTGAATTTGGAAAAATGCCATTTCATGGTCCAAGAGAGAATTGTGCTTGGACATGTTATTTCACGGAAAGGCATTGAGGTTGACAAAGCTAAAATAGATGATATTCAAAACCTTCCTCATCCCAAACGCGTTAAGGATATATGATCCTTTCTTGGCCATGCAGGCTTTTACCGGAGATTCATTAAGGATTTTAGCAAAACTGCTAGACCTTTAACCCTTCTCTTGGCCAAGGACACAACCTTTCATTTTGACTCGGATTGTGAGGCAGCATTCGACTCACTCAAACACTCTCTCACTACAGCCCCCGTTCTATCTTCTCCAGATTGGAACCACCATTTTGAGCTTATGTGTGATGCATCAGATTTTGCAGTTGGTGCAGTCTTAGGACAGCACATTGAAAAGATGCTACACGTAATCTATTATGCAAGTAAGACCCTGAACGATGCTCAAATTAACTATACAACTACCGAGAAAGAACTTTTGGCAGTTTTATTTGTAACAACCTAGTTCACTTATACCAATTCCAGTTCCCGTATTTATTTATTTGTGGCATTTTATTGATTTATCGTGTTTGGGTGCGAATGGTACTTTACATTCTACATTGCATTCGAACCGACCCGCTTGCTTGAATTTGTTTGATTCTTATTTATAGATTACCTTGACTTGTTGCATGAACACGTGCATCTCATGATTAATACATACTGGCATTTCATCTAGCACCGTATGTTTTACCATATAACATTTTAGGTCATGTAAAATAAAATTAAAATTGCATTTTCATTAACTGAGCATTCATTTTGAAATTTGGAAGTTGCATATAATTTTCGTATTTTAAATCTGAATTTTTAGACACGACCCGGGCACATTTTGAAATATTTTTGTATCCCGCCTAAATTCAAATTTATATAATATTTTATTTTAATTTTACCTTTAAAATATCGTTAACTATTAAATCTTTAAAACAAATCCTTTTAAATTTTAAAAAAAATCTAAAATCCTAACTCAGTTTAACAAATAAATCCTTTTACATTTTTTTAAATCTAAATCCTATTATAATTCTGATCTCTTCCCTTAGCTCTCTCTCTTTCTCCTCTGGGCCCCATCCCCACGAGCCAATGAAATCATTTATTTTCCTAGCGCTGGGCCCCACTCAAATCTCTCTCTCTTTCCTTTCTTCTTCTCTTTCTCTCCCAGCGCGGCTCTCTCTCTCTCTCTTCTCTTTCTCTCTCCTCTCGCATTCTCTCTCTCTCATATCGCGATTACTGGGCACTTCTCGAATCTTGTCACCTCCCCGCGGATCTCGTCACCTCCCTTCTTCATATATCTTTCTTCTCTCTCTTTTTTTAAACCGAGCTCTCTCTCCCTCCTCGCCAACCCACCGTCGCCAAGCCTTCTCCTCGAAACCCTAACCCTATCTTCATCGCCTTTCTCCCTCAACCGAACCTCCTCCTCCTCATCTCCATCTTCCTCTTCTACTTTTTCCTCCCGAGCTTTCACCTGCACACCCATGACACCCACAAAATCCATCACCACCAACTTCTCTTCACCGTCGACTACCTCATCCCATCACCATCTTCTTCTACTTCTCTCCTCTCTCCTCTATCTTCTTCCCTCACAGAACCCTCAAACCCGTCAAGAAACCCTACAAACTAAAACCCAAACCCTAGACACCGAAACCCTAACTTCCATCTCGATCGCCGCTCATCGCCGGTAAACCCTACACCACTCCCTCATCTCCTCAATCCCCTGGAACCCCAGTGCACCAATCTACAGTGAGCTTTCTCTCTCTCACTCCTTCTCTTTTTCCTTTCTTTTCTTCCCTTCTTTCTTTCTTTTATTTTTTTTTCTTTTTCTGTATTTATAAATTTCTGTAGATCGTCGGAGCCGTGACGATGTTGACGATCCCGACGACCCAGCGAACATACCTGACTCGTGTGATCACCTTGTGCATTGTTTGGATCCGTTCCGTGTACCGTGCGCGCGTCGCGACTGTTTCGCCGACGTGAGACGTTCCGTACACCCGTTTCTTGATCCGTCTAGGCAAGTAAAACTTACTACATGCTATTTAGATTATTACATACTTATTTAAATAGATATTAAACCTGTTGTTTGAATCTAGTGCCCTATATTTCATTTTAACATTTCGATGTTCCGTTTATATCATTTTAGATCTAGAACATGAAAACATATCATGTAGCATATTAGATTACAATACACTGTACCCATATCCATATTTATATCACATATTGCTTAGTTGTATAGCCCATTGTACCATTGTAATAGTTTATAACCCTTCGGATACCTATTTGCATCCATCTCGTCGAATACACATATTATTGCATCCATAGATCACTTGAATATATAACATTGTAATACTGACACTCCATGTTTAATAAAGTGCATCCTAATTAATATGGGAACTATAATCTTAACCCTAAACGATAACCGTGCATCCATGTGTTCGAATTTATACCTATTTGCATACCACATTACACTATTCCATTTTTTATTGTTACATTGATACCCCATACTTGTTTTGTGTACCCATGTTTATTATAGTTTGATTATGAGCACCCACTTGACATTTGTGCACCCCCTAATATGACTTGATACACTACTACATGTACGACTTGGTACCATGCACTTCTTGACATGATTGGATTTATATACACTACTTGACCTGACCTGATGTACCATAGCCTGACCTGGTACCTGACCTTGTTACTAATGCCAACAACCTTGACATGTTGTCCCTACGGGCATTTCCAGTTGTCTATCCAGACAAACCTGTACCTGCTTGATCCTGTGTTGGCATTAGCTTCAGATTTATTAATACCTGACTTGAACACATAACTTGGGGGTATGGGGAAATCAATGATGAAACCTGACTTGTAACTCGACAGTTCGATACCTTTACTGATCAGTCTTACGGGCTAGGCCAGCCCCGGGGTGATGCTGCTGACATCACTCGTCATTACATACTACCCTTTTTACTGCCTTGCGGCACGTCTCAGATTCAACCCGAGAGTCTTAGACCGTGGTCCCGGGAACGCACGGGATACTATTGAGTTACATCGATGATTCATCAAATCGATTTCAAAGACTTGAGAGTAGATAACCCAGTAGATTAGTTTAGATTACTCACTGCACATCACTTATGCCTTACCCTTCACTGTCACTATTTATGTTACTGCTATACCTGTTTTACTGTTCATACTCATACTTGCATGTCTTGCTACCCCTGTTTATATTATTGCTTGATATTATGACGCACTGACGTCTAAGTTTTGCATGGCCCAGATTCTTGACCTTTGCTGCAGGCCGAGCAGGAGTATTTCAGTCAGCAGGCCGAGCAGTGAGGACTTATTAGTAGTTAGTTTATTTTTCCTTTCAGTATTTTTATTCCTGATGTGAGCCCGCATTATGGGACATACATTCCAGTTTATTCTTGTATTGGATCTTTCGCTTCCGCATTATTTTATTCTTGACTCGTTTTATTCTGGCTTATGGACATGTATTAGATAGTTATTATTATTATTCTTGATATCTCTACAGCCATAATGTGACTGTGGAAGGATATTTCCTATCCACAGGTAGCATGGTTGGCTATGTCACGTGCCTATCTTAGCATACTCTGAGAAGCGGGGCGTGACAGTATTTGCATTAGAAAAATTCAGGCCTTACTTGATTGGCTCACCAATTGTTGTGTACACTGACCACTCCGTCTTGAAACATCTTTTGGCGAAGAAAGATACTAAAGGTAGGCTAATACGTTGGATCTTTCTATTATAAGAATTTGATCTTGTTATTAAAGATAAGAAAGGATGTGAAAACGTTGTAGCCGACCATCTTTCGCGCATCTCTTCTTCACCGGTGACCCTGCCGATCAATGATTCTTTTCCGGACGAACAACTCTTGAGTATATTCGACGAACCTTGGTTCAAGGATATTGTGAATTATCTTACCACGGGACTTATTCCCCGCGAATGGTCAAAACAGGACAAACATCGATTTCTATCCCAAGTAAAACACTTTTACTGGGATGAACCATATCTGTTTAAGTATTTTCCTGAACAGATCATTCGCAGATATGTCCCTAATGATGAATTCAAGAGTGTTCTATCTTTTAGTCATGATCAGGCATGTGGGGGTCATTTCGGTCCTCAAAAGACGGCGGAGAAGGTTTTGCAATGCGGTTTCTATTGGCCGACTTTGTTCAAAGATGCATTTGATCATTGCAAAACCTGTACACAGTGTCAACACATGGGTAGGATTTCCAGGAGAAATGAGATGCCACAGCAACCCATCTTAGTGGTTGAAATTTTTGACGTTTGGGGTATTGACTTTATGGGTCCGTTTCCAAACTCCTTTGGGAATCTGTACATATTGCTTGCGGTTGATTACGTCTCAAAATGGGCTGAAGCTATTCCTTGTCGCACTAATGACAAAAAGGTTGTCATTAAGTTCTTAAAAGAAAACATCTTTTCGCGATTTGGACACCCACGCGCTATCATTAGCGATAACGGGACGCATTTCTGCAATCGGTCTTTCGAGACTTTGATGCGGAAATATGCAATCGACCACAAAATTTCCACACCCTATCATCCCCAAACGAGCGGGCAGGCTGAGATTTTAAACAGACAAATCAAATAAATTTTGGAGAAGACTGTTGCTAAAAATCGAAAAGATTGGTCAACCAAATTGACGGATGCTCTTTGGGCGTTCCGGACTGCATATAAAACCGATCTAGGGATGTCTCCTTACAGACTAGTGTTTGGGAAGGCTTGTCACCTTCCGGTCGAGATTGAGCACAAAGCAATGTGGGCCATTAGAGAAATCAACTTTGACTTAAATCAAGCCTGCAACTTTCGGAAGCTGCAATTAAACGAGCTAAGCGAACTCCGCGATGAAGCTTATGATAATGCTGTAATTGTAAAGAATCGGACTAAGGTATTTCATGATAAAAACATTCTGAGAAAAACTTTTACACCTGGTCAACAAGTCCTTCTTCATGATTCACGACACTATCTTCATGCGGGTAAGCTACGATCTCGGTGAAAAAGACCTTTTGTTGTGCGGTCTGTATACCCGCATAGGACAGTTGAGGTTGAAAATGTTGAAAACGGTACAATTTTAAAAGTAAATGGATATAGATTAAAACCGTATTTTTCCACTGACCCCTCAGAGGAGCTCCTGTTTTTACAGGAGCTGCTTTATAATGACTAATTTTCCTCCACCTCACCTCCATGACTTGGTAATTTTGTCACATCTTTAGAATGGAGGTGAGTCAATTTGTAAATAAATATTAGAAAAATATAAAAATATATATATATAAAACAAAATTATAAAAAGTTCTTAAACTTGAATAAGTTTGGGGGAGGATTTTCACTATCATATTTATTACCCCCATTAATAAATTTCCTTCCAGACTTACAGGTTTTTGTGATCTAGCGGTTGGCAACAGTGAGGACACTGTTGAAAACAAGTTTGGGGGAGGTTTGTGCTTATTTACGCATCATTTTGCATCATACTTTGCATAAGCACAAAAACTTTTAAAAACATATAAAAATTTAAAAAAAATTCAAAAGATAAAAATATTTAATATTTAATTTGATAATGAAAGATTAGATAGTGAAAAATTATATCCAAAAGATTAGAAAAATTTAAGAAAACCAAGAAAATTAGAAGTTTTCTTAAACGAAACTAGTAATAAGTAGTTATGAGCCGTTGTCCCAAGCGTTAGTAAAATGAAAGAAGTCACTAATCTGAGGATAAAAATAAGTCTGAAAAATAGTTCTTATTCTGGAAGCCAAACATTTTGAATGTTGATACCCTACTATACGCACTTACACACGTCTTGAAACTCGGGATAGTAGAGGATACCTTGAAATGCTCTTGTCTAAAAACCAAAGTATGAAGAAAATAAAAAAATGAATAAAAGATAAAATGGTGAAGAAAAATGAACACTGGTTTTGTTATCGCCAAGGCAGCAATAAAAAAATATAGCGAGGGTGCTTCATCACCTAGTACCTTAGACCAACTGGTTTGGAAGTCACTGCTAAGCCTTAGGTGGTGCAAGACGAGGAAAATACTAATACACCTAATAAGCAAGCACATGAGTAATCGGTCGGTTAGTACCTCAAGAAGTATTAACGGTCGCATGAAAAATGTGTGAGCAATCTCATCTAAATATTCATCGATTAAAAAGTACTGAGGTAGATGGACAAGAGTATGATAGCTTGAATTGAATTCTCCGAGTTTAGGTATGTGTTTTACACACACGTAGGGGTATATGATCGATATTTGGAATAAAGATAGGAATGAAGAATAAAGACGATATTTTATTGAGGGATGATGTGATTTCTAACATCTTTTCATGACTATTAAGATAGGGCTCATGACAACCGAAAAGCTAGTGTAGTTGGAAACTCTAATTTTCAAAGTCTTTCTTTTACAATTCTTTTCTTTATATGTAACTTTCACGGTCTTCCTTTTATTATTGGATTTTGTGGATGCAATCCGCTGAAAACCCTCAGGAGATAACACTCCTCCTACTAGGGACACCTAGAGGTTTAAAGGCTTGTTGCATGTGCCCAGTGCAATCGTGTTACCTACGAAAGTGTGCTAGCTAGTTTTTTCTTTTTCTTTTCTCCCTCTCTTTCTAATAAAACAATTTTTCTCGAGACGACCAAAAATAAGTTTGGGGGAATTTGATTAGTCGAAAATATTTCATTTTTAACACTTCAATTTCCCTACTATTTGCAATCATCTAAAGGTGTTCGGTATGAATATAGCACATATTAGCAATTTGACTGTACAATACCAAATAACATGTGTTATACATTATAACCGGCAGTTTGAGGGAAATTGAGTGTTTATTATTGCACGCATGATCTTTCTACATCGCAACACTTGACTCGAGATTGTGTGCAGGAAATTCCAGGTAAAGAGCCGAAACTGCTAAAAGTGCTGATAAAAATACGCCAAGTCCAAGACTTGTGATATGGCAGTGAACAAGAAAGTATAAAAGTATTCCAGACATCATAAAAATACCATGAGGCTAACACCAAGCAGCACAGGAGTTTCCATGCACCAATACCTCCAAACGGCCGCGGATCCGCGGCCGAATGGGCCTATTTGCGGCGGATCCGCAGCCACGAAGACACGTCATCGGCGGATTGTTACTTCAGATCTCTCCTTTCACTGGCCAAACTTCTTCAAGGCATTTCGGTCTCCAGATATCTCCAGAAGCTTCTCCCCTAATAGCCAAGCTTCTTGTACAAGCCTAATACCTACCAAGCTTCTCAAGCAAGCTAGCTAACTACCTTAATCTAGAAGCTTCTACTCAACTACCAAGCTTGCAAAGGAAGCTAAACCTAGCTTAGCTTCCAAAGGAAGCTAAACCTAATCAATCTTCTAGGGGAAGCTAAAGAAGAAGGCTATATAAAGGGACCCAAGGGCATTACTACAAGGTTGTTCAACAATTCAAAACACAAGTTGAGTGACACAACTTGTGCATCCAAACCCTAACCCAAATACAATTCAAAATCCAAATCAAGATTCATCGAGTACAAAATCAAGCAAGAACCCATCGAGCCTTTTTGAAGCAATACCGATCTTCATCCGAGCAAGAGATCCAAGACGATCCGCGACTCACGAAGACAATGCGAAGCTAGTTCGACGATCGAGTTTTCTCCTCAATTCTTGTAGTCTTTGAGTGAATTGTAACGAAACGTTGAATAATAAAAGGTGAAAATTCTTGATCTTGCTTTTCTTTACATTCTTGCGTTATGAAACTTCTTGATTCTTGATTCATTAATTTTCATGATGTGTGAGTAAAATCTCCGCTTGTGGAGGATTCGAGAGAATTGATAGATCTAATGATGATCAAATCTTGATACTAATTTTAAGTCTTATGAGATTTGTGAACTCTAGGAAAAAGAATTATCAATGACCTAATTTGGATCGAGATCACATTCTTGTGAATTTCGTTGCAAATTAGGGATCAAATGATTGATGATTTTTCTTGCTAGAGGTTAGATCCGAATGATCATGATTGAAAAGACAAGGGATAGAAGGAGAAACCCTAGTTTCTTCAATAGATCCCTAATATTCATTCATCGTCATCAATCTAGCTACAAATTATCAATAGATAAGATTAGGAATTATTAGATTCATCATTAACTGTTAACTCAATCGAATCGTACAAGCTATTCTACAAATCTTGATAAATCAAAGTGATTGGGACATTTCTTGATTCTTGATTTTAGATCTTTACTTTCTTTAAGTTTCTTGAAAAATAAAAACTCACAAATCTTGAATCAATTTTATCGCAATTTCTTTTATCTTTTAATTTTCGACTCAACTAAAATAAGATCGATCAAATCTCACTTTCCCTGTGGACGATCCGCACTCGCTAACGAACCTACAATTGACACCGTTATTGATTGCGGTTTACAAATTTCTTTGGTTGTGATCTTTACACTTTTCAAAACACGATATCGAAATCGAAGATCAATCAAATGGCGCCGCTGCCGGGGATAGTGTGCTAATTTGTTCGTTTTTGAAATTTGAGTTGAAAAATTTATTATTCCATCAGAATTTTTAGATCAAAATTCGCACAAACGCTAAACGATTTGTTGTGATTTTTCCGAGGGAATCTGGAATCTGTGGAGCAAGAGGAAAAATTTTCAGGATATTCCAGAGAGTTCAGTGAAGGTACAGGTGCATCTGCACAAAATTTTGTGCAGAGATCTCAACAACTGACCGCGCTTCCGCGGATAGAGTGCGCCTATTGCGGCGGTTCCGCGGCGGTAAAGCAGCTTCACTGCTTGAAACTTCTCAGGTCCTCTTCTGACTTTCTTATCTCCTTCCTGCTCTGCTCCATTAACCAATTTCTGCAGGGTTCTTTGTAAAAATTCGCAGCGCCGTAAAAAGAAAAATTATGCGTGTTTGATCTTGGTTGTTTGCATTTTTAATACGGAAATTAAGGGGCAAAGACCAAATTCAGATTAGGCGGGGAGTTCATTACCCTTCCTAAGCCCCAAAAATCATAAAATTGCATCCGCATTACCCTCATTAACTAAAAAATATCTAGACATGACTCTAAGGACCGTCGCGCTCACTTAGGACAGAGGGAGGTCGTGGGTAATCTATTGCTTATCCGCGTTTCTTTTGTGGTGTCTAAAGCAAGTGTGTCTAAGGCAAGTGGTTACTTAATTAGGCCCACTACTTATGTAGTGGAGAACCTCCCACTTACCTGGCACTTACCTGGCCACAGGAGAGGCAAAAAGGCAGTAGAGGATTTATCTTGCGACTTGTCTTCTGGAAGTCTAGGAGCGGTCTAGAGACTTGACCTAGGTGACCACTAGATTTAGGGTTGCTTGTGTATTGTTTGTGATTTGTCTTTTTCAAAAATTCGTATCTTTTTCAAAACAAACACCAAACTCATCTTTTCCTTAATTATCTCAACGGTGCCACTTGTGCTAAACCATTTAGTGCATGATCGGCTGAACACGGGATTCTAGTGCTAAACACCAAACAAATCTTGATAAATCAAAGTGATTAGGACATTTCTTGATTCTTGATTTTAGATCTTTACTTTCTTTAAGTTTCTTGAAAAATAAAAGCTCACAAATCTTGAATCAATTTTATTGCAATTTCTTTTATCTTTTAATTTTCGACTCAACTAAAATAAGATCGATCAAATCTCACTTTCCCTGTGGACGATCCGTACTCGCTAACGAACCTACAATTGATACCGTTATTGATTGCGGTTTACAAATTTCTTTGGTTGTGATCTTTACACTTTTCAAAACACGACATCGAAATCGAAGATCAATCAGTGACTAGTAGAAGCTCGAACTTCGTCTTTGGAATTCACCACATAAACTATATGAACTACCATGCCTCCAGGCTTGGGGTGTTTGGAGTTTTTGGCCTTTGGAGTTTGCTTCGGGCACTTGAGCTTTATTGGGCCTCCTTTTTTGTGAAAAGCCGCTTTGGTTTTGGGAGGAACCGTTGTATCAGGATCCGTCTTGGGATGAGTCTCCTTGTATTTGAAAGAGCATTTGTCAGAATTTAGCTGACGTTTAGGAGAAGAGCCGCGGTTGACGACAGAGACCTTCACTTGCTTCCGCACTTTATATATAGATGAGGAAAATTGCTTTAGGGAGCGAACTGGTTTCTGCTCTCGTGGGATCTCCATGGGCTGCGGAGATTTTTTCAATATTGCGGTAAGAGAATTTTGTCTGACCTTTCGCAACAATTTGAAGCTGTTCCCGGTTGGAACAACATTCACCACTGGGGTTGAAACAGGACCATACGGATAACTGCCCCCAGCTCAATTTGTATTATGCCGATATCGACGTCGACCGTTTCTTACGGTCGGGATTTGATTAGCCTCAGGATTTTGCTGAGCCTTCCCCCTATTTCCTTTGAGAACTTGAATATTCTGCCCCCTGCTTCTACCTTAGTCTTGGGCAGGTGCCAGTTGTTTGAGGACTGATTCCGTCGGCAAAGCTACATCTTGGGGAGCCAGCCTGTGGAAGACAGACTTCCTCTGGACTTCATCCATTGGCGTTGAGGCACTCAGGGTGGGAGGTATCGACCCAAAGAGAAGCCTGTTGATTTCTAAAAGAGCCGGATTGCAGAGATTTGAGGTTGCAAGTGGCCCATACTTGACTCCACCAGATATGACAGAGCCAGAGTTGCTAGGGAGGAAGCAAACACCATTCTTCATAGAGACGAAACATTGGCTTCAGTATCCCATCACCCAAGGGCAACTACAAATATGTATACCACGATTATTTGATCGCGGAAAAACACAACACACGAAGTGTGGAGTGGAAAGAGGAAAAGGTCCCACCGGGCGTGCCAGAATCTGTTCTCTGTCGAAATACAGAGAGACGGAACCGCTTAGGTCATCTTGCCTGAATTTAGGGGCAGATGCTATTTGGTTTTATCCGTCCACCTCTCCGAAGATATCAAATTGATTTATGGCACCGTGTATCGGAGGTTTAGACGGATGCGGCCGTTCTAGCAAACTTCGTCAGATCCCCCCTCTTGTACGAGGGGTTTTTGATTGTGGGGACGCTCTTCCCTGCAGGCGCAAGCCCCTGCATTTAATTACGCTACCGCATCACGATAACCACTTTCTCCTTCTCCAGAAGGTCACTTCATATCGTGTGAGTTTGTTTTATTTTTGGTTGCCCGTGGATTGTATACGGAGACTAATTTGTATTGTCGCCTGTAGGGCGTGGATTAGTCCAAATCCATATTTTCTTAGATTTGAGTTTGGTTTGGGTTTAAGGATCGTTATTCTCATTGAGATTAAGATCAACTTAAATGTTTGTTGAGGATATGTTAGTCTAATTTTAGACTAAGATCTACTCAACAAGATTTTGGGATCATTTAGATCCAATGAAAGAGTATTTGGACTCTATCGTTTTAGTCTAGAGACATTGCGGTCCATTGGGTTTAAGGACATCATAGTCCGTAAAGTTTAATGACCTCATAGTCCATGAGTTTAATGACCTCATAGTCCATAAAGTTTAAGGACATCATAGTCCATGAGTTTAAGGACCCCACAGTCCGTAAGGACCCCACAGTCTGTAAAGTTTAAGGACATCATAGTTCATGAGTTTAAGGACCCCACAGTCCGTAAAATTTAAGGAAATCATAGTCCAGTTTAAAAACGTCATAGTCTATATGGTTTTGGTTCAACCGTTTGGGGATACACCAAAAGTTATCGGTTATAGCGACCCTCTATCTGTAGGGTTAGCTTAGCATCTTAGCAAGGTTTTGGCAAACATCAAACATGCTTCTTTATAATTTTTGGGGTGCTAAACAAACCCTCACCAAGATCTTAACTTGAGAATTAGGGTTAACTTGCATGTAAACAACTTTACATCTAAGAGAGAGGGATTACAACCTTTGTAGTCCGTTCCTTCGCTTCATAAGCTCCGAGTAGTAGTCCCTTCGCCGCGATCCATAAACTTCCGGACTCTAGAGAGGCTCTACAAGCCGAATGATCCATGCTTGCTTAAAGTTTTCCTTTTCGAAGATGATCTACTTTGAAGAATCTTTAACCCAAGTTTACACTTCACTAAACAACTTATTAGAGAAGTGAACACCCTAATCTAAGTGGCTAGAATAGATGAGGATGATGAAGTAGGAATTTAGCTCTCTTTTATTTTCAATTTCTCACCATTTATCATCACAAAATGGAAAGCTAGTCAAGGTTTTCTTTCAAGAGAATGAAGAAGAAGAAGAAGAAAATCCTTTTGTGATGAATAATGAATTATTGTTGTGGTTACAAATCCAATCTTGGGTTAAGAATGAAGGCTTAACCCTTGTAGCGAATTAACTAGGGTAAAGGGTTTGGGTTGGGTTAAGAAATATCTACACAAAATATCAATACAAAATATCTAAGCTTAAAACAAAATAAAGATTCTAGAAGCTTCATGAAAAAGCTAACCCAAATCAAACCCTAACTTGTTTAATCTCCACAAATCATGTTGTATTTGTAATTATAACTTGATACAATATTATATATCACATATATAATATATTTTGCAACAAAAGAAAATAATACAATTAACATATATCGCATATATAACAATGTATTATCCGGTGAGAAAATGAATCAATAAAGCGAACTTATATTAGTTAACGTAATGTAATATATCACATATATAATTATACATTAAATTATCGAATCAACACTTGATCCGACAATCCGGCTATATAGCATATAACCGACTAATATAACATATACCGATTCATCAAATCAACACTTGATCCGATGACCTGGCTATATCACATATACCCGGCCGATATCATATATCGCGAGAATAGAATACGGTATCTCATATCGTATTATTCTTGGTCCCGCACATATCACATATGTGCTCCTACTCCGTTTTTCCTGAGCCAGGAAACCTCTGTGTAGGACTCTAAAGAATCGTCAATACGCCGGCAGTAGGTGATGATCCTATCAAACACCCACAAGCTGCAAGCGGTCAGCTAAACGTAACAGCCACCCATGTATTGAGCAATCAGAAGATCAACAAGCTAGCCTGTACATTCTCCTGCAAATCCAATCAGTAAACACTACCGTACAGTCCGGTCTCTTCGTCTGATATGTTGCATATCTAGTCTAGGGGTGGTAAACGTCAGACCCCAGTAACCGATAAGTCGTGTCGATGTAAGGCTCATAACAGGTCGAGAAACTACTGATAACACTTGCCAGTAAATCTCCATATTAGCCCTGGCCAGGGACTTCCAGTTATAGCCAATCGAACACAGCACAACATCAACTCCCTATACCGGGAGAGACGAAACCCCTCCTATCGCTCATTGCCTCCATGCGATTCGGGACTGTACCCAAAAACCACCGTTTTGCATGCCCTCTTGGACGTGGTAAGGTGGAAATCAAAGCACACTGGGAATCACACAAGACTTTATGACGATCTTGAGTCTACAGACTAACCTGTACCAGTGTTACCGGAGAACTGCTATCTGACGATAGGTATAATACCACCCAGGAGTTCTCGGCGAGTCCGTTCAGTGTACCCAGTCTCCACTGAGCACCCGTACACCATCTTTGATGTCCAACACCAATGGATATGGGATCATCGATCTCCCATCATATGGGTCAAGATGCGTGTACGCTAGTCTACTCTGGAGTATCGATGCCCTGTCTTGATACACCCTCGACTAGGAACAGTTATAGGATGTACTCGTTGACTACCCTGGCCCCGCTAGTATGATCTCATCATAGTCCTAGTAGTCGAGTACACATCCTAAGGGCTTTATCAACACGTGATCACAAAACAGTATTTGTTAACATGTTAAGATAAAGTGAAACCAGATAGCATACTATCATATCGAGCAAGAAAGTCCTCTCTATATATATCCAAGCATCCATTATAATATACATCACATGTACAACAATGGCCTTTACGGCATACATATAACTAACAATCTCCCACTTGCACTAAGGCCAGCTGTTGTAGTATCTCATACCCAACATCCCGAAGAGTCTCTCAAATTGTATCTGAGGAATGGCCTTTGTGAGTGGATCCGCAGTGTTGTCCTTCGTATCAACTCTCCTGACCTCGATCTCCCGGCGATCAACTATCTCCCGGATCAGGTGATACCGCCTCAGAATATGTCTAGACTTCTGATGGGACCTGAGTTCCTTGGCCAAAGCCACATCTCCATTGTTATCACAATACAAAGGTATTAGATGCTCAATGGACGGAACCACACCAAGTTCAGTGATGAACTTCTTTATCCAGACAGCCTCTTTGGCAGCATCGTTGGCAGCGATGTATTCAGCCTCCATCGTCGAGTTTGCCACGGTTTCCTGTTTGGAACTCTTCCAACACACCGCCCCTCCATTTAGGGTAAAGACAAATCCTAAGTGCGACTTAGGTCGTCCTTATCACTCTGGAAGCTCGAATCGGTAAAGGACTCCACCTGGAGTTCTCCGTTACCATACACCAAGAACATCTCTTTAGTCCTTCTCAAGTACTTGAGAATGTTCTTCACAGCTGTCCAGTGATTCTCTCCAGGATCTGCTTGATACCTACTCACTACACTTAGTGAGTATGCTACATCTGGTCTGGTACATAATATCACGTACATGATAGAGCCTACTGCTGAAGCATAGGGTATCCCTTGCATGCGAGCTCTTTCCAAATCAGTCTTGGGAGACATCTTTTTGGAGAGAGTGAGTCCAGAGATCGTGGGTTGGTTCCCACGCTTGGATTCTTCCATACTAAACCTCTTTAGTATGGTGTCAATGTACCTGAATTGGGACAATCCCAGTATCCGTCTAGATCTATCTCTATAGATCTTAATTCCCAAAATGCAGGAGGCATCACCTAGATCTTTCATTGAGAATCTATGTGATAAGAAGAGATTGACCGAGTGCAACATAGGAACATCATTTCCTATCAAGAGTATGTGATTCACGTACAATACGAGGAAGACAACCTTACTCTCTGCAACCTTCTTGTATATACAAGGTTCATCTATGTTTTTGATGAAGTCAAACTCTTTGACTACCACATCAAAACAGATGTTCCAACTCCGCGATGCCTGCTTTAACCCGTAGATGGATTTAAGCAGCTTGCACACCTTTCCGCCGCTCCCACTGTCTATGAAGCCCTCTGGATAAGTCATGTACACGCACTCTTCCAAATCACCATTTAGAAAGGCGGTCTTAACATCCATTTGCCAGATTTCGTAGTCATGGTATGCAACAATGGAAAGTAAGATCTGGATGGACTTAAGCATAGCCACTGGAGAAAAGGTTTCTTCATAATCCACACCTGGTCGTTGACGAAAACCCTTTGCAACAAGTCTAGCTTTGAAAGTCTCAACTTTTCCATCTACACCAAGTTTCTTCTTCAAGATCCATTTGCTCCCAATGGGTTTTACCCCTTCAGGAGCAACTTCCAAAGTCCATACTTTGTTGGTGTACATGGATTCCATCTCAGATCGCATTGCATCCAGCCACTTCATAGAGTCACCACTCGTGATGGCCTGCTCGAAACTAGTCGGGTCATCATCTTTCATGATGCAATCCTCGCTCCCACCATCAATGAGAAAACCGTAGTATCTCTCAGGTGGATGAGAAACCTTACTAGATCAGCGGAGAGGCTGGGGTTCGTTGGGAACTACTGAATCCTCTGGTTCTATCAAATCTTCTGTTTCATTTTGTGTAACCGGAACTTCTTCCAGTTATACCTCCTTGCCACTAATTTCCTTTGCAAGAAATTCCTTTTCTAAAAAGGTGACATGCTGAGCAACAAATACCTTTTGTTCCTCAGGGTGGTAGAAGATATGTTCTCGCGAATGCTTGGGATATCCTACAAACTTGCAAAAAAATGATCTTGCCTCGAGCTTGTCCAGATTTTGCCTTTTAACATAGGCCGGGCAACCCCATATCTTAACGAAATTAAGACACGGTCTCTTCCCCTCCCATATCTCATATGGAGTGGTAGGCACTGATTTGGTTGGAACTCTATTCAATAGGTATATGGCTGTCTCAAGCGCATACCCCCAAAAGGAAATAGGTAACTCAGCAGTGCTCATCATAGAGCATACCATATCTAATAGGATGCAATTCCTCCGCTTCGATACACCGTTGTGCTGTGGTGTATGGGGAGGAGTAAGCTGAGAGAGAATCCCATTCTCTTTTAGATAATCGAGGAATTCATTGCTCAAGTATTCTCCTCCTCAATCAGATCGAAGGATTTTAATACTTCTATCCATTTGGTTCTCTACTTCATTCTTATATTCTCTGAATTTCTCAAAAGCTTCAGACTTGTGTTTCAACAGGAACATATGTCCGTATCTTGAGAGATCGTCAGAGAATGTAATGAAGTACGATGAACCATTCCTGGCATGTGTAGACATGGGACCGCATACATTACTATGTATCAGTCCCAAGAGTTCTGTAACTCTTTCTCCGTGTCCACTAAACGGAGTTTTGGTCATTTTGCCTTTGAGACTTGAATGACAAGTTTCATAAGATGATAATTCGAACGTATTTAAATAACCATCTTTATGTAACTTAGCAAGTCGTGCCGCATTGATATGACCAAGTCTACAATGCCACAAGAAGGATTCGTTCATTTCTGAACTTTTCCTCTTGTGTGTGTTCTGTATATTAAGAACCGTGTTTTGATTTAGAACGTATATGCCATTATTTAACGAGCCTGATCTAATCAACTTTTGATTTAGGAAGATGTTCATAATATTATCCTGTATTACAAAGTTATATCCTTCTTTATTTAATAAAGAAACTGATATAATGTTGCATATCATGTTCGGTATATAATAGCATTCGTTCAGAATCAATGTATTACTACTTGGTAATATAAGGTAATACTCGCCAACTGCTTTGGCTGCAACATTTGCACCATTCCCTACTCTTACGGAATGATCACTCATTCCCAGTTCTCTACCTTTCTTTAGCCCATGCAATATATTGCATATGCGGGATCCTGATCCGGTATCTAATGCCCAAGACGTAGAGTGAACTGAGAAACAGTTCTCGGTAACTAACACATCTGAAGAAGATACATCATCATGTTTATTCTTCGTTTGGGCGGCGTGTGAATTTTGGTATTTCCTTATTTCCTGTTCAATCTTATAACAATTATAAGAAAGAACGGGACCAACGTTCCCCTGCTCAGTATAACAAGCGGGTTCGGTCAATACATCCATATTATTATCTTGATTAAGGCCTGACATGGTCGCTACCTGGAGAGAGAGAGAAGAAAACACTTTAACGTGCTCTCTTGCAAGATTAGATTGGTTATAATCTTATCTAATCAGGATGGCTCCCACTGTTTTAATCAAATCTTCCTTCAAACCCTAAAAGGTAAGATTAGCCGGGATTAATTACATCCTACAAGTTCACCAATCTTTCATCCAGATCAGTGTTGATACTTTGAGGGAGGTTCCCCGTGCTTTCGCACGGACCTAATTAAAATAAACCTCGTTTTCCCAGAGGCATAACCCCGTTAACACCTTTCTAGACACCTACTTGATCGGCTAATTGTCCTGTGTAAAATTCTCCCAGGAGTAACTTTTACTCGCAGTGGGTATCGGAATCCATCTATCTCATAGAAGGTATGTAATCTCATTGCAAATTTAAACACTTGAAATTCCCGATAATATCTTTTACCTCTAGCGTCCTATGACCTTGACGGGGGTCAACAAAGCATAGGCTATTAGTCAAGTTCAACCCGTCATTTCCTGATTGAATTAAACCTACGCGCACGACCCTTAACGGAGTTCAACAAGGCCGTACGACTACCCTAAAACAATCGCATCACATGCTGCAGATAAATACTAGTCAGCTACCGCACACTATGCCTTGACGAAGGTCAACAAACGTAGCACGAATACTAAGTGTTCCCGCCAAAATTTTGGTTCACAACCTGCTCCCTTATAAAAAAAAAAATATAATGATAAATAATAAAAATAATAATAATAAAATAAAAAATGAAGGGAAAAACTTCACATGCAAAAAATGTAACAAATGCATCAAAGCCAAGAGTTAAAACATTGTGAAGCAACGCTTCAGATGCAGCGCCAAATGCGCTGCGCCCTAAACAGCGCACCACGTGCAAAGCACGTGTGCGCTAGCGCTAGGTGCGCTGCGCTCCAAACAGCACACCACGTGTCATACACGTGTGCGCTAGCGCGATGTGCGCTTCCTTTTAAGCAGCGCACCACGTGCAAAGCACGGGTGCGCCAGCGCTGGAACCTAAAAGCTCCCCAACCATCAGACCAAAGATCTAATAATAATGATAAATCATTAATTAATCAGAATTAAATTCTGTTAAGAAAAGATTCCTCAAAATCTTTCCAAATGACATGATTTTACTCTGTAAATTAGAGCACCGTTGGATCAATGATCCAATGGTAAATAAAAATTACCAAAGACAATAAATTCTGTTATGGAAAGATTTTCCCAATCTTGTTAAAAACAAGAAGATTGCCTTCTGTAAAACAGAAGCTCTAGGATCAAAGATCCAACGGTGGGGAAACATCCCCAAATCAATCAGAGAAAAATTTCTTTAACTGATTTAACAAATCAATTTGCCCTATATAAAGGTCCCAAGACTTCAAGTCTGATAGAGAGAAACCCCCCTACAAATTTTAAGAAAACTCAAAAGAAAGAGGGCAAGCTCTTAAGAGAAGATTATTTCTTCAAGGTAAAGAGAATGATTCTTGCACACAGAGATGAAATCATCTCATAAAAAGAAGAACTACCTTCTAAAAAAGATCATAGATCTACAAAAGACCAATGTCTTTGATAAAAAAGAGATCAAAGATCTTATTATAAAAACAAAAAGAAGTATTCACTTCATTCACAGATCCTTGATCTACAAAGGCAGAGCCTTTTTTATAAATAAGAACTTTTGTCCTTGAATCTTGAGGCAAAGCCTCCTTTAAAGGAACATAAACTTGTTCTCTGATCATAAATTTGATCAGATGCTCTTTGCGCTACTGAAAAATGCCTTGCACTCATGAACTGTGCTTTTGCGCTCTTTGGACCAGCGCTCAGCGCCAAAACGTGACACGTGTCAACCACATATGCAACTTGCACTTTGCGCTTCTGAAATAGCGCACTGCGCTCATGGGCTGGCGCTTGAAGCCAAGCGCGCCACGTGTCATTCACTGGTGCACCCCTTAAACCAGTGCAAAGTTCCCATAAATTAAAAGCGCAACGCGCTAATAAACTGGCGCTTAGCGCTAAGCGCGACACGTGTCCCTTTCATGTGCGCTACTCGACAGAAACGAAATGCGCTCTCTAATTGGCGCACAGCGCCTGGCGCGCCACGTGGCGCACTGTCAGAACACACATCGTTCTGATGAATGCTATGCATTCAATACAAGGCAAAAGATGTCAGGGCCTAATGCTTAGCATTACTAAAAGGGCCAAGCCCAAGTAAAGGCTCAATAGCCAGAATAAAAATGTTAAACATTTATTGGACTTAGCCCAAGATTGGCCGTAAGTCCTCAACTCATATCAACTGAGCCTATATGTCATAAACCTTTTAACAGACTTTAGTCCCAAATTGGACTATAGATCTCCCAACCAAAATTGGTTCAAGGGTACATCTCTGAACTCCTCTGATATATGTCGTTGTAATCCTTCAACGTCTTCAGTGAGGTGACGGTCCCGACAGCCATATATTCCATAGACTATGATGTCTTTAACTTCGGACTGTGGGGTCCATTTAAACTCATGGACTATGATGTCCTTAATCTTGACTGTGAGGTCTTTAAACTCACGGACTATGATGTCCTTAACCTCAACCGAGATGTCTTTAAACTAACATTGGACCACCATGTCCTTAAACTGGTAATCGACCGCAATATCGTTAAACAAAACAATAGAGTCCAAATGCTCTTTTGTTGGATCTAAACGATCCCGTTAAGTTGACCTCAGTCTAAAATTAGACTGACGTGTCCTTAATAAACTTTAAGTTGACCCCAGTCTAAAATTAGACTGACGTGTCCTTAACAAACGTTGAGTTGATTTTAGTCTAAAATTAGACTAACGTATCCTTAACTAACGTTTAAGTTGATCTTAGTCTCAAATGAGACTAACGTTTCCTTAAACCCAAACCAAAACCCAAATCTAAGAAAATACAGATTTGGACTAATCCACGCCCTATGGGCGACAACATAAATTAGTCTCCGTATACAATCCACGGGCAACCACAAACAAAACAAACACCCACGACACGAAGTGACCATCTGGAGAAGGAGAAAGTTGTTACCGTGATGCAGTAGCGTAATTAACTACAGGGGCTTGCGCCTGCAGGGAAGAGCGTCCCCACAATCAAAAACCCCTCACTGTGAGGGGAAATCTGACGAAGTCTGCTACATCGGCCGCATCCGTTTGAACCTTCAATACGTGGTGCCATAAATCAACTTGGCATCTTCGGAGAGGTGGATGGATAGCACCAATTAGCATCTTCCTCGAATTTCAGGCAAGACGTTCGCCGCGTCTTTGTCGCGTCTTTCGGCGGGGAACAGATTCTGGCATGCCTGGTGGGACCTTTTCCTCTTTCCACTCCACACTTCGTGTGTCGTGTTCGCGAACGAATCACGGTTTACTATGGTTGCCTGTGGATTCGAGGTACTAAGATTTGGTGTCTTGCTCTGTGCAGAAAAGAAAGAAGATCAATGGCTTCAAACTGCACAAACTACAACAACGACAATAACTCTCACTCCGTCTCCGCTGGAGGAGTGACCTGCGGGCCTCAAGCGGCCTCCCATTTCAAGATGCCAGTGGAACAGGTGACTCAGGCCACCACTGGGCTATTCTTCAGGACCATGCTCCCACCGATGAGCTTCAGCGCTCCTGTGCCATCGCAAGAAGCTCCAAAAAAGTCGGTCTTTGATCGTCTTGTAACTGTTGTGGCCCCTCTCAACGGGTCGCCCAAGTCCACTGCCTCAGTTTTCAACAGACTGGGCCGAAGCTCCAACGGGCCTGTGAAGAAGCCCACAATTCCAGAAAAGGTTGTTCCGAAGAGGATAGTCATCCCTGCTCCTGAAGTCGTCAAGGCGTCTTCTCCTGCCAAAGGGTCGGTCTTTGCAAGACTGACTGTTCCAGCTCCCACTCCCGCTCCTCCTCAAAAGTCTGTATTTGACAGGCTAGACACTGCTGCTGGACGGAACTCAGTCTTCAAGAGGCTGGTACCATCAACGCCTCACCTGAACAGTGGGCAAGACAAAGCCATACCCATCACCGAACCAACACCATCGGCTCGACACGCTCGACGTCGCCACTGGCGCCGAGTGAGGAAGGCTGGGGGCAACTCCCCCTCTAGGCTAACTCCACCAGCCCCAACGGTCGAAGTCAATGCTGCTGTTCCAACTGGGAACAGCTTTGAATTGCTAAACAAGGTGCGCAGGAATTCTCCTACTGCCGTACTGAAAAGATCTCCTCCACCAGTGGAGAATGCACCAGAAACGAAGCCGGAGCAACCCACTCAACGGCTGTCCTCCAAAATCTACAAAGTCTGGCGACAGGTCCAAGAGTCGGTGATTGATCAAGACTATCCCCGCTGACAGAAGAAGCTGAAGGTTCAGCAGGAAGAGAACCGTCCTAGCAAGCCACAAAGAACGACAACCACCTGGGTGCCCGCTGCAACGGCCCCCTCAACGTCAACTGCCCAAAAGAAAAGGAGGCCAGAGAAAGACCCTGTGACTACGGCAGACCACAAAGACGCTGAGCCCAAACGTCCCAAGGCTGGGGACATAACGGAGCATACCGTTTACATGGCTTCTGGAAAAGAAGAAAGACGCATTTCGACGGGCCATCGACCACTCACCCGATCAATAACAAAGGCTCAGGAACAACAGCAGTAGAAGCTTCAAGAGATGCTGACTGCCATGGCCGCTCTCACCGGGCCAAAAGATAGCCCGGAGGCATCATCAGAACAGCGTCACAAACAAGAAAATGATGCTGACTTCCTACGCAGAGTCCTCGAAAAGAAGGACAGAGAAGCAGCAGAACAAGCTGCCAACATAAAACAAATGGCGCTTCTCTTCCAAGACATGACAGGGATGATGTTACAGTCGGATCCTCCAGCTGAAGACCCTCCGATCATCATTGAAGACGACCGAGCAGAGATGTCAAACCCCTTTCCGGCTTATTCAGCAGCCAAAGAGGAGACCATCTCAAAAGCCGCGCTCGATGATTATATAGCTCAGCAAATACGAGCTCACCAGGCGAACGAAGCGGCCGGTCAAGTTGTTAAAACTGGGCGACCATATCCAGGCTGGTATGACCAAATAAGTTACCCGCCGGGATATACGATCCCTAAGTTCCATGTATATAAAGAGATGGGGAATCCACATCAGCATGTCGCTCAATTCAGAGCCTTATGCGGAGACAATGGAGGCGATGACAAACTGTTGCTTCGCCAATTCATCGGCAGCTTAGCAGAAACGGCCTTCGAATGGTATTTGGAGCGGCCTAATGACTCTGTCAAAACATTCGCGGAGATGGAGCTGCTGTTTACACAAAGATTTGCATGTGCCAGCGAGCGCACCCCGATCACCACATTGATCAACGCCAGGGTAAGGCCAGGCGAAACATGGGTTCAATACGCAATACGGTGGCGGAACTTATGGTCGAAGTGCGAACAACGCATCGAAGAAGCACCGGCGGTAAGCATGTTCGTGGGTACTCTTGATCCGCAAGCGACCATCTCGCAATTCATGATGTTCTTCAAGCCCACTACTTTCCAGGCCTTGATCGACAAACTGGCCCAAATGGATCAGATGGGTCATAGACCATCTCCTTCAAAGACGCATCCTCGAAATGAAAAGGGGAAGGAAAAGCAACTTTCGTCGCCAATACACAACAACAGCCGAGCAACTTAAAGCAGGTTGTTCGCCAAAACAATATGCGTTCACGCCCATCCCTCGAGGAGAGGCTAGGACGTCCTTACTCGTTTCCCCAAGATAAAACGAGGAGACTGTTTGAGCTGGCAGTGCGCAACAGACTCATCAATCTACCAGATCTAAAACGTCCGGTACAGCCAAACGACGTCAACGATCCTAATTACTGCCCCTACCATCGAGTATTGGGCCATCCGATCGAAGACTACTATGTCTTCAAAAACTGGATTGAAGACCAATACCAATAAGGCAAATTCACATTATCGGAAAACTGGAAGGTGAAACCGCCGCAACCTCATGCCCCTAAAAAGGTGGACACGCTGGGGGCATCGTGCTCTTTTATAGAAGAAACTCTGTAGGAGGTCGCTCTTTCAGCCAAAACTAAAAGAATGCTGAAGGATCTCCAAACGTGCCCAGCAATCAGGTGGAAAAATCCACTAGAACCCAAGATCATCGAGGGAATGCTGAAACCGCGTCCCACTACAAAAATTGGTAGTGATAGTCAAAGCGCTCGCGTCCAGCCGTCAGAGTCCTCGAAGAAGAAGAAGAAGACCCAAAAGACCTTGAAGCTTGATAATAAGCGCACGGACCTGCAAAAGCAGATTGACGCGCTGGAAGAGTATAACCAGAAGACGCGGACTCCAGTCACATTCCAAGAGTTTCTCAGCCACGTCCTTGAGAACGAAGATGATGGAGAAGACTCGTCGAGTGAATCTGAAGATTACGTAGCAAGCTGCCATGTGATCTCTCACTCGTCAATAGACAATGAGGAAGCTTCTTTCACCGAGGAACTGGGGGTAGGATCGAAGCCAAAACCCTTGGAGTCGTCTGACGAGATGATCGATTTGCTACTGAACGAAGCCCGTCAGAAAAGCAAAGCCAATCGAGAGCGTGAACTGGTTATATTCGAAAAAGCCAAACGCCGACGACTGGAGGAAAAGGTCGAGATGCCCCAACTGGAGCAAAACATCCCTATCGCCAGCAAAAGCAAGCTTAAAGTAAGGAAATAATTCGCTAGGGCCCTGGCAATAGGAATGAAGTTGCCCTCTCTCAAAGGAAATTCCCCTGGCAATATACGTCTTGAGGAAGCGGACATACATCCTAACTTCTGCCTATACCATTAGAGGATTGCATACCCTACCGAGGAGTGCATAGCCTTTAAAAACTGGTGGCAGGGATATGTTGCCCATCGACGACACGTTTAACGAGTGGAGTGCAAGGCTCGTCGGGAACGGAAAAGCATGACAGATGAGCGCGAAGAAGCTGCTGGCAACTGTCACATAGCCGACACCTAGGGATCGCAAGTTATCACCTTTGGAAGCGACTCTGACGAAGAAGTCGCCCTCAGCCCTCTCTTCAAGGAATCCACCTCCGGCACAAAACATGGGAAGATTTGCGGCAAAATCTAGCTGTGTAATCGTGCGCCAAAAGATGACCGAAACGTCGTTAAACTACTACCAACCCACGGCATCCTCAGGCTGATGTAAAAAAAAAGGTATGTCCATAAGCAAAATGGGCACGGATGAAAACCTGAAAGGGCTCCGTGAGTAAAAACAGCAGGGCTACCGGCGACTTTTGTGAAAACCCGAAAGGGCGCAATCTCGTTAAAAGACACTTGCAAGGTCCTCTCGACTTTGTAAGAAGAAACCACCTGCGTGAGATCCTTACGACTCACAAGGGAGCAACATACTTAGGGATCCTCACGATTCCTAAGGAGAAATTACACTTGCGAGATCCTCACGACTCGTAAGGAGAACCCTCTTATGAGACCCTCACGGCTCATAAGATTTGAAAGTCTTAAGCTACAGGGATCTAAACCTGTTCTTAAGCAGCCACCTCAACTTCCGGCATTGCCCTACAAGCGGCTCAACGCCGACCTTTGTATACAATCTATGGGCGCGAATAAACATTTCCCTAACAAAGTCCCATCCGTGACTAGGGATATGTCTACACGGTGAACAGCCCTTGTAAGTCCTCTCGACTTATAAGGAGAAAGCACTCTTGTAAGATCCCTACGACTTATAAGAGATCATGCACTTAGGAATCCTCACGATCCCTAAGGAGAAAATGCACCTACGAGATCCTCACGACTCGCTGGGAGAAATACCTTTATGAAACCCTTACGGCTCATGAAGTCAAAAGCCTTAATCGACAGGATCTTAACCCTGTTCGTTAAGCCACCTTTGTTCGATATCGACAGAGGCAAATGATGATTCGCTCCTGGCAATATCCCAGTTTCAGCGGTGCTGATGCCGAAATCGGTGTATCCCAAGCTTACAATAAGAAACTAGCAAGCCACACATGCATACGAAATAGCCGAAATGATGGGGCAACTTGCAACCAAGTCAGCAAGTAAAAATGTATGCATGCAAAATAGCCGAAATGATTGGGCAACTCGCAATAAAAAGCAGCGAGTAAAAATAAAATAAATAGCCAAAATGGTTGGGCACCGCGAAAAATAGCCAAAATGATTGGGCAACTCGCAATAAAAAGCAGCGAGTAAAAATAAAATAAATAGCCGAAATGATTGGACACTGCGAAAAAAAGCCGAAATGATTGGGCAATCGCGACTTTCGCGATATAAAAGCTGAAATGATAGAGCATCGCGGAAAAGAAATAAAGAAAAATGAAATTTATGTCCTACACGTGATATCACATCAATCCCTGTATACAATCCAGGGGCGCAAACGAAGAGGGAACCATAGCATCCCACCAAGCTCCATCAGAAAGAGAGCCAAGCCTCAACGGTCACATCTACATCCCAGAAGACCAACAACGGCGTTCCTTCGCAGTCAAGCCGGATGCAGATGCAACATCAATGAAAGACCTCATGGTCGAAACAAAGTGGAGTGACAGCAAAATCCCAGCTCCACCTCAGCATTCGTCTTGTTACACCAGATGCAATGTCTACAACAACGTTCCTTTGCAGTCCAGTAGGAGGCGGATGCAACGTCAACGAAAGACCTCACGGAGTGACGGCAAAATCCTAACTCCACCTCAGCATTCGTCTTGTTACACCAGACGCAATGTCAACGACACCGTTCCTTCGCAGTCCGGCAGGATGCAGATGCAACGTCAACGAAAGACCTCACGGTCGAAACAAAGCGAAGTGACGGCAAAATCCCAAATCCACCTCAGCATTCATCTCGCTACACCAGACGCAATGTCAACAACGACGTTCCTCCGCAGTCCAGCAGGATGCAGATGCAGCGCCAACAAAAGACCTCACGGTCGAATCAAAGCGGAGCGACGACAAAATCACAGCTCCACCTCGACATTCGTCTCGTTACAGTAGACGCAACATCACCAAACGGAGCCACGGCAAAATCCCTAGTTCCAAGCCTCGACGGTTCACCAACAACCTGGAGACAACCACGACATTCGTTTCGATACAGCAGACGCAATGCCAGCAAACGAAGCAAAGGCCAAATTCCTAGCTTCAGGGTCTTGACGGCAACTCATATAAAACCTGAAGGACTATCGGAGATCATCCCACACCAGCGCGGAGTGGTCACCTCCTCGACGTTCGTCTAGATACAGCAGACAAGATGTCACTACAGCGTCCTTCCTCCAACAGGATTCGGACATGCCAAAGCAAACGAAGCGAAGGCCAAATTCCTACCTTCAGTGTCTTGACGGCAACTCATATAAAACCTGAAAGACTATCGAAGATCATCCCACACCAGCGCGAAGTGGTCACCATCTCGACATTCGTCTCGATACAGCAGACGAGATGTCATCACAGCGTTCTCTCTCTAACAAGATTCGGACACGCTAAAACAAACTAAGCGAAGACCAAATTCCTAGCTTCAGGGTCATGACGGCAACTCATATAAAACTTGAAAGACCATCGGAGATCATCCCACATGGAGTGGTCACCACCTCGACATTCGTCTCGATACAGCAGACGAGATGTCACCACAGCGTTCTTTCTCCAGCAGGATTCAGACGCGACAATCAAACAACAGAGCCACGGAAAAATCCCTAGTTCCAAACCTTGACGGTTCACCAACAACTTAGAGACAACCGCGACATTCGTCTCAATACAGCAGACGCAATGCCAGCAAACGAAGCAAAGGACAAATTCCTAGCTTCAGGGTCTTGACGGCAACTCATATAAAACCTGAAAGACCATCGGAGATCATCCCACATGGAGTGGTCACCACCTCGACATTCGTCTCGATACAGCAGATGAGATGTCACCACAACGTTCTTTCTCCAGTAGGATTCAGACGCGACAATCAAACAACGGAGCAACAGCAAAATCCCTAATTCCAAACCTCGACGATTCACCAACAACATAGAGACAACTGCGACATTCGTCTCGATACAGCAGATGCAATACCAGCAAATGAAGCAAAGGCCAAATTCCTAACTTCAGGGTCTTGACGGCAACTCATATAAAACCTGAAAGACTATCGGAGATCATCCCACACCAGCGTGGAGTGGTTATGACTCATCGGGGCTCTCCAAAATGAGTCTAACCTCAAGTAAAAAGCGGCATGGCAAAATTCCTAACGCTTGCTCTTCCGACGGTCAAACTGCCTAGGAGGATTGCTTGAAGACGTCTTGTTCAGCCCCCGAAGGGATCAGAGACACGACAGTCGTGAGGCTACTCGAACACAAGACTGCCTATCGAGGAATACATCAGCCAACACGACGGTACGACGGACAAAACCCTAGTACCACAGACCTTAACGGACCTCTGTCGTAAAGTGCAGAGGTTAACTGTGACGTTAGGTAATTCCTGTGAGAACTGCTCGATTCGTCTTGACTTGTGAGGAAATTAGTGTCTTTGCGAGAACTTCTCGATTCGTCTCGACTCGTAGGGAAAAGCCTTAGGCAATGGGGATAAGGACCTATTTCCTAAGCACTGGGGCTCTGCAGGTCAGTCTAAAACGGACTCTTGCATACTATTCATGGGCCACACTCTCCAAAGTCGAATCTCGACAAGGAGGGAAACAACCGCTTACGAGTCCTTTCGACTTGTAGGAGGGAAAATTCTCTTATGAGATCCTTATGACTCTTAAGAGAAAACGCACTTAGGAATCCTCACGATTCCTAAGGAGAAAATATACCTACGGGATCCGCACGACTCGTAAGGTGAAAAGTCTTTATGAGACCCTCACGGCTCATAAAGTTGAAAAGTCTTAGGTAGCAGATCTGAACCTGCTTCCTTTGCCGTCACTACCTCTCGGAGAGTTCAAGATGAAATGTTCTTTATTATCTATGGGCTACATTTGCCAAAGCCACATTTGCCGCAGAAGTGAAGAAGTTACTTACGGGTCCTCACGATTCGTAAGAAAAAATACCCGAGTGAGATCCTTACGACTCACGGAAGTAATGAACACTTAGAAATCCTCACGATTTCTAGAGAGAATTTGCACCTACGAGATCCTCTCGACTTGTAGGGAGAAAAACCTTTTTGAGACCCTTACGGCTCATGAAGAACGAACAAAGTCTTAGGCTACAAGGACCCTAAACTTGTCTCCTAAGACCTCAATTCTGTGGCCATGCATAACTCTGCACTACTTCACCCACGTACATGCTTACGTGGGCAAAGTAATAGGGGGCATTTGTTCCCGCCAAAATTTTGGCTCACAACCTGCTCCCTTATAAAAATAAATAAATAAATATAATAATAAATAATAAAAATAATAACAACAAAATAAAAAATGAAGGGAAAAACTCCACATGTAAAAAATGTAACAAATGCCTCAAAGCCAAGAGTTAAAACATTGTGAAGCAACGCTTCAGATGCAGCGCCAAGTGCGCTGCACCCTAAACAGCGCACCACGTGCAAAGCATGTGTGCGCTGCGCTCCAATAAGCGCACCACGTGTCATACATGTGTGCGCTGCCTTTTAAGCAGCGCACCACGTGCAAAGCACGGGTGAACCGGCGCTGGAACCTAAAAGCTTCCCAACCGTCAGATCAAAGATCTAATAATAATGATAAATCATTATTAATCAGAATTAAATTCTGTTAAGAAAAGATTCCTCAAAATCTTTCCAAATGACAAAATTTTACTCTGTAAATCAGAGCACCGTTGGATCAATGATCCAATAGTAAATAAAAATTACCAAAGACAATAAATTCTGTTATGGAAAGATTTTCCTAATCTTGTTAAAAACAAGAAGATTGTCTTCTGTAAAACAGAAGCCCTAGGATCAAAGATCCAAAGGTGGGGAAACATCCCCAAATCAATCAGAGAAAGATCTCTTTAACTGATTTAACAAATCAATTTGCCCTATATAAAGGCTCCAAGACTTCAAGTCTGATAGAGAGAAACCCCCCTACAAATTTTGAGAAAACTCAAAAGAAAGAGAGCAAGCTCTTGAGAGAAGATTATTTCTTCAAAGTAAAGAGAATGATTCTTGCACACAGAGATGAAATCATCTCATAAAAAGAAAAACTACCTTCTAAAAAAGATCATAGATTTACAAAAGACCAAGGTCTTTGATAAAAAAGAGATCAAAGATCTTATTATAAAAACAAAAAGAAATATTCACTTCATTCACAGATCCTTGATCTACAAAAGCAGAGCCTTTTTTTATAAATAAGAACTTTTGTCCTTAAATCTTAAAGCAAAGTCTCCTTTTGAAGGAACATAAACTTGTTCTCTAATCATAAATTTGATCAGATGCGCTTTGCGCTACTGAAAAGTGCCTTGCACTCATGAACTGCGCTTTTGCGCTCCTTGGACCAGCGCTCAGTGCCAAAACGTGCCACGTGTCAACCACATATGCAACTTGCGCTTGGCGCTTCTGAAATAGCGTACTGCGCTCATGGGCTGGTGCTTGGCGTCAAGCGCGCCACGTGTCATTCACTGGTGCGCCCCTTAAACCAGCGCAAAGCGCCCATAAATTAAAAGCGCAACGCGCTAATAAACTGGCGCTTAGCGCTAAGCGCGACACGTGTCCCTTTCGTGTGCGCTACTCGACAGAAGCGCAATGCGTTATCTAATTGGCGCAAAGCGCCTGGCGCGCCACGTGGCGCACTGTCAGAACACACATCGTTCTGATGAATGCTATGCATTCAATACAAGACAAAAGATGTCAGGACCTAATGCTTAGCATTTCTAAAAGGGCCGAGCCCAAGTAAAGGCTCAATAGCCAGAATAAAAATGTTAAACATTTATTGGACTTAGCCCAAGTTTGGACGCATATCCTCAACTCATATCAATTGAGCCCATATGCTCATAAAACTTTTAACAAACTTTAGTCCCAAATTGGACTATAGATCTCCCAACCAAAATTGGTTCAAGGGTACATCTCTGAACTCCTCTGATATATGTCGTTGTAATCCTTCAACGCCTTCAGAGAGGTGACGGGTCCCGACATCCATATATTCCACAGACTATGATGTCTTTAACCTCAGACTGTGGGGTCCATTTAAACTCACGGACTATGATGTCCTTAACCTTGACTGTGAGGTCTTTAAACTCACGGACTATGATGTCCTTAACCTCGACCGTGATGTCTTTAAACTAACATTGGACCACCATGCCCTTAAACAGGTAATCGACCGCAATGTCTTTAAACTAAACAATAGAGTCCAAATGCTCTTTTGTTGGATCTAAACAATCCTGTTAAGTTGACCTCAGTCTAAAATTAGACTGACGTGTCCTTAACAAACGATGAGTTGATCTTAGTCTAAAATTAGACTGACGTGTCCTTAACAAACGTTGAGTTGATCTTTGTCTAAAATTAGACTAACGTATCCTTAACTAACGTTTAAGTTGATCTTAGTCTCAAATGAGACTAACGTATCCTTAAACCCAAACCAAAACCTAAATCTAAGAAAATACGGATTTGGACTAATCCACGCCCTACGGGCGACAACATAAATTAGTCTCCGTATACAATCCACGGGAAACCATAAACAAAACAAACACCCACGACACGAAGTGACCATCTGAAGAAGGAGAAAGTTGTTACCGTGATGCAGTAGCGTAATTAACTGCAGGGGCTTGCGCCTGCAGGGAAGAGCGTCCCCACAATCAAAAACCCCTCACTGTGAGGGGAAATCTGACGAAGTCTGCTACATTGGCCGCATCCGTTTGAACTTTCGATAAATGGTGCCATAAATCAACTTGGCATCTTCGGAGAGGTGGACGGATAGCACCAATTAGCATCTTCCCCGAATTTTAGGCAAGACGTTCGCCGCGTCTTTGTCGTGTATTTCGGCGGGGAACACTAAGTAGGACTTATCTGAAATGACGGAGGGCTACGCCGGTTTTTCTGAAAACCATGAGCGTAATGAACTTGATATCGTTTATAGAAACAAGTGATTTTGAAAAGGTATGTTTTTTTAGGCTTTTCTAGTTTCGCTAAAGAGATCACTCCCGGTGAAGGGATCTCGGCTCTTTCCTCATCAAATAAGGTGCAGGATATTTCACAAATACCGCTGTGTAAAGCAAGAACTATAGAAGCAATCAAAAACTAAACCGCGAGTTTGTAGCATCTGCCAGTTTTGCTAAAAAGGTCACTCCCGGTGAAGGGATCTCGGCACTTTCCTCATCGAATAAGGTGCATGGTATATCATATATACCGCTGTGCAAAGCAAAACTGTAGCTACCCTTTTTATAAAGTTTTGATTCTACAATATCTTTTAGGTTTCTTTTCTTTTATTAATCTCATTAATAAAACCCATCATTTAAGCTTCCTAAGCTTCACAGAAGAAACGAAAGCAGTAATTTATATATATCAACATATAGTATAAACATTCGTCTCAGGCAGTAATATGATCTCATCACAGAACATTGCAGCAGAAGATAACATATGAAATATTGGATATACTAGGACGTCCGTGTTTTATTTCGAGCCTGTATAAAACACGGATTCCACGGCCGCGATGAATAGCCAAACCCACATCCCTAGACCCCTACAAGAGCGGCAAGCAACACTGCCAATTCAAGGGTTAGGAGACCCGGTCTCGACTCCTCGAGATGGCCTCCCACTGGACCCTAGAACCTGGTTACTTGTGCTCCCCTCCTTGGGTCTATCCTAATACGGAAAAGTAAATAATATACAACGGTGACAACATCCTCAACCCGGAAGTGCCCCAATAAAAGAATATTACAAACAAATGAATTTTACATGAATGAAAATAAAAACCCCCATCTCACATAAAACCTCCGGCTATTCAAAACACGACGATCCAATATAATATATCACAGTAACACATAATATCTCATATCATCAACGTAAGCAAGTATGCGTATCCCGATTGTCGTTGATGTATAGCAACGAAGCCGGCGATACACCACATACTACGCTTACGGTCACAGAAAAGAAAGTGTAAACCTACAACATTTGGAATCCACAATCACTTTTGTCATCTTAAATCCGAAATATCACATACTTCGCAATTCATGCCTAACTGAATGAATTCCACATATTGTATCACATTCCAGATAAATAGGCAATGTTAAACTTTCTGATCGAAACAACGAATTCTTAAGATCTCCAGAAAACTCAACATTTGAGTAATATTAAAAATTCCGAGAAGCATAATGTAATACCTACGGATCACCTCTTGAAGTATGATCCCTGAATCCTCAAGTTAGGCCGCGGAACCGCCGCCAATAGCTTGGTTTGGCCGCGGTTCCGCGGTGGCTTGACGGATTTAGGGAGTCGTACTTCACAGATATCCATATAATCACCTGCTTATTTTTCTGAGTATTTTTAATACGGAAAAAACCAAATTTTTAAAAAATTTCCAGAGAGGGGGTCCAAAATCATATTTCGGGGTTCGATCGGACTTTTAACTTCGTCTACACATCGCCTAATGCTCTAGCTTGGCTCCGATACCACTGTAGGGTTAGCTTAGCACTTTAGCAAGGTTTTGGCAAGCATCAAACATGCTTCTTTATAATTTTTGGGGTGCTAAACAAACCCTAACCAAGATATTAACTAGAGAATTAGGGTTAACTTGCATGTAAACAACTTTACATCTAAGAGAGAGGGATTACAACCTTTGTAGTCTGTTCCTTCGCTTCATAAGCTCCGACTAGTAGTCCCTTCGCCGTGATCCATAAACTTCCGGACTCTAGAGAAGCTCCACAAGCCGAATGATCCATGCTTGCTTGAAGTCTTCCTTTTCGAAGATGATCTACTTTGAAGAATCTTTAACCCAAGCTTACACTTTAATAAACAACTTATTAGAGAAGTGAACACCCTAATCTAAGTGGCTAGAATAGATGAGGATGATGAAGTAGGAATTTATCTCTCTTTTATTTTCAATTTCTCACCATTTATCATCACAAAATGAAAAGCTAGTCAAGGTTTTCTTTCAAGAGAATGAAGAAGAAGACGAAAATCCTTTTGTGATGAATAATGAATTATTGTTGTGGTGACAAATCCAACCTTGGGTTAAGAATGAAGGCTTAACCCTTGTAGAGAATTAACTAGGGTAAAGGGTTTGGGTTGGGTTAAGAAATATCTACACAAAATATCAATACAAAATATCTAAGCTTAAAACAAAATAAAGCTTCTAGAAGCTTCATGAAAAAGCTAACCCAAATCAAACCCTAACTTGTTTAATCTCCACAAATCATGTTGTATTTGTAATTATAACTTGTTACAATATTATATATCACATATATAATATATTTTGCAACAAAAAAAAAATACAATTAACATATATCGCATATAAATCAATATATTATCCGGTGAGAAAATGAATCAATAAAGCGAGCTTATATTAGTTAACGTAATGTAATATATCACATATATAATTATACATTAAATTATCGAATCAACACTTGATCCGACAATCCGGCCATGTAGCATATAACCGACTAATATAACATGTACCAATTCATCGAATCAACACTTGATCCGATGACCCGGCTATATCATATATACCTGGCCGATATCATATATGGCGAGAATAGAATACGGTATCTCATATCGTATTATTCAAGGTCCCGCACATATCACATATGTGCTGCTACTCCGTTTTTCCTGAGCCAGGAAAGCTCTGTGTAGGACTCTAAAGAATCGTCAATACACCGGCAGTAGGTGATGATCCTATCAAACACGCATAAGCTGCAAGCGGTCAGCTAAACGTAACAGCCACCCGTGTATTGAGCAACCAGAAGATCAACAAGCAAGCCTGTACATTATCCTGTAAATCTAATCAGTAAACACTACCGTACAGTCCGGTCTCTTCGTCTGATATATTGCATATCTAGTCTAGGGGTGGTAAACGTCAGACCCCAGTAACCGATAAATCGTGTCGATGTAAGGCTCATAACAGGTCGATAAACTACTGATAACACTTACCAGTAAATCTCCAAATTAGCCCTGTCCTGGGACTTCCAGTTATAGCCAATTGAATACAGCACAACATCAACTCCCTATACCGGGAGAGACGAAACCCCTCCTATCGCTCATTGCTTCCATGCGATTCGAGACTGTACCCAAAAGACACCATTTTGCACACCCTCTCGGACGTGGTAAGGTGGAAATCAAAGCACAGTGGGAATCACACAAGACTCTATGATGATCTTGGGTCTACAAACTAACCTGTACCAGTGTTACCGGAGAACTGCTATCTGACGATAGGTATAATACCACCCAGGAGTTCTCGGCGAGTCCGTTCAGTATACCCAGTCTCCACTGAGCACCCATACACCATCTTTGATGTCCAACACCAATGGATATGGGATCATCCATCTCCCACCATATGGGTCAAGATGTTTGTACGCTAGTCTACTCTGGAGTATCGATGCTCTGTCTCGATACACTCTCGACTAGGAACAGTTATAGGATGTACTCGTTGACTACCCTGGCCCCACTAGTATGATCTCATCATAGTCCTAGTAGTCGAGTACACATCCTAAGGGCTTTATCAACACGTGATCACAAAACAGTATTCGTTAAAATGTTAAGATAAAGTGAAACCAGATAGCATACTATCATATCGAGCAAGAAATTCCTCTCTATATATATCTAAGCATCCATTATAATATACATCACATGTACAACAATGGCCTTTAGGGCATACATATAACCAACACTATCTCCCTGAAGATGTTGAAGGATTACAACGCCATGTATCAGAGGTATGAAGAGATGTACCCTTGAACCAATGTCCAGACTGGAGGGATGGGGTGGTAGCTCATTAGCTGTCTTTGGGGCTGAGATCGGTTTTGGAGATCCTGAGCATGAGGGGCTGAATTGATGGTCCTTGGGAAATTTGGTCTGAGTCTGGCTAATATTAGCCTTTCATAGTGTTCAACACTAGTATATATTCAGCGTTCACGTGCTCTCACGTGAGGTGTTCAAAATAGCGTTAAACACTAAAATTCAGAGGCGCTCACGTGGGGTCATGTGAGGCGCTTGATGTAGTATTAAACTTCAAGAATTTGAGGAGCTATTTCTTTGGGCTTATTCCCTTGTTCTTTTCTAAGCGCTGAGCGCTATTGGGTCACGTGAGATCACGTGAGGTGCCCAAAAATGGAAACTGCCTTTGATTTATTCCCTTTTTGCTTTGTACGTGCTAAGCACTTTTCAGGGGTCACGTGAGGCGCTCCAAAAATACGGTTTATTCCCTTTTCTCTTTTATAAGTGCTGAGCACTTCTCAGGGGTCACGTGAGGCGCTCCAAAAACAGGGTTTATTTCCTTTTCTCTTTTATAAGTGCTGAGCACTTCTCAGGGGTCATGTGGGGTCACGTGGCTAGATCTCAATCTTTACTTTTTCATTCCTCAAAGGTGCTCACGTGGGAACACGTGAGCTTTTATTGTGTAGCGTTGAACGCTAATGAATCACCAGGCTGTTCTTCTATGGTTTTGGGGAATCAAGTTCTCCTTTTGTTCTTTAAAAGGATTAAATTCTTTTTTTTAAAAGGTTAAACCCTAGTTTCAGAGGAATTAAATTCCTATATGTTTTGTAAGAGTTAAACTCTTTTGGATTCAGTTCTTTCCTTTAGGTTTTGAATCCGCATGACAGAATCTTCCCGATAAGAATTAAATTCTCAACTTGTGTCCGCTTCTGCAGATCTTAACCAGAGGAAGAACTAAGTTCTTTTAGAAGAGTTAAGCTCTTGGTTTGAGAATTAAATTCTCTTTTTGTGAGAGCTTTTGGGAGGGGTTCCCCTTCCTTCTCTTATCTAGAGTTTCTTTTTTCTTTGATGAGATCTTCTTCTCTCTCTTTTATTTTTTGCTTTCAAAGGGATTTTTCTCTCTCCTTCTCCCTTTGTGTCCTTTTTTTCCTCCCCCCTGCTCCTATTTATATGAAGAAAAAGAATCAATTTGTTAAGGGAATCTCTCATTGAGAGATCATAATTGATTTCATGATCTTTTAGATCAATTGGCGAATTTTATTCACCGTTGGATTTTTAATCCAAACACTCTCTGTTTAACAGAGAAGATTTCTTGTTTGTTTAACAAGATTATGAATATCTTATTAGTTTTGACAAGATTAGAATTTTATGCTATCAACAAGGTCAGAAATATATTTTCTTAATGTGGATATCTTGTTAACATAGAATTTTATTCTTGTTATAAGATTAGGAAAATATTTTCCTATGATAGATTTTTATTCTATCAAATGATCACCGTTGGATCTTTGATCCAAGGGTCCTCTGTTTAACAGAGAAGATCTTTCTAGTTTAAGGAAAACTAAGAAAATATTTCCCAAATAGAATTTAATTCTAGAATTTGATAGGAACATTTTAAATTAGGGTGCTCACATACTTTGCATGCGATTGGCAAAAGCACTCACGTGTTTAACACGTTACCCCTATAGTGGGTTTTAGCCTTTGAATGTTCAGAGCGCTCGTGTGTGTTACACGTGAGGCCTGTTTGGCCATTGGTGATTTATGTTCAGGGCTCATCTGCTTTGCATATGCCTGTTTTTATTTTATTCAGCGCTCATATGCTTTGCATATAAGCGCTCACGTGTTTTACACGTGAGGCCAAATTTTGAGGACTCCCCCCATTTTATAAGGGAACAAGTAGCTCTTGGCCGAAAATTTTGGCGGGAACAGTGCCAACTAACGCCGTCCCTGCTCTTCAAGCTCCGGTAACCGACAAACCGGCCTCGAAAGGCAAGAGGCCAAATATGGTGATCTCGAGGGTACCCCAACCTAAACGCGAGTCGGTGTTCAAATGACTCTCCATGGCCCCAGCTGGAGGAAAAGCCGTCAGAACAAAAGAAGTTGCCAGACGTCACGGGAAAGCCCAGGCGATCCCTTCGACGGACACGCGGGCGGATGTCTTCTCAAGACTCCCCATCACTCAGCCTATGGCGGCTTCCCGAAGAGCAGAATCCTGCCAAGCGCTCAAGGCAGAAAAACTGAGGCAGAAGCGGCTCAGATACAGAACCAACAAAAGGGCTAGGTCTCTGGCCATGTTAAAATTTATGAATTTCCAAATCTCGGACCACTCCGCGAAACCAGCTGTCAGTGATGAAAGGATGGCTGAATGTGTTATCAACACCGTTTACACGGTGGGCGCGCATTCCGGCGACAACCTTCGCAGCAAAAGCAAGGATGGGGCCGCCGCATCTCAAATCCAATCTGGTCTGAATATGGCTGCCACATTCCCAGACCCGCCTCCTCTGGAAGGTAATGAAGACCCATCTAGTGAGGCTGATAAGTAGAGAGAGCCCTCAGTTCATGAGGAGTCGGGCTCGGAAAGCGAAGACGAGCCAAATTTCCATCCTAAGACCGCAGAGCAGCAACTTCTCCAAGAGCTCCGAAAATAGCTCAGAAGCAAAGACGAAGAGATGGCCAAGCTCTACTAAAAATTTGACGACTTGATGAATGTCGTGATGCAGCTCATGGCCTAAGTTGCCTCTCAGCCTCCCAATCAAGCGCAGGGTTCTGTTCATGAACCGGGAAACGGTGTCCCGAGATAGCCGACGCCAATTCCCTCAAATCCAAAGGTGGACGGACCGCATGAAAGTCAGTCGCATCCTATCTCGGGAAATGTCTTGGCTACCGATGATAGTAGCCCGCTAACTCAAGATCAAATCATGGATTTGGTTGCCAACAAAGTCAAAATCTTGGTAGCCGAAGTCGAAGCGCAAAAAGATATCAGCAGCTGTGGGAGACCATATCCTGCTCAGTATGATCTGGTAGAATTTCCTAGCGGCTATGTCATCCCTAAATTCGGAAGATTCGATGGGACGGGAAATGCGAATCAGCACATCGCCCACTTTAAAGCCTTATGCGGGAATACTTGGGGCAATGATGCGCTTCTCCTCCGCCGGTTCATTAATAGCTTGATCGATGTTGCTTTCGACTGGTACGCGAGCATACCGGATGGCTCCGTCACAAGTTTCGTCCAAATAGAGTCTCTGTTTCGGCAGAGGTTCATCAGCGTCAACGATAAGATCACCATTGCCGATCTCATAAGGACCAAGCCAAAGAACAACGAAAGCGGCACGGATTTTATAACCCGATGGCGCAATCTCTCCGTCAAATGTGAACCGTCGATAGAGCAGGACCAATCTTTCAGTCTCCTTGTCGGAAATCTCAACAATTGTATGGCCCCGTTTCTATGCCCCGCGGGTCTTAAAACATTCCAAGAGCTAACCAGGAAAGTTCAGATGCTGGAGCGCTCAAAGCAGGAGACCTCCTCTGACTCCTAAAGTAACAACAGGTCCTGGAGAAACCGAAAGGATGAAAATCGCAACGGCGGAAATTCTGACGATGCTGAATCTCTTAACACTTCGGCTAACCGAAATAAGCAAGGGATGAGCGGGCCTAATGCCAACCAGCCTTGGAAGCCAGTGTTCGGAGAGGAAGAAAAATCTCCACTGAAAGAGAAGCTGGATAAGGTCTATTCCTTCGGAAGGGACAAAGTCCATAAAATATTCAAGGATGCCCTAAGAAACGGTCTACAATTACCGGAATCAAAAAGACCACAGGAAGCGAATATGACCGACGATCTCAAATACTGCCCCTATCATAGAGTGATAGGTCATGACATTGATGACTGCTTCGTCTTCAAAAATTGGGTCGAAAAGCAATACAAGGCAGGAGAAATATAATTGTCCCCTGGCGTATTAACAAACAGTCAAGCTGCGACCGCCAATTTCATACAAACGGAGACCGAAGTCCTTCGGGAATCTGGTTCTCTTAGACATCTGCCTTTCTCTAAAAAGAGCGGACCAAGGCAACAAGCTAAGAGCCAAGCGAGCAACATTGCCAATAAAGAAGCAGTAGACGGGTACACAACCCATACGGTCTACATGATGGAGCTCAGAGGAGCAAGTTTTCCTACGCCTTATAGCCATGACAATGATGTGGTTGTTGCCATCCAACACCGGCCCGATCCAAATGTTGAAGAGCCCGCTCAGGCCATTGAGCCAAAGGAACCCGTGGTTCTTGTTGAATCAAGCTCAGGCGGTAAGGATGACCCCGTTGTCGTACCCGGGACTATAGAATAAGCATTATTCCAATGGCTTCAAAAGCATCTTCAAGACAGAGACAAGAAGATGGCCAGGGTCCATTCCAAAGTCGACGAGCTGGCAAACGTCGTGGCAGATCTCCTGAACCAAGTCGCTCGATTGCAATTACAGCAGAATCAAATGTTGGTTCATGAGCTAGGATTGATATCCGGAAGCAGCCAACCGATACTCCCTCCAGCCCAAGAGCGGAACACTTTTGCGAAAAACGGCCGTGATCAGCCTCCAGTCCCTCTGATACGTACACTGAACGTGGTAAGCGGACAGTAGGTGAACCAAATACTGATCGTCCTCAGGGTCTATCACCAGTAATGACACCTACTCTAACGGAGAGAAAGAATAAAGTATACTCCTTCAGGAGGAACACAAAATGTTTGAGGAAGCCTTGAACAACGGTCTGCAACTGCCTATTCCAAAGAGGCCACATGAAATGAACGCGACCGACAATCCCATATACTGCATAGAATGGTAATTCATACCATTGAAGACTGCTATGTTTTCAAAGATTGTGTGGAGAACCAATACAAGCTTAGGAAAACCTCACAGTCGTCAGATGTACCAATAAGTCACAGAGCTACGGTCATCAACACAACTCCGCCATGATCAAAGTTCGAGGAGCTGGGATAAGCAAACACACTTGACCACCACGTCGTTAAACTGGGAACATCCGACCACCACGTCGTTAAATCAGCAACAATCGACCTCTAAGTCGTTAAACTGGGAATTAAAAAATGTGTAAATATAAAAAAAACGGAAAAGTCGAAAAGATGGGGCAACTCGCAATAAAAATCAGCGAGTAAAATAAAAATGAAAATAAATAGCTGAAATGATGGGGTAACCGCGAATAAATAGCCGAAATGATTGGACAATCGCAACCTTCACGATAAAAAAAGCTGAAATGATAGAGCAATCGCGGTAAAAAAATATATATAAAAATTAAAATAAAAAAAAACTTCCAACGGCGAATGATGAGTCGCTCCTAATACCATATTACAGTGCAGCGATGCAGACGCCAACCAAAATTTCAAATCCTTGGATGTCCCAACGGCGAATGATGAGTCTCTCCTGGTACCATATTCCAGTGCAGCGATGCAGCCGCCAACCAAAATCCAATTTCCCAAAATTCTTCCAGCCCTACGGGTGGTCCCCGAACTGACTACCGTATACAATCCATGGGTTCAAATAATTCTCATCACATTCATACCCTACCGCAATCATCAGTCATGTGGCCGGTCTCCGCCCTTGGAATTATGCTCCATTGGGAAGGCCCACTCATGTGTCCTCATGATACATGAGGAGAACAAACCTTCGTGGGATCCTTACGACTCATGAAGGAAAAACACACTTGGGAGTCCCCATGACTCCTAAAGAGAAAATGCACCTACGGGATCCTTAGGACTCATACGGAGAAAATGCTTTTATGGGACCCTTACAGTCCATAAAATTGAAAAGCCTTAGGTGGTAGGGATCTAAACCAATCTCCTAAGCCATCACTCCCCAACGGGTAAAGGCAAATGATGAATGGCTCCTGGCATCTATGCTTCAGTGTTAGCAACGCTGATGCCGACCCTTGCCCCAAAATTCCAAACTTCCGATCCAATAGACCCCTAAGTCTTTAAACTGGGAACATATGACCTCTAAGTCGTTAAACTGGGAACAGCTGACCTCTAAGTCGTTAAACTGGGCACAATAGACCCCTGAGTCATTAAACTGGGAACAAATGACCTCTAAGTCCTTAAACTGGAAACAGATGACCCTTAAGTCCTTAAACTGGGAACGAGGGAAATCCACTCATGTGTCCTCACGATGCATGATGAGAACAAAACTTGTGAGATCCTTACGACCCGTAAGAAAACGCCTTCGTGGGATCCTTACGGCTCACAAAGGAAAGACACACTTGGGGGTCCTCATGACTCCTAAGAAGAAAATGCACCTACTTGATTCTTACGACTCGTAGGGAGAAAATGCTTTTATAGGACCCTTACGGCCCATAAAATTGAAAAACCTTAGGTGGTAGGGATCTAAACCTATCTCCTAAGCCATTGCTTCCCAATAGGCAAGGGCAAATGATGAGTTCCTCCAGGAATTATTCCAGTGCAGTAACGCAGATGCCGACCCAAAAACCAATTCATAAATCCTCCCGGGGCAAATGATGAGTTGCTCCTGGTATTATTCCAGTGTAGCAATGCATATGCCGACCAAAACCAAAATCCCCAAATCCTCCCGGGGCAAAAGATGAGTTGCTCCTGGTATTATTCCAGTGCAACAATGCAGATGCCGACTAAAACCAAAATCCCCAGATCCTCTCATGGAAAATGATGATTCGCTTCTGATACTATATTCCAGTGTAGCGATGCCGATGTCAACCCAAATCAAATCAACAATCTCTGCGTCGGAATCATGCTTCGTCTCGCAGTGTACCCCATGTAGAAATCATTCTTCGTCTCGGTGTATTTGCCTTCCATGTCGGAATTATGCTTCGACTCAGAATCAACCAGCGACACTTCGTGCCGTCGACCGTCCATGTCGTAAAAAGGGCAGTGCCGATTTTCCACAAAGCGGGAACCAAATCACTCGGTGCCGAGGAAGCGTCTACCATCGACAATCCGTCTTGGAAACACGTCAAGCGTCGACCGTCCATGTCATAAAAAGGGAAGTGCCATCTTCCCACAAAGCGGGAACCAAATCACTCCATACCGGGGAAACGTCTACCACGGACACTCCATCTTGGAGACGCGTCAAGCGTCGTCCATCCATGTCGTAAAAAGGGCAGTGCTAGCTTCCCACAAAGAGGGAACCAAATCACTCCGCGCCGGGGAAACGTCTACCACGGACAAAACGTCTCGGAGGCGCGTCAAGCGTCGACCGTCCATGTCGTAAAAAGGGTTGTGCCGGCTTCCCACAAAGCGGGAACCAAATCACTCCGTGCCGGGAAAACGTCTACCACGGACACTCCGCCTCGGAGACACGTCAAGCGTCAACCGTCCATGTTGTAAAAAGGGCAGTGCCGGATTCCCACAAAGCAGGAACCAAATAACTCCATTTCGGGGAAACGTTTACCACGGACACTCCGTCTCGGAGACGCGTCAAGCGTCGTCCGTCCATGTCGTAAAAAGGGCAGTGCCGGCTTCCCACAAAGCGGGAACTAAATCACTCCGTGCCGGGAAAACGTATACCACGAACACTCCGTCTCGGAGACGCGTCAATCGTCGACCGTCTATGCCGTAAAAAGGGCAGTGCCAGCTTCCCACAAAACGGGAACCAAATCACTCCGTGCCGGGGAAACGTCTACCACAGACACTCCATCTCGGAGACGCGTCAAGCATTGACCTTCCATGTCATAAATAGGCCAGTGCCAGCTTTCCACAAAGTGGCAACTAAATCACTCCGTGCCGGGAAAACGTCAACTACGGACACTCCGTCTCGGAGACGCGTTAAGCGTCGACCGTCCATGTCGTAAAAAGGGCAGTGCCAGCTTCCCACAAAGCGGGAACCAAATCACTCTGTGCTGGGGAAACGTCTACCATGGACACTCCATCTCGGAGACACGTCAAGCGTCGACCATCCACGTCGTAAAAAGGGTAATGCCAGGTTCCCACAAAGAGGGAACCAAATCAAGTCACCTCCACGTGAAAGAAGATCCATCAATTTCATGCACACGAACCACATGTGCGGTGTGCATTTATTGATGGGGGCCACTTTGTTGGCGTCAAAAATTACACCCCGGTTGACCAAGTCAAACTCAAAGTCAACCCCAAGCCAGGTGGACCCAAGCCCAGGCCAAGTGGGCCCATGCCCAAGTCGAGCCCCGCGGCCAACCTCCTCCATGTCAAAATAAAAATTATGTAATAAATAACTTTAATATAATTTTCATACATGAATGTAAGAAAAGTGGGCATAAAGCCAAATTTTTGTAAAGCCCATGGCTCATCTGCAAAAGAAATGAGCACATGAGGCATGGGATGGGCAAAATGCCATTTTGTAAAGCCCAAGAGGCTGTATGAAAATTTGTAAGCCTATAAAAGGCAAAATGATAATGAAATAAAGCATACAATTCATTCTCCCTAAAAATTAGGATCCGTGCCTCCTTCTCTTTCCTCAAGGTTCTAAAACCTTCTTCCCCTTTTGAATTAAATCAAGAGTTTTACTCTTCTTTTTCCAAAAATAAATAGTTTTTCACCACAAAATCCACAAAGGGGAGCTCAGATCTTCCATTAGATCTCAAAAAGGGGAGATTTTTAAATCTCACCCCCTCTTGTTCTCCAAGATCCGGCCGACAGAAGAGGAGGAAGGAGACCCATCTCTAGAGATCCTATTTTGGGAAAGATCTAAGGCTCAGGGGAGAAGAAAGGGGTCCCCTTAAGCATTTACAAGGATTTCTTGGAGTTTTACTCCACAAATCAAAACTTCTGGGAGTTTAACTCCACAAAAAAAGTCTTTCTTTCTAGGAGTTCAACTCCATAAGTCAAATTGGGAGAACAACTCCCAGTGCAGGGACCAAGTCCCTTTTCTTGCTGACGCCCAGCGCCCGCGTGCCAAGCACGTAGGGTGCTGACGCCCAGCGCCTGCATGCCATGCACGTGGGGTGCTGGCGCCCAGCGCCTAGTACCCAGCACGCCAGCGCCCACGTGCCAAGCACGTGAGGCGCTTGCGCCCAGTGCCTGCGTGCCACGTACGTGAGGCGCTGGCCCCCATGTGTCCTTTGGATGCTTTTTTCCTTTATATATATATATATATATATATATATATATATAAAGATATATATACAGACACACACATACACACTCCATGACACTGTCCCTGTAAAAACTCTGCGGGGCCCCCAATATATCCAAAACCCCTTCAAAACGCAACACTGCACATTGAGTTCGCATGACCTGTTTGACCCGTCAATTGGAGGTTCTCTCGCTCCAAAAGCGAGGGGTAATTAACGGCAGCTTAGTCCGTAGCTGCCGGAGATTCAGATCCCCACAATCAATAAACCTCGACCTACCTAAGGCAGGGGAAATCTATAATGCGCCTGACAAGCGCGCGCGTATTCCCATCTCAATGGGGTGACGAAAAACACCCTACATGTTCATGATTGGCCAATTCCAAAGAACGTAGGGGAGATCAGATGTTTTTTTGGGGCCGCCGGATATTATAAAAGGTTTTTGGAGAACTTTGCTCGAATTGCAGAACCATTAACCAAGCTAACACGAAAGGAGATACCGTTTGTATGGACCGAGAATTATGTGTCAGCTTTCGAAGCGTTGAAGCAAAGATTGACAGCCGCTCTTATTCTGACAATGCCAGATGATTCCGAAGGACTGGTTATTCACAACGACGCATCTGAGAAAGGTTTGGGTTGTGTTCTAATACAGCATGAGAAGGTCATAGCTTATGCGTCGAGACAATTGAAAACTCATGAGAAGAACCACACAACTTATGATCTAGAGTTAGCAGCAGTGATTTTCGCTCTGAAGATTTGGATACACTACTTATTGGGTGAAAGGGTAGAAATATTTACCGATCACAAAAACCTAAAGTATATGTTCATATAGAAAGAGCTCAACATGAGGAAGCATAGATAGTTAGAGCTGATGGTTGGCTATGAATTTGACCTAAAATACCATCTGGGAAAAGTTAATGTAGTGCTGGATGGTCTAAGTCGGTTACCAGCAATACGGACGTTGACAGCACAAAATGATATTATAGCTGATTTTCAAAGATTCGAATTGAAGATTGTACTGCCAAATTCTTCGGGACAGTTAATGCAGTTGCAAGTACAGTCACCTTTGATCGATAACATTAAAGCAGCGCAGTCGCACGATCTAAGATTGTAAAAGTTTCGAGAATAAGTAGAAGCGGGATTTCGAACAAACTTGTTAATTCATGAAAATGGTTCGTTACGTTATGGTAGTCATTTATGTATGCCCAAAGGAGATGTTCGTGAAGAAATCATGAAGGAGGCTCATAGTTCCGCATATTTCGTACATCCGGGAGGCACAAAGATGTACAGAGATCTACTACAATATTTCTGGTGGGAAGGCAAGAATAGAGAGATTGCTCGCTATGTACCAAAGTGCTTGGTGTGTCAGCAAGTCAATGCTGAACATCAAAGGGTAGCTAGTTTGTTGCAACCATTTCCGATTTCTTAATGGAAGTGGGAACACTTAACCATGGATTTCATGACAGTTTTACCACGGAGTCCAAGGGGCAATAATACAGTTTGGGTTATTGTCGATTGATTGAACAAGGTAGCTCATTTTATACCATTTCATGTTGGTCAGTCGACGGAGGTTTTGCCAGAGCGGTACATGCAGGAGATTGTAAGATTGCATGGAGTTCCCGTAAGCATCGTTTCCGATCGTGATACTCGATTTTTATCGCACTTCTGGAAGAGTGTACAGGAAAGTTTAGGAACTCGCTTGAAATTTAGCAGTCTATCATTCTCAGACAGATGGCCAGTCTAAAAGAACGATCTAAACTCTTGAAGATATGTTGAAAGCATGCATGTTAGACTTCAAGGATTCATGGGAAGATCATTTGCACTTAGTGGAGTTTTCATACAATAACAGTTTTCAGATGACTATACATATGGCTTCATTCGAAGCATTATATGGTCCTAAGTGTCGCTCGCCGGTCTGTTCGAACGATATTCGAGAAAGAAGATTATTGCAACCAGATATTATTATGAAAACAGTGGAGAAAGTTAAAGTGATCCGAAATCATATGAAGGCGGCACAAGATCGATAGAAAAGTTGGACTGATACTGGATGAAGACCTCTGAAGTTCGCAGTTGGTGATCTTGTATTCTTGAAGATATCACCGACCAGAGGAGTGATCCGATTTGGTAGTCGAGGCAACCTTAGTCCTCGATTCGTGGGGTCTTTTGGTATTATCGAGCGTGTAGAAGAAGTAGCTTATCGATTGGTTTTACCACCATCCTTGGCGGGTGTTCATGACGTGGTTCATGTATTTCAACTCCGCAAGTATGTTCGAGATGAGACATACGTCCTAGATCACTCGGAACTTACAGTAAGGGAAGATTTAACATATGAAGAGTGACCAATGACGATTGTGGATCGACAAGAAAAAGTCCTCAAGAATAAAGTAATCTCACTAGTACTTGTTTCATGGGGAAATCGTTCGCACGGAGAATCTACTTGGGAACGTGAAGACGAGATCCGACAGAAGTTTCCACACCTCTTTTCTTAAATCTGTGTTTCTTGTCTTTTCTTGTTCCGGGAATTTCGAGGATGAAATTGTTTTGTAATTGGGTATAATGTAACACCCTGGTACTGTTATACTATAATTATTTGGGGTATTTAAAATCTTGCGGCAAAATTCTTGATTATTGTTGCTTTTGGGTTCTGATTGGTGCTATTAGCAGTTGTAGTTATTATCCGACCCGACCCGCATGTTTAAAACCCATCATGGTTCAAAGATTATATCTCTTAAAATAAAATATAAAAATCAAATAATATATTTTTATCTAGCCTTGCGTATCATAGTACCCCATATCATGTGGTTGCACCATATATCATGATTCATTTCCTAATTGTTAAACTGACAGATTGTTTGATTGCTAAGTATATTTACGTAGATCCATATTTGAGGGTATATGTTTTTGTTTACAAGATATCTCATTATGGTTTAAATTTTTACGTATATTCTCCATATTTAAAAACTAGATTTTAGAAGGGACACGGGTAATATTCGGAGTAATCTGGTATTAGCTGTAAAATCCTATATATATAATATTCTATATAACTAATATATATAACTGTTAAATATATAATATATATAATATATTAAATAATTTAACTGATAAAATCCTCTCTCTCGTCTCTCTCTCTCTCTTTCGTCGTCTCTCTATCTCTTTCTAACCCTCTCAACTCCCCGTCCCCACCCCATTCTCTCTTTATCTCTATATAATATATATATAATATATTACTAATTATTATAAAACCCATACCCCCCTCTCTCTTCTTTCTTCTTTTTCGCGTCCTCACTCACACCCGTGAACCCTAATCCATGCCCTTGTCACCTCTCACCGTCGTTCGCCCCCTCACCGTCGTCGTCCCCATTGCCTTCTCCTCCCCTGCCTCACCTCCATCACCCCCTCTCCTCCTCTTTCCCCTTCTTCGTCCTTCCTGAGCACACCCAACCTTATACCCGATGCCAAGAAACCCTCCCTCGTTGGCAACACCATGTCGACGGAAAATCCAACACTACCGATCACCTTTTCATCCTTCTCGTCTCTAAGAACACACATACACCACCACCATCGACCCTGCACCATCCCCGACCCAAAAACTGATCACCCTCAAAGCTCACAGCTACACTCTCGTCCACGACGATCTCGCCGACGACGACTTCGTCTCGTCGACGTCACATCGTCGCCTACCTTCTCCTCTATCCTCGCCAAGTCCAGAAAACCGGCAACAGTCCTCTCTTCTTCTTCTTCTTCTTCTTTCTTTTCTTTCTTTATTTTCTTTTTCGGTCAATCGCCGGAGTTGCACACGTCACCGACGATCCAAACGACCCAGTCACCATCATCGTCTAACCCAGTTACCACGTCACGTCACTGCTCAGCCAGGTCCAGTCCTGCATCTGTAAGTTTGCACCGTAACTTTATTTCGACGTCGGAACATGACATCCGTATCTCGAAGTGAGATCCGATCAGGCAAGTTCTAAATTTGCAGCATGCTATTTTGATTATATCAATATTCATATGCTCGACTATAGTGTATATGTTTTAATATTCAACCAGTAGTAGCGATTTACAGTTTTACAGTATACGTCTGTATCCGTACCAATAAAAGTTTATCTAGTTGCATGCCGGAACATCACAATGTTATTATACTACTATAACAATTCAATATATTATCTAGATTGTATCATACATGATAATGGACGTATAACGGTTATTACAGATAGATACATATGCATCCTGGCATTCGTTGTGTTTCGATATTGGCTACAGTTTTACATTGATATCTATTTTGGTTAATATACAGTACATAGTGTTGGGTTTCCTTATCACCTCGTATAGGGTTTGGAAGTATCATACATGCCACAACTTTGATTTTATGAAGTGCTAAGTAAACTTAACTAGGAATCGAACTAGAATTATAGAGAAACAATCAATAGTATCACACATAAAAGATTATCTAACACTAAGTGGAGAGACTACAACCTTTGTAGACCTCCTAGGGCAACTCCTTGGATCTCCTAAGGTTTGGAACGGCTCGCTTGAATGCTTTCAAGTCCACGACGATCCACCCGAAGTCCTTTGCTCAAAATTTGTTGCTTCACTTGATCTATGAAATCCTTGAAGCAAACACCCCACACAAAGTAGCTAGAGATGTGTAGGATGATGAAGTGGTTTAGGTTCTCACTTAAAACGCTTTCTTTCTTTTAACCTCACTCAATATTAGAACTCAAGAGAGAGCTAGAGAGAGGAAGATGAAGATGGCAATCTTTTCTTTTGGATGAATAATGATCTCATTATAATAATGGGAGAGAGAGCGATAAATATCATAAAACAAACCATGGTTAATAATAATATCTAGATATTTTGTGATAAGTTAAAGAGCAAAGGAAATTAACCAAGGTTGAGTCAAAGGTCAACCATGGAAGTGTGTAGAAACAATGAGTCGTTTGTGAAGAAATGAGTCATTAATTTAATTTCCTTTATCTTTAACTTAAAACAAAAATATCCATATATATAATTATGAACCATGTGAGTCTTATATTGCCATCTATTTTGTATCATCAACCATGATACAAATGCATGTATGTATGTGTGTATGCACATCAACATGTACATATACATGCATGCATCCATCAAAAGAAAAGGGTTTAAATAAATGAGATAAAAGTCAATATTAAATCAACACTTGATTTAATAAACCGGTTATATGTCATACGACCCGACTAATATTAAACGCCTGATTAGACTACGGTATCATATACACGTATTTAATCTAGCTCCCGCACATATCTCATATGCGCACCACATCGTTTCGCCTGAGCCAGGAAACTTCTGTGTGGGACTCTAAGACTCGTAATACGCCAACAGTAGGTGATGATCATATCAAATATCTACAAGCCGCAAGCGGTCAGCTAAACGTAACGGCCACCCGGGTATTGAGCGATCAGAAGAAGAACAAGCGAACCTGTCAAAACTCCCGTCAATCCAACTGGCAACACTTACCGTACAGTCCGGTCTCTTCGTCAGATATGCTGCATGTTGAGTCTAGGGATGGAATCGTCGACCCCAATAACTCAATAAGTCATGTTGGTATATGGTCTATAACAGATCGAGAAACTTACTGATAACACTTATCAGTAATATCTCAGCAGCCCTGGCCAGGGACTTCCTGTTATAGCCAATCGTGCATGGCACAGCATCAACCCCCAATACCGGGAGAGACAAAACCCCTCCTATCGCTCATTGCCTCCAAGTGCCTCGGGACTGTACCCAAAATCCACCTGTTTGTATGACTCAGTAGAGCCGTAGTAGGGTAGAGATCAAGATATAGTGGGAGCACACACAAGTCTCTATGGCGATCTCAGGTCTACAGACTAACCTGTACCAGTGTCACCTGAGAACTGCTATCCGACGTATGATATAATACCGCATAGGAGTTCTCGGTGAGTCCGTTCAGTGTACCCAGTCTCACTGAGCACCCATATACAATCTTCGGTGTCAGCACACCAGATGGATATGGGATCATCCATCGCCCATCATATGGAACAAGAATAGTATACGCTAGTCTACACTGGAATATCGATGCCCTGTTTCGATATACCTACGACTAGGAACATTTCAAGGATATGCTTATAAACTACAGGTGTCCCACTAGTATGATCCACATCATAATCCCAGTAGTCAAGCCAATATCCTTAGAGCTTTATCAATCATGTACCAAAATGAATATAAACATGATCAAGTGAACATATGATAAAGAGAAACCAGATAGCATACTATCAAGTCGAGCAAGACTGTCCTCTGAATATATATATGAATACACACACACACATACACACACACATATCAGTACATGCACTATCACATAATGGCCTCTAGGGCATACATATATCCAACACATAGCATGTTCACGACATATTAACAGACTTGTTACTTGGATCTTATTGCTAATGCCAACAATCCTGATTGTTGTCATGACGGACATCACTTGTTGTCTGTATAGACAAAACCTGTACCTAATTGATCCTGAGTTGGCATTAGATTTAAATCGTCGATACTTGACTTGAACACAGAACCTTGGGGGAAAAGGGGAAATCAAGAATGTAACCGAAACGTAACTCAAGAGGATATTATCATTGTTTTCCATGATTTCGGGCGTTATGGAATAAGTCATTGTTTACTGTGATTCCGGACGTTACGGAATAAATTATTGTGTTGTGATCCCGTGGGTGTTTGAACGGGATATATACTGTTGAGTTACGATGAGAATTACATTAATTGATTTCAAAGACGTGTAGAATAGATAACCTAGAAGTATAGACTTTTGGATATACATCACCTACATATAGCTCACTATTTATACCAGTGTTATTTATTTACATGCATGTTTAATAATGGCATTATATCCTGATTATTACTATTGTTTTGATATTTATGACGTATTGATGTCTGGGTTTTTCATGGCCCGATTTCTCTACCTTTATCGCAGGCAGATCAAGAGTACTATAGAAATCAAGCCGAGCAGTGAGGAGCTAGTTATTTAGTTTAGAGACTCTTCGTTTATTTATTTCAGCAGTTTTATTTTCATCGATGTGAGCCCATATTGGGTGTGATTCAGATATTATTGTTTTATTAGATCTTAATTCGTTTCCGCTTTATGCGTTTCTTGATTTTATTTATTGTGGAAAATGGACATGTGTTAGCTAGATCATATTTTACTGTTCTTGATATCCGATAGACTGCTGTAATGTGACTGTGGAGGGATGATTACTAGCCACAGGCAGCATAGTTGGCACTGTCACGTACCGTAGTTACGTATCTTAGAAAGCGGGGTGTGACATCAACATACCCTATCTAAACACTTAGAAACCTTAACATTAGTTGATTCTAAGCTTAACATTTCATAAGAGATCAATTGAGAGTGTAGGATATAAGTTGTAGGTTACCAAGTAACCATAGAACTAAATACCATATCAAACATTTATCATTATGCAATCCTGAACTTATAATCAACTTTAAGCACATTAATCATCACAGGAGGAGGAGGAAGGTAAAACCATTCATCTCACATCCTTACCATCACCACAACCAAAGAGTTTACTCAAACATCACAACAATAAAAAAAGAAACACAAGAGAAGAACATAAAAACTCAAGAAAAATAGGTTAAAGTAAAAAGAAAGTGCAAGTTCTTTATTCATAAAATGGAGGGTTTGAGCTACAAGGTAGATAGCAACGTCAAGCTGCTTAATGGAGTACTCAAGTGAGAGCTCAAAAAGAGAAGAAGAAGAAGCTATCAAGTATTATACACTATTCTCACTCAAAATTCCAACCCAGAACTTAATATGAGATCTGCTGTATATAGACAACATAAAATCAAAAATCAACTATACAAGTGAACTGACATGTTCATAAAGGACCTACAGAAGAAGCATGAGTCAAAAATGGCAATGACTTGGCCGCAATTTGAGGCCAATAGGAATAAATTTGCGGTCTCAGTTTGGAGCGTGGGGCCCACATTGATTTTGTAGTCTCCTTGTCTCAAAAGCATCTCTCTGTGGTCTGAACTTATTTTAATTCATACTTTGGTGCAATCTGGAATAATGAACAGAGAAAGAAAGGCAAGTGAGTATGTGTTCACACTTCAAATCAACTCTTTTTTTAAATACTCCACTTGCACATCCGCTTACATGACACCATGATGGTGTTTACCCACTCGATGTTGGTTCATACCCACTTGATCCATATGAATCATTACTTATTCACACTTGTTCACACATGATCATATTGGACCAAAAAAAAGAATTATTTGTATACAATTTCATTTATTACAAACTCATTGATTTGATCTGTATTCTGTCCCGTTTGCAGTTCTAGCCAAAAACCGTCGTTTCTGTTTATATTGTCTACCGTCTCCAGTATTTTTGCCTGTCTACCTGTAATCTGTATTAATGAGCAGACACAGATAAAATAGCAACGTTTATTGATAAAATAATAGGAAATGAGCGTTATTAAAATGTAATAAATCGTGCCGAACAGTATTCTATTGTTTCTTAGATTGATTTTATAATATAAATCAATTAGTTATATTGTTCTGTTTCCACTACTGTTTCTTCTTCTTCTTCAAATTCAGGGATAGTTCACTCATATTCTAGATTAATAGACATGATAGTGTATGTAAACGTAGAAATAAAAAATATATCATAATCACTTCGAAAAATCTCATCGAGGAAGACGTAAACATCCTGTAGCGGAAAATAAGGTTTGAAGGTCGAGAGGTGATATATTTCGTAACCGCTTGAAAAAAAATTATTTAAGCAGCGGTTAATTTTTGATTTTAACAATTATTTTAAGTTGAGGTTAAATAACAACCATTAGATTTAACCGCTACCTTAAGCATCGGTTAATTCTGAACGGTTCTGATTTTTTGGTTAAATTAACTTTTGATTTTAACCACTAGTTTAAGTATAGGTTAAATAAAAATCGTTCGATTTAATCGCTACTTAAAACAACGGTTAACTATAAACGGTTCTAATTTGTTGAATAAATTTTTATCCAACGTAGATGTTAACCGCTAGTTTAAGTAGCGGTTAAATAACAACCGTTATATTTTAACCGCTTTTTAAGAAGCGATTCACATTGTATAATTTTTTATCCAATGTTGATATTAATCATTACTTTAAATAGCGGTTAAATAACAGCCATTAGATTTTAACCGCTTCTTTAAGAAGCAGCTAATTTTGAGCGGTCCTTAATTATTGGATAATTTTTTTATCCAACGTTGTACCTAGGACCGGGCCCTATATATATATATATATATATATATATATCAAGCTTTCAAGCACTTTATCGTCTTCTTGCTTTCAAGCTTTTTTTGTCCTCTAGTGAGGAAAATTATACTCCGCACCAGAAATTTAAGGATATATTTCCATTCAGTCCCAGCGCACCAGGGCCCCTTACTAGTTCCTAACTAAAACTACTCTCTCTAATTAACCTAAAAATCTAAACTATATATACTAGTGTTGTGTACATGCGATACGCGTATATATCGAATTTTAATAACTTTATTTGTGTTTTTTATTTTTCATTAAAAACTGTCAGTATTATGCACATGTGTAATGCACGTTTTGTATTTTAAAATTGTTTGAAAATATCAAATTGATCACTAATTCAATTATATAACTCATAAATGCACAAAGAACAGTTATTGCTAGGCATTCTATTGTTTTTTCGATCGATTTTATAATATTAATCAATAAGTTCTATTATTTCTTTGTCTGTTTCTACTATTATTTCTTCTTCTTCTTCTTCTAATTCAGGAATAGTCCACTCATAGCCTAGATTAATAAACATGATCGCGTATGTAAATATAGAAATAAAAAATATACCATAACCATTTCGAAAATCCTCGTCGAGGACATCTTGTGGCGAAAAATAGGGTTTGAAAGTCGAGAGGTGATATATTCCGTAACCGTTTGAAAAAAATTTACATAACCAGCGGTTAACTTTTGATTTTAACAACTATTTTAAATAGAGATTAAATCACAACCGTTAGATTTAACCGCTGCCTCAAGTAGCGTTAACTCTGAACGGTTTTGACTTTTTGGATAAATTAACTTTTGATTTTAACCGCTATTTTAAGTATAGGTTAAATAAAAACAGATAGATTTAACGACTATTTAAAATAACGTTTAACTATATAAACGGTTCTGTTTGTTATATAAATTTTTATCCAACGTTGATATTAACTACTATTTTAAGTAGCGGTTAAATAACGATCGTTAGATTTTAACCGCTTTTTTAAGAAGCAGTTAACGTTGTTTAATTTTTTATCCAATGCTGATGTTAACCGTTAGTTTAAGTAGCAGTTAAATAACAACCGTTATATTTTAACCGTTTATTTAAGAAACGGTTAATTTTGAATGGACCTGATTTGTTGGATAATTTTTTTTTCCAAACGTTGTACTTGGGACCGGGCCTCTTATATATATAAGGAAAGCTTTCAAGCTCTTTTTTGTCTTCTAGCTTTCAAGCTTTTTTTGTCCTTTAGCGAGGAAAATTATCCACCCCACCAAGAATTTAAGGATATATTTGCATTCAATCCTAGCGCATTGCACGAGACCCCTGCTAGTTCCTAACTAAAACTGCTCTTTTTGATTAACACAAAATCTAAACTATATATACTAGTGGTTTGCACGTGCGATACGCGTATATATTGAATTTTAATCTCTTTAGTTCTGATTTTTGTTTTTCATTAAAAACTATCGGTTATGCACATATGCAATCCACGTTTTTGTATTTTAAAATTGTTTGAAGATATCAAATTGATCACTAATTCAGTTATATAACTCATATGTCCGCAAAGAACAATTATTGGATCTCAATCATCTTCAAAAACAAATAAAATAAAAATAAAAAACTTATGTTAAATGAATAACTCTCAACTGTCATATCTGTATGTTTCATAATAGAAGGTTTAAGTATAAATTACATGTTGGCTAAATTGTCCTCAAGTCAATTATTGGGTCGCAGGCATGCGATTGCGAGGATTGAGGGAGGACCTATAAGGGTATAACTGTCTTACTCAAGATAATAGTATGCTATCTGATTTGTCTTTATCATCATGTACATACTTCAGGTGGTATTACATATCACTATTACATGTTAATAGAGCCCATAGGATTTTTGCTTGACTATTAGCAGTATGATGGCGATCATATACGTAGGAGCTTGGTGGTCTATAAGCACATCCTTAAATATCCCTATTCGTGAGAGTTTCAAGACTGGGCATCGATACTCCAGAGTAGACTAGTGTATACTAATCGAGACCCCGACAAGGGGCGGTGGCTGGTCTCACAAGCCATTGGTGTGTGTTTGTTCACCTAAGATGTATACAGGTGCTCATTGGGTTATGAGTACATCGGACAGACTCGCTGGGAACATGCTAGTTGGTATTATACCTATTGTCAGATAGCAGTTCCCAGGTGACATGTGTACAGATTAGTCTGTCGACCCGAGATCGTCATTTGTCTCGTGTGAGTTCCCACTGTGCTTTGATTACTACCCTACCACGTCTCAAATGAGTCGTGCAAACAGGTTTTAGTTGGGTACAGTCCCGAGCCACATGGAGGCAGTGGGGGGTTCGTCGGGGATTCGTCTCTCCCGGCATTGGGGTTTGATATCGCGTTGTGCACGGGTGGCCATCACCAGAAATCCTTGGCCAAGATAGTCGAGAATTACTGATCTAGGATCGGTAGTTTCTTAGGTGGTGATGAGTTTCATACTGACACTAAATGTCGCGTTATTAGGGTTCTGACTTTATCCACCCCCTAGACTCGATATGCGATACTTATAGACGAACGGACCGGACTGTACGTATATTCTCACTGTCAGCCTCAGTAGGGGTTTCAGGATGAGTTTGCCGTCGGCTTCCCTTTCGCTCAATACCTGAGTAGCCGTTACGTACAGCTAGTGCCGCTGACATATTTGTGGTTAAACCCACTGCCAGCGTATTGACGAGTCTTTAGAGTCCCATACAGATGGTTTTCCTGCTTCAAGCGAAACGATATAGAAGCCATATGGTTTTATGGCAGGGTTCGATCATATACGTGCACTTGTGCACATATCATGATTCGGACAGATAATACTAGTGGGCTTTGGTTTAAGCCGAATCCTAGTATTTTATTGTTAGATTATTTTCATCTCATTGTATTCGTATTCTTTGGAATATGGATGCGGGTATGTATATACGGTTGAGGGTATTCTTGTAATTTATTACAAGTTACTTCTAGAAGATACCACCTCATTTTGGTTTTAACCTTTTTGGATTAAAAGGTTAATGGGGTGGAGCATGAGGGCTTTATTACAATTGTTCAAGCATGACTCATTGGATGACTCATAGATGTGACTCATAGTTGACAAATGAGCCATGCTTGATATTTTTGGTAAGTGTTATGAGATATTTATGGACCATGAGATATTTATGGACAATGAGATATTTTTGTAGACTTGGATATTTTTTCTTGAGTTGTTTTCTTGAGTTGCTTGCATGCTTGATATATCTCACAACACTTAGCCATTTTCCTCACTTGAGTTTTCTTTGCTGCACACTCATCCTCCAATGGTTTCTTCTTCTTCCTACACCCTTCAAGTCTCACGTGTTGAGAAATCTAGGGTGTCTTGAGACAAATTAATCTTTCATTACTCTCTACTTCTTTTAAGCAATCTAGTGTAGCGATCTAGGTACCCTAGTTACCTTGGATATGAGGTTGGAGCTCGATTCATAGACTCCCAGGTGGATCATCTTCGATGGGGGGAGACCGGAGATTAAACTTGATCAAGGAGGCCTCTAGGAGTTTAGGATAAAGGTTAAAGACCGAAGAACACAGATCATTCGGTACAACTTTCTAAACTATTATATAGTTTGCTAGTGTAGGGTTAATGGTCGATCTGTAGGATATGGTTGTGTTAGCGCCAGTTTATAAAAATTTTGTTCCGTATTTGGCTACGGATTGATGGCCGGGGCGCTAGCATAACCCAACATGGTATTAGTGCCACCCCATAAACTCTACTAGCTAGTTTGCACAAGGTTAAAATCTCGATCGACAAATTTTTTTGGATCACAGTTCCATGTTCATGTGCTTGCTGTTGAGTTTCAAAGTTGTTCAAAAAAAATTTTGGGTATCTTAAAATTATGTGCAAGCAAAACTAGAGCTGCGAAAAAAATTTGGACACCTAATTCCAAAATTCCGCCGCGGAACTCGAGCAAAATGTCACATTTTGCGGCAGAACCGCCGCTCTTTCTGAGCTACAGTGCCCCAAATTTTTTTTGGGGGCTCTTCTTCATGGAAATATGATTTTTGTGATATATGGGTTTGGCCCAGAATTGTTTGAGTGCTGGATTTGCATTTGGGGCCAATTTGGAAAAGTTTAGTCGATCGAAATTTTAAATGTGTAGTTTTCAGTGCATACATTACTATCTGCGACCGTGAATGTCATTAGAGTAGTACAACTCGTCTAATTGCTATATGTCTTTTAGACGGGTTTGCGAACATGACATTCATGTTGATTTTTTGTGTTGTGTTGTAGTTATGGTTGGATCGTCGTGGTGGATAGCCAGTGGTGCAATAGTAGTACAGTTTAGTTTCATTTGTACATTTGATATTGCAGGACGAGCGTCCGACATGTGGACTACCGTCTCTGCCAGTTTGTATATTATTTATTTGGGACATGACCGGGTTAAGGTCGATATTACCCTTGTACATATATTTTCTTTTCTGTACTAGGATTACCCCGCGGTGGAGTGCACGAATAGTCGGGTTCTGAAGGGCAACGGGCCCGCATCTCATGGCTTTGAGACGGAGGGGGCCTCACTCTAGAATTGGTGGGCTATTCGCCGCACTCTTAGGGGGTACAGGTTGACCCAAGGAGGGGTGCTCAAGTTACTGGGTTCCGTGGAGTTCTGGGTGGCCTATTCATGTTGTTGATTGGGTTTGCCTCGCTTCTAGGATTAGCGGGTAGCTTTCCGCAATCGTAGGGGTCTAGGTTTTCATTGCACAGGCTATCCACACAACAGGAGAACGTCGGGTCTTATTTGCGGCTCAAATGAAATCCAAGGCTCCAGGATTATCCACCACTCTGTGTTGCTTGGCTGAGAATCTGTAATGTTGCTTTATATCATGCCTGAGATGAATGTTAAATATATTTATATATATACTAGTAGATATTGTATATGTTTTGCACCCGTGCTAGTCCAGCCCCCGCTCAGCCGTTAGTTAAGTAACTTAACGGGTGATGACGGGCCCAGTGGCGAATGCGGATGGCATATACGTACATTTTATTTTTTGTTCCTTTATCTGGTATGATATGTTTAATTGATGGGACTACATTGATTTTGATCAATGCAAAGATAAAACAATACTATTTGATGTTTTTGGAACCAAGTTTTTTAAAAACAGACATTACAGACGTTTTCTTTTGCTTTGCACAGTGGTATTCAATTTGGAATATCCTGCACCTCATTCAACGAAGAAAAAGCCGAGATCCCTTCACCGGGAGTGACCTCTTTAGCAAAAGTTTGCGTCAGGGTAATAGCTTCACTATATTCGATTCTTTTGCTTTGCATCGTGGTATTCATTTTGGGATATCCTGCACCTCATTCGATGAGGAAAGAGCCAAGATCCCTTCACCGGAAGTGACCTCTTTAGCAAAAGTTTTTGACACTATATTTGTAAAACCACTTGGATTCCTTCAACGATATCAAGTTCATTACGTTAAAGATTTTTCGCCAAAAAATAGCCGTAGCCTTCCGTCATTTAAGATGGGTAGCGCCTAGTATTCATGCTATGTTTATTGGCCTTCGTCAAGGCATAGTGTATGGTAGCTGTGTGTTACTTTTCTGTTGCATAGATTTGCATTAATCTAGGACAGTCGTACAGCCTTGTTGGCCTTCGTCAAGGGTGAGTACGGGTGGGTTTAGATTAATCTGGAAAATGACGGGTAGAACTTGACACGCAACTTATGATTTGTTGGCCTTCGTCAAGATCATAAGTCGCTTGGGGTAAAAATCACATCGGGAGTTTCAAACATACAGGAAACTTTCCAGGCATGCGCATACCTTCTGGAGTATGATAACTTGAGTGGCTTCCATCAAGTTATCATGCGATGATAGTTGGATCCCGATTCTCACTGATGAGTAGGATTGCTCCTCGGGTGATTTTAGATGATCCCGACTAATTCTCCTTTTGGGTTTGGAGGAGAATTCGAGGAAACAGTGGGAGACATCCTGATTAGATAAAGAGATTAACCATTCTGATTTAGGTTAGAGCGCACGTTGAGTGTTTCTTTTCTCTATCTCTCTCTGGAAGCGACCATGGCCCGGCCCTAGACTAAAACTCATGGACCAAGTTAACCGAACCTTCTTAAACACTTTAGCTTTTGGATTGTCATAGTTGCATATATCATTGTCACTCCTACTTTTACCCTTTGCATTTTTCCGGAACATTCCGTATCACTACGAAGATCCACATTTATTGGATATGACCATCGTATAGTTACATATGAACTCGAAGAAACTTGTTTCAAATTTGAGAATGGTTTTCGGTTCTGGAGAAATTGAATAGGACTATTCAGTTGTCTTTTCCCTTTACCTTCTTTCAGGTTGCGAGAGCTCCTGGTATTAGGAGAGTACACCTATTATGCTTATTGGATAGTCTTCTTCCAAACCATAGGCTGGTCCCGAAGGATAGGGTAGGAAGAAAACTAACTAACCTAAGTGTGGTGTATAGAAGATAACAAGTAAAGACAAATAAAGGGATTAGAAAGAGGGTAAAGTAAATTGCGACTGCTATCATTCACGATGAAACCGCGTATATCATCGCCACTCCTACTTCAGCTTTGCATTTCTCCTGAACATTCCGTATCACTACGAAGATCCACATTTATAGGATAATCCATCATATAGTTACATACAAACTCGAAGGAACTTGTTCCAGTTCAAGGATGGATTCTGGTTCAGGAGAAATAGAATAAGGATTATTCAATTATCTTTTATCTTTACCTTCTCTCAGGTTGCGTGAGCTCCTAGGATTAGGAGAATACACCTATTATGCTTATTGGATAGTCTTCTTCCAAATCATAGGCCGGTGCCGAAAGGTAGGGAAGGAAGAAAACCATTTAGCCTAAGGATGGTGTACAGAAGGTATTAAGTAAAGACAAATAAAGGGATTGGAGAAATGGCAAGGAAATATACAGTTACAGTCATGAATCTGGATAGTGGAAAAGACATTACTAGGAATACCCGGATACCCCTTCGAAACATTTTCATGTTTCAGTTTCACTGTGCAGTGTTAATTGAAAACTGTTTTCCCAATTATATTCTTACTACATGATATGTATTTACCAGATTTGATTCTCACATCTATATACTATTACAGATGATGAGTGGGAGTAGGATATTGGGAATTAGGTGATTATATCCTCATTATTTCGGAATTCGTTGTAGTTAGTGATATTTGAGGAAATCACCTGGGTTTTTTCCTGACGGCAAATATTTGGTTTTGAATATCCGTAATTATGCACCAGTTTCAAACTGATATATCTATACGTTTATTTTATAAAGTGAGATATAACTTTTTGAAATTATGTCTATGACATTTACCTATATCAGTTGATGGTTAGGTAAGGAGTATTCAACAATGGTGTAATTCTTCTTAACCATAGTACAGTTTTCAACCTACGACGTACAGGGTTTGAGTTATTAAACTCAGAGGACTTATACAAAGTGTTGTATGTTGTCCAGTGTCCATTAGGACAAAGGGGTTGGTACTCGTACTATATTCCATTTACTCATGACTTCTCTAGTTTTAGACAAGTATTTCGTTGAAATACAAGGTCCAAGTTTTGAGAAGTTATAGGTATAAGAATAAAGTAGAGAACCGTATGTTGCAAAGTATCAGGATTCTTCAAGGTGATCGAAAATGTAGATACTTGTGCTAGGTATTCCGTTGATAGTAATGGTTTAAAAAACTAGCTTCTCTTTTAGGTTACTCATAAGTGGATGCATTCCTTGATGAGTAATTCTGCTTGACCTCATTCCACTTAGTTGATATGCGCTGGAAACAGCTGCATGTCTTTTGAATCTGGTTCCAATTAAATTAGTGCCTCTGTTTCTATATTGGATATAGAATGGTTCATATCTTAACGATATTAAGGTATATGAAGTTGTCTGGCTTATGCTTAAAACTAGACCCTGGACAAACTCAAGGCACGTTTCAGTAATGGTAGTTTGTGGGTTATCCCGGGGTTTGGCGAGGGTTAACTTTCTACTATCTGGAAGATCAATAGTTATATTGTTCTTGACTTGCCACAGTTTTAGCAAAATGGATTCTTTTTAGAAAACATTAGTAGGAGTATGGTAGAACTGGGAGTGATTTCAGAACCACAAACGGTTACTGAAAATTTAATAGAACTTAAAGATTCAATTGGTTTTGACATTCCATTAGCCACTCCGCAGATTTGGTGGGTAACCTCAGGCACCCGATAGGTACTTCGGTCTTCTCAGAAACGGTGACAGGGAGGTTCTTTTTTTACCCAAACTTGCCACTGCTGTTGTTCTAGACTATGAGACCTGGCAGGAGGATGAGTATAACGTCATTCTAAACTAGTTTTAGAAGTGCACGTGTATATGACTTTGCCAAAGGGTTGTTGTAGTCTGTGGGAGCAGCGGAAGCATATTAGACAAGTAGCTTATATCTATTTATAAACTAAAGCAGGTATAGCTGAGATAGATCATCTATATTTTATGTGACAGTTATAGAGTTTGACTTCATCAGAATAAGTGATGGATCTGGTAAGAAGGTAGTAGGGTGTGATATCCTGGTATTTGGATGACATGCACTTGATAGGAAGTGAAATTCCTATACTACGATCGGTTATACTGTGTTTGTCACACAGTTGTTTCTCCACATAGGATATGGATATAATATCAGGCATTCTGGTTACTAGATCTATGGTTTTAGATCTAGATTTAGAAAGTTTCTCAATTTGGATATTTTGACACTATTCTAAAGGTGTTTTAGAATGCATGACTCCTGGCATGGTGGTGTACCTGCAGGTGATGGAGTCACCATCTCTAAAGGATAACTTACAGGCTAAAGGGGGAGGGATTTTCTTGATTGGCATGTCACTTGCTTAGGCAATTGAGTCAATCATGAGATATCAAGTACCACACCAGATATTGTTTTTGCACTAGCTGCAATAAGTTTATATATTAATCCAATCCTGGAGAAATGTTGGGAAGCAGTTTATGAACATAAGTGGATATTCTAGGGATATGGTAACGGCAGCCTCCTTCGGGAGACGATTATCATTTCAGGCTTCCAAGGTGACCTGGATGACAAAGTGACTGTCAGAATTATAGTTTTCCCACTTTTGAGGTGCAGTAGTTTGGACAGGTGGTCCAAGCGTATACTGAGGAAGGCATGGTGCAGGATACTGATTAAATTCAGTGGATGATATAGTCTAAGAAGTTTGCTGGATTTGGAGTGCATTTGTGTACTGGGTCCCATCAGATATCCAGACAAATTCTAAGATAGGTATTGCTCATTTTGGGAGATAGATTTCTCCGCGAAGTTGAGATATATATAGATATAGAAAGAAACATTGGAGCGGATCCACTCACTGAGGCTATTTCTCGGATACAATAGTTTCACAAACGAGCTTTGCGAGACTGATTAGTAGAGGAGTTGGGTGTTCGGTATAACACGGGCTGTGAGTATGCGACACCGCAATAATTAGCCTTAAGTGCAAGTGGGAGATTGTTGGTTATAGTGCCCTCAAGTCAATTATTGGGTAGCAGGCACGCGATTGCGATGATTGAGGGAGGACCTATACGGGTATAACAGTCTTATTCAAGATAATAGTATGCTATCTGATTTGTCTTTATCATCATGTACATGCTTCAGGAGGTATTAAAGATCACTATTACATGTTGATAGAGCCCATAGGATTTTTGCATGACTACGAGCAATATGATGGCGATCTTATACGCGGGAGCTGGATGGTCTATAAGCACATCCTTAAATGTCCCTAGTCGTGGGAGTTTCGAGACTGGGCATCGATACTCCAGAATAGACTAGTGTATACTGATCGAGACCCCGACGAGGGGCGTGGCCGATCTCACAAGCCATTGGTGTCTGTTTGTTCACCTAAGATGTATACAGGTGCTCATTGGGTTATGAGTACACTAGACGGACTCGCCGGGAACATACTAGTTGGTATTATACCTATTTTCAAATAGCAGCTCTCAGGTGACATGTGTACAGGTTAGTCTGTCGACCTGAGATCGTCATTTGTCTCGTGTGAATTCCTACTGTGCTTTGATTACTACCCTAACACGTCTCAAAGGAGTCGTGCAAACAGGTTTTAGTTGGGTACAGTCCCGAGCCACATGGAAGCAGTGAGCGGATCGTCAGGGATTCGTCTCTCCTGGTATTGGAGGTTGATATCGCATTGTGCACGGGTGGCCATCACTAGAAATGATTGGCCAAAGTAGTCAAGAATTACTGATCTAGGATCGGTAGTTTCTCAGGTGGTAATGAGTTTCATACCGACACTAAATGTCGCGTTATTAGGGGTTTGACTTTATCCACCCCATAAACTCGATATGCGATACTCATAGACAAACAGACCGGACTGTACGAATATTGTCACTGTCTGGCTCGGTAGGGGTTTTAGTATGAGTTTGTTTGTCGGTCTCCCTTTCGCTCAATATCTGGGTAGCCGTTACGTACAGCTAGTGCAGCTGACGTGCTTGTGGTTAAACCCACTGCCATCGTATTGACGAGTCTTTAGAGTCCCACACAGAGGGTTTCCCTGCTTCGAGCGAAACAATGTAGAGGCCGTATGGTTTTATGGCAGGGTTCGATCATATACGTGCACTTATACACGTATCATGATTCGGACGGATAATACTAGTGGGCTTTGGTTTAAGCCGGATCCTAGAATTATATTGTTGGATTATTTTCATCTCATTGTACTCGTATTCTTCGGAATATGGATGTGGGTATGTATATACGGTTGAGGGATATTCTTGTAATTTATTACAAGTTACTTCTAGAAGATGCCACCTCATTTTGGTTTTAACCTTTTTGGATTAAAAGGTTAATGAGGTGGAGGATGAGGGCTTTATTATAATTATTCAAGCATGACTCATTGGATGACTCATAGATGTCACTCATAGTTGATAACTGAGCCATACTTGATATTTTTGGTAAGTGCTATGAGATATTTGTGGACCTTGAGATATTTATGGACCATGAGATATTTTTGTGGACTTGGATATTTTTTCTTCAGTTGCTTTCTTGAGTTGCTAGCATGATTGATATATCTCACAACACTTAGCCATTTTCCACACTTGAGTTTTCTTTGCTTCACACTCTCATCCTCCAATGGCTTCTTCTTCTTCCTCCACCCTTCGAGTCTCATGTGTTGAGAAACCTAGGGTGTCTTGAAAAAAATTAATCCTTCATCATTCTCTACTTCTTCTAGACTATCTAGTGTAGCGATCTAGGTACCCCAGTTACCTCAGATATGAGGTTGGAGCTCAATTCATAGACTCTCAGGTGGATCATCTTCGAAGGGGGGAGACCGGCGATCAAACTTGATCAAGAAGGCCTCTAGGAGCTTGGGATAAAGGTTAAAGATCGAAGGACACAGATCATTCGGTATAACTTTCTAAACTCCTATATAGTTTGCAAGTGTAGGGTTAATGGTCGATCCGGAGGATATGGTTGTGTTAGCACCAGTTTATAAAAATTTTGTTCCGTATTTGGCCACGGATTGATGGCCGGGACGCTAGCATAACCCAACATTACAAACCACTATTCCGTTGATATCCTAGTGATGTGATCAAAATGTGTGGTATATGACACCATCGGACTCTTCTCTGGTGAGTTGATTACGTCTAAACTACATTCGACAATCTCAAACTTGAGACAAAATGTCATGGCAAACTTTTAGGTGTCTTTGTTGAGTTTGATCATAGTCAATAAATATTCTGCAATCATATAAAAAGGGATAAACAAAATCGAACCAAAGAGAAAATAAGTCGGGACTCGGTTCTTGCTCACGGAATAAAGTGCCACAAGGAACAAAGTGCCACGCCAAATGTCATGCCAAGTAGGCGAGGGCCACCTCTTGAATCCGTGGGGGCCACCTCTTGAGTCTGTGGGACCCACTATAGAACATTTGGGACTCTTCAGAATACATTCCGAAAGAGGTCAGATCTGTACTATAAATGGAATGATACCACTTCTCAATACAGACGCGCCTTTTAAATGAGAAGTGATACCATTCCATTCATAGTACAGATATGTCCTCTTTCGGAATGTATTCCAAAGAGTCACCATTGTTCAACAGTGGGTCCCACGGACTCAAGAGGTGGCCCCCAAGGATTCAAGAGGTGGCCCCCGCCTCCTTGGAATGACACTTGGCGTGGCACTTTATTCCGTGTGGCACTTTATTCCATAAGAAAGAACCGGGTCCCGACATTCTTCCCACCTTTGAACAATGGTTCATCCTCGAAACACAGACCTACTATTGAGGGACATGCACGGGCCACCATAAATTTCTACAGAATATTTGTTAACAGTATTAGGGTCTAAACATCATGAGTTCCGCCATTTTAGATTTTGTTTTCGCATAAGGTTTGCATCGAACACCTAAGATAAACATTCGGTCATCGATCGAAACTAACGTTTCTTCTAACAACTAAATTAGATGTTAATTATTTAATTGATACGTGTTACCAACACAGTAATAAGTCCTAGTCGGGCTCCACTCAAGTAAAATGGCACGATGGTTCGCTACACAAAATTCAAGTAAAAATTTCGATCCAATTATATTTATTTATGTATCTAGTTATAATATAATTTCTTTAACTAAAGCTTTAGCATGTTAAACAAGTGAATAGGGATTTCACTTGCCTTAGCAATGGTGGCATAGCAATGACGATGAGCGTGGCACGGGCACGTCGCACGTACGGGCAACAACCAACCAGATAGCAGCAACAAAGCTCAGGCTAGGCTATGGCTCAATCTCATGGAACGGTCTCGGCATGGGCATGAATGAAGCTTGGTCTTTTTCGGCAATATGTTGGGTATCGTTGCAGATGACAGCGAGGCAAGGAGTCGCGTCGGCGGTGAGAGGCAGCGGCTGCGGGTGTCGAAGGGGCGATGAAGGGTCGCTGCTGGGAGGTGGGGGAGCTCGGCTTCAAGGGGGAGAACAAGATAAGACTTGGGTCGATGGGGTGGCTGGCTGTTGATGCTTGTCAGCGGTTGAAGGGGCTCAGGGGTCAGGGTGGATGCTCGGTTGTGGCTCAGGGTCACCAAAGATAACAAGGCTCTGGTGGAGTGAGCCCGGCTAGGACTGAGATGCCAGAGGAGGTAGCAGGGATTAGAGGTGGTGAGGGGTCCACAGGAAGTGGTCGGCGGTGAGGTCGAGAGGTCATGGTCGATGAAGGAGGGTCGAGGCGGGAGAATGTGATGGTGGTGGTTGGTGCTCGTCGGGGCACTGGTGGGTGGTCGTCGTGGATGCGGCTCTGGTGGTGTTGCGGTGAGTGAAGGAGGCCATGGTTGGTTGCGGTGAGGGGAGAAGGAGACGAGGAGGTCGGGGGAGGTGAAGATGGTAGCAAGGAGGCTCGAAGATGGAGGGGTAGCGGTGGCAAAGTTGTGGTGGTAGCGTGGTGGTCAATGGTCAGCGTCAGTGAGGTGGAGTTGAGTGATGGCAGCAGGTGGTTGGTGTAGTGAGGCTGATGGGGGATCTTGGTGGGCTCGAGCTCGTCGGGGGAAGTGAGGAGCTCGAAAGGTAGGGCTTCGAGAGTGAAGAGGTATACAGGAGTGAAGAGAGAGGGGGGTCGGTTGTTGAGAGGGAGGAGGGTCAGGCGAGAGGATCGCGGACAGTTGCGGCGAGGGCGGGGATCTCGAGGAAGCCGTTAAGGGGATCTCGGGGTTGTGGCGGGCTTCATCGTCGTGGTCATTGGGAAGTAGGACTCATCGGTAGCATGAGGGATGGGAGGACATATGGCAAGGACATGGTCACGGGGAGGAGTGGGTCATGGGGGTAGCGTGAGGGAGGCGGGAAAAGAAGCGGGAAAGAAAGGGAAGGAGAAGAAGAAGAAGGGGACGTGGGCTGGGATCGAGAGGAGAGAAAAAGAGAGAGGAAAGAGAAAGAGAGGAAAGAGAGAATAGGGTCGGGTTGGGTGAGGGTCTGGACTGGGGTTTGGATAGATTTGGGTTTAGATTAGGAAGTGGGTTGGGGTTTAATTAGGGTAAAGTTTTAGAAATTAGGTTTTAGAAAATCATATAGGAAAATTTAGGAGAAAGTATTGGGAAATTATTTATTAGAATACGGTTACGGTATAATCGGAACTGGATATTACATTTAATGATAATAAATGACTTGTAAGAATCTGAGATAAAAATATTGACTTCATCACTATGAAATGATACCTCCATCTAGTTACGTTAAATCTGAAATTTTACCGCGCATGTTACCTTACTAAAATCATTGTAAATTAAATAAAGATTGGAATATGATGTTCAATGGCTCATATCGAAGCTGACTCAATAATATAGAACCATATATATTTTATTTTTCGATATTGATAGATTAATGTAACAAGAATTGACTGGGAATGCGACTCTGGACTGCAGTCTGGGGCAGCATTCCTCGAGGATACCCGAATTTAAATACCTGTACATACCTGCATAAAACTGAAAATGCACAGAGTCCTATATATTCGCTTAGATAATTTATTTATTTAACACATAAATCTAGTCCCGTGCCACAGTCGTTTGATATTTAGTTTGTATTTTAGAATATCGACGTGTTCTGCAGTTTCTGTAGTGACATTTCTTACACCTTCACATTAAACAGACATAACTTCTAGTACAGAAAGGCTATTGTTAATCAGTTTGATGCGTTGAAAACATAATAGATAGAACTATATTTTATTTAACTGGGGAAACACCTGAATCTGAACACAATCCTAAGCAAACTGCGTGCGAAATTGGACTTTTAGTTTTGAAACTGGAATTCCAGCAACCGATCGCTGATTTAAAATGATGATATGTCCCTAACCTGAATTCCATTCTACATGAAACTAATTCTACTGCTTAGATAATTAAGTGTACTTCGTACACCTTTTATATTGTTTTGGTCGATTCTATATGTGTGATTTATGGTGAATTTTACAAGTTATATGGTGTGGCTGTCATAATTTAGTGAATGTCTATTCAGTGCATTTCTACCTTGCCGTGTGCTTGATTTATACCTTCTGCATATTAATCGTTTATATTGAGACCTAGCGACTGATTTGCATTATCGATATATAAGTGTTAGTGATTGGGTTATAGCAAGTACGAAAGTGATATTGATAACTGAAAGCGTGATTGAAAGTGGAAGCGATACGTATTTGTTCACATCTAATACCTGAATACATGCTATAACCTGAGGAATAGGGAAATCAATATGGAATTGAACTCGTATTTAGCGAGGTACGGTGATTTAGAGGATGATCATTCGATATTAGTGATAAATATATACATACATTAGGTCGTGGGCCTAGCGGCACAGCTGCAGGGTTATGTCCCGGGCAATAGTGGACCGTAGTCTCGGACATGCACGGGACCCTTGTTAAACATGAGCATATTTTCCACCAACTGATTTCATTGACTTAGAGACTGATAAGTAGTGACATACACATTTCCTGGTTTACCGACATGGTACTCATATCGCACTGTTCATATTCATTTGATATTCATTATTTTCATGTTTTGTATTTTGTTGCACCTTTCATGTTTAATAGCATTGTACCCATTATATATATTTATTGTTATATGTGTCACCCTGAAGACCTGAGTGTGCATGCTCAGAGAACGAAGTGGACCCTGTCAAGGAGCAGGACCTGCCCTTCGAGATCACGGAGGTCTAGACCGCAACATCCGCGCCATTCCCTTTTGCTTTGAGCACATTGTTTTTCGTTGGTTAGTTATTTTATTCTGCAAAATAAATGTATCTCGAACTCTTTTTATAATAAAATTATGAACTGTGATTTCCTTTACTCTAGTACTGTTTACTGACTACAATGTAATACTAGAAGCCGAAATATGACAATAGCGGGATTATTCCCTGACCGTAGGAGCATGGATGGCCTAGTCACCCCTCGTATTCCGTATTTTGGAAAGCGGGGCGTGACATGATTTTGTTGGTATCAGAGCTGGTCTCTCAATACTAGGTCTGTGGTTCGAGAACGAACCATTGTTCAAAGGTGGGGAGAATGTCGGGATCCGGTTCTTGCTCACGAAACAAAGTGCCACACGGAACAAAGTACCACGCCAAGTGTCATGTTAAGGGGGTGGGGTCCACCTCTTGAATTCATGGGACCCACTGTAGAACAATGGGGACTCTTCGGAATACATTCCGAAAGAGGGCAGATCTGTACTATAAATGGAATGAAACCACTTCTCAATACAGAGGCGCCTTTTAAATAAACCGGCACTATAAGAGCTTGAGAACTCCGTAGTTAAGCACGCTCGAGCCAGGGAAGTTCTAAGATGGATGACCTTCTGGGAAGTGGCCCCTGATCGGGTCTAGTTCAACCCGAAGGACAAAACCGTGCGGTTTCAACCAGAGCGGACAATACTCTCTTTATTGAGGTGTGGGGCACGATAGATTGGTATATAAATGGTTTTTTTGGTATCAGATCCAGGATTGGTTTAGAATTATATTACAGTTTCTGACTAAGGCTTGAAAATTTAAGTCGCTCATTCGGTCTAGATTGTAAACTTATTATCCATGACTAGAATCCCTATAGTTTGTCAAGCTACATTTTTTTACTCCATCCGCTAGAGTTTTGGGTGACTTAGTAGAGTTATGTGATTGTAATTATGAACTGCAGCATAATTACAAGGCAGCACTCTGCTTGAGTGACTTGGAATTCTATATTTGATTTCCGCTCGATTGAGTTTCACCTCACCACATATTCTTGCTTCGTTTGTCAATTCTATATCTTATTCTTATATCTTAAATCGTCATTCGAAAATATATTGTTTCAGAATCATGGCTTCCCACGACTCTTATTCCACCTCCGCTTTCCAAGATCACCCCGCCGAGATTTTGGGTGTACTGCAAGGATTGAGGGAAGCCCAGAAGAGGACAAATGATCTTTTAGCTGAGGAGTTAAGGAGGAAACTAGTTCGGACACCAGGAGGAGCCCCCGATCGTGAAGGAATCCCTGTTAGTAAAAGATGACATGTACAGATGAAGCAGCGGAGAACCCGAGTATGCGGTTATTGCAAGAGGTTGGGGCACCTTCAGAGAGACTGTCGCCAGGCCAAATGACAATATTTGATTTGTGGATCCGGCGAACATCGTGTCAACGGTTGCCCTCGAAGATAGAGCTAAAAGGAGGAGATCCGTTAACACCCTCCATGTCTTTTGAGTAGTTGTTTGCTTCGTTGTTCTATAGTTTCGTTGTTTTCTTTGTTTTCGTTCTTTGAATTTCAAGGACGAAATTTTTTGTAAGGGGGTGATGTAATAACCAGTATTTGCCGTACGATTTATTTCATATTTTAATAAAATTTATTTTGATAAGTTTCCTAAATATTTTCCCTATTTCCTATATTCTCCAGTATTTCCGATGAATATTTCTCCTATATTTCTCTAATTATTATAATTCCAAATTCTACAACCCTAACTCAAAATTTTCCTATATTTCTCACTTGTAGCCTTTAGCTTCTATCGTTCATGAGTTTTCAAATATGTTCTCCATCTTTTTGTTCTTGTACCATTCTTGACGATCTAATTCATGCTTACGTTTCTTTTCGAACCTGATGCGCTTTCACATCTTCGTCTCTTCAAACTTATCAAATCAAGTTCTATATCTCGAAGTTCTTATCAGAGCCGTGCAGCGGAATGTTAGTTATGTATATTCCCTAGAGGTCATTATTGTACATATGATGTATATTATAGTGGATGCTGGGACATATATAGAGAGGACTTTTTTGCTCGACATGATAGTATGCTATCAGGTTGCTCTTTGTCTTAACATGTAGACTTGTATTGTGATACCGTCTTGCTCTCACATGTTGATAAAGCCCTTAGGATGTGTACTTGACTACCAGGACTATAATGGGGATCATACTAGTGGGGCCAGGGTAGTCCACAAGTATATCCTTTAATTGTTCCTAGTCGAGAGTGTATCGAGACAGGGCATCGATATTCTAGAGTAGACTGGCGTATACGCTTCTGGACCCATATGATGGGCGATGGATGATCCCACATCCATTGGTGTTTGACATCAAAGATAGTTTACGGGTGCTCAGTGGAGACTGGGTACACTGAACGGACTCGCCGAGAACACCTATTTGGTGTTATACCTATCGTCAGATAGCAATTCTCTGGTGACACTGGTACATGTTAGTCTGTAGACCCGAGATCGTCATAGAGTCTTGTGTGATTCCCACTGTACTTTGATTTCCATCTTACCACGTTCAAGAGAAAGTGCAAAACGGTGGCTTTTAGGTACAGTCCCAAATCACTTGGAGGCAATAAGCGATAGGAGGGGATTCGTCTCTCCCGGTATTGGGGGTTGATGTTGCGCTGTGCTCGATTGGCTATAACAGGAAGTCCCTGACCAGGGCTGATACGGAGATCTACTGGTAAGTGTTATCAGTAGTTTCTCGACGCGTTATGAGCCTCACATTGGCATGACTTATCGGTTACTGGGGTCTGAGGTTTACCACCCCTAGACTAGATATGCGAAATATCAGACGAAGAGACCGGACTGTACTGTAGTGTTACTGACAAGCTTTACAGGAGTATAAGCAGGCTTGCTTGTTAATCTTCTGATCGCTCAATACCCGAGTAGCCGTTACGTCTAGTTAGTACCGCTGATGGCTTGTGGGTGCTTGATATGATCATCACCTACTGCCGGTATATTGACGAGTCTTTAGAGTCCTACACAGAGATTTCCAAGCGAAACGAAGTAGGAGCACATATGTGATATGTGCGGGACCGAGATTAATACGTGTATGTGATACCGTATTCTATTCTCGCAATATGTGATATCGGTCGGTTATATGAGATATAGCCGGGTTATCGAATCAAGTGTTGATTCGATAAATGGATACATATGATATTAGTCGGTTATATGTGATATAGCCGGATTATTGAATCAATTGTTAATTTAATAATTTAATGTATAATTATATATTTGATATATTTGCATTAACTAATATTAGCTCACTTGTGCATTTCTTTTTCTCACATGTGCTAACTTAATATATATGTGATATATATTATTTGTGTTTTCTTTTTTGTGTCATGCTTGATGATACACACTACATGGGTGTATGAGACTCACACCATACTCATGATAATGTGAGGTTTAATTATTTAAAGTAAATCAAAGATTAGTTGGAAATTAGCTCATGGTTGAAGTTTGTAGAAGCTTGTTGATCCATTGACTTAATCCACTAATTTTGTTTTACTTAAGATATTTATTAACCCAACCATTCCCATTAGCCATAGTTAAGTCTCTACATGAGTTATATGAGATATTATCTCACCCATGGTTGCCTCTCTCATTTTATTCATTCTATTCTCTTCATCTTCATCTTCAACAAGAGAAAGCTCTCTAGGTTTTGAGGAAGTGAGGAAAATTAGTGAGAAAAAGAATTCTAAAGTGAGCAAAAATCCTACTTCATCATCCTCTACTAGATTAGCCATTTAGTTTAGGGTGTTAGCTTCACTAATCCCTAATTAGTGAAGAGGTAGCTTGGGTTGGTGTCTCCTCGACGTTGATTATCTTCGGCCTCGAAGACTTCGTGCAAGCTTGTTCCTTTTATCTTGTGGAGCCATTCTACAGTCCGAAAGATCACTACTTGGAGTGAAGGGACTACTACATGGAGCTATTGTAGAGAAGGACCGGTCTACAAAGGTTGTATTCCTTATTTACTTAGTTGTAAAGTTGTTTACATGTTGTATTGTCTAATTCTCAAGTTAAGATTCTAGGGTTAGGGTTATGTAGCATGGCAATTTTTTGAAAATGGCATGGATGATGCCTTCCGAAACCTTGTTGTCGTGCCAGGTAACCCTACACGGAAGCGTGGTGAATCCATAACCACAGTTGAGTTTGCCGTAGTGTTCGTCGATAACCTACTGGGCTTCTCCATGAAAGTCTACCTAAGAATGCAAGGAGGATGTCCGTCGGTGTTTTCCACATCTGTCTGTGTAGTTTTTTTTCGTTCTTTAAATTTCGAGAATGAAATTTTTTCTTTTTAGGTGGGTATGATGTAATACCCAGTTATGATTATACCATAACCGTATTCTAATAAATAATTTCCTAATATTTTTCCCCAAATTTTGCTACATAATTTTCTATATTTTTCTAAAACCTAAATTCTAAACCTTTACCCTAATTAAACCCTAACCCACTTCCTAATCTGAACCCAAATCTACCCAAACCCCAGCCCAGACCCTCACCCGACCTGACCCCATTCTTTCTTTCCTCTCTTTTCCTCTCTCTTTCTCTCTCCTCTTGATCCCAGCCCACATCCCCTTCTTCTTCTTCTTCTCCTTCCCTTTCTTTCCCGCTTCTATTCCCGCCTCCTTCGCGCTACCGCCACGATCCGCTTTTCCCCGCGACCATGTCCTCGCCCTACGTCCTCCCCTCCCTCGTGCTACCCATGAGTCCTGCTCCCTAATGACTATGACGATGAAGCCCACGCCCAACCCCGAGATCCCCCCAATGGCTTCCCCGAGATCCCCGCCCTAATCGCAACCATCCGCGATCCTCTCGCCTGCCCCTCCTCCCTCTCAACAACCGACCCCCCCTCTCTCTCTCTTCACTCCTCTCTACCTCTTCACTCGTGAAGCCCCACCTCTCAAGCTCCTCACTTCCACCGACGAGCTAAAGCCCACCAAGATCCCCATCGGCCTCACTACACCGACCACCTGCTGCCATCGCTCACCTCCACCTCATCGCCGTTGACCATCGACTATGACGCCACTGCCATGACTTTGCCACCGCTGCCCCTCCATCTCCAAGCCTCCTTGCCACCATCTTCACCTCCCCCGACCCCCTCGTCTCCTCCTGCCCTCGCCGCAACCAACCACGACCTCCTTCACTCACCGCAACACCACCGGAGCCGCATCCATGACGACCACCCACAAGATCCTCGACAAGCACCAACCACCACCATCACCTTCGCCCGCCTTGACCATCCTTCATCGACCACAACTCCTAGACCTCACCACCGATCATTTCCTATGGACCCCTCACGACCTTTAAGCCCATCTACCTCCTCTGGCATCTCGGCCCTCGCCGAGCTCACTCCACCAGAGCCTTGCTATCTTCGGTGACCCCAAGCCACAACCGAGCATCCAACCCGACCCCTGAGCCCCCTCAACTGCCGGCGAGATTCAACAGCCGGCCACCGTATTGACCCAAATCTCATCTTGTTCTCCCCCTTGAAGCCGAGCTCCCCACCTCCCTGCAGCGACCCTTCATCGCCCTTTCGACGCACGCAGCCGCTGCCTCTCACCGCCGATGCGACTCCTTGCCTCGCTTTCATCTGCAACGATCCCCAACACGTCGCCGACAAAGACCAAGTTTCAATCAAGCCCACGCCGAGACCATGCCACGAGCTCGAGCCATAGCCTAGCCTGAGCTTTGTTGCTGCTATCTTGTTAGTTACTGCCCGTACGTGCAACGTGCCCGTGCCATGCTCATCGTCATTGTTGTGCCACCATCGCCAAGGCAAGTGAAATCCCTATTCACTTGTTTAATATGCTGTAATAAAGCGTTAGTTAAAGAAATTATATTATAACTAGATACATAAATAAAATTGGAACGAAATCTATACTTGAATTTTGTATAGCGAACCATCGTGCCATTTTACTTGAATGGAGCCCGACTAGCGCTTATTACTGTGTTGGTAACACGTATCAATTAAATGGTTAACATCTAATTTAGTTGTTAGAAGAAACGTTAGTTTCAATCGATGACCGAATGTTTATCTTTGGTGTTCAATGCAAACCTTATATGAAAACAAAATCTAAAATGGCGGAACTTACGATATTTAGACCCTAATACTGTTAACAAATATTCTGTAGAAATTTATGGTGGCCCGTGCAGGTCCCTCAATAGTAGGTCTGTGGTTTAAGGACGAACCATTGTTCAAAGGTGGGGAGAAAGTCGGGACCCGGTTCTTACTCACGGAATAAAGTGCCACGCCAAGTGTCATGCCAAGGAGGCGGGGGCCACCTCTTGAATCCGTGGGGGCCACCTCTTGAGTCCATGGGACCCACTATAGAACAATGGGGACTCTTCGGAATACTTTCCGAAAGAGAGAAGATCTGTACTATAAATGGAATGATAGCACTTCTCGATACAAAGGCTCCTTTTAAGTGAACCGGCACTACAGGATCTTAAGAACTCCGTAGTTAAGCGTGCTCGAGCCAGGGAAATTTTGGGATGGGCGACCTCCTGGGAAGTGACCCCTGGTTGGGTCTGGTTCGTCCCGAAGGACAAAACCGTCACAATACTCTCTTTATTGGTGGTGGGGCATGACAAAATAAAACAGAGAAGGTTTGAATTGTAAGTGCAATTTTGAAAAGATTAAATATTGTAAATAAGTAAGAGAGTTACCATGAATGCAATGCTATAGAAAGAAGGGGTTTAGTTTCAATAGAGGGAGAAGAAATTTGTGAAGTTAGTTTTATATAATTAACAATTGTAAAAAGTTAGTGGGAGAAAGAAAACAGTAGAAGTGGTTACCCCTGCAGTGGTTGCAGTTATTTAATTTAACATGATTTTTTGAATTTTTTCCGTTAATTTTTTTGAAAAGGCCTTTTCTCCCGAAGTTACGGGGTCATTTTGCCCGAATACCATCTATCAATCGTTCCATCTCTGCTAATTGTGGTCGTCCTTGTCGGCTGGCTGCAACAAGATACCTGCTTTTTTAGATAGATACCAACGTAGTATCTTAATTAATAGTTTCTCGTCATGACTCGATCATGGCCTTAGATGGAATTGGTCCTGGACGGAAGAACGAAAGATACCGGCACAACGAAGGAAGGGATACTAATAATGCTTTCAAATTTAGCCACTTTAATCCCTGTTTCATAAATTGATAATTTTGTAATTCCTTTGAAATATAGCCAAGGAAGCCACGTCAGCAGCAGATGATTTTGAATTGGAAAGACCCCTCCCTTTTGGCATTATATATAAAACATACTAGAACTTGTGCACGTGAGTTACACGTGTCAAATGTAATATTTCATATTTATGAGAATTAATATATATGTAAATTTGTAAACAATGAGGATTTATGTATAAATATGCATTTCATATAAGTGAGAATGGGTATAAATGTCAATTTGTAAATATTGAGGGTTTATATGTAAATTTACATTGCAAAGCATCAATTATTTTGTTCTCTTCCTTGAAGAGATGGAGACCTTAGAAGAAGAGGATGATTAGGTGGGGGTCTTAGGAGAAGTGGATTTTTCTCCCTTTTCTTTGAATTTTAGAGAAAGAAGAGGGTGCACACCTTACCAAGAGAGTATCTGCATTATAAAGAAAGAGAAGAGGATTTTTCTCCTTTTTCTTTGAATTTTAGAGAAAGAAGAGGGTGCCCACCTTATCAAGGGGGTTTTTGCATTATAAAAAAAGAAACACACACACACACACACACACACATAAATATTAGCGTTAACGCACGTAATTACTGAAATTTTTATGATAAATTATTTATTAAATTAACTGTGTGCATTGCACTTTTAAAATAATAATGATGTGCGTCGTGCCCCACACCCCAGTACGAATGGTATTTGTCACACCCCGCTTCCTAAAATACGGAATACGGGTGGTGATTAGGCCAACCATGCTCCTACGGTCAGGGAATAATTCCGTTGTAGTCACAATTTGGCTTCTAGCATTACATGGTAATCAGTAAACGGTACTAAAGTAAAGGAAATCACAGTTCACAACTTTATTACATTACAATAAAAGAGTTCGAGATACATTTATTTTGCATAAGAAAATAACTAACCAACGAAATACAATGTGCTTATAGCAAAAAGAGCGGCGCTGATGTTGTGGTCTAGACCTCCGCGATCTCAAATGGTAGTTCATTCTCTTTGACAGGGTCCACCTCTTCCTCTGAGTATGCACACTTAGGTCGTTAGGACGACACGTATAGAAATAAATATATATGATGGGTACAATGTTATTAAATATGAAAAGTGCAACAGAATACAGAACTTGAGAATAGTAAATATCATTTAAATATGAACAGTGCGATATAAGTATCATGTCAGTAAACTAGGCAATGCGCATGTCACTATTTATCAGTCACTAAGTCAATGAAATCAATTGGAGAAAAAGATGCCCGTGTTTAACAAGGGTCTCATGCATGCCCGAGACGGGCCACTGTTGCCCGGGACATAACCCTGCAGCCGAGCCGCTAAGCCCACGACCTAATGTATGTATGTATATGTGTGTGTGTGTATATATATATGTATATATATATATATATATATCACTAAAATCGAATGATCATCCTCTAAATCACTATACCTCACTAAATACGAGTTCAATTCCACCTTGATTTCTCCATTCCCTGGGTTATAGTATGTATTCAGGTATTAGATTGGTTGTGAGCAAATACGCATCGCTTTCACTTTCAATCACGTTTCCACTTATGAATATCACTTTCGTACTTACCACAACCCAATCACTAACACTTATATATTGACCATACACAACAGTCGCTAGGTCTCGATGTAAACGATCACTATGCAGATGGTATGAAGCAAACACAAAATAAGGTAGAAATGCACTGAACAGATATTCACTAAGTTATGACAGCCAACACCATATGACTTGCAAAATTCACCATAAATCACACGTATAGAATCTACCAAAACAATATAAAATACGTACGAAGTATACTTGATTATCTAATCGGTAAATTTTTTTTTATGTTAATAGGATTTCAGGTTAGGGACTTATCATCATTTTAAATCAGTGATCAATTGTTGGAATTCCAGCTTCAGAACTGGAAGTCCAACGTCGCACGTGGTTTACTAGTTATTGTGTTTATATTCAAATGTTTCCCTATTAGAATAAAACCTAATTCTATCTGTTAGGTTTCCGACGCATCAAATGGACTAATAATAGCCTTTCTGTACTAGAAGATATGTCCTGTTTAGTTTGAAATTGAAAGAAATGTCACTGCAAAACTGCAGAACACGTCGACGATCTAAAATAAAAAAAATAACAAACGACTGTGAAACTGAACGAGACCAGATCCATATGTTATCTAACTAAATTATCTACGCGACTATATAGGATTCCGCGCATTTTCAGTTTTATGTAGGAATGTGCAGGTGCTTAAATTCAGGTATCCTCATGGAATGCTGCCCCGGACTGCAGTCCGGAGCCGCATTCCCAATCAATTCTCGTTACGGTGGCCTATCAGCATTGAAGGGTAAATTTTAGAAGGTTCTAAATTATCGAGTCGGCTTAGATAAGAACCCTAGAACATTAGGTTTTGATTTGCATTTAATTTACAATGATTTTAATAAGGGAACATGCGCGGCAAAATTTCAGATTTGACGTAACTTGACAGAGGTATCATTTCATATTGATGAAGTCAATATTTTTCTCTCGAATTCTTACAAGTTATTTATTATCATTAAAGGGATTTATGGGCCATAAATTCCGCCATTTTTAAATGGAGTTTTCATTAGGGTAGTGTATCGAACACTTGCAATATATATATATATATATATATATATATATATATATATATATATATATATATATATATATATATATCTGTGTGTGTGTGTGTGTCACGTTCGATACTTCGTTTTCTTTCAACCAAACAAACGGTAATTAATTCTTCTGGGCTCTACACAATAATAACACGCATTATCAACTCGATCATGTTCCAACCATCATAACTACGAGTGTAAATAAAATGTAACGATTATACGATATGATATATAAATGTGTTCATATTTTAGGTTACTCGTTATAATATAATACGATAGTATGAGTAGCAAGTGAGGAGTTTCACTTGCCTTTGATGATAGCACCGACGACGGTAACACGGCAGCGATGAACACAGCACAAGCAGCAGCGGCAAGGCAGCGATGATCTTGGTTTGAGAGATGAGGGGACTTGGCTCGGTCTGGAGTTGAGGGATTCAGGTTTGATGATGCTTAGGTCTTGGATGATGAAGGCGATGAAGAAAATGGCTGTTGGAGTTAGGCTCGACTGGAGTTTGGTCAGCTGTTGGACGAGGCGATGATGAAGATGCTGCTCGGGTTGAGGTTGGGGATCTTGTCTTGGGTGATGGGTGCGGGCTGTTAGTGTGTTTTAGCATCTCTACTAGGGTTTAAACAACAATATATGGTGTATTTTAAAAAATTAGATAGCTAAAGCACACAAGCCACGAATCGAAGTAAAGATTAGGGTAAGTATCATATACAAAGTAGTGTCTAACACTAAGAGAAAGAAAACTACAACTTTTGTAGACCACTCATTCTTTTTTATAACTCCGTGTAGTAGTCCTTAGGCTCCTTAGCTCCACTCGAAGCTTGGAACAATTCTGCTTGTAGCCTTCGAAGTCCATAATAATCCATCATGGAGTTCCTTACACTCAAGCTCTTGCTTCACTTAACCTAAGTAGAAGTGAGGCAAACAACTTATACAAGTATGCTAGACTAATATAGATTGATGAAGTAGGTTATTTCTCACTAAAAATCCTTTCTTTTTATTTCTCTTTTACTCACTAGAAAAAAGGTAGGGAGCTAGAGGAAGAAGATGAAGAAATGGCTAGGCTGGAGATAATAATTTATATGTGAGAGAGAGTCACACTTACACAATAAATATGAGCCATGGAAAATATCTTAGATATTTTGAGAGTAAGTTAGTGGAGAATTAAATAATGAACCATGGTTAGTGGGATTTTTTAAGAAGGGTGTAGAACCATGAGAACATTATTCAATTTTCCATTTACTCAAAATCAATAAACATCTAATATCTTTCCATGTGAGTCTAGCATAGCCATGTCCAATGTATCATCCACCATGATACATGCACACATGTATATATGTATATAAATCCATATAAATATACATACATACATGCACACATAAAGAAAGGAATTACTAATGAGCAATTAGTCATTATATTAAATCAACATTTGATTTAATAATCCGGTCATATTACATATAACCTGACTAATAGAAAACGCCAGATTAAAATACGATATCATATACTCGTATTAATCAAGCTCCCGCACATATCTCCATATGTGCCCTACTTCATTTCGCCTGAGCTCGGAAACCCTTATGTGGGACTCTAAGACTTGTCAATACGCTAGCAGTAGGTAATGATCATATCAGATATCCACAATCCGTCAGCGGTACTAGCTGCACGTAATGGCTACTCAGGTATTGAGCGAACAGAAGAACAAGAAGCGAACTTATCCAAACTCCCGTAGAGCCAACCAGGAACACTTACCGTACAGTTCGGTCTCTTTGTCTGGTATGTTGCATATTGAGTCTAGAGATGGTATCGTCAACCCCAATAACTGAATAAGTCATGCCGATATATGACCTATAATAGGTCGCGAAACTACTGATAACACTTATCAGTAAATCTCATCATCCCTAGCCAGGGATTTTCAGTTATAGCCAATCGCGCATCGTACAACATCAACTCCCAATACCGGGAAAGACGAAACCCCTCCTATCGCTCATTGCCTCCATGTGTCTCGGGACTGTACCCAAAAGCTACCTGTTTGCACGACTCAGTAAAGCCGTGGTAGGGTAGAAATCAAAGCACAGTGGGTGAACAAACAAGACTCTATGACGATCTCGGGTCTACAGACTAACCTGTACAAGTGTCGTCTGAGAACTGCTATTCGACAATAGATATAATACCATATTGGAGTTCTCGGCGAGTCCGTTCAGTGTACTCAGTCTCCAATGAGCACCCGTATACAATCTTTGGTGTCAAATACCAATGGATATGGGATCATCCATCGCCCCCTCAACTGAGTCAAGAAATGTATACGCTGGTCTACTCTGGAATATCGATGCCCCGTCTTGATACACTCACGAATAGGAACATTTAATGATATGCTTATAGACTACACATGCCCCACCAGTATGATCTGCATCATAATCATGGAAGTCAAGCCGATATCCTAAGGGCTTTATCAACATGTTTGAAATGAACAGTATACACAATCAAGTGAACATGTTAAGATAAAAAGTAACCAGATAGCATACTATTTTGCCGACACTACTACAATATAGGGTTGCCCCTACGGACTCAGGAATCCGTAGGGGAAAATATTTCTTGCCCCTACGGATTTATCCGTAGGGCCACATCGTTGTCCCTACGGTGCCTTACGTTCTAATTTTTTGTTTGGCCCTACGGAGCCGCAAACCGTGAACCTACGGTTATGTCCGTTGGGGCATCTAAATAGGTTATTAATAAAAAAAAGCACAGAAAAATTATTCATCGTTCCCAAAATTTGTCTCTCTCACTCCCGCGCCTCTCATCGCCTGTTCCCGCGCCTCGTCGCCACCGCGCTCGCGCCTCGTCGCCACCTTCGTCGGTCGTTCCCACACCTTCGTCGACTTCCCGCACCTCGTTGCCACCTTCGCCGATCGTCGTCGACCACCAATTTCTACCGTCTCCTCCACCGCGCGTACGGTTTGTAATTAAATCTCAAATAATTTTTAATTTTGACGATGTAGTCTAGGGTTCAGGCCAGGTTCGGGTAGGGGTGAGGGTTTGACATCGGCGTCGGCATCGGGTTCGGTTAGGGTTAGGGTTAGGGTTAGGGTTCGGTTGTGGGGTTCGGTTGGGGTTAGGGTTGGAGTTGGGGTTAGGGCTGGGCTGGGGCTGGGGCTATGGTTCGGTTGGGGTTGGGGTTGGGGCTGGGCTGGGGCTGGGGCTGGGGCTAGGGTGGGGCTGGGCTAGGGCTGGGGCTGGGGCTGGGGCTAAGGTTCGGTTGGGGTTAGGGCTGGGCTGGGGTTGGGGCTAGGGTTCGGTTGGGGTGGGGCTGGGGATATTGCTATATGGGATAAACTAAAAGAGGGTTTTGTGCAGTTTACAGAAAACAAGAAAGATGTGAAAAAATAACGATATGTAATATTACAGCTATCCAATCCAAATTTCTCGTTTTCCTTATCCTAATATAAATATATATTTGTTGATTACCTTCACATTTCCAGCTTCTTTAATAGCCTCTATGATTTTAACTTGATCAACCAACTGCTCATGATATTTGTAGCCCGGCATAGAGATCACCACATCAACTTTCTTTATTGCCTCCACCAAGCTCTTGTGATCATGCATATCACCCTACATATATTCAACATATATATCATCAGGTCTTTCTAAATCAATGACCTTTAATTCAAAAAAAACAAACACACACAGAGGAAGTGAATTAATGAAGAAAAGAGGGTCCACTTTTCGTTAGGTGTCGTCAAAAGTTTATATCCTCCATCAATTATCAAGCTACCGAGGACGAAAAGCCACCTTTGTTAGTCGAGAGTCATGGTAATAGACTTGTCATTATAGATCATAGTCAATTGTTTTTCCTATCATTTTCTTGATCCAAATGCTAATCAACTTGTTAATTGGTTACTGTTTTTATGACGTATTTGTCTATATTTGTTGACAGTGGCCTTTCGTTTGGATGAACATGTTTTTTTGATTCATGTTTCAGTCGTGTGAATTCATATATTGCGTATAACGCTTTATGATATCAGTATCCAACATTTGTAGTTTTAATTGTTGATTGTTATAGATGAATGCCATTGCAATAATAGTTTTTGGTAGATGAATGCCATTGCAATGTAGGATGATCAGTTCTATCAATCTTGATCTCAATGGTTTAAAATCATGTTACACATACAATACGAATGCACAACAAACGCATAATTAGAGAGTAATTCAAGATGTTCAAGTTAAAACCAATATATGATACTCGATGATAATATGAAACCTTCATATTCTCATTGATACTCATATATGAAACAAAAAGCGCCACTTAGTCCCCGTCTATCGGTTAACATACGTGCGATATTCGTCGTGACATAGAACTATACGAAGGTTGTTAAATATTAGACGGTATAGCTCGATACTAACAACCGTCGTATAGTCTATGCGACGAGAAAATTCAATCGTATGGTAACCGATAGATTTGTCCCATGTGGACAAGTTAGGAATATATAAAGCAAACACCTTCATTCACTTGTGTTTTCATCCGTTTCGAGATATTTCGTCGGTATCTTTCCGCTGGTTCTCCGTGTATAAAGATAGATTAGAGGTTCATTTCAACATTGTTTCACATCTTTGAAATGATTATCTATTCTATTACAGTGTACTCGGAGAACAGCGGGGAGGTGCTGCCGAAATTTACTCGAAACGGTTGAAAGCACAAGTGATGGGTGTTCGGTCTATGCATTCTTAATGGGATAGAAGTCTTACCCCCGACAGCCGGAACACACACATACAACAAGAATACACAACAAACACATAATTAGAGAGTGATTCGAGATGTTCAAGTTAAAACCAATATATGATACTCGATGATAATATGAAACCTTCATATTCTCATCGATACTCATATATGAAACTAAAAGCGCCATTTAGTCCCCGTCTATCGGTTAACATACGTGCGATGTTCGTCGTGACATAGAACTATATGAAGGTTGTTAAATATCGGACGATATAGCTCGATACTAACAACAGTCGAATAGTCTATGCGACGAGAAAATTCAATCGTATGGTAACTGATAGATTTGTCCCGTGTGGACAAGTTAAGAATGTATAAAGCAAACACCTTCATTCACTTGTGTTTTCATCCGTTTCGAGATATTTCGTCGGTACCTTTCCGCTGGTTCTCCGTGTACAAAGATAGATTAGATGTTCATTTCAACGTTGTTTCACAGCTTTGAAATGATTATCTATTCTATTACAGTGTACTCGGAGAACAACAGGGAGGTGCTGCCGAAATTTACTCGAAACGGTTGAAAGCACAAGTGATGGGTGTTCGCTCTATACATTCTTAATAGGATAGAAGCCTTACCCCTGACAGCTGGAACACACACATACACCAAGAATACACAACAAACGCATAATTAGAGAGTGATTCGAGATGTTCAAGTTAAAACCAATATATGATACTCGATGATAATATGAAACCTTCATATTCTCATCAATACTCATATATGAAACTAAAAGCGCCACTTAGTCCCCGTCTATCGGTTAACATACGTGCGATGTTCGTCGTGACATAAAACTATACGAAGGTTGTTAAATATCGGACGATATAGCTCGATACTAACAACCGTCGTATAGTCTATGCGACGAGAAAATTCAATCGTATGGTAATCGATAGATTTGTCCCGTGTGGACAAGTTAGGAATGTATAAAGAAAACACCTTCATTCACTTGTGTTTTCATCCGTTTCGAGATATTTCGTCAGTACCTTTCCGCTGGTTCTCCGTGTACAAAGATAGATTAGATGTTCATTTCAACGTTGTTTCACAGCTTTGAAATGATTATCTATTCTATTAAAGTGTACTCGGAGAACAGCTGGGAGGTGCTGCCGAAATTTACTCGAAACGGTTGAAAGCACAAGTGATGGGTGTTCGCTCTATACATTATTAATGGGATAGAAGCCTTACCCCCGACAGCCGGAACACACACATACAACAAGAATACACAACAAACACATAATTAGAGAGTGATTCGAGATGTCCAAGTTAAAACCAATATATGATACTCGATGATAATATGAAACCTTCATATTCTCATCGATACTCATATATGAAACTAAAAGCGCTACTTAGTCCCCGTCTATCGGTTAACATACGTTCGATAATTTATTCTTTTCAACGAAAAACGCACATACAAAGCATATACACGGATTTTCTCCTTTGTCAGTAATTATCCCGTGCTTATATTTCTCAATATAGTCACTATAACTTATAATTTATATGTTATACAGTCTAACATGGCCCATGAGTACGTCAGAGTTAAGGACTGGATGTATGTGGATTGGCAACAACGTATGCAACCTAAGTTTGTCACAGGAGTTGCTGCTTTCATTGAATTTGCACGCGCACATAATAAGATCATAATAGAGAAGATTCTCTATCCGTGCGATAGATGTGGCAATAAGTACTGGCAGAAGGTAGAATTGGCAGAGCTTCATATTGTAAAATATGGGTTTACTAGACTTTATACAACTTGGAAATATTACGGGGAAGGAGAAGAATGCAGTAATGCGGCAGAAGAAGAAGGAGAACACGATAATGCGGCAGGAGAAGAAGAAGAATTCGGTAATGCGGCAGAAGGAGAAGACAGTAATTTATTTCCATCAGAAGAAATGGAGGATATGGTAGAGGCTGCCCTAGGTGAATCTATTCGTACCGAAGATGACATTCCTTCCGGTCAAGGACCGCGTGCGGATAAATATGAAAATTTCATGAATGATGCTAGAAAACCAATTTATAAGAATGCGAAGTATTGCACCCTCTCATGGTTCATCCAACTTTTCCAGATTAAGTGCCTAAATGGATGGAGCAACAAGTCATTCACAATACTTCTTTCGTTCTTGAAAGATTCTATGCCCCCAGAAAATAACGTGCCCGACAGCTGGTACAGAGCCCAGAAGATGATGTCTGATTTGGGTCTAAATTGCGAGAAGATTCAAGCATGTCCTAAAAATTGCGTGTTGTACCGGAAAGAGAATTCAGATTTGAAAGAGTGTCCAACATATGGAGAAGCCAGGTATAAGCCGAAAGATTCTGATAAGAAGCCTGATATACCTGTCAAGATAGCACGATACTTTCCCATAACACAGAGGCAATAGAGGCTATTCAGGTGCAAGAAAATAGCCGAGGTAATGATTTGGCATCACCGTGCTCCTCCAAGTGAAGATGGAAAAATGAGCCATCCAAGAGATTCACCGGCATGGAAGGATTTCGATAGGAAGCACGCAATATTCAGTAGCGATCCTCGCAATGTCCGGCTCGGACTGGCTACTGATGGCTTCTGCCCATTCAACTATATGGCTGGAAGTCACAGCACATGGCCCATTGTAATGATAATTTATAATCCGTCGCCTTGGTTGGCTATGGACCAATCATACTTTATGATGCCTCTTCTTATTGACGGACCAAACACACCGGGGAACAATATCGACGTCTATCTCCGACCTCTGATCGAGGAGTTGAAATCTTTGTTCATTGATGGTGTAGAGACATATGATGCAAACACAAATACAACCTTCATACTGCGTGCGGCTTTAATGTGGACAATTAATGACTTTCCTGCGTATGGAATGCTATCAGGTTGGTCCGTACATAGTCACAAAGTATGTCCTCATTGCCATGAACACACAACATCGAAATTCTTGAATTTTAGCAGGAAGGTTTATTATTGCGGCCATCGACGTTTCCTGCCTCCAGACCACCCCTATAGGTTAGACACGGTTCACTTTGATGGTCATCAGGAGTCTCTTGGACCTCCATCCCCATTGTCCGGAGAGGACGTGACTGATAAATAAGATGGTTACAATAATGTGACCTTCGAGATGGATCCGACGAAATAGGTCAAACCACCATTTTGGAACAAGTTAAGCATTTTCTTCGAGCTTCCGTACTGGTCAACAAATTTAGTGCGTCATTGTCTGGACGTCATGCATATAGAGAAGGGAGTATCAGAGCACATACTTAATTTGCTTCTTTGTAAAGACGGGAAATCGAAAGACAACCTGAATGCTCGGATAGATCTACAGGAGTGGGGAATAAGAACTGAATTGCACCTTAGACCGGTAGTGGGTAAACCGGGAAAGTTTGTACTTCCCAATGCCGCTTATCATATGTCACAACCGGAGAATAAAAGATTCCTGCAGGTGTTGCATGATTTGAAAGTTCCCACAGGTTTCTCAGGATCATTCAGCAAGAAAATAAAAATTATGAAAGACAAGATCGATGGGCTGAAAAGTCATGATCACCATGTTATCGTGGAGCACCTCTTCCATTAACCCTCAGGACTTCTCTCCCCGAATCGGTTGGTCTAGTAATCAACAACCTATACTGTTTTTTCAGAGAGTTGTGTGCTAAAACACTGGAGGTTGTGACGCTGGATAAACTAGAAAATTCTATTACGTTGATACTTTGCAAGTTTGAACGTATTTTCCCACCATCATTCTTCGATATCATAATACACTTGACGGTTCATCTTGCAACTGAGGCTAAGTTAGCCGGACCGGTACAATATCGATGGATGTATCCCGTCGAGAGGTACGTGTAATTTTTCGTTTCGCGCAATTTATAAATTTATTGTTGTCCCGTATGTCCGTATTTATTTATTCAACATATTTTCATTAGGGTTCTATCATGCAAGGTTGTCTTCTTGATGAAGCAACCACATTTTGTTCCCGCTATCTGGATGAGAACATTGAGACAAGACTTCACCGGCCTCGAAGAATTCAAGACGGGCCATATGGTAAAGCCGAATATAAGAGGGTAGACACTATGTTTATCAACAAGATATACCGGTTTATCGTGCTTAATTGCGCATGTCTTGAACAAATTAGAGAGTAAGTTTTTTTTGGATTAATTGTTATATCTGTGTTTGTGTGTGTATGAAATGATATAATATTAATTTCACCATTATTTATCGAAAACAGAATTCATTTTAATGAGGTATGTGAGGGGCATCCTGATTGGAACGAAGAACGATTGGAAAAATATCATCAGGATAATTTTTGTGATTGGGTCACAGATCATGTAAGTTATTCGAATAACATTTTATTGCTATCAGTTTTAATCTAAACTTGTATCGTTATGTATTTTTCGTAAAATTTGTTTTGTTAGATCCATGATTCGAACTTGTCTGCATCATTTGAGAGTGATTCAAGATGTTTAGCTCAATCTCCTAGTATGGAGGTTGCATATTACAAAGGATTTAGTGTCCTTGGATAAAAATTCAAAGTTAAGGACATAGAAACATCTAGAACCACTCAGAATAGTGGAATTGCGACGGTAGGATCGGACGGTGTGATTTATTATGAGTACTTAAATTGTATACTCGGCATCCACTATCCCGGACGATCAGAACCCTTTTATATATTCCAGTGTACTTGGTACGATACGCGAACCGATACGGATAAGTGGAGAAGCAATCTTGGGACTTGGAAAGATGAATATGGATTGACCAGTGTGAACACACTTCGATTTTACGGTCAGGAAGATCCGTTTATCTTTCCGAACCAAGCGTTCCAAGTATACTACTCACAGTGTTTGAAGCATCCGGGATGGAGTGTTGTATGCCGATGGAAACCCAGAGATGTCTACGATGTCCCAGAATTCGAGGACAGCGATGAGGATGAAGAAGAGAGAAGGCTTAGAGTGCTCCGACCGTCTGTTTCGAAGGACGGGTTGTCTTCGGCCGATCATGAATTTACGTGGGTTAGAAATGACATCGACGATGAAATCCAAGTAGATATGTATAATGCGCCCACGAAATGAAAAAGGTTATCAGTAATGTTATATTATTACTTCACATTTTATGATCTATACATATATAGTCAATACTTTTAATGACTGTCTAATGCGTCCACGAACCGTTTATCTAGATTTGATGACGATGTCGGGAGCAGCGAGGGGCGGCAGGAGCTCCAGCCGCGGAAGAGGCAGAGGCAGTACGGTTCTGCCGCCCGGAGAGCTCCGTAGGGAGCTTCAGAGGGCCGGTCTTGCACCGAGATCGGAGACTCCTTCAGATGCCTCCTTCCGTGTGGATTTTGCCACACCTCCAGGTATACTACACGCATATCCATTTTGAATGTAATATTACAGATATTCATGCATGTTTATGTCAAAATTACTTATATTGTCAATGTTTGATTGTCTAGTTGTTGGTGATGCGTCCACATCTGGGACAGTGGCTACTCCCGCTCCTCCAGGTATGTTTATATATCATATAGTGCATGCATATTGATTTAGAATATTATATCGAAAATATACACACATTCCTTTTGCTCTTACTTAGCAATTTTTATTATTGTCTAGCTGTAGGTGGTGACACCACCGCACCTGCGGGTATGTTTATATATCCTATAGTGCATGCATATTGATTTAGAACGTTATATTATTGATCTACGCATTCTTTTTGCAATTACTTATATAATCTATTTTTAATTGTTTAATTATTGGTGGTGCGTCCACATCTGACGCAGGGGCCACTCCTGCCACTTCCATACCCTACGCATCGTCTGCAGGTTAGTATGAATAAATATAAAATATTTATTCATTTTACATATGCTCTATAAAATAAATATAAACTTCATGGAAATTTAGCGTCAATGTTTATTTTCTAGTTGGAGGGGATGCGTCCGCATCCGGGACCCCGGATGTTCCTCACCGGAGGAACTATCGTCCCGCTCGTGCTGCTGCCCGGGCCCAGGCTCGTGCTTTAGTCACCGGAGATATATATCACACTTCAATTTTCGTTTAACCTTGATTTCTTAATACAACTTTGTCTTAATATTGATTGTCTTGATATTTCTTGCAGACGCAGGGCCTCCCCATCCCCAGAGGAGGACTCGAGGCCCGAATCAGTCCCATAGGCTAAGGCCTGACAGAGCCAGGGGGAGGCAGCATTCCCCCTCTTTTTTACCCTTGACTATAGCTATACCGTTCCTCATGCCAAGAGGTTTGGCCGGTATATGGGGGACGAGAGCCGGCTCGTGAAGAACTATCCACTTCACGTTGAGTGGGGCGAGCAGCACCGGCGCTCATTCGCCCTCTTCTTTGATCAGGCTCGGGTACGTATTAATATATATTTTCATTTAATTTATCCAATATATTTATTATTAACACTTGCAATATAATAACAATTTTTTTTGTATTTTCAGTCGGATTACGATTTTCAGCCTGTACCTGACCCTGATCACCCTGGGAGGGTGCTCGACCTTCATGCTTTGTACAATGGCCTGATGAAGAACATGCAGGCCAAGGTTCGATACAACAGGAATGAGCTGAAGGCCGACTGCTATTCCCTGTGGATGGCGACCCCCGAGGCAGAGAGAGCGGCCCTCCTATCTACTCCAGCGTTTGCGAGAGTCGACGTAGAGACATGGCCTCTATTGTGCGAATATTTCGACTCTCAATGCAAACAGGTATGTATTTTAAATGTAATTCATTGTTTAGGATATAATTTATTTTTTTGTGTTCCTTAATTAGAAAACTAAATGTTAATGCGTTGTGCAGAAACAGGCCGCTCAGAATACAGAGAATGGGAAGTCGGCGAAGAGGTGTCGCCCTACTTACACAGGTGGCTCGAGGAATATTACTCGAGCCATGGAGTTATCGGTAAATTACAATAGACCGGCCTTTGTGATATAATGTAATATTAAGAGTTATTTTCTAATATATCTAATATTAAGAGTTATTTTCTAATATTGCAGACAGCTCAGACCGTGGCGTAAGGTGGTACACCGAGCGTGCTGTCCGCATATCTTGCCGTCCACGGCACCTCGACAGATCCCGCCACGGGCGAGCTTCGATATCCCGACGTCGCTACCCAGGAGTATTGCGTAAGTGTTAATATTTATTCTACCCATATTTGAAATTTTAGTTTTGGAAGGTTCAAATTTAAATTTTATACTTATACTTTACTGCTTAATGTGGGTGTAGAAGCGGGTGGTTGAGCAGGCCGAGACCTCGGGGATCGATTTTACCGGACAGAGCGATCCGAGGCTACTGACCCCAGTCCTGGACGCCGCACACGGAGGGCACAACGGAAGTTGGAAGAGAGGACGGGGACTGGGCCCTAGCAGGGCCCATATGAGGTTAGACTCCACCCCGGCGGTTACTTCCTCCGTCTCCAGTGAGCGACAAGTCCAGCAGGAACTGGAGAGCTTGAAGACCACCGTTCAGGAGTTGAAGGAGATGCTGGTATGTATGCTACTTTATAGTAAAATATCATGTCATATTATAGATATCAACATATCCAATATTAGTACGTAGCCTGAGCTTATTTGGTTGTAGACTTAGGTTTGATTAATCATAAATACATATCTAATTAAAATAAACTACGGCTTTCCAAACTAGATATCCAAATGGGGTTTCGAAATAATTTGATAATGATACGAATTCGAATAATACGCATTTCTTACACGCTTATTACACACGTTAGGTCCAGACGCGACAGGGTACATCGGCCGAGCCTCCACATGTATCTCCTTCGGCTGCAGCTCCGCAAGCCACTACATCGGCTGCGGTTCCGCAGACAGCTCCTATAGCTCCACCGCCCGCTCAGACTCCCGCAGCCGCGGCTCCGCAAGCCACTACCTCGACGGCGGCTGCGCAGACCACATCTCCAGCTCCACAGCCCGCTCAGACTCCTGCACGCGCCGAATTGCATGGTTTATTGACCGAGGAGCAGGCGAGCCAGATTCTAGCGTTTATCAGAGGTGGAGCTGGACCGAGCTAGGGTAGCTTTTTGATTCTTATTTTTTGAAACATGTATTTATTTATATGATACATATTGTACTATATTTTGGACGATATTGATATTGGTGATCCTACGGTGTTTATATTTATATCATATTCGGTTTTTTGGTTTCTTTTGTATATTATATGCGTGAGATATGATTATGAATACTGCGATATATGTTGTGTGATGATTAATTTTATATTTGATTGATGTATATATTATTGTGCACAGGGTGACAAAAAATCAGGCAGCCCTTTTAAAAAAAAAGATAATATATACCTACGGATTAATCCGTAGGTACCAAGTTGCCCCTACGGATTAAACCGTAGGGGCAAAATATCAGAATAACTGATATTTTCCCCCCTGATCTCAGTATCAGGAGATTGGGAGTGCCCCTACGGATATATCCGTAGGAGCAAACAAAAGCCCCTACGGATATGTACCTACGCATGTATCCGTAGGGGCTATTTCTTGGCCCTACGAATTAATCCGTAGGTACAAGTAATATATTTTAAAAAACCGTAAATAAAATAATTTTTTTGCCCCTACGGCCTACTCCGTAGGTGAAACGGGACTACACAGAACTCCGTAGGGGCAAGTTTTTGTCCGTAGGGGCAAGTTCAGGGCTTCAACTTGCACCTACGGCGTTTGTACCTACAGGGTGTTTTATTGTCCCTACGGATATATCCGTAGGGGCAGTGGTTTTCCCCTATGGGTAAATCCATAGGGGCAACCCTTATTTGTAGTAGTGCGAGCAAGAAAGTCCTCTATATATATACATGTCCAAGCATCCACTATCAAATAATGGGCTCTAGGGCATACATATATCAAATAATCTCCCACTTGCACTAAGGCCAATTATTGGCGTATCTCATACCCAACATCTCAAATAGTCGCTCATGTTGCGGCTGTGGAAGGGCCTTGGTGAGTGGATCCACCGTGTTATTCTTTGTGTCTACTCTCCGAATCACGATCTCGCGGCGATCAACTATCTTCCGGATCAAAAGATATCACCTCAGGATGTGTCTGGATCGCTGATTGGATCTGGGCTCTTTGGCCAATGCTATAGCCCCATTATTATCGCAATACAATGGTATTGGATCAATAATGGTGGACACTACTTCTAGTTCCAAGATGAACTTCTTCATCCAGACGGCTTCATCATTTGCAGCAATATACTCGGCTTCCATCATTGAGTCTGCAACAGTATCATGTTTGGAACTCTTCCAACAAACTGCCCCATTGAGGGTAAATACAAATCCCGAGATAGATTTGTTGTCATTCTTATCACTCTGGAAGCTCGAATCGGTAAAGGCCTCTATCTGGAGATCCCCATTACCATACACCAAGAACATTTCTTTAGTCCTTCGCAAGTACTTAAGAATGTTATTCACAGCTGTCCGGTGTTTCTCCCGTGGATTAGATTGATACCTGCTTACTACACCTAGTGCATAAGCTACATCAGGGAGAGTACATAACATCGCATACATTATAGATCCCACGGCAGAAGCGTAGGGTATAGTACTCATGCGAGCTCTATCTTCATCAGACTTTGGACAAAAGACCTTGGAAAGAGTGATTCCGTGACAAGCGGGTAAAGTATCTCGCTTGGAATCTTCCATACTAAAACTCTTTAGGATGGTGTTAATATACCTTGATTGGGACAATCCCAACAACCTCTTAGATCTATCTCTATAGATCTTAATGCCCAAAATGTACGAGGCATCACCCAGGTCCTTCACGGATTACCTTTGTGATAAGAATAGTTTGACCGATTGTAGCGTAGGAACGTCATTTCCTATCAAGAGAATGTTATCCACGTACAATACGAGTAATGTGACAGTACTCCCGACAATTTTCTTATAAATACAAGGTCCATCTGCATTTTTGATAAATTCAAACTTTTTGATTGCATCATCAAAGCAGATGTTCTAACTCCGTGATGCCTGCTTTAATTCATTAATGGATTTAAGCAACCTACATACTTTCTCGCTGCTCCCACTATCAACGAAGCCTTCCGGCTGATCCATAAAAACGTACTCTTCTAAATCACCATTTAAAAATGTAGTTTTAACGTCCATCGGCCAGATTTCATAGTCGTAGTGAGCAGCAATATCAAGTAGAATCCGAATGGATTTAAGCATTGCCACTAGAGAGAAAGTCTCATCATAATCCAGTCCTGGTCTTTGACGAAATTCTTTCGCTACAAGCCTTGCTCTATAGGTCTCTATCTGTCCATCTACACCGATCTTTTTCTTAAAGATACATTTGCACCCTACGGGTTTTACCCTAGAAGGTGCAACTTCCAAAGTCCATACTTTGTTGGTGTACATAGACTCCATTTCGGATCTCATGGTATCCAGCCACTTCACCGAGTCACCACTCGTGATAGCTTACTGAAAACTAGTAGGGTCATCATCATCCATGATGCAATCTTCTCTATCACCATCAATGAGGAAACCATAGTATCTCTCCGGTGGGCGAGAATTCGGAGAGAATTCCTACTAGATCTACGGAGTGACTGAGGTTCGTAAGGTTCAATTGCAACATCATGTTCAACCAAATTGCCATTAGTAATTTGTGTATCTAGAACTTCTTCTAGTTCTACCCCATTGCTATCAGTATTATTTGAAAAAAAATTATTTTCTAAAAATGTGGCATACTGAGAAACAAACACTCTTTGTTCTTCCTTGCGGTAGAAAAGATATCCATATGAATGTTTTGGATATCCCACAAATATACACAGAACCGATTGTGTCTCAAGTTTGTCTGGATTCTGCTTTTTAACAAAAGCAGGATAACCCCATATCTTAACTCGTTTAAGAGATGGTCTCCTTCCATACCATATCTCATATGGAGTGGTAGACACGATTTTGGTTGGAAGCCTGTTCAATAGATATGTTGCAGTCTCCAATGCATGCCCCCAAAAGGAAAGTGGTAACTCAGCATCACTCATCATGGAATGTAAATAGGGTACGATTTCGCCGTTCTGACATACCGTTGTGCTATGATATGTAAGGGGGAGTGAGCTGAGAGAGAATCTCATTCTCTTTTAGGAAGTCTGAAAACTTTGTACTTAAATACTCTCCTCCTCGATCTGATCGAAGTTTCTTCATGCTCAAACCAGTTTGTTTTTCTGCTTCAGGTTTATACTCCTTGAATTTCTCAAAAGCTTCAGACTTACGCTTTAACAAGAACATGTGTCCGAATCTTGAGAAATCATCAGTAAAATTTATGAAGTAAGAATAACCATCTCTAGCATGTGTAGACATTGGTCCGCATACATCACTATGTATGAGGCCTAAGAGTTCAGTAGCTCTCTCTCCGTGTCCAGTAAACGGAGTTTTGGTCATTTTATCTTTAATGCAAGACTGACAAGTCGCATAAGATTTATATTCAAAAGGATTTAAATATTCATCTTTATGTAACTTGTTTAGTCTTGTTTCGTTAATATGACCAAGTCTACAATACCATAGAAAAGCTTCATGTATATCTGAATTTTTTTTTGTTTGTGTGTTGTATGTTGAAAACTGTGTGTTGATTTAGGACGTAAATACCATTATTTAATGTATCATACCCAATTGACTGCTGATTCAGGTTAATGTTCATAACATTATTTTGTAATACAAAATTATATACTTCATTGTCTAACAAAAAAATGGATATTATATTACATAGCATGTTTGGTACAAAATAACAAGGGTTCAAAACCAATATACATCCCGAAGGCAACCCTAGGTGATATTCTCCCACTGATACAGCATGTATATTGGAACCATTTCCAATTCGGAGAGTGTGATCACCTATCTTCAAAACTTTGCTATTTCTCATTCCCTGCACACAATTATAGATGTGAGAACCCGAACCGGTATCTAATACCCAGGAAGCAGAGTTTATAGAAAAATAATTTTCAGTCACGAACACACCTGAAGCGGAAGAATCACCATGCTTCTTCTTCTTGAGATCAGCGAGGTACTCAATACAATTTCACTTCCAGTGTCCCGACTTATGGCAGTAGAAACATTCTCCCTTTCCCGATCCCTCAACCTCGGATTTGTCTTTCCCTTTTGTCTTTTTTAACTCCACCTCTCGGTTTAGTGGGTTTCTTCTTCCCCTTTCCCTTAGCCTTGGCTTTTGAGACGGAAGAGGAAGATGACCCAATAATCAGAGAGGGAGTTTTCACTGTCTTAAGCGTGCTCTCTGCACTTCTCAACATATTGAGAAGTTCAGGAAATGACTTCTCCATGTTGTGCATATTGAAGTTCACTATAAACTGAGCAAAGGCAGGAGGGAAAGACTATAGAACTATATCAACATATTGTTCGTTCTCCATGGTCCATCTTAGGCTCTCAAGTTCTTCAATAAGAGTTATCATTTCAAGACATGATCACCTACCGACGTGCCAGCAGCCATCCTCATCTGAAACAACTTTCTAAATGCCTCGTAAAGAAGGATACAAGATTGCTTCCCATACAACTCCTTTGTATGGAGAAAGATGGATTGAACATCCATCTTCTCATGTTGCTTTTGATGTACATTGTCCATCGAAGCTAACGTGAGCCATTTGGCTGTGGCACAATCAATATCCCATGTCTTGCGGATCTCCTTATCCGCATAGAGGAATCAAGGCCAGGGATGGGAGGGGCTGGGGCAGTGAGGTTATATGCAACCTTATCATATGTAAGGGTAATGTTTACGTTCCTCAGCCAGTCTTTATAATTGGGTCCTGTCAGTTATTTTTCTCTAATAGAAGTTTAAGTCCAGTCATGGATATCTGCCATTAGGAGAGAGAAAAGAATACACTCAGCGAAAGCACTTGCAAAGATTAGACTGGTATTTATCTCATCTAATCGATGTCTCCCACTGTTTTTATCAAATTTTCCCTCAAACCTTAAAAAGAAAATTAGCCAGGATTAATTACATTCTACAAGTTCGCTAACCGATCAGCCAGGCCAGTGTCGGTACTTTGAGGGAGGTTCCCCGTGCTTTCGCACGGACCTAATTAAAATAAATATCGTTTTCCTAGAGGCATAACCCCATTGACACCATTCTAGACACCTACTGGATTAGTTAATTGTAAAGTGCAAAACTCTCCTGGGAGTAACTCTTACTCACAGTGGGATCGGGATCCAACTATCAACATAGAAGGTATGCAATCTCATTGCAAATTTCAACTCTTGAAATCCCCGATATGGTTTTTACCCTTAGCAGCTTATAACTTTAACTATGGTCAACAAATCATAAGCACCAGTCAAGTTCTATCCGTCATTTTATGATTAATTAGACCCACTCATATGACCCTTAACTATGGTCAACAAAGTCATATAAATGTCCAAATTAATTGTATTATATGCTGTGTAGGAAGGCATCACTTAGCTACCGTACACTACGCGGTAGCACAAATACTAAGTACTCTACTTTCTAAAATGACGGAGGGTTGCGGATGGTTTTTATAAAAAACCTTTTACGCTTTGAACCTGATCTCGTTGTAAAACCAAATAATTTAAAAGGAATGGCCTAAGCTCCACATTGTTGAAACTTGCTTTCTCGTAAAAGGGCTATTTACCGCTGAAAACGGGAGATGGAACCGTGTAGGCTGTCTCGCCTGAACTTGGGGGCAGATGCTATTTGGATTTATCCATCCACCTTTCCGAAGATGCCAAGTTGATTTATGACACCGTGTATCGGAGGTTTGGATGGATGCGGCCGTTGTAGCAGATTTCGTCAGATTCCCCCTCATTTGCGAGGCGTTTTTTAATTGTGGGGACGCTCTTTCCTGCCGGCGCAAGCCCCTGCAGTTAATTACGTTACCGCGTAGCGGTAACCACTTTCTCCGGCTCCAGAAGTTCATTTCGTGTCGTGTGTGTTTGTTTTATTTTTGGTTGACCGTGGATTGTATACGGAGACTAATTTGTGTTGTCGCCCCTAGGGCGTGGATTAGTCCAAATCCGTATTTTCTTAGATTTGGATTTGATTTGATTTAAGGATCTTTAATCTCATTTGGGATTAAGGTCAACTTAAATGTTTGTTGAGGATACGTTAGTCTAATTTTAGACTAAAATCTACTGAACAGGATTTTTGGGATCATTCAGACCCAACAGAAGTTTATTTGGGCTCTATTGTCTTAGTTTAAGGACGTTGCGGTCCATAACTAGTTTAAGGACGTTGCGGTCCAAGGAGTTGTTGGATGTCGGGACCTGCCACCTCTCTAAAGACGCTGAAGAATTACAACGATATGTATTAGAGGTGTGAGGAGATGTACCTTTAAGCCAATGTCAATTGGGAGATCTGTAGTTGTGTTTGGGACTAAGACCAATTTGGAACATGATGAGCACATGGGCTCGGTTGATCTGAGTTGGGGATTTGGTCAACTTGGACTCAGCCCACTTAATCTTTGAATAAAGTGTTAAACACATGCTTGAGCTCAGTCCCTTTTCTGTGCAAATAATGCTTTGCTTTATTTTCCCTTCTTTTTCTTTGTTCTTTTATTTTTTTATGGAGTGTTAAACACTCTTTATGGCGCCCACATATGGACCACGTGAGGCGCTTAGCGCTAGGCGCTGTTTGAGGAGTGCGGAGCACTTTATGTTAAGCAGCGCCCACATGAGGGGGACGTGAGGCGCTTGGCGCCGAGCGCCAACCATTGAGTGCTAAGCACTCTTTATTTAAGCAGCGTCCACGTGAGGCGCTTGGCGCTGAGCGCCAACCATTGAGTGCTAAGCACTCTTTATTTGAGCAGCGCCCACGTGAGGGGCACGTGAGGCGCTTGGCGCTGAGCGCCAACCATTGAGTGTTAATCACTCTTTATTTGAGCAGCGCCCATGTGAGGGGCACGTGAGGTGCTTGGCGCTGTTTCTTTCTTTGTGGATTTTTCTGAAGAGTTCAATTCTCTATTCTCCCCTGGATCTTTGATCCCTAAGAACAAATTCATCCCCATGAGAATTAAATTCTCATTCAAATTTTGAACAGAGCTTTGCTCTTTTGTTGGGGTAAACAAATGCCCACCCAGCGTTGCGCTCATGTGGCTTACACGTGAGTGCAGCGGTAGCAGATTTTCCACCGTTGAATTTTCTTGGAAGTTGAATCGTCTTCCTATGCCTATAAGTAGGGCCTTTGGCCCTTGAGATGACTGTTGTTCATCTTCTTATGTTCTTTCTTCTTCTGAGAATTTAATTTTCCTTTCAGAGCTTAGATCTCTGCCCAAAGAAATCATTTCTAGAGTTAGAACTCTGCCCAAAATTTTGGTAAGGATTATAATCGAACCCATTAATCAGAGCTTTGCTCTTCTTAGATCACAGATTTTTAAGATGTATTTTTTAGGGCTTCTTTAGCCCGTTACTTAGAACACTGTTCATCTTTCATGAAGAACTCTTAAGAGTTTGTTTTGCAGATCTTTAAAGAACTTGGGATTTTACTCTGTAAAAAGCATTGCTTTTGAGGGTTTTGGTAGATTATACCATTGTTTTTACAGAGCATAGCTCTTTAGAAAAGAAATAAAAACTTAAGGAATTTTATTCCTCTCTTAATTGAAATTGACAGATGTGAACTCTGTATGTAGAGCACAGCTCTCGAGGGAATTTAACTCCTTGGCCCAATGAGATTTATCATTAAATGAGAATCCTTCTAGGATTCCATTCTTAATGAGTGACTGCCCATCAATGATGGGCCGTCACCTTGATTTTGTGGGTCCCTCTTTGTCCCTTTCTTCTGCATTGCAGTGCGGTATAATTTAAAATTTTTTTAAGTACCAAGTGTCAGAATTCGGAATATAGCGTTGACAACTAATATCTCGTCTCTTTTCGTGCAGGTACTATGGCTCTCGACTCTTCCTTCCCTTTTGTATATTCTGAGAGCGCCTTTGCTGACGCGCCCGTGGATTGGGAAGTCTTTGCGCTCATTAAAGATCACGACCCGGAGCAGAAATCTCTTCATCTGTGGGGGTCGTGGTACAATCAGATTATCCAGGGTCGGTGCAATTTTTCTTGTGCAGTACCCTCAAAGCCCATTTCAGCAATTCACTACGCCGGCTCGCCTCAGGTGAATTACGCTGTAGAAGAGGCCAACTGGACCTCGGAGGGTCGCCTTCGGCCTTCTATGGCCTCAATACCCGTACAGCCGCCGATGGTTTTGGATATTTTGCGGCGACGCATATGTCAAGGTGAGTTGCGCCCTTGGGGACAAGTATACATGAAAGGTTTGACTCCTCACCATTCAGTCGGATACCTGCAGTGAGCTTGATACATCCTGTCGGCTAAGAAGTCGTTGCTGCTGAAGCTCGGGTTGTATCCTGTAATTTATGCGTCGCCTTTTCAATATCCCGCGCCACATGTATGGTGAGTCAAGGCTTTTCTAGAGCAATGGAACATCCCGACTCATACATTTCTTCTATCGGATCGGAAAGTTTCAATTTCCTTGAAGGAGTTCACGGAAATTTCAGGCCTACCCGTCAGAGGGGAACATTACGAGGAGATACTTCCTCCTGATAAGTACATCTTTGCCACCAAATCAGTTGTAATGGGTCTCACCCCGAAGAATGCCGTTCAACATCGATTCCCGAGTCTAATCAGGGTGTTGAACATTTATGAGAATCTATTTCTAGAGTCTGGGGGGCATGGAGTCAGCTTCACAGATTTCATCGCTCACTTTCTTCGCCCAGAAGTCTTGTTAAAACAAGCCACGAAATTCGCTAAGCTTGACGACCCGTTTGGTTTCGGTTTAGATAAACTGCGGACGACGGAAGCGAATTTAAGACACTTCTTCATTCTAGACACCCCGGTTGTCCTTTTTGCAGAGCTCGCTGCTTCAGACGTTGATGAAGAGACATTTTTTCTGGGGTTCCTCGGCCTATGGTTGAGCTGGTTTGTGTTTCCAATGCACCCTCGCTACATGAGGCCGTCTATCTTTTATCCAACCCACCGCATAGTTGCAGGGACACGCGTCGCCGTTGGGATTGCAGGGCAAGCTCATCTATATCACGGTATGAGCTTAGCAGCGGATACTACGCAGCCAGGGGTAAAACCTGTACATCATCCGTTGCACTAGTTCATGTCCTGGGTCGAAATGCAAGTTCTTGGTGCTTTTGGAGTCCACAAACGGCCCCGCTTCTATGACAGCTATAACTTTCCCCGGGTCATGTTTCTAGTTGACGCTTCCGCATTAGATCCGTCACAGCGAAAGGCTCAACGTCTGGTCCTTCGCCCGTGCATGGTCGATGACAACATAACCTTTGTCGACGATTAGCCAGCCTTGCGGTGGCAAAAGGATTAGGAAGAATCTTAACCATCGGCAAGGAATCTACTAAGGCGGTGCAACCGCTGCGTGATACATTCAAAGACGGGGCTTCCACGTTGAAGGCTTAGGAGATCCTGCACTTATATTCTATTAGGCCGGGCTTTCTGGTGTTCAGGCAAAACACTTCGGCACTGTTCATGAGGTATAACCCGCACCATTTCGCTCAACAATCGGGTTACAATTAGGGTGTTCCCCTTGAGGAGTTCTTAGCCGAGCTGGCCCCTACTGAAGAAGGTATCCGCAGCGCACTGCACCACTTTATACGGCAAAACACGGGGTCCAACTTTCTTATTAGCGAACCGAGCTACGTGCCAAAAGTTTCGAACGCCTACGTGGCGTGGAACCAGCATGCGACGGGTGCTGTTATCAAGGAAGAGAGGCGGTTATTACTTGATCATAAGGACGCTGTCCCGGCTGGTAACCCGGCAGTCCCATTGAAGCGACGGACTGCCATTCGTCCTTTCTTAAGAGAAGTCGCTATGGTTGTGGTCCCGCGTGCCTTCCCTGAGAAGCCTCTACCTCGTGTTCCCATAGTGGTGGTAGCTGTAGCATCCCCGGAATCCGCTGGTATCCGCTCGCAGAAAAAGAAGAAGTTACTATTTTCTACTAATGTCATATTTGGCCAAGAGCCACATGCTCCCTACAGTGAGGGTTTGTGCGAATACGGGACCAATGAGGGTTTATTCGACCTGCTTGCGGATGATACTGATCTACAGGCTGCTCTCGCGGCTTCCGAGCGACTGACTCGCGAGGAAGCGGTGCTGATTACTATCGCGAAGTCAGGTATACTTCAGTTATGTTCTTCCACGGCTATCTTTTTTCTCTTTACTAGGCTTCTATTGACGCTTTCTTCTTCAACAGGTATTTCTACCGAAGAGTCTCGTGACTTCCTTCAGGACGTTCGAGGAGGAAGAGAGCCTCCGCGCTTCTTTGGGTCTTTGTATGAGTTGCTTCATTACACCTTTAATCTTTTTATTCATGCTCTGACCCTCTTTTTTTACTTTATTGCAGGGACTACCTCGACTCAGATTATTCCAAGTGCAGTGCCGATCCTGGTAGCGATGCGGCAAAACTTCTAGAGCCAGCTACTGTGGCCCCGGCTCTTCCAAAGTCACTGCAGAAGGCCTTGCTGAAGCAGCCGATGATGGAAGCTGTAACGGCTCCGGAGGCAGAGCTCAGTTCGGACGACAACGTCCCTTTGTTATAGGGCTTGAGGAGGTCATCTCTCACTACCCAGACTGAAAGGAAACGCAGGAAGCACGCAGCGAGGGAACACGATGCCGTTTTGGCCGTAGGTACGGGCTTAAGCAACATTCCGCTTGCTGAGACTCCTTCAGTGGATGTTCTTTTTGCTCTGTCTACCGCCCGTAGACAGGTTGCACGTGCTGCTCGGGAAGAAACTGAAAAGCTGCTCCAAGATAGCGTAACGCCCAGTACTTTACTAGAACTTGATCCTCGAGTTTTGACATTTGCATTTTCTGCAGTGCGAAGTCTTGGTGATGGGATGACAGGTGAAACTCTGGCGGTTACAGTGCCTGAAGTTGCTACTCTCTCTCGGGAATCTGAGACCGTCCAGACCGTTGCTTTTTCTCCGTGCGGCTCCTTGGTATCGGCGGGCGTTGCAAGCGTTACGACGGCCCTCGTTGAGTCAGGGGATGAAGCCATGGACGGGGAATCTATTCCTCCGAAAGAGAGTGAAGAAGCCGTTATACTCCGTGACGCCTCCGTTATGGTTCTGGTCCATGATTTATCAGGGAGTCTTTGGGCCACCTTTTTTTTGCTCGCTGATTTTTTTTTATTGCGGGTATGGAACCCAAGATCTGATGCCAATCTTAGCATCAGCATCGTTGCGACTGGAATAATGCCAAAACCGAATCATCATTTGCCGTGAAAGACTTAGAATTTGATACCAATTTAGGCATCAGCATCGCTACAACTGGGATATTGCCAAGAGTGAATCATCATTTGCCTTTGTCGATTTGAACAAAGGTGGCTTCGCAAACAGGGTTAGGATCCTGTTGACTAAGGCTTATCGACTTTACGAGCCGTAAGGGTCTCATAAAGGCGTTTCTCCCTACGAGTCGTGAGGATCTCGTAGGTGTATTTTCTCCTTAGGAGTCGTAAGAATTCTTAAGTGATATCTTCTCTTGTAAGTCGTAAGGATCTCACAAGAGTATTTTCTCATTGCAAGTCGAGAGAACCTACAAGTGTTGTTCGCTAAATGGGGAAATTTCGTTCCATTGGTGGAACTAAATGAGGGAACGTTTATTTGTGCCCGTAGATTGTATACAAGGGCCGATATTGGACCGCCTGTACGGAAACTTGGGGAATGTGATGGCTTAAGAACAGGTTCAGATCCCTGTAACTGAAGGCTTTCGAATCCTATGAGCTGTGAGGGTCTTGTTAGTTATATGTATGCCGTAGAGGCCATTACTGTACATGTGATGTATATTGTAGTGGATGCTTGGACATATATAGGGAGGAATTTCTTGCTCAACATGATAGTATTCTATCTGATTGCTCTTTATCTTAACATGTACATTTATTGTCTCTCTATTACATATTGATAAAGCCCTTAGGGTGAGTACTTGACTACCAGGACTATGATGCAGATCATACTAGTGGGGAAGAGGTAGTCGGTAAGTACATCCTTCAATTGTTCCTAGTCGTGGGAGTATCGAGACAGGGCATCGATACTCCAGAGTAGACTAGCGTATACGCTTCTCGACCCATATGATGGGCGATGGATGATCCCATATCCATTGGTGTTTGACATCAAAGATGGTATACGAGTTCTCAGTGGGGACCGGGTACACTGGACGGACTCGCCGAGAACTCCTAGATGGTATTATACCTATCGTCAGATAGCAGTTCTCTGGTGACACTTGTACAGGTTAGTCTATCGACCCGAGATCGTCATAGAGTCTTGTGTGATTCCCACTGTGCTTTGATTTCCACCATACCACGGTCAAGAGATCATCCAAAAAGGTGGTTTTTTGGTACAGTCCCGAGTCACATGGAGGTAATGAGCGATAGGAAGGGATTTGTCTCTCCCGGTATTGGGGGTTGATATTGCGCTATGCTCGATTGGCCATAACAGAAAATCCCTGGCCAGGGTTGCTGAGATTTACTGGTAAGTGTTATCAGTAGTTTCTCGAACCGTTATGCACCTTGCATTGGCATGACTTATCAGGCTATTGGGGTCTGACGTTATACCACCCCCAGGCAGTGATATGCGACATATTAGACGAAGAGACCGGACTATACGGTAGTGTTACTGATTGGATTCGCAGGAGTATGGGCAGGCTTTCTTGTTGATCTTCTGATCGCTCAATACCTAGGTGGCCGTTACGTTTAGCATACCGCTTGCGGATTGTGGGTGTTTGATATGATCATCACCTACTACCGGCGTATTGACGAGTCTTTAGAGTCCTACACAGAGATTTCTTGGTTCATGCGAAACAAAGTAGGAGCACATATGTGATATGTGCGGGACCGAGATTAATACGAGTATGTGATACCGTATTCTATTCTAACGATATGTGATATCGGTCGATTATATGTGATATAGCCGTGTTATCGGATCAAGTGTCGATTCGATAAGTTGTTACATTTGATATTAGTCGGTTGTATGTGATATAGCCGGATTATTAAATCAAGTGTTGATTTAATAATTTAATGTATAATTCTATATGTGATATATTAATTTACATTAACTAATATTTACTCACTTAAACATTACTTTTTCTCACTTATGTTCTCTTAGTATATATGTGATATATATTAATATACATTAATTTGTGTCATGCTAGATACCACATGCAACATGGGTGTATAACATTCACACCATGTTTATAATTATATGAGGTTTTATTTATTTAAAGTAACTAAATATTAGTTGGAAATTGTCATGCTTGGAAGCTTGGAGAAGCTTGAAGCATCTTTGACTTAGTCCACTAGTTTTGTTTTACTTGTACATATTTATTAACCTAACCATTATTGTTAGCCATGGTTGATTCTCTACATGAGTTAGTGTATGACACTAACTCACCCATGGTTGCTATTCTCACCTCATGAGTTCATTCTCATCTTCATCACTTCATCTTCTTCTTAATTAAGAAAAAGCTTGCTAGTTTTTTTTTAAGTGAGAAAATTAAATCTAAAGTGAGCCCAATTCCTATTTCATCATCCTCTACTATATTAGACATTTAGTTTAGGGTGTTTGCTTCACCAATCTACCATTAGTGAAGAGCTAGTATGAGATTGAGTCTCCTCGACGTAGATTATCTTTGGCCTCGAAGATTTCGAGCAAACTTGTTCATTTCTTCATGTGAAGCCTTACTAGAGTCCTCGAAGATTTCGAGCAAACTTGTTCACTACTTGGAGCAAAGGGACTACTACACGGAGCTTTAGAAGTGAAGGACCAGTCTACAAAGGTTGTATTCCTCATTCAGTTTGTATACAAAGTTGTTTGCATGTTGTTTTGTTTAAATCTCTAGTTAAGATTTTAGGGTTAGGGTTCTTTGGAAATGCAAAAATTTGAAAACGGCATCGACGATGCCTCTCGAAACCTTGTTGCCGCCCTACGGAACCCTGCAGTGGTATTAGAGCCAGGCTAGAGATTTAAACGATGTTTGTTAGGATTACGAAACTGAAACAACTTCGAAACACCCGATATAAATTTCTAGTTTATGTCGAATTTTAAATAGCCTCTAAAAATTTTTTAAGCAACTACAGAATGTTGCATGAGATGTAACATGAACACTATAAAAATTTCAGCCATCGTTGCTGGAATTTGGCTGGCCACATCAAGGATAAAACTGGCATGCTCGGTTTTCCTGCATCTGTTTGGGTTGAATTTTTTAGGGTGTTCCAGTTTCTGGGTTTTGGTGTTTCAGGTGTTTCTTATTTTTTCTAAGATTGCATGGGATGTGGTCTTACTGTATTGGCAATTTGGAGTGTTTCGTATTCGTAATTTTAACATTGTTTCAGGTTATTTAGACGACGTTAAAAAGTTTGAACGGATATCAATAACTCATTTTTTCTCTCGCTGGAAATTTTCCAAGAGTTGGATTTTTTCAAGTTTAAAATCTTCAGAAAATCATGCAAGTGATTCTGTGGATCCTCTAGAAGAACGATACCTAAACTCGACCTTTTGGATTGCGGAACCGCGGTCATACCCTAGGGTTTGTGGCAGTTCCGTGGCGACATGAGTGAGGCATGGGTCGACCCTTCTACGGATTGTTCATAGGAGTTGTGGTATGTTCTGGGTACTTTTTGAACTCCGCTCAAGTGTTGAGCTCTTAGAAAAATTTTGGGTGTTTGTTTATTCGATCGAAAAGTTTAATATCGTCTAGCTATCTGTGATTGTGATACAATATTTGGAATCTACATAATTAGTTATGAGATAACTAGTTTGAATTTTATAAATCTATCAATTTAGTCTCATTTGATCGGTTGCCACGGAATTTTGATGTGGATCAAAAGTCCGTCACAATCAAGTAGAGTACGCGGATACTCGTCGGGTAACCTTACTAGATAGCCAAGCCCCATATCTCCGACCAAGTGACTGTAGGAGAACCCCGTCGTCAAAAGCATCCGTTCAGGTGCTCGCGGTCGCGGTGTTCCGCCTTAGTGCACTTCGTCGACGACATCGGGGTGCGTCCGTCTACTAAAGTTTTCGACGAGCATTTGATCAGGTTGTCGGGAATCTTGTTGAATTACCCGACTGGTTCTTGAAAAGTGTTTTCAATATCGAGACTAAAATGCGGGGTTTATAATTGTTAAGCATGTGATGTCTAAGGAATTCATTTGGTTAGGCATGAAATCCTAAGTATGAGATACATTGGGTTTATGATGTCTAAGGTGGTTGCGGATTCCAATTGTTGTAGTTTTTTACTTTCTTTTCTGGGACCGTAAGTGTAATATGTGGTGTATTGCCGGTTTCATTGCTATACATCAACGACAATTGGGATACGTATATTTACTTGCGTTGATGACATGTGATGTTATGTGTTGCTGTCATATGTTATATTGTATCGTCGTGTTTTGAATAGACGGGGTTTTTTTTATGTGAGATGAGAGTTTTTTATTTTCATTCATGTAAAAGCATGTTTGTAATATTCTTTTATTAGGGCACTTCCGGGTTGAGGATGATGTCACCACTGATGTATATTATTTACTTTTCCGCATTAGGATAGACCCAAGGAGGAGAGCACAAGTAACCGGGTTCTAGAGTCCAGTGGGAGATCATCTCAAGGAGTTGAGACCGGGTCTCCTAACTCTAGAATCGGTAAGGTTGCTTGCCGCTCTCGTAGGGGTCTAGGGATGTGGGTTTGGCTATTCATCACGACCGTGGAATCCGTGTTTTATACTGGCTTAATTCAAAACACGGAATTCCTAGTATATCCAATATTTCATATGTGTTCTTCTGCTGCTGATATTTTGTGATGCGATCACTTGATATGTTCTGAGACGAATGCCTATATTATATATATGATATATAATAACTATTGATGTTTTCGTTTCTTCTGTGATGCTTAGGAAGCATAATTGATGGGACTTCATTAATGAGATTAATGAAATAAATGAAACCTAAAGATGTTGTAGAAACTTGTTTAAAAACTGGTAGCTTTATTTCTTGCTTTGCATAGTGGTATTCCTTGGAGAATATCCAGCACCTTATTCGATAAGGAAAGAGCCGAGATCCCTTCATCGGGAGTGACCACTTGTTCAGTCGAAAATATTGCATTCTTAACACATCAATTTCCCTACTCTTATTGATCATTTAAGGGTGTTTATTGTAAATATAACACGGATTACAAATTCATCTATAAAATACCAAATACCACGTGTTATAGTTATAATCAACATTCTAGAGGGAAAATGAGTGTTTATTACTACACGCATGATATTGTATATCTCAACACATTTTATCGAGATTGTGTGCAGAAAATTCTTCAGGTCAAAGAACCGGAATCGCAAAAGTGCTAATAAAATGTATCAAGTCAAAAAATTAAAATCTGGCAGTAACCAAGAAAGAATTATAAGATTCCAGGAATCAGAAAAGGATCTTAAAGCCAACATCAAGAGACACAGGAAAAATCAGGCGAAGATCTCCTTAAACGGCCGCGGAACCGCGGCCGAGTCAGGCCGATCCGCTGCTGATCCGCGGCCGTGTTGACTCGTTGGCGGTAGAAACTTTTCTCGAGGCTCCTTTGTAACTGCCAAGATTCCTCAAGACACCTCGAACTGTGTAGATTTCTCCAGAAGCTTCCCTTCAAACTTCCAAACTTCTTGTGCAAGCTTGATACCTACCTAGCTTCCTATGCAAGCATCAAAACAACCTAGCTTCTAGGGGAAGATGGAGAAAAAACTATAAAAAGAGACCTAGGGCTTCATTCAAAAGGTTGTTCATTAGTTGTTCAATAATTTCACACATAAGTTGAGTGACACAACTTGTGATCCAATCCAAACCCTAACCCAAATCCAAATCCAAATCCAAATCAAGATCCATTGAGAACAAATCAAGCAAGCAATCAACGATCCTTTATTGCAACGTCGGTCGTCATCAAGAGCAAGAGATCCGCATCCGATCCGCGACTCATGGCAATCGAGCGAAGCGAGTTTTGACGACAAAGTCCCTTTCAAGGAGCGATTCGAGAGCTAGTCTTGTAAACTCAATTGAGAAGTGTAATTTGAAGGAGATTTAATAAAGGTGATAATTGTAATTCTTGCTTTCTTTACATTCTTGCATTATGAAATTTCTCGTTCTTGATTCATCGATTTTCATAATGTGTGTGCAATCTCCGCTTGTAAAGGAATTGAGAGAATCGGTAGATCAAATGATGATGAAATTCTTATACTAATCCTAAGCCTTATGAGGATTGTGAACTTTAGGAAAAATAATCATCGATGACCTAATTTGGAGCGAGATCATGTTCTTGATTATTTCGTTGCAAATTAGGGATCAAATAATTGATGGTTTTCTTTGCTAAAGGTTAGAATTGAATGATGATAAATGAAAAGACAAGGGATAGTGAAGGATAAGCCCTAGTTTCTTCAATAGATCCCTAATCTTCATTGATCGTCATTGATCTAGCTTCAATTCATCAATAGATAAGATTCGTAATTACTGGTATTCATCATTGCTACCAATTTGATCGATTCCTACAAGCTATTCTTCATAATCTTGATAATCAAATTGATTTGGATATTTTCTTGATTCTTGATCTATTTCTTAATGTTTTCTTGAAATTAAATCTCACAAATCTTGAATCATTTTATTTTCTTTTCGACTCAACTAAAACAAATTCGAACAAGTACACACATCTCAGTGGACGATCCGTATTCATTGGCAAAGCAATTCCGACACCGTTAATTGATTGCGGTTTATAAAATTCTTTGATTGTGACAACATATTTTCCATACACATCGAGATTTTAGATCAATCAAATGGCGCCGTTGCCGGGGATCTGTGCTATTTTGTTCGTTTTTGTTATTTGAGTTGAAAAAATTATTATTCCATCAGAATTTTGTAGATCAAAATCGCATCAAGCGCTTAACGATTTGTTGTGAATTTTTGTAAGGGAATCTGGAATCATCTGAGCAAGGGGAAAAATATTCAGATCATCTCAGGGAAGCCAGAAAACTGAAGGGAGCAGCTGTAGAAATTTTCGTACAGCGATCACATCATAAGACCGCGGAACCGCGGCCATTACCTTCATTCTACAGTGGTACCATGGCGAGTTTGAAGCCTCGGTGATCCAAATTTCTCAGGTATATCTCTGACTTTCTTATCTCCTTCCAGCTCTTGTCCATTAACCAATTTCTGCTGGATTCTTTGCAAATTTGCAGCGCCGCTAAAAGTAAAATTTGTTGTGTGTTTTGATATTGGTTGTTTGCATATTTTAATACGGAAATTAAGAGGCAAAGACCAAATTCAGATTAGGTAGGGATTTCATTACCCTTCCTAAGCCCCAAAAATCACAAAACTAGCATCCGTATCACCCTCATTAACTAAAAAAGATCTAGACAAGACTCTAAGGACCGTCACGCTCATTTAGGACAGAAGGAGGTCGTGGGTAATCTATTGCTTATCGGCGTTTCTTTTGTGGTGTTTAAGGCAAGTGTGTCTAAGGCAAGTGGTTACTTAATTAGGCCCACTACTTACGTAGTGGAGAACCTCCCACTTACCTGGCACTTACCTGACCACAGAAGGGATAAAGAGGCAGTAGAGGATCTATCTTGCGACTTGTCTTCTGGAATTCTAGGAGCAGTCTAGAGAATTGACCTAGGTGACCATTAGATTTAGGGTTGCTTGTGCATTGTTTGTATGATTTTTCAAAAATCCGTCTTTTTAAAAAAACAAACACCAAATCCAACTTTTCTATAATTATCACAACTCTGCCACTTGTGCTGAAGCATTTAGTGCATGCTCGGCTCGACATGGGATTCTAGTGCCCGTCTTGTCCGCGTTCCTCCTATCGACTCCGAAGTCAGTATTTCTACATCTACTTTTTTGTCACCCACTACCACATCCACTTCGATGGATGGATCTCCATCGAACTTCTTTAACACCACTCTGCCACCACCCGCAGGTGCGCAGAATCCACCCCGCATCTCTCTCCAAGAGAGATGCTACCCTATTCGAGCTCCTCTTTCTACCTGCCTTTCCATTCTACCAGCCAATGGGGACAATTTCGAAATCAAACCTCAATACATCAATCTTTTACCGAAATTTCACAGTCTCGAGTCTGAAGACGCATACGTTTTTATTACCAAATTTGAAAACGTATGTGCTATGATGGGTACTTCACAGCTGTCTGTGGATGCTATGCGTCTACGTCTTCTCCCGTTCACTTTGTGCGATTTAGCCGAGAAGTGGCTTTATAACACAGCTGCACATTCTATTTCAAACTGGGATGAATTTGTCGTAGCTTTCCTTAAGAAATTATACCCCAATTATAAGACAGCCCGAGTCCGTAGCGAAATAAATCAATTTACCCAGCTTCCCAATGAACCATTTTCAAAGTGTTTTGAATGCTTCAAGGATCTGTTAGTTCAATGTCCTTAACACGGAATCCACCAATGGGATCTGTGCAGAATCATATATGAGGGCATTAATCCTACAACAAAACAGATACTTGAATCATGTGTCAAGGCACCTTCATGTCTAAAGATGATGGTGGGGCTTGGAAATTTTTAGAAGATTTCGCTGAAAGAACTTTACAGTGGGGGAGTGTAAGTCAACCATCATCTAGGGGTGGTATTCATCAACTTGATGTTTCCATAGGAGCTAGAGCTGAAATGGCAGCAATGCAAAAGAAACTCGAAGCTATGGAACACAAATTTTTATTAGCCTCCCTAAATCAAATGACACTCCCCAAAACTGTCTGTGGATGCTATTCTGATCCATCACATCTTACGGAAGAATGTCCATTGAATTCTCCGTTTTAAGGTCAAGAGCATACTAATGCTGCTTTTCAGCAAAGACCTAGAAACGATCCCTATTCTTCCACTTATAATCAGGGTTGGAGGAATCATCCTAATTTTTCTTGGAACCAATCACGAACTCAAAACACGGTTCCAAACCAAAACAATTTTCAAAGGGGCCCTCCACAACAACAGCAACCACTACAACTGAGTCAGCACCCCTATCAATCACAAAATTTTCAAAATCCAGTCAACACTGCACCATATAACAATTCTATGCAATTGACCGGTACTGATAGCTCCTCTTCACTCGAACAAACCATGAACTTGCTTCTGAAAAATTTCATGTAAGTTTCGGCTGAGATAAAGACTTCTTTCGATAATATCCAGAAAAACTCTGACTCCCATGGTGGGAGTATTAAATCGATAGAAGCACAAATTGCACGAATAAATGCCGAGATGAGTGCTAGAGAGAAAGGGAAACTTCCAGCTCAACCCCTACCTAATCCTGGCTACTCACACAATGTGAATGTCATTACAACGTTGAGATCTGGAAAAGTGCTGAATAATCAACGCAGAGAAGAGATTGATGATAATGATAAATCTATCAATAACACCCCGGCTTTCACTTCCACTTCTACTTCTAATTCTGACCCTTGTTCGTCTACCCCACCACCGTCTTGCGAGCCTATTCTTCGTTCTCCTCAAGGCTCGATCCCTCAGCATATTTCTTCTAGTCCACCAAAGACGATCCCCACTCCTATTCTGGGATCAATTCCATACACACCACCTTCTCCAATGTTGGACCCTACTATTATTGCTAAAGCTCGTATCCAAATCGGTTAAGGCGAAACAAATCAAGTCCACATATGGAGAAGATTATGGAAATGTTTAAACAGGTTAACATCAATATCCATCTCCTAGATGCTATTCAACAAGTCCCGGCTTATGCGAAAATACTTAAGGACTTGTGCACTAGGAAGAGGAAGACTCAAGTGCCCAAAAAGGTATTCATGACAAATAATGTTAGCACTGCTTTTACTCCACAATTACCAAAGAAACGTAAGGACCCTGGCTGTCTTACAATCTCGATTTCTATTAGGGGTAAAAACATTAACCGTGCTCTACTTGACCTTGGCGCAAGTGTTAACCTGCTTCCATATTCTGTCTACGAGCAGTTAGGGATTGGAGAGTTGAAACCAGCTCACTGCACTCTCCAAATTGCAGACCGATCAATCACCAAACCTAGGCGTGAACTGGAGGATGTGTTGATAAAAGTCGGGGAATTTATATTCCCTGTGGACTTTATTGTTCTTTATACACAGCCTGTAGCGAACCCACGGAACCAAATTCCGGTGATTCTTGGTCGACCTTTCCTTGCCACTTCCAATGCTGTCATTAATTGTCGAAACAGCACTATGACCCTATCCTTCGGGAAGATGTCAATCGAGCTGAACATTTATAAGATTGAAAGTCAGCCATCTGAACCCTCTGCTCACATTCTAGATGTCTTTTCTGTCCATGAGATTGCTCCCGAAAGCTGCGAGGTTGATGAACTTTGCTTTGAAGATCTTGACGACATTAGCACGACATTACTTGATCTTGCACATCTTAGTGGTAACACTTTTGATGAGTCTACTCCTGAGTCTAAAACTTTTGACTCATCACCTTCCGAGTCTGTGTCCATTACAGGCTACGAGCTTCTTCGTGAATCTGAATATTATTCTTTTACCCTACCTTCTATTATTTCTCCGCCAACATTAGATCTCAAACTCTTACCTTCTCCTCTTAAATATGCATATTTAGGTGAGAATGAGTCTTTACCTGTGATCATATCCGCTTCTCTAGCCTCAGAGCAAGAGAACGTGCTTTTGACGGTCTTGAGATCTAATAGATAGGCTTTTGGTTGGACTATGACTGACATCAAAGGGATTAGTCGCTTGATTGTTGAACATCATATATATCTGATGGATGAAGCCAAGCCAACCCGAGAACCACAAAGACAGTTGAATCCCGTCATGAAGGATGCGGTAAGGAAAGAAATCGTCAAATGCCATGACAGTGGTATCATTTACCCAATCTTTGATAGCCAATGGGTAAGTCCAATTCATGTTGTCCCTAAGAAATCTGGCATCACGATCATAACAAATGAGGCAAATGAGTTAATCCAGACACGCGCTCAAACTGGGTGGCGTGTATGTATTGATTATAAAAAACTCAATGCCGCAACGAGGAATGACCACTTTCCTCTACCTTTCATTGACCAGATGCTAGAACGCTTAGCTGGACGGGAATATTATTGTTTCATGGATGGATACTCTGGCTATAACCAGGTCCCTATTGCCAAAAAGGATCAAGACAAAACCATATTTACTTGTCATTTTGGTACTTTTGCTTACAGACGCATACCTTTTGGGTTATGCAATGCTCCCGCTACATTTCAGCGGTGTATGATGGGGATATTCTCGGACATGGTCGAGAATTTTCTGGAGATTTTCATGGACGATTTCTCGATATTCGGAGATTCTTTTGATGACTGCCTATCTCATCTTGACGCAGTTCTTACTCATTGCAAAGAGAAGAACTTAATCTTGAATTGGGAAAAATGCCATTTCATGGTCCAAGAGGGAATTGTGCTTGGACATATCATTTCACGGAAAGGCATTGAGGTTGACAAAGCTAAAATAGATGTCATTCATAACCTTCCTCATCCCAAATGCGTCAAAGATATATGATCTTTTCTTGGCCATGCTGGGTTTTATAGGAGATTCATTAAGGATTTTAGCAAAATTGCTAGACCTTTAACTCTTCTCTTGGCCAAGGAAACAACCTTTTACTTTGACTCGGATTGTGAGGCTGCATTTGACTCACTTAAAAATTCCCTCACTACAGCCCTCGTTCTATCATCTCCTGATTGGAACCACCTGTTTGAGTTTATGTGTGATGTATCAGATTTTGCAGTTGGTGCAGTTTTAGGACAGCACATTGAAAAGATGCCACACGTGATTTATTATGCAAGTAAGACCCTGAATGATGCTCAAATTAATTATACAACCACCGAAAAAGCACTTTTGGCAGTTGTATTTGCATTATAAAAATTCAGGCCTAACTTGATTGGCTCACCAATTGTTGTGTACACTGACCATTCCGCCTTAAAACATCTTTTGGCGAAGAAAGATGCTAAAGGTAGGCTAATACGTTGGATCCTTCTATTACGAGAATTTGATCTTGTTATTCGAGATAAGAAAGGATGTGAAAACGTAGTAGCCGACCATCTTTCGCGCATCTCTTCTTCACCCGTGACCCTACCAATTAATGACTCTTTTCCGGATGAACAGCTCTTAAATGTATCCGACGAACCTTGGCTCGGGGATATTGTGAATTATCTGGCTACGGGACTTATTCCCCACGAATGGTCGAAACAGGACAAACATCGATTTCTATCCCAAGTAAAACACTTTTACTGGGTTGAACCCTATTTGTTTAAGTATTGTCCTGACCAGATCATTCGCAGATGTGTCCCCAATGATGAATTCAAGAGTGTTCTATCTTTTTGTCATAATCAGGCATGCGGAGATCACTTCGATCCTCGAAAGACAGCGGAGAAGGTTTTGCAATGCGGTTTTTACTGGCCGACTTTATTCAAAGATGCATTTGATCATTGCAAAACCTGTTCACAGTGTCAACACAAGGGTCGGATTTCTCAAAGAAATGATGCCTCTTAAACCAATCTTGGTGGTTGAAATTTTTGACGTTTGGGCTATAGATTTTATGGGTCCTTTTCCCAACTCATTTGGGAATTTATACATATTGCTTACGGTTGATTACGTCTCGAAATGTGTGTAAGCTATTCCTTATTACACTATGACAACAAGGTTGTCATTAAGTTCCTTAAAGAAAATATCTTTTCGCGATTTGGACACCCTCGCGCTATCATTAGCGATAACGGGACGCATTTCTGTAATCGGTCTTTCGAGACTTTGATGCGGAAATATGCAATCAATCACAAACTTCCACACCCTATCATGCCCAAACAAGCGGGCAAGCTGAGATTTCCAACAGACAAATCAAACAAATTTTGGAGAAAACTGTTTCTAAAAATCGAAAAGATTGGTCAACCAAATTGACGGATGCTCTTTGGGCATTCCGTACTGCTTTTAAAACCGATCTAGGTATGTCTCCTTACCGTCTAGTGTTTCGTAAGGCTTGCCACCTTCCAGTCGAGATTGAACATAAAGCATTATGAGCCATTAAAGAACTGAACTTTGACTTAAATCATGCGTGCAACTTTCGGAAGCTGCAATTAAACGAGCTAAACGAACTCCGCGATGAAGCTTATGATAATGCTGTAATTGTAAAGAATCGGATTAAGGTATTTCACGATAAAAACATTTTGAGAAAAACTTTTACACCTGGCCAACAAGTCCTTCTTTATGATTCATGTCTCCATCTTCATGCGGGTAAACTAAAATCTCGGTGGAAAGGAACTTTTGTTGTGCGGTACGTATACCCGCACGGGGCAGTTGAGGTAGAAAATGTTAAAAATGGTACAATTTTCAAAGTGAATGGACATAAATTAAAACCGTATTTTTCCACTGACCCCTCGGAGGAGCTCCTGTTTTTACAGGAGCCGTTTTATAATAACTGATTTTCCTCCACTCACCTCCATGTCTTGGTAATATTGTCTCATCTTTTAAAATGGAGGTGAGTCAACTTGTACATATATATAAAAAAAATAGAAAAATAATAAAATAAAATAAAATAAAAAATATATATATATATAAAAAAATTGTACATAAATAAAGAATAAGTTTGGGGGAGATTTTCACGATCATATTTCATGTCCCCGTTAATAATTTTTTTCTCCCAAGCTTACAGGTTTTGAGATTCAATAGATGGCAACAGTGAGGACACTATTATAAATAAGTTTAGAGGAGGTTTATGCTTATTTACGCATAATTTTGCATCATATTCTGCATAAGCACAAAATATAAAAAAATAGATAAAATAAAAATATTTAATATTTAATCTTTTATAATAAAAGATTAGAAAATGAAAAATTACATCCAAAAGATTAGAATAATTTAAGAAAACCAAAAAAGTTAGAAGTTTTCTTAAATGAATCTAGTAATAAGTTGTTATGAGTCGTTGTCCCAAGGGTTAGTAAGATGAAAGAAGTCACTAATCTGAGGATAAAAATAAGTCTGAAAAATAGTTCCTATTCTAGAAGCCAAACATTTGAACGTTGATACCCTACTATACGCACTTACACACGTCTTGAAAATCGGGATAGTAGAGGATACCTTGAAATGCTCTTATCTAAAAGCAAAAGTATGAAGAAAATAATAAATGGAGAATAAAAATATAAAATTGTGTAGAAAAATGAACACTGGTTTTGTAATCACCAAGGCAGCAATAAAAAAATATAGCAAGGGTGCTTCATCACCTAGTGTCTTAGACCAACTAGTTTGGGAGTCACTGCTAAGCCTTAGGTGTTGCAAGACGAGGAAAATACTAATTACACCTAATCAGCAAGCACATGAGTAATCGGTCGGTTAATACCTCAAGAAATATTAACGGCCGCATGAAAAATGTGTGAGCAATCCCATCTAAAAGTTCATCAATTAAAAAGTACTGAGATAGATGGACAAGAGTATGATAGCTTGAATTGAATTCTCCGAGTGTAGGGATGTTCTTTACACACAAGTAGGGGTATATGATCGATGTTTGGAAGAAAGGTAGTAATGAAAAATAAAGATGATGTTTTATTGAGGGATGATGTGATTTCTCACATTTTTTCATGACTATTAAGATAGGGCACATGACGACAGAAAAGCTAGTGTAGTTGGAAACTCTGATTTTCAAAGTCTTTCTTTCATAATTCTTATCTTTACATGTAACTTTCATAGTCTTCCTTTTATTATAAGATTTTGTGGGTGCAATCCGCTGAAAACCCTCAAGAGATAACACTCCTCCTACTAGGGACACCTAGAGATTTAAAGGCTTGTTGCACATGCTCAGTGTAATCGTGTTGCCTGCGAAAGTATGCTAGTTAGTTTTTCTTTTTCTTAATAAAATTTTCTCCTTCTCTTGAATAAAAGATGTTTACTCGAGACGATCAAAATTAAGTTTGGGGGAATTGTTCAGTCGAAAATATTGCATTCTTAACACATCAATTTCCCTACTCTTATTGATCATCTAAGGGTCTTTATTGTAAATATAACACGGATTATAAATTCATCTGTAAATTACCAAATACCACGTGTTATACTTATAATCAACATTCTAGAGAGAAATTGAGTGTTTATTACTACATGCATGATATTGTATATCTCAACACATTTTCTCGAGATTGTGTGCAGAAAATTCTTCAGGTCAAAGAACCGAAATCCCAAAAGTGCTGATAAAACGCATTAAGTCAAAGACTTAAAATCTGGCAGCAACCAAGAAAGAATTATAAGGTTCCAGGTATCAGAAAAGGACCCTAAAGCCAACATCAAGAGACACAGGAAAAATCAGGCAAAGATCTCCTTAAACGGCCGCGGAACCGCGGCCGAGTCAGGCCGATCCGCTGCGGATCCGAGGCCGTGTTGACTCGTTGGCGGTAGAAACTTTTCCCGAGGCACCTTTGTAACTGCTAAGCTTCCTCAAGACGCCTCGAACTGTGTAGATTTCTCCAGAAGCTTCCCTTCAAACTTCCAAGCTTCTTGTGCAAGCTTGATACCTACCTAGCTTCCTATGCAAGCTTCATAACAACCTAGCTTCTAGGGGAAGATGGAGGAAAATCTATAAAATGAAACCTAGGGCTTCATTCAAAAGGTTGTTCATTAGTTGTTCAATAATTTTACACACAAGTTGAGTGACACAACTTGTGATCCAATCCAAACCTTAACCCAAATCCAAATTCAAAGCCAAATCAAGATCCATTGAGAACAAATCAAGCAAGCAATCAACGATCCTTTATCGCAACGCCGGTCGTCATCAAGAGTAAGAGATCCGCATCCGATCCGCGACTCACGGCAATCGAGCGAAGCGAGTTTCGACGACAAAGTCCCTTTCAAAGAGAGATTCGAGAGCTAGTCTTGTAAACTCAATTGAGAGGTGTAATTTGAAGGAGATTTAATAAAGGTGATAATTGTAATTTTTGCTTTCTTTACATTCTTGCATTATGAAATTTTTCGTTCTTGATTCATTAATTTTCATAATGTGTGAGTAATCTCCGCATGTAAAAGAATCGAGAGAATCAGTAGATCAAATGATGATGAAATTCTTATACTAATCTTAAGTCTTATGAGGATTGTGAACTTTGGGAAAAATAATCATCGATGACCTAATTTGGAGCGAGATCATGTTCTTGATTATTTCGTTGCAAATTAGGGATCAAATAATTGATGGTTTTCTTTACTAAAGGTTAGAATTGAATGATGATAAATGAAAAGACAAGGGATAATGAAAGAGAAACCCTAGTTTCTTCAATAGATCCCTAATCTTCATTGATCGTCATCGATCTAGCTTCAATTCATCAATAGATAAGATTCGTAATTATTAGTATTCATCATTGCTACCAATTTGATCGATTCCTACAAGCTATTCTTCATAATCTTGATAATCAAATTGATTTGGATATTTTCTTGATTCTTGATCTATTTTTAATGTTTTCTTGAAATTAAATCTCACAAATCTGGAATCATTTTCTTTTATATTTTCTTTTCGACTCAACTAAAACAAATTCGAACAAGTACACACATCTCAGTGGACGATCCGTATTCATTGACGAAGCTATTCCGACACCGTTAATTGATTGCGGTTTATAAAATTCTTTGATTGTGACAACATATTTTCCATACACATCGAGATTTTAGATCAATCACCTCTTTAGCGAAACTGGTAGATGGTATAACCCACTCGGTTTTTCTTTTGATTACTTCTATAGTTTTTGCTTTGCATAGTGGTATTTGTGAAATATCCTGCACCTTATTCGATGAGGAAAGAGCCGAGATCTTTTCACCGGGAGTGACCTCTTTAGCAATACTGGTAAAAGCCTAAAAAACACTCCTTTTCAAAATCACTCGATTCTACAATGATATCAAGTTCATTACGCATAGGGTTTTCTTAAAAACCTGTCATAGCCCTCCGTCATTTCAGATAAGTAGTATTTAGTATTCGTGTTGCGTTTGTTGACCTTGTCAAGGCGTGGTGTGCGGTACCTGATTAATGCTTATCTGCAAAGCATATGATATGATTGGATTAGAGTAGTCGTGCGGCCTTGTTGACCTTGTCAAGGGTCGTGCGGATGGGTTTAATTCAATCAGGAAATCACAGGTTGAACTTGACTTGCGGTCTATAGTTTGTTGACCTTGTCAAGGTCATAGATCGCTCGGGACAAAATATTATCGGGAATTTCAAGTGCTGAAATTTGCAACGAGATTGCATACCTTCTATGAGATAGTTGGATCCTAATACCCACTGTGAGTAAGAGTTACTCCAGGGAGATTTTTACACATTACAATTAACCGATCAAGTAGGTGCCTAAAAAGGTGTTAACGGAGTTACGCTCCTGGGAAAACGAGATTTATTTTAATTAGGTCCGTGCGAGAGCACGGGGAACCTCCCTCAAACTACCGACACTGGCCTGGCCGAAATATTGGCGAACTTGTAGAGTGTAATTGATCCCGTCTAGTCTTACCTTTTATGGTTTGAATGAATATTTGATAAAAACAATGGGAACCATCCTGATTAGATAAAATAATAACCAATCTGATCTTGCAAGAGCGCACGCGGAGTGTTTTCTTCTCTATCTCTCTCCTGGTAGCGACCATGTCATGCCTTAATCAAGATAAAAATATGGATGCATTGACCGAACCTCCTTATTATACTGAGTTAGGGAACGTTGGTTCCGCTCTACCATATAATTGTTATAAGTCCGAGCACGAAATAGGGGAATATCCGGATTCCCATGCCACCCAATCGAAGAAAGTGTATGTTGATGTGAGTCTACGGTAGCGCCCCGGCCGTCTGTTCGAGGCCAAAATGCGGAAACAAAACTTTTCTTTAACTAGAAACTGGCGCAACCGCGGACTATAAACCCGGATCGGACCATTAACCTACAACTAGCTATCTAGAGAAGGGATAGAAAGGCTATACCGATCGATCCGTGTCCTTCGGTCTTCGGCCACCATCCCAAGCTCCTCACGGCATCTCCGGTCTCGATCTCCTCGTCGGAAAGGGGGCACCACATCTACGAGTCTTTTTACGGGCTCCCGCTTCATCCGAAGCAACTCGGGCACGAAGTGTGCTAGCCGACGTGTCCAAGGTGTTGTAGAGAATGTTTGCGATCACTTTTTCTCTTGCATCCATTGCTTGGATAGAGGTTAGAGATGATGCCATTAATGGAGAATGTTTGCTAGAGGAAGAAGAAGAGAAGGCTTTTTCTTCTTTTCTTTTCTTGTGTTGGAATTATGAGAGTGAGAGAGAGTGAAAAAGAATAATATGAGACCAAGCTCACTCAAGGCAGCCCCTCTCTCTCTCCTCTCATCAAATCAACCCAAAAACATCATATAATGTGACATTAACACATAAAAAGAGACCATGAGTCACTAATGTGTTCATGCCACATTTAATGCATGTCATGATGAAATCTAGCTCATAATTTCCTTTATCCAAACATTAATCTAAATGTTTGGTCCAACAAAAAGATCCGGCAACATCTAAAGTAAACTCGTGACGGATCACAAGGATACCCCTCACCTGTAAATACATACCTGCATCCGCATTCCGACTGAATGCGAATGCAATGAGACTAAAGTAATCCAACAAATCTAATAGTAGGATCCGGCTTAAACCAAAGCCCACTAGTATGATCCGCCCGATCATGATCCGTGCAATACCGCACGTATATGATCGACCCCTGCCATATATCATATGGCCTCTACAACGTTTCGTCCGAAACTTGAGAAACTGTCTGTGAGGGACTCTAAAGACTCGTCAATACTTTGACTATGGATTTAACCACTAGCACGTCAGAAGTATTAGCCGTACGTAACGGGCTACCAAGTATTGACCAAAAGGGAGGTCGATGAGCGAACTCATCCTGACACCCTACTGAGCCTGTCAGTGACAATATCCGTACAATCCGGTCCGTTCGTCTATGAGCATCGCATGGCGGGTCTAGGGGATTGGTGAAAGTTAGACACCCTAAAAGCGGTACAAGTCGTGTCGGAGTGTAGCCCAAACCACCCTGAGATACTACTGGAATACCTACCAGTAAATCTCCTGCCTCGGCCGAGGGCTTTGTGTAATGGATCTCCTAGACACAGCGCGATCTCACCCCTAATACCGGGAGAGACGAAACCCTTGCCGATCCGCTCACTTGCCTCCATGTGGCTCGGGACTGTACCCAACTAAAACCTGTTTGCACGACTCATTTGAGCCGTGGTAGGGTAGTAATCAAAGTACAGTGGGAACTCACATGAGAAAAATGACGACCTCAGGTCGATAAACTAACCTGTACACATGTCACTAGGGAACTGCTATCTGACGTCAGGTATAATACCAACTAGCAGGTTCCCGGCGAGTCCTGTCTGGAGTACTCATAACCCAATGAGCACCTGTATACATCTTAGGTGAACCAACTGACACCAATGGCTTGTAAGACCGGCCACCGCCCCTTGTCGGGGTCTCGACTGTATACACTAGTCTACTCCGGAGTATCGATACCCTGTCTCGAAAACTCCCACGACTAGGGACCTTTTAAGGATGTGCTTATAGACCCCAGCTCCCACGTATATGATCGCCATCATACTGCTGGCCGTCAAGCAAGAATCCTAAGGGCTCTATCAACGTGTAATAGTGACCTGTAGGGTCACCTAAAGCAGTGCACGATGATAAAGACAAACCATGGTAGCATACTATTCTCCATCAATGTGTAATAGTGAACCACAATGTCACCTAAAGCATGTACACGATGATAGAGACAAACCAGATAGTATACAATCATTCTGAGTAAGATTGTCCTACCGGCATAGGTCCTCCCTCAATCATTACAATCACATGCCTGTGATCCAATAATTGACTCTGAGGGCACTATATCCAACAGTTGATGCATCTTCTTTGGGTGTGTTCATTACAGAGAACTATTTCTCAGTATCCTCTACGTCCTTGGTATGAGATACCGAATTAGGATCCTACATATGTAATCTGTTACACAGGCTATAGAAAGGTAGAGAACTGGGAAAGGATGATATACCTCTGAGTGTTAGAGAATGGTGCAATTATTGCAGCCAAATCAGTTGGCAGATATCACCTTGTACTACCAAATAGTAAATACATTGATTCTGAACAAATGTTATTAAATAACAAACCTGATATACAACATTACATCGGTTTCTTTATTAAGTTAAAGAAGAATATAATTCTGTATTAGAGGATAATGTTGTGAACATTTTCCTGAATTAAGAATTGATTGGATCAGGCACGTTATGTAATAGCATATACGTTCTAAATCAAACCACAGTTCAAATTATGTAGAACACACACAAGAGGAGTAGTTCAGAAATAAACGAATTTTTCTTGTGGTATTGTAGACTAGATCATATCAATGCGATACGACCAGCAAAGTTACATAAGGATGAATATGAGAATCCATTCGAATTTTCAACTTATGATACTTGCCAGTCCTGTCTCAAAGGTAAAATGACCAATACTCCGTTTACTGGAAACAGAGAAAGGGTTATTGAACTCTTAGGACAGATACATGATGATATATATGGTCCTATGTCTACAAATGCCAAGGTTGGTTCTTGGTACTTCATTACATTCATCGACTATTTCTCAAGATTCGAACATGTGTTCCTATTGAAACACAAGTCTGAAACTTTTAAGAAATTCAAGGAGTTTAAGCTTGAAGTTAAGAACCAGATGGGTAGAAGTATTAAGTCCTTCGATATGATCGAGGAGCAGAATACTTGCGCATGGAGTTCCTGGAGTTTCTAAAAGGAGAATGTGATTCTCTCTCAGCTTACTCTTTCGTATACACCACAGCACGATGTATCGAGGCGGTGGTATTGCACCCTATGAGATATGCTGCGCTCTATGATGAGTATTGCTGAGTTGCCTATTTCCTTTTAGAGTTATCCACTTGAGAAGCTGCATATCTATTGAATGGGGTTCCATCCAAATGTGTGCCTACCACTCCATATGAGATATGGTATGGGAAGAGACCATGTCTTAAACGAGTCAAGATATGGAGTTGTCCGGCCTATGTTGAAAGGCAGAATCTGGACAAACTCGAGGCAAGGTCAGTTCTGTATATGTTTGTTGGATATCTCGAACATTTTGTGAGGGTATATCTTCTACCACACTGAGGAGCAAAAGGTGTTTTGTTTCTCAGCATGCCACCTTTTTAGAAAAGGAATTTCTTATGAAGAAATTAGTGGTCATGAGGTAGAACTGGAAGGAGTTCCAGCTAGATAAACTAACAGCTGATAATTTGGTGAAACCAAAGGTTTCAATAGTCTCCAACGAACCTCAGCCTCTCCGTGAATCTGGTAGGGTTCCTCATCCACTTGAGAGATACTACGGTCTTTTCGGTAAAAGTGGGAGCGAGGAATGCATCATGGTAGATGATAGCCCAACTAAGTTCAGGCAGGCCATCACAAATGGAAACTTTGTGAAATGGCTGGATGCTATGCGATCAAAGATGGAATCCAAATACACCAATAAAATATGACTTTGAATGTTGCACCTGAAAGGGTAAAACCCATCAGGAGAAAATAGATCTTGAGAAGATTCTTGGTGTAAATGGAAAAGTTGGGACTCCAAAGCTATGCTTAAGTCCATCAGGATCAATGCAAGCATCGCGGAGTTGGAACATCTATTTTGATGTGGCAGTCAAAGAGTTTGACTTCATCAAAATGGTAGATGAACCTTGTATATACAAGAAGGTTGTAGAGAGCGAGGTTGTCTTACACATATTGTATGTAGATAACATACTCTTGATAGAAAATAGTTTCCTATGCTACACTCGGTCAAGCTCCTCTTATCACGAGGATTCCCCATGAAAGATCTGGATGATACCTACTACATCTTGTAGATTTTGATCTATGGTGATAGATCTAAGTGAATGTTGAGAGTGTCCCAATTCCCAGTACATTAACACCATACTAAAGGGGTTTAGTATGGAGGATTCCAACCGTGGTGGTTCGTCTACTTACTCAGGAATCACTCTTTCAAAAAAGATGTCTTCCAAGACTGATTTAGAGAGAGCTCGCATGCAAGGTATAACCTAGGCCTCGATGGTAGGCTCTATCATGTATGCGATATTATGTACCAGACCAGATGTAGATGACTCACTGGGTATAGTGATAAGGAATCAATCGGATCTTAGGAGAATCACTGGACAGCTGTGGAGGACATTCTTAAGTACTTGAGAAACACTAAAAGAATGTTCTTGATTCAAGCTTCCAGAGTGATAAGGTCAACTGAAAGTCAGTCACAGGCATTGTTTTTACTCTTAGTGGAAGGACGGTATATTGGAAGAGTTCCAAGCTAGATACCGTAACATACTAGACGATAAAGGCAGAATACATTGCTTCCAATGATGCTGCCAAAGTGGCTGTCTGGGCATTTCTTGTTCATGAGATGAACATGGTTCCTACCATTGAGTGTCCAATAACTGTTATTGTGACAACAATGGAGTTGTGGCTTTGGCCTAAGAACACCGGTCCCATCAGCGATCCAGACAAATTCTGAGGCAAGTATCACATCATCATGGAGATGGTTGATCTCTAAGGGATCGAGGTAAGAAGAGTTGACGCAAAAGATAAACACAGCGGATCCACTCACAATGGCCTTTCCCTAGAGAGACTTCTATAGGACGTTGAGTATGAGATACTACAACAAATGGCCTTAGTGCAAGTGGGAGATTGCTAGTTATATGTATGTCGTAGAGACCATTACTGTACATGTGATGTATATTGTAGTGGATCCTTGGACATATATAGGGAGGACTTTCTTGCTCGACATAATAGTATGCTATCTGGTTGTTCTTTATCTTAACATGTACACTTATTGTCTCTCTATTACTATTGGGTTACCTACAACAGCAGCAAGGTTTCGGGAGGCATCATCCATGCCAAGTTAAATTTTTGCCATTTTAGATAACCCTAACCCTAGATCTTTAACTAGAGAATCAAACCAAACTAACATGTTAACACCTTAACATCTAAGAGTTAGGGATTACAACCTTTGTAGTCCGTTCCTTCGCTTCATAAACTCCGAGTTGAGGTCCCTTCGCTGCGATCATCAAGAACCCGGACTCTAGAGAGGCTCCATGAGGTGAATGAGGCATCTTGCTTGAAGTCTTCACTTTCTAAGATGATCTACCTTGAGGAAACTCTAACACAAGATCACACTTCTCTAATGATGTATTGGTGAAGTGAACACCCTAATCAAAGTGGCTAGAATAGATGAGGATGATGAAGTAGGAATTTTGCTCTCTTTAGTTTTCTTTTTCTCACAAACAATCACCACAAAGGAAAATTCTAGTAAGCTTTTTTTTAAGAGCAAAAAGAAGATGAAGTTGTGATGAATGAATTATTGTTGAGATTAGAAATGCAACCAAGGTTAAGTATGTGTTATGGCTAACTCATGGAGAATAAAGCATAGGCTAGGGTTAAAGTTAGGTTAACAAATATCAAGGATAAAACAAAGAGGGTGAACTTTGTCAAAGGATCATGAATCTTCCTCAAAGCTCATCTAAAACATAATCCATCCAAAAAGAATTAACCAAAAAGAAAATGTTAACCCAAGTTTAAACCCTAGCATAGTTTTAACCCTAGTTGCATTTGTAACCCTAACATGTTACAATATTATATATCACATATACAATATTTTGTAACAAAAGAAAATAATACAATTAACATATCACACACACACACACACACACACACACACACACATATATATATATATCAATGTATCGTCATGTGAGAAAAAGAATCTTTAAGTGAGCTTATATTAGTTAATGTAATATAATATATCAAATATATAATTATACATTAAATTATCGAATCAACACTTGATCCGATAATCCGGCTATTTTGCAAATAACCGACTAATATAATATGTATCAGTTCATCGAATCAACACTTGATCCGATGACCCGGCTATATCACATATACCCGGCCGATATCTCATATCGCGAGAATCGAATACGGTATCACATACTCATATTATTCTCGGTCACGCACATATCACATATATGCTCCTACTCGGTTTTGCCTGAGCCAAAAAACCTCTGTGTAGGACTCTAAAGAATCGTCAATACGCCAGCAGTAGGTGATGATCACATCAAATACACACAACCTGCAAGCGGTCAGCTAAACGTAACAGCCACCCGGGTATTGAGCGATCAGAAGATCAACAAGCAAGCCTGTACATACTCCTATGAATCCAATCAATAACACTCCTGTACAGTTCGGTCTCTTCGTCTGATATGTCGCATATCCAGTCTAGGGGTGGTAAACGTCAGACCCCAGTAACCGATAAGTCGTGTCGATGTGAGGCTCATAACGGGTCGAAAAACTACTGACAACACTTACCAGTAGATCTCCATAGCAGCCCTGGCCAGGGACTTCCAGTTATAGCCAATCGAACACAACGCAACATCAACTCCCAATACCGGGAGAGACGAAACCCCTCCTATCACTCATTGCCACCATGTGATTCAGGATTAAACCCAAAAGCCACCGTTTTGCACGTTCTGATGAACGTAGTAAGGTGGAAATCAAAGCACAGTGGGAATCACATAAGACTCTATGACGATCTCGAGTCTACAGACTAACCTGTACCAGTGTCACTAGAGAATTGCTATCTGACGATAGGTATAATACCATTTAGGAGTTCTCGGCGAGTCCGTTCAGTGTACCCAGTCTCCACTAAGCACCCGTACACCATCTTTGATGTTAAACACCAATGGATATGGGATCATCCATCGCCCATCGTATGGGTCAAGACGCGTATACGCTAGTCTACTCTGGAGTATCAATGCCCTGTCTCGACACACCCTCGACTGGGAACAGTTATAGGATGTACTCTTGGACTACTCTGGCCCCACTAGTATGATCTGCATCATAGTCCCAGAGTCGAGTACATATCCTAAGGGCTTTATCAACATGTGAGAGCAAGACAATAAACCAATACGAGTCAACATGTTAAGACAAAGTGAAACCAAATAGCATACTATCATGTCGAGCAAGAAAGTACTCTCTATATATATCCAAGCATCCACTATAATATACATCATATGTACAAAAATGGCCTCTAGGGCATATATACAACTAACAATCTCCCACTTGCACTAAGGCCAGCTGTTGTAGTATCTCATACCCAACATCCCGAAGAGTCTCTCAAATTGTATCTGGGGTATGGCCTTCGTGAGTGGATCCTCAATGTTGTCCTTCGTGTCAACTCTCCTGACCTCGATCTCTCGGCGATCAACTGCCTCCCGGATCAGGTGATACCGCCTCAGAATATGTCTGGATCTCTGATAGGACCTGGGTTCCTTGGCCAAAGCCACAGCTCCATTTTTATCACAATTCAAAGGTATTGGATGCTTAATGGACGGAACCACTCTAAGTTTAGTTATGAACTTCTTCATCCAGACAGCCTCTTTGGAAGCATCGTTGGCAGCGATGTATTCAGCTTCCATCGTTGAGTCTGCCATGGTTTCTTGCTTGGAACTCTTCCAAAAAACCGTCCCTCCATTCAGGGTAAAGACAAAACCCTAGTGCGACTTAGAGTCGTCCTTATTACTTTGGAAGCTTGAATCGGTAAAGGACTTGATCAGTCGAAAATATTGCATATTTTAACCGGCAATTTCCATATCATCTGCATACAATTAGAAGTGTTCGACATTCATATTCTACATATTACCAAATCAGTCGCAAAATATCAGATTACATGTATTCGACCTTAAAATCGGCATTTCTAGGGAAATTGACTGCATTGCATTACATAGCATATTTTCCATATCTTGCAACCCCTGTTTCGAAGTCTGTGCAGGAAAAGAGAAGCTTGCTCGATCATTACAGTGCTCGACCATTACAATTGCTCGTAAACTCACTTAACTCAAATCTGGTATCAACACAGAAGAGGAAGTACAAATCTAAATATCAAAGGAATCTAAAAACAGCAGTCCAAGACCACAGAAGAAAGCCCAAGGCCCAAGCCCATCAATGCGCGGCGGAAGAGCGGCAGATGTAGGGTAAACGCGGCGGTTGCGCGGCGGGTCCAAGGGTTCAGACTCTCAAATTTCACCAAAACTCCTGTTTCAGTGGATACAGCTCAATAATGCTCACAAACTTCCAGAATATTCCAGATACTTCCTCCAGATCAGCAAACACCTAAACTAGCCTAATCTTTCTAGAACTTTCCCTAAACCCTAGCTTAAACCCTAAGCTAACTCCTAACAAACTCCTTCTAGAAACCCTTCAACAAACTTTGGGAGGGAAAGTTCTAATTCAAATCTAACCTAGGGTTTGGGAGTCTATAAATATGACCCTAGGCTCATCATTTGATAATTATTCAACTTTGAGTGAAGTTTAGAAAATCAATCTCTTTCTTCATCCCCTCTTCCTCAAGTTTAGTGAGAGAGCTTGTAGGAAACCCTAACCCTAAATCCAACAACAATTCAAGATCTTGAGTGCAAGCCAAGCAAGATGCCTTCAACCCTTTTATGAGCCGAGCCGATCTTCAATCGGGCAAGAGATCAAAGTAGATCCACGATCCACGGAGACGAGCGAAGCCGAGTCAACGATCGATTTCTTCTTCTTGTAGATTCTTGAAAGAATGTATTGAAATTGTTGATTAAATAAAAGGTGATATTCTTTTATCTTGTTTCCTTTAAATTCCGCATCATGTTATCATTACTATTCTTGAATATTGTCTTTGTGGTGATGTGTGAATAAAACTCCGCTCGTCGGGGAGTCGAAACGATCTTTAGTATGATGATGTAACAAATTTGTAATCGATTCTTGATTCCTACGATGGTTTGTAAATCCTAGCAAGTTCAAGAATCGACAACCCATTTTGTTTCGATGTTTTCTTGATTGACATCGTTCATAATGGGGGTGTTAGGATCGTTTCTTGAAATTGCTAGAGGCTAGAATGTGAATGATATCGACAATAGAACAAGGGATAAGATGAAACCCTAGTTTCACGAGAAAACCCTAACTCTTGTCGATGATCATCGATCTAGTATCAATCCTTCGAAGGACAAGAACACGATATCTTTAGATTACATCACGTCTATAGACCCGATCGATTCCTACGAGCCTCTCTTATATTCTTGATTGTTGATTGGAAATATTATCAACCGATTCTTGATTGTTTATAGTTTCTTGATTCTTGCATAAAGAATAGTGACACTCGATTACAAAGCACATCTTGAATCATGTTTTCGTTTATTGTTGCTTAACATTTCATTTCAAACGTATCAAAATACAATTGAATTGCACAATCCCTGTGGACGATCCGCACTCATTCATTAACTACTTCCGACACCGTGGTTTGATTGCGGTCAATATAAGTTTTTGATTGTGATATCTTTACAAGTTTATTTTACACATCAGAAAACATTTCAATCAAAATGGCGCCGTTGCCGGGGATCGCGCTAATTCATTTGCATTTTTAGTTTGAAGTGAAAGAATTATTACGTTTTACTTCTTGAAATCAAAATTCGTACAAACTCTTACACGTGTGTTGTAATTTGACTGCAAGGTGATCTGGAGCATTTTGTGCTGTTGAAAAATTATTTGGGATATACCAGAGAGCTGGAGATAGGAACAGAAAGCAGCTGAAAAAGTTTGGTACAGTGAATCCATCATCAAGCCGCGGAAGCGCGGCATATACATGCATATTGCGGCGGAAGCGCCGCAGTATTGAGGGATCACTGAAATATTTTCAGTGCAGGTATTTTCTGTCTCTCTCCCCTCTCTCTTTTTTAGCTCCAACTAACCCTTTGCTGCAGGATTCTTTGCAAATAAATCGCAGCGCGCAAAAGCAAAAATAAAATTGTGTGTGATTTTGATTTCTTGGTTGTTTGCATTCTAATATGGAAATTTAAGGGGCACGGCCAAATCCAAATTAGGTGGGGATTTCATTACCCTTCCTAGGCCCCGAAAATCGTCAAACTTGCATCCGCATTACCCCCATTAACTAAAAGAAATCTAGAGAAGACTCTAAGGACTGTCGCGCTCAATAGGACAAGAGAAGGTCGTGGGTAATTCATTGCTTATCCGCGTTTTCTTGTGGTGCCTAAGGCGAGTGTGTCTAAGGCTAGTGGTTATTAATTAGGTCCACTGTAGTGGTGGTTCCTTCCCACTTACCTGGCACTTATCCGGCCACAGGAGGACAAAGAGGCAGTGGAGGATTCTATCCTGCGACTTGTCTTTTGGCAGTTAGGAGCGGTCTAGAGATCGGACCTAGGTGACCATTAGATTCTAGGGTTTGTGTGCTGCATTTGTTTTGTCGCATCATTTTTTCAAAATCCGTCCCTTTTTTTTTTTTAAAGCAAGCACCGCATTCATTTTACCCCTAATTATAAGTCATCGCTGCCACTTGTACTAACCCTTTTTAGTACAAGATAGGCTGGACACGGGATTCTAGTGCCCGTTTAGTCCGCGTACCTCCTATCGACTCCGAAGTCGATAATTCTCCATTTACCTTTTCTTTACCCACTACCACACCCACACCGATGGATCCGAATCCATCAAATTTCTTTAACCCTAATCTGCCACCGTCCGTTGGTGCGCAGAATCCTAATCCACCCCACATTTCTCTCCAGGAAAGATGCTATCCACTTAGAGGTCCTCTTTCGACCTGCTTATTCACACCACCAGCCAATGGGGATAACTTTGAGATTAAGCCCCAGTATATCAATCTTTTACCCAAATTCCACGGACTCGAGACTGAGGACGCTTACGTTTTCATTACCAAATTTGAAAACGTTTGCGCAATGATGGGTACGTCTCAACTTTCAGTGGATGCGATGCGTCTACGACTTCTCCCATTTACCTTGTGCGATATAGCCGAGAAGTGGCTATACAACACTACCGCACATTCTATTACGAATTGGGGAGAATTCGTCGCGGCATTCCTTAAGAAATTTTACCCAATACAAAAGACAGCTCGAATCCGTAGCGAACTGAATCAATTTGCCCAGCTCCCCGCTGAACCATTCTCTAAATGCTTTGAACGTTTCAAGGATCTATTGGTTCAATGTCCTCATCACGGCATCCCGAGATGGGAGCTTTGCCGAATCATATATGAGGGCAGTAACCCTAACACTAAACAGAGCCTTGAAAACATGTGTCAAGGTACCTTCATGTCTAAGGATGATGGGGAAGCTTGGCGATACTTAGAAGAGTTCGCTGAGAAGTCCTTACAGTGGGAAAGTCCATCATTTAGGAGTGGCAATAACCAATCGGATGTTTCCATAGGAGTTAGAGCTGACATTTCAGCGATACAAAAGAAACTCGAGACTATGGAAAACAAATTTTTAGCTGCCTCCCTTAATCAAATGTCACTTTCCAAAACTATATGTAGCTGCTGTTCTGATCCGTCTCACTTGACGGAAGAATGTCCGTTTCAAGGTCGTGAGCATACCAATGCCGCATTTCAACGACCTAGAAACGATCCTTTTTCTTCCACATATAATCAGGGATGGAGGAATCACCCTAATTTTTCTTGGAACCAACCACAATCACAAAACACGGTTCCAAACCAAAACAATTTTCAAAGGGTCCCTCCACCACAACAGCAGCCACAACTTCAATTAAGTCAGCACCCCTTTCAAGCACATAATTTTCAAAATACGGTCAACACACCTGCACTGTCTAGTCCTTTACAGTTGACCGGAACTGATGAATCCTCTTCTTTTGCACAATACATGAATTTGGTCTTGACAAATATCATGCAAGTTGCGGCTGAAATGAAATCTTCCGTCGATGACATGAAGAAAAACTCTGCGTCCCAAAACGAGAGTATTAAATCGATGGAAGAAGAGATTGCACGATTAAAAGCCGAACTAAGTGCAAGAGAGAAAGGGAAACTTCCAGCTCAACCCTTACCCAATCCTGGTTATTCACATCATGTGAATGCAATCACCACGTTGAGATCTGGAAGAGTGCTTGACAATCATGTTGGGGAAGAAGTTGATGATACTGATAATCCTATTAACACCCCGGCTGAGACCTTTCCACACATACACACACACAACTCTGACCCTACTTCTTCTACCCCACCACCCTCTTCCGAGCCTATTCTCCATTTCCCAAAAGGCTCGCCACTACAGCCCACCTCTTTTACCCCTCCACGGACGATCCCCACTTCTATACTGGGATCGGTTCCACACACACTTCCTTCTCCTATGATGGACCCAGCACTTATTGCTAAAGCACCTTATCCTAATCGGTTAAGGGCTAACACACCAAGTCCACAAATGGAGAAGATCACTGAGATGTTTAAACAGGTTAACATCAATATCCCTCTTCTAGATGCAATTCAACAAGTCCCTGCATACGCAAAAGTTCTTAAAGATTTTTGCACTAGAAAGAGGAAGAAACAAATGCCCAAGAAGATATTCATGGCTAAGACAGTAGACACAGCTTTCCCCCAGCAATTACCGAGGAAACGTAAGGATCCTGGCTATCCTACGATTTCCATCTCTATTGGGGAGAAACACATTAACCGTGCTCTACTAGATCTTGGGGCGAGTGTTAACCTGCTTCCTTTCTCAGTTTATGAGCAGTTAGGAATCGGAGAGTTAAAACCATCTCCATGCACTCTCCAGATGGCTGACCGATCAATCACCAGACCTAGGGGTGAACTAGAGGATGTGTTAATAAAAATCGGGGAATTTATTTTCCCTGTGGATTTTATTGTAATTGATACACAGCCTGTAGCGAACTCACGGAATCAAATTCCGGTGATTTTAGGTCGCCCCTTTTTGGCCACTTCCAATGCTATCATCAATTGTCGTAACGGTTCCATGACCCTATCCTTTGGAAACAGGACAATTGAGATGAACATTTATAAGTTAGGAAGTGTACCCTCCGAACCTACTGTTCAGGTCTGTTCTGTCGACTTAATGGATATCGACAGCAGCGAATTAGATAATCCTCCTGATACTGATCTTGACTCTTTTCATACGTTGTTATTTGACCCAACTATGTATCATACACATACGGACTCTTCCACCGAGATGTCCGGGTCTACAATTAACACGGATTATGAATTGATTTTAGAGTCTGAAGATCACCCCGCACCTTGTGATGACATTATTCTTCGGGGTATAGATGAAACTTTTGAGGAAATCTTCGCTGATGAACTCGCATTTCTAAAAAGCACGGGTGTTGAGATGAATCAGGTTCCACTCACTGAAATTGAACCTCCACCCCTTCTTCTGAAATGTAAAAAGAATGCGAGTAATCCATCACATACACTGCATCGTCTCTCCAAAATGAGACGCACACACATTCTATTCCACCACTTACCTTTTCCCCACTTTTTCTTCCACCAACCCGAGCACTGCATTGATAAAATTTTTGAATGGTTGGTGTTAATTTTCGGTCTTTGCAAAGCTTGGCATCGACCACTGATTTTTTGACCCCCTCATATGATTTTCAAAGATTAACATTGCTTAAGTTTGGGGGGGAATAATCGGGCTCTTGAAAAGAAATTTTTACAAAATTTTGAGCCAAAAATAAGTTTGGGGGAAGTTCTTCACTTAAATATTTTGCCCCCACTAATAAATTCCTCCCAAGCTTACAGGTTTTTCGAGATTTAGCAGATGGCAACAGTGAGGACACTGTTGAAAACAAGTTTGGGGGAGGTTTGTGCTTATTTTCGCATCATGTGCATATCATCTGCATAAGCACAAAACATTTCTTTTAAAAATCTATAAAAATTGAAAAATTTTCAAAACCCATAAAAATTTAAAAATTTTCAAATATAAAAATAATTTTAATATTTACACCTTTTTTGTACATAAATAAGATAATAAAAGTTTAGATAGTGAAAAATTGCATCCATGAGATTAGAAAAATTTTTAGAAAACTAAGAAAATTAGAAGTTTTCTTATACGAACTAGTAATAAGTAGTTATGAGCCGTTGTCCCAAGGGTTAGTAAGATGAAGGACGTCACTAATCTGAGGATAAAAATAAGTCTGAAAAATAGTTTCTATTCTGGAAGCCAAACATTTTGAACGTGGCTACCCTGCTATTCGCACTTACACACGTCTTAAAGCCTGGGATAGTAGAGGATACCTTGAAATGCTCTTGTCTTAAAGCCAAAAGTATGAAAAAATAATGTGTTTTAAAGTGGTGAGAAAAATGGATACTGGTTTTGTTATCACCAAGGGCAATAAAAATATATAGCAAAAGGGTGCTTCTTCACCTAGTGCCCCAAGGTCAACTGGTCTGGGAGTCACTGCTATGCCTGAGGTGGTGCAAGACGAGGAAAATACACCAAGCATGCAAGCACATTAGTAATCGGTCGGTTAGTACCTCAAGAAGTATTGACGGTCGCATGAAAGTGTGTAAGCAATCTCGTTTGCCAAGAAGTACTGAGGCCGATGGGCAAGGGTATGATAGCTTGAATTGAATTCTCCGGGTGTAGGGATGTCTTTACACACACGCAGGGTTATATGATCGATGTTTGGAATACAGATAGGAATGAAGAATAAGACGATGTTTTATTGAGGGAGGACGTGATTTCTAACATTTTTTCATGACCATTAAGATAGGGCTCATGACAACCGAAAAGCTAGCTTAGTTGGAAACCCTAATTTTCAAAGCTTTTCTTTTACGATTCTCTTCTTTAAATGTAATATTCATGATCTTGCTTTTATTATTGGATTTTGTGGGTGCAATCTGCTGAAAACCCTCAGGAGACAACACTCCTCCTACTAGGGACACCTAGAGGTTTAAAGGCTTGTTGCACATGCTCAGTGCAATCGTGTTGCCTACGAAAGTGTGCTAGTTAGTTTTTCTCTTTTTTTTTTCTTTTTTTTTTTTTTTTTTTTTCCTCCTTCTCTTTTTAATAAAACATTCGCTCGAGACGATCGAAATTAAGTTTGGGGGTATTTGATCAGTCGAAAATATTGCATATTTTAACCGGCAATTTCCATATCATCTGCATACAATTAGAAGTGTTCGACATTCATATTCTACATATTAGCAAATCAGTCGCAAAATATCAGATTACATGTATTCGACCTTAAAATCGGCATTTCTAGGGAAATTGACTGCATTGCATTACATAGCATATTTTCCATATCTTGCAACCCCTGTTTCGAAGTCTGTGCAGGAAAAGAGAAGCTTGCTCGATCATTACAGTGCTCGACCATTACAATTGCTCGTAAACTCACTTAACTCAAATCTGGTATCAACACAGAAGAGGAAGTACAAATCTAAATATCAAAGGAATCTAAAAACAGCAGTCCAAGACCACAGAAGAAAGCCCAAGGCCCAAGCCCATCAATGCGCGGCGGAAGAGCGGCAGATGTAGGGTAAACGCGGCGGTTGCGCGGCGGGTCCAAGGGTTCAGACTCTCAAATTTCACCAAAACTCCTGTTTCAGTGGCTACAGCTCAATAATGCTCACAAACTTCCAGAATATTCCAGATACTTCCTCCAGATCAGCAAACACCTAAACTAGCCTAATCTTTCTAGAACTTTCCCTAAACCCTAGCTTAAACCCTAAGCTAACTCCTAACAAACTCCTTCTAGAAACCCTTCAACAAACTTTGGGAGGGAAAGTTCTAATTCAAATCTAACCTAGGGTTTGGGAGTCTATAAATATGACCCTAGGCTCATCATTTGATAATTATTCAACTTTGAGTGAAGTTTAGAAAATCAATCTCTTTCTTCATCCCCTCTTCCTCAAGTTTAGTGAGAGAGCTTGTAGGAAACCCTAACCCTAAATCCAACAACAATTCAAGATCTTGAGTGCAAGCCAAGCAAGATGCCTTCAACCCTTTTATGAGCCGAGCCGATCTTCAATCGGGCAAGAGATCAAAGTAGATCCACGATCCACGGAGACGAGCGAAGCCGAGTCAACGATCGATTTCTTCTTCTTGTAGATTCTTGAAAGAATGTATTGAAATTGTTGATTAAATAAAAGGTGATATTCTTTTATCTTGTTTCCTTTAAATTCCGCATCATGTTATCATTACTATTCTTGAATATTGTCTTTGTGGTGATGTGTGAATAAAACTCCGCTCGTCGGGGAGTCGAAACGATCTTTAGTATGATGATGTAACAAATTTGTAATCGATTCTTGATTCCTACGATGGTTTGTAAATCCTAGCAAGTTCAAGAATCGACAACCCATTTTGTTTCGATGTTTTCTTGATTGACATCGTTCATAATGGGGGTGTTAGGATCGTTTCTTGAAATTGCTAGAGGCTAGAATGTGAATGATATCGACAATAGAACAAGGGATAAGATGAAACCCTAGTTTCACGAGAAAACCCTAACTCTTGTCGATGATCATCGATCTAGTATCAATCCTTCGAAGGACAAGAACACGATATCTTTAGATTACATCACGTCTATAGACCCGATCGATTCCTACGAGCCTCTCTTATATTCTTGATTGTTGATTGGAAATATTATCAACCGATTCTTGATTGTTTATAGTTTCTTGATTCTTGCATAAAGAATAGTGACACTCGATTACAAAGCACATCTTGAATCATGTTTTCGTTTATTGTTGCTTAACATTTCATTTCAAACGTATCAAAATACAATTGAATTGCACAATCCCTGTGGACGATCCGCACTCATTCATTAACTACTTCCGACACCGTGGTTTGATTGCGGTCAATATAAGTTTTTGATTGTGATATCTTTACAAGTTTATTTTACACATCAGAAAACATTTCAATCAGGACTCCACCTGGGGTTCTCCGTTACCATACACCAAGAACATCTCCATAGTCCTTCTCAAGTACATGAGAATGTTCTTCACAGTTGTCCAGTGATTCTCTCCAGGATCTGCTTGATACCTACTCACTACACTTAGTTAGTATGCTACATCGGGTCTGGTACATAGCATCGCGTACATGATAGAGCCTACTGCCGAAGCATAGGGTATCCCTTGCATGCGAGCTCTCTCCAAATCATTCTTAGGAGACATCTCTTTAGAGAGAGTGAGTCCAAAGATCGTGGGTAAATACCCACGCTTGGATTCTTCCATACTAAAGCTCTTTAGTATGGTGTCAATGTATTTGAATTGTGATAATCCCAGTATCCTTTTAGATCTATCTCTATAGATCTTAATCCCCAAAATGCAGGAGGCATCACCTAGATCTTTCATTGAGAATCTATGTGATAAGAAGAGCTTGACCGAGTGCAGCATAGGAACATCATTTCCTATCAAGAGTATGTCATCCACGTACAATATGAGGAAGACAACCTTACTCTCTGCAACCTTCTTGTAAATACAAGGTTCATCTACGTTCTTGATGAAGTCAAACTCTTTGACTACAACATCAAAACAAATGTTCCAACTCCGCGATGCCTGCTTTAACCCGTAGATGGATTTAAGAAGCTTGCACACCTTTCCGCTGCTCCTACTGTCTACGAAGCCCTTTGGCTGAGTCATGTATACGCACTCCTCTAAATCACCATTTAGAAAGGCGGTCTTAACATCCATTTGCCAGATTTCGTAGTCATGGTATGCAGCAATATCAAGTAAGATCCGGATGGACTTAAGCATAGCCACTGGAGAAAAGGTTTCGTCATAATCCACACCTGGTCATTGACGAAAACCCTTTGCAACAATTCTAGCTTTGAAAGTCTCAACTTTTCCATCTACACCAAGTTTCTTCTTAAAGATCCATTTGCTCCCAATGGGTTTTACCCCTTCAGGAGCAACTTCCAAAGTCCACACTTTATTGGTGTACATGGATTCCATCTCAGATCGCATTGCATCTAGCCATTTCACAGAGTCCCCACTCGTGATGGCCTGTTCGAAGCTAGTTGGGTCATCATCTTTCATGATGCAATACTCGCTCCTACCATCTATGAGAAAACCGTAGTATCTCTCAGGTGGGTGAGGAACCCTACTAGATCGGCGGAGAGGCTGAGGTTCGTTGGGAACTACTGTGTAACATTTCAGAAAATATAAAATATTATTCTTGGAATTTAATATTAAAATAATATATTTCCCGAAAACTGCCCGATTTGCGAAATTGGGGTTTTCGAAAAAGGGTATAAATATATACCAATAATTGTGAAATAAACGGAAATTAAAATGATTTATTCATTTAAAAATATATTTAAAGGATTTGGCATTTTTAAAATTTATTATATGCAGTTTCGATAAAAACCCGATTAGTGCACTGCTAATCGCGATTAGGCCAAATCCGTGTTTCTACAGTTTTCATGGTTAGTCCACCATGACATATTACATGTTATTTCATTTGTGTTGTGTTGTGTTATGGTTTTATTATGGTGAGAAAAGAAAAAGAAAGGATAAAGGTGTCATGATGATTGAGGAGAGAGAGGGGGGACATAATGATGAGAGTGGGCATGCTTGGAGAGAGAGTGTGAGAATAATTGAGAGAGAGGGGGCTGCCTCATTGCTATTCTCCACCATTTTCTTCTCCTTCTTCCTCATCTCCCTCCATCTTCTACCCTCATGACCCATATCAAAATATTCACCAAAACCCCATACCCATTTCTTTAAAAACATGCACAAGCTCAAGGGAAGCACATTGGACCAAGGAAAGTTGGATTTTGACGACTTGTGGAGCTAGGGCTGTCCAGAGTGGCCTAAATGAGGTAATCCCTACATTATTAGATTAGTATTTGAGTTTCCTAACTTCTATTGTTAGTTTAGAAGTGTTTTAGTGTAGATTAGTGGGTTTTGAAATTTCCTGGAAAAGGGTTGAGGGTTCTTGAGTTGTGGTGGTGAAGTCGAGGCCTAGTAGTGACCATAAAACCACCATAGTGCTAAAAACCCGAACCTAACCTAAACTGAAAACGTGAAAACCCAAACAGAATCTTGTCATGCCAGTTTTGTGAAAATATAGTGTGTGCAGGGAAATCTAGAGCAACCCGGGGAAATTATAAGCTTAGCAAACAACTCCAGGGACCAAATTAGGGTACTAGAAGACCACCTCGACCATACGGAGCCCAATAGAGCCTAGGGGGCCGAGGTGGCCGGATTTTTAAGGTGAGTGGCCGGCCACTTGGTGGGTAGGGGTGTTCAGGTTGTTTCCATAGCTCAAATGCACCCTATATAGCACCCTAGTATTGTTTGTGCACCTTGTTTTGGCCTGAGTCAAAATCTGGAAGCACTTTGGTGTGATTTTGGCTATGTTTTCCGTATTTTGAAATGTTTAGTTTTGATATTTGGATTTGTATTTGGTTGTTGGATGTTTGCACATCAACAACAAGGGGTGTTTGGTTGATTTTGTACGCGTAGGCCATAGGTTCTGACCTATGAGCAATGCGCGTACCGTTTTGGATTTCAGAACTTGATTTTTATAGCGTTGCGATATGTGTAGTTATTATAGGTACCTTCGCGTGGATTCCGAGACCACGGTGCGTGGCGTCATCGACTGCGGCAAGAGAAGACCAAGGTGAGTAGATCTATATCTACGGGGGAAGTCGGGTGGATGGCGTATAGCACCCCCGCACACTTTGATGGAAAACGATTTATATGTAGATTATGGTTAATGAAACCTTTAATAGAAGACTATAGTTAGAGTAAAAAGATAGTTAGGTAAACCATATTAGAAACTAAGGATAGTTAGAAGCTATATGATACGACTAGTATGTGATGACGGGACTTGAGGATGATATTTGTTGATATTGCCGTTTTGGGTACTATAGGACTAGATAGTCAATGTAGATGTGTCATCCGAACCATACTTATTTCTAAACTGATGAATCATATGCATCTATTAAACAGATACCTTGAGGGACGTTACGGATTTTCAAATGATATCTTTTCTTAAAAACACCGTAGCCCCTACTTTCAAAATTACGATTCGTATCTTTCAAAAACTGTTCATTGGTTCGGGTGTGTATGTTAGATTAGATACTTATGCTTATAGTAAAAGTAGAATGTATCTGTAAAGTTGACATTGTGTGAGAGATAGATGTGATGAAAAGAGAATACGATTTGACATGTGATATGATGATATGTTGGTATACGGATGCGAGTCGATTGAGATGATTTATACCCTACCGGTCCCCTGATATGAGATTATTGCGGATGTGACCTGAGACATAGGTATATAAAGATATTTATATGTGTTGTGAATCGTGAGTGTTAGCCGTACGTGACGTTAGGTCTGTACCCTCCTTGTCTTATAGGTTGTGTAACATTTCAAAATAATAAAATATCATTTTCGGGAAATTTTATAAATTAATATTACTTTATTGAATATTTTAATAATTGGGTATAATTAAATTCAGATAAATGAAGAAAAATTTGGAAAAATTATGGAAAATTCTAAAATAGGGTAATTTAGATGATTATACCATTTTTAAGTTGTTATGTTTAGTTATATGCTAATTGAGTGCTAAACGCGATTAAAAAAAATCGCAAATCGGTTTTTAGCATTTTTGTGCAAAACATGCACATATCATTTTTATCACACTTGTGCATTTTCTATCATGATATTTGGGATTACTATTCTAGTGAGAAGGTTTTGGAGAAAAAGAAAAAGAAAAGAAAAGAAAATGGAATAAGGAATAAAGAAATGAGGTGTGGTGAGAGAGAGAGAGAGAGGTATGGTTTCACTTTGACCTTGGACTTAGCCATCTCTTCATTCTTCCTCTCATTTTCTCTCTCCCTCTTCCCCTTCTCCTGCTGCTGCTGCTCCTTCATCTCCCTCCCCTCTTCAACTCCTCAAATCACCTCAAAAATTACACCAAAACCCCATTCTCATTTCACAAAAAATGTGCTCAAGCTTGCAAGCTATAGGATGGACCAAGAAAGCTTTCATTTTGGTGCTGTTGAGGATTCATGTGGGTCTTATGAGATAATTCCTTCACAATTAGAGTGGTATTTCTTGTGCTTAAGCTTCGATTCAAGTTTCTTATCGATATTGTGTGTTTTTAGGGATTTGAGGATAACCTAGTTAAGGTTTGAGGAAAAATTGAGTTGTGAAGTGAAACTAAGACTTGTTGTGACCTTAGAATCTTGGTGTGATGTTATATTGGACCCTAAACTGAAGCTTTAACCCAGAATACGGATTTATGAGACGATGTCGGGAAAAACTGCAATTCTGGGATTGTATTTGGAAATCTGCTATCACCCGAGACATCCTAAAATAAAATTGATTGGACAGTGAGATGTGCAGGCACCCAGGAACCACCACACAAGACCCTAGCCCCCAACTCTAAGACCCGGCCGCAGATTTATTCTGTTTGGCCGCAATTTGCGGCCAGACCTGCACCAATTTGGGTCGTTTTGATTCTGCTGCTCCTACATCTGTAGTTTAGGCCCCTGGCATGTATAGATTTTTCTAATTTGACCTAGGGTGAAATCTGGAGCCTATTTCCTTAATTGCTGTTTTGGATTCGCGTTTCCGTATTCCGTATTTTTAATTCTGAATTTGTGTATTGTGTTTTACCTCGACTATTTGGCGTTTACACGACTATATCGAGGGTTGTTGATGGGTTTGGAAGGCGTTGTCCATAGGTTCTAACCTATAGATCTTAGCGTATCATTTTGAGATTCGTATGCCGTATTAGTTCGGAATTGGTTTTGATACGCATTTGCGATACGTTAATGTGTAGGTACCCTATGAAGACTTCGGAACGACAAGCAAACGCGTGGTGACGTCGGCAATGAAGACGCAAGGTGAGTAGATTATATCTACAGGGGGAAGTCGGGGGATGACGTATAGCACCCCCGCAGTCCGTAGTTGATATACTATATGATAGTTATAATGTGTCATGGATATTGTGTTAGGTGTTTTATGGATAGTTTAGGCTTATAAGTAAACTAGTGTAGTTCATAACCACGAACCCTAGAATAGGTTTACACCCACACTCACACCCTTGCATATTCACTATACTTACACTGTGTTGATGATGATATTGGATGACTTTGGAGATGAGTCGATGATATTAGGCTTGGTGCCGTGAGATCGGTGATTTGATATGATTTGTATTTGGGATACGATATGTGATTCTTAGCGGGCCTTTGGGCATGTGTTTTACCCCCGCATTCATAATTATATAGATGGTACCGATTTGTACTAGACTTAGATTCAGTATCCCAGATTATGTGTTATGATGATAAGAATACCAGGTACTTGATGAGATAATGTGATATTGAACCGTACCCAACTATTGGGATGTCCTACGACGATTTACCGTACGAGCTTTATATTGATGATAGATCCACACTCATGACTTGAGGATTATCATATGATATACTGTATTGTACGCGATACTATTGAGGCGAGATCACCGACTATTATATGTATATATATTTATATCGACTTAGATTTAGGTGGATTCCTTACCCCTCCCGGTTGACTTGATACTTAGATCTGTAGTTTGCATAATAGATGTTAGACTAGACCCAAGTCATACCTATTACAAAAAACCCGATTTGTCTTATTTCAAATGGCAAGCTGCATTATTATTCATTTACCATTTATTCTACGGCTCGCATTGCATTGCATGCTCATATGTTATTGATTCATATTCCTTGTGCATATGCCTTTATATAGTTGCATGCTTATATTAGTGTTCTTGTTGCATATATTATAATTCATGGATTTCGCACTGTGATATGGTTGCATATGATGATTCTGGATTGTTTTACTCCTGCGTATATATATCAGTGGTATGGGACGCTGAAATATATATGTATACCCATAGAATATATATATATATATATATTAGTGGTATGGGACGCTGATATATATATATACACATATTTAATATATCATCATGATGATCTACGCAAATTTACATATGCATTGTGAGAGGAGCCTATATGCTCGGAGCCTATGAGCTCGATGTAAGAGGAGCCTATGTGCTCGGAGCCTATGAGCTCGATGTGAGAGGAGCCTAAGTGCTCGGAGCCTATGAGCTCGATGTGAGAGGAGCCTATGTGCTCGGAGCCTATGAGCTCGATTTGAGAGAAGCCTATGTGCTCGAGGCCTTTATGGTCGATGGTATATTATATCTCCCCTACCCTACATTTATTGTATATGCATTGCATCACATATTAGTAGTACCTGATAGAGTACCTTCATGAATGCCGCATACATATCGTATACATGATATATAGGTTTCACTTGATTTTGAGATATATAGTTTGTGTCAATGCTCGACGTTGATTTTCTGATGATTTCATTTCATGATATCTCCTATTTTCATTTTACCGCATACATACATCATATTTATGATATATTGTTACGTGAGGCACTAGCACGAGTACTTGGCACTACACTTATGTTCCGATGTTACATTGCCACTTTACTATGCTTCAAACTTATTCATTTGAGGTTTATATTATATCTGATCGTTTGACTTAGGATTATGTCATGCTTTCAATTTCTGCTTGTAGATATTTTCTATTCACGAGTTGGCAACTCACCCCCGTTGTGCCACAGTTCTTGCAGGTTTTACCGTACAGGTTCCATAGTGGCATTTCCGGCACATTGCTTCCTTTGCGGGTGATTTGCTTGGTAGGTGGGTTCTTTGCATCAGAACCACCCTTGTATATGTATTATTCTTGTATCTAGAAATTCCATCAACCAAAACTTGTATATTGTTTCAGACTCAGACACTAGTGATGTATTATTTCGACCTTAGAGTCGCGCTTAGTAGTGTTAAGGTTTTCATGTTATTGTGAGTTTCTTTTGAGTTTGATCCTCGCCCTTCGGCGTTGTATATTATATTGCTTGTGTGGGTTGTGCTCTTTATTTATGCGTAGTAAGTGTTAGATAAAATGCCTCAAGGGAAAATAAATTACAAGATATGTTTCTTTACTCTTAAAATGGTTTTAGATTTCTGGGCTTTTGGCTTACTTGGATCAGATGGAGTCCTATAGACTTCATATGGTTCAAGGGCCAGTCACGTGCTCTTTCGGGTCGTGACAAAGTTGGTATCAAAGCGCTAGGTTAACCTTGGTTCGAGTCTAAGTATGACTATGTGGAGCCTAGGGCGTCTATATATACACGGAACTTAGGCTTGACCTTACGAAACTTAGACTTAGTCGAGGGGGTATTAGACCCGAACTTTCGTCGCGTAGGATGACCCTTGGTTGATAGAATAGGTGACTAAAGTAGAGTGACGTACCGTGGGTATGTTCCGCGGCATACTTACGATACGCTACTCCGCTTAAGGAACCTTAGGATGCATATATTTTCGAGATCAGTGATTCTTTTCATATCCATGATTATACATCCATTTGAGATCCTCGATGCTATTAGTTCCATGATCACACTTTCATTGATGCTGTTCCTTCTTAGGATCATGAATCCACTCTGGATCTGTTGTTTTCTTCCTTGCCATTGATCTGCTCTTTTCGATACTCGATTGAGGTTCATGTCGCCATTGTTGAGCGCAGTTGGGCTGCTGCTAGGGTTACGATCAGGGCGAGCTCGTCTGGTACGAGGGATGACCGTTGTGTTTTCTGGTGACAAGGGAACGTATCGAGTTAGTACTGGTGATTGTGACCTCTAGTGGAGGCGAGTGCTTGGTTTTACACCGGATGATCAGGCCATTGTTGGAGCTGTCAGTTGAGAGAGGACTGTTGATGTATAGCATACCTCAGAGTGTATGATGTTGCCTACCGTGCAGACAGATGGACCAGCTGTTGCTGAGATTGATAGGATGTCGCTTTCGGAGCTTACGAGCTGAGATCGCCGGAGCTTCCAGGCAGATATGAGACAGATGATAGCTTGTCTACCCGATTTAAGAGACGAAGGTGATTCGTCCGATTTATGCGCCGGAGCAGGACCAGTTGAGTTGAAGATTTCCCGTATGGAGAGTCTTACTCATATCTAGAGCAAACCAATTTAGAGATGACCGCCAGTGTATCGCCTTTCCTGGAGGATTGGGGTGCTGTTCAGCTTACAAGCGAAGGAGCCAGTTGTTGCTGCGAACAACGAGATGTTGCCCCGGATGTTGGAGCTATTGCGGTACGAGTTGTACTATGAGATGATAGAAGGTCGTTAGTCATCGAGGACAAATAACTAGGACATGTGGATTGTTCGCCTACCCCGATGCGAGGTCATCAGATAGAATGATTCCAGCTAGAGACGACTTCGTGCAGGTTCGTTGAGAGTCGATTGAGACGATCGAATGTCAGGAGCCCATTTTCCAAGTTTAAAGTATTCGGAAAGACATGCAAGCGATTCTATGGACCCTCTAGAATAATGAAACCCTAACTCGACTTAGTGACCGTGTGAAAGCCTTAGAACCTTAGGGTTTGCGGCAGTTCCGCGGCGCCATTAGTGAGGCTTGGGTTTGCCCTTCTACGGCTGGACCACTGATGCTGTGGTATGTATTCGATACTATTAAACTGTACCCAAGATGTTGATCTCTTGGGGGATTATGAGGGTCTGACGATTCGGTCGGATGATTCGACATCATTCAGATATCATGTGATGGGACACACTGCTGGGGAGACTCCAGATATGAGGATAGCCGTTAGAGCGTAGTCCGTGCAGCCACGATGAGACGAGTCCAAATCAGTCGACATTGAAGCAGAGTGAAGTAAAGAGTTCGCAAGAGATTTCGACGCGATGACGTCCCACTCCGCTGACATCAGAGATGCGATACGCACGCAGAGGCATTGTATATGGATATACCTTCCAAAAGGAGTTGCGACGAGTATGCAGCTATTTCGGAACAAGAATTTGCTTCAGCAATGGATGATGACTTCCGGGCAATTCGGCAGGAATGAGATTTGAGAGAGACCTCGACAAGACCTTTCTGGAATACTATAGGAGAAGACTTAGACCCAGGAGTGGTCATATTGCGCACACCCAGCAGGCCAGAGTTCGGCATCGTCGACGAGGTAGTTGACCAGGTTCGGATAAAGGACCTTACCTAGATGCGTTGTGAGTTGATCGAGGACGGACGAGTATTGAGTATTCATCCGATGGTTGGGACATGTTCCCGAGGACCTGTTCGGCCAGACATCTTCTACAGAATGATGAAGCTACAGAGTACGCGATTTCGAGTCCGTGCGAGAGACTTCGGATTGACCGTGGCCGAGAACAGTGAAGTGCGTAGATAACATGGCGTGACGTCATAGTGGACAACGATAGATACAAGTGGAACCAGAAGTTCGTGTGAGACGCTGACGAGCTGTCGTTACTTCCCGTCGAGACTAGAGACCTGATATACTTACAGAGGCGTTGGGATGAGACCGATTTCCGAGAAAATGCTGTGCTAGGACACGGATGTCCATCGAGCGAGAAAAGAGATATGCAAAAGTACCAGCCTCCGTACAGACCGGCATAGGCAAGATCGGAAGAGACCTTGAGCGGGATTCATTCTAGGACACTGCTGCCATGATATTTGCACCCAGGATCGGATGTGTAATGTGTATTCAGAGGACCACAGACCGATGCCAGTGACATGCTGCTTTACAAGTGGTCGTGAGGATTGACCGAGAGATGACCAGAGAAGTGCCAGAACGGAATCGTCCTCTTTAGCACACCTGACAGGGCCGATGAGCCGATTGATTTGAAATTGGTAATCCGCAGAGGAGATAAGGACCCAGAGACAGAAAACGTCAGACCGTGAGCAAGAGGCAAGTAGATATCTTGCGCTGCTAGCATTGGATGCACCCTTAGTGTTTTGAGGTACAATTTTGGTGCACACCAGATGCACTAAATCGGGTTTCCTTGTGCATGTCAGATGCACCTGGTTTTGCTGTCAGGCACACACGTTGCCAATGACAGATGTTGTGTGCACACCCGTTGCGCCTGTGTGGTACTTATGTGGATTTTTTTTTCCGTGCGCACATGACGCACGGGGTATTCTTATATACGCCTTAGGATTGACGTTTGTGGAGCCCCGACAATTTGGATTTTGCTGAAATGTTTTAGTACTTGGGGGTTTAAATTTAAATTCGGGGACCGAATTTATTTAAGGGGAGTAGATTGTAACATTTCAAAATAATAAAATATCATTTTCGGGAAATTTTATAAATTAATATTACTTTATTGAATATTTTAATAATTGGGTATAATTAAATTCAGATAAATGGAGAAAAATTTGGAAAAATTATGGAAAATTCTAAAATAGGGTAATTTAGAGGATTATACCATTTTTAAGTTGTTATGTTTAGTTATATACTAATTGAGTGCTAATCGCGATTAAAAAAATCGCAAATCGGTTTTTAGCATTTTTGTGCAAAACATGCACATATCATTTTTATCACACTTGTGCATTTTCTATCATGATATTTGGGATTACTATTCTAGTGAGAAGGTTTTGGAGAAAAGGAAAAAGAAAAGAAAAGAAAATGGAATAAGGAATAAAGAAATGAGGTATGGTGAGAGAGAGAGAGAGGTATGGTTTCACTTTGACCTTGGACTTAGCCATCTCTTCATTCTTCCTCTCATTTTCTCTCTCCCTCTTCCCCTTCTCCTGCTACTGCTGCTCCTTCATCTCCCTCCCCTCTTCAACTCCTCAAATCACCTCAAAAATTACACCAAAACCCCACTCTCATTTCACAAAAAATGTGCTCAAGCTTGCAAGCTATAGGATGGACCAAGAAAGCTTTCATTTTGGTGCTGTTGAGGATTCATGTGGGTCTTATGAGGTAATTCCTTCACAATTAGAGTGGTATTTCTTGTGCTTAAGCTTCGATTCAAGTTTCATATCGATATTGTGTGTTTTTGTGGATTTGAGGATAACCTAGTTAAGGTTTGAGGAAAAATTGAGTTGTGAAGTGAAACTAAGACTTGTTGTGACCTTAGAATCTTGGTGTGATGTTATATTGGACCCTAAACTGAAGCTTTAACCCAGAATACGGATTTATGAGACGATGTCGGGAAAAACTGCAATTCTGGGATTGTATTTGGAAATATGCTATCACCCGAGACATCCTAAAATAAAATTGATTGGACAGTGAGATGTGCAGGCACCCAAGAACCACCACACAAGACCCTAGCCCCCAACTCCAAGACCCGGCCGCAGATTTATTCTGTTTGGCCGCAATTTACGGCCAGACCTGCACCAATTTGGGTCGTTTTGATTCTGCTGCTCCTACATCTGTAGTTTAGGCCCCTGGCATGTATATGTCTAATTTGACCTAGGGTGAAATCTGGAGCCTATTTCCTTAATTGCTATTTTGGATTGGCGTTTCCGTATTCCGTATTTTTAATTCTGAATTTGTGTATTGTGTTTTACCTCGACTATTTGGCGTTTACACGACTATATCGAGGGTTGTTGATGGGTTTGGAAGGCGTTGTCCATAGGTTCTAACCTATAGATCTTAGCGTATCGTTTTGAGATTCGTATGCCGTTTTAGTTCGGAATTGGTTTTGATACGCATTTGCGATACGTTAATGTGTATGTACCCTATGAAGACTTCGGGACGACAAGCAAACGCGTGGTGACGTCGGCAATGAAGACACAAGGTGGGTAGATTATATCTACAGGGGGAAGTCGGGGGATGACGTATAGCACCCCCGCAGTCCGTAGTTGATATACTATATGATAGTTATAATGTGTCATGGATATTGTGTTAGGTGTTTTATGGATAGTTTAGGCTTATAAGTAAACTAGTGTAGTTCATAGCCACGAACCCTAGAATAGGTTTACACCCACACGCACACCCTTGCATATTCACTATACTTACACTGTGTTGATGATGATATTGGATGACTTTGGAGATGAGTCGATGATATTGGGCTTGGTGCCGTGAGATCGGTGATTTGATATGATTTGTACTTGGGATACGATATGTGATTCTTAGCGGGCCTTTCGGCATGTGTTTTACCCCCGCATTCATAATTATATAGATGGTACCGATTTGTACTAGACTTAGATTCAGTATCCCAGATTATGTGTTATGATGATAAGAATACCAGGTACTTGATGAGATAATGTGATATTGAACCGTACCCAACTATTGGGATGTCCTACGACGATTTACCGTACGAGCTTTATATTGATGATAGATCCGCACTCATAACTTGAGGATTGTCATATGATATACTGTATTGTACGCGATACTATTGAGGCGGGATCACCGACTATTATATGTATATATATTTATATCGACTTAGATTTAGGTGGATTCCTTACCCTTCCCGGTTGACTTGATACTTAGATCTGTAGTTTGCATAATAGATGTTAGACTAGACACAAGTCATACCTATTACAAAAACCCCGATTTGTCTTATTTCAAATGGCAAGCTGCATTATTATTCATTTACCATTTATTCTACGGCTCGCATTGCATTGCATGCTCATATGTTATTGATTCATATTCCTTGTGCATATGCCTTTACATAGTTGCATGCTTATATTAGTGTTCTTGTTGCATGTATTATAATTCATGGATTTCGCACTGTGATATGGTTGCATATGATGATTCTGGATTGTTTTACTCCTGCGTATATATATCAGTGGTATGGGACGCTGAAATATATATGTATACCCATAGAATATATATATATATATATATTAGTGGTATGGGACGCTGATATATATATATACACATATTTAATATATCATCATGATGATCTACGCAAATTTACATATGCATTGTGAGAGGAGCCTATATGCTCGGAGCCTATGAGCTCGATGTAAGAGGAGCCTATGTGCTCGGAGCCTATGAGCTCGATGTGAGAGGAGCCTAAGTGCTCGGAGCCTATGAGCTCGATGTGAGAGGAGCCTATGTGCTCGGAGCCTATGAGCTCGATTTGAGAGAAGCCTATGTGCTCGGGGCCTTTATGGTCGATGGTATATTATATCTCCCCTACCCTACATTTATTGTATATGCATTGCATCACATATTAGTAGTACCTGATAGAGTACCTTCATGAATGCCGCATACATATCGTATACATGATATATAGGTTTCACTTGATTTTGAGATATATAGTTTGTGTCAATGCTCGACGTTGATTTTCTGATGATTTCATTTCATGATATCTCCTATTTTCATTTTACCGCATACATACATCATATTTATGATATATTGTTACGTGAGGCACTAGCACGAGTACTTGGCACTACACTTATGTTCCGATGTTACATTGCCACTTTACTATGCTTCAAACTTATTCATTTGAGGTTTATATTATATCTGATCGTTTGACTTAGGATTATGTCATGCTTTCAATTTCTGCTTGTAGATATTTTCTATTCACGAGTTGGCAACTCACCCCCGTTGTGCCACAGTTCTTGCAGGTTTTGCCGTACAGGTTCCATAGTGGCATTTCCGGCACATTGCTTCCTTTGCGGGTGATTTGCTTGGTAGGTGGGTTCTTTGCATCAGAACCACCCTTGTATATGTATTATTCTTGTATCTAGAAATTCCATCAACCAAAACTTGTATATTGTTTCAGACTCAGACACTAGTGATGTATTATTTCGACCTTAGAGTCGCGCTTAGTAGTGTTAAGGTTTTCATGTTATTGTGAGTTTCTTTTGAGTTTGATCCTCGCCCTTCGGCGTTGTATATTATATTGCTTGTGTGGGTTGTGCTCTTTATTTATGCGTAGTAAGTGTTAGATAAAATGCCTCAAGGGAAAATAAATTACAAGATATGTTTCTTTACTCTTAAAATGGTTTTAGATTTCTGGGCTTTTGGCTTACTTGGATCAGATGGAGTCCTATAGACTTCATATGGTTCAAGGGCCAGTCACGTGCTCTTTCGGGTCGTGACAGGTTGATAGGATCCCTGATAGCTTAATGCCGCCGTACGATAATTTTCCGTGCGTGATGAGTTTGACTTGATGATTAATCATTACCCTTGACTAGAGGTTGTCGTACGATAGATTATACCGTACGCGATGTTGTTAGGCTGGATGCCGATTGATGGATTCACCGACTCGATCATGTTAGATATGTATACCCTATAGCTTTTAGCTGACGATTTACCTTATGATGCATTCATGTTATTCGCATTGTATTACTTATACCTATGCTAGTACACTTACACCATTATCGATGATGCGTATATTACACGTACACAGATTTGCCAGCACACACACTTCATCATCGATAATTGCCATGTCACTACACAGTAGGGTTGCTACATCATGATATACATATTGTACACCATACTTGCGCACATACATATTGTACACCATACTTGCGTACATACATATTGTACACCATACTTGCACACATACATATTATACACCATACTTGCGCACATACATATTGTACACCATACTTGCGCACATACATATTGTACACCATACTTGCGGACATACACATCTGTACGTCCATACATGCGTATATACACATATGCACCTTTATACGGTACTGCATTCGATTTTGGAGATTTGGGAACCGCATGATATATTTTAAAACTGGATTCATTTAAAAGAGCGATTTTCCCTCGATATGTGCATATTACTGTTCCATGTTGCATGATATACGGATATGCATACATTTCTGTTATATGTCGCATACATCATGCTTTACGCTTTTACGCATTGAGATATGCTGTTTTCATGAGATTTCTGGATTTGAGAACCGTGGCGATTTCAAAGGAAAGCATGTACTGTTTTAAAATCCCGGTTTCTCTTGATATGATATTTCAGTGTGTCCACCATGTGTTTTCTCGGTTCTGAGAGTGGCATGTGAAACCCGATTCGAGGAGCGGTAGGCACCGTCTGCGGGTACATGGTGGACCCGGTGAGGTACCCCGGGGCAAGAAGACTCGTATATGTTAGACGGTGAGCCTGACAGGGGAGCACTACCTACCGGTGATAGTAATTAGACTCAGCGGTTATCCGGAGGATACCGACCGAAGTAGCGAGATGGATATGAGGGCCGACCAGGGTGTGCGGCGCCTGAGGGCCGATCTGAGAATGCGGCGCCTGAGATATATGAGGATTTACGTGTCGATACTGGATACGGTTTTCATGATGTTTCGAGTGTCGATGCTGGACACTCAGGTTCCATGATTTTGATATGTCCCGAGGGACACCCGTTGATTTGTTTCCTCATACTTTCATGCATATGCTTTTACGATATTCACAGACATTGATTATATGGTTGGACGAGATCTACATGCATACATACATTGATTATATTGTTGGATTATATCCGCATACATATAGGTATTGATTTCATTGTTGGCACATACGATGACCCGGTCACCCAAGATATCATAGTATTACCTTTATGATATAGTTGACCTAGGAGTCGTGTTTATTCAATTTCTACTTGTAGATGTTTTTCTACTCACGAGTTGGCAACTCATCCCCGTTGTGCCACAGTTCTTACACGTTGACCGCATGGATCCGTAGCGGCATCGCTGGCACATAGCTTCATTTGGGTGTTTTGCATTGGTAGGTGGGGCATTTGTATCGTACCCACTCTTGTATTTATATTTCATATTGTATCTAGTCAACTCCATCAATCAAAATTAGTAAATTTTATAAGTAATGAGACTTAGTGAGATTGTGGTTGCGAGACTTAGAGCGAGGGGTTTTCCGCTACATGTGGTTTTGATGTCTGGCTTATTTGTTTATCTTTTGTGGTGAACTTCGCCATTGGGCGTTGTATACTTACATATACTGTCTTGCGTGATTGTGATCCGCCGTTTGGAGAAGATCTAGCTTCCGCTTGGGGATGCCTTTATCATTATGATGTATTTGTGGTTTTGGATCAAAATATGCAAAGGAGGTGCTGCCCAAATTTTTAAAAGACGAAACATGTTTTCAAACTAGTAAATTTCACTTGCATTTTCATGTTCCTTTTCTACGCATTAAGAAAACTTTGATTTCATCATACCTTATTTTCAAAACTTCACCTCCTTTTTTTTCTTAAAAAGGTTTAGATTTCTGGGTTTCAGCTCACTTGAATTACATTACGCCTCTAGACGTTGTATGATTTTAGTGCTGGTCACGAGCTAATATTTCGGGTCGTGACAAAGTTGGTATCAGAGCGTTAGGTTTAACCTTGGTTCGAGTCTATGTTTGACTATGCGGAGTCTAGGGCGTATGTGTATTTCGGAACCTAGGCTTGACCTTACGGAACGTAGACTTGAACGGGAGGGTATTAGACCCGAACTTTCGTTTCATAGGTTGACCCTGATTGATGTAGTAGGTAGCTTGAGTAGAGTGATGTACCGTACGTATGTTCCACGACATATTTACGATACGATACTCCACTTAAGAAACCTTAGGATGTACATATTTTGAGATCTGTGATTCTCTTTGTACCCATGATTATACATCCATTTGAGATCATCGATTCTATTTGTTTCCATGATCATACTCTCATTGATGTTGTTCCTTCTAATGATCATGTATCCATTCTGAATCTGTCGTTTCCTTTCATGTCGTTGATCTGCTTTCTTCGATACTCGATTGAGGTTCCTGTCACCATGGTTTGAGCGCAGATTGAGCTGCTGCTAGTGATGCGGTTAGGGCGAGCTCGTCTGGTACGAGAACTGACCATCATGTTTTCTGCTGACACGGGAACGTCTCGAATTAGTTTTTATGTTGTGACCTCTCGGATGAGGCGAGTGTCTGGCGTTGCACCGGATAATCGGGCCATTGATAGAGCCGCCTGTTGCGAGAGGACTGTTGATGTACAGCGCACCTCAGAGATTGTGATGTCGCCTACCTTACAGACAGATGACCCAGCTGTTGCTGAGATTGATAGGATGTCGCTTCTAGAGCTTACGAGATGAGATCGCCGGAGCTTCCAGGCAAAAATGCGACAAATGATAGCTAGTCTACCCCGCGATGAAAGACGAAGGTGGTTCGTCAGATTGATGCGTCGACGCAGGCCCAGTTGAGTTGAAGATTTTCAGTGTGGAGAGTCTTACTCAGATCTAGAGCAGACCGATACAGAGATGACCGTTGATGTATCGCCTTTCCTGGAGCATTGTAGCATTGCTTAGCATGCGGGCGAAGAATATTCACATGTTCTATAGGCGAAGCTAAAAAGTTTGAACGAGTGTCAGAAACCCATTTTTCCCAAGTTTAAAGTGTTCGAGGAACATGCAGGTAATTTTGTGGACTCTCTAGAAGAATGAAACCCTAACCCGAAATGATGACCATGGAACCGTTTTTGAACCTTAGAGTTTGCAGCAGTTTAGCGGTGCCATCAGTGAAGCTTGGGTTTGCCCTTCTACGGCTGGTCCAGAGGTACTGTGGTATGTATCAGATATTTTTTGAATGTGCTCAGGTGTTCAGCCTTCGAGAAATTTTGGGACCTTGATGACTCGATAGAAGGATTTTAATACTTTTACCCTTTTGGTTCTCGACTTCGTGTTTATATTCTTTGAATTTCTCAAAAGCTTCAGACTTGTGTTTCAACAGGAACACATGTCCGTATCTTGAGAGATCGTCAGTGAATGTAATGAAGTACGAGGAATCATCCCTGGCATGTGTAGACATGGGACCACATACATCACTTTGTATCAGTCCCAAGAGTTCCGTAACTCTTTCTCCGTGTCCACTAAACGGGGTTTTGGTCATCTTGCCTTTGAAACATGACTGGAAAGTATCATAAGATGATAATTCAAACGGATTCAAATATCCATCTTTATGCTACTTAGCTAGTTATGTCGCATTGATATGACCTAGTCTACAATGCCACAAGAAGGATTCGTTCATTTCTGAACTCTTCCTCTTGTGTGTGTTTTGCACATTAAGTACTGTTGTTTGATTGAGAACGTATATGCCATTATTTAACGAACCTGATCCAATCAACTTTTGATTCAGGAAGATGTTCATAACATTATCATGTACTACAAAATTATATCCTTCTTTACTTAATAAAGAAACTGATATAAGATTTCATATCAAGGTCGGAATGTAATAGCATTCGTTCAGAATTATTGTATTACCATTTTGGTAATACAAGGTGATATTCGCCAACAGCCTTGGCTGCAACATTTGCACCATTCCCTACTCTTATGGAATGATCACCCTCTCCCAGTTCTCTACCTTTACATAGCCCATGTAACATATTACATATGTGGGATCTCGATCCGGTATCTAATACCCAGGACATAGAGTGAACTGAGAAACAGTTCTCGATAACAAACACACCCGAAAAAGATGCATCAACATGCTTATTCTTCATTTGGGCGGCGTGAGAATACGGATATGTCCCTATTCCCTGCTCGGACTTATAACAATTATAAGTTAGAGCGGGACCAACGTTCCCCTGCTCAGTATAATAAGCGGGTTCGGTCGATACATCCATATTATTATCTTGATTAAGGCCTGACATGGTCACTACCTGGAGAGAGAGAGAGAGAGAGAGAAGAAAACACTTTAGCGTATGCTCTTGCAAGATTAGATTGGTTATTATCTTATCTAATCAGGATGGCTCCCACTGTTTTCATCAAATCTTCCTTCAAACCCTAAAAGGTAAGACTAGCCGGAATTAATTACGCCTTATAAGTTCGCCAATCTTTCAGCCAGGTCAGTGTTGGTACTTTGAGGGAGGTTCCTTGTGCTTTCGCATGGACCTAATTAAAATAAACCTCGTTTTCCCAGAGGCATAACCCCGTTAACACCTTTCTAGACACCTACTTGATCGGCTAATTGTCATGTGTTAAACTCTCCCAGAAGTAACTCTTACTCGCAGTGGGTATCAGGATCCAACTATCTTATAGAAGGTATGCAATCTCATTGCAAATTTCAACACTTGAAATTCCCGATAATACTTTTGCCCATAGTGTGCTATGACCTTGACAGAGTTCAACAAACCATAGTGCACTAATCAAGTTCAACCCGCCATTTCTTGATTGAATCAAACCCACCCGCAAGACCCTTGACAGAGGTCAACAAGGTCGTACGACTACCCTAATCCAATCTCATCTCATGTTTTACAGATATGTACTAATCAGCTACCGCACACTACTCCTTGACAGAGGTCAACAAACGCAACACGAATACTAAATAATATTTATTTGAAATGACGGAGGGCTACGCAGGTTTTTCAGAAAACCATGAGCGTAATGAACTTGATATCGTTGTAGAAACAAGTGATTTTTGAAAAGGAGTGTTTTTGAGACTTTTTCTAGTTTTGCTAAAGAGGTCGCTCCCGATGAAGGGATCTCGGCTCTTTCCTTATCGAATAAGGTGCAGCATATTTCACAAATACCGCTATACAAAGCAAGAACTATAGAACCTGTCAAAAACATAACCAAGTAAGTTGTAGCATCTGCTAGTTTCGCTAAAGAGGTCACTCCTGGTGAAGGGATCTCGGCTCTTTCTTTATCGAATAAGGTGCTGGATATTCTAAAAGGAATACCGCTATGCAAAGCAAAATCTAGAGCTACCTTTTTATAAATTTGATTTTACAACATCTTTTAGGTTTCTTTTCTTTCATTAATTTCATTAATGAATCCCATCATTTAAGCTTCCTAAGAATCACAGAAGAAACGAAAATACAACGTACGCTTATGCCATCCGCATTCGCCAAGTGTCCCGTTATGCACCGTTAGGTTACTTAACTAACGGCATACCGGGACGGGACTAGCGCGGGTGCAAAACATAAGCAACGTCTACTATATATCTTATATATAATAATAAAGCATTCGTCTCACACATATAAAATGATCACATCACAGTATATTGGCAGCCGAAGAAACATATGAAATATTGGATATACTAGGAAGTCCGTGTTTTATTGCGAGCCTATATAAAACACGGATTCCACGGTCGCGATGAATACCAAACCCACATCCCTAGACCCCTACGAGAGTGGCAAGCAACCCAACCAATTCTTGGGTTAGGAGACCCGATCTCGACTCCTCGAGATGGCTTCCTACTGGACCCTAGAACCCGGTTACTTGTGCTCCCCTCCTTGAGTCTATCCTAATGCGGAAAACTAAATAATATACAATGATGATATCATCCTCAACCCGGAAGTGCCCCAATAAAAGAATATTACATACAATTGAATTTTACATGAATGAAAATAAAAAACCCCATCTCACATAAAACCCCCGGCTATTCAAAACACGACGATCTAATATAACATATCACAGCAACACATAACATCACATGTCATCAACGTAAGTAAATATGCCTATCACAATTGTCGTTGACATATAGCAACGACAACGGCGATATACCACATATTACACTTACGGTCGCAAAGAAGAAAGTGAAAAACTACAATATTTGGAATCCACGATCATCTTAGAGATCGTAAACCCGAAATATCATATATTACGGATTTCATGCCTAACTATATGAATTCCACATATTGTATCACATTACAGAAAAAGCTAGACGATGTTAAACATTCCGATCGAATCAACAAACACCTAAAATTTCCCAAAAGCTGAACACTTGAGCGTAGTTTAAAATTATCCATCACATGCCACAGTAGCAATGAACCAGCCGTAGAAGGGTCAACCAATGCCTCACTTGTGACACCGCTAAACTACAACAAACCCTAGGGCTTAGAGACGGTTTTGACGGTCACAAAATCGAGTTAAGGTTTTGTTCTTTTAGAGGGTTCATCGCATCACTTGCACGCTATTTGAATGTTCTTTAATTTCGAAAAAGATCCAACTCTAGAAAAAATTTCAGTAAGGGAAAAAGTGGGTATTTGATATCCGTTCGAACTTTTTAACACCGTCTAAAATAACCGAAACAAAAGCTAGAATTACGAATACGAAACACTCTGAATTGCCTTTGCTAAAAGATAACATCACATGCAAAATTACCAAACACAAACAACACCAAAAGTATCAAAACCCAGAGCTTTAAACACTGTGCAAATTTCAGCCTACAGGGATCCGATCTGGCCGGTTTTGGGGGGGTGATCTCGGCCAATTTCCGAGGGGTTGGGCTAAAATTTGTACGGTGTTTATATTGTATCATATACATCACTCTGCAACTGTTTGGAACATTTTTTTACACTCTGAAAAATTTACAGAAACTAAGGTTTTACGTCGGGTGTTTCGGAGTTGTTTCGGTTTCGTAATCCTATACTTATCCGTTTAATTCTCTAGCTAGGCTCTGATACCACTGTTGGGTTACCTACAACGGCAGCAAGGTTTCGGGAGGCATCATCCATGCCAAGTTAAAAATTTTGCCATTTTAGATATCCCTAACCCTAGATCTTTAACTAGAGAATCAAACCAAACTAACATGTTAACACCTTAACATCTAAGAGTTAGGGATTACAACCTTTGTAATCCGTTCCTTCACTTCATAAGCTCCAAGTTGAGGCCCCTTCACTGCGATCATCAAGAACTTGGACTCTAGAGAGGCTCCATGAGGTGAATGAGGTATCTTGCTTGAAGTGTTCACTTTCTAAGATGATCTATCTTGAGGAAACTCTAACCCAAGCTCACACTTCTCTAATGATGTATTGGTGAAGTGAACATCCTAATCTAAGTGTCTAGAATAGATGAGGATGTTGAAGTAGGATTTTTTCTCTCTTTAGTTTTCTTTTTCTCACAAACAATCACCACAAAGGAAAATTCTAGCAAGCTTTTTTTTAAGAGCAAGAAAAAGATGAAGTTGTGATGAATGAATTATTGTTGAGGTTAGAAATGCAACCAAGGTTAAGTATGTGTCATGGCTAACTCATATAGAGAATAAACCATAGGTTAGGATTAAAGTTAGGTTAACAAATGTAACACTCTAGTTCATTTATACTAGTTCTATTTCGAGTATTTCTTTATTTATGGTATTTTCCTGATTTACTGTGTTTTGGGTGCGAATAGTGTATTTGACATCTGTATTGCATCCGACCCGACCCGCTTGCTGGAAACCCGTCTTGATTCCTGTTTATAATTTATTCCGGCTAGTTACGAGGATCCGTGTACTTTTAATATTTTATATACTGCATACTGGCATTTTATCTAGCATCTGCATTTTTCTAATATAACATATAAAGTCTAATAAAATATTTTAAAAATATCTTGCATGGCCTGCATGATACCCCTAACCCTGTCGTAGCATCTGCGCATCTTGTTCACGTCCCGCTCAGTAAAACGGACGCATTTGGATGGCTACGTGCACGGGCGTGCATCCGTTCTTGGGGGTATACATTTTCGTTACCCGGATATCCTGTTTTGGTTTTGGTTGATACGTATATTTTCCGTATTTTCAAACCTTAATTTTAGACCCGACCCGGGCGTGTTTTGGACTATTTTTGTATTAGCCAGAAAACTCAAATTTCCTAATATTATATTCTAATAGATTTTAACAGTTAAATGTATACATATGATTTTATTTAACAAAATAATCTTTTAAAAGATTTGTAAAACAGGAAACTCACAGATCTCTCTCTCCCCTTTTATTATATTATTTGTTTTGTTTTAAACCCTATATCCCCAAGTCTTTCTCTCTCTCTCTCTCTCTCTCTCTCTCGCTCGCTTTCTCACTCATCTCGCGAACACTATTCCTGTGAGGATCTCATCACCCCCTCTACACTATCGTCACCTCATTTCTTATTCCTCTTCTTTATATTCTGCTTCCTCCCCTCTCGCAAACCCTAACCCTAGCCACTTCCACCTTCTCACCCTCGTCATCATCCCTTCGATCTTACCTCCTTCTCCCTCCTCCTCTCCTCCTCGAACACCTGCAACCCTGACTCTCTCCCTGCACACCCAACGAAACCCGACCTCAAGAACCCTAGCACTCACTACCTCGCCATGAAACGCCATCTCCTCACCTCCTCTGTCCCAAACCCAGAGCCTTGAGAGAACACCCTAACCCCAGACCATCCCTTCTTATCTTCTTTCCTTTCTTCTTCTTCTTCTTCTTCTTCTTCTTCTTCTTCTTTCTCTTTCTTTTCTTGATCTTGTTTCTTTTCCGGTGATCACCCGCCGGAGCCTTACTTGACACCGACGATCCGAGTAATCCAGTGAACAACCCCAGCCAGCGTGGTCGTGTTCTTGCTTTGCCTGGTCTTGTCCGTGCGCGCGTGTGGTTTTTGCGACGTTTACCCGACGTCGGACGTGTCGTACGTACCCGTCGTGAGATCCGATCAGGCAAGTTCATCTTGCTACATGCTATGATATATATTTTGCATCCATATGAATAAAAATATCACATGTTGATTGCATTGTTCATCCATATTAATGTTTTACTGTTTTCGGATACCCGTATGCATCCATATCATTTATTATATATGTAGCTGCAACTACAGATCATATTATTTCATATTACTATTGTATTAGTACCCCATGCTTGATAATATGTATCCTACATAGTCATGGAGCTGTAGATGTAACCCCTGATAGATATTTGTGCATCTGTGTTTTATTGTGTATCCATACCATTAATTCTATATATCTAGTTGCATGCTATGTCATATTATATCCTATTATTGTTACATTAACACCCCATGCTTGATAATGTGCACCCTACATAGTCATGATGTAACCCCTGATAGATATTGTGCATCCATGCTTTCACCGTACATCCGTATCTTTACCGTGATTCGATACTTGCTACATTTTACTGTTAGGCACCCACTTGATACATGTATACTACCTTACATGACCTGATATATCACTACTTGACATGTTACCTGATTCTGTTTCTAATGCCGACAATCCTGACATGTTGTCCCGATGGACATATCCTGTTGTCTGTATAGACAAACATGTACCTGCTTGATCCTGTGTTGGCATTAGCTCCAGATTTATCAATACCTGACTTGAACACATAACTTGGGGGTATGGGGAAATCAATGACGAAACCTGACTTGTAACTCAACAGTTCGATGCTTATACTGATCAGTTTTACGGGCTAGGCCAGCCCCGGGATGATGATGCTGACATCATTCGTCTGTACATGTTACCTATTTACTGCCTAGCGGCACGTCTCGGATTCAGCCCGAGAGTCTTGACCGTGGTTCCGGGCATGCACGGGATACTATTGAGTTACATCGACGATTCATTAAATTGATTTCAAAGACTTGAAAGTAGTTAACCCAGTAGTTTAGTTCAGGTTACTCACCGCACGTCACATGTGCTTATACCCTTCACTGTTCCTCAATCGTGTTACTGTTATACACTCATTACTGTTCATACTCATGCATGCATATCTTGTTACCTCCTGATTATATTTTATTGTTTGATATTAAGACACACTGACGTCTGGATTTGCATGGCCTAAATCCTTTATCTCTTTCGCAGGCCGACCAGGAGTACATCAGTCGACGGGCCGAACAGTGAGGAGCAATTTAGTATTTAGTTCAGTTTAGTTTAGTTTTCTTTCAGCATTTTCATTTCCTGATGTGAGCCCGTATTTGGGACGTACTTTCTAGATGGTTTTTTGTTTATTGGATTTATTGCTTCCGCATATTATTTCTTGACTCGTTTATTCTGGCATATGGACATGTATTAAATAGTTTATTTTATCTTACTGTTCTTGATATCTTATAGACAGCCGTAATGTGACTGTGGAGGGATATTTCCTAGCCACAGGTTGCATGGTTGGCTCTGTCACGTGCCGATCTTAGCGCACTCTGGGAACCGGGGTGTGACAACAAATATCAAGGATAAAACAAAAAGAGTGGACTTTGTCAAAAGATCATGATGCTTCCTCAAAGCTCATCCAAAACATAATCCATCCAAAAAGAATTAACCAAAAAGAAAATGTTAACCCAAGTTTAAACCCTAGCATGGTTTTAACCCAGTTGCATTTGTAACCCTAACATGTTACAATATTTTATATCACATATACAATATTTTGTAACGAAAGAAAATAATACAATTAACATATATCACACACATATATATATATATATATCAATGTATTATCATGTGAGAAAAAGAATCATTAAGTGAGCTTATATTACTTAATGTAATGTAATATATCAAATATATAATTATACATTAAATTATCAAATCAACACTTGATCCGATAATCCGGCTATTTTGCAAATAACCGACTAATATAATATGTATCAGTTCATCGAATCAACACTTGATCCGATGACCCAGCTATATCACATATATCCGGCCAATATCTCATATCGCAAGAATCGAATACGGTATCACATACTCATATTATTCTCGGTCCCGCACATATCACATATGTGCTCCTACTCCGTTTTGCCTGAGCCAGGAAACCTCTGTGTAGGACTCTAAAGAATCGTCAATACGCCGGCAGTAGGTGATGATCATATCAAACACCCACAAGCTACAAGCGGTCAGCTAAACGTAACAGCCACCCGGGTATTGAGCGATCAGAAGATCAACAAGCAAGTCTGTACATACTCCTGTGAATCCAATCAGTAATACTCCCGTACAGTCCGGTCTCTTCGTCTGATATGTAGCATATCCAGTCTAAGGGTGGTAAACGTCAGACCCTGGTAACCGATAAGTCGTGTCGAGGTGAGGCTCATAACGGGTCGAGAAACTACTGATAACACTTACCAGTAGATCTCCATAGCAGCCCTGGCCAGGGACTTCCAGTTATAGCCAATTGAACACGGCGCAACATCAACTCCCAATACCGGGAGAGACGAAACCCCTCCTATCGCTCATTACCTCCATGTGATTCGGGACTGTACCCAAAAGCCACCGTTTTGCACGTTCTCATGAACGTGGTAAGGTGGAAATCAAAGCACAGTGGGAATCACACAAGACTCTATGACGATCTCGGGTCTACAGACTAACCTGTACCAGTGTCACCAGAGAACTGCTATCTGATGATAGGTATAATACCATCTAGGAGTTCTCGGCGAGTCCGTTTAGTGTACCTAGTCTCCACTGAGCACCCGTACACCATCTTTGATGTCAAACACCAATGGATATGGGATCATCCATCGCCCATCGTATGGGTCAAGACATGTATACGCTAGTCTACTCTGGAATATCGATACCCTGTCTCGATACACCATCGACTAGGAATAGTTATAGGATGTACTCTTGGACTACCCTGGCCTCACTAGTATGATCTGCATCATAGTTCCAGTAGTCGAGTACATATCATAAGGGCTTTATCAACATGTGAGAGCAAGACAGTAAACCAATACGAGTCAACATGTTAAGACAAAGTGAAACCAAATAGCATACTATCATGTCGAGCAAGAAAGTCCTCTCTATATATCCAAGCATCCACTATAATATACATCATATATACAACGATGGCCTCTAGGGCATATATACAACTAACAATTACATGTTGATAAAGCCCTTAGGGTGAGTACTTGACTACCAGGACTATGATGAAGATCATACTAGTAGAGAAGAGGTAGTCGGTAAGTACATCCTTCAATTGTTCCTAGTCATGGGAGTATCGAGACAGTGCATCGATACTCCAGAGTAGACTAGCGTATACGCTTCTCGACCCATATGATGGGCGATGGATGATCCCATATCCATTCGTGTTTGACATCAGAGATGGTATATGGGTACTCAGTGGAGACCGGGTACACTGGAGGGACTCGCCGAGAACTTCTAGATGGTATTATACCTATCGTCAGATAGCAGTTCTCTGGTGACACAGGTACAGGTTAGTCTGTCGACCCGAGATCGTCATATTACGACTATGGGATCGAAACTAGGCCCAGAGGGGTAGAGTCTTGTGTGATTCCCACTGTGCTTTTATTTCCACCATATCACAGTCAAGAGATCGTGCAAAAAGGTGGTTTTCAGGTACAGTCCCGAGTCATATGGAGGCAATGAGCGATGGGAGGGGATTCGTCTCTCCCGATATTGGGGATTGATGTTGCGCTATGCTCGATTGGCCATAACAGGAAATCCCTGGCCAGGGTTGCTGAGATTTACTGGTAAGTGTTATCAGTAGTTTCTCGAACCGTTATGGACCATGCATCGGCATGACTTATCAGGATATTGGGGTCTGACGTTATACCACCCCCATGCAGTGATATTCGACATATCAGACGAAAAGACCGGACTGTACGGTAGTGTTACTGATTGGATTCGTAGGAGTATGAGCAGGCTTGCTTGTTGATCTTCTGATCGCTCAATACCCGGGTGGCCGTTACGTTTAGCAGACCGCTTGCGTCTTGTGGGTGTTTGATATGATCATCACCTACTGCCGGCATATTGACGATTCTTTAGAGTCCTACACAGAGGTTTCCTAGTTCATGCGAAACGAAGTAGGAGAATATATGTGATATGTGCGGGACCGAGATTAATACGAGTATGTGATACCGTATTCTATTCTCGCGATATGTGATATCGGTCGGTTATAAGTGATATAGCCGGGTTATCGGATCAAGTGTTGATTTGATAAGTTGTTACATTTGATATTAGTCGGTTGTATGTGATATAGCCGGATTATTAAATCAAGTGTTGATTTAATAATTTAATATATAATTATATATGTGATATATTAATTTACATTAACTAATATTTGCTTACTTAAACATTTCTTTTTCTCACTTGTGTACACTTAGTATATATATGATATATATTAATATACATTATTTTGTGTCATGCTAGATGCCACATGCAACATGGGTGTATGACACTCACACCATGCTTATAATAATATGAGGTTTTATTTATTTAAAATAATTCAATATTAGTTGGAAATTGTAATGCTTGGAAGCTTGGAGAAGCTTGAAGCATTTTTAACTTAGTCCACTAGTTTTGTTTTACTTGTAGATATTTATTAACCTAACCATTATTGTTAGCCATGGTTGATTCTCTACATGAGTTAGTGTATGACACTAACTCACCCTTGGTTGCTATTCTCACCTCATGAGTTTATTCTCATCTTCATCACTTCATCTTCTTCTTGATTGAGAAAAAGCTTGCTAGCTTTTTTCTAAGTGAGAAATATTATGAGAAAATTAAATCTAAAGTGAGCTCAATTCCTACTTCATCATTCTCTACTATATTAGCCATTTAGTTTAGGGTGTTTGCTTCACTAATCTACCATTAGTGAAGAGGTAGCATGAGCTTGAGTCTTCTCGACGTAGATCATCTTCGGCCTCGAAGATTTCGAGCAAGCTTGTTCATTTCTTCATGTGAAGCCTTACAAGAGTTCAGGTGTTCACTACTTGGAGCGAGGGGACTACTACACGGAGCTTTAGAAGTGAAGGACCGGTCTACAAAGGTTGTATTCCTCATTCACTTTGTATGCAAAGTTGTTTGCATGTTGTTTTGTTTAAATCTCTAGTTAAGATTCTAGGGTTAGGGTTCTTTAGAACGACAAAAATTTGAAAACGGCATGGACGATGCCTCCGGAAATCTTGCTACCGCCCTACGGAACCCTGCAGGTTTCATAGGCGGGATTTTCCTTACGAGTGGTGAGGATCTCGTAAGTGCAATTTCTCCTTAGGAATCATAGGGATCCCTAAGTGTGTTGCTCCCTTTTGTGAGTCGTAAGGATCTCACGTAGGTATTTTCATCTTACAAGGTCGAGAGGACCTTGCAAGTGTGCATGAATTTTTTTACGAGTCTGCACCCTTACGGGTTTTCACAAACTCGCCGGCAGTCCTGCTATTTTTACTCACGGATCCCTTTCGGGTTTTCATCCGTGCCCGTTTTGCTTGTTGACATAATTTTTTTTCGCATGATGAAACTCTCGAGAATAGTTTCGCAGCATGTGACCCATCTGTTTGCTGGTGGAATTTAAGTTGCAGTCCTCACCGCCGGGACTAGCGGACTTGAGTCCATTGTTGCCGTGTTTAAAGCGACATACTTAGTTTAAGGACATTACGGTCCATTGTTAATTTAGGGACATCTCAGTCCATTGCTTCGAGGCGAAGTTTTGCCGGATACTACTTACAGAGTGCTGACTCAGGAAGATAGCGAGTGGACACGAGCGTCGTCGTCTATCGTTAACCTGAGTTGTGACTTGTCAGGGGTAGTATTTCTTAAGGAAGCGGCCGTTTATTGGCCGGAAGGGTCTTTCACCATGCATATCCATGAGCATGTGGGACCTACCTTGGTAGACCTTATCTATGATATACGGACCCTCGTAGTTTGGCTCGAATTCCCCCCGTTTTGCACGGTTGGGGATCATAGGTCTTTTTACGACTAGTACGTGTTCGTCTTGGCAGAACGTTCTCAGCCTAGTTAGTCTTTCGTATGCACGCGTCATCCTTGCTTTGTAAGCTTCCAGGTTTTGTTGCGCCATGAGACGAGTTTCATCGAGGGCATCGAGCTCCTCAAGCCGAAGATGGGCATTTTCTTCATCCGTCAACTCGTATCAAACTGCTACTCGTAGAGAGGGTAGCTCTATCTCTAAGGGAAGTACCGCTTCCGTGCTGAATACCAGTGCGAATGGCATTGTATTCATGGCCGTTTTGAACGTGGTTCGATATGCCCAGAGAACTTCATGCAGTCTCTCGTTCCAGTCCATCCTATTTCTGGACACTGTCTTCTTTATGATTTTCGCAAAGGTCTTGTTGAAAGCCTCAGCTAGACCGTTAGCTCTAGGATTATAGACTGAAGAGTACCTCCAATCTATATTATGCTGTTGTGCAAAGCGGATGATCTTATGGATTCTGTACGCTGGCCCGTTATCCGAGATGATCCGTCGCAGAGTGCTGAACCGGTAGATGACATGTGTCTTGAATAAATAGAGGATGTTCTCCGTCTTCACCTCCCTTAGCGGTACTGCTTCTGCCCACTTGGAGAAGTAATCGGTCGTTGCCAGTATGAACCGATGTCCCTTGGATGATGTTGGTTCGATAGGCCCGATTATATCAGTTCCCCACATCTCGAACGGATAGCTTGCCAGTGTTAGGTGTAGCGGATTCGGATGCTGATGGATGAAGTCCCCGTGAATTTGACACGAGTGACACTGCTTTGCATATTCAAGGCGGTCATGAATCATTATGGGCCAATAGTAACCCATTCTCTTGATTTTTAACTTCATCTTTGGCCCAGCTTGATAGGAACCACAGAATCCGTCGTAGGTTTCTTGGATGACTCTCCTTGGTTCTTATGGTCCCAGGCATCTCAACCACAAACATTTGAATGATCTCTTATATAGAGTATCGTTGAAGAAGGCGAAAGACGGAGCTCGTTTCATAAGCTGATGTCTTGAAGATGCGTTTTCGGGCATTCGATGGGATTTGAAGCAGTCTATGAAGACTTCTCTCCAATCCTTAGACTTTTTGTCGTCCTCTACTTGGAAGGCCGCTTGTTTGGTCGCTTCCTCTTCTTCAGATGACTCAGGAGATATTTCTGCTGGTGCGAGAATCCGACGGCTTTGCACAATGATCCTTACATCATCGAGGTTTTCGTCGGCCTGTTCTTTAGCAAGCTTGGATAATGCATCTGCCTTGCTATTTTCCATCCATGGTATGCTTTCCAGGACGTAGGAGGGGATTTAAGTCAGCAATTGCTGCACTCTTTCGCCATATTTTACCAACTCTGGCTTGCATGTCTGATAGACGCCCTTTACTTGCTAACGACCAGCTGGGAGTCTCCATATATGAGGAGGTTCTTGATTCCCATGTCAATGGCGATCTCGAAACCTACTACTAGAGCCTTGTATTCAGCCTCGTTGATTATCCTTGGCTCCGTTAAGGAAAGGGCAAACCGCATTATCTCTCCTTATAGAGTCACAAAGATAAGGCCTACTCCTGCTTTGATTATGGGGGTACTTTGCTTCCGCCTCTTCCTAGAGGATGCCCCATCGAAGTATAGTTCTCATCAGGTATCACTCCCTTCTTTCTCCCCGTCGATTGCGTCAAACGCGTGTTCGTCTGACAACTCGCAGTTCAAGGGAGAGTCAGGGGGTATCGGATGCTCTGCGAGAAAGTCGGCGATGGCCTGGCCTTTTACTGCCTTGAGAGGTCGGTAGATTATCGAGAATTCTATCAAGAAGAGGGTCTATTTGGCAAGCCATACCGTTAGTATGGCTCTTGACATCAAATATTTGAGAGGATCCACCTTTGATATGAGATGGACCTCATGTGCCAAGGCATAATGTCAGAGCTTTGTTACCGCAAAGATTAATGCCAGGCAATGTTTTTCGATTGGGGAGTAGTTGTTTTCTGCCCCCGGGAGAACTCGACTCAAATAGCAGAGAGCTCTCTACTTTCCCTGATCGTTCTCCTGTGCCCATAGCGCGCCTAAAGAACCTTCAACGGCTGTTGTGTACAGGATGAGGGGTTTTCTCTTAAGTGGAGCGATCAGTACCGGTGGGTTCTGCAGATATTGCTTGATTTCATCCAGTGCACTTTGGCATTTACGATCCTAAATGAACGGGGTCCCCTTCTTCATTAGATGGCTGTAGGAGCGGCATTTTCCGGAAAGGTTAGCTATGAACCGTCGGATATACGCGAGCTTTCCTTGGAGAGACCGCGGTTGTTTGGGAGTTTTTGGCGTGGGCATTTCCATGATTGCCTTAATCTTTGTAGGGTCTATTTCGATGCCTCGGTGTCGTACGACGAATCCTACGAATTTTCCTGAGGAAACTCCAAATACGCATTTCAGAGGGTTCATCTCCAGGTTGTACTTCCGAAGGCGCTGGAACACTATCTTCATATGCTCCCAGTGCTCCTCGTACGATTTGCTTTTCACCACGAGGTCGTCAATATAACATTCGACAATCTCGTGTATGAGGCCATCGAAGATCTTTGTCATGACCCTCTGGTAGGTGGCGCTAGCGTTCTTCAGACCGAAGGGCGTCACTTTGTAGTAGAATATGCCCAACGGAGTCCGGAAAGCAGTGTGCTTTTGATCTTCAGGATGCATCTTTATTTGATTATACCCCGAAGATCAATCCATGAAGGAGAAGACTTTATGGGTGGATGTGTTATCGATCATCAGCTCAGTAACAGATACTGGGAAGTCATCATTCGAACAAGCTTTGTTGAGATCCCGAAAATCTACGCAGATGAGTATTGTCCCATTTTTCTTCATTACCGGAACGATATTGGCTATCCAGTCAGGGTATTGAACTTCTTGGATGAAGCCGGAGTCGATTAGCTTCTTGACTTCGGCATTGATACTCATCTAAAGCTCGAACCGCATTCTTCTTGATACTTATTTGACTGGCTTGACGTCCGGTGATATTTCCAGTTTATGCACGGCTATTTTTGGATCTAGTCCCGGCATCTCGGAATAGTTCCACGCGAAGCAATTTTTATACTGCATAACACATCTTTTAGTGTAGCCATCTTCTCTTCAGACAATAGCTCGCTGACGAATGTTGGCCTTGGCTCGTTTGCCGTCCCCAAGTCGATTTTACTCAGATTGTCTGTTGTGGTATGTATCTCGTCTTCCAACTCCTTTGGTGTTGGTGGAAATTCTGAGATCGCCTCGTCTTCATCTTAATTTGCGAAGCATTGGGAGAGGACATCCATATTCGCATGCTCTCTTTCCTTTGAGAACGTTATCACGTGGCAGGTACGAGCCCGTTTCCAAGACCGATGTTGCTCTGGTTCCATTCTCGCCCTATAGATTGCTTTTGGCTCATGCTTTTGTGGCGGGGTTAGCCTCCAACCGTCAGATAGAGCAAACTTGCCTTGCTGATATTGGTCTTCAACCCAGTTTTTGAAGGTGAAGCAGTCTTCAAGAGGATGTCCTATTGCTCGGTGATAGGAGCAATAAGCCGAGTGATGGACCTCATCTATTTGTTCGGGGCGCTGAGACTCTGGGAGCACCATCATTTGATGTTTCATGACAAGGTCGAAGATTTTTCTTGTCTTGTCTTGAGGAAAAAAGTATTCCCGAACCATCTTCTTCATCAACGATGAATTCCAGCGGACCTTTTCTCAATCGCGCGGCTTCTTGGATTCGCTTCACTGTTTTTTAGCGTCATTCCCGTTCTTCACCTTGCTGTTGTTTTTACGTCGAGCTTTTTTCTTGCCACGAGAGCGCACAGCGGGCTGACGGTGAAAGGCATCGTCATCCTCCATAGCCTGCTGAATGAGACGTTGCATCCTGGCTTTCTCGTAAATGTCCATTCGCGGCTGTGGTCATCCCGAACCTTTTAACCCGCTTCCCTTATTAGCTTGTTAATCTGCTCTTCGAATGATGGACTTGATTTTCGTATGGCGGGATTTCGCTCTGTTTCAATATCAGCGCTATCTGGAAAGACATTCTCTTTTCCACCGGAATCATTTATAACATGGCAGCCATGGAATCGCCCTCGTTTCTTGGACCGAATGTATCCAAGACCAGTCATCTCCATTCTCCCATTGGGCATCTTTCGCTGAGTCCCGAGAACATCTCAAATCTCGTTATAGAACTGGGCTTGTCGAGCAGTCTGTTTGAAGGATATGCCTTGGCATCGCAATAGCCTTTTCAGTCCCTCTGCATAGTATCTGGGCAGACGGATTGGTCGAAACCTGTCGAGCGCAGGTTCGGCACTATGCCATACTTCTTTCTCCACTTTAGACTCCGTGGATTGATAGAAAAGGATCGTCTTCTCACCTCTTTGCTTAGGAGGAACGTAGAAGGTCTACAGCTCTTGCACGCTGTACGTATCAAGTGCACCAAGTTCTTTGTAATGCCGCTGCGGAACCATGGTAATTTGTAAACTCTAGTCAGCTCTAGAAAAAGTCTGCATTGACAGGCGGATGGAGAACACTGTGTTGGCCACTTCTTCAGAGTAACTGCCAAAGACCAGAATAGGATTAGATGGTCCTAAACTGTTACCTTGTGGTTGTCCCGAGTAGACCATATCTTCATCCTCCTCGGTATCGCTCCCAAAGATCGGGATAGTGGTGATGGCTTTATGTTTATTCTCTGGTTTGTGACATCTTTCCATGTCATCGAAGTCTGGTAAGAAGTACTTGGCGTCTTCATATTTGCGGACTTCATTTATGGAGAATGGGTTCAGCTCCTCTGTAACTGTGTACTAGACGCCGTCCTTGAAGTACTTCATACACCGATGTTGTGTAGAAGGGATGATGTTGTACTCATGTAACCAAAACCTGCCGAGCAAAGCATTGTAGCAAGTCTTGGCGTTAATAACATGGAACTTGATGTCAGTGACGAGCTGCCCGAAGCGTAATGTCAGTATTACAGACCCGAGCATTTGTGATGATTGGGAGTCAAAACCGGAGATGGTAATTTTATCCCGAGTAGGTGTTGCATATTCATGCAAATCTCCTTCAACACTCTTACATTGAGAAGGTTGACAGAGGACCCGTTGTCGACCAGGATATTCCCTATCTTGATATCATGATAATACCTAGTTACATAAAGCGGACGATTGTGCTCGCACATTCCGAGAAGGAGGTCTTCATCGCTGAAGGTGACGTCAGCCATGTGGACTTCTTCCAGCTCGTCCTTCATCTTTTCTTCTACAAGGAAGGCTTGAAACTGGTCGGGCTCTTGTAATGCCTTGATCAGAGAATCTCGTGCCTCTTTAGATAGGAGAAGGGCATCCTAAATACTCAATTGTGAGGGTATTTTTCTCAAATGTGCCAGGACATTGTAATCCACCTTGTTCTTCTTGGGCGGGTCTTTGGCTATGAGCTCTTTGTCGACTCTATCATCGAGGGCAATCTCTTCAGAGACTTTTTCCTTCCTCTTGTCTTTCTTGCATGAACCTTTGTTTGAGGGTCTGAGATTCTTTTCAGGCAACGTACGGTTACGCATCTGAATGTTCTCACAGTTCCCCGTCTCTTCTTCTTTTCCAGAGCTGGATTCCTTGAAGAGAGGACCGAGGGCCATTTCTTCGTCCGAATCGCTCCCGAAGGTAAGAACTTGAGAATTCCATTTTGTTGGGATGGCATCAACCATATGACAGTTACCGGCAGTTCCTTTATGCTCAAATGTCATGCTTCTATGCTCCCGATGGGCTTTGCGCTTTATTCGCTTGAAGTGTTGTCGGTGGGCAACGTATCCCTGCCACCACTTCTTGAAGGCAATGCACTCTTCGATAAGGTGTGTGACCCTCCGATGATACAAGCAGTATTTCGGATGTACATCCGGTTCGTCGGGGCATATACTCCCGGAAGTATTTTCTTTAAAAGGTGGCAGCTTCATTCCCACTGACAGATCTTTGGCGAACTGCTTCCTTATCTTGATTCCGCTCTTGCTGGTGGCAAAGGCCCTTCGATCCAATTGAGGTACTTTATGGCTTCTCATTACCGGAGCTTTTTTATCCTGCCACCGATGCTTAGCCTTTTCGTATATAGCCGCTTCACGTTCTCGATCAGTTTTGCTCTTTTGAAGAGCTTCGCTCAGCAGCCTGTCGATCAGGTCGTCTAATGGTTCCAAGGATTTTGGCTCTGGTTCTGCCCCCAGTTTCTCTATGTTAGGAGATTCTTTGCCATTTACCGACGAGTGAGAGATCATGTGGCAACTCTCCCTATAATCCTCGGGTTCTTTTAACGAGCCGTCTCCTTCATCAATGCCACTGTCTCCATTCTCAAGAATATGCTTAAGGAACTCATCCAATGTGACCGGGGTCCATGCCATTTGGTTGTATTCCTCCAGTGCGTCGATGTATTTTTGCAAATCCGTACGATTGTCGTCAAGCTGCATGGGCTTCTTGGTCCTCTACTTTTTATTTGAACACTTCGAAAGATCAGACTGGAGGTTTTGCCCATTGTTACCAACTTTCGGTGTCGGGCACGGATTCAGCATCCCGTCAATAATCTCGAGCTCCATTGGGCTTTTCCATTTGATGGCCGGACACGCTTGAAGATCCTTCAGCATTCTTGTAGTTTTCGCTGGGAGGCCAACTTCCCACGGAGCTTCTTCAATAAATGAGCATGATGCCTCCGGCGTATCCACCTTTTTAGGAGCATGCTGCTGTGGCGGGTTTACCTTCCAGTTTTCGGACAGTACGAACTTGCCCTGTTGGTACTGGTCTTCAACCCAATTTTTGAATATGTAGCAATCTTCGATTGGGTGGCCCACTATTCGGTGGTAGGGGCAGTAATTGGGATTGTTGACGTCGCCCGGTTGCAGTTGGCATCTCGGATCCGGCAGAGTAATGAGCTTGTTGCGCACCGCCAGTTCGAATAGTCTCCTCGTTTTATCCCAGGGGAACAAGAAAGGACGTCTCAACTTTTCTTCGAGGGATCTTGGATTGTTGTTTTGGGCGAGCTACCAATTTCGGGTCACTCGGTTGTTGTTAGCGTTGACGATGAAGGTCGCTTTCCCTTTGCCCTTTTCATTCCGAAGATCTGTCTTTGAAGGGGACGGCCTATGACCCATCTGGTCTATTTAGGCCAATTTGTCAATCAAGGCCTGGAAAGTAGTCAGCATGAAGAACATCATAAACTGGGATATAGTTGCCTGGGGATCAAGGGTTCCTACGAACATGCCCACGGCAGGCACTTCTTCTATGCGTTGTTCGCATTTTGGCCATAGGTTACGCCATCGAATTGTGTATTGAACCCAGGTCTCTCCTGGCTTTACTCTGGCATTGATTAATGCCGTGATCGGGGTATGCCTACTTGCGCTCGCGAACCGCTGTGTGAATAATAATTCCATCTCCGTGAATGTTTTGATAGAATCATTTGGGAGCTCGGAATACCATTCAAATGTTGTCTCCGCCAAGCTGCCGACGAATTGGCGAAGCAGAAGTTTGTCATCACCCCCGGTATTACCGCACAAAGCCCTGAATTGAGCAACGTGCTGGTGTGGATTGACCGTCCCCTTAGACACATGGAACTTAGGGATCGTATATCCCGGCGAGTACTTAATTTGATCGTACCAGCCTGGATATGGTCACCCAGTTCTGAAGACTTGGCCAGCCGCTTCGCTTTCCTGATGAGCTTGTATTTGTTTAGCTATGTGGTCGTCAAGGGCAACTTTGGAGATCGTCTCCTCCCAGGCTGCTGATAAAATCAGAAGAGGGTTTAATGTCTCTCCTCTGTCGTCTTCAATGATTATCGGCAGATTTTCGGCTAGAGGTTTCGGCCGAATCATCATCCCGACCATGTCTTGGAACAGGAGCGTCATCTGCCTCATATTAGTGGCTTGTTCCGTGGCCTCTTTATCCTTTCTTTCTAGTACCCTCCGCAGGAATTCTGTATCGGTCTCCTGATCTTGGCGTTGTTCAGACGATACTTCCAGGCTTTCCTTCTGTCTTGTAAGTGCGGCCATCTTTATTAGCATCTCCTGGAGGATTTTTTGTTGCTCCTGAGCCTTTGTCACAGACCATGTAAGTGATTGATGACCCGTGGAAGTACGGCTTTCCTCTTTGCTGGAAGCCATGTACACCGTGTGCGCTGTCATGCCCCCAGACTTGGGGCGTTTGGATCCACCACGCTCATAATTTGTCACCTGTGGTGGTTGATTCTCTGGCCCTCTCTTTTTGTGGGAGGCCGAAGTTGAGAGAGCCGTTGCAGCGAGCACCCACGTAGATGATACTTCTATGGTACGACGGAGGGATGGTCCTCATCTTGCCGGCCTTCGTCTTCTTCAGTCGGGGAGAGTATTCTTTGTCAATTACAGAGTCTTGGACTTTCCTCCCGACTCTGTGGATCTTGGCGGACAACCGGTGGGGAGGCTGTTCTGGCTTCACCTGTGTCATGCTTTCAACAGGTGGCGGAGACTTCTTCAGTATGGCGGTTGTAGAGTTTTTGCGCACCCTCCTGAGCAGTTCAAAGTTGTTCCCAGTTGGAACAGTGGCATCAACTTCCACCATTGGAGCTGGTAGAGTAGGCACAGAGGGAGAGTTGCCCTCGGCTTTCCTCACTCGGCGCCAATGGCGACGTCGAGCATACCTTGCTGATGGGGCTGGTTCAGTTATGGGAGTGGCTTCGTCATGCCCCCTAATCTGACGAGAAGCTGTTGTCGGTGTCAGCCTGTCGAAGACCGACGTCCGCTGAGAGAGAACGGTTAATCTATCATAGGCAGACTTTTTGGCAGAGGAAGCAATCTTGGCGACCTCGCCCGAAGCGGGAGTTGGGACAGCCAATCTTGTGAAGACCGATCCTCTAATAGGAGAAGCCCTTTTGACGACTTCGTCTGCTGGAGCTGGAATGGCTATCCTCTTTGGGATAACCCTTTTAGGTATCGCGAACTTCTTTGCAGGCCCACTTGAGCTTAGGCTCATCCTGTCGAATACTAAGGCAGCAGATTTGGACGACCCGTTGAGAAGGGTCGCGGTGGTTGCAAGCCGATCGAAGGCCGACTTCTTTGGAGCCTCTTGTGATGGCATTGAAGCTTATTTGCGGGAGCATGATCCCAAAAAACAGTCTAGTGGTGGCCTGAGTCACCTGTTCCATCGGCATTGCAATGATGGAGGCCGCTTGAGGCCCGTAAGTCACTCCTCCGGTCGGGGTGGAGCGAGAGTTGTTGTTGCAGTTAGTTCAGCTGAAAGCCATCGATATCTCCTTTTCTCGATGGAGCAAGACACCAAATCTTAGTACCTTGAATCCAATGGCAACCATATTAAACCATGATTCGTTCGTGAACACGACACATAAAGTGCAGAGTGGAAAGAGAAAAAGGTCCCACCGGGTGTGCCAGAATCTGTTTACCGCCGAAAATAGGAGACGGGACCGCGTAGGTCGTCTCGCCTGAATTTGGGGGCAGTTGCTATTTGTATTTATCCGTCCACCTCTCCGAAGATGCCAAGTTGATTTATGATACCGTGTATCGGAGGTTTGGATGGATGCAGCCGTTGTAGCAGATTTCGTCAGATTCCCCCTCATTTGCGAGGGGTTTTTTGATTGTGGGGACGCAATTCTCTGCAGGTGCAAGCCCCTGCAGTTAATTACGTTACCGCGTAGCGGTAACCACTTTCTCCGGCTCCAGAAGTTCACTTCGTGTCGTATGTGTTTTTTTATTTTTGGTTGCCCGTGGATTGTATACGGAGACTAATTTTTGATGTCACCCGTAGGGCATGGATTATTCTAAATCCGTATTTTCTTAGATTTGGGTTTAGTTTGATTTAAGGATCGTTAATCTCATTTGGGATTAAGATCAACTTAAATGTTTGTTGAGGATACGTTAGTCTAATTTTAAACGAAGATCTACTCGACAGGATTTTTGGGATCATTCAGACCCAACAGAAGAACATTTGGGCTCTATTATCTTAGTTTAAGGACGATGCGGCCCAAGGAGTTGTTGGTTGTTTGGACCCGCCGCCTCTCTGAAGATGCTGAAGAATTTCAACGACATGTATCAGAGGTGTGAGGAGATGTACCTTTAAACCAATGTCAGTTGGGAGATCTGTAGTTGTGTTTGGGACTAAGACCAATTTGGAACATGATGAGCACATGCGCTCGGTTGATCTGAGTTGGGGATTTAGTCAACTTGGACACAGCCCACTTAATCTTTGAATAAAGTGTTAAACACTTGCTTGAGCTCAGTCACTTTTCTGTGCAAATAATGCTTTGCTTTATTTTCTCTTCTTTTTCTTTGTTCTTTTATTTCTTTATGGAGTGTTAAACACTCTTTATGGCGCCCACGTCTGGAGCACGTGAGGCGCTTGGCGCTAGGCGCTGAGCCATGTTTGAGGAGTGTAGAGCACGTTATGTTAAGCAGTGCCCACGTAAAAGGCACATAAGGCGCTTGGTGCTGAGCGCCAACCATTAAGTGCTAAGCACTCTTTATTTGAGCAGTGCCCATGTGAGGGGCACTTGAGACGCTTGGCGCTGAGCGCCAACCATTGAGTGCTAAGCACTCTTTATTTGAGCAGCGCCCATATGAGGGGCACGTAAGGCACTTAGCGCTGTTTCTTTCTTTGTGGATTTTTCTGAAGAGTTCAATTTTTTGTTCTCCCCTGGATCTTCGATCCCGAAGAACAAATTCATCCCTACGAGAATTAAATTCTCATTTATGGGGTACTTGTCTCATGGATCTCAGATCCAAGGGAAAGAACTATGTTCTTTTATGAGGATTAAACTCTTAGATATGCAGATGAGATACTCTAATCTCTATTACTTTTATTTACCTCGAAGAAAGTTCTTCTTCTTTCTTCTCTCTTAAAAATTTCTCCTTTTTTCCTGTTCTTCTTTTTGAACTTGAAGTTTATGGGGGGGTTCCTTCGTCCAAGACTTGAAGTCTTGGGGCATTTATATAGTGGAGGCAAGTTTGTTGATTTAGTTAAACAAATCTCTCATTGAGAGATCCTTAATTGATTTGGGGATTTTATCCACCGTTGGATCTTTGATCCAAGGATTTCTATTTTACAGAAAATATTTTTCTTGTTTTTAACAAGATTGGGGAAATATTTTCCTATACAGATCTTATTCTATAGCTTGGTGATTTTTAATCACCATTGGATTTTTAATCCATTGGTACTCCCTTTTACAGAGAATAATCTTTCTCGTTTAGAAAGACTTGAGGAATATTTTCTCAATAGAATTTAATTCTGTATTTTGATAATTTATTATCTACGTTGGATCTTTGATCCAATGGTAGAGAACTTTTAGTTCTGGCGCTGGCGCGCTCGTGCAAGGCACGTGAGGCGCTGCCTCAGAGTTTTTAACTCTTGGCGCTGGCGCCCTCATGCAAGGCACGTGAGGTGTTGCCTCAGAGTTTTTTAACTCTTGGCGCTGGCGCCCTCATGCAAGGAACGTGAGGCACTGCCTCAGAGTTTTTAACTCCTAGCGCTGGTGCTCTCGTGCAAGGCACGTGAGGCGCTGCATCTTTCAAATTTTAAACAGGGCTTTGCTCTTTTATTGGGGGGAAACAAAGGCCGAGTGGGTTTCAAATTCGATTCTACAACATCTTTAAGTTTTTTTTCTTTACATTAATCTCATTAAGGTGGTCCCATCATTTATGTTCCTAAGCATCACAGAAAGAAACGAAAATAAAACGTACGCTTAAGTCATCCGCATTCGCCACGGGGTCCCTTCATGCACCTTTAGGTTACTTAACTAATGGTAGAGCGGCGGCAGGACTAGCGCAAATGCAAAACATAAGCAACGTTTATTATATATCATATATATAATATAATAACATTCGCCTCACACGGTTAATATGATCACATCACAGAGTAACAGCAGCAGAAGCAGATATATGAAAATATAGGATATACTAGGAGGTCTGTATTTTAGATTAAGCCAATGATAAAAAAATACGGATTCTACAGGCGTGATGAATAGCCAAGCCTACATCCCTAGACCCCTACGAGAGTGGCAAACAACCTTGCCAATTCTTGAGTTAAGAGACCCAGTCCCGACTCCTCGAGATAGCTTCCCACTGGACTCTAGAACCCGGCCACTTATGCTCCCCACCTTGGCTCTATCTTAATGCGGAAAAATAAATAATATACATCAATGGCAACATCATCCTCAACTCGGAAGTGTTCTAATAAAAGATTATCACATACAATGAATTTTACATGAATGAAAAGAAAAACTCTCATCTCACATTAAAAAAACGGCTATTCAATCACGACGATCCTATACATCATATCAATACAGCAACAGAATAATCATCACAGGTCATCAACGTAAGTAAATATGCGTATTCCCAACATCATCGATGTATAGCAACGAAATTAGGGATATACATATTACACTTACGGTCGCAGAAAAGAAATGTAAAACTACAACAGTTGGAATCCTCACTCTCCTTAGACATCGCAAACCCGGAATATCTCATATTCCGGATTTCATGCCTAATCTAGTAGATCTTACATTTAAGTCTCAAAATGAAATCACCTTTTCAAAAGAAGTCAGGTAATTCAACAAGATTCATGATTATCCAACGAGACTGAAATGTTAGATTTACAAACAACCAATTAATTTTCTCAAAATTAATTAGTGTAGATTCCGAATATTGTATCACATATAGCAACTGTCTAGATGATATTAAACATTTCGATCGACATCAAAATAATCTTCAAACCACAGAGACCTCAACACTTTGAGCCTCAACAAAGATATCCAGAAAATCACAAATGTCAAAATGGAACAGCACAGAAAAACTGAAACCCTAAATCCCCAAATTAGCGGCGAAACCGCGGTGAAACCTAGGGTTATGTCGCGGTTCCACGACCATTATTAGGAATTGGGTCTTTGAATTTCATGAGGTTCCATAGATTTACCTACACGATTTTTTGAATATTTTTATTCTGTAAAATACAAACATTTAGGAAAATGTACAGAAACCATGAAAATCCGTATTTTGATTTCGATCGAACACTTTTAATATCGTCTAAACTAGCCTAAAGCTCTAGCTTGGCTCTGTACCATGTTGGTCAGGCAGCCACCCCATCTAATGGGGTCGCCGTGGCACCTACGGGTCCCTCAGCAGCTACTTTTTACGCATGCCCCCTCGCGATGACTACAACCCGCCGGACACCTTCTGGTCTCGAGACACCCTGAGGGTAAGAACCTATGCTTCGCCACACTGTCCCACAATGAGAACCCCTCCATAGGACGACATCCAATGCTTAGTAGCTCTGATACCATGTTGGTGTGTTTTATCATCTCTGCTAGGGTTTAAACAACAATATATGGTGTATTTTATAAAATTAGATAGCTAAAGCACACAAGCCACGAATCGAACTAAAATTATGGTAAGTATCATATACAAAGTAGTGTCTAACACTAAGAGAAAGAGAACTACAACCTTTGTAGACCACTCCTTCTCTTCTATAGCTCCATGTAGTAGTCCTTGGGCTCCTTGGCTCCACTCGAAGCTTGGAACAATTTCGCTTGTAGCCTTCGAAGTCCATGATGATCCACCACGGAGTTCCTTACACTCAAGCTCTTGCTTCACTTAACCTAAGTAGAAGTGAGGCAAACAATCTATACAAGTGTGCTAGACTAATATAGATTGATGAAGTGGGTTATTTCTCACTAAAAATCCTTTTTTTCTTTCTCTTTTACTCACTAGAAAAAAGGTAGAGAGCTAGAGGAAGAAGATGAAGAAATGGCTAGGCTTGAGATAATAATTCATATGAGAGAAAGAGTCACACTCACAAAATAAATATGAGCCATGGAAAATATCTTAGATATTTTGAGAGTGAGTTAGTGGAGAATTAAATAATAAACCATGATTAGTGGGATTTTTTAAGAAGAGTGTAGAACCATGAGATCATTATTCAATTTTCCATTTACTCAAAATCAATAAACATCTAATATCTTTCCATGTGAGTCTAGCATAGCCATGTCTAATGTATCATCCACCATGATACATGCACACATGTACATATGTATATAAATCCATATAAATATACATACATACATGCACAAATAAAGAAAAGAATTACTAATGAGCAATTAGTCATTATATTAAATCAACACTTGATTTAATAATCCGGTCATATCACATATAACCTGACTAATAGAAAACGCTAGATTAAAATACGGTATCATATACTCTTATTAATCAAGCTCCCGTACATATCTCCATATGTGTCCCACTTCGTTTCGCCTAATCTCGGAAACCCCTATGTGGAACTCTAGGACTCGTCAATACTCTAGCAGTAAGTAATGATCATATCATATACCCACAAACCATCAGCGGTATTAGCTGCACATAACGGCTACCCAGGTATTGAACGAACAGAAGAACAACAAGCGAACTTGTCCAAACTCCCGTAGAGCCAACCAGCAACACTTACCGTACAATCTGGTCTCTTCGTCTGATATGTTGCATATTGAGTCTAGGAATGGTATCGTCGACCCCAATAACTCAATAAGTCATGCCGATGTATGGCCTATAACAATTCGAGAAACTACTGATAACACTTATCAGTAAATCTCATCAGCCCTGACCAGGGACTTCCAGTTATAGCCAATCGCGCATAGTACAACATCGACTCCCAATACCGGGAGAGAAAAAACCCCTCTTATCGCTCATTGCCTCCATGTGTCTCGGGACTGTACCCAAAAGCCTCCTGTTTGCACGACTCAGTAGAGCCGTGGTAGGGTAGAAATCAAAGCACGGTGGGAGAACACACAAGACTCTATGATGATCTCGGGACTACAGACTAACCTGTACAAGTGTCACCTGAGAACAGCTATTCAACGATAATATAATACCATATAGGAGTTCTCGGCGAGTTCGTTCAGTGTACTCAATCTCCAATGAGCACCCGTATACAATCTTTGGTGTCAAACACCAATGGATATGGGATCATCTATCGCCCCCTCAACTGGGTCAAGAAACGTATACGCTAGTCTACTCTGGAATATCGATGCCCTGTCTCGATGCACCCATGATTAGGAACATTTAAGGATATGCTTATAGACTACACATTGTAGGGTGTTTTTCGTCACCCCATTGAGATGGGAATACGCGCACGCTTGTCAGGCGTACTACAGATTCCCCCTGCCTAGGGTAGGCCGGGGTTTAATGATTGTGGGGATCCGAATCTCCGGCAGCCGCGGACTAAGCTGCCGTTAATTACCCCTCGCCTTTGGGGCGAGGGAACCTCCGATTAACGGGTTAAACTGGTCATGCGAACTCAATGTGCAGTGTACGTGTGTTTTGTTTTGAAAAAGGGGGGTTTGGATATATCGGGAGCCACGCAGAGTTTTTACGGGGGTCCCGCTACCCGGATAGCGGGCTGGGGGTCAAGGGGGCTAGCAGCCCCCTTGCGAGGTTCGGGGCAGCGCCCCGGCCCGAAAATTTTTTGGAGGGGGAGAATGTTGCGGAGTATGTATATGTGTGAATTTGTATACATATGCATATGTATATGTATGTACATAAAAAGAGGGGGAAAAGGCATCCAAGGGATGCGTGGGGCCAGCGCCATGAGCGCTGTGCGCTTAGGTGCTGTGCGCTCAGGCGCAAGCGCGCCACGTGTCGGCACGTGGGCGCTTTGCGCATAAGCGCTGCGCGCAGGTGCGCAAGCGCGCGCGCGCCACGTGTCGGCACGTGGGCGCTTTGCGCAAGAGCGCTGCGCGCAGGTGCGCAAGCGCGCGCGCGCCACGTGTCGGCATGCGGACGCTTTGCCCAAGAGCGCTGCGCGTAGGTGCGCAAGCGCGCGCGCGCCACGTGTCGGCACGCGGGCGCTTTGCGCACTTGCGCTGCGCACTGGAGCGCAAGCGCGCGCCACGTGTCGGCACGTGGACGCTTTGCGTATGAGCGCTGCGCGCCGGCGAGGATAAGAGGCTTTTAGCCTCGAAAAAAAAAATTCTCAAAAGAGAAATCAGAGAGGAGTTGGACTCCTGAATGTGTTTTGGGGTTAATGGAAGGGGTTCTTCTTCTTCCTCCTGTTGTTTGCTGGATCTTGAAGATCAAGAGATGTGAAATCTCAAAATCTCTCCTCTTTGAGATCTGATGACAGATCCAAGTTCCCCTTTGTGGGTTTTGTGGTGAAAAACTAATTTGTTTTATAAAAAGAAGATTAAAACTCTTGATTTAATTCAAGAGAAAGAAGAAGGTTTTGGAACCTTGAAGAAGAAGAAAAAGATCTCAGATCTGGAAATTTTTAGGGAGAGAAAGAGTTCTTTTTTTTTTATTCATCATCATGTTGCCTTTTATAGGCTTACATATTTACATATAGCCCCTTGGGCTTTACAAAAATGGCATTCTAGCCATCCCATGGCTCATGTGCCATTTCATTTTTGCACATAAGCCATGGGCTTACAAAATATTGGTTTTATGCCCATTTTGTATACATTCATGTATAAAAAATTACATAAAAATTATTTATTACATGATCTATATTTTAGCATGGAGGAGGCTGGCCGCAGGCTCGACTTGGGCTTGGGCCCGCTTGACCTGGGCTTGGGCCCACCTGGCTTGGGGTTGGCCTTGACTTTGACTCGGTCAACGGGGGTGTAAATTTTTACCCCAACAAAGTGCCCCCCATCAATAAATGCACACCACACATTTGAGTTGTGTGCATGAAATTGATGGATCTTGAAGCTGAACTTCGAGGTGGAACATCATTCCGGAGGCGAAGCATCATCCCGCGGAGCATGATTCCCGAGGATCGGAGTATCATTCCGATTCGCGGAGCATAATTCCAACGTCAGAGCATCATTCCAAAGCGCGGAGCATAATTCCAGGGGATCGGAGCATCGTTCCGATGGGCGGAGCATAATTCCAGAGATCGGAGGATCATTCCGATGATCGGAGCATAATTCCAGAGAGCGGAGCATAATTCCAGGATTCGGAGAATCATTCCGAAGGGCGGAGCATGATTCCAGAGTTCGGAGCATCTTTCCGAAGAGCGGAGCATAATTCCACAGATCGGAGCATCATTCCGATGATCGGAGCATAATTCCAGAGAGCGGAGCATAATTCCAGGATTCGGAGCATCGTTCCGAAGGGCGGAGCATGATTCCAGAGTTCGGAGCATCTTTCCGAAGCGCAGAGCATAATTCCAGGGGATCGGAGCATCATTCCGATGGGCGGAGCATAATTCCAGAGATCGGAGGATCATTCCGATGATCGGAGCATAATTCCAGAGAGCGGAGCATAATTCCAGGATTCGGAGCATCATTCCGAAGGGCGGAGCATGATTCCAGAGTTCGGAGCATCTTTCCGAAGAGCGAAGCATAATTCCAGAGATCGGAGCATCATTCCGATGATCGGACCATAATTCCAGAGAGCGGAGCATAATTCCAGGATTCGGAGCATCGTTCCGAAGGGCGGAGCATGATTCCAGAGTTCGGAGCATCTTTCCGAAGGGCGGAGCATGATTCCAGAGTTCGGAGCATCTTTCCGAAGAGCGGAGCATGATTCCAGGGATCGGAGCATCATTCCGATGAGCGGAGCATAATTCCAGAGATCGGAGCATCATTCCGATGATCGGAGCATAATTCCAGGATTCGGAGCATCATTCCGAAGGGCGGAGTATGATTCCAGGATTCGGAGTGTCGTTCCGAAGGGCGGAGCATGATTCCAGAGTTCGGAGCATCTTTCCGAAGGGCGGAGCATGATTCCAGAGTTCGGAGCATCTTTCCGAAGAGCGGAGCATGATTCCAGGGATCGGAGCATCATTCCGATGAGCGGAGCATAATTCCAGAGATCGGAGCATCATTCCGATGATCGGAGCATAATTCCAGGATTCGGAGCATCATTCCGAAGGGCGGAGCATGATTCCAGGATTCGGAGCGTCGTTCCGAAGGGCGGAGCATGATTCCAGAGTTCGGAGCATCTTTCCGAAGGGCGGAGCATGATTCCAGAGTTCGGAGCATCTTTCCGAAGAGCGGAGCATCATTCCAGAGATCGGAGCATCATTCCGATGATCGGAGCATAATTCCAGGATTCGGAGCATCATTCCGAAGGGCGGAGCATGATTCCAGAGTTCGGAGCATCTTTCCGAAGGGCGGAGCATGATTCCAGAGTTCGGAGCATCTTTCCGAAGAGCGGAGCATGATTCCAGGGATCGGAGCATCATTCCGATGAGCGGAGCATAATTCCAGAGATCGGAGCATCATTCCGATGATCGGAGTATAATTCCAGGATTCGGAGCATCATTCCGAAGGGCGGAGCATGATTCCAGAGTTCGGAGCATCTTTCCGAAGAGCGGAGCATAATTCCAGAGATCGGAGCATCATTCCGATGATCGGCAGACATTCTGACCGAAGCATGATTTCGATGCAGAGGTAGATTCCTAGGCGAAGTATAATTCCGACAAGGGAGGAAAATATTCCGAGGCGAAGCATGATTTCGACACGGGGTATATTCTGAGACGGAGCATGATTCCGGCGTAGAGCTTGTTGGCTGACTTGATTCCGAGACGAAGCATAATTTCGACAGGGAAGGTAGGTACACCGAGGCGAAGCATCATTTCGACACGGGTTGCATTCTGAGACGAAGCATAATTTCGACGCAGAGCTTGCTGGTTGACTTGATTCTGAGGTGGAGCATAATTCCGACAAGGAGGTCGTTGGTTGATTCCGAGCCGAAGCATAATTCCGACAGGGAAGGCAGATACACCGAGGCGAACCATCATTTCGACACGGGGTGCACATTCTGAGACGAAGCATGATTCTGACACAGAGCTTGTTGGTTGATTTGATTTGGGTTGACATCAGTATCGCTACACTGGAATATGGTACCAAGAGCGAATCATCATTTGTCATGAGAGGATTTGGGAATTGGTTTTTGTTTGGCATCAGCATTGCTGCACTGGAATGATGCCAGGAGCAACTCATCATTTGCCCCGAGAGGATTTGGATTTGGTTTTTTTTTCGTTTGGCATCTGCATTGCTGCACTGGAATAATGCCAGGAGCAACTCATCATTTGCCCCGGGAGGACTTGGGAGAGATTGGGATCGTTTTACGCCCGTGGATTGTACACGGTTTTGCAGGATGTATGATCCAGACCGTAGGGCTAGAAACATTTCAGGACTTTGTTGGCGTCTGCATCGCTGCACTGGAATATGGTACCATGAGCGACTCATCATTCGCCGTTGGTATGAGATTTGGAATTTGGTTGGCGTCTGCATCCCTACACTGGAATATGGTACCAGGAGCGACTCATCATTCGCCGTTGGGGATTGGGATTTGGAATTTGGTTGGCGTCTGCATCGCTGCACTGGAATATGGTACCAGGAGCGACTCATCATTCGCCACTTGGGGATTGGGGAGCGATGGCTTAGGAGACAGGTTTGGATCCCTATCACCTAAGACTTTTCAATTTTATGGGCCGTGAGGATCCCATAAAAGCATTTTCTCCCTACGAGTCGTAAGGATCCCGCAGGTGTATTTTCTCCTTAAGAGTCGTGAGGACTCCTAAGTGTGTTTTTCCTTGGTGAGTCGTAAGGATCTCACGAAGGTTTGTTCTCCTCATGCATCGTGAGGACACATGAGTGGGTCTTTCCAATGAAGCATAATTCCAAAGGCGGAGACCAGCCGCGTAACTGGTGGTTGTGGTGGGGCATGGGTATGCTGAGAATTATTTGAGCCCGTGGATTGTATACGGTAGTCAATTTGGGGACTGGCCGTAGGGCTGAAAGAATTTTGGGAAATTGGATTTTGTTTGGCGTCTGCATTGCTGCACTGGAATAATGCCAGGAGCAACTCATCATCCGCCCTTGTTTTTTTTTGTTTTTTTTTGTCGTTGTTTTTTTTTTTTTATTTCACCGCGATTGCTCTATCATTTCAGCTTTTCTTATCGTGAAGGTCGCGATTGCCCTATCATTTCGGCTATTTATTCGCGGTTGCCCCATCATTTCGGCTTTATTTTCATTTTCATTTTTACTCGCTGATTTTTATTGCGAGTTGCCCTATCATTTCGGCTTTTCTTTATTTTTCTTTTATTTACACATTTTTTTTTATTTACATTTTTTTTTTACATTCCCAGTTTAACGACTTAGAGGTCGATTGTTCCCAGTTTAATGACGTGGTGGTCGATTGTTTTCAGAGAAAGGCAGATGCCTGAGAGAATCGGTTTCACGAAGAACTTCGGTCTCTGTTTGTATGAAATTGGCGGTTGCAGCTTGACTGTTTGTTAACACGCCTTTGGACAGTTCTATCTCTCCTGCCTTGTATTGCTTTTCGACCCAATCTTTGAAGACGAAGCAGTCCTCAATGGCATGGCCTATCACTCTGTGATAGGGGCAGTATTTGGGGTCGTCGGTCCTATTCGCTTCCTGCGGTCTTTTTGACTCTGGCAGTTGTAGACCGTTCTTCAGGGCGTCTTTGAATATTTTACGGATTTTGTCCCTTCTAAAGGAATAGACCTTATCCAGCTTCTCTTTCAGTGGAGATTCTCCCCCCTCTCCGAACATTGGCTTCCGAAGCTGGTTGGCATTAGGCCCGCTCAACCCTTGCTTATTTCGGTTAGCCGAAGCATTAAAAGATTCAGAATCGTCGGGATCTCCGCCTTTGCGATTATCGTCCTTTCGGTTTCTCCATGACCTATTGTTATTTTGGGAATCCGAGGAGGACTCCTGCTTTGAGCGCTCCAGCATCTGAACTTTCCTGGTCAGCTCTTGGAATGTTTTGAGACCCGCGGTGCATAGAAACGGGGCCATCCAATTGTTGAGATTTCCGACGAGGAGACTGACAGATTGGTCCTGCTCTATCGGTGGTTCACATTTGACGGAGAGATTGCGCCATCGGGTTATAAAATCCATGTTGCTTTCGTTGTTCTTGGGCTTGGTCCTTACGAGCTCGGCAATGGTGATCTTATCGCTGACGCTCATGAACCTTTGTCGAAACAAAGATTCCATTTGGACGAAAGTAGTAACGGAGCCTTCTGGTATGCTCGCGTACCAGTCGAAAGCAACATCGGTCAGGCTATTAACGAACTGGCGGAGGAGAAGCGCATCATTACCCCCAGTATTCCCGCAAGAGGCTTTGAAATGGGCGATGTGTTGATTCGCATTTCCCGTCCCATCGAATCTTCCGAATTTAGGGATGACATAGCCGCTAGGAAATTCCACCAGATCATACTGAGCAGGATATGGTCTCCCACTACTGCTGATATCTTTTTGCGCTTCGGCTTCGGCCACCAATGTTTTGACTTTGCTGGCAACCATATCCATGATTTGATCTTGAGTTAGCGGGCTACTGTCATCGGTAGCCAAGACATTTCCTGAGATAGGATGCGATTGACTTTCATGAGGTCCGCCCACTTTTGGATTTGAGGGAATAGGCGTCGGTTGCTTTGGGACACCGTTTCCCGGTTCATGAGCTGAGCCCTGTGCTTGATTGGGCGGCTGAGAGGCAAGTTGGGCCGTAAGCCGTAAGACGACATTTGTCAAGTCGTCGATCTTTGAGTAGAGCTTGGCCATCTCCTTATCTTTGCTTCTGAGCTGTTTTCGGAGCTCTTGGAGAAGTTGCTGCTCTGTGGTCTTAGGACGGAAAGTTGGCTCATCTTCGCTTTCCGAGCCTGACTCCTCATGAATTGAGGGCTCTTTCTGCCTATCAGCCTCATCGAGAGGGTTTTCATCATCCAGCGGAGGCGGCTGTTCTTGGGAAGTGGCAACCACATTAAAGCCAGATTGGATTTGAGATGTGGTAGCCCCGTCCTTGCTCTTGCAGTGCGTGCCCACCACGTAGACAGTGTGGATAACACATTCAGCCATCCCCTCATCTTTGGCGGGGTAACCCTGTTCTTCGAACCTCATGAGGTGTAGCCTGGCAGTAGCCCTAGCCCTTTTGTTGGCTTTATATCTGAGCCTTTTCTCCCTCAGCTTCTCGATTTTGAAGGCTTGGCCGGCATCTGCTACACGGGAAGCCATTGTGAGCTGATCAGAGGGGAGCTTAGAGAAGACACTCGATCGAGCAGTGGTCAAGGGCACCGCTGGAGCTTGCTCAGGACGCGTTGTATCTTTATTGGTGTTGATGGCCTTGCCCCCGGCTGGGGCCAAGGAAAATCGTTCAGACACCGACTTGCGTTTGGGTTGGGGCGCCCTTGAGATCACCGCATTTGGTCTCCTACCTTTCGAGACCGGTTTGTCTGCCACCGGGGCTTGAGGAGCTGGGATGGCGCCAACTGGCATGAACAGAATAGAGCCGAATTGTAGCAGCGGCTCCTCCCATTGTCGCCCGAGACTGGCCGGGAGGACCGTCCTGGAGTCTATCTTCATTGTGTAGGAGACGGGAGCTGAGTTCATCTTCGGAGACATTGTTGAAAGGTGATCGCTTGAAAATCCTGCATGAAAAAAGCATTATTTTTAGTATAAATATAGGTACGTATATTGATTGAGTTCGCATGAACGCTTAACCCGAAATATGGGAGGAGAGATTGGTCCCACCGGGCGTGCCAGAACCTGTAGGGTGTTTTTCGTCACCTTATTGAGATGGGAATACGCGCACGCTTGTCAGGCGTACTATAGATTCCTCCTGCCTAGGGTAGGCCGGGGTTTAATGATTGTGGGGATCCGAATCTCCGGCAGCCGCGGACTAAGCTGCCGTTAATTACCCCTCGCCTTTGGGGCGAGGGAACCTCCGATTAACGGGTTAAACTGGTCATGCGAACTCAATGTGCAGTGTACGTGTGTTTTGTTTTGAAAAAGGGGGGTTTGGATATATCGGGAGCCACGCAGAGTTTTTACGGGGGTCCCGCTACCCGGATAGCGGGCTGGGGGTCAAGGGGGCTAGCAGCCCCCTTGCGAGGTTCGGGGCAGCGCCCCGGCCCGAAAATTTTTTGGAGGGGGAGAATGTTGCGGAGTATGTATATGTGTGAATTTGTATACATATGCATATGTATATGTATGTACATAAAAAGAGGGGAAAAGGCATCCAAGGGATGCGTGGGGCCAGCGCCATGAGCGCTGTGCGCTTAGGTGCTGTGCGCTCAGGCGCAAGCGCGCCACGTGTCGGCACGTGGGCGCTTTGCGCAAGAGCGCTGCGCGCAGGTGCGCAAGCGCGCGCGCGCCACGTGTCGGCACGCGGACGCTTTGCCCAAGAGCGCTGCGCGTAGGTGCGCAAGCGCGCGTGCGCCACGTGTCGGCACGCGGGCGCTTTGCGCACTTGCGCTGCGCACTGGAGCGCAAGCGCGCGCCACGTGTCGGCACGTGGACGCTTTGCGTATGAGCGCTGCGCGCCGGCGAGGATAAGAGGCTTTTAGCCTCGAAAAAAAAAATTCTCAAAAGAGAAATCAGAGAGGAGTTGGACTCCTGAATGTGTTTTGGGGTTAATGGAAGGGGTTCTTCTTCTTCCTCCTGTTGTTTGCTGGATCTTGAAGATCAAGAGATGTGAAATCTCAAAATCTCTCCTCTTTGAGATCTGATGACAGATCCAAGTTCCCCTTTGTGGGTTTTGTGGTGAAAAACTAATTTGTTTTATAAAAAGAAGATTAAAACTCTTGATTTAATTCAAGAGAAAGAAGAAGGTTTTGGAACCTTGAAGAAGAAGAAAAAGATCTCAGATCTGGAAATTTTTAGGGAGAGAAAAAGTTCTTTTTTTTTTTTATTCATCATCATGTTGCCTTTTATAGGCTTACATATTTACATATAGCCCCTTGGGCTTTACAAAAATGGCATTCTAGCCATCCCATGGCTCATGTGCCATTTCATTTTTGCACATAAGCCATGGGCTTACAAAATATTGGTTTTATGCCCATTTTGCATACATTCATGTATAAAAAATTACATAAAAATTATTTATTACATGATCTATATTTTAGCATGGAGGAGGCTGGCCGCAGGCTCGACTTGGGCTTGGGCCCGCTTGACCTGGGCTTGGGCCCACCTGGCTTGGGGTTGGCCTTGACTTTGACTCGGTCAACGGGGGTGTAAATTTTTACCCCAACACACATGCCCCACCAGTATAATCTGCATCATAATCATGGAAGTCAAGCTGATATCCTAAGGGCTTTATCAACATGTATCAAATGAACGGTATACACAATCAAGTGAACATGTTAAAATAAAGAATAACCAGATAGCATACTATCATATCGAGCAAGAAAATCCTCTATATATATACATGTCCAAGCATCCACTACCAAATAATTGCCTCTAGGGCATATATATATCCAACACAGGCGATGGAGAAGTTGGCGGTAAGAAGAGGGGTATTGCTCGGTTGCAAAAGGGGTGGCGATGTGGCAGAGGTGAAACGAGGAGTAGAAAGAGTATGAGAGGGAGAACGAGAGAGAGGTTGTTAGAGATGAAGGGAGGTGAGCACTGGGATCTCGGGGAGTAGTTGGGGGAGAGCTCGGTCATGGGTTGAGCGGGTCTCACGGAGACGTCGGCGAGGTGGGGAGAGGGGAGCCAATGAGGATTTGGGGGAGGGGATCTCGGGGAGGTCGTTGGCATGGTGGGTGCGGTCGTCATAGAGGTGGGTGTGGGTCTCACGACGCAGGCGCGAGGAAGGAGGAGACGGGGGAATAGGCGGGAAAAGAAAATAAAGGAGAAGAAAAAGAAGAAAGATGGGGGAGGGTTCGGATCGGGTTGAGTCGAGTCGGGTCGGGTAGAGGTAGGTTGGGTTTAGGTTGGGAAATTAAAATAAAATAATAAATATATAATAAATATATATATATATGAAAAAAATAGGAAAATCTGGAAAAATACAGAAAATATATATACGGAAACTGGGGATTTACATCATACCCCCCTTACAAAAATTTTGTCCTCGAAATTAAAGAATGAAAACAACGGAACAAACAACACTACTCAAACAGGTGCGGAAAACGTGGACGGATGTCCTCCTTACGTTCCCAGGTAGACTCTCCTGGAGAACGACCACCCCAAGAAACTCGAACCAAGGGAATGATTTTGTTCTTTAGTACTTTTTCCCGACGATCGAGAATGGTGGTAGGCTGCTCCTCGTAAGACAGATCGGTGCCCAACGTTAACTCTGAATGGTCCAGGATATGGATGCCATCCTGAACGTAGCGTCCCAACTGAGAAATATGGAAAGTATTGTGCACACCAGCTAGCGATGGAGGCAAGGCAAGCCGATAAGCCACCACTCCTATTCGCTCTAGCACCTCAAAAGGTCCGATGAATCGGGGACTGAATTTCCCGCGACTACCAAACCTGATAACTCCCCGAGTGAGCGATATCTTTAGAAATACATGGTCACCAATACCGCTTCCCAGTGTAAGGGTATGAGGATGTGGCAGCGACACGACGTATTTACTCAGAAGTAAACATGTTAAGCGTAAATAAGCAATAAAAAGTAAAACACAAGAATGACAAGAGATGCAATGAACCAACATTTTTTTATTTATATTCATTCTTTATATACACTGGAAAGTAAAATACAATAATAGAAAGCGATGCCTAAACAATGGCATATGAACTGAAAGTATGATAAGTACAAGTATGAACTAAAACTCTCGTACCTCAGCAAACTGCTCCAAAACTTTCTGACTGGGTTCGATCTCCTGAGAGTCGGGTCCTCTTGACAATATTCCAAAGAAAGAAAAAATTGGAATTTTGTCAGTAAACAATCTCTTGGTAAGTCCCACGAGAGAGATAAGAATAGATCAAGTAAATGAAATAGATATGGTAATTGATCTGTTTTTGTTATAGTAACGTAGTTGTTTGTAGCTTGGTACAGAATGCATCAACGTATACGAGAGAAGTCCAACTATCCGTAGACTAAGGTATAAGGAGCACAAGGACCCGTCAAGCCACGGGACAACGGCACAGATATTCAGGTTAGGTGTATTATGGTGACCGTCTCGTGCCACTTCTAATACATTCCATACCAATCTACCCCGTTAAAATCCTGTTATGCATATTGTATTGATTGTATTGATTTGTTGTATAAGACTTGCCGAAACCATGGAATAAGTTGTTCATGTAAACGGATCGGATGTAAACGGATATTCATATAGTCAAGTTCAAAATATATCCATGGTTCGGTCAATTCAAGTCATGTTACATGTTCATATTCAAGTGTTCATGTTTTATACATTGGATTCATGTTGAAATGGAATTATAATTGGATTCATATTTGGATTGTATCCAGATTAGAACGAGATTCAGATTGAGTCAGACACTTTAAACAGATTTGAGTCCTGAATTAAGTTTACGTGTTATCGGTAACTGCTGCACATGGACGGCAGGATTTGTGATTTTTTCCAAGCCAATTACCATTGATAACCCCGTTTTAGTTTTCTACCTTAAATAGGCAAGCACCCACTTTCTCCGGCTCCCTGAGGCTCAAGAGAATTGGTCCCGCTTAAACCAATTAATGTAAATTAATATAACTTGAGGGGTTTTATGAAAAATAGTTTTAGTATACTTCAAAATAAACCTCAAGTATTTATTTATCGTATTTAGGGTTTTCATGGATGTAACGTTTAGAAGTGAGGTATTCTAGTGAATAAATACCTAGCTTGAATAGTTCATGGTATTTTTGTGTAAATTTTACTTGTATGGATTCTCGATAGTATTTTCATGAAAATGAAATTCTTTTCTTTTGTTTAGAAACACATAGAATTTATTATATATTTAAAATAGATGGATTGATAATATTTATATATAATTATTAAAAATAAAATTTATTTATTAAATAGAAAATCACATTTTTCTTAAAAATTGCATTAAAAATTCCATCGAGATCGTATGCTCCGTAAGGAGGTCTGCATCTCACTCTACTGGTCCCGAGAATGTATGATAACCTGCACCATCCCGATCGGGTTCCCCAAAATGGGTTGTAGAGGTATAATTGTAAGGAATGTAAATAACACAATTTAAAGAATACGGGTTTTGCTAGTTTATGGTGTTTTAATGTAAATGTCGTATTTGTCCCGAAAAAATTGTTAAAAGGAAATCGTTCTATGTCATGATGCGTGTTGTGAGAGGTAGTCCATTACCTCGTGAGATTTTCTAAAGGTAATATGACTAAAAATGATAAAAGATGTCATATGTAATTTTATGGTATTTAAACGTAAAAATATAATAAAAGTTGTTTTATATGGATTTTTGGAATGAAACTTGTTTATAATTATTGTTTAATATTTAACAAATAAAGTATAATGATTTAGATAATTAGTTCTTAAGAAAAGTTGTTATTTTAAAAGTTTTTAGAAATGAATGTCGATATAACTCCACTTACCGATATCATTGAAAAATAGAAGTTTTGAGATGTGAAAAGAAGAGAAGAGAGGGAACATATAAGTTTAGGGTTTAGAGGAGAGGTTGATGAAAGAATTAGGAGCTTCGTGGAGCCGCGGGGTCGTCGGAATCGTATCAAATCGTCGCTGGAACTTGACCTAGTGCTAACTTCACTTGTACTCTTCTTTGTCTTGGAAAATGTTAAGAATTTTTGCCAATAGATTTCAGAATGAAGAGGGATAGGGTGTGGGTTGTATTTATAGAGTAGAATTAGGGTTTTGAGAATTTAAAAGAGAATTAAAAATGCATTAAAATAGGATTAAAGAGATGAATTTAATCTCTCTGTTAATTTACGGAGAAATCAAACAGAAGAGAAGTAGTAGGGGTAGGCCAAACAACTAGTGTGAAAAACATGGGGGCATTACCCATGGTTTAGCCCGGCGCCGCCAGCCCAAATGCAGATCTCGCCGGCCATCGGATGGGGGTGGGTCTCTGGATCTTTGCCACGTGTCTATGTCAGTTTATATAACATTCAGCACATGTTTGATTTTATCAGACTTTTCATTTTACGTGAATTACACGTGTAAACTTTTAGGCTTCCAAAAAGTTTTAAAAGAAAAATCAATAAAAAATATGTGGCTGATGGGATTCGAACATAGAAGCTACGTCACAGCAGTGCATAGCTTTACCAATGAGCTACAAGTGCTTTCTTACTGATGTTAAACAAAATAAATTTTTAATTTATGCTCAAGATTGAAACTCTATTATGTACATTAACTTGAAAATTTTTGTACAATGAAATTGGAGTCGTTACAGTATTGTGCACACCAGCCAGCGATGGAGGAAAGGCAAGCCGATAAGCCATATCTCCTACTCGCTCTAGCACCTCAAAAGATCCGATGAATCGGGGACTGAGTTTCCCGCGACTACCAAACCTGATCACTACCTATAATGTTTTAGAAATCGTTATACGAATTTTCCGTTAATAGGTAAAATATATTGCGTTTTTCCGCAAAACCCTGATATGAACATTTTTCTATGTAGACTTAACTGGACCTGGTTTAACCAGGAGATTGCTAGTTTGCGGTTTTTAGTCGTCACTTGAAAATTTTAGTTCAATTTAATATTTTTCCTTAATTAAAATATTATTATAAGCTTTTAATTATGCACTTAATTAATGGCAATTACAAATTTGATTGGATTAATTATGCTAAAGTAAATTTATGCTAACTTAATCGCAAGATTAGCATTGATCCATCCTTGCATAATATCTAGAAGAAATATCTAGATATTTGTGTGAATTAAAGGAAAACTTTAATTAGAAAAGAAAAGAAATAAAAGGTGGCATAAGGAAATTTGTTTTATTAAGCTTTAATAATAGTTTTAGCTAGATATTTCCACACAAATTTCCACAACCTTCCTCTTTTATCCCCTTGGCCGAGCCCCCTCCCCCCTGCTGCCCTTTTCATTTTCTCACCCCATTTTCATCTCTCCAAGATCAAATAAATCATCAAAAATCCTTAAATAATCCCACAAACTCACAAATAAATCCCTACCCATTATTCCTTAAGCCTAAATAAGCTTGGATCCTCTTGAAAGTGATCATTTTGGAGGCTAAATTTGGAGTTAGTTGCTAGTTTGTGAATCTAATGGAGGTATAAAATCCTAACCCTAAACTTTAAATGTTGTTTAAATACTTTAAGTTAGCTTATTAGATGTTTAATATGGCTTTAAATTTGCATGTTTAGAAATTCATGAAAGAGTAGTGAAGATCAAGATAGGGTTTTGATGGTTTGAAATAGTTAATCAAGATGTGTAGACTTGGAAAGCTTAACCTAGTTGTGAGATTGTTAAATGATATTTTCCTAATTGTCTAATTAAGCTTATTAGCAAACTAACTTTTACTAAATCTTATATGGGTAAGATTAAATTGTAGTAAAGGTTTGGGTGACTTAGTTAAGCTACTTTGCAATGATTGTGATCGCTAGAATTGTTAAAACTTCTAGACTAGAGCTAAAATGATGAAAAGTTGCTTACTAGGTTTTCGGTTAACTTAGGCGTGAGTTTCAATGTGACGTTGCGATGTTATGTATATGATCTTCCACGATATTTATAGTGTTGTGAATGCGCGATCGGTACGATCGGAGTCTAGAATTGGTGGTTGTATCGTCCTAGCTAGGGTTATGCCGATGTCGTACGTGTTTTGTGCACTAGGTACACAGTGTGTTTATCTTGTGAACGTTATCCGTGTGTTTCGTTATCTTTGTGTCGGCGTAAGATATTTAGCCTTATGTGTTGTGTTTGTGAAATTTTAGGATCGCAAGCGGGGATTTCGGACGCTACGAAGAAAGAGAAGCAGGTGGTCGGATTTTCTTAGCTCGAGATCACCGATGAGTAGATTTAACATCTACGGGGAAATCGCCCGTATAGCGTTATGCTTCAAGGCTGGATATGATATTATAGCTACATGTTTATACGCATATGACTTGTTTGCGCATGAGCGTCATTGCATATTATTACCTGTTATGCTTTGACTTAGTATCTATTTGACACAAGTTCATGTTGTACGAGCACAAATTGTATGCTACACACACACAGTCGGTAATTGCCATGACACGTACTATATATACATATGTGATATTGTATCGGTTATTGTCTTTGAGACATTGATTCTTATTTCATTGTGCATATGAAATATAGCCTACCTGTATACCTTGCTACAGTTACACATATACCTATATGGTATTGCATCATTATTGACATGTATATACACATACCTTGCTACAGTTACACATATACCTATATGGTATTGCATCATTATTGACATGTATATACACATACCTTGCTACAGTTACACATATACCTATATGGTATTGCATCATTATTGACATATAGATACACATACCTTGCTACAGTTACACATATACCTATATGGTATTGCATCATTATTGACATGTATATACGCATACCTTGCTACAGTTACACATATACCTAAATGGTATTGCATCATTATTGACATGTATATACACATACCTTGCTATAGCTACATATACTCTTAAGTGGTATTGTATTGTCATTTGACAGTGAGACGTTGATTATTGTGCTATTGCGCATATGAAATGCATCATACATACATGCTTACATGTAGATACAAATATCTTGCTATAGTTACATGTACACCTCATATGATGCCGCATTTGATTTCAGAGGAAATTGGGAACCGCATGATATATTTTAAAACTGGATTCATTTAAAAGAGCGGTTTTCTCTTAATATGCTCATATTGCTGTTTTATGTTGCATACATCAGTTTTCATGGATTTCCGCATTGAGATATGGATTTCATGTGATTTATGAATTTGAGAACCGTGGGGGTATTTCAAGAAATTTATGTATTGTTTGAAAACCCGGCTTCTCTTGATATGATATTTCGATGCATCCACCATGAGTTTTCTCGGTTCTGAGACTTGTGTTAGATACCCGATTAGAGGGGCGAGGGGGAACCGTCTGCGGGTACATGGTGGACCCGGTGAGGTACCCCGGGGCAAGAAGACTCGTATTGTTAGGCGGTGAGCCTGGCAGGGGAGCACTACCTACCGGTGATAGTATAGAAACCGACGATTATCCGGAGGATATCGTGCGAGAGTTATGATATGAGATATATTGAGGGCCGATCTGGGTATGTGGCGCCTGAGAGATGAGTATTTACATGTCGATGCTAGACACGAGTATTTCATGATGTTTTGTTTTCCATGAGATATACAGATATGATGGCCGGTTTTGGTGACGGCGCCTGAGGATTTTGGGATTTAACGTGTCAGTGAGGGACACTGGGGTTTTTCCATGCTGATGATTTTTGCATGAGGTTTTATTATATTATCCCACACTCAGGATTATGTTGATATGTATTGCTTCATGTAGTAATAGTACCTTGATGATGTACCTTTTCATGATTGTTGCATATTCATATTTCCATACTTATGCTATCAGATTACATATGACAGATTATCGTTGTTCGTGCATACTTGCGATTACAGTATGATGTTATTTACTATTCACGAGTTGGCAACTCACCCCGTTGTGCCACAGTGTTTTGCAGGATTTACCCTCAGAGTAGTCGCAGCAAGGCTTCTTGTTATCTCTACTTTTATGGATACCGCTACGGTTAGCTGTGAGCTCTTTGCTATAGGTGGGTTCGCGGTTATCCATTTATGTACATTGTATATCTTTTGTTGGATCTAGTACTCTCTATCTACCACTTCATGTATTTGACTTAGAGACGAGTTGTGAGGATCGGTGTTGTATTATTTTGTTACTCTGGGTGCCGTGCTCGTGGGAGCCGGCCTTGTTATAAAGTTTTACCTCTTTATGTTGTTTTCATTATATTTCTTCGCTACGGCGTCGTATATATTCTTGTGGTGGTTGTTTCTGCCGTTGGGCATGATTTGCTCCCGTTTGGGATGCTTTATTTATATTCTTTATTGTACCCGTTTTCGGGGCTAGTTTTTACAAAGGAGGTGCTGCCGAAATTTTTAAGAAAGTAAACTTAAGTTTAAAGATTTTTACTTGAAGTTTTCCGAAGATTTTTAACTATGTTTTCTCCTTTTTTCCATTTTTGGTGGTTTAGATTTCTGGGTTTCGGCTCACTTAAATTGCGTACACCTGATGACGTTACGTGGTTTAAGTGCCGGTCACGTGCCTACATTTGGGTCGTGACAAAGTTGGTATCAGAGCGCTAGGTTTTACCTTTCGGAGTGTAGGAAGACCTTGGTATGATGGAGTAGGTAGCTTAAGCAGAGTTACGTAGCGTGTGTATGTTCCGCGGCATACTTACGACACGGTACTTCGCCTAAGTGACCTTAGGACTATTTGATTGAGATTCCTTCCGTGATTATATACATCTTCGTGATTCAATTTCTATGTTCTTATCGAATCCTATTTTTTCATTTATAGCCATTATGCCGCCGAAGACTACGAGGGCGTAGAGAGCGGCCGCGAGGGCCGAGGTCAGAGTTGACTCGTCCGATACGAGGACTGACCCGGGCGGTACAGCTGTTGTACCGAAGCAGATTGATCCACCTTCTACATACCATATTACTATGCTAGGGGCCGGTATGCAGAATTTGCGCCAGATGATGGGGTCGTTAGTTGAAGCCATTCGAGCGCAGAAACGGGATGTTGTTCCGCCTGTTGAGGGGACCGCGATTGTGCCTACTGTTCCGGCAGTCGCAGCTACTGCTACAGAGGTGATCACCGTATCATTATCTGAGTTCATGAAGCCGAAGCCTCCGGTTTTCACAAGCACTAAAGCAGCTGAGGATCCGCAGTCGTTTATTGACCGGATGGCCAGGATATGTCATTCGCTGAGATGCTCCGACGTGAGATGGGTAGAGTTCGCGAGTTTTCATCTGGAGGGTCTGGCCCAGAAGTGGTGCGAGTCGTTAGAGAAAGGCAGAGCCACAGGTCTTGCTCCTATGACCTGGGTTGAGTTCGTGACGGTGTTCCTCGCCCGTTTCCTACCGCAGAGCGTCAGGGATGCTCGAGCGCGCAGATTCGAGTCGTTATGCCAAACTCCGAAGATGACGGTCGCTGAGTACGATGTGCAGTTTATCGAGCTGTCTGTGTATGCTCCGTATTTGGTAGCTACTGAGGAGATGCGGTTCAAGAGGTTTGTTCGAGGCCTGAGTACCCAGTTGTTCCTCGCTATCTGCTCCCAGCATTTTGACACCATGCAGCCGCAGTGGACGCAACCCTAGTGGTGGAGGAGCGTATTTCTGAGACTTCGGTCATTCCGGAACCGAAGAGGGTTCGTACTAATTTATCAGCACACAGGCAGTTTGGCAGAGGCCGGGGTGGATTCGTCATGGGCCGTGCGGGTAGACAGAGCTTGAGGCGGGGCCAGACATACAGTGTATACCCATAGGGTCAGCAGTCATCGCCTGCATGTTTTGGATGTGGCAGTCCCCATCACCGCATCAGGGATTGCCCTAAGATACGCCAGAGAGAGGCAGCCATACCACATGTTACCTTACCACCTTCTCCATCTCAGAAAGTGTTGCCTCTTGTGCCTGTTGTTATTCCGCGTCAGACCCATACTCAGAGAGGTCGTGGTCGCAGCGGTTTTGTTCCGAGAGGACGGGGTGTGTAACATTTTGGAAAATTAATAATATTTAATTATAATTTTTTTTATTATAAAAATAAAAAAATTGATAAGTTTACGAAAATGATATCGCTTATGAAATTGAGTATCGGAATCATATCCGAAAAATGTAATTATTTTGATAAACGTAAATACAAGTGTGATATCAATTAAAAATGATATATTTAATTATTTTAATATGATATTGAATTTTACACTAAGCTAATGACATTTAAGTAATAGATTAATTATTTCATATCTTTTATTTCTTATGAATGTGGAATTGTATTATGAGGGTTTTCTTTATTTTTACATTCCTTTTTAAAATTATGGTTGGTTTAAGATATGCTAGGATACACCTTCATAACACCTCACCCTCACCCTTGCTCACATCTCTACACCTCCTCCTTCTTCATTTTACACCTCCTTCTACAAATCCAACACCTCCTCCTTGCATGAATCACTCATGCTTCATCAAGTGGCACCACCTCCTTCCTCTCATGCCACCTCCCCCTCTCATCACACACCACATGCTTTCTCTACAAAACTCCTCATCCTATTTACACATTTTAATTATAGGAATTCAGTAGCTATTCCAACTGAAACCATATCATTTTCAGCTCTAAACCAATAAATTCTCTAAGTGTTCATACCATAGAGAGAGAGTAATGGCTTCCTACATCAAGTGTACCCTTAATCAAACACAATACTCTACAACTCTTACAGGATTCCATCATAGGATTCCAGAGCTGGTGTTCTCTTGTGAATCATTCAATAGGTATAAGTTCAACCCAACCGTTTTAGTTCAATTCAGTTTTTGTATGAAATCGGATATCGTATTTTGATAAGTTTAGCCTTTGTTTGAATCTGCTCTAGTTTAGCTGATAAATAAAGTAATCAAACAACTAAATAATCTTATAGACTAGACCTAGAATAAACCATAGGAAAATGACCCATGAAGCTCGGATTTTGGACGGCGACCATCACAGAAATTCCGAGCTCACCGGACCTTTGAGGGAATTGGGTGTTGTGGGTTTTTGGGTATCTCTCTGTAAGTGTTTAGGTATATTTGGTATTGTTTAAATAAGTTAATTTTATCAGTAGGTTGAGTCTGTAAGTTAGTATCAGTTTTGGAGTAAATTATATATACGACACGTAGCATGTTTAGTTGTGCAGTATCGCAAACTAGGATTTTGTGATAATTTAGCTACTGTAACAGAATCTGGAACTACTAGGTATAATCACTACAAAATCCAGCAAGACCAAAAGTATACTGAGACTACTAGGAGACACCACTTCAAACATGAACCCCAAACTCCCTAGAAAATCCGGCGACCCATCCCAAAATTCCAGCGACGCCGGCCCCCTTGTAACCTTTTGTGTTGGTTTTTCTTCTGTGGCCTATTTTGGGTATTTGATAAGTCTCTGTATTGTTTGGGTTGTCTAAATATTTATACAGTAAAATCTGGGAACGTTTTAGAAATGGTTTTATTAAAATTCATATATTTACGATACGGAGTTTTCGTATTTTGATGTTGCAGCTGAACCGTTGACGTTTATACGTTAACGACAGAATTTTGTTGTCGTTTTTGGGTTAAGTGTGCTGTAGGTTCTAACTTACGGGCGTTTAACTTGTTGTTTTGGTTTTCGATATGATATTTACATCAATGCGATTTAAATACGAATATAGATACGATTCGAGAATTCCGAGACGGAGTTGGCGATGTAGCAGCGTGGATTCAGCGAGCTTTTAAGTTGGTGAGTAGATTTACATCTACAGAGGAAGTCGGGTGGATAGCGTATAGCACCCCCGCAACCTTATAAATATTATTATGATTTCTAGTAGTATAGTAGTTATTCAAGGTATTGATATAATATCGCATCTTATATGTCCTTCATTTGCATAGAGTTCATTTATGGTTTTAAGTGAGACATGTACGTGATTTTAGATCCGTACGACATGGACTTGATTTGATGAGTTTGTACGAGAAATCATGCCGCACTTGAGATGATACAGATATAGCGATATGATGAGATATAATACAAGGATTTATACGTATTGGAAATGATGAAATTTGTATGCCGAATAACGGCCAATATATCCTTTGACTCGTAGAGTTAGGTTATATTCTGTTTAGGATGTAATACTTGTGTGAGCTATATTCTTTTAAAAACTAAGATTCGTTTGTCTTTTAAATAAAATACTAGGATGCGTGCCAGTTTCTAAAACGAATATCTATTTTAAATCTAGGGCAGCTTCTTTATTTCAAACTTAACGTTTCGATCATTTCTAAAAATAATGGTATAGCTCATAGTAAGTAATTATAATAGTTACGTTTAGATTACTTTACATGTTTGCATTATATTATCAATATTATACGTTTCTGTGTTACACACACTCTGATAGAACACTGCACAAATACCAATGAGTACTATGCTGCACAAGCACGTAAATATATATTATACTACACCTCATTGGTACTGCCATGTCACTGTAGAACCGTTCTGTTATATATGTATTAAAATAAATAGGTTGTTACACCGTAGAACACTTACACAAATACTAATAATTGTCATTTTGCACGAGCACAGACGCGCATGCTAGACTACACATCATTAGTAGTACTATGACTCAGTAGAATTGAAATCTATGATTATGTGATATAATTACGTAGTCTTCTTTATTCCTGTTGTAAATTACGAATATTACTACTATAAATGTTGTATTTGATTCTTTGGATTTTCTGGGTACTTTACTTCTGATGATATATATCGGTGGTATGGGCACTGTTATATATGTATATATATAATATATCATCAATATAACCTATGCAAGTATTCTTATTCCTTACTTGATATTTTGATATGATGAGTTAAACGTCCACCATGAGTTTTGTGTTTTCTAATTCTGATTCCGACCCGAGTGGGGGAGCAATACGGCTTCAGACTTGTTATTATTCGGACTGAGTGGGGGAGCTATACAGTTGGATACATGGTGGACCCGGTCGAGACCGAGAGGCAGGATAGCCGTAGTTGTAGGTGGGGAGCCTAGCAAGAATACTCAATTCCGGAGATTGAGATGAGTACAGCAGATATCCAGAGGATACTGACCGGGATTCGATTGGGCACGGCAGATATCCAGGGGATACTGATCGTAGCCAGTGTTGGAGATAGTGCCCTCAGAGTCAATTATTGGATCACAGGCACGTGATTGCAATGATTGAGGGAGGACCTGTCCCAGTAGGACAGTCTTACTCGAGATGATAGTATGCTATCTGGTTTATCTTTATCATCGTGTACTGCTTTAGGTGACCAGACAGGTCGCTATTACACGTTGATAGAGCCCCTAGGATTCTTTCTTGACCACCAGCAGTATGAGGGCGATCATATAAGTGGGAGCTGGGGTCTATAAGCACATCCTTAAAAGGTCCCTAGTCGTAGGAGTTTCGAGACAGGGCATCGATACTCCAGAATAGACTAGTGTATACAGTCGAGACCCTGACGAGGGGCAGTGGCCGGTCTCACAAGCCACTGGTGTCAGTTGGATCACCTAAGATGTATACAGGTGCTCATTAGGTTATGAGTACACCGGACAGGACTCGCCGGGAACATGCTAGTTGGTCTTATACCAGGCGTCAGATAGCAGTTCCCAGGTGACATGTATACAGGTTAGTTCATCGACCTGAGGATCGTCATTTATCTCGTGTGAGTTCCCACTGTACTTTGATTACTACCCTACCACGCTCAAAGGAGACGTGCAAACAGGTTTTAGTTGGGTACAGTCCCGAGCCACATGGAGGCAGTGAGCGGATCTTCAGGGGTTCGTCTCTCCCGGTATTGGGGGTGAGGTCGCGCTATGTCTAGGAGAGCCATTACACGAAGCCCTCGGCCGAGGCAGGAGATTTACTGGTAGATATTCCAGTAGTATCTCAGGGTGTTCTGGGCTACACTCCGACATGACTTGTACCGATTTTGGGGGTCTGACTTTTACCAACCCCCTAGGCCCGCCATGCGATGCTCATAGACGAACGGACCGGACTGTACGGATATTTTCACTGACAGGCTCAGTAGTGTGTCAGGATGAGTTCGCTCATCGACGTCCCTTTTTTTGTCAATACCTGGTAGCCCGTTACGTATTGGCTTATACCTCTGACGTGCTAGTGGTTAAATCCACAACCAAGGTGTTGACGAGTCTTTAGAGTCCCCCACATTCAGTTGCTCAAGTTTTCGGGCGAAAAGCTGTAGAGGCCGTATGGAGATATGGCAGGGTTCGATCAGATACGTGCGGTATTGCACGGATCAGGATCGAACAGATATTCCTAGCCGGCTTTGTTTTAACCCGGATCCTAGTATAGTACAGTGTAGATTTTGTCTCATTGCATTTGTATTTCGGTCGGAATACAAATGCGGGTGTGTATACACAGTATCGGGGTTTTCCTGTAATTTATTACGGGACCAGTTTTCTGGAGTTGCCAGTTTGCTTTCCGTTTCGGCCATTTTCATTTGTATCTTTCAATGGCCGAAGTTTGGTGGAGGAGGGCTTATTTGCATTAGTGCAATTAAGCATTTGTGGAAGGTGTTCTTTGCATACTTTTATGTCATGATGGTTTCATGATGGAGCCCCATCCTTTGACCTTCCATGGTTCATGATTGCTTGACTTTTTGTAGCAATCATGGTTGTTGATTAGTTGGTGGAGTGTGGATTTGTTAGTGATCATTGCTTGACTTTGGAGTCATCATGCTTTTGATAATGGTTGAATATGATAACCATTTTCCTTTCACTTGCTTATTGGTGTGGCTATCCTTTTTCACTCCTTTACTCTCTCTCATTCTCTCCATTCTACATGCATGGCCGGCCAAGTTAGAGGGAGGGCTGTCCAATTTTTGGGTGTGGTTCTTTGTTGATATCATATCAATTTTCCTCACCAAAAATTCCCAAGAAAAACTCCATGGTTCATACCTCCACCATATGGAAATTCCACAAACCCCAAAGTGAGACATGAGCACTACACACCATTCTACAGCAAATCTTGGGCACGTCGGCTCGCCAACTTCGTGCCCGAGTTGCCTCGGACTATAGGCGGGAGCCCGTAAAAGAAACCGGCGACGTGGTGCCCTTCCGGCAACGAGGTGGAGACCGGAGCTTCCGCGGGAGATCGGGACGACGACGAGAAGACCGGAGGACACGGATCAGTCGGTATATCTCTCTTCCCTATCTTGTAGTTAGCTAGGACTAGTTAATGGTTCGATCCGGGTTTTTAGTGCGCGGTGGTGCCGGTTCAAGAAAAATTAAAGTTAACCTTCGCTTCCGCATTTGGCCTCGGGATGGAGGCCGGGGCGCCGCCGTGCACTTACAGTGGTATCAAAGCCTCGCCATTAACATAGTCTAGTTTTGTCTAATGTGTTTTACATTTCCGATCGAACAATTTTCCAAAAACCGTATTTTTCTTCACATCAGTTTCTGTCGAAATTTTTTGAAGTCCAAAAATTTTTCAGGTTGTTTCAGAATGATGTGTAGGACATTCTAAGAGTTCTGTGAAAATTTGGGCTCGTGAACAGCCCAAACGACCGCGGAACCGCGGCCAAACCCATGCTTGGGCCGCGGTTCCGCCGCTACTTGAACTGTTCAGTCCCCCAAAATTCTACAGAATGCTCCTGAATGGAATATAGGTTTTCTGGAATGTTAATTTTTGGGCCCAGATTTCTTGATGTGCTACAGTAGTACTTGGGGACCCACTTGGTAAATTTGATCAATCGGATATTTAAAACACATTATTTCACAGTATTTACATTATATCTGCGACCGTGAATGTCACTTGATCGGTAAATCCTGTCTAACTGCTATAGCCCAGTTAGACGGATTTGCGAACGTGACTTTCACGTTGATGTTCTATATATTGCTGTGATGTTGCGGATTGGTCGTGGGGGATAGCCTGGATGCAATGCTAGTACAGTTTTTGTTGTATTATGTACATTTGATATTGCGGGACGAGCGTCCGACATGTGGACTGCCGTCACTGCCTGTTTGTATTATTATTTTGGGGCACGACCAGGTTGCGGTCGATGTACCCGTTGTATGTATATTTTACTTTCTGTACTAGGATTGCCCCGCGGAGGGGTGCACGGATAGCCGGATTCTAGAGGGCAACAAGCCCGCATCTCATGGCATTGAGACGGAGGGGGCTCCACTCTAGAATTGGCGGGCTATTCGCCGCACTCGTAGGGGGTACAGGTTGACCCAGGAGGGGTGCCCAAGTTATCGAATTCCGTAAAGTGCTGGGTGGTCCATTCACGTTGCTGAAGGGGGCTGCCTCGCTTCAGGTTTTGGCGGGTAACTTGCCGCGCCCGTAGGGGTCTAGGATTTTCATTGCACAGGCTATCCACACGACCAGGGGAACGTCGGGTTTCAGCGGCTCTGTGAAACCCGGGGATCCCAGATATCTGTATTGTTCTGTGATGCTATACATTTCTGTGATGTTGCTTTTTATCACGCCTTGAGCGAATATAATATATTGGTATATATATTAGTAGATGTTGTATATGTTTTGCATCCGCGCTAGTCCAGTCCCCGCTCTGTCGTTAGTTAGCTAACCTAACGGGTAATGACGGGACCCAGTGGCGAATGCGGATGGCATATACGTACATCAGTATATTTTCGTTCTTTGTGGTGTGATCAATTGATGGGACTGCATTGATTCGGATCAATGCAAGTTAAAAACAAACCTAATCTGATGTTGTTGGAACACTTTTCAAAAAACTGTTATTGCAAGGACGTTCACTTTTGTTTTGCATCGTGGTATTCAGTTGGAATATCCTGCTCCTCAGTCGACGAGGCAAGGGCCGAGATCCCTTCACCGGGAGTGACCCCTTGGACAAAAAGTTTGCGTCAGGGCAATGACTTCACTATAGCCGATTACTTTTGCTTTGCACCATGATATTCAGTTGGAATATCCTGCACCTCATTCTACGGGGAAAGAGCCGAGATCCCTTCACCGGGAGTGACCTCTTTAGCAAAGGTTTTCGTCACTATATTTTTATAAAGCTATCAGTTCCTTCAACGATATCAAGTTCATTACGTTAAAGGTTTTCGCCAGAAACCATTCGTAGCCCTCCGTCGTTTCATATGGGTGGTCAATAGTATTCAAGCTGTGTATGTTGGCCAAAGTCAAGGCACAGTGATTGGTGGCTATTGGGGTATTCATATGCAGCATAGATAGATGCGTTGGTTTGGGACAGTCGTACTGCCATTTTGGCCAAAGTCAAGGGTAGGTACGGGTGGATTCAAATTAACCTGGAGAATGACGGGTAGAACTTGACATGTGACTTATGATATGTTGGCCAAAGTCAAGGTCATAAGAGCATGGGGCAGAAATCACATCGGGGGTTTCAAAAGAACTGAAACTTGCCAGATATGCGCATACCTTCTGAAGTGTGATGATGTGAGCGGATTCCGTCACGTTATCATGCGATGATAGTTGGATCCCAATTCCCACTGATGAGTTAGTTTACTCCTCGGGTGACCCCGACTAATTCTTCTTTAAGGTTTGGAGGAGAATTTAAGGTACAGTGGGAGGCTTCCAGATTAGATAAATTGGTAATCATTCTGATCTAGGATAGAGTGCACGCTGAGTGTTTCTTTTCTCTCTCTCTTCGGCAGCGACCATTGACCCGACCCTAAGACTATGACTCAGTGACCAAGTTGACCGAACCTTCTTAAACACTGGCTTTTGGATTGTCAGAGTTGCAAACCTCTTTGCCACTCCTACTTTTACCCTTTTCTCCAGGATACCCCGTATTACTACGAACGTCCACTTCCATTGGACAAAACCATCGTATGGTTATATACGAACTCGAAGGGATTTATTCGAGGATGGTTTCGGGTTCTGGAGAAAACGGATAGGATTATTCAGTTGTCTTTTCCTTTTACCTTCTCTCGAGTTGTGAGTACTCCTTGGTTTAGGAGATAGTACACCTATTATGCAAATTGGATAGTCTTATTCCAAACCATAGGCAGCTGCCGACCGGTAGGGAATGAAGAAAACCAATTAGCCTAACGATGGTGTACAGAAGGTATTAAGTTAAGACAAAGTAAGGGATTAGTAAGAGGGCAAAGTAAATTGCGACTGCTATTCACGACCAAACCAAGTATTTCATTACCACTCCCAAATCACCTTTGTATTTCTCCAGGACACTCCGTATCACTACGAAGATCCACAATTTATTGGATACTCCATCGTATGGTTATATACGAACTCGAAAGGAACTTGTTCCAGTTCGGGGATGGATTCTGGTTCAGGAGAAATAGGAATAAGGTTTATTCGGTTGTCTTTTATCTTCACCTTCTCTCGCATTGCGAGTGCTCCTGGGATTAGGACAGTACACCCATTATGCTTATTGGATAGTCTTCTTCCAAACTATAGGCTGGTGCCGAACGGTAGGGAAGGAAGAAAACCATTTGGCCTAAGGGGTGTGCAGAAGGTAATGACTAAAGACATAGAAAGGGATTTGGAAAGGTGGCAAAGAATTATACGGTTACAGTCGTGAATCTGGAAGAGGCATTACTAGGAATATCGGGATACCCCATCGAAACATTTCAATGTTTCAGTTTCACTGTGTGCTGTTAAAGGAAAACTAATTTCCCGATTAGATACTTACTCCAGGGTATGTATTTACCAGGTATGATTCTCACATCTGTATGGTTTTACAGATGATGAGTGGGAGTAACTTATTGGGAATTAGGTGATCATCCTCATTATATCGGGATTCGTTGTAATCGGTGATATTTGAGGAAGTCACCTGGGTTGTTTGCCGGTCGACGAATATTTGGTTTTGAATATCCGCTGTTATGCACCAATTTCAAATTGATATATCTGTACGTCTATTTTCATAGAGTGAGATATACCTTTTTGAAATTATGTCTATGACATTTACCTATGTCAGTGGATGGTTGGGTAAGGAGCATTAAACAGCGGTGTAAATCTTCTTAACCATAAGTACAGTTTTCAACCTACGACATACAGTGAATGAGTTATCAGACTCAAGGGACTTATACAGAGTATTGTATGTTGTCCAGGGTCCACCAGGACAGAAGGGTTGGTCCTCGTACTATATTCGGTTTACTTATGACTTCTCTAGTTTTTAGACAGGTGTTTCGTGGAAACACAAGGTCCGAATTTTGAGAAGTTATAGGTATTTGAATAGAGTAGAGAACCAGGTATTGCAAGTATCGGGATTCTTCAAAGTGATCGAAGATGTAGATACTTGTGTATGGTATTCAGTTGATAGTAATGATTAAGAGAACTTGCTTCTCTTTCAGATTACTCATAATTGGAAGCATTCCTAAGTTGAGTAACGCTGATCGGCCTCCTTCCATTTAGTTGACATGCACTGGAGACAGTTGCATGATTTGAATCTGGTTCAATTAAATCAGTGCCTCTGTTTCTATATTGGATATAGAACAGTTCATATCTTAACGTTGTTAAGGTACGGGGAGTTGTCTGGCTTATGCTTAAAACCAGACTCTGGATAACTCAAGGCATGTTTCTGTAATGGCAGTTTGTGGGTTGACCCAGGCTATGATGCGGGGTGACTTTCTACCATCTGGATGGACAATAGCGATATTGTTCTAGACTCGCCACAGTTTTAATAAAAATGGATTTTTTCAGAAAACAGTAGTGGGAGGATGGTAGAACTGGAAGTGATTCCAGAACCACAAACGATTACTGAAGATTTGATAGGAACCTAAAGATTCAATCTGGTTTGACATTCTATTGGCCACTCCGCAGATATGGTGAGTAACCTCAGGCACTCGAGAGGTACTTCGGTATGCTCAAGGACGGTGGCAGGGAGGTTCTTGTTTACCCAGATTTGCCATTGCTGTTGTTCTAGACTGTGAGACCCGGCAGGAGGATGAGTATAGCGTCATTCTAAACTAGCTTTAGAAGTGTACGTCTATATGACTTTGCCAAAGGGTTGTCGTAGTCAGTGGGAGCAGCGGAAGCATTGGTGGACAGGTGGCTTATGTCTATTTATAGACTAAAGCAGATGTAGCGGAGATAGATCATCTATTTCTGGTATGACAGTCATAGGTTTGACTTCATCAGAATAGGGGATGGATCTGTTAAGAAGGTAGTAGGGTGTGATGTCCTGGTATTTGGATGACATACACAGAGTAGGATGTGATATTCCTATACTACGATCGGTTATACTTTGGTCGTCACACAGTGGTTTCTCCACATGGGACTTGGACATTATATCAGACATACTGGTTACTAGATCTATGGTTTTAGATCTAGATTTGGGTGGTTTCCCAATTAAGGGTACTTAGACAGCATTCTAAGAGTATTTAGAATGGACGACTCCTGGCACGGTAGTGTACCTGCAGGTTATGGAGTCACCCTCTCTAAAGGTGTATTACAGACTAAAGTGGAGAGGGATGTGCATGATTGGCAGATCACTTGCTCAGGCAATTGAGTCAATCATGAGATGTCAAGTAGCACACCAGATGTTGTTCTTGCACTAGATGCAATAAGTTGACATTGATCCAATCCTGGAGAAACAGTCGGAAGCAGCTTTAGAGCATAAGTGGATGTTCTAGGGATATGATAACGACAGCCTCGTTCGGGAGACGGTTATCATTCCAGGCTTCCAAGGTGACATGGACGACAAGGAGGTTGTCAGAGTTATAGTTTTTCCTTCTGACGAGGGGCAGTATTTTGGACAGGTGGTCCAAGGCAATACTGAGGGAGGCATGGCGCAGGATACTGATTAAGTTCAGTTGTCGATACAGTCTAAGAAGTTTGGATTTGGAGTTCATTTATGAGCTAGGTCCCATCAGACATCCAGACACATTCTAAGACAGGTATTGCTCATTTCGGGAGATGGCTTTCTCCGCGAACATGAGATATAGAGAGACAAAGAAAGAAACATCAAAGCAGATCCACTCACTGAGGCTATTCCTCGAACGCAATAGTTTCGCAAACTAGCTTTGTGAGACTGACTAGTAGAGGAGTTGGGTGTTCGGTATCACACGGGCTGTGAGTATGCGACATCGCAATAATTAGCCTTGAGTGCAAGTGGGAGATTGTTGAAGATAGTGCCCTCAGAGTCAATTATTGGATCACAGGCACGTGTTTGCAATGATTGAGGGAGGACCTGTCCCAGTAGGACAGTCTTACTCGAGATGATAGTATGCTATCTGGTTTATCTTTATCATCGTGTACTGCTTTAGGTGACCAGACAGGTCGCTATTACACGTTGGTAGAGCCCCTAGGATTCTTGCTTGACCACCAGCAGTATGAGGGCGATCATATAAGTGGGAGCTGGGGTCTATAAGCACATCCTTAAAAGGTCCCTAGTCGTGGGAGTTTCGAGACAGGGCATCGATACTCCAGAGTAGACTAGTGTATACAGTCGAGACCCTAACGAGGGGCGGTGGCCGGTCTCACAAGCCACTGGTGTCAGTTGGATCACCTAAGATGTATACAGGTGCTCATTAGGTTATGAGTAAACCGGACAGGACTCGCCGGGAACATGCTAGTTGGTCTTATACCAGACGTCAGATAGCAGTTCCCAGGTGACATGTGTACAGGTTAGTTCATCGACCTGAGGATCGTCATTTGTCTCGTGTGAGTTCCCACTGTACTTTGATTACTACCCTACCACGCTCAAAGGAGACGTGCAAACAGGTTTTAGTTGGGTACAGTCCCGAGCCACATGGAGGCAGTGAGCGGATCTTCAGGGGTTTGTCTCTCCCGGTATTGGGGGTGAGGTCGCGCTGTGTCTAGGAGAGCCATTACACGAAGCCCTCGGCCGAGGCAGGAGATTTACTGGTAGGTATTCCAGTAGTATCTCAGGGTGTTCTGGGCTACACTCCGACACGACTTGTACCGCTTTTGGGGGTCTGACTTTTACCAACCCCCTAGGCCCGCCATGTGATGCTCATAGACGAACGGACCGGACTGTACGGATATTTTCACTGACAGGCTCAGTAGGGTGTCAGGATGAGTTCGCTCATCGACGTCCCTTTTTTTGTCAATACCTGGTAGCCCGTTACGTATTGGCTTATACCTCTGACGTGCTAGTGGTTAAATCCACAACCAAGGTGTTGACGAGTCTTTAGAGTCCCCCACATTCAGTTGCTCAAGTTTTCGGGCGAAAAGCTGTAGAGGCCGTATGGAGATATGGCAGGGTTCGATCAGATACGTGCGGTATTGCACGGATCAGGATCGAACAGATATTACTAGCCGGCTTTGTTTTAAGCCGGATCCTAGTATAGTACAGTGTAGATTTTGTCTCATTGCATTTGTATTTCGGTCGGAATACAAATGAGGGTGTGTATATACAGTATCGGGGTTTTCCTGTAATTTATTACGGGACCAGTTTTCTGGAGTTGCCAGTTTGCTTTCCGTTTCGGCCATTTTCATTTGTATCTTTCAATGGCCGAAATTTGGTGGAGGAGGGCTTATTTGCATTAGTGCAATTAAGCATTTGTGGAAGGTGTTCTTTGCATACTTTTGTGTCATGATGGTTTCATGATGGAGCCCCATCCTTTGACCTTCCATGGTTCATGATTGCTTGACTTTTTGTAGCAATCATGGTTGTTGATTAGTTGGTGGAGTGTGGATTTGTTAGTGATCATTGCTTGACTTTGGAGTCATCATGCTTTTGATAATGGTTGAATATGATAACCATTTTCCTTTCACTTGCTTATTGGTGTGGCTATCCTTTTTCACTCCTTTACTCTCTCTCATTCTCTCCATTCTACATGCATGGCCGGCCAAGTTAGAGGGAGGGCTGTCCAATTTTTGGGTGTGGTTCTTTGTTGATATCATATCAATTTTCCTCACCAAAAATTCCCAAGAAAAACTCCATGGTTCATACCTCCACCATATGGCAATTCCACAAACCCCAAAGTGAGACATGAGCACTACACACCATTCTACAGCAAATCTTGGGCACGTCGGCTCGCCAACTTCGTGCCCGAGTTGCCTCGGACTATAGGCGGGAGCCCTTAAAAGAAGCCGGCGACGTGGTGCCCTTCCGGCGACGAGGTGGAGACCGGAGCTTCCGCGGGAGATCGAGACGACGACGAGAAGACCGGAGGACACGGATCAGTCGGTATATCTCTCTTCCCTATCTTGTAGTTATCTAGGACTAGTTAATGGTTCGATCCGGGTTTTTAGTGCGCGGTGGTGCCGGTTCAAGAAAAATTAAAGTTAACCTTCGCTTCCGCATTTGGCCTCGGGATGGAGGCCGGGGCCAAGCCGTGCACTTACAGCCAGGATACCGGGTGGCGATCATCTGTTGAGATGATGTCGACGGTATCTGCATTTACGTGTCGATGATGGACACGAGAGATTTTGAATTTCGATGTCGATGCTAGACATCTATATATATATATATATATATATATATATATATATATATTGATCTGATCATTATCATGAGGTACACAGTTAGATATTATTTAGTGGATTCAACCAGGACTGATCCGAGGGACAGTACCTGCATATATTTGTACAGACATGCATATACAAAAAGGGATTCCAACACAAACTATAGATTCATGATTTTGACTCATATGACATTGAGATATTATACTTGGGATTGCATGATAGTTAGTATTGCACATATGTATATCATATAGTATATTGGTACAGATTATGATAGAACTATACTTATGACCTAGGTATCGTCATGCATTTGATTTCTACCTTTAGATGTACTTTTATTCACTGAGTTGGCAACTCATCCCCGTTGTTCCACGGTTCTTGCAGGTTTTACCGCTTGGATTATTAGTGGCTTGGGCATACATTCTTTTCGGGGATTGATTGGTAAGTGGGTTATTATTGTATCATACTCACTCTTGATTATTCATATATTCTTGTATCTAGTGGAATCTCTATCAACTTAGAAGTGGTATATTATTGACTTAGAAGCAAGACTTAGAGTTTATGTGTGGTGATGTCGCGCTCTTTGGATTCGATTTTTGATTTAGATTGTTGGTTGCTCCATCGTTTGGACAGGGAGACTAGCTTCCGTTGGGATGCTATTTTATTATTTTGTTGTATCAGGTTTTTATAAAAATGCAAAGGAGGTGATGTCAAGTTTCAAAACGTCATAAATATTTTTCAACATACTTATTTAAAATTAGATGTTATTTTTAAGATTGATTTCATCGGATGACTATTTAAACCTCACCTCCAATAATTTCAAAAAAAAGGTTTAGATTCCGGGTTTCGGCTTACTTGAACCGCGTCGACGTCTTTAGATGTCACGTGATTTAAGTGCCGGTCATGTGCCACATTTCGGTCGTGACAAAGTTGGTATCAAAGCGTTTGGTTTAACCTTTGTTCGAGTCTAGGTTGACTATATGGAGTCTGGGCATACATTTTGTTACCTGGGCTTGGCTTTATAGGACTTAGACTTGACTTTGGGGGTCATATATCCGAACTTTCGTTATATAGGATGACCTTTGTTAATGGAATAGGTACTAAGTAGAGTGACGTACCGTACATATGTTCCGCGGCATATTTACGATATGATACTCCGCCTAAGATACCTTAGGAATTATATCTTGAGATCTTCCTTCTATTCCTTCCATTGATTTATCTTCGTCAGTGCATGATTGATTGTTTCGATCACCATGTTTATGAGGGCCGAGAGGGCTGCAGTTAGAGATACGGTCATGGCAGACTTGTCTGGGACAAGGACTGACTGGGGTGACTGTTCGATGATATAGAGACACGCCATTTATTCATATTTGATCGAGTTCTAATAGTGGAGCGAGTTTCTTCGGGATCCGCACCAGATGGTAGAGTCATTGTTAGAGATCAGACAGACTTGAGACGTGATGTTTTTCCCTCTCCAAAGATTATGGTGTTGTGTACTGTTCAGACAGCGGTACCAATCATTGCTAAGATTATCGAGATATTACTCCCAGAATTCATGAAGTTAAAGGTTGACGATGTTACCAGTATAAATGGATCAGGAGGATTCATAGCCATTCAGGTGTGGGGTGGTTAAGACTTTTAATCCATTGTGGCGCTTCGATACGAGATCGGTGAAGTTGATGTACTTCTTCCAATGGAGCTTGTTCAGACCAGATGCAAGTAGTTCAAGGAGGAGATCGTACAGTAAGTTTTCCTCCGACAAATTGGGACGAGTCTTCGAAAGTGAGATTAGCCAGATTTCTCTACAGAGTATCAGAAGAAACGAATTCGTGTTTCCGAGTTTGAAAGACTTCGAATGGGTCATAACTAAGTATGACTTTCAAATTCGCGTGACTATACAGATACGCTCCTTAAGTGATTGATATAGGGAATTTATAGGACAGGAGATTGGTACGAAGTTTCAGTGGACAGTTGTTCTACACAGTAGATATTAAAGATTTGATGGCGCGTGCAACTACAATTTTAGGAGGAAATCAAAAAGGAATGACAATGGTTATGAAAGGGAAAGCAGGTCAAGAAATGGGTGCTAGTTCCGAGCAGGCTGGATAAATAATTTTAGCAAAAGTTTTGATAGATTCTCTTCCAGGAATTTATAATAAATAAGATTGGACTGGGATTAGTTGTTAGCACACAAGCCGAGGACAAAGATTCCGTTATCAACATGTTACGTTATAAAAAAAACTGGACTACTGGTCAAGAAAGTGTGAAGGGATGTATCCGCAATAAGACGATTGGTGTCGTTGCTCCTCACCAGACGATCGCATCAGGAAGCCATGATATTAGAGATCTGCAAGAAGAACCAGAATTCAGAGACAGAAGATGTTAGGACGTGGCAGACGGCAAGTAGTAATTCTTGCTATGCCAATTCCGATGGTATAAACACATTCCGACATTGAAGAGAATATGCTTCGATGTCCTTTGAGTTCGGTTTACGTTTTTATAATCTAAAATTTTCATTTCCAACGTTGGAGAAAGGACAACTCGGCGTCCGTGATTTTGATATATGTATTTTAAGGATTTGAGGATCAATTTATGTTTTGTGCACACCAGGTGCACTTGATGAGATTTTTATGTACAGTAATTTCACTTTGACTTATACTTTATGCACACCAGGTGCACTTGTTGAGATTTTAGTGCGAGTTGACTGCAGTCGATTGGAGTGTTGTGTACACCAAATGCACTACACTGATTTTCCGTGCACATCAGATGCACATGGTTAGGAATTATATATATATATATATATATATATATATATATATATATATATATATATATATATATATATATATATATATATCCTATGTATACTTGATTTGATTTTATGCACACTAGTTGCATGTTTTGATTTTGTGCACTCTGATGCACTTGATTTTAGTTTTGTGCACTCCGATGCACTTGAGATTTAATTGTGCACCCTGATGCACTTGGATTTGATTTTTGTGCACCCCGATGCACTTGGTATTATTTTGTATACTTTTATTCCATGCACAGTGGATGCAGTGGATATCGTTTCGTGCACGCCTATTGCACTTAGCGCTGTTTTGTTTTCGTGCACACCGTGAAGTGTGGTTTGAGACTTACATGCAAACCCATTAGGGTTGATTTTGTTTTCATGCTTTGCACTTGATAGGATATGTGATAGATTTGATTTTTATATTTTCGCTTGGTCGTGTGCACTGATATTGCACTGTGATCATGGCATTGATTTTGTGTACTTAGGATACATAACGGTTTTGGTATTTGGCAAAATTTTTTTCATAACTGGAGTAATTCTCATACCAACCGCTAGAGTTACAGTTATGAAAGATTATATCTTTTGAGTTTTCATGCACACGGTTGCGTTATAATGCATTTTAGCTCATATGGGACTTTGGAGTCATTTTATATCGAGCAAAAATTATGTTATAAAATTGGACCCCGGGAAAAAAAATTTAAATATGTAATTGGGTTAAGAAAATGTTTTAAGAAAGAAGTTTAATTTAAATTCGGGGTCTGAATTTCTTTAAAGAGGATAGACTGTAAAATTTTGGAAAATTAATAATATTTAATTATAATTTTTTTAATTATAAAAATAAAAAAAATTGATAAGTTTACGAAAATGATATCCCTTATGAAATTGAGTATCGGAATCATATCCGAAAAATGTAATTATTTTGATAAATGTAAATACAAGTGTGATATCAATTAAAAATGATATATTTAATTATTTTAACATGATATTGAATTTTACACTAAGCTAATGACATTTAAGTGATAGATTAATTATTTCAAATCTTTTATTTCTTATGAAAGTGGAATTGTATTATGAGGGTTTTCTTTATTTTTACATTCCTTTTTAAAATTATGGTTGGTTTAAGATATGCTAGGATACACCCTCATAACACCTCACCCTCACCCTTGCTCACATCTCTACACCTCCTCCTTCTTCATTTTACACCTCCTTCTTCAAATCCAACACCTCCTCCTTGCATGAATCACTCATGCTTCATCAAGTGAAACCACCTCCTTCCACTCATGCCACCTCCCCCTCTCATCACACACCACATGCTTTCTCTACAAAGCTCCTCACCCTATTTACACATTTTAATTATAGGAATTCAGTAGCTATTCCAACTGAAACCATACCCTTTTCAGCTCCAAACCGATAAATTCTCTAAGTGTTCATACCATAGAGAGAGAGCAATGGCTTCCTTCATCAAGTGTACCCTTCATCAAACACAATACACTACAACCCTTAGAGGATTCCATCATAGGATTCTGGAGCTGGTGTTCTCTTGTGAATCATTCAATAGGTATAAGTTCAACCCTACTGCTTTAGTTCAATTCAGTTTTTGTATGAAATCATATATCGTATTTTGATAAGTTTAGCCTCTGTTTGAATCTGCTCTAGTTTAGTTGATAAATAAAGTAATCAAACAACTAAATAATCTTATAGACTAGACCTAGAATAAACCATAGGAAAACGACCCATGAAGCTCGGATTTTGGCCGGCGACCATCACAGAAATTCCGAGCTCGACGAACTTTTAAGGGAATTGAGTGTTGTGGGTTTTTGGGTATCTCTCTGTAGGTGTTTAGGTATGTTTGGTATTGTTTAAATAAGTTAATTTTATCAGTAGGTTGAATCTGTAAGTTAGTATCAGTTTTGGAGTAAAATATATATACGACACGTAGCATGTTTAGTTGTGCAGTATCACAAACTAGAATTTTGTAATAATTTAGCTACTGTAACTGAATATGGAACCACTAGGTATAATCACTAGAAACCCCAGCAAGACCAAAAGTATACTGAGACTACTAGGAGACATCACTTCAAATATGAACCCCAAACTCCCTATAAAATTTGGCGACCCACCCCAAAATTCCGGCGACGCCGGCCCCCTTATAACCTTTTGTGTTGGTTTTTCTTCTGTGGCCTATTTTGGGTATTTGATAAGTCTCTGTATTGTTTAGGTTGTCTAAATATTTATACGGTAAAATCTGCGAACGTTTTAGAAATGGTTTTATCAAATTTCAGATATTTACGATACGGAGTTTTCGTATTTTGATGTTGCAGCTGAACCGTTGACGTTTATACATTAACAACAGAATTTTGTTGTCGTTTTTGGGTTAAGTGTGCTGTAGGTTCTAATCTACGAGCGTTTAGCTTATTGTTTTGGTTTTCATTTTGATATTTACATCAATGCGATTTAAATACGAATATAGATACGATTCGAGAATTCCGAGACGGAGTTGGCGATATAGCAACGTGGATTCAACGAGCTTTTAAGTTGGTGGGTAGATTTACATCTACAGGGGAAGTCAGGTGGAAGGCGTATAGCACCCCTGCAACCTTATAAATATTATTATGATTTCTAGTTAGTATAGTAGTTATTCAAGGTATTGATATAATATCGCATCTTATATGTCCTTCATTTGCATAGAGTTCATTTATGGTTTTAAGTGAGACATATACGTGATGTTAGATCCGTACGACATGGACATGATTTGATAAGTTTGTACGAGAAATCATACCGTACTTGAGATGATACAGATATAGCGATATGATGAGATATAATACAAGGATTTATACGTATTGGAAATGATGAAATTTGTATACCGAATAACGGCCAATTTATCCTTTGACTCGTAGAGTTAGGTTATATTCTATTTAGGATGTAATACTTGTGTGAGCTATATTCTTTTAAAAACTACGATTCGTTTGTCTTTTAAATAAAATACTAGGATGCGTGCCAGTTTATAAAACGAATATCTATTTTAAATTTAGGGCAGCTTCTTTATTTCAAACTTAACGTTTCGATCATTTCTAAAGATAATGGTATAGCTCATAGTAAGTAATTACAATAGTTACATTTAGATTACTTTACATGTTTGCATTATATTATCAATATTATACGTTTCTGCTTACGCACACTCTGATGGAACACTGCACAAATACCAATGAGTACTATGCTGCACAAGCACATAAATATATATTACACTACACCTCATTGGTATTGCCATATCACTGTAGAACCATTCTATTATATATGTATTAAAATAAATAGGTTGTTACACCGTAGAACACTTCCACAAATACTAATGATTGCCATCTTGCACGAGCACGGACGCGCAAGCTACACTACACATCATTAGTAGTATTATGACACAGTAGAATTGAAATCTATGTTTATGTGATATAATTATGTAGTCTTCTTTATTCCTGTTGTAAATTACGAATATTACTACTATAAATGTTGTATTTGATTCTTTGGATTTTCTGGGTACTTTACTCCTGATGATATATATCGGTGGTATAGGACACTGTTATATATGTATATATATAATATATCATCAATATAAACTATGCAAGTATTCTTATTCCTTACTTGATATTTTGATATGATGAGTTAAACGTCGACCATGAGTTTTGTGTTTTCTGATTCTGATTCCGACCCGAGTGGGGGAGATATACGGCTTCGGACTTGTTATTATCCGGACTGAGTGGAGGAGCTATACAGTCAGATAAATGGTGGACCCGGTCGAGACCGAGGGGCAGGATAGCCGCAGTTGTAGGCGGGGAGCCTAGCGAGGATACTCGATACCGAAGATTGAGATGAGCACGGAAGATATCTAGGGGATACTGACCAGGGTTTGATTGGGCATGGCAGATATCCATAGGTTCGATCGTAGCCAGGATACTGGGTGGCGATCATCTGTTGAGATGGTGTCGACGGTATCTGCATTTACGTGTCGATGATGGACACGAGAGATTTTGGATTTTGATGTCGATACTGGACACACACACACACACACATATATATATATATATTTTGATATGATCATTATCATGAGGTACTCAGTTAGATAATATTTAGTGGATTCAACATGGACTGATCCGGGGGACAGTACCTGCATATATTTGTACAGACATGCATATACAAAAAGGGATTCCAGCACAAACTATAGATTCATGATTTTGACTCATATGACATTGAGATATTATACTTGGGATTGCATGATAGTTAGTATTGCACATATACATATCATATAGTATATTGGTACAGATTATGATAGGAGTATACTTATGACCTAGGTACGTCATGCATTTCGATTTCTACCTTTAGATGTACTTTTATTCACTGAGTTGGCAACTCATCCCCGTTGTGCCACAGTTCTTGCAGGTTTTACCACTTGGATTATCAGCTGCTTGGGCATACATTCTTTTCGGGGATTGATTGGTAAGTGGGTTATTATTGTATCATACTCACTCTTGATTATTCATATATTCTTGTATCTAGTGGAATCTCCATCAACTTAGAAGTGGTATATTATGTACTTAGAAGCAAGATTTAGAGTTTATGTGTGGCGATGTCGCACTCTTTGGAGTCGATTTCTGATTTACATTGTTGGTTGCTCCATCGTTTGGACGTGGAGACTAGCTTTCGTCGGGATGCTATTTTATTATTATGTTGTATCAGGTTTTTATAAAAATTCAAAGGAGGTGATGTCAAGTTTCAAAACGTCATAAATGTTTTTCAACATACTTAGTTAAAATTAGATGTTATTTTTAAGATTGATTTCATCGGATGACTATTTAAACCTCACCTCCAATAATTTCAAAAAATGGTTTAGATTCTGGGTTTCGGCTTACTTGAACCGCGTCGACGTTTTTAGATGTCACGTGATTTAAGTGCCGATCACGTGCCACATTTGGGTCGTGACATGGTGGCAGAGGCAGAGGACAGCCAGTTGCCGGTAGAGGGCAGGCTCGAGTGTTTGCCTTGACTCATCAGGACGCGCAGGCGTCCAATGCAGTAGTTTCAGGTACTCTTTCTGTATATTCTTTTGATGCACACGTTTTATTTGATCCGGGATCTACGCCTTCGTATATTTCTACGCACTTCATACCGAGGTTAGGCCGAGAGTCGTGTTTTCTAGATCAGCCGCTTGTCGTGACTACTCCTGTTGACGAGTCGTTTGTTGCGCGACACGTATTTCGGTCGTGTGCCGTTCGTATAGGAGATAGAGATTTGTCCATCAACTTGGTCCTTCTTGAGACTTTGGACTTCGACGTTCTCCTAGGCATGGACTGGTTAGCTACTTGCTACGCGTCTGTGGACTGCCGTGAGAAGACAGTTAGATTTTGTTTTCCCGGTGAGTCGGTTCTTTTTGTGCAGGGGGACCATGGTGCCTCCCCTCACGGTTTGATTTCAACCCATTGCGCTAGTCGACTTTTGAGGAGGGGATGTCGGGGATTCTTAACTTTCATTCATGATACAAGAGCCACAGTAGAGTCGTTGGACCGGGTTCCTATCGTGCGAGAGTTTTCCGATATTTTTCCCGATAAGTTACCTGGTTTGCCGCCAGAGCGCGATATTGAGTTTTGCATTGATCTGATTCCCGACACGGGACCTATTCTATACCGCCTTACCGGATGGCCCCAGCGGAGCTTAGAGAGCTTAAAGATCAATTGCAAGTGTTGCTTGATAGGGGACTTGTGCGTCCGAGTGTTTCACCTTGGGGAGCTCATGTTCTGTTCGTCAAGTAGAAGGACGGCAGTTTGAGGTTGTGTATGGATTATCGTCAATTGAAACGAGTTACGGTGCAGAATAGGTATCCTTTACCTCGTATTGACGATTTGTTTGATCAGCTCCAGGGTGCGAAACATTTTTCGAAGATTGATTTGCGTTTGGGTTATCATCAGTTGCGGGTTTGGAATGATGACATTCCGAAAACTGCTTTTCGTACACGCTACGGGCATTATGAGTTTTTGGTGATGTCGTTCGGACTCACCAATGCGCCAGCAGCATTCATGGATCTGATGAGCCAGGCCGTTCCTCGACCAATTTATTATTGTGTTTATTGATGACATTCCGGTCTACTCTAGGAGTCGAGATGAGCATGAGCAGCACTTGAGGATTGCTTTGCAGACATTGAGAGAGCACCAGCTGTATCCTAAATTCTCAAAGTGCGCATTTTGGCTTAATAGAGTTGACTTCCTGGGTCATGTGGTGACGGCAGACGGTATTCTTATGGACCCGAGAAAGATCGAGACTGTACAGCTTTGGCCCAGACCTGTATCTGTGACAGAGGTCCGCAGCTTTTTGGGCTTAGCTGGTTATTATCGCCGTTTCGTGCAGGATTTTTCGAGTATCGCTGCACCGCTGACCGGACTGACCCAGAAGGGGGTTTCTTTTCTTTGGACTGATGCATGCGAGTAGAGTTTTCAGCAGTTGAGGACTCGGTTAACGACTGCACCAGTTTTATCTTTTCCTTCTGGATCGGGCGGCTATGTTGTTTACTGTGATGCTTTTCGAGTGGGGCTCGGTTGTGTATTGATGCAGCATGATAGAGTTATCGCTTACGCTTCTCTGCAACTGAAGAAGCACGAGCAGAATTATCCCACTCACGATCTTGAGATGGCCGCGGTTTTCTTTCCATTGAAGATTTGGAGACAATACTTGTACGGGGAGTCGTGTCAGATTTTCACGGATCACAAGAGCTTGAAGTACATCTTCCAGCAGCGGGATCTGAATCTGAGACAGCACCATTGGATGGAGCTTATGAAGCATTTGTAGGGTTCCTAGGCATGCTAATGAAGTCTCACAAGGTATCAACCATGCCAATTTCAAATTTTACGGGTGCCGAGAAACCCTAATACGGATCGTTGACTAGAAGTTTAGGCGATATACGAATCTAGTTAACAACTTAACTAAAGATAAGAAGCTACAACCTTTGTAGATCCGGATATCCACTTCCTTGGCTCCACATAGGCGTCCTTTCGCTGTCCATCTCGAATCCCGGACTCAATCGTCGGCTTGATCGGAGAAATGGGCGGACTAGGTCGTCGGCTTCGTGCCGAAGATGATCTACGTCGAGGCATCACAAGTTCAAGCTCCGACTTCACAAATTTGTGAAACTTGTGAAGAAAACACCCAAAACAACTTGGCAAGAGGTAGAGGGTGAAGAAATAGGAGGTGGGTTCACTTTAGAATTGGATTTCTCACTTTAGAACTCAAGTTGCCATTGATGGCATCAAGCTTTCTTTCTTGAAGAAGAAGATCAAGAAGAAGGAAATATTATGATAAGTCAATCAAAAATGAAAAAGAAATGAATACTTATCATAATAGGAACCATGGTTAGGTGTAGAGAATTGACCAAGATTAGAAGAGTGGTTAGGGTTAAGCATGAAGACAAATTGGTCACTTTGGTCAAAGCTTCATGAAGCTTCACAAAGGTTCAAGAATGAAAGCAACCATTTTGTATTCTTATCCCATTCTTTTTCCAAAATCAATAAATAAAAGAATGGATAATTAAAACCCTAATCACTTTCTTAACCTAGGTTTAATTCTTTACACTTAACCAAATGAGCAAGCATCATTAAACATGATACAAAGATGTGCACAAAAGTATATCACATATACAACTTGCACATCAAGTGAGAAAATCCATTTTAAGTGAACCAATACTAGTTAATGCAAAATAATATATCAAATATATAATTATACATTAAATCATTAAATCAACACTTGATTCAATGATCCGGTCATGTCGCACATAACCGACTAGTATACAATGTATCGATTTATCGAATCAATGATTCGATAACTAGGTTATATCGAATATAACCAATCGATATATATTCATCGCGAGAATGGAATACGGTATCACATACACGCATTATTCTCGGTCCTGCACATATCTCATATGCGCTCCTATTTCGTTTCGCTTGAGCCAGGAAACCTCTGTGTAGGACTCTAAAGACTCGTCAATACGCCGGTAGCAGATAATGATCATATCAAGCACCCACAAGCCGCAAGCGGTCTGCTAAACGTAACGGCCACCCGGGTATTGAGCGATCAGAAGATCGACGAGCTAGCCCGCTCACACTCCTGTGAATCCAACCAGTAACACTTACCGTACAGTCCGGTCTGTTCGTCTGATATGTCGCATATCAAGTCTAGGGGTGGTAAACGTCAGACCCCAATAACCGATAAGTCGTGCCGATGTGAGGCTCATAACGGGTCGAGAAACTACTGGTAACACTTACCAGCAAATCTCTGATCAGCCCTGGCCAGGGACTTCCCTGTTACGGCCAATCGAGCACTGCGCAACATCAACCCCCAATACCGGGAGAGACGAAACCCCTCCTATCGCTCATTGCCTCCATGTGACTCGGGACTGTGCCGAAAGACCACCGTTTTGCATGCCCTCATGGACGTGGTAAGGTGGAGATCAAAGCACAGTGGGAATCACACAAGACTCTATGACGATCTCGGGTCTACAGACTAACCTGCACAAGTGTCACCTGAGAACTGCCATCTGACGTGAGGTATAATACCATCTGGAAGTTCTCGGTGAGTCCGTCCAGTGTACCCAGTCTACACTGAGCACCCGTATACTATCTCTGATGTCAAACACCAATGGATATGGGATCATCCATCGCCCATCTCATGGGTCGAGAAGCGTATACGCTAGTCTACACTGGTATATCGATGCCCTGTCTCGATACACCCACGACTAGGGACCTTGAAGGATGTACTTATAGACTACCATGTCCCCACTAGTATGATCTGCATCATAGTCCAGGTAGTCAAGTACACATCCTAAGGGCTTTATCAACATGTAACTATAAGACAGTTTAAAGAGACAAGTGTACATGTTAAGATAAAGAGCAACCAGATAGCATACTATCATATCGAGCAAGAAAGTCATCTCTATATATGTCCAAGCATCCAATATAATATACATCATCTGTACAATACTGGCCTCTAGGGCATACATACAACTAACAATCTCCCACTTGCACTAGGGCCAGCTACTGTAGTATCGCATACCGAGCATTCCGAAGAGTCTCTCAAACTGTATCTGGGGAATGGCCTTCGTGAGTGGATCCGCCGTGTTGTTCTTCGTGTCAACCCTCCTGACCTCGATCTCCCGGCGATCAACTATCTCCCGGATCAGGTGATACCGCCTCAGAATATGCCTGGATCGCTGATGGGACCTGGGTTCCTTGGCCAAAGCCACCGCTCCATTGTTATCGCAATACAAAGGTATTGGATGCTCAATGGATGGAACCACTCCAAGTTCAGTAATGAACTTCTTGATCCAGACAGCTTCTTTAGCAGCATCGTTGGCAGCGATGTATTCAGCCTCCATCGTCGAGTCTGCCACGGTTTCCTGCTTGGAACTCTTCCAGCTAACCGTCCCTCCGTAAAGGGTAAAGACAAACCCCGACTGCGACTTAGAGTCGTCCTTATCACTCTGGAAGCTCGAATCGGTAAAGGACTCCACTTGGAGCTCTCCATTACCATACACCAAGAGCATCTCTTTAGTCCTTCGCAAGTACTTGAGAATGCTCTTCACAGCTGTCCAGTGACTCTCTCCAGGATCAGCTTGATACCTGCTCACTATACTTAGTGAGTATGCTACATCGGGTCTGGTACATAGCATCGCATATATGATAGAGCCTACAGCCGAAGCATAGGGTATCCCTTGCATGCGAGCTCTCTCCAAATCTGTCTTGGGAGACATCTCTTTGGAGAGAGTGACTCCAGAAATCGTGGGTAAATTCCCACGCTTGGATTCTTCCATACTAAACCTCTTTAGTATGGTGTCAATGTAGCTGGATTGGGACAATCCCAATATCCGTTTGGATCTATCTCTATAGATCCTTATTCCCAATATGCAGGAGGCATCACCAAGATCTTTCATTGAGAATCTTTGTGATAAGAAGAGCTTGACCGATTGCAGCATAGGAATATCATTTCCTATCAAGAGTATGTCGTCCACGTACAATACGAGGAAGACTACCTTACTCTCTGCTACCTTCTTGTAGATACAAGGTTCATCTGGATTTTTGACGAAATCAAACTCTTTGATAACGACGTCAAAGCAGATGTTCCAACTCCGCGATGCTTGCTTTAATCCATAAATGGATTTAAGCAGCTTGCACACCTTCCCGCTGCTCCCACTGTCTACGAAGCCCTCTGGCTGAGTCATGTACACGCACTCTTCTAAATCACCATTTAGAAAGGCGGTCTTAACATCCATTTGCCAGATTTCGTAGTCATGATATGCAGCGATGGCAAGCATGATCCGGATGGATTTAAGCATAGCCACTGGAGAAAAGGTTTCGTCATAGTCCACACCTGGTCTTTGACGAAAACCCTTTGCTACAAGTCTAGCTTTAAAAGTCTCCACTTTCCTATCTACACCAAGTTTTTTCTTAAAGATCCACTTGCTCCCGATGGGTTTTACCCCTTCAGGAGCAACATCCAAAATCCATACTTTGTTGGTGTACATGGATTCCATCTCGGACCGCATAGCATCCAGCCATTTCACTGAGTCTCTACTCGTGATGGCCTGCTCGAAGCTAGTTGGGTCATCATCCTCCATGATGCAATCCTCGCTCCCACCATCCATGAGAAAACCGTAGTATCTCTCAAGTTGGCGAGGAACCCTACTAGATCGGTGGAGAGGCTGAGGTTCATTGGGAGCTACTGAATCTTCTGGTTCCACTAAATCTTCAGTTACGGTTTGTGTATCTGGAACTTCTTCCAGCTCTACCACTTTGCCACTAATTTCTTTTTCAAGGAATTCCTTTTCTAAAAAGGTGGCATATTGAGAAACAAACACCTTTTGTTCTTCAGCATGGTAGAAAAAATATCCTTGTGAATTCTTAGGATATCCCACAAACTTGCAAAGAACTGACCGTGCCTCGAGTTTGTCTGGATTTTGCCTTTTGACATAGGCCGGACAACCCCATATCTTAACTCGTTTAAAATATGGTCTCTTCCCACTCCATATCTCATATGGTGTGGTAGGTACAGATTTAGATGGAACTTGATTCAATAGGTATGCAGCTGTCTCCAGCGCATATCCCCAGAAGGAAATAGGTAACTCAGCTGTGCTCATCATAGAGCGCACCATATCTAATAGGGTGCGGTTCCTCCGTTCTGATACACCGTTGTGCTGTGGTGTATATGGAGGAGTCAGCTGAGAGAGAATCCCATTCTCTTTTAGGAAGTCCAGGAATTCATTGCTCAAGTATTCACCTCCTCGATCAGATCGAAGGATTTTAATACTTTTTCCGGTTTGGTTCTCGACTTCTTGTTTATATTCTCTAAATTTCTCAAAAGCTTCTGATTTGTGTTTCATCAGGAACACATATCCGAATCTAGAGAGATCGTCAGTGAATGTAATGAAGTACGAAGAACCATCCCTGGCATGTGTAGACATAGGACCGCATACATCACTATGTATCAGTCCTAAGAGTTTAGTAACTCTTTCTCCGTGTCCCGTAAACGGAGTTTTGGTCATCTTGCCTTTGAGACATGACTGGCAAGTGTCATAAGATGAAAATTCGAATGGTTTCAAATATTCATCCTTATGCAACTTAGCCAGTCGTGTCGCATTGATGTGACCCAGTCTACAATGCCACAAGAAGGATTCGTTCAGTTCAGAACTCTTCCTCTTGTGTGTGTTAGTTATGCTCAGAACTGTTGATTGATTTAGAACATAAATGCCATTGCACAACGTGCCTGATCCAACCAACTTTTAGTTACGGAAAATGTTCATAACATTGTCCTGTAATACAAAATTATATCCCTCTTTACTCAACAAAGAAACCGATATAATGTTGCATATCAGGTTCGGCATGTAATAGCATTCGTTCAGAACCAATGTATTACCAGTTGGTAATACAAGGGATATTCCCCGACAATCTTAGCTGCAACAATTGCACCATTTCCAACTCTAATGTCTTTATCACCTTCTCTAAGTTCTCTACCTTTCCTAAGCCCATGTAACTGATTACATATATGGGATCCTGACCCGGTATCTAATACCCAGGACGTAGGGCAAATGGAGAAACAGTTCTCTGTAACGAACACACCCGAAGAAAATGCATCATCATGTACTTTCTTCAATTGGGTGGCATGGGAATCCTGGTATTCCCCTATATCCTATTCAGTCCTATAACTCTTATAGGTAAGAACGGAACCAACGTTCCCTAGCACAGTATAACATGCGGGTTCGGTCAATACATCCATATTATTATCTTTATTAGGGCATGACATGGTCGCTACCTGGAGAGAGAGAGAAGAAAACACTTTAACGTATGCTCTTGCAAGATCAGATTGGTTATTATCTTATCTAATCAGGATGGCTCCCACTGTTTTTATCAAATCTTCCTTCAAACCCTAAAAGGAAAGACTAGCCGGGATTAATTACACACTACAAGTTCGCCAATCTTTCAGCCAGGCCAGTGTCGGTACTTTGAGGGAGGTCCCCCGTGCTTTCGTACGAACCTAATTAATGTAAACCTCGTTTTCCCCGAGGCGTAACCCCGTTGACACCTTTCTAGACACCTACTTGATCGGCTAATTATAATGTGTAAAACTCTCCCAGGAGTAACTCTTACTCGCAGTGGGTATCGGGATCCAACTATCTCATAGAAGGTATGCAATCTCATTGCAAATTTCAACACTTGAAATTCCCGATAATATTTTGCCCTTAGCAGCTATATGACCTTAACATAGTCAACAATCATAAGTGCTAGTCAAGTTCAACCCGTCATTTCCCGATTGAATTAAACCCACCCGTACGACCCTTAACATAGTCAACAAAGTCGCACGACTACCCTAATCCAATCGCATCATATGCTTATACAGATAAGCACTAATTAGCTACCGCACACTACGCCTTAACATAGTCAACAAACGTAGCACGAATACTAACTAGTACTTATCTGAAATGACGGAGGGCTACGACAGGTTTTTCTGAAAACCTATTGCGTAATGAACTTGATATCGTTGTAGAATCAAATGAAGTTTTGAAATGGAGTGATTTTGAGGCTTTTCTAGTTTTGCTAAAGGGGTCACTCCCGGTGAAGGGATCGTCGGCCCTTTCCTCGTCGAATGAGGTGCGGGATATATCATATATATCACTGTGCAAAGCAGAAACTATAGAAGCAATCAAAAGCAGACCGAGTATGTAGCATCTGCCAGTTATTGCTAAAGGAGTCACTCCCGGTGAAGGGATCTCGGTCCTTTCCTCATCGAATAAGGTGCAGGGTATATCATATATACCGCTATGCAAAGCAAGAACAGTAGCTACCTATTTTATTTAAAATTTGATTCTACAACATCATTTGGTTTCTTTTCTTTCATTAATCACATTAATGAAGTCCCATCATTTAAATACCTAAACATCACAGATAAATACGACGTACACTTATGCCATCCGCATTCGCCTGGATGTCCCCTCGTGCACCGTTAGGTTAGGTAACTAACGACAGAGCAGGGCAGGGCTAGTGCGGGTGCAAAACATAAGTAACGTCTATATAATATATCATATATACTATATACTGTATCTATCACAGAACATCACATGATCACATCACAGATATCGCAGCAGAAGAAACATATGAAACATTGGATATACTAGGACGTCCGTGTTTTCAATACGAGCCAGTATAAAACACGGATTCCACGGTCGTGATGAATAGCTAATCCCACACCCCTAGACCCCTACGAGAGCGGCAAGCAACCCTACCAATTCTAGGGTTAAGAGACCCGGACTCGACTCCTCGAGATGGTCTCCCACTGGACCCTAGAACCCGGTTACTTGTGCTCCCCTCCTTGGGTCTATCCTAATGCGGAAAAGTAAATAATATACAAAAGGTGACAACTTCCGCAACCTGGAAGTGTCCCAATAAAAGAATATTACATACAAGTTTTTACATGAATGAAAATGAAAAACACTCATCTCACATAAAACCCCCTGCTATTCAAACACGACAATCCAATACAACATATCCAGCAACACATAACATCACATGTCATCAACGTAAGTAAATATGCGCATCCCAATTGTCGTTGACATATAGCAACGAAACCGGTGATATCACATATTACACTTACGGTCACAGAAAAGAAAGTGTAAAACTACAACAGCTGGAATCCGCAACCTCTTTAGACATCATATGCCTAATCAAATGAAATACTTAGACATCACATGCCTAACAGTTATAAACCCCGCATTTTAGTCTCATTATCGAAAACTCTTTTCAATATCAAATGAAACTAAACCGCTAGATTTATAACATTCATTCAGTTATCTCATAACTGTTTGTGAATTCCAATTATTGTATCCCATTCCGGATAAATAGAATATATTAAACTTTCCGATCGAACATTCGAACACCCAAGTTTTCCCGAAACCGTTCAACACATGAAATAGGTTCAAAGACATTCACTTCATGCCTCAGTACCAACGGTCCAGCCGTAGAAGGGTCAAGCCAACGCCTCACATGTGGCACGCCGTACTGCCCTAAACCCGAAGGTTCAAAGGGCAGTTCAAGACGGTCACATAATCGAGTTAAGGTTTGTTGTCTTCTAGAGGGACCATCGCATTACTTGCACTACTTAGAACATCCTTAAATCACAGAAAAATCCAACACTTGGAAATTTTCCGGCAGGGGAAAAGTTGGGTATTTATATCCGGTCGAACTTTTTAACATATTCTAAAGTTATCCGGAAAGCCACATAGACAAGATTTGATAATCCGATCGAATCATCGATTCCCAATACAACCCCAGAACACTCAACTCTTAAGTCAAATTAAAAATTCTCAGAAAACTCAGCATAATTAAATAGGAGTTACTGTGCAAAAAGGGGATGATGACGTCATCATCTTGCCTCGGAACCGCCGCAGAAGCCAGGCTTCTGCCGCGGTTCCGCCGCACTCTATACTGTTCATTTGAAATATTTTGCACCGTAATTCTTAGAATTCCCTGCTGAATTTTTTAAGCATTTTTAATATGGAAAAATCCCAGATTTTTGAAAAAGTCCAGAGAGCACTTGGGTTTTAGGGTTTCGGGTTCGTTCGGGTTTCAAACGTCGTCTAGACTTCGCCTAAGGCTCTAGCTAGGCTCTGATACCACTGTAGGGTTCCTAGGCACGCTAATGAAGTCTCACAAGGCATCAACCATGCCAATTTCAAATTTTACGGGTGCCGAGAAACCCTAATACGGATCGTTGACTAGAAGTTTAGGCGATATACGAATCTAGTTAACAACTTAACTAAAGATAAGAAGCTACAACCTTTGTAGATCCGGATATCCACTTTCTTGGCTCCACGTAGGCGTCCTTTCACTGTCCATCTTGAATCCCGGACTCAATCGTCGGCTTGATCGGAGAAATGGGCGGACTAGGTCGTCGGCTTCGTGCCGAAGATGATCTACGTCGAGGCATCACAAGTTCAAGCTCCGACTTCACAAATCTGTGAAACTTATGAAGAAAACACCCAAAACAACTTGGCAAGAGGTAGAGGGTAAAGAAATAGGAGGTGGGTTCACTTTAGAATTGGATTTCTCACTTTAGAACTCAAGTTGCCATTGATGGCATCAAGCTTTCTTTCTTGAAGAAGAAGATCAAGAAGAAGGAAATATTATGATAAGTCAATCAAAAATGAAAAAGAAATGAATACTTATCATAATAGGAACCATGTTTAGGTATAGAGAATTGACCAAGGTTAGAAGAGTGGTTAGGGTTAAGCATGAAGACAAATTGGTCACTTTGGTCAAAGCTTCATGAAGCGTCACAAAGGTTCAAGAATGAAAGCAACCATTTTGTATTCTTATCCCATTCTTTTTCCAAAATCAATAAATAAAAGAATGGATAATTAAAACCCTAATCACTTTCTTAACCTAGGTTTAATTCTTTACACTTAACCAAATGAGCAAGCATCATTAAACATGATACAAAGATGTGCACAAAAGTATATCACATATACAACTTGCACATCAAGTGAGAAAATCCATTTTAAGTGAACCAATACTAGTTAATGCAAAATAATATATCAAATATATAATTATACATTAAATCATTAAATCAACACTTGATTCAATGATCCGGTCATGTCGCACATAACCGACTAGTATACAATGTATCGATTTATCGAATCAATGATTCGATAACTAGGTTATATCGAATATAACCAATCGATATATATTCATCGCGAGAATGGAATACGGTATCACATACACGCATTATTCTCGGTCCTGCACATATCTCATATGCGCTCCTATTTCGTTTCGCTTGAGCCAGGAAACCTCTGTGTAGGACTCTAAAGACTCGTCAATACGCCGGTAGCAGATGATGATCATATCAAGCACCCACAAGCCGCAAGCGGTCTGCTAAACGTAACGGCCACCCGGGTATTGAGCGATCAGAAGATCGACGAGCTAGCCCGCTCACACTCCTGTGAATCCAACCAGTAACACTTACCGTACAGTCCGGTCTGTTCGTCTGATATGTCGCATATCAAGTCTAGGGGTGGTAAACGTCAGACCCCAATAACCGATAAGTCGTGCCGATGTGAGGCTCATAACGGGTCGAGAAACTACTGGTAACACTTACCAGCAAATCTCTGATCAGCCCTGGCCAGGGACTTCCCTGTTACGGCCAATCGAGCACTGCGCAACATCAACCCCCAATACCGGGAGAGACGAAACCCCTCTTATCGCTCATTGCCTCCATGTGACTCGGGACTGTGCCCAAAGACCACCGTTTTGCACGCCCTCATGGACGTGGTAAGGTGGAGATCAAAGCACAGTGGGAATCACACAAGACTCTATGACGATCTCGGGTCTACAGACTAACCTGCACAAGTGTCACCTGAGAACTGCCATCTGACGTGAGGTATAATACCATCTGGAAGTTCTCGGCGAGTCCGTCCAGTGTACCCAGTCTACACTGAGCACCCGTATACTATCTCTGATGTCAAACACCAATGGATATGGGATCATCCATCGCCCATCTCATGGGTCGAGAAGCGTATACGCTAGTCTACACTGGTATATCGATGCCCTGTCTCGATACACCCACGACTAGGGACCTTGAAGGATGTACTTATAGACTACCATGTCCCCACTAGTATGATCTGCATCATAGTCCAGGTAGTCAAGTACACATCCTAAGGGCTTTATCAACATGTAACTATAAGACAGTTTAAAGAGACAAGTGTACATGTTAAGATAAAGAGCAACCAGATAGCATACTATCATATCGAGCAAGAAAGTCATCTCTATATATGTCCAAGCATCCAATATAATATACATCATCTGTACAATACTGGCCTCTAGGGCATACATACAACTAACAGCATTATGATTGTGAGATCCTTTATCACCCGGGGAAGGCGAATATGGTAGCTGATGCTTTGAGTCGTAGGCCCGGGGGTAGCTTGTCCCAGTTAAGCGCAGTTCAGTGACAGTTTTCTGCAGATTGGCAGATCTTATGCGATGGTAGAGTACAGTTTGAGTTCAGTTCCACTGGGGGACAGCTTGCTCACGTCCGCGCTGTTAGTTATATGTATGCCCTAGAGGCCATTACTGTACATATGATCTATATTGTAATGGATTCTTGGACATATATAGGGAGGAATTTCTTGCTCGACATGATAGTATGCTATCTGGTTGTACTTTATCTTAACATGTACGCTGATTGTCTCTATATTACATGTTGATAAAGCCCTTAGGATATGTACTCGACTACTGGGACTTTGATGAGATCATACTAGTGGGGCCACGGTAGTCGACGAGTACATCCTATAACTGTTCCTAGTCGAGGGTGTATCGAGACAGGGCATCAATACACCAGAGTAGACTAGCGTATACGCATCTTGACCCATATGATGGGCGATGGATGATCCCATATCTATCGGTGTTTGATATCAAGGATGGTGTACGGGTGCTCAGTAGAGACTGGATACACTGGACGGACTCGCCAAGAACTTCCAGATGGTATTATACCTCATGTCAGATGGAAGTTCTCTGGTGACACTGGTACAGGTTAGTCTGTAGACCCGAGATCCTCATAGAGTCTTGTGTGATTCCCACTGTGCTTTGATTTCCATCATACCACGTCCAAGAGGGCGTGCAAAAAGGTGGCATTTGGGTACAGTCCTGAATCACATGGAGGTAATGAGCGATAGGAGGGGTTTCGTCTCTCCGGTATAGGGAGTTGATGTTGCGCTGTGTTTGATTGGCTATAACTGGAAATCCCTGGCCAGGGTTGCTGAGATTTACTGGTAAGTGTTATCGGTAATTTCTCGAACTGTTATAGACCTCATATCGACACGACTTATCAAGCTACTAGGGTCTAACGTTTACCACCCCTAGGCGAGATATGCGACATATCAGACGAAGAGACCGGACTGTACGGGAGTGTTACTGATTGGATTCACAGGAGAATGTACAGGCTTGCTTGTTGATCTTCTGATCACTCAATACCTGGGTGGCTGTTACGTTTAGCTGACCGCTTGCAGCTTGTGGGTGTTTGATATGATCATCACCTACTGCCGGCGTATTGATGATTCTTTAGAGTCCCACACAGAGGTTTCTTGACTCAGGCAAAACGGAGTAGGAGCACATATATGATATGTGCGGGACCGAGAACAATACGTGTATATGATACCGTATTAGATTCTCACAATATGAGATATCGGCCGGGTATATATGATATAGCCGGGTCATCGGATCAAGTGTTGATTCGATGAACTAATACATATTATATTAGTCGGTTATTTATGAAATAGCCGGATTATCAGATTTTAAGTGTTGATTCGATAATTTAATGTATAATTATATATTTGATATATTAAATTACATTAACTGATATAAGCTCACTAAAAGATTCTTTTTCTCACTCGGGTAATACATTGATATATATGCGATATATGTTAATTGTATTATTTTATTTTGTTACAATAAATATTGTATATGTGATATATAATATTGTAACATGTTAGGGTTATTAATGCAACGTGATTAGCGGAGATTAAACATGATTAAGTTTCGATTTGGGTTAATTTTTCTAAAAGCTTCTAGAAGCTTTTGTTTTGTTTTTGCAAAGATATTTTGTATAGATATTTTTGTAGATATTTGTTAACCCAACCCTTGACCATGGTTAAGTCTCTACATGGGTTAAGTTATCATACTTAACTCATGGTTGCATTTCTAATCACACTACACTTTCATTATTCATCACAAAATAGTTAGCTTCTTCTTCTTCTTCCTTCTTACTTGAAAAGCTTTCTAGCTTTTTGAGAGGTGATGAAAATAAGTGAGATTAAGAAAACAAATGAGAGCTAAAATCCTACTTCATCATCCTAATCTATCCTAACCATTTAGATTAGGGTGTTCACTTCATTAGTGAGTGAGAGCTTGAGTTAAAGTTTTTTCAAGGTAGATCATCTTAGTTATCAAAGATCGGAAGCAAGCTTGCGTCTTTCTTTTGTGGAGCCTCTCTAGAGTCCGGATTCTTAATGATCGCAGCGAAGGTAATCAACACGGAGCTTATGAAGTGAAGGACCGGACTACAAAGGTTGTAATCCCAAACTCTTATATGTTAAAGTGTTTAACATGCTTTGTTTCGCCTAATCTCTAGTAAAGATCTTGGTTAGGGTTGTTCGGCACGTCTAAATTTTAAATCGGGCATGGTTGATACCTTATAGAACCTTGTGAGAGTGCATAGTAACCCTACAGTGGTATCAGAGCCAAGCTAGAGCTTTAGGCGAAGTCTAGACGAAGTTAGAAGTCCGATCGAACTCCGAATACCCGATAAAACCTAGTTTCTGGAAAAAAAATTTAAAATGTTGATTTTTTCGTATTAAAAATACTCAGAAAAATCAGCAGGTGATTTTCTGGGTTACTGTAAAATACGAGCCCACAATACCTTTATTGAACCGCGGAACCGCGGCAATACCCTTGCTTGCGCGGCGGTTCCGCGGCCAAACAGTAGAATTATGGGATCGGTTTTCAACAGTAATATCCGTAGGTACTATTGCATGTTTCTGGGAATTTTTAATTTTACTCAAGTGTTGAGTTTTCTGGGTTGTATTGGGAACTCGTTGATTCGATCGGAAAGTTTGATTTCGTTTAATTTATCCCGGGTAATTTTAGAACGTGTTAAAAAGTTCGAACGGATATCAATAACTCACTTTTTCCCCTGCCGGAAAATTTCCAAGTGTTAGATTTTTCCGTAGTTCAAGAACGTTCTTAGTCGTGCAAGTAACGCGGTGGACCCTCAAGAAGAATACAAACCTTAACTCGATTATGTGACCGTCTGAACCGCCTCTAAACCTTAGGGTTTGGGGCAGTACGGCGTTGCCACATGTGAGGCGTTGGCTTGACCCTTCTACGGCTGGACCATTGGTACTGTGGCATGTGATGGATACTTTTTGAACTCCGCTCAAGTGTTGAGCTATTTGGGAAATCTTGGGTGTTTGTTTATTCGATCGGAAAGTTTAACATTGTCTGTTTATCTGGAATGTGATACAATATTTGGAATTCACATGTAGTTATGAGATAACTAATTTGAATGTTATAAATCTAGCAGTTTAGTCTCAGATGATCGGTTGCCACGGGATTTTGATGCGATTAAAAGTCCGTCGCAATCACGTAGCGTACGCGGATACTCGCCGGGTAAAATTAATAGATAGCCACGCCCTATAGCCCTGACCAAGTGACTGTAGGAGAACCCCGTCGCCAAAAGCATCCGTTCGGGTGCTCGCGGCAGCGGTGTTCCGCCTTAGTGCACTTCGTCGACGGCATCCAGGGGTGCGGCCGTCTACTAAAGTTTACGACGAGCATTCGATCAGATTATCGGGAATCTTGTTGAATTGCTCGACTAGATATTGAAAAGTGTTTTCGATATTGAGACTAAAATACGGGGTTTATAATTGTTAGGCATGCGATGTCTAAAGAATTCATTTGGTTAGGCATGCGATGTCTCAGGAGGTTGCGGATTCCAACTGTTGTAGTTTTACACTTTCTTTTCTGTGACCGTAAACGTAGTATGTGGTGTATCGCTGGCTTCGTTGCTATACATCAACGACAATCGGGATACGCATACTTGCTTACGTTGATGATATGAGATATTATGTGTTGCTGTGATATATTATATTGGATCGTCGTGTTCTGAATAGCCAGGGGTTTTATGTGAGATGAGGGTTTTTATTTTCACTCATGTAAAATTCATTTGTATGTAATATTCTTATATTGGGGCACTTCCGGGCTGAGGATGATGTCACCATTGTATATTATTTACTTTTCCGCATTAGGTAGACCAAGGCGGGGAACATAAGTAACCGGGTTCTAGGGTCCAATGGGAGACCATCTCGAGGAGTCGAGACCGGGTCTCCTAACTCTAGAACTGGCAGGGTTACTTACCGCTCTCGTAGGGGTCTAGGGATGTGGGTTTGGCTATTCATCACGACCGTAGAATCCGTGTTTTATATAGGCTCGTATTAAAACATGGACGTCTTAGTATATCCAATATTTCATATGTGTTCTTCTGCTGCAATGTTCTGTGATGAGATCATATTACTGCCTGAAACGAATGTTTATATTATATATATGAGATATATGTTATATTGCTGATTTCGCTTCAAATGTGATGCTTGTGAAGCATAATAAAATGGGACTTAATTAATGAGATTAATGAAAACTAAAAGAAACCTAAAGATGTTGTAGAAACTTGTTTAAAAACCGGTAGCTCTAGTTCTTGCTTTGCATAGCGGTGTTTCTTGTAGAACATCCAGCACCTTATTCGATAAGGAAAGAACCGAGATCCCTTCACCAGGAGTGACCTCTTTAGCGAAACTAGCAGATGCTACAAACTCGGTTTGTCTTTTGATAGTTTTTATAGTTTTTTCTTTGCATAGTGATATTTGTGAAATATCCCGCACCTTATTCGATGAGGAAAGAGCCAACGATCCCTTCACTGGGAGTGACCTCTTTAACAAAACTAGAAAAGGCCTCAAAAACATTCCATTTAAAATCACTCGATTCTACAACGATATTAAGTTCATTACGCAAAAGGTTTTCTTAAAAACCTGTCGTAGCCCTCCGTAATTTCAGATAAGTAATAGTTAGTATTCGTGCTGCGTTTGTTGACCTCTGTCAAGGCGTAGTGTGCGGTAGCTGATTAGTGCTTATCTGCATAAGCATATGATGTGATAGATTTAAGGTAGTCGTGCGACCTTGTTGACCTCTGTCAAGGGTCGTGCGGGTGGGTTTACTTCAATCAAAAAATGACGGGTTGAACTTGACTTGCAGCCTATGGTTTGTTAACCTCTGTCAAGGTCATAAGACGCTTGGGGTAAAATATTATCGAGAATTTCAAGTGTTGAAATTTGCAATGAGATTGCATACCTTCTATGAGATAGTTGGATCCCGATACCTGCTGCGAGTAAGAGTTACTCCTGGGAGAGTTTTACACATTACAATTAGCCGATCAAGTAGGTGTCTAGAAAGATGTTAACGGGGTTACGCCCCTGGGAAAACGAGGTTTACTTTAATTAGGTCCGTGGGAAAGCGCGGGGAACCTCCCTCAAAGTACCGGCACTGGCCTGGCTGAAAGATTGGCGAACTTGTAGCGTGTAATTAATCCCGGCTAGTCTTTCCTTTTAGGGTTTGAAAGAAGATTTGACTAAAACAGTAGGAGACATCCTGATTAGATAAATTGATAACCAATCTAATCTTGTAAAAGCGCACGCTGAGTGTTTTCTTCTATCTCTCTCCAGGTAGCGACCATGTCACGCCTTAATCAAGATAATAATATGGATGTATTGACTAAACCCGCTTGATATACTGAGCTAGGGAACGTTGGTCCCGCTCCAACTTTTAATTGTTATAAGACAAAGCAGGAAATAGGGGATTACCAGAATTCCCGTACCGCACAAACGAAGAAAGTACATGCTGATGCACCTTCTTCGGGTGTGTTCATTACCGAGAACTGTTTCTCAATATCCTTTACGTCCTGGGTATGAGATACCGGATCAGGATCCCGCAAATGTAATTTGTTACACGGGCTACAGATAGGTAGAGAACTGAGAACGGGTGAAAAGTTTCATGAGATAGAAACGGTACAATTGTTGCAGCCAAGTCTGTTGGTAGTTATCACCCTGTATTAACAAATACATTGATTCTGAACGAATGTTATTAGATACCAAACCTGATATACAACATCATATCGGTCTCTTTATTAGTAAAGAAGGATATAATTTTGTATTGTTGGATAATATTTTGAACATTTCCTATATCAAGAGTTGATCGGTTTAGGCACGTTATCTAAAAGCAAAGACGTTCTAAATCAAACCACAGTTCTTAGTGTACAGAACACACACAAGAGGAAGAGTTCAGAAATGAACGAATTCTTCTTGAGGCATTGTAGACTAGGTCATATCAATGCGACCCGACTAGCTAAGTTACATTTAGATGCATATTTAAATTAGTTTAAATTTACATCTTATGAAACTTGCCAGTCATGTCACAAAGATAAGATGACCATAGCTCTGTTTATTGGAAACAGAGAAAGAGTTAGTGAACTCTTGGGATTAATACATGCTGATGTATGAAGGTCCCCTGTCTACACATGCCAAGACCGGTTCTTTGTACTTCATTAAATTCACTGATTATCTCTCAAGATCCGGACATATGTTCCTGTTGAAACACAAGTCTGGAACTTTTGAGAAATTCAATGAATATAAGTTAGAAGTAGAGAACCAAAAACAGGTATAAGTATTATGTCCTTTGATGATATCAAGGAGGAGAATACTTGAGCACGGAATTTCTGGACTATTCTAAAAGAGAATGAGATTCACTCTCAGCATTACTCCTTCGTATACACCACAGCACGTCGGTGTAACGGGACGGAGCAATCACACCCTATTTGATATGGTGCGCTCTATGATGAGTACTACTGAGTTTCCTATTTTCTTTTGGGAGTTATGCACTTGTGAAGCTGCATACCTATTGAATAGGGATCTAATCAAATCAGTTGCCTACCACTTCATATGTGATATGGAATGGGAAGAGCCCATATCTTAAGTAAGTTAAGATTTTGGGTTGTCCGACCTATGTCTAAAAGCAAAATCCGGACAAGCTCGAGGTAAAGTCAGATATGTGGAAGTTTGTTGGATATCCCAAGCATTCGCAAGGGAATATCTTCTACCAAACCGAGGAACAAAAGATATTTTGTTTCTCAGCATGCCACCTTTGTGAAAGGGAATTTCTTGTGAAGAAATTATTGGTCATGAGGTAGAACTGGAAAGAGTTCCAGCTATACAAACTGCAGCTGATGATTTGGTAGAACCAAAGGATTCAATAGTTTCCAACGAACCTCGGCCTCTCCGCCGATCTAGTAGGGTTCCTCACCCACCTGAGAGATACTTCGGTTTTCTCTATGACAGTGGGAGCGAGGATTGCATCATGAGATGATGACCCAACTAGTTTCGAGCTGGCCATCAGGAGTGGGACTCTGTAAGAATGGCTGGATGCTTAGCGATCTGAGATGGAATCCTTATACACCAACAAAGTATGGACTTTGGTTGTTTTATCTGAAGGGTTAAATCCCCATCAGGAGCAAGTATATCTTGAGAAGATTACTTGGTGTACATGGAAAAGTTGAGACTTTCAAAACTATGCTTAAGTCCATCCAGATCCTACTTGCCATGGCTACATACCATGACTATGATATCTGGCGGTTGGGTGTCATGACTGCTTTTCTAAATGATGATTTGGAAGAGAGCGTCTATAAGTACACAGCCAGAGGGCTTCGTAGACAGTGGGAGCAGCGGAAACGTGAGCAAGATGTTTTATGTGATAAATCAGGCATCGCGGAGTTGGAACGTCTGTTTTGATATAGTAGTCAAAGAGTTTGACTTCATCAAAATGGTAGATGAACCTTGTATAAACAAAAAGGTAGTAGAGAGTATGCTGGTGATCCTCATAGAGTACGTGGATGACATACTCTTGATAGGGAAGGAGTTTCCTATGCTACGCTCGGTCAATCTCCTCTTATCACAAAGATTCTCCATATAGGATCAAGGTGATACCTCCTAAATCCTGTGTTATGGATCTATGAGATAGATCTAATTAGATGTTAGGATTCTCACTAGTTGTAGTGAGATGGTATCAATCGATCCTGGAGAGAATCACTGGAAAGGTTCCAGGGTGAGAAGGACGACTGAATGTCAGTCGCAGGCATTGTCTTTACCCTCAGTGGAGAGACGGTATGTTGGAAGAGTTCCAAGCTAGATACCGTGACTTACTAGACAATTAAAGGCAAGATACATCGTTACCAAGGATGCCACCAAAGAGGAAGTTTGGATATATATGAGTTCATAAGATGAACTTCGTTCCTACCATTGTGTGACAATGGAGTTGTGGCTTATGCCAAGGAACCCTCGTCCCATCAGAAATCCAGATATAATTCTTAGGCAGTATCACCTGATCATGGAGATGGTTGATCTCCAGGGAGATCGAGGTTAGGAGAGTAGATACAGAGGACAACAGCGCGGATCCACTCACAAAGGCCTTTTTCCCAGTAGAGACTTTTATGGGATGGTTGAGTATGAGATACTTCAACCACGGCTAATTGTTGGGTATGTGATACCACAACAGATGGCCCTAGTGCAAGTAGGAGATTGTTTGTTATATGTATGCCCTAGAGGCCATTATTATACATATGATGTATATTGTAATGGATCCTTGGACATATATATGGAGGACTTTCTTGCTCGACATGATAGTATGCTATCTGATTGTACTTTATCTTAACATGTACGCTATTTATCTCTATGTTACATGTTGATAAAGCCCTTAGGATATGTACTCGACTACTGGGACTATGATGAGATCATACTAGTGGGACCACGGTAGTCGACGAGTACATCCTATAACTGTTCCTAGTCGAGGGTGTATCGAGACAGGGTATCAATACACCAGAGTAGACTAGCGTATACGCATCTTGACCCATATGATAGGCGATGGATGATCCCATATCCATCGGTGTTTGACATCAAGGATGGTGTACGGGTGCTCAGTAGAGACTGGGTACACTGGAAGGACTAGCCGAGAACTCCCAGATGGTATTATACCTCACGTCAGATGGAAGTTCTCTGGTGACACTGGTACAGGTTAGTCTGTAGACCCGAGATCGTCATAGAGTCTTGTGTGATTCCCACTGTGCTTTGATTTCCATCATACCACGTCCAAGAGGGCGTGCAAAAAGGTGGCTTTTAGGTACAGTCCCGAATCACATGGAGGTAATGAGCGATAGGAGGGGTTTCGTCTCTCCCGGTATAGGGAGTTGATGTTGCGCTGTGTTTGATTGGCTATAACTGGAAATCCCTGGCCAGGGTTGCTGAGATTTACTGGTAAGTGTTATCAGTAGTTTCTCGAACTGTTATAGACCTCATATCGACACGACTTATCAAGCTACTGGGGTCTGACGTTTACCATCCCTAGGCGAGATATGCGACATATCAGACGAAGAGACCGGACTGTACGGGAGTGTTACTGATTGGATTCACAGGAGAATGTACAGGCTTGCTTGTTGATCTTCTGATCGCTCAATATCTGGGTGGCTGTTACGTTTAGCTGACCGCTTGCAGCTTGTGGGTGCTTGATATGATCATCACCTACTGCCGACGTATTGACGATTCTTTAGAGTCCTACACAGAGGTTTCTTGACTCAGGCAAAACGGAGTAGGAGCACATATATGATATGTGCGGGACCGAGAACAATACGTGTATGTGATACCGTATTAGATTCTCGCGATATGAGATATCGGCCGGGTATATGTGATATAGCCGGGTCATCGGATCAAGTGTTGATTCGATGAACTGATACAGATTATATTAGTCGGTTATTTGTGAAATAGCCGGATTATCGGATCAAGTGTTGATTCGATAATTTAATGTATAATTATATATTTGATATATTAAATTACATTAACTGATATAAGCTCACTAAAAGATTCTTTTTCTCACTCGGGCAATACATTGATATATATGCGATATATGTTAATTGTATTATTTTATTTTGTTACAATAAATATTGTATATGTGATATATAATATTGTAACATGTTAGGGTTATTAATGCAACGTGATTAGTGGAGATTAAACATGATTAAGGTTTGATTTGGGTTAATTTTTCTAGAAGCTTCTAGAAGCTTTTGTTTTGTTTTTGTAAAGATATTTTGTATAGATATTTTTGTAGATATTTGTTAACCCAACCCAACCCTTGACCATGGTAAAGTCTCTACATGGGATAAATTATCATACTTAACCCATGGTTGCATTTCTAACCACACTACACTTTCATTATTCATCACAAAAGAATTAGCTTCTTCTTCTTCTTCCTTCTTACTTGAAAAGCTTTCTAGCTTTTTGAGAGGTGATGAAAATGAGTGAGATTAAGAAAATAAATGAGAGCTAAAATCCTACTTCATCATCCTAATTTATCCTAACCATTTAGATTAGGGTGTTCACTTCATTAGTGATTGAGAGCTTGAGTTAAATTTTCTTCAAGGTAGATCATCTTAGTTATCGAAGATCGGAAGCAAGCTTGCATCTTTCTTTTGTGGAGCCTCACTAGAGTCCGGATTCTTGATGATCGCAGCGAAGGGACCTCAACACCGAGCTTATGAAGTGAAGGACCGGACTACAAAGATAGTGTCATGTTTATTGGTTATCTCCTCATTATCTTCCCTTACTCTCTCATTCTTCTCTCATTCTCATTTATTGGTTATCTTCTCAACTCTCAACTGAACCATCACTACCCCATCACCAAATCCTTGCAAAACTTCATTAAACACCATGGAAAACACTTCACATGTCATGTTTAGCCACTAGGTTACCTTGGAGCTTGGAAAGATTGGATTTTTGAGCAAGTGTGGCTAGGTAATGATCTCTAACTGATAATTAAGTGTTTATAATATTGTGTTGCCTAGTAGTTGTGGTCTAGAACACTAAAGATAGTGTTTTGTGAAAATATCGTATTTTTAGTGTCATATTAGAGTCTCTGTGATCTGCTATGACCTGGGAATTTTACTGTAAAATCTAGCACTGTAGTAGTGTTGTACTAGTGACCCTAAGTTTACACCTGAAGCACGAACCCCATAGGCTCGGTCTTGGCCGGCGACAATGAAGGAAAATATGGCAACCTCGGCCATTTGGGGGAGTTGGGGCTTGGTTTTTGTAGGGTAGCTGTCTGCAGTTGTTTAGAGGTGTTTGGTACTGTTTGATTTTTAGGTTTTGACAGTATACAAAATCTGGGATCACTTTGCTTTAATCTAGTGTTTTGAATACGCGTGTTACGTTATCCGACACAGTTCGTGATCTTGTGTAGCTGCTACACTTGGGTTGGATTCGGAGTGTCGCCACACACGTTAAACGGACACTTGAGAATTAGTTTGGAGTTAGTGCGTCGGTCAAATGTAGTTTGTACGTGATATCGGTCGATTTCTGAGATTTGCACTTGTTATGTTTGTGTTAATAGGATCGCAGGCAGGGACTTCGAACGCTGTCAAAAAAGGGAAGCAGGTGATTGGATCTACCTAGCTCGAGATTGTCGGTGAGTAGATTTAACATCTATGGGGAAATCGCCCATATGGCGTTAAGCGTCAGGGATAAATATGATGTGATATGATATTAGTTGCATACTTATATGCACATATAGAGATTGTGCATGGACGTTATTGCATATTATTACTTGTTGTGCTTGGACTTGTACCCATTGGACACTGCACTATTATTGACAGTTCATGTTGCACGAGCACTAATTGTATGCTACACACACACTGTCGGTAATTGCCATGATACGCACAATACACATACATATGTGATATGGTATTGATTAGTGACATTGAGGTATTGATTCTTGTGCAGTTGCGCATATGAAATACAGTTTCATGCATACCTATATGCTTACATACATCTTGCTATAGCTACATGTATATCATGCATACATACATACATGTACACCCGCATACCTTGCTATAGTTACATATACCCCTATGTGGTATTGTATTGTCATTGACATTGAGACGTTGATTATTGTGTTATTGCGCATATGAAATACATCATACATGCATGCTTACATGTAGATACACATATACCTGGCTTTAGCTATATGTCCACCTCATATGATGTTGCACTTGATTTCGGACGAATTGGGAACCGCATGATATATTTAATAACTGGATGCATTTAAATATCGGTTTTCTCTTGATATGCTCATATTACTGTTCTATGTTGCATATATCATGTTTCATGGATTTACGCATTTGAGATATGGATTTCATGTGATTTATAGATTTGAGAACCGTGGGGGTATTTCAAGAATTTATGTATTGTTTGAAAACCCAGTTTCTCTTGATATGATATTTCAGTGCGTCCACCATGTGATTTCTCGATTCTGAGATTGGCATGTGATACCCGATTCGAGGAGCGGGGGGCACCGTCTGCGGGTACATGGTGGACCCGGTATGGTTCCCCGGGGCGAGAGGTGATTTCGCGGTGTAGACGATGAGCCTGGAAGAGGGATTAGTACCTACCGGTGATTGTATAGAACTCAGCGGATGTCCGGGGGACATCGTTTTGGAGTTATGATATGAGATGGATGTGAGGACCGATCTGAGGATGCGGCTCCTGAGATATGAGGATTTACGTGTCGATGCTGGACACGGGTTTCATGATGTTTAGAGTGTCGATGTTGGACACTCAGGTTCCATGATTTGATGTGTCATTGATGGACACACGTTCTTGATATCCTCATATATTTACATGTATATGTTTTCATGATATTTCGAGTGTCGATATTGGACACTCAGGTTCCATGATTTGATGTGTCATTGATGGACACACGAGGTAGATATCCTCACACACACACACACACACACACACACACACAGGCATATGTTTTCATGATGTTTCGGGTGTCGATGTTGGACACTCAGGTTCCATGAGATTTACAGGATATGAGGGCCGGTTTTTGGTGACGGCGACTGAGGATTTTGGGATTTGGGGTGTCATAGATGGACACCAGGGTTTTTCCACGCTGATAATTTATGCATGAGGTTTATATTTATCCTACACTCAGGATTTATTTGATATGCATTTGATTCATGTAGATGTAGTACCCCGGTGGTATACCTTGATCATAATTGTTGCATATCCATATTGTCATACTTATGCTATCAGATTACATGTGATAGATTTATCGTTGTTCGTGCATACTTGCAATTACAGTATGATGTTATTTGCTATTCATGAGTTGGCAACTTACCCCCGTTGTTCCATAGTGTTTTGCAGGTCTGATCCTCAGAGTAGTCGCGGCAGGGCGCCTTATTATCTCTACTTTTGCGGATACCGCTACGGTTAGCTGTGAGGCCTTTTGCTATAGATGGGTTTGCGGTTATCCGAGGATGTCGTTGTATATCTTTTGTATCTAGTACACTCCATCTACTACCTTCATATTTTGACTTAGAGACGAGTTGTGAGGATCGGTATTGTATATTCTTATGACTCTGGTTGTCGTGCTCGTGTGAGCCGGCCTTTATTTATGTTGATTATTTATTTCTTCGCTACGGCGTCGTATATCTATTGTGGTGGTTGTTTCTGCCTTTGGGAAAGATTTGCTCCTATTTGGGGATGCTTTACTTATATCTTATGTTTGTACCCGTTTCGGCGCTAGCTTTTACAAAGCAGGTGCTGCCAAAATTTTTTATGAAAACAAACTTAAGCTTTAAGTTCTTACTTGAGATTTAAAAATGTTTCTATCCTTTACTTCTCGTAATGGTTTAGATTGCTGGGTTTTCGGCTTACTTAAATTGCGTTACGCCTGTTGACGTTACGTAGTCTAAGTGCCGGTCATGTGCCTGATTTGGATCGTGACAAAGTTAGTATCAGAGCGCTAGGTTTTACCTTTCGGAGTGTAGCATGACCTTGGTATAATAGAGTAGGTAGCTTAACCAGATCGACATAGCGTGTGTATGTTTCGCGGCATACTTACGACACAGTACTCCGCCTAAATGACCTTAGGACTTATTGCTTGAAATTCCTTCCGTGATTATATACATCCTTGTGATTCGATTTCTGTGTTCTTATCGAATCCTGTTTCCATTTGTAGCCTTTATGCCGCCAAAGACTACGAGGGCGCAGAGAGCGGCCACGAGAGCCGAGATCAGAGTTGACTCGTACGAGATGAGGACTGACCCGGGCGGTACGCCATTGTGCAGGAGCAGATTGATCCACCTTCGATGGACCGTATTACTAGGCTTGAGGCCGGTATGCAGAATATGCGCCAGATGAAGGGAACGTTGGTTGAGGCCAGTCGAGCGCAGAGACAGGAGGTTGTTCCACCTGTTGTAAGGACCGCGATGATGCCAACTGTTCAGGTAGTTGTACCTGCAGCCACAGAGGTGATTACCGTATCGTTATCGGAGTTCATGAGGCTGAGGCCTCCGGTTTTCACTGGCACCGATGCAGCTGAGGATCCGCAGTCGTTTATCAATCAGATGGCCAGGATATGCCGTTCACTGAGATGCTCCGACGCGAGATGGGTAGAGTTCGGGAGTTTTCGTCTGGAGGGTCTGGCCCAGAAGTGGTGCGAGTCCTTAGAGAAGGGCAAAGCCGCAACTCTTTCTCCTATGACTTGAGCTGAGTTCGTGATGGTGTTTCTTGCCCGTTTCTTCCACAGAGCGTTGGAGATGCTCGAGCGCGCGGTTTTGAGTCGTTACGAGAGACTCAGGGTATAACAGTGGCCGAGTATGATGTGCAGTTTACCGAGTTGTCTGTGTATGCTCCGTATTTGGTAGCTACTAAGGAGATGCGGGTCAAGAGGTTTGTTCGAGGCCTGCTTACCCAGTTGTTCCTCGCTATCAGCGTACAGCATTGTGACACGTATGCACCAGCGGTAGACGCAGCCCTATTGATTGAGGAGCGTCTTTCCGAGACGTCGGTTGTTCCGAAACCGAAGAGGGTTCGTACTGGTATATCAGCTCGGAGACGGATGTTTAGATGCCGCGATAGCGTTCGTTCAGGCACGGGGAGTAGCAGAGACTTGGGATGAGGCCGGTTATTCAGCACTTATCCCCAGGAGGGTCAGCAGTCGACATATGGGTGTTTTGGGTGTGGCGGTCTACATCACCTCGTTAGGGATTGTACCGTGATACGCCAGAGAGAGACAGCTGTACCGCATGTTACCTTACCACCTTCTCCACCTCAGAGAGCGTTGCCTCTTATGCCTGTTGTTGCCCCGCTTCAGACTCATGCTCAGAGAGGTCGTGGTCGCGGTGGTTTTGTTCCGAGAGGATGGGGTGGTAGAGGCGGAGGTCGGCCAGTTGCCGGTAGAGGACATGCTCGGGTGTTTGCCTTGACTCACCAGGATGAGCAAGCGTCCAATGCAGTGGTTTCAGGTACTCTTTCTGTATGTTCTTTTGATGCACATGTTTTGTTTGATCCGGAATCTACGCATTCGTATGTTTCTACACACTTCGTGCCAAGGTTGGGCCGAGAGTCGTGTTTGCTAGATCAGCCGCTTGTTATGATTACCCCTGTTGGCGATTCTTTTGTTGCGCGGCATATGTTTCGGTCGTGTGCCGTTTATATAGGAGATAGAGATTCGTCCGTCGATTTGATCCTTCTAGATATGTTGGACTTCGACGTTCTCCTTGGTATGGACTAGTTAGCAGCTTGTTATGTGATTGATCTTCTAATTTCTTATGATTGATTCGAATGAAAAGAAAAGTGTTATCACAACCAAAGAATTTATACCGCAATCAATTAACGGTGTCGATGTAGCTCGTTAATGAATACGAATCGTCTACTGAGATGCGAGGATTTGTTCAATCTTGCTTTAGATGAGTCGAAAAGAAAATATAAAAGATAATTCAAGATAATAATTCAAGATTTAATCAAATTGTCATTTCAAGAAAATCAAGAATATGTTCAAGAATTTGAAATCAAGAAATAGTCCAAAATCAATTTGAATTATCAAGAATATGAAGAATAGCTTGTAGGAATCGATCAAATTAGTAGCAATGATGAATACTAAAAATTATGAATCTTATATATTGATGAATTGTAGCTAGAACGATGACGATGAATGAAAATTAGGGATCTATTGAAGAAACTAGGGTTTCTCTTTCACTATCCCTTGTCTTTTCATTGATCGTCATTCAATTCTAACCTCTAGTAAAGAAAATCATCAATCATTTGATTCCTAATTTGCAACGAAATAATCAAGAATGTGATATCGCTCCAAATTAGGTCATCGATGATTCTTTTTCCTAAAATTCACAATCCTCATAAGACTTAAGATTAGTTTAGGATTTCATCATCATTAGATCTACCGATTCTATCGATTCCTTTACAAGCGGATATTTCACTCACGCATCATGAAAATAAAAGAATCAAGAACTAGAAATTTCATAATGCAAGAATGTAAAGAAAATGAGAATTACAATTATCACCTTTATTAAGTCTCCTTCAAGTTACACCTCTCAAGACTAGCTCTCGATTGCTCCTTTGAAAGGGAATTTGTCGTCGATCTTTGCGTGGCTCGATCGCCGTGAGTCATGGATCGGTTGCGGATCTCTTGCTCTTGATGACGATCGGCGTTGCGATAAAGGCTCTTTGATTGTCGCTTGATTTTGCTCTCAATGGATCTTGATTTTGATTGGATTTGGATTGGATTTGGATTTGGATCACAAGTTGTGTCACTCAACTTGTGTAGTGAATTGGTTCAATGTTCAACAACCCAACAACTGAAGCCCTAGGTCTCATTTTATAGTCTTCCTCAATCTTCCACTAGAAGTTAGGTTTTTCTTCCACTAGAAGCTAGGTAGTTATGAAGTTTGCATAGGAAGCTTGGCTGTTGTAGGAAAGCTTCTGGAGAAAGCTAGGAAGTTCGAAGCGACTTGAAGAAGCTTGGAAGTTACGAGGAAGTCTCTGGAGAAGTTCGGACCGCCGACGAGCCAACTCGGCCGTGGATCCACGGCGGATCGGGCTGGATCGGCCGCGGTTCCGCGGCCATATGATGAGATCACTGTGTCATTTTCATGGGGTCTTCTGGTGTTGGTATTTCGGTCTTCATGTGACATCTGGAATCTTATTATCTTTTCTGAATCTCTGCCAGATTTTATTTCTTTGACTTGCTACGTTTTATCGGCAAATTTTGCGATTCCAGTTCTTTGACCTGAAGAATTTTCAGCACAAAATCTTGATGAAAAGTGTTGAGATATACAATATCATGCGTAAAGTAATAAACACACAATTTCCTTTAAAGAATGTTGAATATATATATAACACGGGGTATTTGGTATTTTGTAGATGAATTTGTAATCTGTGTTATATTTACAGTAAACACTCTTAGATGATTAGAATAATGAGAAATTGTTATGTTACAGAATGCAATATTTTTTATTGAACATTATGTGTCGATGGACTACCGTGAGAAGACAGTCAGTTTTAATTTTCCGGGCGAGTCTGTTCGGATTGTGCAGGGGGACCGTGGTGCAGCCTCTCACAATTTGATTTCAGCCCTTTGCGCTAGTCGGCCTTTGAGAAGAGGATGTCGGGGATACTTGGCTTTCATTTGTGATATTGGAGCCACAGTAGAGTCGTTGGACCGGGTTCCTATCGTGCGAGACTTTCCCGACGTTTTTCCTGATGAGTTACCTGGTTTGCCGCCAGAGCGCAATATTGAGTTTTGCATTGATCTGATTCCCGGCACGGGGCCTATTTCTATACCGTCTTACCGGATGGCTCCGGCAGAGCTTAGAGAGCTTAAAGATCAATTGCAAGAGTTGCTTTATAAGGGACTTGTGCGTCCGAGTGTTTCGCCTTGGGGAGCTCCTGTACTGTTCGTCAAGAAGAAGGACGGCAGTTTGAGATTGTGTATTGATTATCGTCAATTGAACCGAGTTACGGCGCGGAATAGGTATCCTTTACCTCGCATTGACGATTTGTTTGACCAGCTCCAGGGTGCAAAACATTTTTCTAAGATTGATTTGCGTTCGGGTTATCATCAGTTGCGGGTTCGGAAGGATGACATTCCGAAGACTGCTTTTCGTACACGCTACGGGCATTATGAGTTTTTGGTGATGTCGTTCGGACTCACCAATGCCCCGGCAGCGTTCATGAATCTAATGAACCGGATTTTCAGGCCGTTCCTTGACCAGTTTATTATTGTGTTTATTGATGACATTCTGGTCTACTCTAGGAATCGTGAGGAGCATGAGCAGCACTTGAGGATTGCTTTGCAGACATTGAGAGAGCGCCAGCTGTATGCTAAATTCTCAAAGTGCGCATTTTCGCTTGATAGAGTTGACTTCCTAGGTCATGTGGTGACGGGAGATGGCATTCTTGTGGACCCGAGGAAGATCGAGGCTGTACAGGTTTGGCCCAGACTTGTATCTGTGACAGAGGTCCGCAGCTTTTTGGGCTTAGCTGGTTATTACCGCCGCTTCGTGCAGGATTTCTCAAGTATCGCTGCACCGCTGACCGAACTAACCCGGAAGGGGGTTCCTTTTCTTTGGACTGATGCGTGCGAGCAGAGTTTTCAGCAGTTGAAGACTCGGTTGACGACGGCACCAGTTCTATCTTTGCCTTCTGGATCGGGTGGCTTTGTAGTTTACTGTGATGCTTCTCGAGTGGGGCTCGGTTGTGTTCTGATGCAGCATGATAGAGTGATTGCTTATGCTTCTAGACAGCTGAAGAAACACGAGCAGAATTATCCCACTCACGATCTTGAGATGGCCGCGGTGGTCTTTGCGCTGAAAATTTGGAGACACTACTTTTACGGGGAGTCGTGTCAAATTTTCACGGACCACAAGAGCTTGAAGTACATCTTCTAGCAGAGGACCTGAATATGAGACAGCGTCGTTGGATGGATCTTATGAAAGATTATGATTGTGATATCCTTTATTACCCGGGCAAGGCGAATGTGGTAGCTGATGCTTTGAGGGGGTAGCTTATCCCAGTTGAGCGCAGTTCAGAGGCTGTCTTCTGCAGATTGGCAGATCTTGTGCGATGGTAGAGTACAGTTTGAGTTCACTTCCACTGGGGGACAGTTTGATCATGTCCGCACCCGTCCACTTCTACTTGATTATATCCGAGAGGCGCAGCCCAGTGATGCCCATTTGTCTGAGATTCTTGAGCTTATTCGGCAGGGTACAGATTCGGAGTTCTTGATTAATGACCAGGGTGTGCTACGTTACGGGACTCGCTTGTGTGTACCAGATATTGATAGGTTGAGACGTGAGATCCTAGAGCAGGCACATCAGTCAGCCTTTAGCGTTCATCCAGGTTCCACCAAGATGTACCGTGATTTAAGAGACATTTACTGGTGGGAAGAGATGAAGCGCGATGTTTCGGACTTTGTTTCGAGGTGCCTGACTTGTCAGCAAGTTAAGGTTGAGCATCAGAGATCGGCTGGAGAGTTGCAGCCTTTACATGTTCCTGAGTAGAAATGGGAGTAGATTTGTGGGTCTACCCAGGGCCAGTCGGGGGTATGACTCCATTTGGGTGATCGTTGACCAGTTGACAAAAGCGGCTCACTTCGTTCCAGTGAAGACCACTTTTGGTTATGCTCAGTATGCTCAGCTGTATATAGATGAGATTGTGCGTTTGCACGGAGTTCCCACATGCATCGTATCCGACAGAGGCACCCAATTTACTAGCGTCTTTGGTAGAAGCTTCAGGAAACTTTGGGTACCCGGTTGAGTTTTAGCACCGCTTTCCATCCGTAGACCGATGGTCAGTCAGAGCGAACTATACAGACTCTGGAGGATATGCTTCGTGCGTGTGTGCTTGATTTTGGTGGCAGTTGGGATCGTCACTTGCCGTTGATTGAGTTCTCCTACAACAACAGCTTTCAGGAGACTATTCAGATAGCACCTTTTGAGGCTTTGTATGGTAGGAAGTGTCGATCGCCAGTCTGTTGGACCGAACTCAGTGAGAGTAGGGTTTTAGGACCCCAGCTAGTTCAGGAGACTATGGAGAAGATCCAGCTGATTCAGGACAGGATGAGAGCAGCCCAGTGCAGACAGAAGTCTTATGCCGACCGTCATCTTCGCAGACTTGAGTTCGCAGTGGGGGATTATGTATTCCTGCGGATTTCTCCGATGAAGGGCGTTATGAGATTTGGGAGAAAAGAGAAGCTGAGTCCCAGATTTGTAGGTCCTTTCGAGATCCTTGAGCGAGTTAGTACTGTTGCCTATCGTTTGGCACTCCCACCCAGTTTTCCGGATGTTCACCCCGTATTTCATGTGTCGATAGTTCGTAGATACCTTCATGATCCTTCTCACATGATTCAGCACCAGACCGTTCAGCTTGAGCGCGATCTTTCGTTCACCGAGCAGCCGGTAGTTATATTGGATCAGCAGATGAAGAAACTTCGATCAAGGGTCTTGCCATCTGTGAAGGTTCTTTGGCGTAGCCCAACTGGTGAGGAGATCACTTAGGAGGCCGAGAGTGAGATGCGGAAGAAATTCCCTCATCTCTTTGAAGGTACGCTTCGTAAGAATTTTAATTCAGGGACGAATTTCTTTAAGGGGGGAGATTGTAACACCTTAGAATGCGATTAGTGTTAATTAAGCGTTAATGCGGGTTTTTAAGGAAAAGTTTACCAAATCGGTTTCCTCACATTTTATAACAATTAATTAATATTTTATTTTTATTTGTTATGGCTTGCACACACTTGTGCATGTTAATGTAAGGGTTAGTTAGTGGTAATCTTGTTTAGTAACCATAACACCTTAAGCTAATCCATGTCTTAAATTAACCTTGCCTTGATATTTTGTGTGAGAAATATCTTGTTTTGGATTGAGAGAGAGGTGGCTAGGTGAGTCATGGAGGCTTAAATGCTAGCATTGATGAAGAGGGGGAGAGGGTAAGTGTAAGGTTTAAGCTCACCCTACACTCACCTCTCGTCATTATCTTCCCTCACTCTCTCATTCTTCTCTCATTCTCATTTATTGGTTATCTTCTCAAATCTCAACTGAACCCTCACTACCCCATCACCAAATCCTTGCAAAACTTCATTAAACCATGGAAAACACTTCACATGTCATGTTTAGCCACTAGGTTGCCTTGGAGCTTGGAAAGATTGGATTTTTGAGCAAGAGTGGCTAGGTAATGATCTCTAACTGATAATTAGGTGTTTATAATATTGTGTTGCCTAGTAGTTGTGGTCTAGAACACTAAAGGTAGTGTTTTGTGAAAATATCATATTTTTAGTGTCATATTAGAGTCTCTGTGATCTGCTATGACCTGGGAATTTTACTGTAAAATCTAGCAGTGTAGTAGTATTGTACTAGTGCCCCAAAGTTTACACCTGAAGTACGAACCCCATAGGCTCGGTTCTGGCCGGCGACAATGAAGGAAAATCCGGCGACCTCGGCCATTTGGGGGAGTTGGGGCTTGATTTTTGTAGGGTAGTTGTCTGCAGTTGTTTAGAGGTGTTTGGTACTGTTTGATTTTTAGGTTTTGACAGTATACAAAATCTGGGATCACTTTGCTTTAATCTAGTGTTTTGAATACGCGTGTTACGTTATCCGACACGGTTCGTGATCTTGTGTAGCTGCTGCACTTGGGTTGGATTCAGAGTGTCGCCACACACGTTAACCACTAGGCGGACATTTGAGAATTGGTTTGGAGTTGGTGCGTCGGTCAAACGTAGTTTGTACGTGATATCGGTCGATTTCTGAGATTTGCACTTGTTATGTTTGTGTTAATAGGATCGCAGGCGGGGACTTCGAACGCTGCGAAGAAAGGGAAGCAGGTGATTGGATCTACCTAGCTCGAGATTATCAGTGAGTAGATTTAACATTACGGGGAAATCGTCCGTATGGCGTTAAACGTTAGGGCTAGATATGATATGATATGATATTAGCTGCATTCTTATATGCACATATAGAGATTGTGCATAGACATCATTGCATATTATTACTTGTTGTGCTTGAACTTGTACCCATTGGACAATGCACTATTATTGACAGTTCATGTTGCACGAGCCTAATTGTATGCTACACACACACTGTCGGTAATTGCTATGATACGCACAACACACATATATATGTGATATGGTATTGATTAGTGACATTGAGGCATTGATTCTTGTGCGGTTGAGCATATGAAATACAGTTGCATGCATACCTATATGCTTACACACATCTTGCTATAGCTACATATATATCATGCATACATACTTACATTTACACCCACATACCTTGCTATATTTACATATACCCCTATATGGTATTGTATTGTCATTGACATTGAGACGTTGATTCTTGTGTTATTGCGCATATGAAATACATCATACATACATGCTTACATGTAGATACACATATACCTGGCTTTAGCTATATGTTCACCTCATATGATGTTGCACTTGATTTCGGAGGAATTAGGAACCGCATGATATATTTAATAACTGGATGCATTTAAATATCGGTTTTCCCTTGATATACTCATATTACTGTTCTATGTTGCATATATCATGTTTCATGGATTTACGTATTTGAGATATGGATTTCATGTGATTTATGGATTTGAGAACCGTGGGGATATTTCAAGAATTTATGTATTGTTTGAAAACCCGGTTTCTCTTGATATGATATTTCAGTGCGTCCACCTTGTGATTTCTTGGTTCTGAGATTGGCATGTGATACCCGATTCGAGAAGCAGGAGGCACCGTCTGCGGGTACATGGTGGGCCCGATATGGTTCCCCGGGGTGAGAGGTGATTTCGTGGTGTAGACGATGAGCCTGGCAAAGAGATTAGTACCTACCGGTGATTGTATAGAACTCAGCGGATGTCCGGGGGATACCGTTTTGGAGTTATGATATGAGATGGATGTGAGGACCGATCTGAGGATGCGGCTCCTGAGATATGAGGATTTACGTGTCGATGCTGTATACGGGTTTCAAGATATTTAGAGTGTCGATGTTGGACACTCAGGTTCCATGATTTGATGTGTCATTGATGGACACACGTTCTTGATATCCTCATATATTTACATGTATATATTTTCATGATATTTCGATTGTCGGTGTTGGACACTCAAGTTCCATGATTTAATGTGTCATTGATGGACACACGAGGTAGATATCCTCATATATATATATATATATATATATATATATATATACAGGCATATGTTTTCATGATGTTTCGGGTATCGATGTTGGACATTCAGGTTCCATGAGATTTACAGGATATGAGGGCCGGTTTTTTGTGACAGCACCTGAGAATTTTGGGATTTGGGGTGTCATAGATGGACACCAGGGTTTTTCCATGCTGATGATTTATGAATGTGGTTTATATTTATCCCACACTCAGGATTTATTTGATATGCATTTGATTCATGTAGATGTAGTACCCTGGTGGTGTATCTTGATCATGATTGTTGCATATCCATATTGCCATATTTATGCTATCAGATTACATGTGATAGATTTATCGCTGTTCGTGCATGCTTGCGATTACAGTATGATGTTATTTGCTATTCACGAGTTGGCAACTCACTCCCATTGTGCCACAGTGTTTTACAGGTCTGATCCTCAGAGTAGTCGCGGCAGGGCGCCTTATTATCTCTACTTTTGCGGATACCGCTACGGTTGGCTGTGAGGCCTTTTGCTATAAGTGGGTTTGCGGTTATCCGAGAATATCGTTGTATATCTTTTGTATCTAGTACTCTCTATCTACTACCTTCATGTTTTGACTTAAAGACGAGTTGTGAGGATCGATGTTGTATATTCTTATGACTCTGGTTGTCGTGCTCGTGTGAACCGGCCTTTATTTATGTTGATTATCTCATTTCTTCGCTACGGCGTCGTATATCTGTTGTGGTGGTTGTTTCCTCCTTTGGACGAGATTTTCTCCCGTTTGGGGTTGCTTTACTTATATCTTATGTTTGTACCTGTTTCGGGGCTAGCTTTTATAAAGGAGGTTCTGCCGAAATTTTTTATGAAAACAAACTTAAGCTTTAAGTTCTTACTTGAGATTTAAAAATGTTTCTATCCTTTATTTCTTGTAATGGTTTAGATTGCTCGGTTTTCGGCTTACTTAAATTGCGTTACGCCTGTTGACGTTACGTAGTCTAAGTGCCGGTCATGTGCCTGATTTGGGTCGTGACACTGTTGTTATACGAAAACTCTACCAGATAGAGGTGATCCTCCTAAAAACCCTGAAAATCAAGCATGCATGCCCTCAGCATATCCTCGAGTGTCTGGATAGTACGCTCGGATTGCCCGTCCGTCTGCGGATGATAGGCTGTGCTGAACTTGAGACTGTGTCCAAACTCTCCTGCAGGCTCTTCCAGAAATAGGTAATGAACCTGGTGTCTCGATCAGACACGATACTAACAGGTACTTCGTGCAGTCTCACAATCTCCTGCATATACTTCTCCGCGAGCGACTCCATCGATTGTCTGATTCGGAAAGGTTTGAAATGCGCTGCCTTCGTAAAACGATCAACAATAACCCAGACAGTATTATTGCCCCTTGGGCTTCGAGGTAGTGCCATCATAAAATCCATGGTGATGTACTCCCATTTTCACTCTGGCACTGGAAGCGGTTGCAACAATCCAGTTATTCTCTGATGCTCGGCTTTTACCTGTTGGCATACCAGACACTTGGAGACAAAGCGAGCAAAACACCATTATAGGTACATTTAACATGCATCTCGTTCCACCAGAAGTGCTGCCTTAGGTCTCTGTACATCTTGGTGCCACCTGGGTGCACTGAGTAAGCGGAACTATGTGCCTCAGCTAGAATTTCATCTCGAATACCCCCCTTTAGAACACACAGCCGACTGCCAAATCTCAGAGAACCATCTTCGTGAATCTACAAATACGTCCTCAAACCAGTCTCAACTAACTCTCTGAACTTCTGCAACTGAGAGTCTCCAACCTGTGCAGCTTTGATGCAATCTATAAGCGATGATTGAACTTGCAACTGCCAGAGCTGTCCGGGCACACCCGGACTAACTACCTCCAACTCGAGTCTCTGAAGGTCATCGAGAATCCCCTTCTAATAAGTCAGCAACGCAGCTGACAGCCTGCGACTGAGAGCGTCAGGAACGATGTTCACCCTCCCTGGATGATACTGCAGATCAATATCGTAGTCTGCCATCAATTCCAACCATCTGTATTGTCTCATATTCAGCTCCTTCTGAATGAACACGTATTTCAATTTTTTGTGATCTGTGTACACTTCCACTCTTTCGCCTAGTTAGTAATGCCCCCATATCTTTAAAGCGAACACAACAGCCGCTAACTCCAGGTCATGCGTGGGGTAGTTCTTCTCGTGAGTTTTCAGCTGACGAGAGGCATAAGCCACACCGTGTTGCATTAATACACAACCCAAACCTTTTCCCGACACATCACTATGAACAACCAAGCCACCCGAGCTGTCTGGCACAATTAGGATTGGGGCCGTGGTCAACTTCAGTTTCAACAATGCGAACGCCTAGGTGCATTACTCCAACCAAACATATGGCACCTCCTTCCGTGTGAGCTTCGTCAAGGGTTCCTCTACTCTGGAGAAATCTTGGACAAACCGCCGATAATACCCAGCCAATCCCAAGAAACTTCTTATCTCAGCAACTGATTTCGATGTCGGCCAGTCTTAAATAGATTCGATTTTCGTCGGATCCACTAAAATGCCGTCACTCGAAACGACATGCCCCAGAAATTGCACCTTGTCGAGCCAAAACTCGCACTTGCTTAGCTTAGCATAGAGCTTCTCTTCCCGTAGAACCTGCAATACAATTCATAGGTGCTCGGCGTGCTCCTCTCGACTCCTCGAATATACTAGAATGTCATCGATGAATACAACGACAAACTGATCCAAGTACTTGGAGAAAACCCTGTTCATCAAGTCCATAAATATGGTCGGTGCATTGGTAACACCGAACGGCATCACAAGAAACTCATAGTGTCCATATCGGGTTCGGAAATTCGTCTTGCATACATCTTCTGCCTTAACCTTGATTTGGTGATACCCTGACCGAAAATCTAGTTTAGAAAATACCTGAGCACCGCCCAGCTGATCGAACAAGTCGTCGATGCAGGGGATGGGATACTTGTTCTTCACGGTCACCCTATTCAACTCCCGGTAGTCAATGCACATGCGCAAAGAACCATCTTTTTTCTTAACCAGTAACACAGGAGCACCCCACGGGGAAGCACTTGGACGAATAAATCCCTTGTCCAGAAAATCTTCTATTTGCTTCTTTAATTCTGCCAGCTCCACTGGTGCTATCTTGTAAGGAGCTTTGGAAACTGGCGCCGTTCCTGGAATCAAGTCAATCGAGAAGCCCAATACGTGAGGTGGGGGTAAACCAGGTAGATCTTCAGGGAACACATCAAGAAACTCTCGAACTACCTCTGGTGCTGGCTCCTCGTCTATCTCCATAGCTATCAAGGTCTTCGGCTTTGCTCAGAATTTAGCTGGTTCCAAAGACTCGTTGCCACCCACGAACACGAACTCCGGATGATTAGGAATGCAAAAAGTCACACTCTTAGCCCGGCAGTTGATAACAGCATGAAACATGCTCAACCAATCCATTCCCAGAATGGCCTCGTAGCTACTAGTCTCAATCAAAAGGAAGTTTGCATAAAATTCCCTGCCACAAACCACCATAGGGCATAACCTACACTCTTAGTTGGACACAATAATTCCGTTACTCATATGTATCTCCCAACCCTTGGTCAACGACTCGTGAGGTGTAGAGTGTGTGTCAACAAACCGCATAGAAATAAAGCAATGCGAAATACCCAAATCAAAAAGAATTCTAGCTGGTACAGAATAAACAAGGAGGGTACTTGTAACTACTTCTCCAGAAGTCTCTGCCTGCTCGACGGACAGGGTGAAAGCCCGCCCCTGATTCTAACCCATACCAGTATGCCTTTGATCAAATAACCGCTGCTGGGATACCAGAGGTGGACCCCTTTGATCTGAAGTGTCGTACGACGGTTGTCGATGCTCGAACCCTCCCTGTAGCTTGGATCTCTGGGGACATCCGCTGACCCTATGCCCGCTGGATCCACAAAGCAGACACTGCCCATTGGCTCTGCGACAATCTCTCTGCATGTGCCCTGGCCTCTGGCAATAATCGCAACACAGGGCCCTCCACTGCGGCTGCTGAGGTGAGAAAGTACGCGTCATCCGTGTAACACCCAGCCTGTGAACTGGGATTTCTCCACGGGGGGATGGTAGCCCGTGCTGGAACTACGTGGGGTCTCCTGTCCACCGATCGTTGGCCCTTGGCTTTCTCCGCCAATCTTTCCTGTACTCGGGGAGAGTTCAACACTTGAGCGAAGGTCGGTAGATCGAAAGACACGATAAGCTATTGTAGTTTAATATCGAGCCCCTGCTAAAACCGTCTTGCCCCGGCGGCTTTGGTGGCTACCATATATGGTGCAAAGCGACTCAGCCGGTTAAACTCTGCGGCGTAGACATCCACCGAGCGTCCATTTTTCCTCAACATGATGAATTTCTTCTCCATCTCGGCCTTGGCAGTGGCCGGACAATAGTGATCTAAAAAGCACGCGGAGAACGTGTCCCGTCCGATAGGTTTCTCTAGCCGACTTTCCTCTACGGACCACCACGTGCGTGCCTCGTCCTCCAGCTGAATCTTCACCACGCTCGCTCTGCCATCGTCAGGGACCCGAGTGGCCGTCAAAAGGTTCTCCGCGTTGACGAGCCATTGCTCGACCTCGAGTGGATTTGCTGATCCTATGAAAACCGCTGGATGAAGCCTCCTAAAGTCCGAAACGGTACCAACTCTAGCCTGTGTAGTCGGTACGAGGACGCCATCGGGGGGGGCGGAAACAGCCGTAGATCTCTCCAAAGCGGTAATTGCAATCTCCTGTACCACCTTCAATCCCTCAACCAGAAGATCGGTCTTCTTCTCTTGAGTCTGGGCTAGGGTCGTCAGTGTGCTGAGGATCTTCTCGGTACGATCGTGGGGACCAACATCTGAGGAGTTGCCCGAGGAGTCCATAATTCTGAAAGATGATCAAGAAAGAAATCAGATTCAATCAAGGGTTATACGATGATTCAACAAGGATTAGAAAGTGAAAAGAGATGTAATAAAGCACACATCAAGGGTGTAACTCAAACTAAGGATCCCTCGACGGAACTGTAATTTCATCCAAAACCTGGCTCCGATACCAACAAAACCATGTCACACCCCGCTTCCCAAAATACGGAATACGAGGGGTGATTAGGCCAGCCATGCTCCAACGGTCAGGGAATAATCCCTCCGTAGTCACACTTCGGCTTCTAGCATTACATGGTAGTCAGTAAATAGTACTAAAGTAAAGGAAATCACAGTTCACAACTTTATTACATTACAATAAAAGAGATCGAGATACATTTATTTTGCATAAGGAAATAACTAACCAACGAAATACAATATGCTTATAGCAAAAAGGACGGCGCTGATGTTGCGGTCTAGACCTCCGCGATCTCGAATGGCAAGTCCTGCTCCTTGACTGGGTCTACCTCGTCCTCTGAGCATGCACACTCAAGTCGTCAGGACGACACATATAACAATAAATATATGATGGATACAATGTTATTAAACATGAAAGTGCAACAGAATACAGAACATGAGAATAATGAAAATCATTTGAATGAACACTGCGACATAAGTATCATGTCAGCAAACAAGGCAATGTGTTTGTCACTATTTATCAGTCACTAAGTCAATGAAATCAATTGGTGGAAAAGATGTTCATGTTTAACAAGGGTCTCGTGCATACCCGACACTACGGTCCACTATTGCCCGGGGCATAACCCTGCAGCCGTGCCGCTAGGCCCACGACCTAATATGTGTGTGAATATATATATATATATATATATATATATATATATATATATCAATAATATCGAATGATCATCCTCCAAATCACTGTACCTCGCTAACTACGAGTTCAATTCCATCTTGATTTCCCCATTCCCCAGGTTATAGTATGTATTCAGGTATTAGATAGGTTGTGAGCAAATAAGTATTGCTTTCACTTTCAATCACGTTTCCAGTTATCAATATCACTTTCGTACTTGCCACAACCCAATCACTAACACTTATATATTGACAATGCACAACAGTCGCTAAATTTCGATGTAAACGATCACTATGCAGATGGTATGAAGCAAACACAAAATAAGGTAGAAATGCACTGAACAGATATTCACTAAGTTATGACAGCCAATGCCATATGACTTGCAAAATTCACCATAAATAACACGTATAGAATCGACCAAAACAATATAAAAGGCATACGAAGTATACTTGATTATCTAATCTGTAAAATTGGTTTCATGTCAATAGGATTTCTAGTTAGGGACTTATCATCATTTTAAATCAGCGATCAATTGCTGGAATTCCAACTTCAGAACTGGAAGTCCAATTTCGCGCGTAGTTTACTAGGGATTGTGTTTAAATTCAGGTGTTTCCCCGGTATAATAAAACCTAGTTCTATCTGTTAGATTTCCTATGCATCAAACGGATTAATAATATCCTTTCTGTACTAGAAGATATGTCCTGTTTAGTGTGAAGGTGAAAGAAATGTCACTGCAGAAATTGCAGAACACGTCGACATTCTAAAATACAAACAAAATACCAAACGACTGTAAAACTGAACGAGACCAAATCCATATGTTAGATAACTAAATTATCTACGCGTCTATATGGGACTCCGTGCATTTTCAGTTTTATGCAGACGCTTAAATTCAGGTATCCTCGTGGAATGCTGCCCCGCACTGCAGTCCAGAGCCGCATTCCCAGTCAATTCTTGTTACAGTGGCCTATCAGCATTGAAGGGTAAACTTTAGAGAGTTCTAGCTTATCGAGTCAGCTTTGATAAAAACCCTAGGACATCAGGTTTTGATTTGGATTTAATTTACAATGATTTTAATAAGGCAACATGCGCGGTAAAATTTCAGATTTGACGTAACTAGACGAAGGTATCATTTCATAGTGATGAAGTCAATATTTTTCTCTCAAATTCTTACAAGTTATTTATAATCATTAAAGGGATTTATGGGAAATAAATTCCGCCGTTTTTAAATAGGGTTTTCATTAGGGTAGTGTATCGAACACTTGCAAAATATATATGTCACGATCGATACTTCGTTTTCTTTCAACCAAACAAACGGTAATTAATTCTTCTGGGCTCTACACAATAATAACACGCATTATTAACTCGATCATATTCCAACCATTATAACTACGAGTGTAAATAAAATGTAACGATTATACGATATAATATATAAATGTGTTCCTATTTTAGGTTACTCGTTATAATATAATACGATAGCATGAGTAGCAAGTGAGAAGTTTCACTTGCCTTTGACGATAGCACCGATGACGACGGCAACACGGCAGCGATGAACACGGCATGGGCAGCAGCGGTAAGGCATCTTTGATCTTGGTTTGAGAGATGAGGGGACTTAGCTCGATCTGGAGCTGAGGGATTCAGGTTTGAAGATGCTCTGGTCTTAGAGGATGAAGGCGATGAAGACAATGGCTGTTGGAGTTGGGCTCGGCTGGAGTTTGGTCGGCAGTTGGAAGAGGCGATGATGAAGATGCTTCTCGGGTCGAGGTTGGGGATCTTAGCTTGGGTGATGGGTGCGGGCGATGGAGAAGTTGGCGGTGAGAAGAGGGGTGTTGCTCGGTTGCAAAAGGGGTGGCGAAGTGGCAGAGGTGAGACGAGGAGTAGATGGAGTATGAGAGGGAGGATAAGAGAGAAGTTGTTAGAGATGAGAGGATGTGAGAACTGGGATCTCGGGGAGTAGTTGTGGGAGACCTCGGTCGTGGGTTGTGCGGGTCTCGCGGAGACGTCGGCGAGGGGGAAGAGAGGGGAGCCGGTGAGGATTTGGGGAAGGGATTTCGGGGAGGTCGTTGGAATGGTGGGTGCAGTCGTCGCGGAGGAAGACGCGGGTCTCGCGGCGCGGGCGCGAGAAAGGAGGAGACGGGGGGAAAGGCGGGAAAAGAAAAGGAAGGAGAAAAAGAAGAAGGAAGATGGGGGAAGGTTCGGGTCGGGTTGAGTCGGGTCATGTCGGATAGAGGTGGGTTAGGTTTAAATTAAGAAATTAAAATAAAATAATAAAAATATAGTTATATATATATATAAATGAAAAAATAGGGAAAAAACTGGAAAAATACGGAAAATATATATACGGAAACTGGGAATTTACAGTATTGTCCGCTCTGGCCGAAACCACACGATTTTGTCCATTGGAGCGAACCGGACTCGAGAATGGGCCATTCCAAGGAGGTCACCATCCTGGGATTTCCCTAGCCCGTGCATGCTAACTACGGAGTTCTTCAAATTCCGAAGTACCGGTTCATCCAAAAGGCGCCTCCGTAATTGAGAGTTGCATCATTATATTTATAATACAGTTCCGCTCTCTTTCACCATGTGTTTCAAGAACCCAATCCTATTGTTTTAGAATAGGTCTCATGGATTCAAAAGGTGGCCCTGTCACAACCCGAAATATTAGCTCATGGCCGGCACTTAAATCACGCGACGTCTAAAGACGTAACGTAACTCAAGTAAGCCGAAAACCCAGCAATCTAAACATTTTTAAGAAAATATAAGAGGTGAAGTTTTGAAATAAAGGTATGATGAAAAATGAATCATTTTCTTAAATGCATAAATAGTGGGACATGAAAATGCAAGTGGTTTTAATAGTTGAAAAACATGTTTCGTCTTTTGAAAATTTGGACAGCACCTTCTTTGTATTTTTTTGATCCAAAACCACAATTCATGATAATAATAAAAGGCATCCCCAAGCGGGAGCTAGCTCTTCGCCAAACGGCGGATCCACAATCACGCAAAGCATAAATATAAGTATACGACGCCCAACGGCAAAGTTCACCACAAAATATAAAGAAGTAAGCAAGACATCAAACCCACAAGTAGCGGAATACACCTCGCTCTAAGTCTCGCAACCACAAGTCTCACTAAGTCTCATTACTAATGCAAATACTAGTTTAATTGATGGAGTTGACTAGATACAATATGAAAAATAAATACAAGAGGGGTACGATCCAATATGTACCAGCTACCAAAGCAATCACCCGAATGCAACTGCGTGCCAACGATGCCGCTACCGATCCAAGCGGTCAAACTGCAAGAACTGTGGTATAACGGGGGTGAGTTGTCAACTCGTAAGTAGAAAAACATCAACAAGTAGAAATTGAATAAAATAACGATTTTCTAGGTCAACTATATCATAAAGGTAATACTATGATATTTAGGGTGACCATATCTGTATATGTGCCAGCACTATAAGTGAATGTCTATCAACAAGTGGATATCATCCAACAACATAATCAATGTATGTATGCAAGTGGATCCCGTCCACGTGTCAACCAATGACACAACAACATCATGCATGTAAATATCATAAAAGCATATGCATGAAGTATGAGAATATAAATCAACGTGTGTCCCTCCCGACACATCAAAATCATAGAACCGGAGTGCCCAGCATCGACACTCGAAACATCATAAAACCCTTGTCCAGTATCGACACGTAAATCCTCATATATCGGGCTTCGTCAATCCGGATCGGCCCACGGGCTCCGTCAGTCCGAATCGGCCCATATCATCTCTCGACTCTGGTCGGTATCCTCCGGATATCCGCCGAGCCCAAATACGATCACCGGTAGGTAGTAGTCTGCCACGCCCCGCTTCCCAAAATACGGAAAACGAGGGATGACTAGGCCAGCCATGCTCCTACGGTCAGGGAAACATCCCGCCGTAGTCACACTTCGGCTTCTAGCATTACATGGTAATCAGTAGATAAAGCACAGTAGTAAAGGAATCACATCACTAATTTATTACATTAATAATCCATTGTTCACAAATTACAGATAACAAGAATAATTACTAACCAAGTTCAATCTCACGATCACTTTTATGGAAAGCAGTAAATGAAGAAAGTACACCAAACTATATCTCCATGAACTCGAAGGGTAGATCCGTCTCCTGTGCTGGTCCTTCCGCGGAATCTGAGCATGCATACTCAGGTCGTCAGAGCGACACAATAACAATATTATTATAATAAGATAAACAGGTAAATGAGGTAATACTAGTGTAAGAACAATGCAAGTAATCACTGTCACTATATGATGCAGAATATGTTCTGTGTCCCTATCGGTCTCTAGGTCATGTTTGAAATCACATAGTAGAAGGAGGATCATGTTTAACAGGAGTCTCGTACATACCCGAGACAACGGCCCACATGCTCGGGACATAACCCTGTCAGCCGGATCGCTAGATCCTACCTAATATATATATCACTGCTCGAATGATCATCCTCTAAAACACGGTCCCGCTAAATACGATTCTCTTTCCACTTCGATTTCCCCTTTATCCCCAGGTCTACACTATTTATGATCTTGATTTAGTCGTGTACAAGTATACCAATGGCACGGTTTTATCACTGTTCACTGTATCAATCACTGTCACGAATATTCACTTTCCATTGGTGTACTCGTCACTCCTAAACCAACATCTATCACGCACGATAATGCAATGTCCACTGATCCTACCACGCACTAACACTAAGTATATGGCAAATGGGGTGTGATATATGTATGTATGCCATCATTAAGCTAAGTGTATTGTGAATCATTATGTATGTCATTAACTTACAAAAATTGCATAAATTCATATGTTAAGAATTCAACAAAATGATACAAGTAAGATAAATAGAACACTCAGTCATCAATTCATCAAAATTAGTTTCAGTTCAATCGGGATTTCGGTTTCCAAGATGCAGCTGTTTCATTTTAAGTGCTCGCGGCTGGAAATTCAGTTTCAGAACTGAACGTCCGTTTCGCGGCACGAATTGCACCCAGTTGGGTTCAGATTTTAGTGATGCTACGGTTGAATGAAATCTAGGGTTTTCAATAGAGTATTCAACTCAATAGATAGATCCTCAATCGCGTCTGTACGTTGAAAGTTACACACAGTTTAACATCAGTATATCACTTCTGAATCTGTTCTGAACAGTTATACGTTCTGCCCTTTTATTTACAGTTTAAAATAGCAAATGGCAATGAAACGGAATAGAACCACTTGTTTTATTTATCTAACAGAATTATCTTTAATCTACTGCTGAGTTCCGTAACATACGACCTCAGGAAACACAGTGACACACATTTTGGGACAGTACGCAATAATCAGAGTCACTCTGGACTGCAGTCCAGAGTCGCACTCCGATCTAAACATCATCGCAGTTACAGAACAGAAATCATTAGAAGTTTACATAGAGTTAGAGTTCGTCGAGTCGGTTTCGATTTAAGCCCTCGAACGCATCATTCCAGCAGGCACATAATTTACAGTGATTTTAATCGTTTTCAGATACGTGAAAATTCTAGTTTTATCGGCATATTTGGGGGTATCAATTCTAGCCACTAATATTCGTATTTTCCAGTGAGATTCATACACGCTATTCTTCATCATATGGGCCAACAGAAAACATCGGTTTCCGTCAAAACAAACAATTATTTTCATTGGGGTCTAGCATCGAACACATAGGTCGCATAATATATCGGGAATCGGTAAATTTATAAACTATATGATTTAGGTTTGTACCACAATTATATTAGCATGTAGCAAGTAAACACTTGCCTGGAAACGTCTCGGGGTCGCACGGCAGCAGCGTCGTCACGAACGCGTGATGTACGCCGTGAAACGGATTACGCGAGCTTGGCTCGAGATGCGGAATTTGCGTCGGAGTTGCCTGGAGCCGTCAAGTGCTTGCTGGAAGCGGAGGTGGTGCTCTGTGGTTGGCCTGGGACTTGCTGGGGTCGACGACGGTGCTCCGGCGGAGAGCAACAATGAGTTCGCAGCGAGGGGATATCGATTTAAGGTTGGCAGTCTTGGAGGGAAAGAGAGAGAGAGAGAGAGACTCGGTTGTGTAGGTGTAGGGGTGTGGGTGATGATGCTGATGACGAGAAGGTCGTAGGGTGGTCGGCGATGTGGTGGGGAGTTCGCCGGCGTCGAGAGTGTAAGGTGACCAAGCTCGGGTGTAATGGGTCTTGTGTGCAGGGCATCTCGGGTTGATGGGGTGTAGCGGTGAGGAGTTTTGTTGGTGGAGGAGGAGTGAGCGAGGGTTGCCGGGGGGTAGTCGCCGGCGGTGGAGTGAGGGACACGGCGGAGTTGGGTGCTCGGTGAGTTTTTGGTGAATGGAGAGAGATGAGGAGATTTCTGAAAATGAAGGAGAAGAGAGAGATGAGGGCGTGAGGAATGAATGAGGGTTGAATGTCATGGGTGAAACGTTGCAAGAATGGAGGCGTGGGCGTGGGCGCGAGCTGCGGCGGAGGAGGCGTTCACGAGCGGGAAATGGGGGAAAGTTACCGTTGGAGGGAAAGGAGAAGAACAGTAGCGGGTCGGGTGAAATGAGGAGGCAGGCCGAAGGAGTGGGCTTGGGGTTTTTTTTTTAAAATTTTCTTATTAAAAATTTTGTGGGCTGAAGGGAGAACGGGCCGGGGAATTAATTAAAGGATTTATTAAAAAAAATGGTGAGTGGGCTGGCTAGGTGATGGGCTTAGGTTTAAGTGTAGTTTGGGTTAGGATTTGATTAGTAACATTTAGGTTTTAGGGAAAGTTTTGTTGGGCTGAGTTAAAAAGAAGTTAATTTATTTTATTTTGAATTTTAATTTAGGCTTGATCTTTGATTGTTTTATAAGGGTTTAAAAGAATTTAAACACTAATCTAACGCAACCAATTCCTTACAAAAGTACGCGGGAAAAGAAAAGAAGCTCGGGGAATTAGGAAAATAGAAAACTTTTATTAAGATGGGAACGGGGATTTACATCATACCCCCCTTAACAAAAAATTTCGTCCTTGAAATTTAACAAGGATACAAGGAAACAATGTACTAAACGAAGAGATGTGGATAATGATCACGGATATCTTTCTCCCGCTCCCAGGTGGATTCTCCTGGGGAACGACCGCCCCAAGACACTCGGACTAACGGAATGACCTTATTCTTCAGCACTTTCTCTTTGCGGTCGAGAATGGTAGTAGGCTGCTCCTCGTATGACAGATCGGTACCCAAAACTAGCTCCGAATGGTCCAGGACATGACTCTCATCCCGAACATAACGCCGCAACTGAGACACGTGGAAGGTATTGTGCACACCAGCTAGTGATGGAGGCAAGGCCAGTCGATAGGCCACCTCTCCCACTTGCTCTAGCACCTCAAAAGGTCCGATAAAACGGGGACTGATCTTTCCCCGACCTCCGAACCTGATAACTCCAAGAGTAGGGGAAATCTTCAAGAACACATGATCTCCGACTTCGAATTCTAGTGCCCTCATACTGGTATCTGCCCAACTCTTTTGTCGATCCTGAGCCGTTTTAATACGCTGCCTGATCATTTGGACCTTGTCAACTGTCTGAACAATGAGTTCGGGGCCCAGTAATCTTCGTTCTCCCACATCATCCCAACATACCGGGGATCGACACTTCCGCCCGTATAGTGCTTCAAAAGGAGCCATCTGAATACTAGCCTGATAACTATTCTTGTAAGAGAACTCGACTAGATGCAGATGGTCCTCCCAGGAACCCTGAAAGTCCAACATACAGGCTCTCAACATATCCTCGAGCGTCTGAATCGTACGCTCGGATTGTCCATCCGTCTGCGGGTGATACGCTGTGCTGAATTTAAGGCGGGTTCCCAAACTCTCCTGTAGGCTCTTCCAAAAGTGTGACAAGAATCTGGTGTCCCGTTCTGACACAATGCTGACTGGAACACCGTGAAGTCGTACAATCTCCTGCATATATCTTTCTGCCAGTGATTCTGTCGACTGTCCCACTCGGAAAGGTAGGAAGTGTGCAGCTTTCGTGAGACGATCGACGATAACCCAAATGGCGTTATTGCCCCTAGGGCTCCATGGTAAGGCCGTCACAAAATCCATAGTAATGTGCTCCCACTTCCATTCAGGTATCGGCAGTGGTTGTAACAATCCTGCTGTCCTCTGATGTTCCGCCTTCACCTGCTGACATACCAAGCACCTGGATACGAACCTCGCAATTTCCCGTTTCATTCCGTTCCACCAAAAGTGTTACTTTAGGTCCTGATACATTTTTGTACCTCCCGGATGCACAGAATAAGCTGAACTGTATGCTTCAGCCAATACTTCTTCTCGAACATCTCCCTTAGGTACGCAGAGTCTGCTACCAAATCTCAGAGAGCCATCTTCACGTATAATCAAAAGTCAGTTCTCAGTCCGGCTTCCACTTGCTCTCTGAACTTTTGCAATCGGGGATTATCCGCTTGTGCAATCTTGATGTGATCCACCAGGGAAGATTGCACCTGTAGTTGCCAAAGTTGACTGAGTGCGTTCGGCGTAACGACTTCAAGTTCAAGTCTATGGAAATCCTCAATAATGCTCCTCTGATCGGTCAACATCATGACCGCTGGCTTGCGACTAAGCGCATTTGGTATAACATTGACCTTCCCCGGGTGATACTGAAGGTCCAAGTCATAATCTGCCATCAGCTCTAGCCATCGGCGCTGCCTCATGTTTAGTTCCTTCTGAGTGAAAACATACTTCAAACTTTTGTGATCTGTGTACACCTCCACTTTCTCACCCAATAGATAGTGCCTCCAAATCTTCAATGCAAAGACTACCGCAGCTAACTCCAAGTCATGCGTAGGATAGTTCTTCTCGTGGTTTCTCAGTTGTCGAGAGGCGTAAGCAACCACTCGGCCGTGCTGCATTAGGACACAGCCTAATCCCTTCCCTGAGGCATCACTGTGTATCACCAAACCACCGGAATCATCTGGTACTGTAAGAATAGGCGCCGTGGTTAACTTCTGCTTCAGTGTGTTAAATGCCTGAGTGCACTCCTCTGTCCACGTAAACAGTACGTCCTTCCGTGTCAGCCTCATCAATCGTTCAGCGATTCTTGAGAAATCTTGGACGAATCTCCGATAATAACCTGCCAATCCCAGAAAACTCCTGATCTCAGCCACTGACTTCGGCGTTGGCCAATCTCTGACCAATTCTATCTTTGCCGGGTCCACCGAGATGCCTTCGCCCGAAACGATATGTCCCAAAAACTGAACCTTGTTAAGCCAGAATTCACACTTGCTTAGCTTCGCATACAGCTTCTTTTCCCGAAGAATTTGTAGGACCGTGCGCAAATGTTCAGCATGCTCTTCCCGGGTCTTCGAGTAGACAAGTATGTCGTCGATAAACACAACGACAAACGTGTCCAAGTGCTTTGCGAATACCCTGTTCATCAAATCCATGAATATTGCTGGGGCATTGGTAACACCGAACGGTATCACAAGGAACTCGTAATGTCCGTATCGATTCCTGAAAGCCGTCTTGCAAACATCCTCGGCTGCTACTCTGATTTGATGATATCCAGAACGGAGGTCCAACTTCGAGAACACCTTGGCTCCACTTAGCTGATCGAATAGATCGTCAATGTGCGGGATTGGGTACTTGTTCTTTATTGTGACCTTGTTCAGCTCCCGATAATCTATACACATTCGCAGCGATCCATCCTTCTTCTTTACTAACAGAACTGGTGCGCCCCACGGTGAAGCGCTTGGCCGAATAAATCCCTTCTCCAATAGTTCTTCAACCTGCTTCTTCAATTCCGCCAACTCAACTGGTGCCATCCTGTATGGGGCTCTGGATACTGAGGCTGTACCTGGAATCAAATCGATTGAGAACTCCAAGATTCGAGGAGGTGGTAGACCTGGTAGATCTTCGGGAAATACGTCCAGAAAGTCCCGAACAATTTCTGGGACTGGGCTCTTATCAATCTCCATAGCTGTCAGTTCCTTGGGCTTGGCTCTATACTTAGCTGGCTCCAAAGATTCACTTCCGCCCTCGAAAATAAACTCCGGGCGATTGGTGATGCGGAAGATCGCATTCCTTGCACGACAATCGATAACTGCATGGAAAGTGCTCATCCAATCCATCCCGAGAATTGCGTCGTAACTGCCTGTCCCAATCAGAAGGAAATTCGCATAGAATTCTCTACCACACACTACAACCGGGCATAATCTACATTCTCGACTAGATATTATAATGCCATTACCCGTATGAATTTCCCATCCCTTGGTTAGTGGTTCATGTGGTATTGAGTGTGTATCGGTGAAATGCTCAGACAAGAAACAATGCGATGCTCCAGAATCAAATAGTACTCTAGCTGGCAAGGAATATACGAGCAGAGTACCTGTAACCACGTCTCCTGACGCCTCTGCCTGCTCGGCGGTCAAGGTGAAAGCCCGTCCCTGACCGCGACCTGTAAAGGGTTGCCTCTGCTCCTGCGGCCTCTGCTGTGGCGGTCCAGAACCTCCCTGTATCTCTGCTCGCTCAGGGCAACTGTTAATCTTGTGCTGACTGGACCCGCAAATCAAGCACTGTCCCTTGGCACGGCGACAGTCCTTCTGGGTATGCCCACTTCTACCGCAATAGGCACAAACTACGTCCTGTCTCTGGGGGCAATGCTGTGGTACGAACGGACGCTTCATTTGTGTCGTTCCTGGCCTGTGAACCAGTATGGCTCCTCGAGAAGGCGCGTGGGTACGTGCTGGAACGACCAGGGGTCTTCTGAACTTGTTAATCAATTGCTCCTGAACTCTCGCCGCGTTGAGTACCTGTGCGAACGTCTGCAAATCCAACGATGCAATCAACTGCTGCAACTCGAAATCTAACCCCTGAAGGAAACGTCTGGCCCTGGTGGCCTCTGAGACGACCATGTATGGAGCAAAACGGCTCAGACGGTTGAATTCTGCCGCATAAACGTCCACGGGGCGTCCATTCTGCTTCAAAAGAATAAACCTTTCCTCCATTTCTGCCTTGGCTGTGAAAGGAAAATAATGATCTAGGTAGCACTCCTTAAACTTGCTCCATTCAGTCGGCCCGTCTAGTCTGCTTTCTTCCACCGACCACCATGTACGGGCTTCATCTTCCAATTGTATCTTTATCACGTCCACCCTATGTTCCTCTGGAACCCTGACGGCTGTCAATAAATTCTCCATGTTCACCAGCCATTGCTCAGCCTCAAGGGGTTCAGCAAGCCCTGTGAATGCAGCTGGGTGTAACCGTCGGAAGTCTGATACGGTACCAGCCCTAGCATGATAAGCTGGTGGAGTAACGCCCTCGGGGGCGGTAATGAGTGCGGAGGGTCCTCCTGCGGCGGTAATCGCCCTGAGTCCCTTAGTGAGTAAATCTGTCTTCCTCTCCTGAGCTTCCGCGAGAGTGGCCAGTGCACAAAGTATTCTTTCCGTGCGGTCCTGAGAGCTGGAGTCCGAGGAGGGGTAGTTCGGGGACGTCATATCACTGGAAGATTCAAAAGGATAAGATCAGATTCAAGGATGAAAATCAAGAGTAGTGAAACGAGAATAACGTAATACAGTATAGTTAATGTTATCCCTTGATACTAAACCTGGCTCTGATACCAACTAAACCATGTCACGCCCCGCTTCTCAAAATACGGAAAACGAGGGATGACTAGGCCAGCCATGCTCCTACGGTCAGGGAAACATCCCGCCGTAGTCATACTTCGGCTTCTAGCATTACATGGTAATCAGTAGATAAAGCACAGTAGTAAAGGAATCACATCACTAATTTATTACATTAATAATCCATTGTTCACAAATTACAGATAATAAGAATAATTACTAACCAAGTTCAATCTCACGATCACTTTTATGGAAAGCAGTAAATGAAGAAAGTACACCAAACTATATCTCCGTGAACTCGGAGGGTAGATCCGTCTCCTGTGCTGATCCTTCCGCGGAATCTGAGCATGCATACTCAGGTCGTCAGAGTGACACAATAACAATATTATTATAATAAAATAAACAGGTAAATAAGGTAATACTAGTGTAAGAACAATGCAAGTAATCACTATGTCACTATATGATGCAGAATATGTTCTGTGTCCCTATCGGTCTCTAGGTCATATTTGAAATCGCATAGTGGAAGGAGGATCATGTGTAACAGGAGTCTCGTACATACCCGAGACAACGGCCCACATGCTCGGGACATAACCCTGTCAGCCGGATTGCTAGATCCTACCTAATATATATATCACTGCTCAAATGATCATCCTCTAAAACACGGTCCCGCTAAATACGATTCTCTTTCCACTTCGATTTCCCCTTTATCCCCAGGTCTACACTATTTATGATCTTGATTTAGTCGTGTACAAGTATACCAATGGCACGGTTTTATCACTGTTCACTGTATCAATCACTGTCACGAATATTCACTTTCCATTGGTGTACTCGTCACTCCTAAACCAACATCTATCACGCACGATAATGCAATGTCCACTGATCCTACCACACACTAACACTAAGTATATGGCAAATGGGGTGTGATATATGTATGTATGCCATCATTAAGCTAAGTGTATTGTGAATCATTATGCATGTCATTAACTTACAAAAATTGCATAAATTCATATGTTAAGAATTCAACAAAATGATACAAGTAAGATAAATAGAACACTCAGTCATCAATTCATCAAAATTAGTTTCAGTTCAATCGGGATTTCGGTTTCCAAGATGCAGCTGTTTCATTTTAAGTGCTCGCGGCTGGAAATTCAGTTTCAGAACTGAACGTCCGTTTCGCGGCACGAATTGCACCCAGTTGGGTTCAGATTTTAGTGATGCTACGGTTGAATGAAATCTAGGGTTTTCAATAGAGTATTCAACGCAATAGACGGATCCTCAATCGCGTCTGTACGTTGAAAGTTACACACAGTTTAACATCAGTATATCACTTCTGAATCTGTTCTGAACAGTTATGCGTTCTGCCCTTTTATTTACAGTTTAAAATAGCAAATGGAAATGAAACGGAATGGAACCACTTGTTTTGTTTAGCTAACAGAATTATCTTTAATCTACTGCTGAGTTCCGTAACATACGACCTCAGGAAACACAGTGACACACATTTTGGGACAATACGCAATAATCAGAGTCGCTCTGGACTGCAGTCCAGAGTCGCACTCCGATCTAAACATCATCGCAGTTACAGAACAGAAATCATTAGAAGTTTACATAGAGTTGGAGTTCGTCGAGTCGGCTTCGATTTAAGCCCTTGAACGCATCATTCCAGCAGGCACATAATTTACAGTGATTTTAATCGTTTTCAGATACGTGAAAATTCTAGTTTTATCGGCATATTTGGGGGTATCAATTCTAGCCACTAACAGTCATATTTTCCAGTGAGATTCATACACGCTATTCTTCATCATATGGGCCAACAGAAAACATTAGTTTCCGTCAAAACAAACAATTATTTTCATTGAGGTCTAGCATCGAACACATAGGTCGCATAATATATCGGGAATCGGTAAATTTATAAACTATATGATTTAGGTTTGTACCACAATTATATTAGCATGTAGCAAGTAAACACTTATCTGGAAACGTCTCGGGGTCGCACGGCAGCAGCGGCGTCACGAACGCGTGATGTACGCAGTGAAACGGATTACGCGAGCTTGGCTCGAGATGCGGAATTTGCGTCGGAGTTGCCTGGAGCCGTCAAGTGCTTGCTGGAAGCGGAGGTGGTGCTCTGTGGTTGGCCTGGGACTTGCTGGGGTCGACGACGGTGCTCCGGCGGAGAGCAACAGTGAGTTCGCAGCGAGGGGATATCGATTTAAGGTTGGCAGTCTTGGAGGGAAAGAGAGAGAGAGAGAGAGAGACTCGGTTGTGTAGCTGTAACGGTGTGGGTGATGATGCTGATGACGAGAAGGTCGTAGGGTGGTCGGCGATGTGGTGGGGAGTTCGCCGGCGTCGAGGGTGTAAGGTGACCGAGCTCGAGTGTAATGGGTCTTGTGTGCAGGGGATCTCGGGTTGATGGGGTGTAGCGGTGAGGAGTTCTGTTGGTGGAGGAGGAGTGAGCAAGGGTTGCCGAGGGATAGTCGCCGGTGGTGGAGTGAGGGACACGGCGGAGTTGGGTGCTCGGTGAGTTTCTGGTGAATGGAGAAAGGTGAGGAGATTTCTGAAAATGAAGAAGAAGAGAGAGATGAGGGCGTGAGGAATGAATGAGAGTTGAATGTCGTGGGTGAAACATTGCAAGAATGGAGGCGTGGGCGTGGGCGCGAGCTGCGGCGGAGGAGGCGTTCGCGAGCGGGAAATGGGGGAAAGTTACCGTTGGAGGGAAAGGAGAAGAACAGTAGCGGGTCGGGTGAAATGAGGAGGCGGGCCGAAGGAGTGGGCTTGGGGTTTTTTTTTTTAAATTTTCTTATTAAAAATTTTGTGGGCTGAAGGGAGAACGGGCCGGGGAATTAATTAAAGGATTTATTAAAAAAAATGGTGAGTGGGCTGGCTAGGTGATGGGCTTAGGTTTAAGTGTAGTTTGGGTTAGGATTTGATTAGTAACATTTAGGTTTTAGGGAAAGTTTTGTTGGGCTGAGTTAAAAAGAAGTTAATTTATTTTGTTTTGAATTTTAATTTAGGCTTGATCTTTGGTTGTTTTATAAGGGTTTAAAAGAATTTAAACACTAATCTAACGCAACCAATTCCTTACAAAAGTACGCGGGAAAAGAAAAGAAGCTCGGGGAATTAGGAAAATAGAAAACTTTTATTAAGATGGGAACGGGGATTTACATAGTCCCTCTGCCAGGCTCACCATCTACTGCACAGCATCCCTTTCTTGTCCCGGTGTACCATACCGGGTCCATCATGTACCCGCAATCGGCCTCATCCAGCTTCTCGAATCGGGTTTCACATGTCACACATCTCAAAACCGAGAAAACGCATGGTGAACGCACTGAAATACCATATCAAGAGAAATCGGGTTTTTTAAAACAGTGCATGCTTTCTTTTGAAATAGTCACGGTTCTCAAATCCAGAAATCTCATGAAAACAGCATATCTCAATGCGTAAAAGCATATAGCATGATGTATGCGACATATAGCAGAAATGTAAGCATATCCGTATATCATGCAACATGGAACAGTAATATGCACATATCGAAGGAAAACCGCTCTTTAAAATGAATCCAGTTTAAAAATATATCCCGCAGTTCCCAAATTCTCCAAAGTCCAATACAACATCGTATACAGGTGCAAATGCAACTATAGCAAGTAAATTATGCAAGAAATCATATCATGATGCAGAAATCCTACTGTATAGTGACATGGCAATTATCGATGATGAAGTGTGTGAGCTGGAAAATCTGTGTACGTGTAACATACGCATCTTCGATAATGGTGCAGGTGTACTAGCACAGGTATATGTAATGCAATGAGAATAACATGAATGCAGCATAATGTAAATCATCGGCTACAAGCTATAAGTTATACGTATCTACATTATCGAATCGGTGAATCTATCAATCGGCATCTAGCCTCACAACATCACGTACGGTATAATCCAACATATGGCATTCTCTAGTCAAGGGTATAGATTAATCATCATAAAACTCATCACGTACGGAAAATCATCGTACGGCGGCATCAAACCATCAGGGATCCTATCAACCTATATGACAATGAGGGGTACGGACCTAACGTCATGTACGACATATCACTCAAGATTCACAACATGTATATATACATATATATACCTATATCTCAAGCCACATCCATAACCATCTCATATCTGGGGACCGGCAAGGGTATAAATCATCTCATATCGACTCGCATCCGTATATCGTCACATCAATCAAATCATCATATCACATCGTATATTCCTTTCATCACATTTATATTCCACATCAAGTCATCTTACATATACATTATATCACATACATCAAATGTTATGATACTCTAAAATTCATACTATTCTAGTATAACTACAATCTATAAGTCGTGATTCACATTCACTTTTCATATCCTTATAGCTTTCATCTCATATCTTCATATGTATATGTTCAATTATTTATCTTTAACTATCTTTTTAACCATATTTTTAGTTTTCAAATCTAGGTTTCTACATCTGTACCATATAGATCGGTTTCCATCAAAACTTGCGGGGGTGCCATACGTCATCCACCCGACTTCCCCCGTAGATATAGATCTACTCACATTGATCCTCGCTTGCTGGAGTCGATGATGCCACGCTCTCCTCATCGTCTCGAATTCTACGCGGGGTACCTACAACCAATACACAATCGCAAATGCATATTAAAATCAAGGCGGAAAACCAAAACGGCACACGTTTCGCTCATAGGTTAAAACCTATAGCCTTGCATGCAAAACACGACCAATAACCCTAGTCGTTGACGTTCGAACGCCACACGACGGAAATCTAAAAATCAAATACCAAAAATCAAGTTAAAACGAACCCGCAAAACAAAGCATCAACTCGAGAAAACAACTCCAGATTTTACCCTAGATGAAATTAGCCAATTTTGCATATGTGTAGAGTCTAGTTTACAGGTAACAAAGCCATGGACCAAACACGATACCATACCTCCCTGCTCTGGCCGCAAATTGCGGCCAGAATGGATTAATCTTCGGCCTGGGTTTGGAGTTGGGGTCCCGGGTCTTGGGGTTAGCATCTAGGTCACCTGCATGTATCACTGTGTTTGCTAAATAATTCCTAGGGTCCCCGGGTGATGGCAGATATCAAAATAACCCACAAATCTCACAATTCTCCGATATCGGGGTTTCTAAGTTTGTGAATTGGGGGTTTAGCCTCTGGTTTTGGTCTTTAAACAAACACCACAAGGGTTTAAGGTCACTATTAAGCCTGAATTTCATCTTAGGATTCAGCTCAAATCCTAACCTCAACTTAGAATTTTCTAAGTTCACTAAACTTCACTAAAACACTTTTAAACAAGTAAGGATGCTAAATTGAATGTAATACTATAGAAATGGTGAAGGAATTACCTCATTTGGCAACTCAAGAAAAAATTCTTGAGTTGCCCCAAGTGTCCAAAATCTTTGCTTTTTTGGTCCAAAGTGTTTGTTGTGAGCTTGTGCATGTTTTTAGTGAAGAGGGTTTAGTGTTTTGATGAATTTTTGGTGGTGTTTTGAGGGTTGAAGAGGAGGTGGTGGAGTGAGGCAGCCATGGTGAGGGAAAGAGAGGGAAAAATGATGAAGATGATGAATGAAACAAGAGCCATGCCCAAGGTTTGACCCTTCACCCTCTCTTTCTCATGCCCATACCTCTTATTCTATCATTTTCTCTTTTCTTTTTCTTTTCTATTTACTCTTCTCATTTAAATTAACAACCATGCAAGAAAATGAAGAGAAATTCATGATAAAAATGTAACAGGTGCTAAAATGTGACACGATGCATGTCATGTGCACAAAACCGGATTAATGCAAGATTAGCGATATTTAATCGCGATTAGCATTAAAATTACATGTAATTAATTATAAAAATTCATAATTTGCTTAAATTATCTAAAGCGCCCTCATTTTAGTAATTTCTATAATTTTCCAAATATATTCCATTTTATCGGTATTTAATTATACCGCATACTAAACTATTCACAATATTTATTATTTAATTATTTAAATTCCTAAAAATAATTTTTTTTTTTTTTTGAAATATTACAGGCCCCTACGGATTCAAGAGATGGCTCCCACCCTTTGACATGGCGTTTTGTTCCGTGGCACTTTGTGCCGTGAGTAAGGACCAGGGCTCGACATCTTCCTCGCCTAGAACAATGGTTTGTCATCAAACCACGGTCCTACTATCGAGAGACTGGCTCTGATACCATACCGTCACGCCCCATACCCTAGTACGGATGGCATTGTCTGCTCTGGCCGAAACCATACGATTTTGTGCTTTGGAGCGAACCGGACTCGAGAAGGGGCAGCTTCCTAGAAGGTCACTCATCCGAGGATTTCCCTAGCTCGGACACGCTTAACTACATAGTTCTTCAAACTCCAGAATGCCGGTTCATCCAAAAGGCATCTCCGTAATTGAGGGTGGTATCATTACATTTATAATACGGTCCCGCTCCCTTTCGCCTTGTATTTCGAGGACCTGATCCCATTGTTTTAGAGTAGGTCTAACGGATTCAAAAGGTGGCCCCACGGATTCTAAAGATAGCCCCTGTCCCTTGGTGTGGCACTTTGTTCCATATGGTGCTTTGTGCCGTGAGCAAAGACCGGCGCCCGACAATGTGGCAATTTAAATACATGCGCCGTACATAAAATGATGGTGTCTTTTTGTATGATTTATTTGAAAAGATAAAAAAAACCACGTCATCAATCAATTTCAAAATTAAACGACCCCCATTATTTTGCCCTATAATGGTAGAAGTTTCTCGTATTTTACACATATGATGCACGTTAGTAATTAAAAGAGATTTGTAGAGCTGTTTATTGAAAGAGATAGTAGGGAAGTAGTTAGTCCAGAAAGGAAGGGAGAGAGTATTTAGCAAAAAAATTTTGCCAGAAAAAATGAGAATTTTATAGTCATTTAAAAGGCTGTCATTGAAATCGGAGTCTCAATTTTGAGACCCCCTTCTTTTAATACCATGATAGTAGAGATATTTTTTTCTATTTGGCCAACAAAAGGTATGTTCGGAAGGAGCGGCAGTAGCCGCTCAACGCTTCGCCGCTCCATGTTCGGAAGGAGCGGCGAGCCGTTTCTACCGTTCAATTTGAGCAGTGTGAAAAGCTACGAGAAGATTGTTTTTCCCATCGCCTCTTGAGCGGTAAGGAAGAAACAGTTAGCGCCCCTCCCCCCCTCTATTTTTTTTTTAAATTGAAGGGTTTTGTGTTGCATTTTTAAATTTTTATGATTTTTTTCCAAAAATTCATGGTTATAAAAGCCTTGTTTTAGATAATCCAAGTATCCAATAGTTACAAAATCATGGTTTCACACCACTCCTCCGAACACACATGAAAATATAATTTGATTCCAAAACCATGGTTTCACGCCTCTCACTCTACTCTACTCGAACCAAAGGTACAACTTCTTTCCAATTCAGACCCAATTAACAGCAACGCAATTAGTGACAGCTCATCCCTCTCTTCTGGGGCACACATGACATGTATGCATATATGGCCATGTCCATTTATGGGGATCATAAATGCATATAGCGCATGGACATGGAGCATAAGGGCGGGGGGCACGTGGCGGGGCCCAGCTGGGGATGAAAGGGACCAGACGACAAGCACGGGTCAGATTCCAACGTGGCCGGTCGACGTCGACCAATAATTGCGTGCTTGGTTTTTCCCAGGTCAGCTTTGCCGCCGTAACCGAACGCACACCACACCTTGGAGAAAAATAAATGCGGTCTATGAATGGTTGAAAATGGATGCACACCACTTTTCTTGCATGTGGGACCCACATCAAACCATCCAATAAATTGACTCGTTTTCATTTATTTCCCCTCTTCCGATGCATTGCTGGTGGAGACATACTGAGCCTATGTTATGCTTTGTAGTGACTCCACATTTTATTCTCTCTTATTCTTAATGAAGTTTTCAATAAGCTACATATTCATCGGTATTTTTGACAACTCGAGCGGTCAGTCGGTAACATTTTGTTTGGAAAAAAACAAACAATTTATGATGTAAGAAAGACAATAGAGAAATTCATTAATTTTGAGGCATAAAGAAGAAAGTTTCTATATCGGGAGGAGGCGAATCCAAAAAAAAAAAAAAAAACAATCTCTTGTAGACCGTAAATTTGGTATTCTGTAGCATTTCCTACATTTCAAAACCCCATTAATCTGAAGTAACATGGATTCTAATGTTATTTTTCTAATTTATATATGCATAGCTTTATATCTAAATCTCCAAGATATCAATGAGATATTTCACATGAATTTGTATTTAGATGTATCCAGTACTGATGATATTCATCGAGAGTGGAGAGAAAAGGATACATGAGAAAAGATATCTTGTGGAAAATTAAAGTGGAAAATTAGATTGAAAGATAATTAATTTAATTCCTAATTTAATTTCCATTGATCCTAGGACTAAAATTAGAGGCAATGAGGTGGAAGAATGAAAGAGAAAAAGGGATATGTTTGTTTCCATCCATCCATGATGTCATCATAGAAGATTGTTAACTTTCATACCGACGTAGTTTCAAGATCACAAAAAATTCAAACACAGGAAATATATGGAATTTACCGGCCCCAAACAACCTATACGTGTTTAAGATAAAATATATTTTTCAAATATCAGTTTTATCCTTAACCTCGGGAAGCATGTTATGATTTTGGATAAATTAATGTTACGATTTAACCGAATATATTATGACCGTGGAAAAACGATTAGAAGCGATAGATGTCTTTCGCTACAATGCTAAATACCAGATATATGCTATGGTTTTCTAAATCATGCTATTATTTGGCGAAACTTGCCATTATGTAGATAAATATGGTGTTTGTATCCGTAAATTAATGTTATTATTCCGTCAACCCATCTCTCTCTCTTCGGCCCTGAGTCCATTGCACTCGAAATTTGTTTTCTTATAACTGTCTTTCGATTTTACATATTTTTAATGTTTTCTTTTCATACGAAAGGATTAAGGATATTGAGGAGAATAACACCAAAGTGTAGAGAGAATTTAATGATAAAAGAAAGTGAAACCACTTAGCAATTTAAAAAGTCAAAAGTCTACAAAGGGTTCTACTGTATATAGGTTCTCAATTAATGTTTTTTAAGAAAGAAGCGTAGCATCATCTTTTAAAAAGAAAGACCGTATGATAAACAAAATTCAAGGGTTTATAAACGTGGGTCATGAATTATAAAATAAATGAGCAAATAATTTGGTTTTTTGTTGATGGGTTTAAAAGTAAGTCAATTAAAGAGTCATAAATTGTCCTCCTGCACTAAAAGATAATTTATTTGATCAATTATTCAAACCAAATTACAAACCTAATTACCTTCCGTGACAAATAACAGCACTAAACTTCTTGAGTATTACTTTCTTAAATAACTTTCTATTTGAGGTATTGCGATCTCTTTCTTTTCTTTTCTTTTTTGAGGGAATAGGCAGGGAAAACCTCCCTATTGTAATCTTTTTGAATCTTTAACATATCAATGAGATATTTATTCTCATGGCTCTGCCACCTAAAAACAAGAAATTTGCCAACCTGAAAAGGTTGGTTATGTACCCATTCAAGAATCCATAATGCACTTGGTGCATGAAATAGAAGATTACCGAAATCATCGCGTTTCTGAAAATGAGATGACCGGATATCTAATTCCAAGAAATCTTGCATTAACATGCTTGGTATATTTTAATCAATCCAGATAATGTGTGTGTGCGCGCAACCGGCGGCGAGGCTGGCGACAAACGGTCAGTGACAAGCTGGCCGGTGGCCGGTGGGGCCGGCTATGGACTATGGCCGGCCGGCGACCACCATCTGATCGGAGGCGGGCCTTCCGGTGTATGATCAACGATGGCCGGTGTCCGGCCGGTGGCGAACGTTCGATCAGCGGCAGACCGGCCGGTGAGCGATCGGCAATGGCCAGCGGCGGACAACTGAAGATGGGCAGCGGGGTCGGCTGATCGGTGGGTGGCGAGGGAGGCCGGCGGATAGTCATGACCCATTCATGTCAGGCGGTGATGATACTCGATACCGGGGTTCCCCCAGATCATGACACGTGGCAAGTGACGTGTCCCAAAGCTCACGAGAAAGAAGCAAGAAAGGCACGGTGGAAGCATACCTCGGGCCTACGCCCCGAGATGGTCCCGACCTCCGGTGGCCACCCAGACTATTCCTGTGCCTGCCTTACAAATACCCATTAGCTCGCCTCCGAGCCCTCCCGCACGCTGAGTTCCCTCAGCCCTCCCGCATGCTGAGTTCCCTCAGCCCTCCTAACTCGCCTTTGAGCTATCGCTGAAACAAGCTCGCTAGGCCTCCCGCTCGTTCCCGAGCCTCCCGCCAAGCCTAGCTTCCTTGGTCTCATCGACCGACCCACGGCACAGATCACAGGCGTCTCCACCACGGCTCCGCCAATCTCGCCAGACGCGAGATATCCGCCGCTCATGATCCCGCGTTCCATGCCATCGCGTTCCCCCATTAACGAGCGTATCTCGCCATTAATAGGGAATCCCACCTGTCACGCGGGCATAACGCCAGGGGCGTAACGGCCGGCGTGAATCTCGCGCCCGCCTGTTCATGGCTACCACTATATAAACCCCTCTCTCAGACGACTCAGGTAAGCCAATTTTACCCCAATAAGCCGTTACTCTGCCAAAATACCCCGTCTAACTTGATCGTCGGAGGGTCCTCGGTGGCACAACCACCCCGGGACTTCTTTGCAGGTAGCTCGGCCTCAACTACATAAAGCCCATTGAGATCCGCACGCTTCAGGAAGCAACCCTCCAACTCAATCTCAGCCATCCATCAACGCTCGCAGCAGATCTACGGAAGGTAAACTCTGAAGGAGATCCAGAGATCCATCAGTTGGCAACGTCTTTGGGAACCTCATTCCACTCAACGAAAGTTCACCTTCCGATCTCAACTTCATGGCGAGCGATCTCCGCGACGATCCAAGCACTAACCGCTGCCTTCCCTACAATAGAGGCGCGGATGGATCCCTTCCTCCCCCGAACGCCATTCACGCTCTATCTTCTCGGATAGATCGGCTCGCATCCGTCATGGATGCGCTCGTCCATGTCCAAACGGCCGGGCAAGCTCCCCAGGTAGCCGCTCCCCCACCTCAGGACCGGGACCTCTACAGAGGGAGAGAAGACTCTGCTCGCATCGGCACGACCAAACACCGCCTCGCTGTCTCCGGCGGACGTAGATCCCCACGGGCCAACCAATTCAATGACCCGCTGGGCGCCGCACAGCTCACCACCGAGCTCTTTCGCCAGAGCACCTCGCTCCGAGGCCCATCGCGTCTATGTCCCTCCCAAGGAGGTGTCGGTCAGCTCACCTGCACCCAGGCATGACCGGCATCCCCTCCCTCGACAGGATCGCGCGTACGGGACTCACCATGGTAGCTCGAAGACGACCTCGCTAGGGGACCTAAGGAACCTCATCGAACAGAACCGGGGCCATGGCCAGGCGCAAGTCTCCGGCAGCAGAGGCTAAAAATCAGAGTATGCAGAATCATCGGGGTACCACGGCTGACTCGACGCCCTCGAAAAGAAGATCGAAGGCATGCATCGGGAAAATCGTCCTTCAAGCGACGGGGCTAAATATGCCGCTGACTCGCTCACGAAGCCCTTCACCAAAGAGCTACTCGCCGTCCACGTCTCCTCCCGGAACAAACCCCCGAAGGTCTCCCTCTTCGACGGAAAGTCTGATCCAAAAGACCATTTGGACGCGTTCACAGCCGGGATGAGTTTCCAGGACTATTCCGACGCCGCACAATACCGCGCTTTCCCCGCCACTCTCATCCGCTCTAGACGAGACTGGTTCTGAGGTCTCGCGCAATGCTCAATCTCTACCTTCGATGAGCTGGCCATCCAGTTCCTCAGTCATTTAGTCTGGAACAGACGGCAGAAGCGGACCATTGATCATCTCTTCACCATAAAGAGCGGGGACAAATGTCTCGACCCGAAAATACGGAACGTGACTGGCACTTAAATTACGAAACGTCTAAAGGCGTACGTAATCTAAATAAGCCAAAGCCCAGAAATTTAAACCATTTAAAGAAATAGAGTGAAGAAAAACTTGTTTAAAGAAAGCAATTTTTTACAAATTAAGTCGCATTAAACATATTAAAAACATCCAAATTTCCTGAAAATTTCGGCAGAGTCTCCTTTGTAAATACTAGCCCCGAAACGGGTACAAAATAAGAAAATACATATACATGAATAAAGGCATCCCCAAACGGGAGCTAGCTCTTCGCCAAAGGCGGAATCACAACCACATGCAATGAATATATCATAATAATGAGAAATAAGTATAAAAGTATAAAAGTATCACGTCGGCTCAAGTGAGTATCAACACCAAAAACCACAAATACAAGTCTCACCGTCTAGTCCAATATACAAGGGTAGATAGAGTGTACTAGATACAGAATAATACATAAAGTGGAAACAAGATATCCTCGCAACCCACCTATGAGCAAAGCAGCAAAACGATGCAAAGTGTAACGCCCCACGCCCCAGTACAGATGGTATTGTCCGCTTTGGCCGAAACTGCACGGTTTTTCCCTTTAGAGCGAACCAGACCCGACAAGGGGCCACTTCCCAGGAAGTCACCCATCCCAAGACTTCCCTGGCCCGAGCACGCTTAACTACGGAGTTCTCAAGCTCCTATAGTTCCGTTTCACTTAAAAGGCGCCTCTGTAATTGAGGGTGGTATTATTATATTTATAATGCGGTTCGGTCCTCTTTCGGAATGTGCTTTAGGGACCCGATCCCATTGTTCTGAAATGGCTCCCTCACTCAGATCACCAAGATGTCCGCAACAGACCGCACTGAGTGTAGACAGAGAAGATCACCATGATGTCTTAAGACCGCACTGCTCTGGGGTATTACATTCCTCCCATCTAAGAGCAATGGTTCGTCCTTGAACCACAGACCTACTATTGAGAGACCTGCATGGGCCGCCATAAATGTAATGCCCCATGCCCCAGTACAGATGGTATTGTCCGCTTTGGCCGAAACTTCACGACTTTTCCCTTTAGAGCGAACCGGACCCGACCAGAAGCCACTTCCCAGGAGGTCACCCATCCTAAGACTTCCCTGGCCTGAGCACGTTTAACTACGGAGTTCTCAAGCTCCTGTAGTTCCGGTTCACTTAAAAGCGCCTCTGTAATTTAGGGTGGTATCATTATATTTATAATGCAGTTCGGTTCTCTTTCGGAATGTGCTTTAGGGACCTGATCCCATTGTTCTGAAATGGCTCCCTCACTCAGATCACCAAGATGTCCACAACAGACCGCACTGAGTGTGGACAGAGCAGATCACCATGATGTCTTAAGACCGCACTGCTCTGGGGTATTACACAATGAAGCAAACGAAGAAAGTACACCCGCCACTACTGTGCTGACGAGTCAAACCTACAAGATACTGTGGCACAACGGGGGTGAGTTGCCAACTCGTGAGTAGTAAGTAACATCTAATAAAGCTATCGTAGGCATGCACGCAAATGCGTCACAACCTACATATACCGATATGATGCGATGCACTAGTATGCGTGCAACATGAATGCATAATCAACATGAAACCTGAATATGTTTGGCACGAGAAAACCTGTATTCTTATCTTAGTAAAACCCTTGTGAAATAACGGAAGCATCATCAATGAAACCCACAAATATCGACACAAAATATGTATATCTCAATGTCTCGACATCTCAATGTCACAATATCTCAATATCTCGGGCTCCGTCAGTCCGGATCGACCCATATCATCAATCTCACGACTACAGTTGGTATCCTCCGAATATCCGCCGTGCCCGACATCACCGGTAGGTAGTCTGTCCCTGCCAGACTCATCGTCTACAACTCGAGCTTCTTACCTCGGGGTGCCGTACCGGGCCCACCATGTACCCGAGACGGTTCATCCACTCCTCGAATCGGGTCTTGAAAACCAACAGTAATTAGGAAAACTCATGGTGGACGACACATACATCATGAGAAAACTGCAGCTTTCATTTTAAAAGGATAATAAGTTTATAAATTCTTGCGGTTTTCCCCAAAAATCCAGAAATCTCATAAATACTGAAACCCTCGAGAAGAATCACAATATATATAAACATGCCGGTGATGATGAAAATCTAAGATACGGTAGTATATACCATGCGAAGTACGGCTGGAAACTATGCATGAATCATGATGCAATGAGGTATGTATATATGATTAACAATCCTACGTATCCATATTAAGGAAATGAATATACAGGTATAACTCTATGGATCATATATGATGCAAATGCACTAACACCAATTCTAAGCAAATTCTATAGTGTTCGTGACATAGAAATTACCGATGGCGTATATGTTCGCATAAATAATGCACGTGCTGAAGGAACCAATGGTAATGGTGCAATGTCCTATAAGATGATATCACACACACACACACACAACGATGTGATGCAAGGAGATGGCTAATTAGGAAACTACGCATATAATGCAAATATTATAAGTAATACTAAACCATCGAGCGTCTCGCGCCATCCAGACGATCCCCCCATAAATGTATACATCTACTCACCGGGACGTCTCGGCTAATCTGATCCGATCTCCGCTTTATCTTTCCGCGCCACGTCCGATGCCTCTGCACCTGACCCTAGAATCATACATAATGTATATAAGAGGATAGTATACGATTAGTAATGGACACAAACGACACAAGTCATACAACGCGCGCTAATTAAACGCGCACGCACCTGGCGCACAAACGCGCTCGCGACCACGCCAAAAACCATAACTAGGGTCGCAAAACGTGAAAACCACCCATCCTAATACCCACTCGTACCAATTGTGCATTCACAACACATTAAATATCTTAGCGATTAAGTTATAACTCATCAAAATCTCAAACTTAATTAGAATCGATTTATTTCAAAAACCTAGTAAGCATCCATTTTTCCATTTTTGTTCAAATATTGATATTTTAATAATTCTAGTGACCACAATACTCACTAAATATCTTAATTAAGTCACACAAACCATTACTAAAATTTTATCTCACCAAATTATATTAATTTTTAAAGCTAGTTTGCAAAATTATCTAATTTGAACAATTTTGAAGCAACAATTAGCAACTTAACAACTAAACTAAATTTTGCATGTCATAAAGTGTTAAACTACACATTGTAATCATGATCAATTTATAAAAACCCTAACTTGATTTAAAAACCCTCTCTTGAATTTTAAATATTAAAATTAAAACCATAATTAAACTCCTAATTAGCTAGATTGAAGTAATTAAACAACAATTTAAATATGGGGTTGGGATTTATACCTCACAAACATGAGATCAACATGCAAACCAGGCCTCCCAAAGATGCTTCCTTGCTCCAAGATCCATACTAGTTTGGCTAAAGAATAATGGGTAAGGGTTTAATGATGAATTAGTGGAATTTTTGTGTTGATTTTTCATGGAATTTTGATGAATTTGGAGATGAAAAGGAGATGGGGAAAAAATGGGGCTGCTCATAAAGGGCTCGGCCATGAGGGGAAAAAATGAGAGGGAGAGAGAAAAATTGAGGTGTGTGTGTGTGGAAACTTCTTAATTAATACATCTTTTAACTAATTTCTTTAATTAATTTATTTTCCTTCTTCTAATAACTCATTCTATAATTTTCTAGAATCCTCATGACAGCTCCAATTCAAAGTAACATGTTACATTTTGTTTTAGTGTGTCATGGTGCACAATTTTGTAATTAACCCATTTCTAATTTGTAATTTACACTAATTTAATGAATAATGGAAACTTAAAATTTATTTAATATAATTAATTAAGGAGAAATAATTAAGTAAACTAACAATTTATAAGTGACTAAATAAATACTAATTACTAGTAATTATATAGTTAAAATAGACGTATTTAAGTCTATGATGAAAAATAATTATAGTTAAGTTTTATGGAAAATACGGTTTATTTTACCGATTATCAGAAAATTCACCTAAAGGGTTTTATTTATTTATTTTATTATGTTTTTGAAACGTTACAATCTTCCCCCCTTAAGGATATTCAGTCCCCGAATTGAAGATCTAACTACGTGCACGAGAATAGCTTGCTCTCATCTCGTCCTTGGCTCCTCACGTGTCCTCTTTGCTGCTCGGGCCACGCAAAAAAATCAAAACGGTCAGTATGACCTCGGACCTCGGTATCATCACCTGCCGATCTAGAATAACTATCGGCTGCTCGGTGAAAGAAGAATTGCGCTCCAGCTGGATCGTCTGATGTTGTAACACGTGAGAGGGGCCATGAAGGTACTTTCGGAGCATCAATACATAAAACACGGGAGGAACAATCTGGAAAACTAGGTAGAAGAGGCACACGATAAACACTGCGCCGACACGCTCGAGAATCTCAAAAGGACTACATATCTAAAACTAAGCCTTCCTTTCCTCCTGAATCTCGACATGCCCTTCATTGGAGAAACCTTCATGAAAAACATGATCGCCAACAGTAAACTTAAGTTTATGCCGACGTCAGTCTAGATAATATTTCTGCCCGCTCTGGGCTACTCTCAACCTATCCTGAATCACTGAATCTTTTCGGTCGTTTCTTACACCATTTGTGGCCCCAAAATACTAGTCTCGCTGAGCTCTGTCCAACATACTGTTCAACTTACGGGTGATCGACGTTTCCTCCTATATAATACCTTGAAGGGTGCCGTCTGAATCTTCTCCTGGAAGCTGTTATTATTAGAAAACTCTATCAATGGTAAGTGGCGATCCCAACTGCCATGAAATCTAGAATGCAAGCTCAGAGCATGTCCTCAAGAATCTGAATGGTTTTCTCTGATTGATCGTCGGTCTGCGGATAGAAAACTGCACTGAATCTCATTTGGTGTCCAAAGCCTCCTGAAGTTTCTGCCATAGTCGGCTGGTGAACGGAGTGCCTCTATCAGACACAATACAAGTCAGAACTCCATGCAGTCGCACCATCTTATCAACATACATCTAAGCATACTGAACAAATCCGAAAATGGTCTTGACAGGCAGAAAATGAGCCGCTTTCCATCAATCGGTCTACAATATCCAAATAGAGGCATACTCTTGACTGGTCCTAGGTAGGCCCACAATAAGATCCATAGAAGTCCGTTCCCATTTCCACTCCAGAATGGCCAAAGGTTGTAATTCTCCTGTTGACCCCTGATGCCCGGCCCTGACTTGCTGATAAGTCAGCATCCCAAAACAAATTTATGACATCTCTCTTCATCCTTTCACATTAGTAAACATCTCTTAAGTCATGATATATCTTGGTAGAAACCGGATAAACACTATATGTCGATTGATATGCCTTCTCTAAACTTTCACATCATAGCCCCTCGGAATCTGGCACGCACAGTCGAATCCCAAATCTTAGCATTCCTTGATCATCAATCATGAACTCTGAATCTCTGCACCGTCGAACCTGCTCCATGATTTCTGACCAACGAACGTCATCGGACGATACCTCACGGATATAATCAAATAACTATGGATGTGCACGGACACGGACAAGTTGTCCCCCGGTCGACGTAAACTCGAACTGTACTTGGCCATCACATAAAATCTGTCATTCTGCCGTCGTCTGTCTCTAAACTGTGCTCAAACAACAAAAGATACCTCGGGGCCTCCAACTCAAAGCATCCGCCAGAACATTCGCCTTGCCCGGACGATAAAGAATCTCGCAGTCATAGTCTTCACTAGCTCCACCCATTGGCGCTGTCTTAAAATTAGATCTTGCTGCTGAAAGATATACCTTAAGATTTTTTTGATCCGTAATTATCTAGCACGACTCGTCTCCCAATCTTAAGTGTAAAAATCACTGCGCTAAATCATGCATGAAATAGTTCTACTCACGCTTCTTCAACTGCCGGGAAGTATTACAATAACCAACAAAACCGCCTGATCCTGAAGGCAAAATGATATTAGCGTCGTAATCAAACGAGTCTTTAACTGTTGAAAGCTCTGCTCGCATACCTCAGTCCAACGAAAAGAAACTCCCTTCCGGGCCAACCCGGTCAACGTTGCATCTATCTGTGAAAAATCATGTATGAAATGTCAATAGCATACGTCCAAACTCAAAATGCTGCGAACCTCCATCACTGATATAGGTCTGGGCCAGTGCTGAATGGGCTCGATCTTCTTCGATTCCATACTTACCATCTCTCGTCACTACGTGACCCAAGAAGTCAACACTATCCCACCAGAAAACACACTTGCATAATTTTAGCAAATAGCAGGCGCTCCCTCAAAATCTGCAACGAAATCCTCAATTACTACCCAGGCTCCACTCGGCTCCAAAAGCACACTAAGATATCCTCAATGAGCAAGATGATAAACTGATCAAGAACGGTCTGGATATTCGGTCCATCCAATCCATAAATGCTGCCGGGGCATTGGTGAGCTCGAACGACAACACCAAAACTCATATCGCCCGTAACTTGTGTGAAAAATAATCTTCGGAATACCATCCTCTTGAACCCACAACTGGTAGTAGCCTGACCGCAAGGCAATCTTCGAGAAATGTCCCGCATAGTAACCCGATTCAACTAACGATAATCAATATATAGACGCAAATGGCCGTCCTTCTGACGAACAGGACAGGAGCTCCCCAAGGTGATGCACTCGGACGAACAAGCCCTTCATCCAATAAATCTTGCAACTGATCCTTCAGTTCTTTCAGCTCCGCCGGGTCCATCCGATATGGCAGTATAGAAAAAGGCTCCGTGCCGAGAATCAAGTCAAAGAAGAACTCAATATCGCACTCTGGCGACAATCAAACAACTTGTCAGGAAAGACATCTTGAAATTCCCTCGCAAACGGGACCTGGTCCAACGAGACCTCTCCGGCTCTAACATCACAAACATACGCTACGAATCCCTGATGTCCTTTCCTCAAGAACGGAGTAGCACGAAGAGAAGAAATCAAATCGGGAAGGGTGGCGCTACTGTCTCCCTGCATAACAAGAATTGGCTCACTCAGACAACTAAATCTGACTGCCTCCTCACGGCAGTCCACGGATGCATAACACGTAGATAACCACTCCATGCTCAGAAGAACATCGAAGTCAAACATATCGGGGAGAATCAAATCAAAAAAAGAATCCTTATCTCCGATGCAAACGAATCACGAACGAACAACATATCGAGCGACCAAAAGATTAGCCTGTCACAACAGCGTCTATCTAACCGCCTCTGAGCTGGTATACTGGTACAATTCCGCTTTGGTCCAGAAATGACTGAAGTCTCAGAAATGCGCTCCTTCAACAGTAAGGTTGCATCCATCGCGGCTGCATAAGTGTCAAAATGCTGGGTGTCTATAGCAAGCAATAACTGTACGTCCAATCTCCACCAGGTAAGGAGCATATCAAACCACCATGAAATCTGACTGCCGTACTCAGACACTGCCATCCCTGAAGTCTTACGCAAAGGCTCAAAACTACGAGCTCGGGCATTTCGAATGCTCTACGGAAGGAAACGAGCAAGAATTACAGATATGAACTCATCCCAAGTCATAGGTAGTAGGTCTGCAGCTCAGCCTCTCAAAACTGAGTCGCACCACTTCTGAGCCAGACCCTCTAGACGAAAACTCACAAGCTCAACTCATATCTCGTCAGAACATCTTTGTGAACGACAATCCAAGCCATCCTGTCGAGGAATGTCTGCGGATCCGCCGCCGCATCTGCGCTGGTAAAAGCTAGAGGCCTCGAAAACTCCTGTAAGGAAACGGAAATAATCCCGGTAACAACAGAAACAGCTGCCTGAGCGGCAGGTACAAACACAGTCCCTAAAATAGGAGGGACATCTTCGGCTCTCGGAGCTCGGCTAGCCTCAACTAACGATCCAACCATCTGTCGCATGTCCTAAATACTCGACTCCAGCCTAGCCATCCTGGAAAAGGCGGACCACTCTGTCCCTGAGGGGTAGGCATACCGCCCTGATCAGTCCTTGTCTCAAACGAGCTTACTCTAATCTCATCCCCGGTGGCAGCCCTCTGGCCCTCGTAGTCTCCGGCGGCATAGTGGCTGGAGCAAGAATAGGATCGATAGGAACATCGCAATCGAATCAAAGGATTTCCGGAATCAAGGAAGGAATACAAGTAAATATATATATCCTAAGGTCACTTAAGCGGAGTACCGTAAAATAAGTATGTCGCGGAACATACACACGCTACGCACTCTGCTTAAGTCACCTACTCCATCTACCAAAGGTCATCCTACACTCAGAAAGGTAAAACCCTACGCTCTGATACTAACTTTGTCACGACCCGAAGGTACGGAACGTATCAGACACTTAAATTACGAAACGTCTAAAAGCGTACGTAATCTAAGTAAGCCAAAACCCAGAAATCTAAACCATTTAAAGAAATAGAGTGAAGGAAAACTTGTTTAAAGAAAGCGATTTTTTACAAATTAAGTCGCATTAAACATATTAAAAACATCCAAATTTCCTGAAAATTTCGGCAGAGTCTCCTTTGTAAATACTGGCCCCAAAACGGGTACAAAACAAGAAAATACATATACATGAATAAAGGCATCCCCAAGCGGGAGCTAGCTCTTCGCCAAAGGCGGAATCACAACCACATGCAATGAATATATCATAAAAATGAGAAATAAGTATAAAAGCATAAAAATATCACGTCAGCTCAAGTGAGCATCGACACCAAAAACCACAAAATACAAGTCTCACAAGTCTCACCGTCTAGTCCAATATACAAGGGTAGATGGAGTGTACTAGATACAAAATAATACATAAAGTGGAAACAAGATATCCTTGCAACCCACCTATGAGCAAAGCCGCAAAACGATGCAATGAAGCAAACGGAGAAAGTACGCCCGCCACTACTGTGCTGACGGGTCAAACCTGCAAGATACTATGGCACAACGGGGGTGAGTTGCCAACTCGTGAGTAGTAAGTAATATCTAATAAGGCTATCGTAAACATGTACGCAAATGCGTCACAACCTACATATACCGATATGATGCGATGCACTAGTATGCGTGCAACAAGAATGCGTAATCAACATGAAACCTGAATATGTTTGGTACAAGAAAACCTGTATTCTTATCTTAGTAAAACCCTTGTGAAATAACGGAAGCATCATCAATGAAATCCACAAAAATTCGTGTCAAACATCGACACAAAATATGTATATCTCAATGTTTCAAAATCTCAATGTCTCGACATCTCAATGTCACAATATCTCAATATCTCGGGCTCCGTCAGTCCGGATCGGCCCATATCATCAATCTCACGACTACGGTCGGTATCCTCTGGATATCCACCGCGCCCGACATCACCGGTAGGTAGTCTGCCCCTGCCAGGCTCATCGTCTACAACTCGAGCTTCTTGCCCCGGGGTACCGTACCAGGCCCACCATGTACCCGAGACAGTTCATCCACTCCTCGAATCAGGTCTCGAAAACCAACAACAATCAGGAAAACTCATGGTGGACGACACATACATCACGAGAAAACCGCAACTTTCATTTTAAAAGGATAATAAGTTTATAAATTCTTGCGGTTTTCCCCAAAAATCCAGAAATCTCATAAATACTGAAACCCTCGAGAAGAATCACAATATATATAAACATGCTGGTGATGATGAAAATCTAAGATACGGTAGTATATACCATGCGAAGTACGGCCCGAAACTATGCATGAATCATGATGCAATGAGGTATATATATATGATTAACAATCCTACGTATCCATCTTAAGGAAATGAATATACAGGTATAAGTCTACGGATCATATATAATGCAAATGCACTAACACCAATTCTAAGCAAATTCTATAGTGTTCGTGATATAGCAATTACCGATGGCGTGTGTGTTCGCATAAATAGTGCACGTGCGGCAGGAACCAATGGTAATGGTGCAATGTCCTATAAGATGATATCACACACACATATATATATATATGTATATATATTTATACATATAATGATGCGATGCAATGACTTGGCTAACTAGGAAACTACGCATATAATGCAAATAATATAAGTAATACTAAACCATTGGGCACCTCGCGCCATCTAGACGATCCCCTCATAGATATATACATCTACTCACCGGGACGCCTTGGCTAATCTGATCTGATCTCCGCTTTATCTTTCCACGCCACGTCCGCCGTCTCTGCACCCGACCCTAGAATCGTACATAATGTACATAAGAGGATAGTATACGATTAGTCGCGGACACAAACGACACAAGTCATACAACGCGCGCTAATTAAACGCGCATGCACCTGGCGCACAAACGCGCTCGCGATCACGCCACAAACCATAACTAGGGTCGCAAAACGTGAAAACCACCCATCCAAGTATCTACTCGTACCAATTGCGCATTCACAACATATTAAATATCTTAGAGATTAAGTTATAACTCATCAAAACCTCAAACTTAATTAGAATCGATTTATTTCAAAAACCTAGTAAGAATCCAATTTTCCATTTTAGTTCAAATCTTGATATTTTAACAATTCTAGTGGCCACAATGCTCACTAAATATCTTAATTAAGTCGCACAAACCATTACTAAAATTTTATATCACCAAATTATATTAATTTTAAAAACCTAGTTTGCAAAATTATCTAATTTGAACAATTTTGAAACAACAATTAGCAACTTAACAACTAAACTAAATTTTGCATGTCATAAAGTGTTAAACTACACATTGTAATCATGATCAATTTATAAAAGCCCTAACTTGATTTAAAAACCCTCTCTTGAATTTTAAATCTTAAAATTAAAACCATAATTAAACTCCTAATTCGCTAGATGGAAGTAATTAAACAACAATTTAAACATGGGGTTGGGATTTATACCTCACAAACATGAGATCAACATGCAAACCAGGCCTCCCAAAGATGCTTCCTTGCTCCAAGATCTATACTAGTTTGGCTAAAGAATAATGGGTAAGGGTTTAATGATGAATTAGTGGAATTTTTGTGTTGATTTTTCATGGAATTTTGATGAATTTGGAGATGAGAAGGAGATGGGGAAAAATGGGGCTGCTCATGGAGGGCTCGGCCATGAGGAAAAAAAAATGAGAGGGAGAGAGAAAAATTGAGGTGAGTGTGTGTGGAAACTTCTTAATTAATACATATTTTAACTAATTTCTTTAATTAATTTATTTTCCTTTTTCTAATAACCCGTTCTATAATTTTCTAGAATCCTCATGACAGCTCCAATTCAAAGTAACATGTTACATTTTGTTTTAGTGTGTCATGGTGCACAATTTTGTAATTAACCCATTTCTAATTTATAATTTACACTAATTTAATGAATAATGGAAACTTAAAATTTATTTAATATAATTAATTAAGGAGAAATAATTAAGTAAACCAACAATTTATAAGTGACTAAATAAATACCAATTACTAGTAATTACATAGTTAAAATATGCATATTTAAGTCAATGATGAAAAATAGTTATAGTTAAGTTTTATGGAAAATATGATTTATTTTACCGATTATCAGAAAATTCACCTAAAGGGTTTATTTAATTATTTATTTATTTATTTATTTTTAAAACGTTACAACAAAGAATCCTTCAAAGGATACGTCACCCGCTTCTACAACGCTCTCTTCGAGATCCCAGAGTATCGGGACGAGACGGTCATTACGGCTCTTAGGTCGGGTCTTAGGCACAAAGAGTGGCTACGCTCCTTTGCATTAGCGCAATCTAAGAGCATGGCCTAGGTAAAGGCCTGGACCGAATGTGAGATCCAGCTTGAGTCCGAGGTGAACGCCAATCTGCCCCGGACAGAGCAAGCCGATCAGAAGAAAAGGGTCGGGGAAGAGAAAACGAAGATTGAGCGGCCAAAGCCCCACTCTCCGAAGTTTCAGGAGTACACCCCGCTCCACGTCTCCTAGACGGTACTGTTGGAGGAGGCTAAGGGCGAGAGATTCTTCAAACTCCCCCCAGTCTAGAATAAGGCGGCAAAGCGTACTCGGGGCCCCTACTGCGCTTTCCACAGGTCGCAGGGCCACTCCGCCGAGAACTGCAAGCAACTCCGAGACTACATCGAGGAGTTAATCCGCTCGGGGCACCTGGCAACGTACTTGCGAGACAAACGACAAGCCGACCGTGAGCAAGAGCACCATCCCCCTCCCGGCGAATTGACAATCGGCCAAATTATGGTCAAATCAGCGGGGGGTACGACGAAGACCGACGGGACGCGACACCCCTTACCCATTGAGGAGACTGGTAGCTATCCAAGGAAGAGAGCTAAAGCTGCCGAGCCGATCATATTTATCGACGAGGACCTCCACGAGATATACCCCCTCGGATAGATCGGCTCGTCGAAAGCTCGGCAGGCCACGAGCTACTTAGCTTCACGGATGCTTTCTCCGGCTACAACCAGATCCGTATGAATCCGGCGGACGAGGATCTCACCGCATTCACAACGGATCGGGGGGTATACTGCTATAAGGTGATGCCTTTCGGCCTAAAAAACGCAGGGGCTACGAATGTATATTTCTTCTTTAACAAAAGCGATGTAAATCTTTCTTGGGTTCTTTTTATTTAACAATAAGAGGGAAACAATAGAGCATCACAAAAAGGGAAATCTTATTTATTCAAAGATATTGTGGGCTCCTCAGCCTTACATCAAAAAGAAAAGAAAAATTCTTACAACAGGGGGGAAGGGGGTGCAGGAAGCATTACTCATGGTACTCCGAAGAAATTTCCGCCAGCCGAGCCCTTGCCGCCTCCGACCTCTGCCTCTTGTGTTGCCCGTGAACCCTCGACGCCATGGACGGGCCGGAGGACTCTCCAGCCGGGCACCCACCGGCGAGATGCCTCAGTTGGTAACACTCGAGGACGAGGGCCACCGAACGATCGCGTCGACTCTTCGAGATCGGGCCGAAATGGCATAGCGATCTCAGCTTACCAACCGTCTCGTCCTTCAGTTGCTCGGACAAGGGGTTATGCAGCCCCGGCAACGCTCTCCAGATCGAGTACATCAGCAGCTGTAACAACCGAGTCCAGTTCTACTAATTTCAGTTACCGTTTGAGCGTAGTGTGGCACTTATTTCATTTATCTTGCTTGATTGTTACTTATTGTAATTTTACCCTGTCAATTCATTTTTGCATATAACAATTTAAGGCATCTAAAATAAAATTAAAATATTCTTCTTGGCCTGCTTGACACCCCGAACCCTGTTGTAGCATCCGTGCATCGTGTTCTCGTCCCGTTCGGCAAAACGGGCGAGTTTGGACGGCTACGCGCACGTACGTGTGTCCGTTTTGGGGGTATGCTTTTTGACTGTAAAATACTTCATTTTAAATTTTGGATCCCGCCTAAAATTTTCTTATTTCAATTTCAAATTTTTGGACCTGACCCGTGCGCGATTTGGAAATGTTTTATTTTGCGCCAAAATCCCAATTTCTAACATTTCTTTTAAACTGTCGAAAATATTTTTTCTAACCTATAATATATTTTGATCACCTCTTAATATTTTTTCCGTTTCATTTTAATCCTCCAAAATTTCCTTCCCAGCCAATCAAAACCTTCATATTCCCGTGGGCCCCACCTCCTCTCTCTCTCTCCCCTCTCTCTCTCCCCCCGTCTCTCTCTCTCTCTCTCTCCCCCTCTATCTCTCTTTCTCCTCTATATATATACTTTCCCCCTCCATTTCTTTCCTTCAGCAACCCAAACCTCGTCGCAACCCTAGCCGCGCACCCCCTCGCCGCCGTAGCCCAACGCCGACGCCATCACCACCGGACTTCTCGCCTCTTCGCCCTCGTCGCAGCCACTGCACATCCTTCCTCCTCTCCCCTCATTCCCGAGCACCTGCACGCCACCTGCACACCGCCTGCACCTCATGGGATCGCCGCCGGCGATCTCGATCCGCCCCCGACCTCGCAAGCACCCCCTCGGTGAGCTTCACATCCCCTCACCTTCTCCTTTCTTCTTCTTCCTTCTCTGTTCTGGTTTCTTGATCTGGAAATTTTCTCGCCGTCGTCGTAGGCTGGCCGTCGGAGCTCCGTCGACGTTGTCGACCATCAACACCCCTCTACAGATCCTCGTGAGCCCCCTTTTCTCTATCCTCCTTCTCTGCTCTCTTCTAAATTCTTCCGGTGTCGTTTCATGAATTCTTGAACTTTGTAGATTCGCTGTTTTTGTATCTCGCCGGAATCCGGCCGTGCCGGCGACGTGTCCCGACGTTCCAGCATGGTACCCTGACCCGTGTGGCTTCACTGTTCGTCGTTTGGGTTCATTCCGTGAACCGTGCGCCCGTCGCGAGTTTTCCCTGCCGATGTTTAACGTTCTGTATTCCCGGTTCGCGACCCGTCGAGGCAAGTACCCCTTGCTACATGCTAAACAATATTTACATACACCTTAATGACACCCTAAACCTATAAATTTAACTTTGGTACGATCATTTCTCTTTTTCGTGTTCAATATTGTTATATATCATTTTATCTTTCAAAACTTGGAACATATATACATATATATATATATATATATATATATATATATATATATATATATATATCATTGCATCCATGAAGTCTTAAACTTGTTAACATGATTAAATGGCTATAATTATCTTACTGCATTCTTATAATGTTGAAATCATCTCCGTGACACAACTGATAACTGTACTGCTAATTGAGTGAATCTGCCTATTGCTTAATTCATTACTTAGATCATGCTGTTGATAACCATGCTTGATTATGTAACTGATTGTGAGCACACCTATGATATTGTTTACACCTTGACATGACTCGCTACATATATATTGAGTGACCCGACATGGTACCGTATACTGCTTGACTTGACCTGATGTACCACGACCTGACCCGTTACCTGATCTTGTGTCTAATGCCAACAAACCTGACATGTAGTCCTTATGGACCGTTCCTGTTGTCTATCCAGACAAACATGTTTACCTGATCTTATGTTGGCATTAGTTTCTTGATTACGGGATACCTGACCTGACATACACATATAGCTTGGGGGTATGGGGAAATCAAAGGTGAAACCTGACTTGTAACTCAACAGTTCGCTACCTGTTCTGATCAGTTTTTAGGCTAGGCCAGCCTTGGAATGATGATGCTGACATCATTCATCTGTACACATTTCCTGTTTGGTGCCTAGCGGCATGTCTCGGTTTCAGCCCGAGAATCTGGGGCCGTGGTCCCGGGTATGTACGGGATACTATTGAGTTACATCGATGATTCATCAATTTGGTTTCAAAGACTTTAGAACAGAAAACCTGATAGAACAATTTAGTTTACCCACTGCACACTACCCTGCACTGCCCTGATTTATATTAATGTTACCCTTGCTTTATTCATGTTTATGTTTGCATTGCCTGTTACCCTGTTTATTATGTTATTACTTGATGATTTGACGCACTGACGTCTGGGTTTTGCATGGCCCAGATTCTGTACCGCTGTCGCGGTCCGAGCAGGAGTACTTCAGCCGACAGGCTGAGCTGTGAGTGTCAGCAGTAGTTAGTTTTCTTTCCTGTATTTATTTCCTGATGTGAGCCCGCATTATGGGACGTACATTCCAGTTATTGTGTATTGGATCTTTCGCTTCCGCATTTATTTATTCTTGACTCATGTTATCTTGGATTATGGACATGTTTTAGATAGTTTTATTTTGTTCTTGATATCTCTACAGCCGTAATGTGACTGTGGATGGATACTTCCTACCCACAGGTAGCATGGTTGGCTATGTCACGTGCCCACTTTAGCGTACTCTGGGAAGCGGGGCGTGACAGCAGCTGAAGCAGGGGTGATCGCCGAGGCAGTCGGCCAAAATGGTCCTCCACGCGCCAAACCATCGCCTGAAGCGTTTCCTCAGAGCTAAGCTGGTCGTACAAGTATACGTCCTCGAAAGAAATGATCTCGGGGATGGAGAAAGGAAATTCATCCATTCTTACGTTTTGGGGATGGAGAAAGGAATGAGCAACACACCCTCTCTGTTTTATAGCCCCACAGTGCCCCTAAGAGTCCAATATTCGCTCGGTCCTTCCAATACTGTACTGCCACGCGGCGGATATCCCGTCTTTCTCAGCGAATCGAAGTCGGAGCGACGCAGCTTTTCGAAACGCTTCGCCTTCCCCGTGCGTTCCTAATACGTGTCATCCGCGACGGTCACTATTCCCAATGTTTGCACACCAATGAAGGTTAGACCAAACCTCGCAAAGCCGAGCAACTACCCTGCTCGGTCCATCCTTGGCTGGTAATCTCTTACCCAACGACGTCAAGGATTGAAGCCTACGTCAAGAGGCCACCGAGCAGCTACCATGCTTGGTCCATCCTTGGCTGGTAATCTCTTACCCCACGACGCCAAGGATCAACGCCCTCATCAAGAGGCAACCGAGCAGCAACCCTGCTCGGTCTATCCTTAGCAGGCAACTCAATGCCCTCCCTAAGGATCAAAGCCCTCGCTAAGAGGCCACCGAGCAGCAGCCCTGCTCGGTCCATCCTTAGCAGGCCTCTCAATGCCCTCCCGCGCTAAGGATCAAAGTCCTGGCCAAGAGGCAACCGAGTAGCAACCACTGCTCGGCTCCCCCAAACTTATACAAAGCAGTGCCCTCACTGCTCGGCCCCACGCCGCGCTCGCGAGCGTGAACATGAGCGCTCCTCCCTAGCCAGCAAGGTTTGAATCCCCCTCTCTACTTCCGTTAACCGACGGTCGTGCTCCCTCGCCGTCACCCTAAATTGCTCTCTCAACTCATCAATGCCCCTCACAGCTCTCCGCATTAACTGTGCATGTTCAAGAGGGGTCATCTCTCCTTCGCTCGCGGCCAAGCTCGAGCTAGGTGTTCGAGCGAATACATTCTCCGCCGGTTCGGTTCTAGACCATACATTTGTCAATCGAGAATAGGACGTAGTAACGCCCTCAATAAGAGGTCTAACCGGAATGCCTCCATGCATATAAATTTCGAACTCCTCCACGGGGAGGAAATATCGACATAATTGTGTTACCAGCATGGGACAAGGGTAATTAGCGGCTCGTTTTCCCGCACCTAAAGAGTTTAGCAATACTGTGCACATGTCAAAACGGGGGTTCTTGTCATAAGAGTGTGCACAATATGCAAGGAGGGTGTGAAAAATGTTGTGCTGTGGGAGCTACCGAAAATATTATCTTGTGCCCACCGGCACACAGTCAAAACATTCGCGAAAAGAGTTCTCGCTTGGATACCCTTTCGTGGCCCCCTCGAGCAATCGTTGCCCATCAAGAGCATGTAATCCTCGAATTGCAAGGGTTGGTCATGGGCAGGTATGCGAGGGATTAGTGTGACTTTGTGTATGATATCCCTATCAATGATAACTTCTCGCTCACCCCATTGCAATTTAATAAACCCAAATTGGTTGAGGCACCCCTCCTCCATACACTCGTAAAAACGAGTGACTAAATCCGGCAATGCATACGCATTAGGGTGATTATAAATCAGAAAGTTCCAACCCCTACGCACGATTTCATTTGCAAAATAACTACCGTATAGTTCGTGTGAAAAAACTTGTGAAAAATCGCGTTCTAGCTGCATGCTATGTGCCATGGGTGTGTTCTACAGATATAGAAATTACAAAAACAGAGAGGGTTCGAAAGATTATACCTCCCCTGAAAATTTCAGGGGGCGAAGACGTCAGGAGGTGGCGAAGTCGCGGCGGGAGCGCGCTCTTGCGGCGGAAACGCGGCGGCTAGGCGGCGGCACGACGAGATCTCGCTGCAGAAGAAAAGTGGTGGCGCTAGGGTTTCTTTGAGAGATGAAAATTAGGGTTAGAGAAAACAGGGGGGGCTCGGGTTCTTTAAATAAGGAGAATTGATGGACATTTGCAAATAAACCCCTCTAAAAAGAGGAATTTATTTGCAAATAAAATTTTTATTTATTTATTTAATCTGCAAATTTACAAAAATGCCCAAAAGTTTTAAATTTTTTTTCCAATTTTTTTTAATTTTTTATGTTATTTTGTATTTATATTTACAAATGATACACACCCCCAAACTTGTGTGAAACAAAGTGTTGGCTAGATGAACGAAAAGTTGGGGGCAAGATGGAGGAATATCAATTAGTGTAAATCGGCTCCTGCAAAAACAGGAGCTCCTCCGACGGGTCCGCAGTGAGGAACGGTTTCAGTCGATATCCGTTTACTTTAAATAAAGTACCGTCCTCCGGATTTTCAAGATCTACCGCACCGTGCGGATATACGGTGCATACTAAAAACGGCCCTTTCCACCTAAATTTCAGCTTGCCGGGGTGGAAGTGTAACCGGATGTCATAAAGCAAAACCTGTTGACCAGGTTTAAACGTTTTGCGCATAAGGTGTTTGTCATGGAACACCTTAGTTCGGTTTTTAACAATGACGGCATTATCATAAGCCTCATCCCGCAGCTCTTCTAGTTCATTTAATTGCAGCTTTCGATTTCTGCCCGCATCTCCCATTGATAAATTCAACTCCTTAATCGCCCAAAATGCCTTGTGCTCAATCTCAACTGGGAGGTGGCAAGCCTTCCCATAAACAAGCCGGTATGGAGACATACCAAGATCGGTCTTGTATGCAGTACGGAATGCCCATAGTGCATCAATCAATTTGTGTGACCAATCTTTACGGTTTTTAGAAACCGTCTTCTCCAAAATTTGTTTAATTTGCCGATTCGAAACATCGGCTTGCCCACATGTTTGGGGATGGTATAGCGTTGACAATTTGTGAGTAATGGAATATTTGCGCATTAAGGACTCAAAAGTCCTATTGCAGAAGTGAGATTCATTATCACTTATAATTGCTCGAGGGTGCCCAAACCGAGAAAAGATATTTTCTTTAAGAAATCGAACGACAACCTTGTTGTCATTCGTTCGGCTAGGCAAAGCCTAGACCCATTTTGACACATAGTCAACAGCCAAAAGAATATACACATTCTCAAAGGAATTAGGAAATGGTCCCATGAAGTCTATTCCCCAAACATAAAAAATATCCATAGCCAAAATTGGTTGGAGCGGCATTTCGTTTCTCCGCGATATCCGACCCAAGTGTTGGCACCGGGAGCATGTCTTGCAGTATTCATATGCATCTTTAAAGAGTCGTGGCCAGTAGAAACCACACCGCAAGATCTTTTCGGCTGTCTTCTTGGGGCCAAAGTGCCAGCCACATGCTTGATCGTGGCAAAAAGACAGCACACTCATAAACTCATTTTCAGGTACACACCGACGAATGATTTGGTCGGAACAGTATTTAAAAAGATACGGTTCATCCCAGTAAAAATGCTTTACTTGGGACAAGAATCGGAGTTTATCCTGTTTCGACCAATCTTCAGGTATCAAGCCGATGGCCAAGTAGTTTACTATATCAGCGAACCAAGGTTCGCATGATACGGTTAAGAGTTGCTCATCGGGAAAAACATCTTTAATTGGAATTTCAAGTGTAGGCGAAGAAGGAAGTCGTGAAAGGTGATCAGCCACTACATTTTCACATCCTCTTTTGTCCCTTATGACAAGGTCAAACTCTTGTAGCAAGAAGATCCAACGTATTAACCTCGATTTAGCATCCTTCTTCGCAAAAACGTGGCGAAGAGCTGAATGGTCCGTATACACAATCACTGGAGAGCCAATTAAATAAGGCCGGAATTTTTCAAGTGCAAACACAACCGCTAAAAATTCTTTTTCTGTTGTTGTGTAGTTCAGTTAGGCCTCATTTAATGTTCGGCTAGCGTAATAAATTACGTGCAGCATCTTATTAATGTGCTGTCCAAGAACAGCACCAATGGCGAAATCTGATGCATCGCACATAATTTCGAATGGATGCGTTCAGTCGGGAGATGAAAGAATGGGCGCAGAAATGAGTGAGTGTTTCAATGACTCGAACGCTTCCATGCAAGTTGAGTCAAAATCAAATGCTGTGTCCTTGGCTAATAAGAGCGTCAAGGGACTAGCAATCTTGCTAAAATGCTTGATGAACCGTCTATAAAAACCGGCATGGCCAAGGAAGGCTCGGATGCCTTTGACGCATTTAGGAGGAGGAAGATTGGAAATGACTTCAATCTTGGCTTTATCAACCTCTATGCCATTTTGTGAGATGACATGTCCTAAGACAATGCCCTCTCGTACCATAAAGTGGCACTTCTCCCAATTTAAAGTGAGGTTCTTATCCCTACAACGGGTAAGAACTGTGTCCAGGTGTAGCAAACACTCGTCGAAGGAGTCACCGAAAATGGAGAAATCATCCATAAAGATCTCCAAAAACTTTTCAACCATGTCTGAAAAGATCCCCGTCATACACCGCTGAAATGTAGCGGGTGCATTACATAACCCAAAGGGCATGTGACGGTAAGCAAAATTACCGAAAGGACAAGTAAATATGGTATTGTCTTGATCCTTTTCGGCGATAGGGACTTGGTTATAGCCAGAATAGCCATCCAAAAAGCAGTAAAACTCGTGCCCAGCCAATCGTTCTAGCATTTGGTCAATGAAAGATAAAGGAAAGTGGTCTTTCCTTGTCGCGGCATTGAGTTTTCTATAGTCGATGCAAACTCGCCACCCAGTTTGGGTGCGAGTAGGTTTTAACTCATTTACCTCATTTGCTATGACCGTAATGCCCGATTTCTTTGGGACAACATGAATTGGGCTAACCCATTGGCTATCCGAGATAGGGTCATTTTGGGGTTCAACTATGAGGCGTCTTTGTGGATCCCTTACTGGCTTGGCATCATCCATCAAGTGTATATGATGTTCAACTATGAGGGGACTAATCCCCTTGATGTCCACCATAGTCCAGCCAAAAGCTTGCCGGTTATTTTGCAAGACCATTAAAAGGGCCTTCTCTTGCTCGAGAGCTAGAGAGGCCGATATGATAACGGGAAGGGTCTCATTCTCACCTAAGTAAGCATATTTAAGGTGAGACGGAAAAAGCTTGAGTTCGAGTTTGGGAGGTGAAACAATTGAAGGTAACATTGGTGAAACTGTTTCAAACTCGAAGGATTCCATCAATGGTTCAAATCGAGTGTACGCAACCGAGTCGGATGGTTCAACTAACTCATCCGAAAAATCAAAAGACTCAAACTCGGGTGGTGAGTCTTCAAAATCGTCCAAGAAAGTGAAACACTCGTAATCATTTTCCGGCATAAAAGCTGTGTCAGATTTTAGGAGGAACGCACTAGAGGCGTCAACATTGCTGTGATCGAACAGAAATTTCTCGAGCTCACAGTTCTCCTGTGTGATCTCATGGATCGAGAAAACATCAAGTATACTAGCATTAGGCTCGGAGGGCTGATTCCCCAACTTAAAAATGTTGAGTTCAACTGTCATATTTCCAAAAGATAGATTCATTGAACCATTACGACAATTAATCACCGCATTGGAAGTCGCAAGGAATGGTCGACCAAGTATCACCGGGATTTGACTCCGGGGGTTAGCTACAGGTTGTGTATCCATAACGATGAAGTCAACGGGGAAAATGAAATCCCATACTTTAATTAACACATCCTCTAACTCACCCCTAGGATGGGTGATGGATCGGTCGGCCATTTGGAGAGTACAATGAGTGGGTTTATGCTCTCCAACGCCTAATTGTTCGTACACTGAATAGGGTAGCAAATTGAAACTAGCACCAAGATCTAATAGTGCTTAATTGATGTTCTTGTCCTCAATTGTTATCGAAATTGTAGGACGGCCGGGGTCCTTATGTTTTTGGGGTAAAGATTAGACAAGAGCATCACTAACAGCACTAGCCACGAAAACTTTCTTTGGTACTTGTGACTTTCTCTTCTTGGTGCATAAGTCCTTTAAGATTTTCGTATAAGAAGAGACTTGTTGGATTGCATCCAAGAGAGGTATGTTTATGCTAACCTGTTTGAACAACTCTACAATCTTCTCCATTTGTGGAGTTGGTTTATTGGATCTCAACCTGTTTGGAAAAGGAACATTTTGAAAATTTGTTGAGTCCAATTTCTGTGGAGTAGATTGTTGAGTTGGAGCGGATCCCAGTATTGGTGTGTTCGTGAAGTGAGATGTGGGTCCGTTCGAGCTAAAAGAAGTAGAGCCTTGTGAAGGATGAAGAATAGGCTCTAACGAAGAAGATGAAGAAGAACCATCGGCAGGGGTGTCATTATTAATACCCACGTTATTGTGCAACACTTTTCCCGATCTCAACGTGGTCACAGCATTCATATTATGATTTTGCTGTTCATATGCAACATGTGCATTGTGTGCGTGACCGGGATTTGGCAATGGTTGAGATGGAAGTTTTCCTTTTTCTCGCTCGCTCAATGCAGCATTTAGCTGTGCAATTTGGGCCTCAATAGATTTGATGCTTTGATCGTGTGAGGCACTGTTTTGCACCAAAGATTGAATGGAAGTCTCCAACCTTACTGTGGATTGTGTAGATTGCTTTAAAAAAGCATCTAGACTTCTTTCTAGCGAGATAACCTTATCATTATTTGGTTGAACAAAATTGTTTTGTGGGTAAGAGTTGTTGGGCACAAAATTGTTTATTTGGTTTGGGTAAGGTTGTGGTTGGAAAGGTTGCTGGTATTGAGTTTGTGGAGGTGCTTGTTGTTGTGGAGGAGGAGGCCTTTGAAAGTTGTTGTTGCCTTGGAATTGTTGATTTTGATTCCAAGCAAAATTTGGGTGACTCCTCCAACCCGGATTATAAGTCGAAGAGTATGGATCATTTCTTTGTCTTTGCTGAAAGGCAGCATTGACGTGATCTTGTCTTTGAGCAGGTGGATTGTAAGGACACTCTTCGGTAAGATGTGATGGATCCGAACAACAAGCGCAAACAGTTTGTGGGGGTAAGACAGGGGCAGGAGAAGGCGATGAGATTTTGGTCTCAATTGCTTCTAGCTTTTTCGTAAGTACGACCATCTCGACCTTCATTGCAATCGACATATCTAATTGATGTATGCCTACCCTAGACTGACCTATTGAAGACGATGAGGTGGTCTTGGTGCTTTCCTACTGAAGTGTTTGTTCAACAAGATCGTCGAGAAACTGCCAAGCTTCCTCGCTTGATTTGGTTAGAAAGTGACCTTGACAAATGGTTTCCAGCAATTGCTTCATTGCTGGGTTCAATCCTTCGTATAAAGTTTGGCAAAGTTGCCAATTTTCGATACCATGGTGAGGGCATTGAACAAGTAGGTCTTTGAATCTTTCAAAACACTTCCAAAAGGGTTCGGAAGGAAGCTGGGAAAATTGAATGATCTCATTGCGAATTCTCGCGGTCTTGTGATGTGGATAAAACTTTTTAAGAAAAGCTTTAACAAACTCTTCCCAATTTTTAATTGAATGTGATGCGGTGCTGTATAACTATTTCTCGGCTAAGTCACATAAGGTGAAAGGAATGACCCTTAGCCTTATAGTATCATCTGAAAGTTGGGTTGTTTTCATCATTGCACAAACGTTTTGAAATTTGTTTATGAAGATATAGGCATCTTCGGATTCCAGTCCGTGAAATTTTGGCAACATGTTGATGAAGTGGGGTTTGATCTCAAAATTGTCCCCACTTGCCGGTGGGAGTGAAAGACAAGTAGGTAAGGCGGTGCAAATAGGGTAGAAAAGATCCTGAAGCGCGATTCGTTGGGGCGCTTCAACAGGCGGGTGTTGTGGGTTATTCACACCTAACGGAGGTGGAATCAGTTCCGTGGGTAAGGTATTGTTAGGATTAAATCCCGATATTTCCTTAGAAGACGAAGAATGTGAAGGTGAAGGTGAGGAAGTGGAAGGAATTTCGACTTCGGAGTCGAAAGCGTCGTCGGTCGGTACCAACGAGACACGGACTAATCGGGCACTAGTGTCCCTAGTCCAACCGGACATACACTAAAGAGGTAGTGTAGTCAAAAAGTGAAAACAGAATGTGGGGGTAATAAATCGTCAATGGAAAGAAAGTGGGTGTAAGTGGGGTGCATAGATTTCTTAGCGACAAGTTGCAAGTTTTTGTAAAAAAATTTCCTTTTTTTCTTTTTGTGTTTTTTTTTATGTGGAGCTTTTTGCAAAAAAAAAATTCGATAAAAGGATTAGACACACGTTCAATCAACCACAAATGCATAATCAGGCCTAGATCTAGGGTCACCTAGGTCAGCTAGACAGCTCATACTGTTCCAAAGGGCAAGAAGTAGGACCTCAAACCGCCTCTTCACCGCCAATTGTGGTCAGGTAAACACAAGTAGAGAAAGGAGAGATCCTCTCACGAATCACCGTAAGACGGGCCTTTTAAAGTTACCTTTCACTACATGTCTAGCTTAGGCACCACAAAATCAGATTAGGATCAACGGTCGATGCCTAAACTATTCCTTTGTCCTATTGAGCGCGAAGTCCTTAGGGCTGAGAGTAATCTTTTTTAATTAATTGATTGTCAATGCAATATGCCTTATGTGATTTTTGGGGTCCTGGGAAGGGTGATGAAATCCCCACCCAATCTGGATTGGTGTTCAAGCCCCTTAAATTCAATTAAAATATGCAAAGCAGTAAACAATCACTTGCAAACAATTTTTTTAAGCACGGCGCAAAGAATCCTGCACAAGATCAATTATTGGAAGGGGGAGGAATTTTTAGCGCAAAGAATCCTGCAGGAAATTTTACAGAGGAGATATCAGGGGGTTCAGAGAAGGAGAAAGGGAGCTTACAGAGATTTTTCCACCTGCTGACGTCAGCACCAAGCCGCGTTTCTGCGGTCAGAAGGGGCTTCGCGCGGCAGTTCCGCGGTCTTCCTGACTGTTCAGTTCCCGAAAAATTTTCTGCTCCTCTGGTTTGACTTTTCTCTGTTGTTCAGATCTAGGGTTTTCTGTTTTGATCTCTGGATTTTTCCAGATCCGAACTCGTTCGTCGATCCTGCAAAATTCACATGAAACACCCTTCAAACAATAAAAAGATGATAAAATTTTTATATTTTTTTAATTTTTCAGTTTTTTATGAGTTTTATGATTTTATATTAACCCGAAATTGCAAAAAGAAAATACTACGCCATCCCCGGCAACGGCGCCATTTGATTGATATTATTTTGCGTGTGCGCTTTTAAAGGATGAATCAAAGAATTATTTTACCGCAATCAAGAACGGCGTCGCTTGGTAGCTGGCCGGTGAGTACGGGTCGGTCCACAGGGATGTGTATTTCCTAATTGTTCTAACGAGTTAATTCCAAACAGAGTTGGGATAATTATCTCTAAAAACTAAGTTGATTTAGACAAGGATTTAAAATCTTGCAAGGGTTAGGTTTAGGTTACGTTTGGAAAATTAAGATTTCCCACTGCTTTCAATGCCCTAATTTAGATCTCTTTAGGTGTTATGGTAATTATTAATAAAGGGGATTAGGACGATCGGGAAGAAACTATGTTTCTTCCTCTAGGTCCTTGTCCGTCCTTTCTTAACCCTTACCCTAACCTCCAAGGAAAACATGCACAACCGGTCTTTTATACTACGGTATCACCGTTACCTCGTGGGTAGGGTGCCGTAGGGAGCGGTGTGTGTATGTATGCATGGAGTCCTATTATTTAATATGTGATGGGCAAGAAAGGGATGAGAGATTTTCATCTCTCAAACCTTTCTTATTCCTAACCCTAACAAGTGAGGAACTACTCACTCTTTAGGCGATCGATAAAAGACATGTTTTTATTTGAGTTTTCGATTTAAAAAGATTAATTATCTAAGCTACGGCAGATTAATAAAAGTTCTAATCTAATTTAAACTAGGGCAGATAATAAATTTAAACTAGGGCAGAATTAAAAACTAAGACCTAGGGCAATAAAAAGAAACTACTTACTTTATTGATGCTCTCAAATCATTACAAAGGATTTCTGAATTTTTGATCTATGAAAAGAGGTATACCTCAAAGAGAGGTTTAGGACTTCTATTTATAGATCATAGAAACCCTAGGGTTACAATCGATTCACGTCTGCATTTACAATTTTACCCCCTAAGAAACCTTGTCAATGCACCGCCACACCGGCACAGAAATTTCCACCGACCCGGGCTCAACACGGACGCGGAACCGCGGCCAAGTGCCATGTTTGGCCGCGGATCCACGGCTAAAAAGGAGGCTTGTTGTCTCAATTTCTCTGGTCTTCTGTCTGTTGCTATTTTCTTCTGTTTTTCTTAGTTGGTTCTTCAGAATATCTTCTTGTACTCTTCTAGATCTCCACAGTAAATAATGTAGTGGACTTTACCGTTCTCTTCGTGTCGAAGTCTTGAACCTTGTGCTGCCTTTGTACTTGTTTATTGATCTTCGTTTATTCTCCAAACTGTAGGCTTGATCAAGATTCTTCCATTTGTTGGTCGTAGTCTCACTTTTGTATCGTCTTTTCATCTTTTTCACTGTTTTTGTTCCGAGAACCTGTAACCTGCAACTATGTAGCAGACATGGATCAAAAGCACCTGTTTATTCGTAAAATGAATAAGAATGGGGAATATAATAATGCAAAATTATGGTATGAACAGAGGCCACCGGGAAGCTACCCTGCTCGGTCTATCCATGGCAGATAATCCACTACCCACCGATGCCAAGGATCAAAGCCCTCGCCAAGAGGCCACCGAGCAGCAACCCTGCTCGGTCCATCCTTAGCAGGCCTCTTAATGCCCTCCCGTACTAAGGATCAAAGTCCTCGCCAAGAGGCAACCGAGCAGCAACCCTGCTCAGTCCATCCTTGACTGGTAATCTCTTACCCAACGACGCCAAGGATCAAAGCCCTCATCAAGAGGCCACCGAGCAACAACCCTGCTCGGTCCATCCTTAGCAGGCCACTCAATGCCCTCCCACGCTAAGGATCAAAGCCTTCGCCAAGAGGCCACCGAGCAGCAACCCTGCTCGGTCCATCCTTAATAGGCCTCTCTGTAACAACCATAAATTTCCTATACAAGTTTTTACCAAAAAAATTCAAAATGCATAAAGGGGTATTTATTGCCTGAGCACAAGATAAGTAATTAATTAGTAATTTAATTATAAGAAGGAGCTTGTGGCTCATTGGTAATATCTTGCATTGCTGAACCAAGTCACCAGAGTTCAAATCTTATACCCCATATTATTTTTAATATTATTTTGTTTTAAATTTTTTAGAAGTCCAACAGTCAACACGTGATAACTCCCAAAATTTTCACTACACATGAAAAACTAAATATACCAGAGGCTATATCAGGCGACCCCCCACCTACCCATCCCCCGACTCGGCCGGACGGCCGAGTCCCCAACATAAAAATCCTACCTCTTGGTCTTCCCTATCCCCCTGCACACTCCATTTAATTAGATCGGTTCTAGAGACACCATTAATCCCCATTTACTCTATTTTTAATGAATTTTTAATACATTTTTTACATTTTTAATTTAAAACCCTTCATCTACCCTAACCCTAGCCTAACCCTATAAATACCAACCCTACACTCTACCCCCTCAACCCAAAACTCTGAGCCAACTCTCAAGAAATCATTAGGAATCTTGTGTACTTTGAAAACGAGCAAGAAGCGAAGCTACGGCGAATTTTCCGGCGAACTTCCGACGACCATCCTAGGAGCTCCCGGTGACGAAATGATGCACCAGCGACTCCTCTCGATCCATCTCCCTCTCCTTGTTGTCCTAAAACCATAAGTCCCAATTCTATCTTCGCTATTCTTATTCTAAAATACGGAATTACAAAACCCGACGGAATCGGAACAAATCCGATTTTCGATTCGGTTTCTTTATAAAACTTCACTTTTCTTTAATACAATCATGTTTAAACCAATTCATATTGACTATTAAACACTAATCAACTAAATTGATCAAGTTTCATATCATAAAAATAATTGCTATTTCATTTTACCGTATTTTTCATTTAAATACCACATAGTTTCAATTCTACATTTAACATCACAAAACTTGCTATACCTTTAAGTAGATCACGAGATAATGACCTACCTTCTCACATACTCATATGCAACATAGCACAATACCCTTGGGAATATAGAATACGGGAAAACGACATCTTTGCAAATAAATACCATTTACTTAATAAAACCGTTTTCTAAAGGATTTAGTATTTATACAAATCTTTGCAAAGCGCCGCTACAACCCATTTGGGGATCCCGTTCGGGATAGTGCGGATTATCGCACATCCTCGGGCTTAGTAGTGAGAGATTCAGACCTCCGCAAGGAGCATTCGGTCTCGAAATATTTAAAATACGACATCTTAAGAAAACGAGATTTCTAGAATATTATAGATATATACAAAAATTATTTTCATATAAATATATGTATATGTAATATAAAAATATCTATTTTGAAGTATTATAAATATTCCACCTTTTGCTAAAAATATCACAAGAATCAATTTTACACTAAAATACCATGAATTCCATACAAATCAATATTACAAATAAATACCTTTATCTATGAAATTAGGATATTTTCACTAGAAATATCACAATATAAAATCTACATTCATTACAACTCTAAAGACGAATAATAAATACTTGGGGTGTATTTTGAAAATTATATAAAAGTATTTTTAAGCAAAACCCCCTCAAGTTCTATAAATTACCCTAAGGACCCTAGTAAACATAGGTTTAAGCGGGACCAATCTCTTGAGCCTCAGAGAGCCGGAGAAGTGGGTGCTTGCCTATTTAAGGTAGACTACTTAATAATGGTGTTATCAATACGGTAATCGTCTTTGAAAAAGACATAAATCCTGTCGTCCATGTGCAGCGGTTACCGATAACATCAAAACAATCAGGACTTCAATTTACTTTTCTAATTGTCTGACTCAGAGTGAGTCTCATTATAATCTGACTTGAATATGATTCAAGTACAATCTACAATCTACAATCTACAATTTACAATATTACAATTCAACATGAATTCATGAATCCATTATTCTATATATTCAATCTATCAACTTGACTGAACCGATCCATGGATATATATTCCATTTACATGATTATACAATTACATCCATGATTCTACAGTTACATACATGATTCTCCAGTTACATCCGTTTACTGATATCATGGTTTCGGCCAGTCATCCAATTATACAATCAATACAATTTACAATACAACAATACAATCAAGATAATACGGGGTTTAAGGGGTAGATTGGTACGGAAAGTATTAAAAGTGGCACGAGACTGCAAGATTAAGACACCTAATATGAATCCAATTGCCGTTGTTCCGGATTGTATAACGGAGCCTTGTACTTCCATTTGCCTCTAGTCTCTGGCATATAGAGACCCCTCTCGTATACACTGGCATCCTTCTGTACCAAACTATAAACAACAGCGTTAACACAACATTATAACAATATATTACAACTTTAAAAGATACCTTCTTATTCTGTCTATTCTATTTCTCCCTTATCTTTGGGACTTACCGAGCGATCTGTTCGTTGACGACAATCTCTTCTTTCTTCTTTGAATGTCGTCAGGTGATCTGGACACGTCAGAGATCGAGCCCACGAGTGAAGACTTGGACCAATTCAGTGAAGACCCCGAGCTCTAGTCATTGTACATTTTCCATTTCAGTACTCTTCTTTTCTGTTATGCCATTATTTAGGCATCGCTTTTTATATTAGTTGTATTTACTTTCCATGCATTGTACAGAAAGAATGTAAATAAATAAAGTTGTTTATTATATCCTGTCTCTTGTGCTTTACTTTTATATTGCTTAGATACGCTTAGCTTATTTACTTCACAGTAAATGCGTAGCTGCCTCGTCGCGTCCCCTTCACCGTATACCGGGAAGCGGGGTGTGACACTCTCAATGCCCTCCCGCGCTAAGGATCAAAGCCCTCGCCAAGAGGTAACCGAGCAACAATCCTGCTCGGTCCATCCATGGCTGGTAGTTCACTACCCACCGATGCCAAGGATCAAAGCCCTCACCAAGAGGCCATCGAGCAGCTACCCTGCTCAGTCCATCCATGGCTGGTAGTCCACTACCCACCGACGCAAGGATCAAAGCCCTCACCAAGAGGCCACCGAGCAGCAACCATGCTCGGTCCATCCTTAGCAGGCTTCTCAATGCCCTCCCGCGCTAAGGATCAAAGCCCTCGCCAAAAGGCCACCGAGTGTTCACACCATAATATTGCATTATTAAATTCCCCATTCTTATTCTTTTTATAAATAAACAGGTACTTTTGACGCATGTCTGCTACATGTTACAGGTTACAGGTTCTTGGACAGGAAACAGTGAAAACGATGTAAAGACGATGAAAATATGGACTTTTGACCAACAAATGGGAGGATCTTAGTCAAGCCTACATCGAAAGACAGTTCACAATTAACAAGGCAACGCAAGACCCCAAAATGTCAAGGCAAACGGTTAAAAAGCCATTGCAAATTGTTCACTGAAGATCTGGAACCAACCTAAAAGCCCAAATGGAAAAAGACATATAGAAACAGGAAAACAAAGTCACCAGGAGCCCAGCCCAGAAGTTGCAGATGCCAAATCTTCCTTTTGGCCGCGGAACCGCGGCCAAACCATGCCTCGGGCCGTGGTTCTGCGGCAGTTTTAAAGAAATAAAAAATTAATTTTTTAGCGAAATAAAGTGGTGGCGTTGACCGGTCTTCCTAGAGGGCTATTTTTGTAAATGCAAATATGCGAGTCATTGTAACCCTAGGGTTTCCTATCTTCTATAAATAGGGACTCTAATTCATTGTAAACTTTATGCCTCCTTTTAATAAAAATTCAGAAATCCTTTTTGGAGAGCAGCGGTGTTTCTTCTCCATTCAGAAATTCAGATCTGACAACCCTGCATGGATGATTGGAGGGATGCATCTGTAAGTGATTTAATTTCTTGCCTTAGTGTAGATTTAAATTCCTTGCCCTAGGTAGATTTAATTTCATGCCCTAGGAACTTGTTTAGGGTTTAGCTTTTGGGAAGGATTTTGAGAGATGAGATCTCTCATCCTTTTCTTACCCACCAAATATTTACAATAGGACTCCATGCATACATGCACATACCGCTCCCTACGGCACTCTATCCCTCGAGATAGCGGTGATACCGTAGTATAAAGGCCCGGGTGTGATGTTTTCCATGGAGGTTAGGGTAAGGATCTCTAAAGGAAGGACAAGAACCTAGAGGAAGGAACACCTTCCCGAACGGATCTAATCCACTTTATTGATAATTACCATAACTCCTCATAGATCTTCATTCGGGTATTGAAAGCGGTGAGATTTAATTACATTTCCAAACCATCCCTAAACCTAGCCCTAGCAAGAGTAGATCTAGATAATTGCCCTAGGTTAATTAGGTTTTTAGATTTAATAATTAATCCGAACACCCTTCGGAATTAACTCGTAAGAACGAATCGGAAATTCACAACATCCCTGTGGACCGACCCGTACTCACCGGCTAGCTTCATGCGACGCCGTTCTTGATTGCGGTTACAAATATTTTTGATCTATCTTTTAAGCGCAAGCACGCTAAATCAGTCAAATCAAATGGCGCCGTTGCCGGGGATGGCGTAGAACTTTCCTTTTCGTAATTTCGGGTTAATCATAAAATTTAAAAAAATCATAAAAATCAAAAAAATCAAAAAAATATAAAAAATATATAATCTGTTATTTTTGGAAGGGATACTTTGTTGTGTGAATTTTTGCAGGATATACAAAATCGGATCTGGAAATTTCCAGAAAGCAAAACAGGAAATAAAATATCGGAACAGAAGAGATTTTGATCAACAGAATAGAAGAATTTTTCTGGAGACCCAACGCCCACAAACCGCCGCGATTCCGCGGCCAAAACCAACCTTAGGCCGCGGAACCGCGACCTTCTTGTCGAATCGTCGCACCAAAATTTTTCTGGGGATCCAAAGCGTTCAGGGGACCGCGGAACCGCGGTGTTAGAGCAAATTTGCCGCGGAAACGCGGCTATCTCGAGGCTTCATCTGAGGAAAATTTTTCTGTAAGCCCCACTGTCTCTTTTCTGTATATTTTGAAATATATTTTCTGGAAATTCCTGCAGGATTTTGTGCACTTTAGAAATATATTCCCTTCCAAATAACGATCTTGTGCAGGATTTTTGGGACCCGCTTAAAATAAAATAGATTGCAAATAATATTTTGCTGTTGCATATCTTTTCTATAAAATATTTTGATGTTGCATATCTTTTCTCTAAAATCTTTTTGCAACAAAATTTTTCCAAATAAAGAGAAAGAAAAAAATCAATGAAAAATGAAAATAAAAAGGACAAATATTTATAGAACTTGCAAAATTTTTTAGCCCCAAATAAATCCTTGCACTACCCAACCTTCCTTCTTGTCACCTTTCTTCTTCTAACATGGGTACCCCACACAATAAATCATTAGCCAAACTTTGGTATTCCGAACCTAATTTTGCGTCATACGTCAATTTGTTCGGTCAATTTAAAGACGATCCCTCCTTGCCAAAAATATCTTTGAAAGATCAAATAGAGGCGTCTAGGAGAAATAGTTTGACTTTTCAACCCACTTTGTGTCAATCGAGTCAACCTTTACCACCTACATATGTTGATACCACTTCTTCAAGTCCTTCTGTCACTCCTAGGCCAATGTCCATTGCTGAGCACATTGCTCAATCTCGCAGCCGATCTTTCACCCCTCTCCACACATCTAGTTCTAGGGATCCACAAGATTATTCACATTTTTATCCACATGTAGACCCTACCCCTGTCCTACCACCCACTTCCTACCAGTCCTACCCGACCTTACTACCCTCACTAGACACTATTTCTACACAGCCATTAGGGAGTTTTGCATATCCACACGATTCCGAATCTTTTACCGAAACCCCCTCACCACCCAAGTCTAGTTTGGAAGAGTCGTTGGAGGCATATATTGCTGCAACAAATAAAATGATGAGGAATGTGGAAGCGTCCATGGCTGCTCTTATGCAACCTAGTGAACAGGTAGCTAGTGTCCCGCTAGCTCAAAATTTTTTAATGTATAAGGAGGCAATTGGACAGAGTGAGAATGAGAGAGAATTTTTAAATCAAACCTACCCTTACCCAATTGAAGCCCACAACTCCTGTTTTCCATCGATTGCCCTAAATAGTTCACCTGTTGAAAATAAAAATGAGTTGTGTGATTTTGTAGTGTTTGATTTGCCAGATTGTGAGGAACCCCTTTCGAGTGAAACCGCACCTAATCCTTTCGATCTTTACACCTCCACTCTAGAACCTAAATCGATAGACATCCATGCTTTTGATGAGGTGTCTAAAGAAATTGATTTTCACTTGATTGAGGATATAGACGCCGGGAATATTTCGGATGATGAACCTGTCGATTTGCTTGAAATTTTATGTTCAAATCATCATCCTGAGTTATTAAATGTTTCTCCCGAATCTCATATGCGTCTAGATTTTGATGATAATGGCATGGATGAGTTGAATATTGAGGATAGTATTGAGGAGAGTCTTGAGAATAATATTGAGGTTGAATCATTTTTGTTTGATGTGTCTGATTTTCCAATTCATCCTACTGAACCTTTGACAGTTATATCACCCTCCCTCCTTCCCATCGTTCCGACCCCGCTTGAAGACTGTGAGCTTGAAAGATTTTCCTTTGAATCAGATACTGTTTTCACAGATAATAACACTTACGAGTGTTTCACTTTTTCGGACGATGTTGATGACTCACCGCCCGAATTTGAGTCCTTTACATTTTCAGATGAGCCATCAGACTCGGTTGATTATAGTAGTTTCGAACCATTAATGGAATCTTTCAAGTTCGAAACAGTTTACTACGGTGAGAAAGATACTATCCCTAATTCACTCCCTTTCGTCTTTCCCATTGTTCCGACCGAACAAGAGACCGTTACGCTTTCATCTCCTATACCAAGTTCGGCGTACCCATATTTTCTTGCGAATCTTGAAGGATTTGACCATATTTCACGACGAGTTGATAGGTTAGCGCAATCTCTTTTAACACATCGGTCATCACAAACTGCGCTAATTTATTCACTCAATTTACACCCTCAAGATCGTACTCCACTTTCTTTTTCTTTTCGTCATTCTTCTCCCCCACCGAGACCATATTCTACCATTCTTCTTTTCACACGGTCTCGCGTGCTTCTCATTTTCTTGCACCAACTATACCATTTCCACGATAAGATTTTTGAATGGTTGGTGCTAACTTTTGGCTTGTGCAAGGCCAAGATTAAGTTTGGGGGAATCTTTGTATATATGTATATATATTTTTTTTGTTTGTTTTCTTTTCTATAAAAAAAATAAAAAAAATTTTCAAAACATTAAAAATATAAAAATTATAAATAAATAAACAGGGGAGTGCCGGTATTTTGACCCTCTTGGTTTAGCATGACAGTGAGGACACTGTCAAGTTCAAGTTTGGGGGTATGCTCGGTACGTCTTCTTCCTTCGCATTCATTTGTACATATTTTTGCATTTGCATATTTATTTGAAAAACCCATAAAAATTGAAAAATTTCAAAAATTATAAAAATTATTGTATTCAATTTTGGCTATAATTGACTTGAGTTTGACAAATAGGTTAACTGGCTAGGAACAACTAGAACTTAGACTTAGTGAATTAAAAACCCTAAAAATAACATTCCTTAAAGTTTAACGGTAGAAAGTATATGCCTTGTAGTTTATTTAGAAATAGGCAAATTTTGGGTTCACTTCTTAGGCTAAGTCAAAATGAGGAAAGAGTATTGATGTTCTTATCAGAGTATAAGTTTAAAAAATAGTTCCTAGCTTAAGTCTAAATTCTGAAAATGTATACTCGACAATTTGCACAATCACGCACCTTGAAACTTGGAATAGTAGAAGAGACCTTGAAATGCTCTTGTCTAAAGTCCTTAGTACGAAGAAAATAAAAGAAAAAAAAGTGAATAAAGAAGAAAAAATGAACACTGGTTTTTGTGATTACTTAAGGCTGTAAAAATAGAAAAATATTTAGCGAGGGTGCTTCATCACCTAGTGCCTTAGACCAACTGGTTTGGGAGTCACTGCTAAAAGCCTTGGGTGTTGCAAGACTAGGAATTACGCTTTAAAGTGCAAACATATCTTGTAATCGGTTGTTGGTACCTCAAGAAATATTAACGGTCGCATGAAGGATGTGTAAACAAAATTCAATTAAAAATTCACCAACTAATTCGTACTTTGGACAACGGACAAGGGTATGATTGCTTGATTTGAATTTCCAAGTGTATGGGTGATTTATACACACACGTAGGGGTATGTGATTGGAGTTTAGATAAGAGAGAGGAATGAAAGATAGAACTTGTATCTTTAATAGAGTTGATAGAAATTCCTAAGTGGAAATGAAACCCTAGAAGGAAGACTTAAGAGATGCCGAAAGCTAAGTAGGTCTACATAACATATATAATCTTAAGTTAAATAATGAGGAAGTGTGAAGAATGTGGGTGGATAATTTGCGAGTCAAAAGATAATAGAATTCCTTGTTAGAAAACCTAATTGGAGAACAAAAGTTAATGGGCCGAATTGATAGGATTTTGTGGGTAATATCCGCTGAAAACCCTCAGGAGACAACACTCCTCCTACTAGGGACACCTAGAGGTTTAACGGCTTGTTGCACGTGCTCAGTGCAATCGCGTTTCCCTGCGAAAGTGCGGTTAGGTTTTTAGTGAATAAAAATAAGTTTGCTCGAGGACGAGCAAAAGATAAGTTTGGGGTATTTATTCACACCATAATATTGCATTATTAAATTCCCCATTCTTATTCTTTTTATAAATAAACAGGTATTTTTGACGCATGTCTGCTACATGTTACAGGTTACAGGTTCTTGGACAGGAAACAGTGAAAACGATGTAAAGACGATGAAAATATGGACTTTTGACCAACAAATGGGAGGATCTTAGTCAAGCCTATATCGAAAGACAGTTCACAATTAACAAGGCAACGCAAGACCCCAAAATGTCAAGGCAAACGGTTAAAAAGCCATTGCAAATTGTTCACTGAAGATCTGGAACCAACCTAAAAGCCCAAATGGAAAAAGACATATAGAAACAGGAAAACAAAGTCACCAGGAGCCCAGCCCAGAAGTTGCAGAAGCCAAATCTTCCTTTTGGCCGCGGAACCGCGGCCAAACCATGCCTCGGGCCGCGGTTCTGCGGCAGTTTTAAAGAAATAAAAAATTAATTTTTTAGCGAAATAAAGTGGCGGCGTTGACCGGTCTTCCTAGAGAGCTATTTTTGTAAATGCAAATATGCGAGTCATTGTAACCCTAGGGTTTCCTATCTTCTATAAATAGAGACTCTAATTCATTGTAAACTTTATGCCTCCTTTTAATAAAAATTCAGAAATCCTTTTTGGAGAGCATCGGTGTTTCTTCTCCATTCAGAAATTCAGATCTGACAACCCTGCATGGATGATTGGAGGGATGCATCTGTAAGTGATTTAATTTCTTGCCTTAGTGTAGATTTAAATTCCTTGCCCTAGGTAGATTTAATTTCATGCCCTAGGAACTTATTTAGGGTTTAGCTTTTGGGAAGGATTTTAAGAGATGAGATCTCTCATCCTTTTCTTACCCACCAAATATTTACAATAGGACTCCATGCATACATGCACATACCGCTCCCTACGGCACTCTATCCCTCGAGATAGCGGTGATACCGTAGTATAAAGGCCCGGGTGTGATGTTTTCCATGGAGGTTAGGGTAAGGATCTCTAAAGGAAGGACAAGAACCTAGAGGAAGGAACACCTTCCCGAACGGATCTAATCCACTTTATTGATAATTACCATAACTCCTCATAGATCTTCATTCGGGTATTGAAAGCGGTGAGATTTAATTACATTTCCAAACCATCCCTAAATCTAGCCCTAGCAAGAGTAGATCTAGATAATTGCCCTAGGTTAATTAGGTTTTTAGATTTAATAATTAATCCGAACACCCTTCGGAATTAACTCGTAAGAACGAATCGGAAATTCACAACATCCCTGTGGACCGACCCGTACTCACCGGCTAGCTTCATGCGACGCCGTTCTTGATTGCGGTTACAAATATTTTTGATCTATCTTTTAAGCGCAAGCACGCTAAATCAGTCAAATCACCGAGCAGCAACCCTGCTCGGTCCATCCTTAGCAGGCCTCTCAATACCCTCCCACGCTAAGGATCAAAGCCCTCGCCAAGAGGCAACCGAGCAGCAACCCTGCTCGGTCCATCCATAGCTGGTAGTTCACTACCTACCGACGCCAAGGATCAAAGCCCTCACTAAGAGGCCACCGGGCAGCTACCCTGCTCGGTCCATCCATGGCTGGTAGTCCACTACCCACCGACGCCAAGGATCAAAGCCCTCATCAAGAGGCCATCGAGCAGCTTCCCTGCTCAGCTTCCTGCACGTCTTTACTAAGCGATCTCCACCTCGACTTCGGGGCCATAGAGATACCGACCTTGCACCGGTCTTTTCACACTTGGCAAATGGTTGAATTCAACTCGACGTACGATCGCTAGATGAAAAACCGATCTCTGACCTAACATGAAAGCAGTACCGCGCAAATAATTTTTTTTACCACAAATAAAGGGAAAATGCGCACGCAAAGAACACTACAAAAAGATTTTCATTCACAAAGTTAGAAGTCTTTACAGAGGTATTATGGGCTCCCCAGCCTTACAAAAACGCCCGGAGGCTTACAAAATTTCAGCGCAAAAGAAAATAAGGAGGCGAGGAGGTTCAGGCCTCGGGGCCGGAGAGAACCTTAATGAGCTCCGCATCCGCCACAACAACCGGGGTGGCGTCTTGAAGGTCGGCGCCCATCGCAGGAGCCTCGGTGCTGGGAGCTGGAGTGATCGACTTCTCCTCAGCGCTCCCACCAGGGGCCTTTCCCTCTGCAGCGCTTCCGGGGGCATCCCCCTGCGCCTCGTCCCCGAGGGGGTACTCATCCCGGAGCTCGCCGTCAGGAAACTCCGGCATCAAGTCCTTGACAGCGTCGAGGGCCTCATGCCAAACGAGGGCAGCGGCTTGAGCTAGGTCGGCATAGAACCGGTCCGACTTTTGGTAGTTCTCCACCGCCTTCGATGCTCGGAGGTCGGCACGCCTCGCTCCTTCCTTTGTCGCCTCGCTCTCCCTCCGAAAGGCCTTCGCCGTCTTCTTCAGGGTGGCGACAAGCACCGTGGAATCTTCCAACATAGCCTCGGCGGCGTGAGCGGCCTCTCGGCAGCTGGCGATCTCCCGATCCTTGGCCGCCAACCGGTCTTCGAGGGTGGCGGCCCTCTCCATCACCGCTTGCAGCTCCAGCCTGGAGCTCTCCTCCCGCAAGGAAAGCTCGCCCGTGGCCTGCATCGCCGGGGCAATTTCCCCGTCCTCCATGTTGACGATAAGGACGCGGTGCTGGAGGACCTGAAGAAAACAAAGGGGGTCAAAAAGAGAAGGGGACACCCAACCTTGCGAACAAAAATGCTGAATAAAGACCCGAGTGAGGTGCGAACACTGACCTGCACGGCCTCCTGGGCTATGGCTGCCATCTGGGCCCGGAGGGTCACCAGAGGGATTCTGCCCCCGGCCGACCTCTCCATCTTCGAGAGCAGGCTATCGGCGACAGAAAGCCCCGAGGGCACCTCAAAGCGAAGCTCCCCTTCGTCCACGACGATCGGGGAAGCCAGGAAACGGGGCACCGTCCTCTGGTACCTCTTGAGGAGAGACGCAGGAGAACCGGTCTCGCCTCCCACCTTCATAGCCCGGGGCTCCTTCTCCTGAACGCGTTTTTGGCTAAACGCATGGCTGGACTCCGAGGCCCGGGGTGCGCTTGAGCGCCTGGATGGAGCGGCCGCCAGTGGAGCCGGAGCCGACGACGGGCGAGAAGGGCTGGCACCTCCATCATTCTTCCCCTTCTTCTGTTCGACCAGGGCTGCCCGAAATTTGCCTAGGTCTATAGGTTCCGCATAAGACGAAAATACAAAGGAGTCAGCAATGCCAGAAAAAGTAGAAGAATACATAAGTCTAAACAGATCGCCCAAAAACTCCTGACTTACCCGCGAACTGAGCAGGGCTGAGCCCAGCCCAACTAAGGGCCTGCTCAGACAGCAGCACATCGGTCCTGGGAAGGGGCTCCCACTCCGACACCGACATCACGTCGGGATCATTCGCCTGCCTCAACCGCGGGCAGTCGGCCCTGTGCCACTGGACGGGCACAAGCCAATCCTCACCCTCGGGTGGCCCGACAAACAGAAACTTCTTCTTCCATTCATGGATGGAAGAAGGTACTACGACGACCCCCGACCCGGCAGCACCTCCCCGATGCATTCTAAAAGAAATGTACACCCAGCTCAGCTCATCCTATGGGTGCCGGGGTGGTTCTTGTAGCAGATAGAGGAAAGGAGAAGGCTCAGACTGAAGGGGGTCGACCGCAATTTCAACCGAACCAGGAACCCGAGGAGAATCCTCCAAGAGTTCGGCACTAAATGGCCCGGGGCTAACTCAAAACAATTCAATGTTGCACTTACCTCGGGGGAGAAGGGCAGGCGCATTCTGGCCCAAAAGGCTTCCAGGTACAAGGCGATCTCCTTACCCTGTACCTGGTCTGCCCTCTCCCCCTCCCCAGCCAGACGAAGCGAATAGTCGGGAAGGATATGGAAGCGATCCCGGATGGTGGCGAGCTCGTCCACATGACTCAGAATGGAATACGCGTCACGGACGCCCCCGACCTGCGCTCTGGGGACCGCCCCCGTCGCAAGACTCCGGGGAGCATGACTAACCCTAACTTCCCGGGGGAACTCTGACTCAGACAATGAAGAGGAAGAAGAGGAAGAGGAAGAAGCAGAAGAGAAAGCTGCAGAAGGCTCCCTAAACTCTACCTGGACTATTTCTACAGACTTCTCGGTAGAAGACATTTAACCTGATCAAAAGGATGAGTCCTCGGAAGAGAAAACGCAAAGAATCCGATCTGAGGAGAAGAGCGCCAAGCTAACACGGCTAGGGACGAGGAAATTATGGTGAGGTATGGGCCCTGAAGAGGATCCCACCTCTATTTATATCAGCAGGCGTACACATCCTACGGCTCCGATCGCCTCCCGCCAAAACAGCGCTTCACAACCAACGGCCGACAACATTCCACCTGTCGCACTCACATTGGGCGCGTCCCATCGGGCGCGAAAGACACCGGCGGCACATTGTGTCAGCCAGATACGTGGACGGGCGCTTCGACGAACGTGCACACGAATCGGCGCTCCCCCCTTTAATGTGAGATCTCTCTCCTGATCTGCTGACGTCATCAAGAAAATACAACTAATTGCCCGGGAATACGCACCGACGATATCTTCAAATAAGAGCTTATCCCGGGTGATCGATCAGACCACTCTCGACCCGACCCATGAATAGGTCGAGACGAGAGTGGGGGGCTAATGATGATACTCGATACCGGGGTTCCCCCAGATCATGACACGTGGCAAGTGACGTGTCCCAAAGCTCACGAGAAAGAAGCAAGAAAGGCACAGTGGAAACATACCTCGGGCCTTCGACCCAAGGATGGTCCCGACCTTCGGTGGTCTCCCAGACCACTCCTGCGCCCTCCTTACAAATACCCATTAGCTCGCTTCCGAGCCCTCCCGCACGCTGAATTCCCTCAACCTTCGTAGCTCTCCTTCGAGCTATCGCTGAAACAAGCTCGCTCAGCCTTCCGCTCGTTCCAGAGCCTCCCGCCGAGCCTAGCTTTCTCGATCTCATCGACCGACCCACAGCACAGATCACAGGTGTCTCCGCCACGGCTCCGCGCATCTTGCCAGACGCGAGATATCCGCCGCCCATGATCCCGCGTTCCACGCCATCGCGTTCTCCCATAAACGAGCGTATCTCGCCATTAATGGGGAATCCCGCCTGTCACGCGGGCGTAACGCCAGGGGCGTAACGGCCGGCGTGGATCTCGCGCCCGCCTACCCATGACTGCCACTATATAAACCCCTCTCTCAGACGGCTTAGGTAAGCCAATTTTACCCCAATAGACCGTTACTCTGCCAAAATACCCCTTCTAACTTGATTGTCGGAGGGTCCTCGATGGCACAATCATCCCGGCACTTCCTTGCAGGTAGCTCGGCCTCAACCACATAAAGCCCATTGAGATCCACACGCTTCAGGAGGCAACCCTCCAACTCAATCCCAGCCATCCATCAGCACTCGCAGCAGATCTATGGAAGGTAACATCTGAAGGAGATCCAGAGATCTATCAGGCGGGAATATTTCGTGGTAATCTAGAATATAAACATATTTTTGGGAGATAAAATTACCATGAAATGGGGTCATTTGATTATCATGGTAATTCTATATTCTCGAAAATATCTTATACAAAAACAAACATAGTAATTTTTCATGATAATTTAGGATAACCATCTAAATTACCTTATACCAAAGGCATCTTAGAAGCTTAGAAAGGGGGACAGGATAATTGTATTGCAAAAGTGTGATATATATGTGATGCAAAGAGAGATCATGTCTCTCAAAAGTCATGCCAACTGTAGAAAAATTGTTCGCGTTGGGACTAATTTTATGGGCATCAAAGGCAACTTTTGTCGCCTACTTTCACAAGCATTAATTTTGGTGTCTACTGGTCCCTTAATTCAGTTTCTTTCTTACTTTTTATTCCTTTTTGAGCTCATAATTTAAGACATAGTCCAAGCTATATTATATGATGGGCTAAAAGATAAATCATTTACCCCATAAAGAGAGTATTATGCAAAGAGATACTATCCAACATAAACATCTAAAACATATTTGTTCCATCCCGAACCCTTTCATTCTTTACAACATCCTATTCAATTCATCTGCATATATAATATTGGAACTGATGCAAACCGTAAAGAAGACAATGGATCCCTTTCTCGCGCCCCCCTCCTCAACCACAATGATCACTGCTGATGTAATAACCGATTTCGGCCTTGTTCTAATCCATCCCTTCCATTTTGGTTAGGTGTGCTAGTCGAATCGAGCCATCTCAGGTTGAGCTCGTTTAGCTCGTTCAAGTTTGGTCCGTTTGTTATCAAATTAAACCGGACTTGTGCTAAGAAGAATTAGGTTTGTTCGGCTATTAAGCCGAGCTCGAGCTGGCTGTGGCTCGTTCGTTTATAGCTTGAGTTCAGCTAATGTATTATGTCTTATTTTATGTATTATTAAATAACATTCGATATCTAAATAGGCATAGCCAATCAAAATAGACATATATTCAATAAATTCCTAATATCCAGACTGCTGGTTAACACCCAAAAAATATTTGTTTTACCATATTTTGGTTATATTGGTTAACTCGCTATAAACAGGTTGCTCTTACAAACCAGATTGAGCTAAGTTTGTTTGTTATGAACTTGGCCATTTTTAAATTAGTTGTTAATGAGTTGAACTTTAGCCGAGGTAAAAGAGCCGTACCGAAGTCGAGCAAGACAAGCTCAGCTCACAATGATCTTGAGCCCAGGTGAAAGTAAACGGGCCGAAATCGAGCACGTTCAAGTTCGCTAGATTACCCCTCATAATTTTGGTCCAAAAGCATTTAAACCGAGATTTCCATGATATACTGCTAATCCACAACATCCAGTCATGTCTTTTCAAAGTATAGTTTTTCATTGGAAAGTAATCATGTAAGGAGAAACGTAATATTTTAAAAATATTACGTAAATGATATAAAAACATGTGCCCCATAAAACTGTCTGAAGGTGCCTTAAAAATCACATTTTTCATTCTACTGTCCGGATGGATTATGGTAGATATATCCAATAATTTCTACCATTCTAATTGGGGCACTCCTCTTTTCTCTTTTTTCATTCGTATATTTTTCAAAGCAAAAATCCATGAGGTAGCTTTTAAAGAGCTGAACGCCATAAATAAAAAATCATTTATTTTCATTACTGTTTCAAAAAACACTTTTCTTAAAAGTCTATTTTACTAATGAAGAGACACAAAAGGATAAATAGGTTTTTTACAATATTACACAACCATGTATAAATTTATAATACAAGGATGATGCCAAAAGCCTTTTTTACTAAGGACTCGTTTCAAATGTATGAACCCCGAATAACGAACATAAATATATTCATTGTTGTCAGCGCACTATTAAGATTGGGGATCTAGGTTTGTGTGTGATGATGCTCTATATTGACGATCTCCAAGATCAGGACACGTGGCAGATGACGTGTCCCAGAACTCAGAAGAAATGGCCCACAGGGGCCGACCAGGCCACCCCTGTACCCGACCTGCAAGCACAAGCTGGCTCTTCTCAGAGCCCCCTGCAAATTGACCTCCTTGGCCCTTCAGCTCGACCCGAGCTGCCACAGGACCAAGATGCCTCGGCCCTCCCGCTCGTCCCCGAGCTCTCCCCTACGAGGCCACCTTCCTCGGTCCCTCCGATCGACAAACTCCACCACTCACAAGCGTAACCAACGTTCCGCAAATCTCGCCATGCGTAGATTCTCCGCCGGCAACATCCCACGTTCCATGCCATCACCATCCCCATTAACGGGCGATCCGCTCATTACGCGGGCGTAAAGTTGGGAGCCTAACTGCCGGCGAGATTCTCGCACCTGCTGCTGCGTGCTGCCGCCACTATATAAACCCCCATCACAGAGCGGTCAAGTAAGCTTTTTTCACCCCACTTAGCCGTTACTCTGCTCGGATCTCGTGCTAACTTGATCGTCGGAGGGTCCTTGGTGGTACCAAACCACCCCGGGACTTCCTTGCAGGTACTCGGCGCAAACTCCTCAAACCACAAATCTCCTCAAAACTCATTGGGACCCACGCGCAACAGGAGATCACCTCCAAAATCCACCGGGAGATCGACGAAAGACAACATCTGACGGAGACCCGAAAAGGACCTCCATCAGTTGGCGCCGTCTGTGGGAACCTAAACTCCACAAAAAACAAAGTTGGCCTTCCGATCTCCATCCACATGGTAAGCGATCACCCTGAAGATGCAGGTACCAGCCGCCGCTTCCCCCTCACCGGAGGCGCGGATGAACCTCCTCCGATGACCGTCATCAACGCCCTCGCCGGCCGAATAAATCGGCTACAGTCCCTCGTGGAGGCGCTCGTCCGCGTACAAACGGCCGGCCCAGAGGCCCAGATCGCCACTCCTCCGCCTCCAGAAGTCTCTGCCCTCGTCGGCACGGCTGACCACCGGCAGGCTACGACCCATAGCCACAGATCTCACAGGCCGATATCCCTTGAGGCCCGCTGGGCGCCCCACAGCTCCACACCAGGATCCGCCGCCAAAGCGCTTCGCCTCGAGCCTCCTCGCGACCCTTACCCCCCTGAGGAGATGTCGGTCATCTCGTCTGTCCCCAGGCATGATCGACACCCCCTCCCTCAACAGGGTCGCACAGAAGGGGCTCGCCACGACGGCTCGAGGGCCACCTCGCCCGGGGATCTGAGGAACCTCATCGGGAGGAACCGGGGCCGTGCCCAGACGCGGACCTCCCACAACAGAGGCCAGGGATCACAAGGCGCCGAATTCTCGGGGTACCACGGCCGACTCGACGCCCTCGAAAAGAAGATCGAGGGCATGCGTCGGGAAGGTCACCTCTCGGACGACGGGGCTAATTACGCCGCCGACTCGCTCACCAAGCCGTTTACCGAGGGAATGCTCGTTGTCCACGTCTCTTCACGCAACAAGCCCCCGAAGGTCTCTCTGTTCGACGGGAAAACCGACCCGAAAGACCATTTGGATGCTTTCACCACGGGGATGAACTTCCAGGACCATTCCGACGCCGCCCTGTGCAGGGCCTTCCCAGCCACCCTCATCCGCTTTGGTCGGGACTAGTTCCGAGGACTCGAGCCTCGCTCAATCTCGACCTTTGACGAGCTGGCTACTCAGTTCCTCGGCCACTTCGTCGGGAACCGTCGGCAAAAGCGCACGGTCAACTACCTCTTCACAATTAAGAGCGGGGACAAGGAGACGCTCAAAGCTTACGTCACCCTCTTCTACAACGCCCTCCTCGAGGTCCCCGAGCACCGGGATGAGACCGTCATCACGGCGCTCAGATCTGGTCTTAGGCACAAGGAGTGGTTGCACTCCTTTGCGTTGGCGCAACCTAAGACCATAGCCGAGGTCAAGGCATGGACCGAGCGCGGGATCCAGCTCGAGTCCGAAATGAACGCGAACCTCCCTCGAGCAGAACGGTCCGACCAGAAGAAAAGGGCTCGGGAAGAGAAGCCAGAGCGTCAGCAGCCCTATCACCTGAAGTTCCAGGAGTACACCCCGCTCAACATCTCTCTCACAGAGTTACTAGAAGAGGCCCAGGACGAGGGGTTCTTCAAGTTCCCTCCAATCCCGCGTCAGGCCTCGAAGCGAACCCGGAGCCCCTACTACGCGTTCCACCGGACTCTGGGCCACGCCGCGGAGGACTGTAAGCAACTCCGGGATTACATCGAGGAGCTCATCCGATCGAGGCACCTCGCCGCCTATTTGAGGGATATGCGGCAGGGCGACCGCGAGTAGGAGCAGCGTCCCCCTCCCGCCGAGCTGACCATCGGCCAGATCATGCTCGTTTCGGCAGATGACCAGTCCGGAACCTAGGGAGCCCCGTGCCCGGTGCCGAGCACGGAGACCAACAAGCCTCCGGGGAGCTCGGGCCACGCTAATAAGGTCATCTATTAGCACGTGCTTTTTTTAGGGCAATGTAAACTCTTCCTAAGGTCTGTTATAAATTTAATAAAGATCAATGGAACATTGCGAAAAAGAAGGAAATGTCTCATTTATTCAAGAAGGTATTATGGGCTCCTCAGCCATACATACAAAAAGAAAAAAGAAAATTATAACAGCGGGGGAAGGGGGTGCAGAGAGCACTGCTCATGGTACTCAGTAAAGATCTCCGCCAGCCGAGGCCTCGCGAAATCCAACCTCAGCCCTCGATTCCCCCCGCGCGCGTTGATCTCGAGCCTCAGTTCGTAGCACTCACAGACGAGCGCCACCGAGCGAGCCAGCCGACTCGCGGAGATCAGGATGAAGCGCCTCAAAGACCGCAGCTTGCCCATGGCCTCGTCGTAGAGCTGCTCGGACAAGGGGTTGTAAAGCCCCGACGACGCCCTCTAGATGGAGTACATCAGCGGCTGCAGCAGGGGGAGCGTCGGGGGAGTAGCCGGACGAAATGGTTTTCGATGCTCCCATAGACCAACGGCACCGTGTCCTCGGTGCAGTTCTGGTCATAGAGGTATACATCTTCGAAGTGGATGATATCAGGGATGGTAAAGGGGAAGTCTTCCATTCTCAACGATCTGTTTACGAAGAAAGGAAGAACCCGTGCTCCCTCAGCCTTATATAGCCCACTGCGTCCCAACGGAACCCAACAGTCGCCCGTTTTCGCCCGCAAAGTCGCTACCACGCGGCGATCATTGAGCCTTCTCTGGCAGAATCGAAACGACGCGACTCTAGCGCTTCGCCTCCCCCCCCGCCGCATTCAATGCACATGCTACACGCACGTTCGCCTCGACCGTTCCTGTTCCCCATACTTGCCACGGGATGGTCGGGCGAAACCTCATGAAGAATCGGCCAAGCATCTACCATGCTCGGCCATCCCTGGCCGGTAGCTTCCCTACACGCAACGCCGAGGATCAAAGCCCTCGCCGAGAGGCAACCGCGCAGCTTCCCTGCCCGGTTATCCTTAGCAGGCCTACTACGGCCCCTCCAACGCTAAGAATCAAAGTCCTCCGTAGAGGCAGCCGAGCAGCTTCCATGCTCGGCTATCCCTGACCGGTAGCTTCCCTACTCGCAACGCCAGGGGTCAAAACCCTCGCCAAGAGGCAACCGCGCAGCTTCACTGCCCGGTTATCCTTAGCAGGCCTCCTACGGCCTCTCCAACGCTAAAGATCAAAGTCCTCCTTAGAGGCAGCTCAGCAGCTACCCTGCTCGGCTATCCTCGGCTGGTAGCTTCCTACCACAACCGACAGGGATCAAAAGCCCTCCCTGAGGCAGTCGAGCCCGACCCTCGCTCGGATATCCTTCAGGACAAAAGCCCTCGCCAAGAGGCACCGGGCAGCAACCCTGCTCAGCCAAGGGTCCTTGGTAGGCTTCTTACAGCCCCTCCCGCGCTAAGGACTAAAGTCCTCCTTTGAGGCGGTCGAGCTCGATCCTTGCTCGGCTATCCCCGGCTGGTAGCTTCCTACCACAACCGACAGGGATCAAAGTCCTCGCTAAGAGGCATTGGGCAGTAACCCTGCTCGGTCCTCGTCCTGAAGGATCAAAAGCCCTCGCAAGAAGCAACCGAGCCCGACCCTTGCTCGGTCATCTCCGGCTGGTAGCTCCCTACCCATGACGCCGGGGATCAAAGCCCTAGCAAGAGGCATCCGAACGGCTACCCTGCTCGGTCATCCCCGGCTGGTAGTTGCCTACCCACGATGCCAGAGATCAAAGCTCTCGCCAAGAGGCAACCGCGCATCTTCACTGCCCGGTCGTCCTTAGCAGGCCTCCTACGGCCTCTCCAACGCTAAGGATCAATGTCCTCCTTAGAGGTAGCTCAGCAGCTACCCTGCTCGGCTATCCCTGGCCGGTAGCTTCCCTACTCGCAACGCCAGGGGTCAAAGCCCTCGCCAAGAGGCAACCGCGCAGTTTCACTGCCCGGTTATCCTTAGCAGGCCTCCTACGGCCTCTCCAACGCTAAGGATCAAAGTCCTCCTTAGAGGCAGCTCAGCAACTGCCCTGCTCGGCTATCCCCGGCTGGTAGCTTCCTACCACAACCGATAGAGATCAAAAGCCCTCCCTGAGGCAGTCGAGCCCGACCCTCGCTCGGATATCCTTCAGGACAAAAGCCCTCGCCAAGAGGCACTGGGCAGTAACCCTGCTCGGCCAAGGGTCTTTGGTAGGCTTCTTACAGCCCCTCCCGCGCTAAGGACCAAAGTCCTCCTTTGAGGCGGTCGAGCCCGACCCTTGCTCGGCTACCCCCGGCTGGTAGCTTCCTACCACAACCGACAGGGATCAAAGTCCTCGCCAAGAGGCACTGGGCAGTGACCCTGCTCGGTCCCCGTCCTGAAGGATCAAAAGCCCTCGCAAGAGGCAACCGAGCCCGACCCTTGCTCGGTCATCTCCGGCTGGTAGCTCCTTACCCTTGACGCCAGGGATCAAAGCCCTCGCAAGAGGCATCTGAGCAGCTACCTCGCTCGGTGATCCCAGGCTGGTAGTTGCCTACCCACGACGCCAAAGATCAAAGCCCTCGCCAAGAGCCCACCGCGCAGCTTCACTGCCCGGCTATCCTTAGCGGGCCTCCTACAGCCCCTCCAACGTTAAGGATCAAAGTCCTCCTTAGAGGCAGCCCAGCAGCTACTCTGCTCGGCTATCCCTGACCGGTAGCATCCCTACTCGCAACGCCAGGGATCAAAAAGTCCTCCCATAGGCAGTCGAGCCCAACCCTCGCTCGGCTATCCCCGGCTGGTGGTTGCCTGCTCGCAACACAAAAAATCAAAGCCCTCGCCAAGAGGCAACCGAGCAGCTTCCCTGCTCAGTCATACCCGGCGGACATCCCTCTGCCCATCACATGCAACGGATCCGAAGCCCCAACAAGGGACATCAGGTCTATCCAAGTCTAAGCGATCCCCCCTCGACTTCGGGACCATGGAGATGCCTCCTTCTCAGCAGCGCTTGGCACACTTGGCAAGTGATCGAAATCAACTCGACGAACGATCGCTAGACAGATAGCCGACTTGACATAAAAGCCCAACAGTGCAAGCAAAGATATTTTACGAGCATTCTTCACAAACAGAAGACAAAGAGCAAACTGATGAAACAAAAAAGTCTTACTACCAAAAGCGAAGTCTTTACAAAGGGTATTTTGGACTCCCCAGCCTTACAGACTGCCCGGAGGCTTACAAAAATTCCAGAAGCAGCAAAATAAAAGGAGGAGGAAGACGGGGGCTTTAGGCCTCGGGGCCAGGCACGACCTCGGGTCCTCGATATCTACCACGAGTCGAGCAGGGTCCTCGGCCAACTCCTCGTCAGGAATCTCTTCCCCCTGCTCATCGGCGTCCGTGAGGGGGTATTCGGCCCGGAGCTCTTCATCGGCGAACTCCGGCATCCGGGCCTTGATGGCGTCGAGGGCCTCGTGCCAGATGCGGGTGGCGGCCATGGCTAAGTCATTGTAGAAGTCCTTCGACTTCTTGTAGACCTCCATCGCCTTAGCCGCCGAGAGGTCGGCCCGCTCCGCCGCCTTGACCGCCGCCCCCAGTTCCTACCGGAGGGTCTTCACCGTCTTCTTCAGGTTGCCGACGAGCACCTGAGCGTCCTCAATCTTGACCTCGGCAGCCAAGGCGGCCTCGCGGTGCCGGGCAACCTCCCGTTTCCCGGCCTCCACCTCGCCCTCCAAGGCGGCAACCCTCGCCATCGCCGCCTCCAGCTCCCGCTTGGAGCTCTCTTCCAGCGAGGCAAGCTGGTCCGCGGCCTTCATCGCCGGGGATATCACCTCGGCCTCCATGGGTAAGGCAAGGGTGACGTGCTGGAGGACCTGAAAAAATAAGAAAGAGGTCAGGAAGACGAAGGAAGCACCAAATCTCAAAAACAACCGAGCACTTACCTGCACGGACTCCTGGGCGATGGACTCCATCTGGGCCCTGAAGGTCCCCCCGGGGACCCTGCTCCCTGCCGACCTCTCTATTTCGTGCAGCAGGCTATCCGCGACAGATAACCCTGAGGGCACCGCGAACCGGAGGGCCCCCCCACCATGATTGGCGAGGGCGGGCCCCGAAAAGACCTCCGGGAAACCCTCTTGAGTGGCTCCGATGGAAAGCCGGTTTCCTCCTCCGAGACCGGGTCCTCCAGAATTCGAGCCCGCTTCCGGCCCGGCACTCTGCTAAGCTCCAGGGAGGGATCCTCCCCCGAACGCTCAAGGGACACGGCCAACGAAGGCACTGGGACGGAGGCCGAAGAAGCCAGGGCAGGCTTCGAACGGGAAGAGCTGGCGCCTCCAGCCTTCGTGACCTTCCTCGGCTGGCGCATGGAGGCTCGAAGCTCATCCATATTCATGGGTCCTGCACAAAACCAAATGCAAAGAAGTTAGCGACACATGCAGTATAAGAGCCAAAAAGCAAGCCTAACTTACCAACGAACTCAACGGGGCTGAGCCCGGCCCAACTCAGGACCCTTTCAGACTGCAGCACGTCAAATCGGGGGACAGGCTCCCACGACGTTACTCTCACCGCGGCGGGGTCTTTGGACTGGTTCCCTGGCAAGTATTTTTTCCTTGACCACCTGGTGGGCACGGGCCAGTCCTCGTCCTCGGGCGGCGTGACGAAGAAAAACTTCTTCTTCCAGTCGTGAATGGAAGAAGGCAGGGCTACAACTCCTGTCCCGGCGGCGCCCCTTGTCGCTTCCTAAAAGAAAGGTAGACCCACCTCGGGTCCCCCGCTCGACCCCCAGGATGATTTTTGAAAACAAGGGAAGAATCAAGGATGGAGAGGTTGAAGGGAACCGCCTGTAGCTTCAGGCGGATCAGGAACCCGAGGAGAATCTTCCATGAGTTCGGCACTAACTGGCCAGGGGCTAGCCTAAAGAAGTTCAGTGCTTTGACGACCTCAGGAGAGAAGAGCAGGCGCATTCCACCCCAGAAAGCTTCCAAGTACAGGGCGATCTCCTTACCCCGTACTTGGTCTGCCCTCTCTCCCTCTTTGGCCCGACGAAGCGTATAGCGTGGGGGGGTGGAAGCGAGCCCGAGCATTGGCAAGTCCGTCCTCATGCCTCACCCAACACGAGGCGCCGGGGACAGCGTCTACCGCCTCCTCCCTGGAGGCTACCCCCGCCGCACGATCCAGGGAAGAGGATCCGATACCTTCTCCCCGGGAAGACTCAGGCTCAACTAAAGGGTCCCTACAAGCTGCTCCTACGACATCTACAGATTCTACGAAAGAAGACATCTAACCTGGAGAAGAGAGATCCTCGGGAAACGAAAGCAGAAGAAAGAAGACGAGCGCCGAGCAACCAGGACTTATAGCGAGGAAATATGAAGGAGCAGGGGCCCCGGAGTGGGCCCCACCCATATTTATCACTGCAATTGCCCTCATCCAAGGGCGCCCTTCATCTCCCGCCAAAGCGCCTCCTCGCGTCCAACGGCTCCGATCGCTCCACTTGTCGTTCCCACACTGGGCCGCACCCCGTCAGACGCCGCAGGTCTGCACACGTCGCATCGGCCAACCGACGCTTGACACGTGGACCGTCGCTCCAGTGACAGGATGCACGAACCGGCGCACCTTCCTTAAATGCAGAGATCTCGCCCTGATTCGCTGGCAGATAAGACAGCTGACAGCCTGGGGACGCGTCCCGATGAAACCTTAGGAGGGAGCTCACCCCGGGCGGCCCGGCAGTCCACTCTTGACCCGACCCGCCAGCTGGTCGGGATAAGAGTGGGGGGCTAATGATGATGCTCTATATTGGCGATCTCTAAGATCAGGACACGTGGCAGATGACGTGTCCCAGAACTCAGAAGAAAGGGCCCACAGGGGCCGACCAGGCCACCCATGTACCCGACCTGCAAGCACAAGCTGGCTCTCCTCAGAGCCCCCTGCAAATTGGCCTCCTTGGCCCCTCGGCTCGTCCCGAGTTGCTACAGGACCAAGATGCCTCGGCCCTCCCGCTCGTCCCTGAGCTCTCCCCTGCCGAGGCCACCTTCCTTGGTCCCTCCGACCGACCAACTCCACCACTCACAAGCGTAACCGACGCTCCGCAAATCTCGCCATACGCAGATTCTCCGCCGGCAACATCCCACGTTCCACGCCATCACGATCCCCATTAACGGGCGATCCGCTCATTACGCGGGCGTGACGTCGGGAGCGTAACTGCCGGCGAGATTCTCGTGCCTGCTGCTGCGTGCTGCCGCCACTATATAAACCCCCATCATAGAGGGGTCAAGTAAGCTTTTTTCACCCCACTTAGCCATTACTCTGCTCGGATCTCGTGCTAACTTGATCGTCGGAGGGTCCTCGGTGGTACCAAACCACCCCGGGACTTCCTTGCAGGTACTCGGCGCAAACTCCTCAAACTACCAATCTCCTCAAAACCCATTGAGACCCACACGCAACAGGAGATCATCTCCAAAATCCACCTGAAGATCGACGGAAAACAACATCTGACGGAGACCCGAAAAGGACCTCCATCAGTGTGTGATGTATAGTTTGACAAAACTCCATCCGATCCAATTGCACTCCTACACATTAAAAAATCTAAATTGGCCACATATTTGCAAAAGATCTCATCGAATTCATTGATGCGGTTTATTTTTAGGCTTAATTCCAAAAAAAAACAAAATCTTTTTACTAAAATACAAGAAACCCCTAAATGGTTTTAAAATATACAAGAAAGCACCACAAAACTTTCAAAATACATAAGAAACCGCCACAAAAACTTTCAAAGACTACGAGAACCCCAAAAAATTTAGCTGGAAGGTTTTTCTTTTTTTGGAATTAAGCCTTATTTTTATTCAAACATTTGACCCATTTCAAGGCCCCTAGCCCAAGTCACAGATAAATGGGCCGCTGAATCGTCAATAAGCAGGCCCTACCTGTTTACTATGGACTCCTCTGCTCACTGTTGAAGCCATCTCTCTCTTTTGTGTTAAAATTGCTACCATTTTTCTCTCAAAATTCAGATGATATGAAACCCTAAGGATTTGTGCTAACGATTTCTCATCAATCAGGTGAAATCTTTAACAAAAGGTCTTTCTATTTTTAATATTTTTGTGCACATGGTTAGGGTTCAGCTTAATCTTGCCCCTTAAATTGGCTCGATGTTTACTGAAGTAATACTCGTTACCGTATCACGAAATTGTAATTCGTTGATAAATTCACAAAATTTGTATCTCCAATTCATGTGTTGGTGATGATTTTACTTAATGGGGTTCTGCTCTGATAATTAATTAAAGGGTTTTAGTTGGGAACCATGTGATGTTGAATTCTGAGGAGTTTAATGAATAAGGCTTGTTTGTGTATCTAGAACCTTTAATTCAATGGTTTGACTTTGCGTTATTGGTTACTATAATTCTTCGAATGAGTATCAGTTGAAACTCTTTGGATCTTGCATTTGACTCTTGAGCAACACAGAGTTTAATTTCATCGTTTATTAAACGAAATTCTGTTCTGGTAATGCTATGTATCCGACATTTGGTTCAACCAATCAATCTTTGGAGCCGGAAGGCGCTTGGGTTGTTTCTGAATTCTTGAAGTGGTTTCACTTTTGCTGCGAGGGATTAAACAACACACTTACAAGAATAGAAGACAAATACACATGACTCTCAAAGATTGGGGAGAATTGATTTCTTCTCACAATAAATTTTTTTCGCATTCTCTCCGGCTCCTCTTTCTTAGACATTTAGCCACAACACAAAACAGAAATAAAAAAACCCACATCTCTGAACCCTATAACAGCAATTATACGACCCTCTAACTCCATTCAAACACACAATTAATATATTTGGCAAACCAAAGTGCTCATACATATATAGAATCCAAATACAATATAGCAAAACCGACCAAAGCTTAATAGAAATCCAAGTGCAGAATATAGCACAAAACACTACATTTTTATTATCTTAAATTTAATGGAAATGCCTTTTATTTTTGAAAATGATTGCGTCAGTGTTATTATCTGATTGTTCTGATACTTTAAAAGTTACCTTTGGGATCAATCCACTGATTTGTCATTAGTCATTACACCCAACCTCTTGCATTTTTTATTTTGATTATAAAGTTTGGACGCACATCGGCTTCCATGAGTCTCGATTCTTAGTGTGTTAGGTTTTACTTTTAAATTATGTAGAAGAGTAGTGTTCGAGATGATATGAATTCCTGTACTACTTTCTCCAGCTGCTTGGAGAATTGGTTGCTATTGTCTTCACCTATTTTTCGACGCCAACTTTTCCTGATAAAATCTTTGGGTGGATACTGCTGTAAAGCCCATATGGAACAAGGAACAAGAGACTCAGGTGCAAAAACTTTGGCTTTAGAGGCTGATGCCAAGACAGTTATGAGAAGGATTACTCCATTTCTAGACCCGAGAAGGCATAAAGGCCAAGCAGGTAAGGTCTCTTTCCTGCACACACGACTATTTGGCGTTTACTTAATCATTGGACACAATCCCTTAAGGACCTTAATCAATCTAATATATTATATTGTGAACATTAGGATTTGCAATTTGGGATGAGAATTTTGACATGGATGAAGTAGACATAGCACCATGTTACTTATATGGAAGTGACACACGAAACCATTTATCAATTTATTTGAAAAGAAAAGCAACCAATCATAAATTTATTCATAAAGGTAGCACTCTATCGCTTTTTGAAGAAAATCCCTTCCAAAGTATTATATTTGCACTTAGATGAATATTTAACTTGCTTATTTGGCATTTACATAATCATTGAACATAATTCATTTTTTTATCTACTATATTATAATGCAAAATTCATTTGGGATGAGAATTTTGGCATGGATTGACACTTATGAAAATGACGCATAGCACCATGTTATCACTCTATTTGAAAAAGAAAAGCAAACCCTTCAAAAAGTCACCTGAAAAGCCACCAATCTATTCTTTTCTGCAGACAAGACCTTCCGATACATTAATATTGAATTATAGCGAAAGTTTTACATGATCGAATGCTATCACTGTTCCAATTGCATTTTTTGTTTCATGTGCATAGCATGCGGCAGAAAACTAGTCTTTTGTGGTTGTTTGATGGACTTTATAGTCGATATTCTAGTTATGATAGAACTTCATAGAACATGTATGAGTTTATTGCAAACAGGACATCTGGATTAAGACAAGGTCTAGATGTTGGGTGAATGGGTTCTGTACATGGGGCAAGTTTCAGAATCAACTTAATTCCCAAGCATAGGTTTATCAAATAGCCCATGTGAATCTGTATTGAAAATGAGCAATTGAGACCACTTGACCAAAATGGAATATCCAACAATATAAAGAATAAAGCACCCCCACCCCCCTCAATTCAAGTTTCCATCATCTCATCAATTTTTATTATTGCTGAGTGGCAATTTTGATTTGAATTCACTTATATGGTTTTATTTGAATGCTATAACCAATGGCTTGTCATGCATGACATGCATTCAAGATTTATTATATTTCGCAAAGTTGGGCATGTATAGACTCAATTATGATGTTACTACAACATAATGCTGCATCCCAAAGGTTACACCTCTAACTTCTAAGTATTAGCTTAATATATCAAGGGTACAGAATATTCTCTCTCAGTACTGCATCAAGATATTCTTATAATTAGTTTGTAGACTGATTGAACACGCTGCAATGAACATTGCATGTATCTTCTGAACTTCATTGTCTTGTTCAAGATTAACATACTTTAAATCTGTAACGAGTCTTTACTTGCTTATTATTATTATCTGTTTACGTTTCCTTTTCCTTTCTTAACTAGAATTCATGAACTGAAGTTATATGGTTTCTCATACTTGAATATTGTATTCAGGAAAGATAGCAGTTATTGGTGGATGTAGGGAGTATACAGGTGCACCGTATTTTGCTGCTATCTCTGCGCTAAAAATTGTTAGTATTGCTTCTCTTGTAACATATCACACTCAATGTTTGTAGAGTCCAATGTTTGAAGAACCGGTAATAATTATTGATATACCATTCCATGATCGATAGCGGTTTACCGACTGGTTTGACTGATATTATTATGGCTTCTCATGATGGACAGCGGTTTACCGACTGGTATGACTGATACCATTATGACGATATAATATAAACTATCTAAGATTAATATAACATATTAAAATATTCACTTTATATGTTTGTAATTAAATCAATATATAATATATGTAATATGGAACACCGGTAAACAAATACTTGTCGGTGTCGACTGATAGACAACTACCCAACCAGTGCCGGCATTTCCGGCCAATATACTAGTTTACTCCAAACGATGGCGAAGTCTGTTGTTAAAATATTCTCATATTTTGCACTTGTTCTCTCGTATTAAGAGATGTGTAATTCTCACAGGGTGCAGATCTATCCCATGTTTTCTGTACAAAAGATGCAGCACCAGTGATAAAAGGCTATAGCCCTGAGTTAATTGTTCATCCTGTACTAGAAGAATCATACAGTGTAAGGTAATTTATTGAAAATTACTTAACTATATCGTTAGCTTGCTATATAGGTTGATTTCTTCTTCTTCTTCTTCTTTTATTCAGGGATGATGACAAAGCATCAGTTTCTAGAAAGATTTTTGCTGAAGTTGCAAAGTGGATGGAAAGGTTTGATTGCATAGTTGTTGGTCCAGGTCTTGGGAGAGACACGTTTCTTCTGGTGTGTTTAATGAAGTGAAAAAAAATTCAATTATTGTCTTTCTTAATAAAAACTTAGGCCTGAAGAAACTGAGTATTTAGTTTCTATCTTACTTACTGAAAATCTACTTATGGGAACACACTGTATTTCTTCTCGGATTTTTGTTTTTAGTGATTATTCTTTTTGTTTGGCACGAATAGGCTCATGTTTCTTTTGTAATGCCTTCTCTTATCATCTATCTATCCACGGCTATTAAGACTTGCTGCACTTTTAATTACATTTTATGCAATGGCACCTAATTATTTGGGTCTAATACAAATAAATCCAGTATAAGACCACAATTAAAATAGAGTTCAATAAATAGCAAGCAAGACTACCAAACAACTTGAGAATTCTTGCTAAGAATTGTATCATCTAGTTTTTTCTTTTGTCTTTGAAGAGATCTTTTTAAATGTTATGTATATGCCGTCCCTTTTATGTGCCTTCCTCTTTTATAATCTTTGATATATAAGAAATTCGAAATCTGGTTCCTTGATTGAGAATTCTTAGTACAAGACCTGAATTTAAAAGGAAGCAAATGCAGCAACATTATGTAGTTGTAACCTTACATCTAATGTTAGCTTCGTAATTCTAGGAATGTGTTAGCGACATCATGAAGCATGCACGACAATCGGATATTCCAACTGTGATTGATGGGGTAAGCCTTTGTTCATGGAATATGTATTTTACTTTATCTGATTCATAAATAATTTTCAGCCTAATCTATTCTCAAATAGCAAATATTTTTGCTTGCTGCTTTGTCATTTGTAGGATGGCCTCTTTCTTGTCACTAACAATCTCGATTTAGTTAGAGGACACTCCTTAGCTGTGTTGACTCCTAATGTCAATGAGTATAAGCGTCTTGTTGAGAAGGTATTGAACCGTGAAGTTAACGAGGAAGAAGCTCCTGAACAATTACTAACCCTTGCAAAACGGTAATCATTTGTTTAATTGCAATTTAACTCTTTCTCTCTTGAGTCTCTACTGATCAAATAATAACATAGAATTGTCCTCAATGTTCAGGATTGGTGGAGTAACCATCCTACGCAAAGGAAAATCAGACCTTATCAGTGATGGAGCTACAGGTTTGGACTCTGTTGCGAACAAGTGTAGCATACATATTTCACTCTTTAGCCAGTTTATTGATTAACATAATCCGTCAATTTGCAGTCAATGAAGTGAGCATTTTTGGATCCCCTCGGCGTTGTGGTGGACAAGGTGATATCCTCTCTGGGAGGTATGTAGTGGTATCCATTCAAAACTCTGCATTCACTAATAAATTTAAGTTGACTGATAATCTTATGAAGTTCTTGCAGTTTTTTCATCATGTTGTGTTGTAAACTTAAATCTTGGATTTTGAATTTTTTTTTTGGGGAAAGTTAACTTTCTAGAGCCTTTTTGTGTCCTTCATGACCAGGTTTGCTAAAAATTGCAAATTGCTTAGGATTTGATCTAGAGTACACTTGATATTCTACTTTTTTACTCGCAAGTTTATCCTAAATTCAACAAATATATTTATACTAGGGCATCCGCTTGTAGATATAATCAGTGGTGCAACTAACTTTGTTCCAAAAGCGATATACATCAAGAAAAAACAAAGAGCCTTTATCCCCAAACTCTCTGGGATCAGCTCTGTTCATAGCATCTTTTCAATTAAATTAACAGCATTCGTTATCATTTTTTTGTCTGATGAAGTTCATCCATGTTTGATTGTATCCTATACGTCGGTCACCCTTGCGCATATTTTAAAACCATCTGAATCATTTAACTCTCATTTATCGTTTTTGCTTATTGCAAATGCTGCCAATTTTTTTTATCCCATCTCTTAGAGTTTTGTGACTCCTCGATTTCAGTATACCCTAGGTACACTTTTTTGTTGTTGTTGCAAATATTAGTTCTTAATTGCTCGACACTCACCATTATGATGCATAAAGAATATAATATCCAGTCTTACATTCGTCTTTGGAAAAAAATTCCTTCAATTTCTTGGGCATCGCAAGATTACAAAATACCCAAGAAGCACACTTCACCCTACCAGCAAATACACCCAAAAAAAAAGATGTCTTGTTGGACTCTTAAAATGGCAAGAACTCACTGCATCGAACTCGAGTGTTAGCCATGGCTTACTCTTTATTGCTATGTTATTATCATTCTCCATATCCTCGCTCTTTATGAACCTGGAAATACGTAACAAAATCAAAGTATCAAACTGATCTTCTTCCCTTTTCATCCATGATTCCAGTGTTGCATTGTTTTCATCCTGGGCTCGCTCTACAAAGAAAGAGGAAACTGACTGTAAAAGGTTCGAATTGTCTGCTTACTTGAGCTAATTCATTCACAAGCAAATTCAGCTTCGGTTCTTGATCTAAACAACCGTGACCAAATATTTTCTTTCTTTATTGTACTTGTAAAGCTCATTGAGTCCTATGATGCTGGGTTGCATCGCTGGTTCTGCACTGCTTCGACGAGCAGCTTCACTTGCTTTCGCGAACAAAAAAAGAGCAACCCTCACTTCAGATATTATCGAGTGTTTAGGGAAATGGTATCATTTTAATTCTCATGTCCTTGTTTCATTCTGATTGAAGCGCTCATCAATTGACGCTTTAACTTTTGTGATATTTTGTCGATGCAGTTTGGACAATATCTCCCCTGCTGAATGATACAGCTACGGTTGGATCTCAAATAGTGGAGAGTAATTTTTTTCTTCTTTCATATGTGTTTGTTATATGTGTGTACTTGTTTCTAAGTTTCATATGTGGCTTTGTAGTGGAAGTTATCTTTCATGTTATCCTATATTGTTATGCAAACAAAAAATAAGGGTTTTTTTTTGAAATATTACGAATTTAAAAATTAATTATTAAAATAGGGGGGTTGGGTTTAAAATTATCAAAATAGGACGGTTTCGTCCCCCACCCCACCCCCAACCCAGAATAGGGGGCGGGTTCCCCGGAACCCGCCCCCTATACATTCCCAGAACCCGCCCCTATATAATTATATTGATTTTATAATTATATAATTATAAATATAATTTTAATTATATAATTATATAACTATAATTATAATTACGATTATAATTATTTTAAAATTTTTTAAAAAAATAAATAAACGTAAAAAATATTTGAATAAAATAATAAAATTTTATTATATCAATGTTTTTTACAGAATGAATCCGTCAAAATTTACAATACAAAAAAATCATATCCGATTTCTATCTCGATGGTCAAATTTATAATATCAAAATGAATCCGTCAAATTTACAATATAAAAAAATCCTATCTGTTTGTAAAATGTAAATTCTATATCGACGGTCAAATTTATAATAACAAATGAATCTGTCAAATTTATAATACAAAAAATTCTGACCGGTGCACTTGTCACGATCCCGAAGGTCCCGTCCCTGATGACTGTCCTGGACATCTGGTCCTATAATGGCCTGGTTGTTTGCATAGGCTACATCTGGTGTGCCTTTGCTGAGGATCGGCATCCATTATCATTCGATCTCGACGCACCTTAGGTCTGCCGGGCCTTATATTTTTTTCCGGCGGTAATACAGTCGGTGTTTGTCTGTTGGCAGTATAATAGTGCCAATAGCGACTGTCCGGTATAGGATGAAATTTTGGATCGTATGCGTCTTGGTAATTGGAAACTGTATAGTAATGGGAAGCAAAATTGTAATGTGAGTTATGCATGCTGCTCGCAGCAGCAATTGCGTGGGCACAAGATAAATGTTGTTGCTGGAAAAGACCGCATGTACACGAAGAGAGCCCTTCATCTCTAAAGTTCACGGTATATTGATTCCCATTACTGCCCGTTACTTGAAACTCCGCCGTGTCAAACCTTTCGGATCTGTAGTATTGTGCTCTGCGCTCTCTTTTCCGGAATATATCTTCGTAATACGCGGTGAGCGGAGTCTCCATCGCCAAGGACTTTTCTCTTCTGTGCACAAAATAAGTATTCATCCGGAAAAAGGTTCGAACAATCAACCCCTGTATCGGTAAGCCTCTAACGCCTTTAAAGACCCCGTTGAAGTTTTCAGACATATTAGTCGTCATTAGTAGATATCTACACCCATCATCATGTGCTTGTGACCACATGCGTACTGGATACTCATCTAACCACGCTTTCGCGGTTTGACTCATCTCCCCAATTTTCGTCATGTACATGTCGTGAACATTAGGGTCAGGCGTTTCACCGGCTTTGTACATAAGTTTATGTAGATCTGAATTTTTAAATTTTCTATCAAAATTTTGCCTGAAGTGCCGTAGGCAAAACCTATGTGGGGTCGTCGGAAATACAGATCTCATTGCAGCTAGTATTCCCAGATGTCTATCAGATATGATGCATAAATCTGTTTTATCAATAACAGATGGGATATTTTTGAGTTGACGGAAAAATCATGACCAGGATGATATATTTTCACCCTCGACAATAGAAAATCCCAACGGAAATATACCGTTATTAGCATCAACACATGTAGCAATTAACATGCAGCCTCTGTACTTACCGTATAGATACATACCATCAACGCACAATACCGGCCGACAGTGTGTGAAACCAACCGCGCATGGACTAAAGCACCAGAAAATTCTTTGAAACTTGACAGAGCCTTCGACATCTGTTTCTGTGGTTTTTAACCGGTATACGGTCCCCGGATTTGATGCTTCCATAAAAGGGACTAGTGAGTTGTACGAGCTTTCCCAGTCCCCAAATATCTTGCATAAAGCCTTTCTACGAGCATCCCATGCCTTCACATACGAAATCAGGATTTGGGCAGCCATGGGGCCAAGGTTTTGTGCAACAGCAGCCGCATGAAATCGGGACAGGTTCTTCGCTACAACTGCCCAATTGGGACACGGATTTATCGTCCTACATGCAGTTGTTGGGAGGCAGCACATATCCGACACTTGTCCCACATTCAGGTTCAGGATTTACGGAACAACAGCCTGTCCAAGACGCTGCTGAAGACGAAGCCGAAGCAGAAGAGCAGACGCCGCCGCCGCCATCTACCCAAGAAACGGGTGGGTTCTCTAGTCATCCCAGGAGGCATAGGCTTATGTCAAGCCTTCTCGGATTTCATAAGGGAAAGGGAAAAGAAAAATGATAGATATTTACATTTTACAAACAGATAGGATTTTTTTATATTGTAAATTTGACGGATTCATTTTGATATTATAAATTTGACCATCGAGATAGAAATCGGATAGGATTTTTTTGTACTGTAAATTTTGACGGATTCATTCTGTAAAAACCATTGATATAATAAAATTTTATTATTTTATTCAAATATTTTTTACGTTTATTTATTTTTTTAAAAAAATTAAAATAATTATAATTATAATTATATAATTATTATAATTAAAATTAATATAATTATAGAACACGCCCCCTATACTAATGTATAGGGGACGGGTTCCCAGAACCCGCCCCCTATTCTGGGTTGGTGGTGGGATGGGGGTGGGGGGCGAAACCGCCCTATTTTGATAATTTTAAACCCAACCCCTCTATTTTAATAATTAATTTTTAAATTCGTAATATTTCAAAAAATAAACCTAAACCATCTAAGCTTTCTTTTTTCTTCAAAATAGAGTCGGTTATGAAGCAACACATTCGACAAAGTTTTATGAACTATGCATCTGAATAGAAGTTAAAGACGAGGGTAGAGCCTTCGTGCCACTGCCACTGCAGGCAAGATGCATACAATGAAGCTGATGCGCCGCAATCTTTTTTGTTCTCAATTATTCATTGTATTAAATAAATGGGATCATTTTGTGATATTAAGTTAAATAATAGATTGTGACCAATAACGTAGCACCACATACAGCGATACATTCTCTGTGGCGCTAGTTACTGTTTTGTGCTTCAGACTTGAATGTAATTTCTGTATCTTGCCTGTGCTTCAGATTTGCATGTAATTTGTATAGCAAGATTATATGCTGCTTTTGTTAGTTTTGATTCGTATAAGTATTTTGTCATCTTTTTGTAGATAATAGCAATGTTGTTAATGCTCACACGTGCATCATACGTGCAATAAGCTATATACATTTTAGTTCAGAAAATTTGCTAATGATCAATCTTAATACAAGTATTTTCCTGTTTAAAGGCACGGGCATCTGAATATGCACAGTTCATTTCCTAAATTTGAGTTTGCAGAACTGAAGGGCTCTACGTATTGTTTTATTAGATTATTATAGTTTAAATATGAAATATTTAACTGCTCGAGAAATTCAATATGTTTTTGGGTGTTAGGGATCTTAAATCATGGATTTGATTTAATATTAAATGACATGATGAAAATTGGTATCCATAGATAAGTAAGGGTGGAAGAGAAAAGAAAAGAAAAATAGGATTCTCAAGATAATTTGATGAATGGAAAAATATTTTTGATAACTAATTAGTTATGTTTGTATAGTCTAATATATGGCATTAATCATACATCAAATACGATACCAATCGCCCGGAACTTCAATTCCCTAACTTCAATTTTCATTATATCCAAGATCGATAAAAGTTTTTGGCAGAAAAAAAAGATCAATAAAAGGCAATAAAATTTGAATTCCAAAGTATTGAAGTGAAGTTGCTTGATTGAGTTTCTTTTTGACCTAAAAACAAACTAGATGGATGCCGTTTAGGTATAGCTTTGGAGAGAAACTTTTTGTTCCAAAATGGAAGGTCTGTGGTTAGATTTCCTAAGAGGCCGCATCCGGAGAAAAAGAATAACAAGATAAAAATCAAAAGCCCCAACTGCTTGTACCTGTTTGTGGTTGAAAGCCTTAAATTGAACAATGTTACGTATCGAGAGGGGTTCTGATGCAAAACTTGGCGTATTTATATCAATTGTTGAAACCCACCGTTGTCGGTCCCAAGTCCGGATGAGAAAGGGTGAGAGTTGTGGTAGGCTTGTGACAGCCAACGTAAAACTTTGTCACATTCTATGACATGAACCATAATAAGAATAACGTTGGGGCGTCCCCTACTCAGCGACGCGCTACATCGGATCCCGGGTGTAGTGTTAAATATGCAAGGGCTTCTAGGTCGTCGTCCAGATGCGGCGCGCTACATCGGACCCCGGGTGTAGTGACAAATAAGCAAGGGTCGTCGTCCAGAAACGGCGCGCTACATCGGACCCCGGGTGTAGTGACAAATAAGCAAGGGTCATCGTCCAGAAACGGCGCGCTACATCGGACCCCGGGTGTAGTGACAAATAAGCAGGGGTCGTCGTCCAGAAACGGCGCGCTACATCGGACTCCGGGTGTAGTGACAAATAAGCAAGGGTTTCATAGGATCCGTATAGCTTCCTGGAACATAGGTTCCCTTACGAGTAGACTAATAGAATTAGTGGAGGTGATGATTAGGAGGAGAATTGGTATTATGTGTTTGCAAGAAACTAAGTGGGTAGGTGAAAAGAGTAGAGTCATAGAGCCTTGGGGTTATAAGCTTTGGTATACGGGTAGAGATAAAAATCGTAATGGGGTAGGCATAATCATAGATAGACGGTTGCTTGAGGATGTAGTTGAGATTAGGAGAAAAGGTGATAAAAATTTTACTGGTTAAACTTATTCTAGGTGGAGAGATCCTTAATGTTATTAGTGCTTATGCACCGCAGATAGGTCTTGATGACACTAGTAAGCGTCTATTCTGGAAGGATTTAGACGAGGTGGTGCAAAGTATACCTAATGGAGAGAAGTTACTTATTGGTGGTGATCTTAATGGACATGTAGGTACTAGTCGTAGTGGGTTTGATACTATCCATGGAGGTTTTGGTTTCGGACAAAGAAATGAAGTAGGTGACTCGATTTCTAGATTTTGCCTTATCTTATGACTTGATCTTAGCAAACACCTGGTTTAGAAAAAGAGAGTCTCACCTTATCACTTTTAGGAGCGGATCAAGTGCTAGTCAAATAGACTTTTTTCTGACGAGAAGAATAGATAGAGGTTGTTGTATCGACTGTAAGGTAGTGCCAGGTGAGAGTGTAACCACTCAACATAGATTTTTAGTTCTAGATTTTCGATTTAGAAGAGAACCTAGGAAGATTAGATGTAAGGTAGAGCTTAGAATTAAATGGTGGCGATTGAAAGAAGGCAACCAAAAAGGCTTTTATAGATCGTGTAGTCTAAGAAGCGGATTGGCAGTCGGAAGATGATCCAGACAAAACATGGAACAAAATGGTTAGTTGTATCAAGAAGGTAGCTAGAGATCTACTTGGTGAGTCGAGAGGTGGTGCTCCACCATCTAAGAACATATCATGGTGGAATGAAGATGTAAAAGCTGCTATTAAAATTAAAAGGGATTCTTATAAAGATTTGAAGAAAAGTAGAGATGTGGAGAGATTTGAGAAGTACAAAATGGCTAAAAAGGAAGTTAAAAAAGCTGTTCGGGAGCTAAATCTAAGGTCTACAAGGAGGTGTACGAGAAATTAGACACTAAAGAGGCTGCAAATGATATATACCGGATTGCTCGGATCCGGGAAAGGAAGACTAGAGACTTATGTGCGGTGAAGTGTATCAAAAATGAAAATCAGAAGGTTTTAGTTCGAAATGAAGATATCAAGGAAAGATGGAGAGATTATTTTGACAAATTGTTCAATGAGAGCTTTACTAAGAATTTGGATGGACTTGTCATTCAATCTCAAGATATAAACCGTGATTTCATGCGTAAAATAAGACTACCTGAGGTTAAAGAAGGTTTGAACGGAATGAGTTTAAGAAAAGCGGTTGGCCCTGACGGGATTCCTATCGAGATTTGGAGATGCTTAGGAGAAATAGGCGTTAAATGGCTGACAGATCTGTTTAATAAGATTTGGCAGACAAAAAAGATGCCAAATGAATGGAGAAAAAGTATCCTTGTACCTATCTACAAGAACAAGGGTGACATTCAAAGTTGCTCAAACTACCGGGGAATAAAACTTATGTGTCACACCATGAAACTTTGGGAGAGAGTGATTGAACACAGGCTAAGGAAGGATATTAAGATAACAGAAAACCAGTTTGGGTTCATGCCTGGACGATCAACGACAGAGGCTATTCATTTGCTTCGTCAACTTGTCGAGCGTTTTCGAGAGAAGAGAAGAGATTTGCATATGATATTTATTGATTTAGAAAAAGCGTACGACAAGGTACCTAGAGAGGTATTATGGGGGACAATGATGAAGAAGGGGGTCCCTGTCAAGTATATTGACATAATCAAGGATATGTACGATGGAGTAGTGGCAAATGTCAGAACTTGCGGCGGCTTAACGAGTGATTTTCCGATTACTATTGGTTTACATCAAGGATCTGCATTAAGTCCGTTCCTGTTTACCATCGTGATGGATGAGCTTACTAGAACTATCCAAGATGAGATACCTTAGTGTATGCTATTCGCTGATGATATTGTTCTAGTAAATGAGACGAAAGCAGGGGTTAATGCCAAATTGGAATTATGGAGGCAAACATTGGAATCTCGGGGATTCAGATTGAGCAGGTCCAAAACAGCATATATGCATTGCAAATTTAGTAACCAGAGAAGTCAAAACCATATTGGTATAACATTGGAAGGGCAAGAGATATCACCGAGCGACCAGTTTAGATATCTAGGTTCTATCATCCAAAAGAATGGGGAGATCGATAGTGATGTTAATCAAAGGATCTAAGCTGGTTGGTTGAAATGGAGGAGTGCAACAGGGATTTTGTGTAATCGTAACCTTCCGTTAAAATTGAAAGGGAAGTTTTATCGGAGCGCTATTCGGCCTGCCTTATTATATGGTACAGAATGCTGGGCTCCTAAGAAGCATCATACACAGAAGATGCACGTAACGGAGATGCGCATGCTTCGTTGGATGTGCGGTAACACTAGAAAAGATAAGGTGCGAAATGAGGATATCCGTACAAAAGTTGGTGTCGCCCCTATGGAGGAGAAGATGCGGGAAAACCGGCAAAGATGGTTTGGTCATGTGCGACGCAGACCTATGGAAGCACCGGTCCGACGAATAGATACCCTCGATATAGGCAATGGCAAAAGGACAAAAGGGAGACCGAAGAAAACATGGATGGAGGTGATACGAAACGATATGGTTGCCAAAGGACTCAATGAAAGTATATTGTTCGATAGGAGTGAGTGGAGGCAGAGGATTCATGTGCTTGACCCGACGTGATTCTCATGTTGGTTCATGTAGCCTACCCCATATGCTTGGGATAAAAGGCTCAGTTATTGTTGTGTTGTTGAATCAACCAATCATTGTGTGCAACTCATTGCAAAAAAATTTAACTATCCCTGAGTCCTGACTTTTGCTTTGGCTCCACTCACACGCTCCAGTATAAAGTCATTCCCATTATTGCCGCCCAAATGCATAAAGTTCAATGTGGGAAGCAATTTTATCAATTCCAAGTTTTGGATCACAAGATCAACAAAATTTCCATTAGTTCTTTTCTTCCCTTGCTTTGGTTTTGCCGTCCTGATAGTGCTCGATATTGGCGACCCCCAAGATCATGACACGTGGCAGGTGACGTGTCCCAGAACTCAGAAGAAAGGGCCCGCAGGGGCCGATCAGACCACCCCGTGCCCGACCAGCAAGCACAAGCTGGCCCTCCTCGGGGCCCCTGCAAATTGTCCTCCTCGGCCTCTCAGCTCGCCCCCGAGCTACCACAGGACCAAGACTCTTCGGCCTCCTTGCTCGTCCCCGAGCTCCCGCCGAGGACGTCTTCCTCGGCCCTCCGACCTACTCCCAGGCGTAACCGCCGCTCCGCGAATCTCGCCATGCGCGGATTTTACGCCAGCAACGTCCCACGTTCCACGCCATCACGATCCCCATTAATGGGCGATCCGCTCTCTACGCGGGCGTGACGTCGGGAGTGTAACTGCCGGCGAGATTCTCGCGCCCGCTGCTGTGTGCTCCACCGCTATATAAACCCCCATCACAGAGGGGTCAAGTAAGCCATTTTTTACACTTTTATGCCGTTACTCTGCTCAGATCTCATCACTAACTTGAGCGTCGGAGGGTTCTCGGTGGTACCAAACCACCCCGGGACTTACTCGTCAACAGCTTCCTCACCTCACCTCTTCCTCCAAAAACCCATTGAGACCCACACGCAACAAAGGATAATCAGCTAAGTTCACCGCGGGATCAACGGAAGACAACATCTGACGGAGGCCCGAAAAGGAGCTCCATCAGTTGGCGCCGTCTGTGGGAACATAACTCCACAAAATATAAAGTTGGCCTTCCTATCTCCACCCTCATGGCAGACGACCATCCTGGGGATCCCGGTACCAGCCGCCGTCCTCCACTCACTGAAGGCGGGGAGGAACCTCCTCCCCTGACAGTCATCAACGCCCTCGCATGCCGGATAGATCGCCTGCAATCCCTCATGGAGGCCCTCGTCCGCGTCCAAACGGCCGCGCCCTGGCCCCAGATCGCCGCTCCACCGCCTCCAGAAGGCTCTGTCTCTGTCTGGACGGCCGACCACCAACAGGCCGCGTCCCCTGGCCGCCAGTCCCTCGAACCGGTGCTCCCTGGGGCCCGTTGGGCACCCCAGGGCTCTACACCGATATCCGCTGCCAGGACGCCTCGCCTCGAGCCTCCTCGCGACCCCTATCCCCCTGAGGAGATGTCGGTCACCTCGTCTATCCACGGGCGTGGTCGACCCCACCACCATCGGCGGGGCCGCACAGAAGAGGTCCGCCCAGGCGGCTCAAGAGCTACCTCACCCTGGGACCTGAGGCACCTCATTGAGAAGAACCGGGGCCGTTCCCAGACGCAGGTCACCCGCAGCGGGGGCCTGGGATACCGAGGTGCCGATTCCTCGGGGTACTACGGTCGGCTCGACGCCCTCGAGAAGAAGATCGAGGGCATGCGCCAAGAAGCTTACCTCTCGAGCGACGGAGCTAAGTACGCCTCCGACTCGCTCACGAAGCCATTCACAGAGGAACTGCTCGCCGTCCACGTCTCCTCGTGCAACAAGCCCCCAAAGGTCTCTCTGTTCGACGGGAAAACCGACCCGAAGGACCACTTGTACGCTTTCACCGCGGGGATGAGCTTCCAGGATCACTCCGACGCCGCCCAGTGCAGAGCCTTCCCGGCCACCCTCATCCGCGCAGGTCGGGACTGGTTCCGGAGGCTCGAGCCCCGCTTGATTTCGACCTTCGACGAGCTGGCTACTCAATTCCTCGGCCATTTCGTGGGGAACCGGCGACAGAAGTGCACGGTCGACTACATCTTCACGGTTAAGAGCAGGGACAAGGAAACGTTTAAGGCCTACATTACCCGTTTTTACAAGGCCCTTCTCGAGGTGCCTGAGCACCGAGACGAAACCATCATAACGGCACTCAGATCTGGTCTGAGGCACAAGGAATGGTTGCGCTCCTTTGCGCTGGCGCAACCTAAGACCATGGCCGAGATCAAGGCGTGGACCGAGCGCGGGGTCCAGCTGGAATCCGAGGTGAATGCTAACCTTCCCCGGGCAGAACGGCCCGACCAGAAGAAGAGGGCTCGGGAGGAGAGGCCGGAGCGTCAGCAGCCCTACCACCCGAAGTTCCAGGAGTATACCCCTCAACGTCTCCCTCGCGGTGTTGCTGGAGGAGGCCCAGAACGAGGGGTTCTTCAAGTTCCCCCCGGTCCCGCGTCAGGCCGCAAAGCGAACCCGGGGCCCCTACTGCGCTTTCCACCGGGTACTGGGCCACGCCACGGAGGACTGCAAATAACTGAGGGACTATATCGAAGAGCTCATCCGGTCTGGGCACCTCGCCGCCTACCTGAGGGACAAACGGCAGACCGACCACGAGCAGGAGCAGCATCGCCCTCCCACCGACCTGACCATCGGCCAGATCGTGCTTGTTTCAGCGGACGGCCAGCCCAGAGCTCAGGGAGCCCCATGCCCTATACCAAGCGCGGGGGCCGACAGCCCTTCGGAGAGCTCAGCCCAAGCCAATAAAGTCATCTTCTAGCCTGTACCTTTCTTTCAAAGCAATGTACATTCTTCCTAGTATCTATTGTTAATTTAATAAATATCAATGGAGCATTGCGAAAAAGAAAGAAAAGTTTTGTTTATTCAAAGGGTATTATGGGCTCCTCAGCCATACATGCAAAAAGAAAAGAAAATTACAATAGTGGGGGAAAGGGGTGCAGCGAGCACTGCTCATGGTACTCGGTAAAAATCTCCGCCAACCGAGGCCTCGCCAGTTCTAGCCTCTGTCCCCGGTTCCCCCTGCGGGCATCGACCCCGAGCCTCAGCTCGTAGCATTCGCGGAAGAGCGCCTCTGAGCGGGCCAGCTGGTTCGCGGAGATTAAGCCGAAGCGCTTCAAAGACCGCAGCTTGCCCACGGCCTCATCAAAGAGCAGCTCAGACAGGGGGTTGTAAAGCCCCGGCGATGCCCTCTAGATGGAGTACATCAGCAGCTGCAGCAGGGAGGAGCGTCGGGGGAGCAGCCGGCCAAAATGGTCTTCGATGCTCCCGTAGACCAGCTGCACCGTGTTCTCGGTGCAGTACGGGTCGTAGAGGTACACGTCTTTGTTCCCCTCCGAACGGCGGCCGAGACATGGGCGTCTCGCCTGAGGTTCGGGGCAGATGCTAATAGGTGCTATCCGTCCACCTCTCCGAAGATGCCAAGTTGATTTATGGCACCGTGTATCGGAGGTTTGGACAGATGCGTCCGATGTAGCAGACTTCGTCAGATTCCCCCTCGTTTGAGGGGTTTTTGATTGTGGGGACGCTCTTCCCTGCAGGCGCAAGCCCCTGCAGTTAATTACGCTACCGCATCGCGGTAACAACTTTCTCCTTCTCCAGCTGGTCACTTCGTGTCGTGGGTGTTTGTTTTGTTTGTGGTTGCCCGTGGATTGTATACGGAGACTGATTTATGTCGTCGCCCGTAGGACGTGGATTAGTCCAAATCCGTGTTTTCTTAGATTTGGGTTTGGGGTTTTGGTTTGAGGATACGTTAGCCATATTTGAGGCTAAGATCAACTCAAACGTTTGTTAAGGATACGTTAGTCCAGTTTGAGACTAAGATCAACTTAACGGGATCGTTTAGATCCGACAAAAGAGCAATTGGCTCTAATGTTCCATTTTAGGGACCTAGTGGTCCATTAAATTTATGGCCATCGGGACCCATCACCTCTCTGACGACGTTGAAGGATTACAACGACAGATGTCAGAGGAGTTCAGAGATGTACCCTTGAGCCAGAGTTGATTAGGGGGTTTATAGTCCGATTTGGGACTAGAGTCTGTTTGAAAGTTTAAGGATACGTTAGCCATTTTTGAGGCTAAGATCAACTTAAACGGTTGTTAAGGATACGTTAGTCCAGTTTGGGACTAAGATCGACTTAACGGGATCGTTTAGATCCGACAAAAGAGCAATTGGCTCTATTGTTCCAGTTTAGGGACATAGGGGTCCAATGCCAGTTTAGGGACATGGTGGTCCATTGAATGTATGGCCGTCGGGACCCGTCACCTCTCTGACGTCGTTGAAGGATTACAACGACAGATGTCAGAGGAGTTCAGAGATGTACCCTTGAACCAAAGTAGATTGGAGGATTTGTAGTCCAATTTGGGACTAAAGTCTGTTTGAAGGTTTAAGGACACGTTAGCCATATTTGAGGCTAAGATCAACTTAAACGGTTGTTAAGGATACGTTAGTCCAGTTTGGGACTAAGATCGACTTAACGGGATCGTTTAGATCCGACAAAAGAGCGTCTGGGCTCTATTGTTCCAGTTTAGGGACATAGTGGTCCGATGCCAGTTTAGGGACATGGTGGTCCACCTCCAGTTTAGGGACATGGTGGTCCATTGCCAGTTTAGGGACATGGTGGTCCATTGCCAGTTTACGGACATGGTGGTCCACCTCCAGTTTAGGGACATGGTGGTCCATTGCCAGTTTAGGGACATGGTGGTCCACCTCCAGTTTAGGGACATGGTGGTCCATGTTCCCGTTTGGGGACGAATATGGGTTTAAGGACGCATAAGTCCATGAGTTTAAGGACCCCACAGTCCGTGTTGATGTGTGGTTGTCGGGACCCGTCACCTCTCTGAAGACGTTGAAGGATTACAACGACAAATATCAGAGGAGTTCAGAGATGTACCCTTGAACCAATGAGTTGGTTGAAAGAGCAGATGTGCTCAGTTCAAGATGATTTGAGGACTTATGGCCAGTTTGGGCTAAGTCCAACTATGTTTGAAATATTGGCCCTCTGTTAGTCCATTGAAGAAGAGGCTTTGCCTCTAAAAACTTAGCCAATTGGGCTAAAGCTAGTGTTAAACACTACAGACCAACAGTGTTGAACACTGGGAATAAGATTAGCAAATTAGTGTTAAACACTAAAAGATGATCAGTGTTAAACACTGCAAATAGAGTTTTCCAATTAGTGTTAAACACTAAGGAGGGAGGGGTCACGTGCGGACACGTGAGAGCGCCCTGATTTCCCTTATTTTATTCTGCAGATCAGTGTTTAACACTTTTAATTTCCTGGCCATCACGTGTGGGAACGTGATGGAGGCCCCCGCTCTGGTCTGTTAGAATGCTCATTAGGGGTCACGTGATGACACGTGAGGGCGCCCTAAATGTGGAGCCGGATCTCCTTTTGGTTTATCCTCAAATCTGCGAATAAGTGTTAAACACTTTTATTTTTATTTTAGAGCATCACGTGTTGGCACGTGATGGGGGTTTACGCATCGAATATTACAGCACTTGCTGAGGGGTCACGTGGGGACACGTGAGAGCGCCCAAAGCTTCTTTTCTTTTGTTTTGCCATTAAGTGTTAAACACTTTCATTTTTATTTTAGAGCATCACGTGTTGGCACGTGATGGGGATCTGTGCGCCAATTGTTAAAGCATTTGCTGAGGGGTCACGTGATAACACGTGAGAGCGCCCAAAGCTTTCATTCCTTTTGCTTTTTCTTTCTGCGTTCTTGGAATCACGTGGGAGCACGTGGGGTGATGCTTCAAAGTTCTTTGCAGGGGATCTTTTCATGGGTCACGTGGGGGCACGTGACCCTAGTTCTTTTCATGAACAGAGATCTTTTAAGAATTGAATTCTTTGTAGGGTTAAACCCTAATTATGATTTTGGAGGAATTAAATTCCTATCGTGAAAGAATTAAATTCTTATTTAGGATAAAACCCTGATTTCTTTTCAAAGGAATTAAATTCCCAGATATGTAAAAGAATTAAATTCTTGATTAGGGTTAAACCCTAGTTTTATTTTAGGAGAATTAAATTCTCAAAACTCAATTCCCCTTCTAAGTTTAGGATCTGCATGGCAGGATCTCAACCCGATGAGAATTAAATTCTCATCCTATGGGGAGATGTGCTCTGTACAGATCTTCAACCAGAAGAAGAACTAAGTTCTTCTTTTTTTTTATAAGAGTTAAACTCTTGAATTTTGAGAATTAAATTCTCTTTTTGAAGTTAATCTTTTCCCTTTTCTCACCTAGGGTTTTTCTTTTGCAGAGAATTAAATTCTCCTCTCTTTGCTTTTTCTTCTCTTGAGAATTAAATTCTCCTCCCTCTGTTTTTCTCTCCAAAAAAGTAGATCCCTTCTCTTCTCTTCTTGGCTCCTATTTATAGGAGAAGGAAGAGAATCAATTTGTTTAGCAAATCTCTCATTGAGAGATTTGATTTGTATGTTGAGAGATTTGATTTGCATTCATCATTAATCTGGGCCTTTAGATTGTCAAGTGAATTTTATTCACCGTGGATTTTAAATCCAAAAGATACTCTATTTGTTATCTCGGTTAGATTTAGGGGGAATCTTTCCTTATTTAAGATTTTTCCATAAATTGGTGATTTTTAATCACCCTTGGATCTTTAATCCAACGGTTCCCCATGACCCTTTTCCATTTGGAAAGATTCAGAACTTTTAGAATTTAATTCTATTAAATTATAAGGCTTTTAAAGCCAGTCACGTGCTGGCACATGACCTTTGGTCACGTGTGAGCACGTGACCCCCAATTGGGTTCCTTTCTCAGCCGCTTATTTATGTTTCAGTTTTAACCATCACGTGTCAACACGTGACCATTGGTCACGTGTAAGCACGTGATACCTCGTTGAGGTATTTTCTGACTTTTAGAATTAAATTCTATTCATTATTTTAGAGGCTTTAAAAGCCCATCACGTGTCTGCACGTGACCCATGGTCACGTGTGAGCACGTGATGCCCCATTGGGGTCTTTTCTGAGTTTTTATTGTATCTTTTAACTCCTCCAGCGGGTTCTTAAAGGCCCATCACGTGTGGACACGTAATTCCTCATAACTTTTGATCCCGAATGAATTACGAGGCCCATAATATATCAAATCGAAGGGTTTTTCGAGCCGCTTTCGATACCATCAGAATTTATCTATTTCTCATTCGGGAGTTTGTCAAAAAACAGCCCGGAAGATACTGGTTCCCATTTTCTTAAGCGTATCACTGCCATTTGATACCTTGGGCTCTTTTGCGCAGAAATTTTTGGCGGGAACAAATGCCCCCCACTACTTTGCCCACGTAAGCATATACGTGGGTGAAGTAGTGCAGAGTGATGCATAGTGTATGACCAGTTTCGGGTTGGTATATAACTTTCAGAATCTTGATCTGAGAAGATAACGAGCGGACACAAGCGTCGTCATTTATCATTGACTCAAATCTTGACTCTTAAGAGATATAGTTCCAAACACTTAACTCCATGAGCCGCACCCTTCTATCTCTTTATGTCTTACTCTGGCGGGAAGTAGTTTATATGCTCATGAGCTTCTCCATTTCAGTGGGATGTAGCTGTGGAATGTGTGGCTCATAGACGGTCCATCTTGACCTCTTTGCAGGACAGTGATGGCTTAGGAGACAGGGTTAGGATCTGCCACCTAAGACTTTTCAACTTTATGAGCCGTGAGGGTCTCATAAAGACTTTTCTCCCTACGGATCGAGAGGATCTCGTAGGTGTATTTTCTCCTTAGGAGTCGTGAGGATTCCTAAGTGTGTTTTCTCTTATAAGTCGTAAGGATCTTATGAGAGAATTTTTCCCTCTTACGAGTCGAGAGGACCCGTAAGCGGTTGTTCCCCTCCTTGTCGAAATTCGACTTCGGAGAGTGAGACCCGTGGATAGTATGCAAGAGACCATTTTGGGCCGACTTGCAGGATCCCAGTGCTTAGGAAACAGGTTTTTTAATCCCTACTGCCTAAGGCTTTATCTCACGAGTCGAGACGAATCGAGAAGTTCTCGCAAAGACATCATTTTCCTCACGAGTCGAAACGAATCGAGCAGATCTCGCAAGAATATCCTAACGTCACAGTTAACCTCTGCTCTTTACGACAGAAGTCCGTTAGGGTCTGTGGTACTTAGGGTTTTGGCCGTCGTACCGTCGCATGAGCTGATGTATTCCTCGATAGGCAATCGTGCTGTTCGAGTAGCCCTGCGACTGCCGTGTCTCTGATCCCTTCGGGGGCTGGACAAGACGTCTTCAAGCAATCCTCCTTGGCAGTTTGACCGTCGGAAGAGCAAGCGCTAGGAATTTGCCATGCCGCTTTTTACTTGAGGTTAGGCTCATTTTGGAGAGCCCCGATGAGTCATAACCACTCCGCGCTGGTGTGGGATGATCTCCGATAGTCTTTCAGGCTTTATATGACTTGCCGTTAAGACCCTGAAGCTAGGAATTTGGCCTTTGCTTCGTTTGCTGGCATTGTGTCCTCTGTATCGAGACGAATGTCGTGGTTGTCTCTAGGTTGCTGATGAACCGTCGAGATTTGGAACTAGGGATTTTGCCGTGGCTCCTTTTGGTGATGTTGCATCTGCTGTATCGAGACGAACGTCGAGGTGGTGACTACTCCGCATTGGTTCGAGATGATCTCCGATTGTCTCTCAGGCTTTATATGACTTGCCGTTAAGACGTTGAAGCTAGGAATTTGGCCTTCGCTTCGTTTGCTTTGTCATGTGCGAATCCTGTTGGAGGAAGAACGTTGTCGTGACATCTCGTCTGCTGTATCGAGACGAACGTCGAGGTGGTGACCACTCCACGCTGGTGTGGGATGATCTCTGATGGTCTTTCAGGCTTTATATGACTTGCCGTTAAGACGTTGAAGCTAGGAATTTGGCCTTCGCTTCGTTTGCTGGCATTGCGTCCTCTGTATCGAGACGAATGTCGCGGTTGTCTCTAGGTTGCTGGTGAACCGTCGAGGTCTGGAACCAGGGATTTTGCCGTGACTCCTTTCGGTAATGTTGCGTCTGCTGTGTCGAGACGAACGTCGAGGTGGTGATCACTCCATGTTGGCGTGAGATGATCTCTGATTGTCTTTCCGGTTTTATATGACTTACCATTAAGATCCTGAAGCTAGGAATTTGGCCTTCGCTTCGTTTTCTTTGGCGTGTTTGGATCCGTCAAGACGTTGAAGCTAGGAATTTGGCCTTCGCTTCGTTTGCTTTGTCGCTTCCGAATCCTGCTGGGGGAAGAACGCTGGGGTGATATTTCATCTGCTGTATCGAGACGAACGTCGAGGTGGTGACCACTCCACGCTGGTGTGGGATGATCTCTGATGGTCTTTCAGGCTTTATATGACTTGCCGTTAAGACGTTGAAGCTAGGAATTTGGCCTTCACTTCGTTTGCTGGCATCGCGTCTGCTGTATCGAGACGAATGTCGTGGTTGTCTCTAGGTTGCTGGTGAACCGTCGAGGTCTGGAACCAGGGATTTTGCCGTGACTCCTTTCGGTGATGTTGCGTCTGCTGTGTCGAGACGAACGTCGAGGTGGTGATCACTCCATGTTGGTGTGAGATGATCTCTGATTGTCTTTCAGGCTTTATATGACTTGCCGTCAAGACCCTGAAGCAAGGAATTTGGCCTTCGCTCCGTTTGCTGGTATCGCGTCTGCTGTATCGAGACGAATGTCGCGGTGGTGATCACTCCATGTTGGTGTGAGGACCAGGATCCGCTCTGGACGTTTCCCACGGGGTCGAAGAGTGACGTTATCCGCGTTCCACGTGACCAAGAATTTTGCACTAGATGCTTCACACAGGTTCACTGCCGCGTTAGGCGAGGACTAGGCTCCGCTCTGGATGCTTCACACGGGTTCACTGCCGTGCTCTGCGAGGACCAGGATCCGCTCTGGACGTTTTCCACGGGGTCAAAGAGTGACGTTATCCGCGTTCCACGTGACCAGGAATTTTGCACTAGATGCTTCACACGGGTTTACTGCCGCGTTAGGCGAGGACTAGGCTCCGCTCTGGATGCTTCACACGGGTTCACTGCCGTGCTCTGCGAGGACCAGGATCCGCTCTGGACGTTTTCCACGGGATCAAAGAGTGACGTTATCCGCGTTCCACGTGACCAGGAATTTTGCACTAGATGCTTCACACGGGTTCACTGCCGCGTTAGGCGAGGACTAGGCTCCGCTCTGGATGCTTCACACGGGTTCACTGCCGTGCTCTGCGAGGACCAGGATCCGCTCTGGACGTTTTCCACGGGGTCAAAGAGTGACGTTATCCGCGTTCCACGTGACCAGGAATTTTGCACTAGATGCTTCACACGGGTTCACTGCCGCGTTAGGCGAGGACTAGGCTCCGCTCTGGATACTTCGCACGGGTTCACTGCCGTGCTCTGCGAGGACCAGGATCCGCTCTGGACGTTTTCCACGGGGTCAAAGAGTGACGTTATCCGCGTTCCACGTGACCAGGAATTTTGCACTAGATGCTTCACACGGTTTCACTGCCGCGTTAGGCGAGGACTAGGCTCCGCTCTGGATGCTTCACACGGGTTCACTGCCGTGCTTTGCAAGGACCAGGATCCGCTCTGGACGTTTTCCACGGGGTCAAAGAGTGACGTTATCCGCGTTCCACGTGACCAGGAATTTTGCACTAGATGCTTCACACGGGTTCACTGCCGCGTTAGGCGAGGACTAGGCTCCGCTCTGGATGCTTCACACGGGTTCACTGCCGTGCTTTGCGAGGACCAGGATCCGCTCTGGACGTTTTCCACGGGGTCAAAGAGTGACGTTATCCGCGTTCCACGTGACCAGGAATTTTGCACTAGATGCTTCACACGGTTTCACTGCCGCGTTAGGCGAGGACTAGGCTCCGCTCTGGATGCTTCACACGGGTTCACTGCCGTGCTTTGCGAGGACCAGGATCCGCTCTGGACGTTTTCCACGGGGTCAAAGAGTGACGTTATCCGCGTTCCACGTGACCAGGAATTTTGCACTAGATGCTTCACACGGGTTCACTGCCGCGTTAGGCGAGGACTAGGCTCCGCTCTGGATGCTTCACACGGGTTCATTGCCGTGCTCTGCGAGGACCAGGATCCGCTCTGGACATTTTCCACGGGGTCAAAGAGTGACGTTATCCGCGTTCCACGTGACCAGGAATTTTGCACTAGATGCTTCACACGGTTTCACTGCCGCGTTAGGCGAGGACTAGGCTCCGCTCTGGATGCTTCACACGGGTTCACTACCGTGTTCTGCGAGGACCAGGATCCGCTCTGGACGTTTTCCACGGGGTCAAAGAGTGACGTTATCCGCGTTCCACGTAACCAGGAATTTTGCACTAGATGCTTCACACGGGTTCACTGCCGTGTTCGGCGAGGACTAGGCTCCGCTCTGGATGCTTCACACGGGTTTACTGCCGTGCTCTGCGAGGACCAGGATCCGCTCTGGACATTTTCCACGGGGTCAAAGAGTGACGTTATCCGCGTTCCATGTGACCAGGAATTTTGTTGATTATATCCGCATTTCACGGAGTTGGGATTTGACTCTCTGTGGGAGTACATCGTCGAGTCATGGAACTGGGAGTTGCCGCTGTTCCGCTTTGCTTGATGATGTGTCCGCTGTGACGAGACGAGTGTTGAGGTGGAGCTGGGATTTTGCCATCACTCCGCTTTGCTGACCATGGGGTCTTTTATTAACTTTGCATGTACATCCTGCTGGACTGCGAAGGAACGCCGTTGTTAACATTGCGTCTGCTGTAACGAGACGAATGCTAAGGCGGAGTTGGGATTTTGCCATCGCTCCGCTTGATGGTGTAACATCTTTGTCCTGCTGGAATGAGGAGGCACACCGTTGTTGGTCTCCAGGCTGCAGATGTGGTCGTTGAGATTTGGGACTAGGAACTTTGCCATGGTTCCGTTTCGTTGCGATTCTGACGTCGGATGTTGACGTCATGTCTGCATCTAGTTGGAGTGAGGAGAAACACAGTTGGTGATCTCTAAGTTGTCGATGTTGACGTCGAGACCCTAAAGCTAGGGATTTTCCTTTACTTCATTTGTTGGCATTGTGTCTGCAATATTGCGACAGATGTCGAGATTGTCTCTAGGTTATCTATGAACCGTCGAGATTTGGCTTCGCTTTCTGGTGGAGCCTGTTGGGAAGGTAAGGTTCCCTTTTTGTTTGTGCCCCTGGATTGTATACAGGGATCGATGTGATCTCATCTGTAGGGCAAAAAGTTTCATTCTTTCATCATTTTTTTATTCTTTCCGCGATGCTCTATCATTTCAGCTTTTATATCGCGAAGGTCGCGATTGCCCAATCATTTCGGCTATTTTTCGCGGTGCCCAATCATTTCGGCTATTTGTTTTATTTTTACTCGCTGCTTTTTATTGCGAGTTGCCCAATCATTTCGGCTATTTTGCATGCATATATATTTTTTTTTACTTGCTGATTTTTATTGCAAATTGCCCCATCATTTCGGCTATTTCGTATGCACGTATGGCTCGCTTTTTTTTTTTATCAGGAGTATGGAACTTGGAATCTGGTGCCAATCTCAGCATCAGCATCGCTACGGCTGGAATATTGCCAGGAGCGAATCATCATTTGCCGTGAAAGGACTTGGAATTTGATACCGGTTTAGGCATCAGCATCGCTACAACTGGGATATTGCCAGGAGCGAATCATCATTTGCCGCTGTCGATGTTGAACAAAGGTGGCTTAGTAAACAGGGTTAGGATCCTGTCGACTAAGGCTTTTGACTTCATGAGCCGTAAGGGTCTCACAAAGGTATTTCTCCCTACGAGTCGTGAGGATCTCGTAGGTGTGTTTTCTCCTTAGAAATCGTGAGGATTCCTAAGTGTATGTTCCCCTGTAAGTCGTAAGGATCTTACAAAAGGGTTTTCTCCTTACAAGTCGAGAGGACTTATAAGGGTTGTTCACCGTACGGACATATCCCCAGTCACGGGTGGGACTTGATTAGGGAAATGTTTATTCGCGCCCGTGGGTTGTATACAAGGGTCGGTATTGAGCCTCTTGTAGGGCAGAATCGGAGGTTGTGGGGGTTGCTTAAGAACAGGTTCAGGTCTCTGTAACTTAAGACTTTCAAATCTTATGAGCCGTGAGGGTCCCATAAGAGAGTTCTCCTTACGAGTCGTGAGGATCTCGCAAGTGTAATTTCTCCTTAGGAATCGTGAGGATCCCTAAGTGTGTTGCTTCCTTTGTGAGTCGTAAGGATCTCACGCGGGTGGTTTCTCCTTACAAGGTCGAGAGGACCCTGTAAGTGTCTTTTAACGAGGTTGTGCCCTTTCGGGTTTTCACAAACACTCGCCGGCAGCCCTGCTGTTTTTACTCACGGAGCCCTTTCGGGTTTTCATCCGTGCCCATTTTGCTTATGGACATACCGTCTTTTTTTTTTTTTTTTTTTTTTTTTTTTTTTTTTGGTGAACGAGGTTGCGCCCTTTCGGGTTTTCACAAACACTCGCCGGTAGCCCTGCTGTTTTTACTCACGGAGCCCTTTCGGGTTTTCATCCGTGCCCATTTCGCTTATGGACATACCGTTTTTTTTTATTATTCTTTTTTTTTTTTTTTTTTTTGCTTTTTTGCTTGTTTTTTTTTTTAAACCACGCCAGCCTGAGGATGCCGCGGGTTGATAGTAGTTTAACGACGTTTCAGTCATTTGCAAGTTTTAGGACATTGCGGTCCGTCGTTAGTTTAAGGACTTTTCGGTCCGACGCCAGTTTTAGGACATAGTGGTCCATCGTTAGTTTAACGACATTTCGGTCTACCGTCGTCGTATTTGAGGCGAATTTCTAGTTTACTGACTTTTCGGTCTAGGAGGCCTTCCCTATGAACGAGCATGATGCCCCCGGCATATCCACCTTTTTCGAAGCATGTCGTTGTGGTGGGTTTACTTTCCACTTTTCGGGCAGCGCGAACTTGCCCTGTTGGTATTGGTCTTCAACCCAGTTTTTGAAGACGTAGCAATTGTCGAGTGGGTGACCCATTAATCTGTGGTAGGGACAATAGTTAGGATTGTTAACGTCACCTGGTTGCAACAGACGTTTTGGATCTGGCAGAGTGATAAGCCCGCTGCGCACTGCTAGCTCGAACAATCTCTTTGTTTTATCTTTGGGAAATGAGTAAAGACGTTTCAACTTCTCATTGAGGTATCGCGGCTTGTTGTTTTGACGACAAAACGGTCTCGGGTTACTCAGCCGTTGTTGAGTGTTGACAACAAAGGCCGTTTTTTCCTTTTCCTTTCTCATTTTGTTTGCTCCGTCGTTTGCGGGTCCGAGATTCTTTCCGGGTAGCGTGAGATTGTACGGCTGAACATTCTCGCAACTCTCCAATTCTTTTGTTTTAGAAATGAATTCCTTGAAGAGAGGGTTAAGAGCGGCTTCTTCATCAGAATCGCTTCCAAAGGTGAGAACTCGTGATCCCCCGGGCTCGTCCTTATGACAATTGCCGGCAACTCTTTTATGCTCATCTGTCGTATTTTTTCGCTGTCTACGAGCTTCACGCTTTGTCCTGTTAAAGTATTGCCTGTGAGCGACATACCCTTGCCACCAACACTTAAAAGAGTTGCAGTCTTCAGTAGGATGTACGATCTTCTGATAATATAAGCAGAAGTTAGGGTGTACGTCCGTTTCATCAAAATGTATACCACCAGGAGAATTTTTTCTGAAAGAGGGCGGCCTCATCCCCTTTGCTATGGCTTTGGCGAATCGTTTCCTTGTCTTGATCCTGCTTTTATTTGCGGCGGATGTACTTTCATCTGGTGGGAGTGTTTCGACCCTTTCATCTAGTCGCCGGCGTTTGGCTTTCTCGAATATGGCCATCTCGCGCTCTCGATCAGCTTTGCTTTTAAGACGGGCTTCGTTCAGGAAGGCATCGATCATCTCATCTGATGGCCACAGAAGTTCTGGTTCAGGCCCCGCCCCTAGTTTCTCGGTGCAAGGAGCCTCTTTATCATCCATCAATGAGTGAGAGATCATGTGACAACTTGCCCCCGGTGTGTCCGTCTTCTTTGGAGTGTGCGGCTGTGGTGGGTTTACCTTCCACTTTTCAGACAGCGCAAACTTGCCTTGTAGGTACTGATCCTCGATCCATCCCTTAAAGACGAAGCAATCTTCGATTGGATGGCTTACCGCTTGGTGGTAAGGGCAATAATTGGGATCGTTGACATCACCTGGTTGCAACGGACGTTTTGGACTCGGCAGATTGATGAGTCTGTTGCGCACTGCCAGCTCGAACAGTTTTCTCGTTTTATCCTGAGGAAATGAGTAAGGACGTCCCAGTCTTTCCTCGAGGGATGGGCGTGGTCGCACATTGTTCTGGCGAACAACCGGCTTTAAGTGGCTCGGCTGTTGTTGAGTATTGGCGACGACGGTTGCTTTCCCTTTGTCCTTTTCATTCCAAGGCTCTGTCTTTGAAGGAGATGGTCTATGACCCATATGGTCCATTTGGGCCAGCTTGTCAATCAAGGCCTGAAAAGTGGTCGTCTTGAAGAACATCATGAATTGCGAGATGGTCGCCTGCGGATCGAGAGTGCCCACAAACATGCCTACCGTAGGTGCCTCTTCTATGCGTTGTTCGCATTTCGACCATAGGTTTCGCCATCGTGTTGCGTATTGGACCCACGTTTCGTCAGGCCTTATCCTGGCATTTATCAGTGCTGTAATCGGGGTGCGTTCACTAGCACTTGCGAATCTTTGTGTAAACAGCAGTTCCATCTCTGCAAATGTTTTGACAGAGTCGTTAGGTAGCTCCGAATACCATTCAAAGGCTGTTTCTGCTAAGCTGCCGACGAATTGACGTAGCAACAATTTGTCATCGCCTCCAGTATTGCCGCATAAGGCCCTGAATTGAGCGACATGCTGATGCGGATTCCCTGTCCCTTTATATACGTGGAATTTAGGGATCGTATATCCTGGCGGGTAATTGATTTGGTCATACCAGCTCGGATACGGTCGTCCGGTTCTAACAATTTGCCCAGCCGCTTCATTCGCCTGATGAACCCGGATCTGCTGAGCTATATATTCGTCTAGGTCGACTTTGGAGATTGCCTCCTCCTTGGCTGTTGATAGAGCCGGCGGAGGATTTGACGTTTCTCCCCTGTCGTCTTCAAGGACGATCGGAGGATCTTCAGCAGGAGGGTCCGGCTGTAACATCATCCCTACCATATCTTTGAAGAGGAGCGCCATCTTCTTTATGTTAGCCGCCTGCTCTGCAGCTTCTTTGTCCCTCTTTTCGAGGACTCTGCGTAAAAAGTCAGCGTCAGTTTCTTGTTCTTGACGTTCATCCGAAGACATTTCAGAGCTTTCTTTTGGCTCAGTGAGTGCAGCCATTGTAGTCATCATTTTCTGAAGCTTTTGTTGTTGCTCCTGGGCTTTCGTCACGGATCGGGTGAGCGGTCGGTGGCCCGTAGAAGTGCGGCTTTCCTCCTTTCCAGAAGCCATATAAACAGTGTGCACCACCATGCCCCCAGACTTGGGGCGTTTGGGCTTAGCGTCTTTGTGTTCTGCCACGTTTACCGGGGCTTTCTCTGGCCTCCTTCTTTTCTGAGTGGTTGACGTTGAGGGGGCTGCTGTCGTGAGCACCCAAGTAGTCGTCATCTTTTGTGGCTTAACAGGACGGTTTTCTTCCTGCCGGACCTTCAGCTTCTTCTGCCGGCGGGAGAAATTTCGATCAATCACCGAGTCTTGGGCTTGGCGCCAGACCTTGTAGATTTTAGAGGACAGCCGCTGAGAGAACTGTTCTGGCTTGGCTTCCGCAACGTTTCCCATCGGAAGAGGGGATCTTTTTAGTACGGCGGTAGGAGAGTTTCTGCGCACCGTGTTCAGCAATTCAAAGCTGTTCCCGGTTGGAACAGCAGCATCGATCCCCACCGTTGGAGTTGGCGGAGTTATCTCAGAGGGGGAGTTGCCCCCAGCCTTCCTCACTCGGCGCCAGTGGCGACGTCGAGCATGTCGTGCGGATGAGATCACCTCCGTTGTTGGATAAGCTTCTTCATGCCCCCTCTGAGCAGGGGAAGCAGCTTTGAGGACCTCGCCTGAAGCAGCAACCGGAATGGCCAGTCTCGTAAAAACTGACTTCTTGGAAGGAGGAGCCTTTCCAATGATTTCGTCTGCTTGAGCCGGGATAGCTATCCGCTTTAGGATGGCAGCTTCGGGTATCGCGGGCTTGTAGACGTCCTGGCCCAGTCTGTTGAAAACTGAGGTATTGAAGTGGGGCGACCCGTTGAGAGGGGCCGCGGCAGTGGTGAGCCGATCAAAGACCGACTTCTTTGGGGCTTCCTGCAACGTCATTATGGCATTGAAGCTCAACGGTGGGAGCATGGTCCCGAAGAATAATCCAGTGGTGGCCTGAGTTACCTGCTCCACTGGCATCTTGAAAAGGGAGGCCGCTTGGGGCTCATAAGTCACTCCTCCAACAAGGACCGAGCGAGAGTTGCAGTTGCAGGCGGTGCAGTTTGAAGCCATTGATCTTCTGTTTTCTGCACGGAGCAAGACACCAAATCTTAGTACCTTGAATCCACAGGCAACCACAGCAAACCGCGATTTGCTCGCGAACACGACACACGAAGTGTGGAGTGGAAAGAGGAAAAGGTCCCACCGGGCGTGCCAGAATCTGTTCCCCTCCGAACGGCGGCCGAGACATGGGCGTCTCGCCTGAGGTTCGGGGCAGATGCTAATAGGTGCTATCCGTCCACCTCTCCGAAGATGCCAAGTTGATTTATGGCACCGTGTATCGGAGGTTTGGACAGATGCGTCCGATGTAGCAGACTTCGTCAGATTCCCCCTCGTTTGAGGGGTTTTTGATTGTGGGGACGCTCTTCCCTGCAGGCGCAAGCCCCTGCAGTTAATTACGCTACCGCATCGCGGTAACAACTTTCTCCTTCTCCAGCTGGTCACTTCGTGTCGTGGGTGTTTGTTTTGTTTGTGGTTGCCCGTGGATTGTATACGGAGACTGATTTATGTCGTCGCCCGTAGGACGTGGATTAGTCCAAATCCGTGTTTTCTTAGATTTGGGTTTGGGGTTTTGGTTTGAGGATACGTTAGCCATATTTGAGGCTAAGATCAACTCAAACGTTTGTTAAGGATACGTTAGTCCAGTTTGAGACTAAGATCAACTTAACGGGATCGTTTAGATCCGACAAAAGAGCAATTGGCTCTAATGTTCCATTTTAGGGACCTAGTGGTCCATTAAATTTATGGCCATCGGGACCCATCACCTCTCTGACGACGTTGAAGGATTACAACGACAGATGTCAGAGGAGTTCAGAGATGTACCCTTGAGCCAGAGTTGATTAGGGGGTTTATAGTCCGATTTGGGACTAGAGTCTGTTTGAAAGTTTAAGGATACGTTAGCCATTTTTGAGGCTAAGATCAACTTAAACGGTTGTTAAGGATACGTTAGTCCAGTTTGGGACTAAGATCGACTTAACGGGATCGTTTAGATCCGACAAAAGAGCAATTGGCTCTATTGTTCCAGTTTAGGGACATAGGGGTCCAATGCCAGTTTAGGGACATGGTGGTCCATTGAATGTATGGCCGTCGGGACCCGTCACCTCTCTGACGTCGTTGAAGGATTACAACGACAGATGTCAGAGGAGTTCAGAGATGTACCCTTGAACCAAAGTAGATTGGAGGATTTGTAGTCCAATTTGGGACTAAAGTCTGTTTGAAGGTTTAAGGACACGTTAGCCATATTTGAGGCTAAGATCAACTTAAACGGTTGTTAAGGATACGTTAGTCCAGTTTGGGACTAAGATCGACTTAACGGGATCGTTTAGATCCGACAAAAGAGCGTCTGGGCTCTATTGTTCCAGTTTAGGGACATAGTGGTCCGATGCCAGTTTAGGGACATGGTGGTCCACCTCCAGTTTAGGGACATGGTGGTCCATTGCCAGTTTAGGGACATGGTGGTCCATTGCCAGTTTACGGACATGGTGGTCCACCTCCAGTTTAGGGACATGGTGGTCCATTGCCAGTTTAGGGACATGGTGGTCCACCTCCAGTTTAGGGACATGGTGGTCCATGTTCCCGTTTGGGGACGAATATGGGTTTAAGGACGCATAAGTCCATGAGTTTAAGGACCCCACAGTCCGTGTTGATGTGTGGTTGTCGGGACCCGTCACCTCTCTGAAGACGTTGAAGGATTACAACGACAAATATCAGAGGAGTTCAGAGATGTACCCTTGAACCAATGAGTTGGTTGAAAGAGCAGATGTGCTCAGTTCAAGATGATTTGAGGACTTATGGCCAGTTTGGGCTAAGTCCAACTATGTTTGAAATATTGGCCCTCTGTTAGTCCATTGAAGAAGAGGCTTTGCCTCTAAAAACTTAGCCAATTGGGCTAAAGCTAGTGTTAAACACTACAGACCAACAGTGTTGAACACTGGGAATAAGATTAGCAAATTAGTGTTAAACACTAAAAGATGATCAGTGTTAAACACTGCAAATAGAGTTTTCCAATTAGTGTTAAACACTAAGGAGGGAGGGGTCACGTGCGGACACGTGAGAGCGCCCTGATTTCCCTTATTTTATTCTGCAGATCAGTGTTTAACACTTTTAATTTCCTGGCCATCACGTGTGGGAACGTGATGGAGGCCCCCGCTCTGGTCTGTTAGAATGCTCATTAGGGGTCACGTGATGACACGTGAGGGCGCCCTAAATGTGGAGCCGGATCTCCTTTTGGTTTATCCTCAAATCTGCGAATAAGTGTTAAACACTTTTATTTTTATTTTAGAGCATCACGTGTTGGCACGTGATGGGGGTTTACGCATCGAATATTACAGCACTTGCTGAGGGGTCACGTGGGGACACGTGAGAGCGCCCAAAGCTTCTTTTCTTTTGTTTTGCCATTAAGTGTTAAACACTTTCATTTTTATTTTAGAGCATCACGTGTTGGCACGTGATGGGGATCTGTGCGCCAATTGTTAAAGCATTTGCTGAGGGGTCACGTGATAACACGTGAGAGCGCCCAAAGCTTTCATTCCTTTTGCTTTTTCTTTCTGCGTTCTTGGAATCACGTGGGAGCACGTGGGGTGATGCTTCAAAGTTCTTTGCAGGGGATCTTTTCATGGGTCACGTGGGGGCACGTGACCCTAGTTCTTTTCATGAACAGAGATCTTTTAAGAATTGAATTCTTTGTAGGGTTAAACCCTAATTATGATTTTGGAGGAATTAAATTCCTATCGTGAAAGAATTAAATTCTTATTTAGGATAAAACCCTGATTTCTTTTCAAAGGAATTAAATTCCCAGATATGTAAAAGAATTAAATTCTTGATTAGGGTTAAACCCTAGTTTTATTTTAGGAGAATTAAATTCTCAAAACTCAATTCCCCTTCTAAGTTTAGGATCTGCATGGCAGGATCTCAACCCGATGAGAATTAAATTCTCATCCTATGGGGAGATGTGCTCTGTACAGATCTTCAACCAGAAGAAGAACTAAGTTCTTCTTTTTTTTTATAAGAGTTAAACTCTTGAATTTTGAGAATTAAATTCTCTTTTTGAAGTTAATCTTTTCCCTTTTCTCACCTAGGGTTTTTCTTTTGCAGAGAATTAAATTCTCCTCTCTTTGCTTTTTCTTCTCTTGAGAATTAAATTCTCCTCCCTCTGTTTTTCTCTCCAAAAAAGTAGATCCCTTCTCTTCTCTTCTTGGCTCCTATTTATAGGAGAAGGAAGAGAATCAATTTGTTTAGCAAATCTCTCATTGAGAGATTTGATTTGTATGTTGAGAGATTTGATTTGCATTCATCATTAATCTGGGCCTTTAGATTGTCAAGTGAATTTTATTCACCGTGGATTTTAAATCCAAAAGATACTCTATTTGTTATCTCGGTTAGATTTAGGGGGAATCTTTCCTTATTTAAGATTTTTCCATAAATTGGTGATTTTTAATCACCCTTGGATCTTTAATCCAACGGTTCCCCATGACCCTTTTCCATTTGGAAAGATTCAGAACTTTTAGAATTTAATTCTATTAAATTATAAGGCTTTTAAAGCCAGTCACGTGCTGGCACATGACCTTTGGTCACGTGTGAGCACGTGACCCCCAATTGGGTTCCTTTCTCAGCCGCTTATTTATGTTTCAGTTTTAACCATCACGTGTCAACACGTGACCATTGGTCACGTGTAAGCACGTGATACCTCGTTGAGGTATTTTCTGACTTTTAGAATTAAATTCTATTCATTATTTTAGAGGCTTTAAAAGCCCATCACGTGTCTGCACGTGACCCATGGTCACGTGTGAGCACGTGATGCCCCATTGGGGTCTTTTCTGAGTTTTTATTGTATCTTTTAACTCCTCCAGCGGGTTCTTAAAGGCCCATCACGTGTGGACACGTAATTCCTCATAACTTTTGATCCCGAATGAATTACGAGGCCCATAATATATCAAATCGAAGGGTTTTTCGAGCCGCTTTCGATACCATCAGAATTTATCTATTTCTCATTCGGGAGTTTGTCAAAAAACAGCCCGGAAGATACTGGTTCCCATTTTCTTAAGCGTATCACTGCCATTTGATACCTTGGGCTCTTTTGCGCAGAAATTTTTGGCGGGAACAGTCTTCAAAGTGGACGATGTCGGGGATGGTGAACGGGAAGTCCTGCATTCTCGGCGACCTGTTTATGAAGGATGAAAGGATCAGTACTCCTTCAGCCTTATATAGCTCACTGTGCAGCCCAACCGTAGCACGCTTTCGCCCAGGGGGTCGCTGCCACGCGTCAACCGTCAAGCCTTCTCCGGTGGAATCGAAGCGATGCGCCCCTAGCGCTTCGCCTTCCCTCGCATTCAATAGGCTAGCTACGCGCGCCGTTGCCCCGACCGTTCCCATCCCCCACACCTGCAGCTGAACGGTCGGGACACGCCATGACAAGATTTAGCCCAGCAGCTTCCCTGCTCGGTCGTCCCCAGCGGGCAACTTCCCTGCCACAACGCCGGGGATCAAAAAGCCCTCCCTGAGGCATTCGAGCCCGAGGTCCCCTCGCTCGGCTATCCCCGGCGGGCAGCTTCCCTGCCCCAACGCCGGGGATCAAAAAGCCCTCTCAGAGGCAGTCGAGCCCGAGGTTCCCTCGCTCGGCTATCTTTCAGGACAAAAGCCTTCGCCAAGAGGCACCAGACAGTAACCCTGCCCAGTCAAGGGTCCTTGGTAGGCTTCTTACAGCCCTATAGCTCTTCCCGCGCCAAGGACCAAAGTCCTCCCGGACGCAGTCGGGCCCTCGCTCGGCTATCCCCGGCTGGTAGCTTCCTACCACAACCGACAGGGATCAAAGCCCTCGCCAAGAGGCACTGGGCAGTAACCCTGCTCGGTCCCCGTCCTAAAGGATCAAAGCTCTCGCAAGAGGCAACCGAGCAGCTACCCTGCTTGGTAAAAACTCCGGCTGGTAGTCGCCTACCCATGACGCCGGGGATCAGAAAGCCCTCCCAGAGGCAGTCGAGCCCGGGGTCCCCTCGCTCGGCTATCCCCAGCGGGCAGCTTCCCTGCCACAACGCCGGGGATCAAAAAGCCCTCTCAGAGGCAGTCGAGCCCGAGGTTCCCTCGCTCGGCTATCTTTCAGGACAAAATCTCTCGCCAAGAAGCCCCGGCCAGTAACCCTGCCCGGCCAAGGGTCCTTGGTAGGCTTCTTACAGCCCTATAACTCTTCCCGCGCCAAGGACCAAAGTCCTCCCGGAGGCAGTCGGGCCCTCGCTCGGCTATCCCCGGCTGGTAGCTTCCTACCACAACCGACATGGATCAAAGCCCTCGCCAAGAGGCACTGGGCAGTAACCCTGCTCGGTCCCCATCCTGAAGGATCAAAGCCCTCGCCAGAGGCAACCGAGCAGCTATCCTGCTCGGTAAAAACTCCGGCTGGTAGTTGCTTACCCACGACGCCAAAGATCAAAGCCCTCGCCAAGAGGCAACCGCGCATCCTCACTGCCCGGACATCCTTAGTGGGCTTCGTACAGCCCCTCAAGCGCTAGAGAGCCAAGCCCTCGTAAGGGCCAAAGGAGCAGCTACCCTGCTCAGCCATCCTTGGTGGGCAACTCCCCTACCACCACGCCAGGAAGCATAAAGCCTTTGCAAGAGGTGACGGGGCAGCTACCCTGCCCAGTCACCCCCAGACGGCGACCAATACTCGGAATCAGAGATGCTATGTGGCCGTGGACCCGAGACCCCAGTGAGGGGCGTCAGGTCTGTCCAAGTCTAAACGATCTTCCCTCCGGGGCCCAGGGAGATACCTCCTCAGAAGCGCTCGTCGGCAAGTAATTGCAGACAACTCGACAGACGATCGCTAGACAGATGGCCAAGCTGACGTAAAAGCACAACGATACAGGCAAAAATATTCCACGAGCATTCTTCACAAACAGATGGCAGAACACAATTCTATGGAGCTGAAAAAAACTTTATTACTACTACCAAAGACAAAAGTTTTTTTACAATGGGTATTTTTTGGCACCCCAGCCTTACAAAATTCAAAAGGAAAACAAAATGAAGAGAGGAGAACGGGGGCTCTACACCTCGGGGCCGGGCGCGACCTCGAGGTCCTCGACCTCCACCACTTGGGGCGCTGGGTCCCCGGCCACCTCCTCGCCGGGACCTTCTTCCCCTTGCTCGTCGGCGCCCACGAGAGGGAACTCAGCCCCGAGGTCCGCGTCGTCGAACCCTGGTATCCGAGACTTAACGGCATCGAGGGCGTCGTGCCAAATGCGGGTCGTGGCCACGGCCAGGTCGTTATAAAAATCCTTCGACCCCTTATAGCTCGCCACGGCCCTCGATTCGGCCGACTTAAACGCCTCGGCCGCCGCCCCCAGCTCCTTTCGGAGGGCCTTCACCGTCCTCTTCAGGTTCCCGGCGAGCACCTGGGAGTCCTCGAGCTTGCCCTCGGCGATCACGACGGCCTCGCGATGCCGGGCGACCTCCCTCTTCCCGGCATCTACCTCACCCTCCAGGGTGGCGATCTTCGCCGACATCGCCTCCTGCTCTCGCCTGGAGCTCTCAGCGCGGCGAGCTGGCCCACGGCCTCCACCGCCGAGGCTACCACCTCGGTCTCCATGCGAAGGGCGAGGGCCACGTACTGGAGGACCTGGGAAGACATAAAAAAGATCAGAAAAAGCAAAGGGCACCAAATCTCACGATGAACCGGAGGCTTACCTGTAAGGACTCCTGGGCGATCGACGCCAGCTGGGCCCTGAGGGTCCCTCCAGGAACTCGACCCCCGGCCGAGGTCTCTATTTCGTGCAGGAGGCTGTTCGCGACCGACAGCCCCGACGGCACCGCGAACCGGAGCCCCCTTCCTCCACTACGGTCGGCGAGGACCGGCCCTGGGAGGGTCTCCGGGAACTCTTCTTGAGCGGCTCCGAGGGAGAGCCAATCTCCTCTTCCGAAGCCGTGTCCTACAGAATCAGGGTCCGCTTCCGACCCGATGCTTTGCTGGGTCCCGGGGCGGGATCCGCCACCGAGCGTCCTCGAGGCGCCGCCTCCGGGGCAGCAGGGGTCGGAGCGGGCTGCGCCCGAGAAGAGCTGGCGCCCCCGGCCCCAGTAGGCTGCCTCGGCTGGCGCATAGCATCTCGGAGAGAGCCGAAGTCCATGGATCCTGCATGAAACGAACACCCAACAGATCAACAACACGAGTAAAGTGTAAACCCAAAAAGCAAGCCTAACTTACCGACGAACTCGACGGGGCTAAGCCCAGCCCAGCTCAAAACCCTCTCGGACAGAAGCACGTCATGTCGAGGGACGGGCTCCCATGACGCCACTCTCACCGCGGCGGGGTCATCGGACAGGTTCCCCGGTAGACACCTCTCCCTCGACCATTTGGTGGGCACTGGCCAGTCCTCGCCCTCGGGAGGGGAAACGAAGAAAAATTTCTTTTTCCAATCGTGAATGGAGGAGGGTAAGGCCACGACCCCGGTCCCGGCAGCGACCCCGGGCCGCTTCCTAAAAGTAAAGTAAACTCATCTCGGGTCACCAGCTCGACCGCCAGGGTGACTCTTGAAAACGAGGGAAGACTCGAGAACGGAAAGACTGAAAGGAACTGCCTGCAACCTCAGGCGGATCAAGAACCCAAGGAGGATTCTCCACGCGTTCGTCACTAACTAGCCAGGGGCCAAACCGAAGAAATTCAGAGCGGCGATGACCTCAGGAGAAAAGGGCAGGCGCATTTCGCCCCAAAAAGCTTCCAAATACAGGGCAATCTCCCTGCCCCATACCTGGTCTGCCCTCTTTCCCTCCTCGGCTAGACGGAGCGTGTAGCGCGGGGGAATGTGGAAGCGAGCCCGAGCGCTGGCGAGCTCGTCCTCATGCCTCACCCAGCACGAGGTGCTGGGGGCCACATCCGCCGCTTCCTCCCTGGAGGCGGCCCCCGCCTCACGGCCCCGGGAAGAGGGCCCAGCCCCTGCTCCCCGAGAAGACTCAGACACATCTAAAGGGACCCTAGCATCTACTCCTACAACGTCTACTGATTCTACAGAGGAAGACATCTAACCTGGGAAAGAAATTCTTCAAAGGTTGGAAACGAAAGGGGGGAGACGAGCGCCGAGCAGCTGAGGCTTGAGAGAGGAAAATATGAAAGAGTAAGGGCCCTAAGGCGGACCCCACCCATATTTATTGCCGCATACAGTCTCATCCAATGGCGCCCATCGTCTCCCGCCGAAACGGCTCCTCGCGCCCAGCGGCTCCGATCGTTCCACGTGGCAGCCCAGCGCTGGACCGCGTCCTATCAGACGCCGCAGACCTGCGCACGTCGCATCGGCTAATCGACGCTCGACACGTGGACCGTCGCTTCGACTTCAGAGTGCACGAACCGGCGCATCTCCTTTAAATGCAAAGATCTCGCCTTGATTCGCTAGCGGAAAAGACAACCGACGGCCCGAGGGCTCGCCCCGACGAAACCATAGAAGGGATCTCATCTCGGGAGGCCCGGCAGTCCACTCCTGATTCGACCATTAGCTGGTCGAGACAAGAGTGGGGGGCTAATGATAGTGCTCGATATTGGCGACCCCCAAGATCATGACACATGGCAGGTGACGTGTCCCAGAACTCAGAAGAAAGGGCCCGCAGGGGCCGATCAGGCCACCCCGTGCCCGACCAGCAAGCACAAGCTGGCCCCCTCGGGGCCCCTGCAAATTGGCCTCCTCGGCCTCTCAGCTCGCCCCCGAGCTACCACAGGACCAAGACTCCTCGGTTTCCTTGCTCGTCCCCGAGCTCCCGCCGAGGACGTCTTCCTCAGCCCTCCGACCTACTCCCAGGCGTAACCGCCGCTCCGCGAATCTCGCCATGCGCGGATTTTACGCCAGCAACGTCCCACGTTCCACGCCATCACGATCCTCATTAATGGGCGATCCGCTCTTTACGCGGGCGTGACGTCGGGAGCGTAACTGCCGGCGAGATTCTCGCGCCCGCTGCTGCGTGCTCCACCGCTATATAAACCCCCATCACAGAGGGGTCAAGTAAGCCATTTTTTTTATACTTTTATGCCGTTACTCTGCTCGAATCTCATCACTAACTTGAGCGTCGGAGAGTCCTCGGTGGTACCAAACCATCCCGGAACTTCTTTGCAGGTACTCGGCAACAGCTTCCTCACCCCACCTCTTCCTCCAAAAACCCATTGAGACCCACATGCAACGAAGGATAATCAGCTAAGTGCACCGCGGGATCAACGAAAAACAACATCTGACGGAGGTCCGGAAAGGAGCTCCATCACGTCCTTAACCCCATTTGTTGTGATTCGATAAGACGCTTTCTTTCTTTCTTTTTTTCCCGTCCAATGCAACACTGACTCTTACACCAAACATCAGTAGCAATATTTGTAGCCAGCTATGTCAGTCTACTATAAATAAACCTTTACTTTAAGAAAGACCCGAACAATAGTGAAACAATACAAGCATGTGCACTCTCTTTTATTATATCACCTCCTTTTGTTTACGTGTTTGTGAAACGGTTTAGTCAGATCAACCTTGCTTCTATTAACCAAAAACAGTTTAGCCATATCAGCGTTGCTGCTATTAACCAAAGGTATCTCTCTCTCTCTCTCTCTCACACACACACACACACACACACACACACACAAATAATGAACGACTGTCACGATGCGTGTTGTGTAAGTTGCGGTTTGAGGAGATCATTTTAGAAGAATCTCATTTTCGAGGACATTTTGGACTCTGTTGAATGCAAGATTCTTGTTGAGGGTGAGATTATGAAAATCCTCAAGCAAATATTGGTTGTCATGAACAATGAGAAAATTAGGAACTTGCACATTCTTTTTAGGGAAACATAATAGCATATCCACGCAATTACAACTATAGATGATGATTCAAATCTATTAAGAAATCCAAAAACAAGAATGGTCCTTCGTGCCAAAATTCCTTGCGTGTTTTTTTTCTTCTTTTTTGCCTTGATTTGTATGTAAGGAATTAGCAAGTCTTTGTTGAAGGGCATACCATCTTATTTGTTTCGACAACAAAATAGAAAATATAATTGCATCCAATCGAGGCAATTTTTAGGAACGATTGGTAGATTTAAGCCAATGTATGGAATTATAACATTTCAATTTTTTTTTTTGGGTTCTGGATATAAATTGAATTTAATCAACAGTGAAACTAAAACTTCTTGTTTAATTGAACATATTATATTTATGGCATAGATTTCTTCTTCTTTGAAACTCAGTTGTTAGGGACTGCAAGGAAAAGAAGAGGCCTATTGAGAGATGCTGGGTGGTCTAAAAGGTTCAGCGTTCATATTAATTGCAACTTAATACCACATACTAGTACTAGTTATAAAAAAGAGGAACCAAGCTTGAAAAAAACATTTAATGTCTTATTAATCTCTTAGCTTTGGGCCGTTCTTATTCCCTTCAGATGGCTTATCAAGCTTTCGGCTATAAGGGCCTCATCCACTTAGCCATAAACGGAAACCATCACTTAATTTTCCTTGACATGAAACCGTTACATTTTTTATTTAGTAAAATCACTATATTTATTACATTTGACCTATTTCAATATAAATGTAACACTTCAGAAAATAAACGTAGCATTTTAAAAGATATATGCAGCATTTTAAAAGGTAAATATAGTAGTTTACCTAAAAGTCCAGTGTTGCCTAAAGAATAATAATTATACTAGAAGGACCAAAATATATATTTTTTGGATCAGAGACCTAAATCTATTGCTTTTCTAAGCCCGGGAGTTAAACCCATATTTCCCTTCTTTGAGTTTCCTTTTTTCTTACGACATTTGACATCCATTTTTCCTAATACATGACGTAGATTAATTTTCTTTCTTTCTCTCTCTTCTGCCGCTCACTTTCTCTCTCCTCTTCCCAACACCCAACGTAGCCCCCCGCCCCTCTCTCCCGTGCATCGTTTCCCTTTTCCCCAATTTTCTCTCTCCTCTCTCTATCTCTCTCATCAAACCCTAATTCGCAACCCGATCGCTCTCGAAATTGGCTAAATTTGCCGAATCTAGGGTTTGGATCTTGGATTAGGGATGGATTCGGAGGACGACATGCACGACGCGAACGATCTCGAATCGCTCGACGACGATTTCTACAGCGGCGAGACTGGGATCGGGAGCGATGATGGGGACGGGGATTATGATTTTTTTGATAATGATTCGGATGATTCGGAGGATATCACTTCGCATCGGCAGCAGGTGATTGGATTGATAAAAGATTGGTGCTTTTTTTTTCTTTTTTGAGTTTGTTGATGTTTTGAGATGGATTAGGTGAGTATTGGTTTGATTCGTTTGAATTTGAGCTTGTTTTGTTCGATTGTTGAATGGAAAGGTGAGGTCTTGGAATGGAATCTAGGCGGATTGGATTTTTTTCTTATATAATTGAAGTAGCAGGTGGTACAGGTCGCATGCTTAGAATGTTGCTCGATCTTTGTTGTTACTTGGATAAATACATATTGGTTTGTTTGGTGAAATGATCGACTGTGTCATCTCAGAAATTTATTTCTGTGAATGCTCATGTATTATTTAATATATTGCCATTAGCTCATATCTTTATTAATTAATTTGAGAATGATTCTGATCATTCAGAGGGTATCAATTTGCATTGGCAGCAAGTGATTGGATTGATAAGAATTCATTCTTGATGTATTGGATCGATTTGTTTGAATCTGAGGTTTTTTTTATTGTTGAATGGAAAGGTGAGGCCTTGGGGGTGAAATCTAGGTGCGTCGAGTTCTTTTTGCTAACTGAAGTAGGTGCTAGAGGTTGAATGCTTGAAAAGCCGCTTATTTTTTTAACGGTAAATAACAATTCAGTTTATTTGGTGAATTGATCGTCGTGGAAACTCATGTTTTTGGTTGGGTTAACGATCATGTATTGTTTTTTGAAGTTGTTGGTTACTTAACTCATTAGGATTCATTGACTAATAAACGATAGAGCTGATGAGTGATAGCTCGGGAAATTGATGTTATGACATCAAAAAGGTTTTGTTTTGTGTTCATCATAAAGGGAAGTGGCAGCACATAAAATTATGCTTAGGAATTATCTGAGTAGAGATTAATAAATTAGTTAAAATACTGATAATATTCCACTCCTTTGTGTGAATTTGTAATGCTTTTCCTGGCCAACTTTTATCATGTAAAGCAGAAGTTAATTTGCAGTTCAAGAGCAATAACTCTGCGAAGCAAGAAGTTTTATATGTTTATTACTGTTACTTATGATCTATTTATGGGTATTGATAGAATCGATTATATGTTTTTAATTTATTGCATCACATATCACATGTGTTTGTCTATTGCATCCTAAGTACATTGCAACAATGAGTTGAGAATACAGATAATGGCCTGGCTAGTAGATACAGCTTGATTAAATTATGAGTTATATAGACCTGAGAATGTTCTCGGGAAAAGTTTCCCGATAACGGCCTAATAAATCAACATCCACTATTTTTTTCCCGATAATCGACACCGTTCACCTTGTTCTTCATGGCCCACGGATAGACCAACTTTCATGGCTTGGATACTTTTTGCTTGCTCATCTATAAATGTGAAATGTTGTATAGTCGAAAAACGTTAATTTTGCAACCATCCATTACAAGAGCAAAAAGTATCGAAAACATATTAATATTGTTGTATACATCCATTACGTAATGGAGATCAAGATCAACACTGGTTATTCAAAAAAAAAATGGTTGATATTTAATTGAGCCAGTCTCGGATAATAACATTCTCGGGACCATTTTTCTCTTAAATTACTGTATGAAAAATAAGAGTTTAGAAGTGTCTAGGAGCTTCTGTAGGAGCCGGGGTGATATCCTTACTCCTTTATTTTGGATTTCATGAGAGAGAATATTATATATTAGGATAATTTATTAAAGCCGGCTCCATTATAAGTACATAGCCGTGCTTATAATGGAGGAAGGCTTGCTGCTGCTGCTCTGGCTAAGTATAACTAATTTGTTGTACTTCATGGAAGTGAAAACTACAGAGGACCAATGTTAGGACCATTATGTAATGTAACTTTAAAGTAAGCATAAGTGTGAGTAGGTATTTCAACATTGTAATGCATTTCTTGAAAAGTTGTGCATCATGAGGATGGTAATCTTTTCAAAATAGGGTATAGTTTATTAACTATAATTTGCCAAGTTGAAAGTAGATTTTATAGATTCAGTAAGTAGTATATTTGGGTATGTCTTCATCTGTCTCATTGGTTTTATCATGTTTCCTGAGTTGAATGCAATCTGTCAATCCCCTTGGTGTTTTTTTTTCATTTTTTTCTTTCTTTGAAGTTTTTCCCCTTAGTATAATTGAAATTTGGACTTTTGGGAGCTGCTCATTGGTTATACGAGCTTAAATTACATAACCATAATCCCTTCATTTGACCACCTAACATTTAACGCAAAATCCTATATTGCCCATAGTTTCCTTGAACAGTTTGGCACCAACTCATAACATCGACATTCGAATGTGTAACTGTGTAACATTAAGTCAATTTTGTTTTCATGAAACCAAGTCTTCATAGTCATTTTCATAGGATGACTTTAGATAGAGCCTTATACTTTCAAGATAGCTAGAGTATAATTATAACCATTTGGGAATTTGAAACTGCCTAGAATTGTGGGCTAATTGAAAGTGGTTATCATGGATGAAGAATCAATGACACAGGCTATGTACTTAGAAGTCATGTTTTGTTAATTATGATATTTCTAGTTTGAGTTCCCTATGCATTATGCCTATTGGAATTTGGAACAAGTTCTAATTTGGTAATTTAATCAGTGAAGATGTTCTTGCATTCAACAAATACATAAATGATGAATTGAATTTGCTAATTTCACACATTGCTTCTTCTTGCCCCCCCCCCCCCCATTATAATGACAGTAATATTTTTTGTAACCATTGCAGCAAAATTATACCATATTAAGCGATGCAGATACACAACAGCGGCAAGAAGAAGATATAAGCAGGGTATCTACTGTACTTTCCATTTCAAGAGTTTCTGCATGTATCCTTCTTCGTTATTATAACTGGTAAGATAGTTTACTCTTTTGCAGCGAAAGCATATTTGTTTATATTGGCAATGTATAGGTTTCATTTGGCTGTGATTAGCTTTTTTGACAAATCTGCATAACACGGCATAAACAACTGTTAAAAACTAGCATTGTCTTTGTACACCTTAAGGCCCTGATTCCTATTGCAGCTTTGGTCAACCGGTGAAATTTTTGGAATGATGTATTTTTCCTTGAGGACAAGTCTTACAAAAATTAAAGGTTCTATTATTTGGAAAATGCATTGTTTGAGAAAAAGCATGCGTCTGAGAGAAGGTATGCATACAAAGTGCTCTTTGATATTATATTTGTATGATTATATTAGGATTTGGTATTTAATTAGCATCAAAAACACCAAGTGTAACATATATGTGCAGTGCAATGCAGATAATTCCTTCAAGAAAAACATTGGTTGGTTCCTAATGAAACCAGTGGAAATTACCCTATTAGATATTAGCTGGATTCACTATTATGCATTGAACCCTAATCCATGACTGATTAGTCAGCAGAAAACAATGTCTAAAATTCTGTGCTGTATCCTCCTAGTTTTCAAATGTGAAACGACATAATGTCCTTGTATTTTGAGAAGTATCTTGTGTCTTGACCTGGTTTGTCATTATGACATTGAGGGTAAGCTTACCTTAGACTGTAGTAAGAGGTGCTTGATGGATTGGGTGGTCTAATTGATTTTGGTGTGAGTAATTCAGAATGAGTGGTGCAATAATTCTGCCAGGTCACCTATTTGTTGAGAACCATCCAAACTACTGCAATGACGGTTTAATGAGAAAAAGACTTTTTGCGATGCAAGCCATGCAGCAATACTGTCATATCCTTGCTTCTTCTTGGCAGCTAGGGCTTACAGTGGGTAAATGTAGAAGGGGAAGAAGTTTATTGAAAAGATTTATCTTTTTTGAAGCATCGAAGCCAACAAACTTCAGATTTAGACATTAGAATGTAAGATAGGTTTGGGTCGAGTAGCTAGAAACAACTTATCCGAAGATTCTGTGCGTTCAACCAACTGTTAAAAAAAAGTTAAATCGAGTAGATTTAACACCCCAATTGATACAGAACAATACAATTAGTTAAATCTTTATTGGAGTTGGTGGATCAGATACACTTTTTTAATCGTTCAGAGTTATCTATCTTTGGATAGGTTATTAGTTGAAATTGTTGATGCATTTGACTAAAAGCTTAGGTTTTGCTACCAAGATGATGCTTAATGCACAAAATGTAAAAAGAGAAGACGAAGAGAATGGAGGCTTTCCATTAATTGATAATATGAACGATACTAAATAGTAAAATAAAGGGAAAAATAATTTCACATAAAATTTAATCCTATCTGAATTCTAAATTCTAAATTCTAAAAAGAAAAACCAAAATTAAAAGCTTATCAAGAAATAGACAATTTCAAATGATTAAAAATTATGTCCTAATCTACTGAAAATCAACTCACGTCTAGGAAGCACGAACACTTTTATTTGCTCGCCATGTTAGCGTCCGATACGTATTGGACACTTGGACAAACAGACACTCCGTACACCAAGTCCGACACGGTTGTGTCGTGTCCACCCAAATTAGACGTGACCGACACTTCTCCAAGAATATAAAATAAGGACATATATGTGTGTACTTTGATATCTTGGATACAAGAATATAAAAAAATTCAATATCTTTCATGTATGACTAGATATAGGAGTAAAGATTCAAATTGATGCAAGTGATAAAGTTGGGCGTATGAAAGTCGGTCCAATTAAAAAGGGTTAATATTTTATTTGTTTTTACTGTAATTTTTTTCTTATGTGTTTTACCGTTAAGTTTTATATATGTATTTGTTTGTGCTTAAGTAAATTATAGTTATAATTAAAAATATAGCCTTGAATTATTTTTCTTGTGCTTCTTTTCATAGTTTATTTATATTTTGTGTTATATATATAAATATATAATATAATATAGCAGTGTCCCCGTGTCCTCTTTTTTACAAATTTATCGTATTCCGTATCCGTGTCCATGTTCACATTCGTACCCGTATCCGTGTTGGTGCTTCATAGACCCATGTACAACTCTTAACAAATTGTCCTGTTCTGCACCACTCAAGTTTTAGTCAAGACACACATAGAATCAGATATTTCATGCTTTTTATCCAATAGGAATTGAAAAATTTACATTTAGTAGATCAACATAATATGTTTTATATATAGATCTTTGATTAATTTAAGTATGCACTATGAAATAGCTTCCTAGATATGAGGAACTGGGTTGGCACTAAGTTCTTTGGATAGCATAATCAGGTTCCAAATATGATGATGCATGCCCTTTCAAATCAAGATTCTCTATATTCAGTTATTTTGTTATATCAATTTGCTTATCCTCAAGTTACTTGTGAACTTTCTGATAAATACTTATCTCTTAAGAGCCTAAATCAAATCAGAGCTCACAAAGTATACACATTTTAGGAGCAAATTTCAATTTAGAATGCATCACACAAGCTAGAAGCTCAATTTGAAAGCAAAACATGGCTTCACTGCCTTTATCGCCTGAGAGGAGAGCCTGATGAAAATGAGAGGTGAAATACAAAATAATAGAAGTATATAAAGTTAGTAACATCAAAAGTGGTGTTCTAAGTTAATGATCAATGATATTTTCTAATGTCAAATTTGTATTAATAATCCATAGATCATGCACCAGGAAGATAACCCATATGATATTAAGTTATTAACAAATAGGTAATGAGAAAAAAAGGGAGAATGTAAGTGAAATCATAGAACAATGAGAAAGGGTGGGGGGGGGGGGTTGGATCTGAGCAAATATTTACCAGAATGGGAAGAACACATTATATCTGCCACATAAGTTCTAAATCAGTAAAATTAGGAAAAAAAAATAGTATCTGCTCCCACATCCTTCTTAGTATGGCCATTGAAGTTGCGCACAGCTTAGCACTCACCTAATGTAGCTTTCTTAAAATTGATACAATACGATTGGATCGTTTAACTGTGATAATTTATTCTTTTTAGTTTGGTTCTGATGACTTGTTTTTCTATTTCTGTTTGCTTTCGTTTGTGCAGGAGTGTTAGTAAGGTGCATGATGAATGGTTTGCAGATGAAGAAAGGGTTTGCAAGACTGTCGGCTTGTTAGAGAATTCAGCGGAAATCCCAAATTCCAAGGAAGTACGTAGATTTTCCGGTTCTAATTATCGATTGGCATTCATTGCTGTTGCATTAAGATATTTTTGTAATTAATTCTTTCTTGCATTCTGGTCTTCATGCTTTTATTGTGCAGCTGACATGCGGAATTTGTTTCGAAGACTACCCTCGTAATATGCTGAGTGCTGCTGCTTGTGGGCATCCATTTTGTGGTGCATGCTGGAGAGGTTCGTGTTATATCATAGTCGTTTTCATTCTGTTTCATGAGGAGTTTGAAAACATAAGTTGTTTGTCACTACAGTATCAGTTCTGACATATATGTCTGTCTTTATACTCCTACTATAGAAATGCAACTAATGGTTACTTTCTCTAAATTTATGTCAGTTGCAATTATATCGTCATTGGTTAATTAGAAATAAAATCTGATGTTTCTATAATCAAGTTCTGAACTGCATATTGAAGAATGACTTTTTAAATAATTTTACTTGAGACTGGCTTTATCTATATTTCCATCGTTTGCCATCTGCCTTTGTTATCGTTCGTTGTTTTACAGTCAAGTTATGAACTGCTTGAGTTTATTTAACGATTGGCGTTGTGAATAATTTGACGTAAATTGGCTTTATACATTTTTCCTCTGTTGTGTCATATGCCTTTGTCATGTGCTACCTTCATTGTTAGTGTTATTTAATAAGATGCCTCCAATTTTTATCCCGAAATATTTCCAAACCTGTGCCTTTTTTGAACTTCTTGTGAGGGACAACTCCTTTACCATTTTCAGCGATTGATTAATGCTATGATTCATAGGACGCTTCTTCCTACAGAAAAGTTGGTATGATCACATGCGCCAGATAGACAAGCATGTCCATCAGCACCAGACATTTTTTACAGCCTGCAAATCCTTCCTCTTTGTTAATCGAAAAATAACCTGTATTTTATTATTCTTTCAGAGAAACATATGATGTACAAATTGTTATGTTAAAGAGCTTAAGCTTAATAGCTTACATCATTTAAGGTTACTCCTACAAAGAATAACTGTAATGGTCTTTTGGGGAATTGCCTCGTGTTATCAGGCTATAATAAGAAAACTTGTGTCAATGTCTACAAATCATAGTTTTTTAAAAATGATTGTGTAAGTGAATATAAAGGTATGTTTGGTAATAGAAAAATGCTTACATAATCAAGAAAGCACATCATAGACAGTTTATCTTATATTTTTGTCAAATTATATGTATAATGGTTGATAAAAGGTGACACGTGTAAAGAGCAATCTGATTTGATGGCATGCCATGTTGACGAAGACTGATGAATGTGCCATTTTCTTTTAGGCAGTATCTTAATATATAATAATCAACTTACAATCTAGTAAATAAGAACGACATTATGCGTTTTAAGTTTTAATTTAGTGTTGCCAAGCGGTGTTTTCATGCAAGCTATATTCTTCTTTTGACATAATCTCTCTTACTAACTACTATTTGGTTTTGGGCTTAGACTTTAGTCTAAATTGTAAACCTACAATTAATAGTGAATCTATACTATCGTCTGGGCCTTGTTAGGATTCTCCTTTTCTTCTTCTTCTTCTTCTTCCTTTTTTTTTTTGTTTTTTTAAAAATGAATAATGATGAGTGGTTATAGTGGAGAAGTGTTTTTTGAGTATTGTGAAGAAGTGCTTCTGGAGTATCATGGACTCGTAGGATTCTCGTAGAAGTAAAGAAAATGTTTTATAGATGATGTATAACTGACTATCTATTCTTTATGTGTACGGATTTTCTGTATCCCAATTCACAAATTAGAAGCATCATGTCTTAAAAATCAAATGTGTATACGGAAAAAGACTGTGATTGAATTGGACAAGTAGCAATGCGCCTGAACCTAGGATAGTATCTTCAGTGAGGATAAGGTAGCTTCCAACGAGGATAACATCAGGGCATGTGTCAACTTTCATTTGGTTAAATATTAGAGAACTGGTTGAGATGGTTGTTGCATGGGCAATGGATACCGATATGGTTACAAGTGATATGATTTATAGTTTGAGAATCAGAGAGGACTGCTTAAACAAATATGATGGAGATAGGTAAATGATATGATAGCAGTTAATTCAACAAAGATGGCTCATAGAAGAGCTCAGATGAGGGAAAGGAAGACCATAGATTTATGTGCGGTGAAACGTGTCAAAGATGAAGATGAAGATCAGAAGGATTTAGTTCGAGACAAGAATATCAAGGAAATGTGGAGAGATTGTTTTGACAAATTGTTCAACGAGAGCTCTACTAAGGATTTGGATGAACCTGCCATTCAATCTCAAGATATAAACCGTATTTTTTGCGTAGAATAAGAATACCTGAGGTTACAGAGGCTTTGGAAAGGATGGAAATCAAGGAAAGTTATTGGTCCAGATGAGATGTGATTCCTATTGAGATATGAAGATACTTAGTAGAGATGGCGTTAGATGGTTGATAGACTTATCTAATAAGATTTGGCAAACCAAAAATATACCACACGTGTGGAGGAGCACCTTTGTACCTCTCTACAAGAGCAATGGTGACATTTACAGTAGCTCTAACTATTGTGGAATAAAACTCATATGTCACACCATGAAGCTTTGGGGGAGATTGAACACTAAGACAGGATGTTGAGATAACAGAGAACCAGTTTGGGTTCATGCATAGACGATCGACGATAGAGGCTATTCATTTGCTCTGTCAACTTGTCGAGTGTTTTCGAGAGAGAATGGATTTGTATATGGTTTTTATAGGCTTAGAGAATATTTACGACAATGTATCTAGAGAGGTATTATGGCGGACAATGATGAAGTGGCCCCCAATAAAATACATTGGCATAACCAAGGATATGTATGATAGAGCAGTGGCAAATGTAATAACTTGCGACAGCCTAACAAGTGATTTTCCAATCACAATTGGCTTGCATCAAGAATCTACATTAAGTCTATTCTTGTTTGCAATAATGATGGATGAACTTACTAAAACTATCCAGGATGAAGTACCTTGGTGTATGTTATTCGCTGATGATATTATTCTGGTAAATGATACGAAAGCATGGGTTAATGCCAGGTTGGAGTTATGGAGACAAACATTGGAATCTCGGGGGTTAGATTAAGCAGGTCTAAGACCGCATATGTGCAATGCAAATTCAGTAAACAGAGAAGTCAAGATCACAGTGGTATAACACTAGATGAGCACGAGATACTATTGAGTAATCAGTTTAGATATCTAAAGTTCTATCGTCCAAAAGGATAAAGATATCGATAGCGATGTCAACCAGAGGATTCAGTCTGGTTGGTAAAAATGAAGGAGTGCGACATGGATTTTATCCAATTGCGACTTTCTGTTAAGATTGAAGGGAAAGTTTTTATCGTAGCGTTATCATGCCTGTCTTATTATCAGTGTTCTAAAAAGCGGCCTAGACGGCTGCTTAGGCAGAAGCAGTGTGAAGCCGTTCCGATTCAGCCCTAGACGGCTTAATTAACCGGTTTAAGCGCTTAAGGCGTTCAGATCGCTTAAGCGGGTGCCTAAGCAGACCCAACTCACTTAATGGAATCAAATCTAATCATTTTTGAATTATCATGGCTCGGGTTTGTTCTCTTTTCATCGTACCTGACCCAAACTCATACTTGTTGGTCAATTTTGTCCCTTTTTCTGAATAATTTTTGAGCTATATAACTCAATCTATTTTTTGCTAACTTTTATTGTTAAAACATCAATATGTTACCGGTTATTATGTTGAATTATCAATATATTTCTATTTCTACTGTTGAAATTTCAATATGTTTTCTATGTTGAAGTGTCAATATACTGCCGAAATTTTAATATGTATATATATTAAATATAATTTTATTTTAACTCAAATTAAAAAAACCGCTTAGGCGGTGCCAGGCGGTATTCCTGTTGGGGTAAAAATTTACACCCTTTTGTCCAAAAATTCAAAGTTAAAAGGTCGAGACCGACACCCAAGTCAAGTGAGCCCAAGCCCAAGCCAAAGCCAAGGAAGTCCGAGCCCAAGCATGAGGGGGACCGACCAAAAGCCAACCAAGAAAAGAAATTATGTAGGAAAATAAAGTTAGATGTAATTTTTATAAATAAATGTAAGAAAAATGGCTAAAAAGCCAAATTATGTAAAGTTCATGGCTTATGTGCAAAAATAAATGAGCACATAAGGCATGGGGGCTCAAGTGCCGTTTTGTAAGACCCAAGAGTCAATGTAAAGTGTGTAGCTTATAAAAGACAAACATTATGAGAAATCATAACAACTTTTATTCCCCTCAATCAACCTAGGGTTCCGAGTTTCCTCTCTCCTCAAGGTTCTCTCTTCATTTTTCAATTAAATCTAGAGGTTAACCTCTCTTTTTAAAAAATAAATAGATTTTAGCCATAAACCCATTAAGAAAAAAGTGAATCCTCCATCAAATCCCCAAAGGAGTGATTTTTACATCTCTTCTTCTTCCTCAAGATCCAAAGAGGAAAGAGGAAGAAAAGGAGAACCCATCTCCAAAACCTTTATTTTTACAGGATCCAAGGCTTGAGGAAGGGAAAAAGGTCTCCCTTTTCATCATCAAGATAATTTTTTTTTGAAGATTTGAAGACCCAAAGAAAGCATTTTGGACTAAAATAGGATGGGGTTAGGGTCTTTCCTTAAGGAAATCCCTGAAGCTCAAGCTCATAATCTGAAGCTTAAGCTTCCTTCATGCACAATGTGTTGCCGCATGCATGCGCCCGTCCAACATGTATGCGCCAATCCACCATGCATGTGCCAACCCCTCATTTTTTCCTTTATTGGGAGCTTACGACACGCTCAAAATGCTTCTCTTGTTAGAAATTTTTTGCTAACGGGTCGCTGCCCTGCACTCCGCAAGAGAGCTGTTAGTCCCCTTGACCCCCAGCTCGCTATTCGGGCAGTGGGACCCCGTAAACTCTGCGAGGCCCCCGATATGCCCAAAGCATCCTCAAAACAAAACACACGCATACTGCACATTGAGTTTGCATGACTCATTTGACCTGTTAATTGGAGATTCCTTTACTCCTAAAAGCGAGAGATAATTAATGGCAGTTTTGTTCGCGGGTGCCGCAGATTTGGATCCCCACAATCAATAAACCTAACCTACCCTAGACAGGAGGAAGCTGTATACGCCTGACAAGCGTGCGTATTCCTATCTCAATAGGATGACGAAAAACACTACAGATTCTGGCACACCGGTTGAACCTTATCTCTCCTTCCATATTTCGGGTCAAACGTTCATGCGAACTCAATTAATATATATATTGATTGTCTGTACTGAAATCATGCTTCTTTGTGTAGGTTAACAGTTTTCTACCGCAATCTCAAATTCAACAACCATGTCTCCTAAAACGAACTGTCTCTGATGCAACTCTAGCGACCTACGTGGTCAAAACGAGTGCACGCGATTCTCCTGGCGAATCTCATTGGGCAATAGGAGGAGCCTCCGCGTCAATTCGGCTCAGTCATAATCTGCCTAGCTGGCAGTGGTCCTATCGTGGAAATCTCGTCAAGCAAAGTGGCCAAACCAACTTCAAGAGGTAGAAGGCCGAATGTGATGGTCGCGAAGGTACCATAACTCAAGCGCAAGTCGGTTTTTGAACGGCTTTCTGTGGCCCTAGCTGGGGGCAAGACCGTCGAAACAAAAGAAAACGCCAGGCGTCGCGGAAAAGCTCAGGCGATGCTTTCGACAAGTGCACAATCGGATGTCTTTTCAAGACTCTTTATCAACCGACCTACAGCGGCTTCCCGAAGAGCAGAAGCCTGCTAGGCGCTCAAAACAGAAAAGCTAAGGCAGAAGCGGCTCAGGTATAGAGTCAACAAAAGAGCGTTGGCTCCGACCAAGTTGAATTTTGTAAAATTCTAAGAACCGAATTATCCCGCGATGACGACCATCTCGGTCGTGAAAATCCGCAACTCTTTCGAGTCCTTAAAGTGGGTTCAGAAAAACGCCATGTCCGCCAAAATCAAGAAGACGGCGATTCGGACGGTGCTAAGGCGATATGTGTCCAAGCCCCAACACAAAAGGCTGGATACCCTTTCGTCAGGAGTCTACCAAGCACTTCGTACCGCTCAAAACCATCGAGGCAAATCCAGAAAAGGGGTATAAGCGCCGCCTGAGAACTCTGTCATGCCGACCGTCTTTAGTCGATTGTCCTTTCCCAATGAGGAAGGGCCATGCCAAAGATCCACAAAATCAGCTGCCAGTGATAATTGGATATTCGGATGTGTGATCCACACGGTTTATATGGCGGGCGCGCGTCCCAGTGATAACCTTCGCAGCAAAAGCAAAGATGGGGCCGCCACAACCCAAGCCCAATCTGGTTTGAATGTGGCTTCCACTTCTTAAGATGAGCCTTCTCCGCAGGATAATGAAAACCCTCTCGGTGACGTTGATAAGCAGAAGGACCCCTCAGTCCATATGGAATCAAGCTTGAACAGTGAAGAAGAGCCGTCTTTCTGCCCCGGGACCGCAGAACAGTGAAAGTTTCTAGTGCCTTTGCCGCTATAACCACGGCCGATGCGGAATCGAAAAACAAATATTTTAAGGGGAGCACTAGAAACTAATCCCTAGAATCCGTTCCAAATACTAAATTAGAAAACTAAAACAAGAAGCTAGTTACAAAGTTGCGAGACTACAACCTTTGATGCGTGCCCACCCAATCGTGGAAGACCCCTCCAAACTTCTCATAGATCGTCGGGAACAAGCTTGAAAGGCGACCGCCCTTGCCAAAAATGATTCACCGAGGAAAACCGATCCAACCTCCAGTTTCACCTAGTGAAGCAACCGACGTTCTAAGCTTGCTAGAAATGGAGTGTGGGGATGGTAGGATTTTTCCACGATCATTTTCACTCTAAAACAAAGATCAAGAGAACAATGAAGGAGGAGGATGAAGAGCTAGAGCTCTCATCATAAAAAAAGGCTACGTGTGTGAGTGCATGAATAAAAGGTATGGCAATATTTTATTTTCCAACCATACAAAAGTGATGAGACAATTTTTCCAGTAAAGAACTCAGCCATCCCTCTCTACATGCCCTCAACCATACCCAAAACCACTTCACCCTCCACTAATTTTCTATTGATTTGCGAAAAGAAAAGCAAATAATGAGGCGTCCTCCTTTTAGAAGTATTCCGTATAAATACGGAATACAATCCGGTATACGTATCGAAGTATATGTGTATCCGTATAAAAATACAAATAGCCAAGAGAGAGAAAATGAACAGTGAACAATAATACTATAATATATATATATATATATATATATAAATTATTAAGTCAAAACTTGATTTAATAATCTGGCTTAATTCTAAGCATGCTAGTATTATCAACCGTCCGATTAAAGTCCGTGTAGCCAGTACACGTATTTAATCGGATCCCTGCACGTATCAATATACAGTCTCTACATCATATCGTCTGAACCGGAAAAATCTTATGTGGGGTCTCTAAAGACTCAACAATACGCTGGCAGTGATTTACTGGATAAATCCAAAACCATAAGCACGTCAGCGACACTAGATGTACGTAACGGCTACCTCGGTATCTGCCGAAAGGGAAGTCGACAATCAAGTCCGTCCGTGCCTTACTGAGCATGAATGTGACAATCTCCGTACAGTCAAGTCTTTTCGTCTAAGAGTATTGCATACCAGGTGTCTAGGGGGTGTGGATGATGTCTGACCCTTAATAACCCTATAAGTCGTGCCAAAGTCATGCTCATCACTAACCGAGAAACTACTGAACCCCAATCAGTAAATGTAATCCACCGTGGCCACGGATTTAGGGTGATAGCCAATCGAACACAGTGCGGCATCGACATCTAATATCAGGAGAGACGAATTCTTGACAACCGCTCACTGCCTCCATGTGGCTCAGGAGTGTACCCAACTAAAACCTGTTTGCACGACTCCTTTGAGCCGTGGTAGGTAGTAATCGAAGTACTGTGAAAACTCACACACGACAAATGACGATCTCAGGTCAAAAGACTAATCAGTACTCATGCCACAAAAGAACTGCTATATGACGATAGGTATATTACCATCTAGAAGTTCTCGGCAAGTCCGTCCAGTGTATTTATATCCAGTGAGCACCTATATACTATTTTTGGTGACAACGCCAATGGCTTGTGAGACCGGCCACTGTCTTTCGTCGGGGTCGAGAAACGTATACATTAGTCTACTCCGGAATATCGATGCCCGGTTTCGATACTCCCACGACTAGGGACATTTAAGGATGTGCTTATGGACTATCCAACTTTCACGTATATGATCGCCATCATAATGCTGGTAGTCCTGCAAAAATCCTACGGGCGTTATTATTATGTATTAGCGACATGTAATAAGTAAAACATACACATCAATGATAAAGACAAACCAGATAGTATACTATCATTTCGAGTAAGGCTGTTTTACATGTATAGGTTCTCTCGCAATTATCATAATCGCCTATCTGTAATTACAACAATTGCCTTGATGACACTATATCCAACAATCTTCCACTTGTACTTAAGGCTAATTCTTGCGGTATCGCATACCCACAGATCGTGTGCTACCGAATACCCAACTTTTCTACTAATCAGTTTCGCAAAGCTCATTTGAAAAACATTCGTGTTCGAGAAATAGCCTCAGTGAGTGGATCTGCTATAATGTTCCAACTTTTTCTCTCTATATCTCAACTTCGCGGAGATCAACAATCTTCCGAGCTAAGCGATACCCCGCCTCAAGAATTTGTCTGGATACTTGATGGGACCAAGTTTATAAATGAACAATTTTATCCGACAAACTTCTTATGCTGTATACTCCGTTGAATCCTACACCACGCCTATCTCAGTATCCCTATTAGAACTCTATCCAATATACTGCTCCACAGAAGAGGGTAAACTTAAAACTCTGACAACATCTCTGTCATCCAGGTCACCTTTGAACCCTGAACCGATAACTGCCTCCTGGAGGAGACTGCTGTTACCATATACCAAGAACATCCTCTTATGTACTTAATTGCTTCCCTTTGTTTCTTCATGATTGGATTAATATCTGCTTACTACAGTAAGTGCAAAAGCAACATCTGGTTTGGTACAAGATATTGCATGATTGACTCAATTGCCTAAGTAAATGATATGTCATTCATGCCAGTCTCTCTTCTCATCAGTCTGAAAGACATCTTTTTAGAGAGGATGGTTCCATCACTTACGGGTACACCAATACCCCAGGAGTCGTCCATTATAAAACACTTTTAGAATGGTGTATAAATACCCGGATTGGGACACTTTCCAAATCTAGATTTAGTCACCAGAATTCTTGATATCTTATCCAGATCCAATATGGTGAAACATTTATGACAACCAAAGTTTGACCGATTGTAGTATAATAACATCACTTCCTATCAGGAGTATGTCATCCAAATCTCAAGACGTTACTCCCTACATCCTTCTTACTAGGTCCATCTGTTTTGATTTAGTCAATCACCTTGACTGTCACATCAAAACAGATGATCCGTCTCCGTTTTGCATGTTTTAGTCTATGAATAGAAATAAGCAACTTGCACACCTTCCGCTGCTCCCACCGACTACGATAACCCTCTGGCAGAGTCATATACATATGCACTTCTAAATTCCCATTTAGAAAGACGTATAGTCATCTATCTGCCAGATCTCATAGTCATGAAAAGCAGCAGTGACGAGTTATATTCGTATGGACTTCAGCGTAGACACTGAAGTAAAAGTCTCATCATAATCCACACCAGATATTTGATAAAAATCTTTACAACAAATCTAGCCTTATTAGGTTAATATCTTTCCACCTGCACAAATCTCGAAAGATCTACTTACTCCTAATGGGTTTTACCCCTTCAAAAGCACCCAACAAATTCTATAATTTGCTGAAGTGAGTGGAGTCCAATTTGGATATAAAGTATCCATCCATTATTCGGAAGTCACCACTTCCTGATGACTAGTAGGGCCATCATCACCATGATACCGACATTCCTGTCAGCGTCTACGAGGAAACCGAAGTATTTCTCGGGTGGCTGAGGTCACATACTAAATTTGCGGAGTGGCTAGGATTTGTCGAGTCTAATTGAATCTCCTTGTTCTACTAAATTTTCAGTAACCGTTTGTGGTACTGGAAACCCTTTATATGTCTCTAAATCTTACCTTCTGTACACCACATTTAGGCTAATTGGTTTTCTTCCTTCCCTACCTTTCGGCACCGGCCTAAGGTTTGGAAGAAGACTATCCAATAAGTGTAACTGGTGTACTCTCTTAATATAAGGATCTCTCGCAATCTGAGAGAAGGTAAAGGGAAGAGACAGCCGAATAATTTTATTCAATTTCTCCAGAACTAGTGACCATCCTTGACTGAACTAACTTGTTCGAGTTCGTATGTAACTATACGCTGGCCTTTACAAACAATATGGATCATCGTAGTGATACGGAGTGTTATGGACATATGCAAAGGGAAAGTAGGAGTAGCAGGGATAGATGCGATTTTGTCGTGAATCATGACAATCCAAAATCAAAGTGTGTAAGAAGGTTTGGTTAACTTGGTTAATGAGTTTTAGTTTAAGGCAAGTCATAGTTGCAAACCAGAAAGAAAAGAAATACTCAGCGTGTACTCTATCAAGATTAGATTGGTTAATCACTTTATCTAATCAGGATGGCTCTCCCTGTATTCTCGAATTCTCCTTCAAACCCTAAAAGGAGAACCAGTTGGGATCATGTACATCTTACAAATTCGCTAACCGTTCAGCCAGGCCAGTGTTCGTACTCCGAGGGAGGTCCTCCGTGTTTTTGTACGGACTCAATTTAATAACCCCGTTTCCGCAGAGGTGTTGCCTTGTTAACACTTTCTTGATACCTAATAGGTTTGCTAATTGTAAAGTGAAAATCTCTCGAGGAGTAATTCCTACACCTCAGTGGGAATCAGGACCCAACTATCATTGTGTGATAATTTTGACGGAAGTTGACCAAAATTACCACATTCCAAAAGGTATGCGCATACTTAGTAAGTTTCCCTTATCTTTGAAACTTCATATATGGTTTTTGCCCCAGGCGACTTATAACCTTGGCGAAGGTCAACAAATCATAAGTCACAAGTCAAGTTCTACCCGTCATTGTCCTGATTAATCTAGACCCATCTGTACGAGCCTTTGACGAAGATCAACAAGATTATACGACTATCCTAGATTAATGCATCTCTATACTGCAGAAAAACAACACTTAGCTACCATACACTGTCTTGGCGAAGGTCAACAAACATAGCATGGATACTAATTGCTACTTAACTGAAATGACGGAGGGCTACGGCTGTTCTTTGGCGAAAAAACCTTTAACGTAATGAACTTGATATCCTTGAAGGAACTCGTGTGGCATTGAAAAGGAGTGGTGTAGCCTCTACTTTTAAAACACGCGGTTTTGAAGAAAACCGAGTGGTTTATAGTAATATAAACTTTTGCTTAAGAGCCAACTCCCCATAAAGGGATCAAGGCTCTTTCCTCGTCGAAAGAGGTGCAGGATATTCCTAAGCTAATACCACTATGCAAAGCAAAAGAATACGACTATAGTTTTAAAATTTGGTTCCATCAATGTCATGTAGGTTTGTTTTCCTTGCATTAAACATATAAGCAATCCCATCATTACGAGTTTCTAAGCCACACTAGAAACAACCAAAATAGCATGGTTTTATATGCCATCCGCATTTGCCATGAGGTCTTAACTTACGGCAAGGCGAGGACAGTCCTAGCGCGGATGCAAAACATATAGAAGCATCTAATATATAATATATATTATCACATGCAAGTAATAGTTATCATAAGTATGTGAACAAAAAAAAATGGAATAGCGGATACATTAGGAGCCCCGCGTTTCATTTGAGCCTAAATAAACCGCGACATTTCCCGGTCGTGTGGATAGCCCGTACAAAGTCGATCCTAGACCCTTACGAATACGGCAAGCCACCGGCCAATTATAGAAATTAGGTAACCCGCATGAGTCGGTCATCCGTTGCTTTCTAGAATTCGGTAACTTGGGCACTCCTCTGCGGGTCTATCCTATAACCCCTACAAGTGCGGCAAGCAACCCGCCAATTCTAGAGTGAGGCGATCCGGTCTCATACACCATGAGACGGCTATTTACCGCACTCTAGAATCCGGTTGCTCGAGCACTTCTTCTGGTTTAATCCTAGTACATAAATGAAATGTATATACGGCGGTGACATTCGACTGCATCCTAGTCGAGCCCTAATAAAAGAATATACAATACACGGAAATGACGGTCACAAGTTGGAGCTCGTCTCGAACAAATGAATATAAATAAATCACAACTGTACAAACACATCGCACGAGGGGCTATCCAACACGACAATCTGGCTAAACCATTACAAGATATATATCACAGAACACAAGCAACAACAACATATGTGCAACCCCGTCTAATCGAACATATAGTAATTAGATGACGTTTAACATACACAAACAAGTGGATCATACACGATGCTAAAATTCCGCCCGAAAAGTTTCCCGAGGTGCCCGAAACCAAAGATAACACCTAGTGAAATCTGGGCAAAAACAAAGTATACCAACAATCATGTTTTACCAATGCCAAGCTCCTGCACACGTTTCGAGACAGAAGGCCACAACTTGGCCGCCAGAATCTGTCAAAATGCCTATTCCGGCGGCTAGGTTTGGGCTTCTTGGCCTCGAATTTGTGCCATATTTTAAAGCTTCAAAACACATCCTCTGCAATACTTTAAAAAAAAATTAAGTGATGTAAAATTTTGGGACAAAAACTTGACATTGGAAACTCGATTCGGTTAATTTTTCGGTCTCGAAACTAAAACATCATCTATTCTAGTTTTAGTGTTTGGGTTGGCTTTGATGCCATTGAAAGTTTCTAGTGCCCTTGCCGCTACAACCGCGGCCGATGCGGAATCAAAAAACAAATATTTTACGGGGAGCACTAGAAACTAATACCCAAAATCCATTCCAAACACTAAACTAGAAAACTAAAACAAGAAGCTAGCTACAAAGTTACGAGACTACAACCTTTGATGAGTGTCCACCCAATCATGGAAGACCCTTCTAAGTTTCTCGTAGGCCGTCGGGAACAAGCTTGAGAGACGACTGTACGTACCGAAAATGATCCACCCGAGGAAAATCGATCCAAGCTCTAGCTTCACCAAGTGAAGCAATCGACGCTCCAAGCTTGCTAGAAATGGAGTGTGGGGATGCAGGATTTTTTCACTTTCATTTTCACTCTGAAACAAAGTTTAAGAGAGCAATGAAGAAGGAGGATGAAGAACTAGAGCTCTCATCATCAAAAAGGCTAAGTGTGAGTGTATGAATAAAAGGAATGGCTATATTATTTTCCAACCATACAAAAGTGATGAGACAATTTTTCCAATAAAGAACTCAAAGCCATCCCTCTCTACATGCCCTTAACCATACCCAAATCCCTCATTCCCTATTGATTTTCTAAAGAAAATCAAATAATGAGGCGTCCTTCTAGAAATATTCGGTATAAATACGGAATACAATCCGGTATATATATTGAAATACATATACGCGTATCTGTATAAAAATACGAATAGCCAAGAGAGAAAACGAACAGTGAACAATAATACTAGAATATATATATATATAATATAAATTATTAAATCAAAACATGATTTAATAGTCCGGCTTAATCCTAAGTCGTCTAGTATTATCAACCGTCCAATTAAAGTCCGTGTAGCCAGTATACGTATTTAATCGAACCTCTGCATGTATCAATATACGACCTTTACATCATATCGTCTGAACCGGGAAAACCCTGTGTGGGATTCTAAAGACTCGGCAATACGCTGCCAGTGATTTACTGGATAAATCCAAAACCACAAGCTCGTCAGCAGCACTAGCTGTACGTAACGGCTATCCAGGTATCTGCTGAAAGGGAGGTCGACAATCAAGTCCGTCCGTATCTTACCGAGTCTAAATATGGCAATCTTCGTACAGTTCGGTCTTTTCGTCTATGAGTATCGCATACTGGGTGTCTAAGAGGTGTGGATGATGTCTGACCCCTAATAACCCGATAAGTTGTGCCGGAGTGAAGCTCATCACCAACCGAGAAACTACTGAACTCCTATCAGTAAATCTCATCCACTGTGGCCACGGATTTAGGGTGATGGCCAACTGAACACAGCGCGGCATCGACTCCTAATACCAGGAGACGAATTCCTGACAATCGCTCACTGCCTCCATATGGTTCGGGACCGTACCCAACTAAAACCTGTTTGCACGACTCTTTTGAGCCGTGGTAGGGTAGTAATCTAAGTACAGTAGGAACTCACACACGACAAATGACGATCTCAGGTTAAAGGACTAACCAGTACTCATGCCATAAGAGAACTGTTACCTGACGATAGGTATAATACTATCCAGAAGTTTTCGGCGAGTCCGTCCAGTGTATTCATATCCAGTGAGCACTATACTATCTTAGGTGACACAACACCAATGGCTTGTGAGATCGGCCACCGTCCCTCGTCGGGGTCTAGAAACGTATACACTAGTCTACTCTGGAATATCGATGCCCAGTCTCGATACTCTCTTGATTAGGGACATTTAAAGATGTGCTTATGGACTATCTAGCTCTCATGTATATGGCCGTCATCATAATGCTGGTAGTCAAGCAAGAATCCTACGGGTTTCATCATTATGTATTAGAGGCATGTAATTACAAGTAAAACATATACACATCAATGGTAAAGACAAACCAGAGAACATACTATTATTTCGAGTAAGACTGTTCTTTATGTATAGGTCCTCCCTCAATTATCATAATCGCCTACCTGGAATTATAATAATTGCCTTGAGGGCACTATATCCGACAATCTCCCACTTGCACTTAAGGCTAATTATTGCGGTATTGCATACCCACAACTCATGTGCTCCCGAATACCCAACTTCTCTACTAATCAGTTTCGCAAAACTCGTTTGAGAAACATCCGTGTTCGAGAAATAGCCTCTGTGTTTGGATCTGCTACAATGTTCCAACTTCCTCTCTCTATATCTCAACTTCGCGGAGATCAACAATTTCCCGAACTAAGCGATACCCCACCTTAATAATTTGTCTGGATACTTGATGGGGCCAAGTTGATAAATGAACAATTTTATTCAACAAACTTCTTGGGTTGTATCCTCCATTGGGTCATAACTGGCATTCTGCACCATGCCTATCTCAGTATCCCAATTGGAATCCTATCCAATATACTGCTCCTCAGAAGAGGATAAACTTAAAACTCTGCCAGCTTCTCTGTCATCCAGGTCACCTTGGAAGCTTGAACCGATAACCGTCTCCTGGAGGAGTCTGCTGTTACCATATACTAAGAACATCCTCTTATGTTCATAATTATTTCCCTTTGTTTCTTCAGGATTGGATTAATGTCTGCCTACTACAGTAAGTGCAAAGCAACACCTGGTTTGGTACAAAATATTGCATGATTGACTCAATTGCCTAATCAAATGATATGTCATTCATGCCAGTTCCTCTCCTCATTAGTCTGAAAGATATCTCTTTAGAGAGGGTGACTCCATCTGCGGGTACACTACCACGCTTGGAGTCGTCCATTATAAAACACTTTTAGAATGGTGTCTAAGTACCTGGATTAAGAGAACATGATCTGAAGATGAATCCCTTAAAGCGTGCTTTGGGCTTGTCGTCGAGAATATTCTTGGGCTTCATAGTCCGACATCGAGAATCGAAATTGATCCATCAAAAATAATGGCCACATAGAGATGCCTCAGAGAATCTGACGCAGCTAAGGTCCTTCCAAGGCAAGCTCGCTTACATATGAAGGTTCATCTCGAACCTATCAAGAAGATGTCGGCCTTTCTCAAAGCTTATGAAGAAAGATGCTTCTTTTGTCTGGGACGTCGAATGTCAAGAAGTGTTCGAAAGTATCAAACAATACTTGCTACACCCTCCAGTGCTTGTAACTCCTATTCTAAATAAACTGCCGATCCTTTAATCACTCGGCGTGCTCTTTGTCCAAAATAATGACGAGGGAAAAGAAAACGCCCTCTACTATCTCAGTCGAATATTAGTCGGGACGGAACATACTATTTCCCGATCGAAAAACAATGTTTGGCCTTGATATTCGCCGTGAAGAAACTGAGACACTATCTGCTTGCACATTGGGTTTTGCTGATTTCCAAGGTCGATTCGCTCAAATACTTGGTAACCAAAGCAAGCCTAGCCGGTAGAATGGCAAGATGGGTTGTCATGCTGCTTGAATTTGACATAGTCTATACACCTCAAAAGGCAGTAAAAGGGCAAGCCCTAGCCGATTTCCTCGCTGCTCACCCCATACCTCAAGGGTCACCGCTAAATTACGAGTTACCCGACAAACAAGTGCTGCGCCTTGAAGGTAACGAGCCATGCTGGGAGCTCTACTTTGATGGAGCCTCATCAATGAGGACTTCCGGCAAATCAAGCATCCCTACAGATAAAAGCAAGGATATGATTGATGTTCATCACGCCATCGAGAGGAGCCCTACGACGTTCTTTCACTCTTACTGAGCTTCGCACAAATGACGACACCGGGTATGAAGCTCTGATAACCGGTCTGGAACTCACCATAGAAACTGCAGTCTCTCGGCTACGGGTCTACGGTAATTTCCAGCTTGTTGTCAACCAAGTGAGCGGCAACTATAAGATATATAAGCCCGAGTTAGCTCGATACAGAAGCCGGATGGTGGAACTCATGAAACGTCTCACCCATATTGAACTGATGAGAGTTCCTAGGGTGTTGAATGGAAAAACCGGCGTACTCGCTCGCCTAGCCAAAGAGCTGGTTGATCCTAAGATGGATGAATTCCTGATTATAGTCAGAAGCCGACAAATTGTGCCTCCAGTCTCTTTACGAAAAGAAAAAAGCACAAGACAAGAGAACGATCCTGCTGAAGAAGCTACGATCATTCAAGACGAGCCTGATTGGAGAGAACCCTTCATAGAGTACTTCCGATATGACAAGCTGCCTGTAGAAAAATCCATGAGGATTCAGCTGAAAAAAAGAGCCCTATGATATGCGTTCTTAATTGACACACTATACCGAAGATCATACGACCAGCTCTGGCTCAGGTGTCTGTCTTCGGCCGAAGTTTAAAAAGTCATGAAAGAAGTTCACTCGGGCGTCTGCGGAGCTCATCAATCCGGTTCCAAAATACGGCTTCAATCAAACGGCTTGGATATTACTGGCTTACTATGATAAGGGATTGCGAAGAGCATGTGAATAAATGTCATCTCTGCCAAATACATAGTGACCTCATACATAAGCATCCTAATCCGCTGCATTCTACCGTGGCATCATGGCCATTTGAAATATGGGGCACCGATATAGTTGGCCCAATCGGTCCTTCGTCATCTAAAGGCCATCGGTTCATATTGGCCGCAACTGACTACTTCTCCTGATGAGCTGAAGTTGTCCCGCTAAAAGAAACCAAGAGAAGATTTTCTGACATTCTTCCGGCATAACGTGCTATATCGTTTCGGTATACCAAGAAGAATCATTTCTGACAACAGGCCTTCTTTCAAGTGCTTCAAAATCTTAAGGTTCACTATTCAACACAAGATAGACCGGAGGTATTCCTCCATCTATAATCCAAGGGCCAATAGGCTGGCCGAAGCCTTCAATAAAACTTTATGCAAGCTTCTGAGGAAAAATGCTTCAGCCAAACAAAAGAGAAGAGACTGTAATCTCAAACTCTGAGGCATTGTGGGCATATCGTACCACACACCGCATTCCAACCCAATCTATCCTATACTTGCTGCTCTTCGGGGTGGAGGCAATTCTTCTTCTTGAAGTCGAAATTCCAAGTCTGAGAATGGCTGTCCAGCACAGCATGACAGAAGAGGAAAACGCTTTCCTTCGGCTTGAAGTGCTCGATGCCCTCGAAGAATAGAGACTCATAGTGTAGCAAAATCTGGAGTTGTACCGAGCCCAAATGTCACGGGCCTATGATAAGATGACCCGTCTCCGTGCTTTCAAGAAAGGCGAACTGGTGTTGGTTCTCAAAAGACCGATCATCCCCAATCGACATGCCAAGGGAAAATTCGAACCAAATTGGAAAGGGCCGTATGTCATCAAGAAAGTGTTTGACGGAGAATCCTACCAACCGATAAGTGCCGAGAGAGAAAGGCCCATCAATCCATCAATAACTGATATCTCAAGAAATACTACGCATGAATGCTCCAAGTGGCGGACGAGTTGAGTACACTGACCCTACAGCCAGTCTCTAAATCGACTACCGTATACAATCTACGGGCATAAATAATCTCCATCCTAACCAAGTTCCGCTACACTACTTTACGGGTCCGACGCTTCCCGCGTGCCATATACAATCCATGGGCATAAACAAGCTAAGTCACCCCCGAGTCCCACCGTGATCGCCACTGTGGCCGGTCTCCAAATCGCAATACACTCACGTGTCCTCACGATACACGAGGAGAATAACGCTTACCAAATTCTCTTGACTCGTAAGAAAAACACACCTTTGTGGGATTCTTATGACACAAGGGAAAAACACACTTGGGGGGTCCTCATGACTCTTAGGGAGAAAATACACCTACAAGATCCTCCTGACTCTTAGGGAGAAAATACGCCTTCAAGATCCTCCTGACTCTTAGGGAGAAAATGCTTTTATGAGATCCTTACGGCTCATAAAATTGAAAAGCCTTAGGTGACAGGGACCTAAACCTGCCTTCTAAGCCATCGTTTCTCAACGGGCAACAGCAAATGATGAGTAGCTCCTGGCGCTACGCTTCAGTATTAGCGGTGCTGATGCCGATCCAAAACCTAAATACCAAGTTTTCCCAAGGTAAAAGATGAGTCGCTCCCGGCACTATTCCAGTGTAGCGATGCTGATGCCGAACTTAAATCAAAATTCCAAATTCCCCCAAGGTAAATGATGAGAGTGTAACGATGCTGATGCCAAACAAAATCCAAATTTCAAGTTCCACTCAGGTTTCTTCCTCCCGCGCCCGCCGCCGCCCGGAAATTCAAAAGTCCCGCCAAACAAGACAAAAATCAAACAAATCAAAATTAAAGTCACTCGGTAGTGCTTCCGAGTTCAGAGGACCTGCCGGACAGATTGGAACTTCCCAGATTAAATCAATTCAAATCCTGACACCGTAAAAAATGGAGCAAGTCAAGTTCAACCCTGACACCGCAAAAAGTGGATCAAGTCAAATCCCGACACCGCAAGAAGCGGAGCAAGTCAACTTTAACCCCGACACCGCAAGAAGCGGAGCAAGGTAACTTCAATCCCGACACCGCAAGCGGAGCAAGTCAAATCAAGTATCGACCGTCCAAGTCGCAAAAAGGACAGTATCGACCGTCCATGTTGTAAAAAGGGCAGCATCGACCTCCACGTCGTCAAAAGGAAACCAAATCACATCAACCTCTATGCAAAAGATCCATCAATTTCATGTGCACGCCGCATAAATGTTGTGCGCATTTATTGATGGAGGCACTTTGTTGGGGTAAATATTTACACCCTTTTTGTCAAAAAATTCAAAGCCAAAAGGTCAAGACCGACACCCAAGTAAGCAGGCCCAAGCCAAGCAGGCCCAAGCCCAAGCATGAGGGGGGTCGGCCAAAAGCCAATCAAAAAAAGAAATTATGTAGGAAAATAAAGTTAAATTTAATTTTTATAAATAAATGTAAGAAAAATGGCTAAAAAGCGAAATTATGTAAAGCTCATGGCTTATATGCAAAAAGAAATGAGCACATAAGGTATGGGGAGGGATAAGTGCCATTTTGCAAGATCCAAGGGCCAAAATGTAAAGCGTGCAGTCTATAAAAGGCAAATATTACGAGAAATCAATAACTTTTATTCCCTTTAATGAACCTTGGGTTCTGAGCCTCTTCTCTCTTCCCTCAAGGTTCTTCCTCTTCATTTTTCAATTAAATCTAGAGGTTAATTTCTCTTTTTCAAAAGCTAAATAGATTTTAGCCATAAACCCATCGAGAGAAGAGTGAATCCTCCATCAAATCACAAAAAAGAGTGATTTTACATCCTTTCTTTTTCCTCAAGATCTAAAGAGGAAGAAGAAAGAAAATCCATCTCCAAACCCCCCATTTTTGACAAGATCCAAGACTTGGAGAAGGGAAAAATGACCCCTTTTCATCATCAAAATAAAAAATCTGAAGATTTGAATCCCCAAAGAGAGCATTTTGGACTAAAATAGGATAGGATTGGGGGTCTTCCCTTGGGAAAACCCCTGAAGCTCAAGCTTCCCGAGTTTAAGTTCATAATATGAAGCTTAAGCTCATAATCTGAAGCTTAACTTGGCGCATGCACAATGTCAATCCAACGGTTGGCGCATGCATGCGCCGCGCGCCAGTCCACCCTTCATGCGCCAACTCTTCTTCGTCTTTTCCTTTTTTTTTGGGAGCTCACGACACGCTCAAAACGCTTCTCACATTAGAATTTTTTTCTAATGGGGCGCTGCCCCGCACCTCAAAAGGGGTGCTAGCCCTCTTGACCCCCAGCCCACAATCCAGGTAGTGGGATCCCGTAAACTCTGCGAAGCCCTCGATATGCCCAAATCACCTTCAAAATACAACACACGCATACTGCACATTGAGTTCGCATGACCCATTTGACCCATTAATCGGAGGTTCCCTCGCTCCCAAAAATGAGGGGTGATTAACGACAGTTTTGTCCGCGGCCGTTGGAGATTTGGATCCCCATAATTAATAAACCCTATCCTAGACAGGGGGAATCTGTATACGCCTGACAAGCGAGCGTATTTCTATCTCAATAGGATGACGAAAAACACTCTACAATCCCAACCGCTCAGCTCCGCTCAGTGCTTTTTACAACCTTATTATATGGTGCAAAGTGTTGGGCTCCTAAAAACATCACGCACAGAAGATGAAGATAGCAGAGATGCGCATGCTTCGTTGGGTGTGTGGTAACACTAGAAAAGATAAGGTGTGAAATGAGGATATTCATGCAAAGCTTGGTGTAGCACATGTGGAGGTGGAGATGCGAGAAAACCATCTAAGATGGTTTAATCACGGGCGACGCAGACCTATGGAAGCACCGGTTCGACTAATGGATATTCTCGATTTAGGCCAAGTCAAAAGGGTGAAAGGGAGATCGAAGAAAACTTAGATGGATGATAAAGACCTTAATGAAAGTATATTGTTCGATAGGAGTGAGTGGAGGCGGAGGATCTACGTACTCGACCCGGCGTGATTCTCATGTTGGTTCATGCAGCCTACCCCATATGCTTGGGATAAAGGCTAAGTTGTTTTGTTGTTGGCTCATAGAAGAGCTATGTAGGGAAAAAAATGTTTCATATAGCCAAACTCAAATAGTTAACCAACCACTTTCCTTATTATTGTTTCCTAGGGTTCTATGCTTATAGTTAGAGAGATTCTCCATTCTTGCAATGACTAGCGAACAAGGTTCGAGAACTCGGCCGAATCCGTAGAGTTTCGGCCGTTTCGGATCGGTATCGGAGGAGACCGATCCGAAACAACCCTCGCTTTCGGATGATACCATCACACAACCGTTGTTGCAAGGCAAAAACTCCGGAAATATTGAAAGAAAACTTCGATTTATCAATAAAAAGATTGAAACTTGTTGCAAAAACTTATCTTAAATGGAGGATCAAGTCGTGGTGGCGAAGAGGAAAGGCGATCAAAGAAGAAAACGAGTAATTTTGACCTTGGAGGAGCAGATCTCGACCATGATTCGAGATCTTGAGCAGATCTGGGGAGAGGCGGCGGCTTACTGATTAGGAGTTAGGGTTTTCAAAAAGGGCTGCTTATATAAAATGGGTTGTGTGAGGTTATTGGGCTTTTTTTTTGCTTGGGTTAGCAGTTGGGCCTTTGGGCTAACTTTATATTGGATTGTGTACTAATTGTTTATGGCTCTTGGGTAATTATAGCTTCTTGGGTAATTATATATATTATGCCTAATATAAGCATATGTACACATAATATATGTAGACACAAATTTATACCGAAACCGAAAATGAAACTAGCGAAACTAACCGATACCCAGCGAAACTTGTCAATATTCAAAGGACCGAGACCGAAACCGAGTTCTCGAACCTTGCTAGCGAACCTACTTTTCAGTTGAATTTCCATTTCCACCAACTGTTAATAAGTTATGATCATGGTTTGAAATCTCGGCCGATCCCGATCCAAAAAATGAACGTCTGAGTTTTGATAGTGATATTGTCCGATACGAAGTTATAGTGGGTTTACCATTTGATTAGTTGGTTTCTAGTATTAAGTTTATTAATGGTTTAGACGGTTTATATGACATTATTAATTACTAAAAAGTATATAAATAATATATATTTTTAAACCAAGCAATATAACAATTATTTTAGACGTCATTAATTGGTAAAGAATTTGCCAAACGGTTCGTAGTTGCTTTTACTATTTTATTTTAAGAATTTCCTCGTTTAAATTTTTGTTTTGTCAAATGATATAAATCTGATACCTCCGATCCGATACGGCCGAGATGGCTAAAATCAACCACCCGACAATAATTCCGAGATTTTAAACTTTGGTCCTGACATTACATAACACCATATATGCTTCCACTGATATCTTTGATTTTATCGTTCAATATATTATATCATTCAGATTGATCTCAATTTTTTTTTATTGACAGGCTACATGGGTACATCAATAAGTGATGGACCTGGATGCTTAATGCTTCGGTGTCCTGATCCATCATGTAGCGCAGCTGTTGGTGAAGACATGATTAATAAATTAGCTCTTGAGGAGGATAAACAGAAGTATTCACGCTACCTTGTGAGGTCTTATATCGAAGATAATAGAAAGGTATGTATTGAAGCAAATATGTGTACATAATGCAGTTTCTTTATTTTGTCATTGCCTTTTAAGTCATACTAGTCTCCAAAAATGAAATAATCATCGAATGAAGGTTGGAATATACTAGGACAATGATTGCTAAAAGTGTACTATAATAGGTTCTTATTTCTGCAGTGATAGCTAAGCAGTTTCAAAGCAATTTAAACGTCTTTGGATGTGGTGTTTGGGATGCTCTACCCCTAGAAGGTTGTTAAGATGAGGCTTAGTGGATAAATGTATGAAACTGAGAATTAGAGGAAAAAGCATTTTGCACTGGTTAGTCATGGCAAGAACAGGGAAAGAGAGGAATTATTACATTTACGTATATTTTTTTTAACATGTGATGGTTATTCATTTCTAATAAGCTGTTCTTTCGAGAGAGAAGTTGATGTAGGATTTTCATTTCCTTAGCTGTAAGTCTCCTAACACTACCAGTCTGCCACTAGAATGAAAGTTTTGTGCAGAAGTAGTATGGATTATCTGTCCGCAATCACATTCTTCTGTATGTCCTATCCCTGTCAAGTACATAGCTGTTGGCATCAAATAACAAGCTTCATATATTTAATTAGTGTGTAGAGCAGTTGCCATTGCAGTCTCGCACACCAGCATCCTTGTCAGCTAGTATGTTGATTCTTTCCTTTAAATTTGAACTTGATTTGAGAGCATCATTCTTTTAGACCCGCTGATGACTGCTGGCCTCTCCAAATAAATATAAGATTGTATGCGGAGCTTTAAATTCATCAAGAGTTATGTACATGGGGATATCATTTATTGTATTCTATTGTTCTTTTACTGATTACCTTACATTTTCATCTCCCCTTGTAGACCAAATGGTGTCCTGCTCCTGGCTGTGAGTTTGCCGTGGAGTTTGTTGTGGGTAGTGGAAGTTATGATGTAACTTGCAATTGTTCTTATAACTTCTGCTGGAATGTGAGTTTTTGTTGAGATTTTCTCTTGTGCAATTTCTTAATTAAAAGTTATTTGGTTTTCTTCCCTTACATGAGTTGTATGTAATTACCGGCAGTGTACTGAAGAAGCTCACCGACCGGTGGACTGCGAGACAGTGGCAAAGTGGATATTAAAAAACAGCGCAGAGTCTGAGAATATGAACTGGTAGGGTATATGCGAATTGAGAAACATTATGTTTTTTATCTGGCTTCATATATCAACAGTTTGCTTAAAGCATGTAATATTTTTGTTTGATAGTTATTTGTCCTTTAAAAGCCATCAAGTTTCCATCTCTACTTAATTTTGCTAAATGATTATGCACATGAATCTTGATTATTCTCTAGCTAGCACAGAAATTCAGAAAATATATTCCCTGTGGCGGCCTTTTTGTAGTTCATTGTCGTTGAAAGTTCAATATAACCTATAAACCGATAGTCAGTTTTACTAATTATTTTACACATAATTGATCTTCATTTTGATTCAAATTTTTAACCATGTCGTTTCCACTTGTCTTCATCCCTCTGAGCCTCCGTGTGTGTGGGGTGGTGGTGGTGGTGGTGGTTTGGCATCCATCATTTTAATTGCTTTCAACTTTCAGTTCTGGTAACCATTACTCATTTGCTTCATTGGTTGTGTTTTATTCATTTTCAATGTGGACATTATTTCAGGATCTTAGCCAATTCTAAGCCTTGTCCGAAGTGCAAGAGGCCAATTGAGAAGAACCAGGGATGTATGCATATTACATGCACCCCTCCTTGCAAATTTGAGTTTTGCTGGTAATTTTTTTTTGAATTAAGAGTTTGTCCTAATGAATTTCTTTCTTTTTTTAAACCTGCATGCGATTAATTAGATATTGTCAATATGAATCAGGTTATGCCTCGGTGCCTGGACGGAACATGGAGAGAGAACTGGCGGTTTCTATGCTTGCAATCGCTATGAAGCAGCAAAGCAAGAGGGGGCAGTATGTCCATTTTCATTGTCTTCTTTATCAATAACAAAAGCAGTTATATTTCTTGGATGATTTCTGATGTCATTTCTGTTACCATCCAATTGATCTCAGTATGATGAATCTGAAAGGAGGAGAGAAATGGCTAAAAATTCGCTCGAGAGGTACACACATTACTATGAAAGATGGGCTACCAACCAGTCAGTAAGTAATTTTACATTTTGTAACTTTCTTTTTGCATTATTTAGTTTCAAATGTTAGTTAGCTGTTGGAATGACATCCTTGTGCCATCTTTCCCCCCCTTTGCCCTATGGCATGCATTATTCTATTATCAAAATTAAGTGTGGCACCATATCCAAAATACTTGTAGTATTTGCATGCCACTTGTCAGTTTTTACATTGATCAACTCTCGGGTTGTGCTTTACCGACGAAATAGAGCTAGAACTCTTTGAGCTTGTTGAATGTTTTTTTATTGGTGAAAAGGCCTTAACCTAGCTTGTTGAATGTTGAATGCTCTATTTGGCGGTGGTTAAATGTAACGAGTAGATTGCTCAGTTTGTAGCAAATTTTTCTTGCACAAATTGTTTTGTAATGATGAGTGCAATTCAGATAAAATATTTTTTTCAATGGATATGTACACAAAAGCCTATATGCTGCAGGTGCGAACAGGAAAGAATCATCAAAGAAGAACATTCTATAAATCAAGGTTAAGGCCATTCAAGAGTCTAGTTTGTGTTCTTGATATAGAAGTAGAGGGCTACTAATTGAGTTTACTAAATATGTTGGCCCTACAGTCAGAATCATGCAACCCCTTTTCTCTTTCCCCTGATGAATTTCTTTGATTTAAGTTGAACGAAAAAGTGGCAGTATTGTTCTCGTAATATTTGTCTCTGGATTTTATGGATTCATTCACAGATTATTTTCTGCTGTTAAAATTGAAAAGAGAATCTCTACTTTGTTGCACGATTTGCTGACATCGATTGTGTATGATGCATGTGTTACTGTGTGCTTGTTCCTACCAAATTTATGCACAGGATCTGTTTTCTCTTCCCAAGTTCACTTACTATTTTTTTATCAAAAAATAAGTCAAGTAACATTTAAGTTTCCTTTCTTGATATTAAAGTGAATTTTCTAACTTGAATGCAACAAACATGTTTTATTTTTGGCAGTCAAGGCAGAAAGCACTTGCAGATCTACATAGTATGCAAACTGAAAAGGTATTCCCTTGCATCCACGGGATCTTTCTTTCATCTTTACAGGATGATGTTTATCATTACCCTACATTTTGTCATATCTATAGTGGGTTCTGAAGAGGGGCTTCGAGCAGTCGATCATAATAGAGGTGGAAATAAGTTTTTTGGGTTTTGGTAGAGTTTTTCTTTCATTTTTCTTTTTTTTGCACCTGTCACCGAGTTTTTTCTCATATTTTTTTGCAGCCTTTTTATTGTTGTTGGTGTTGTTTTTTGTGTGTGTTGGGGGTTGGTTGACTGGCAACTTAACTATCAGGAAACATCTATTAAGTTGCATGCATCTTTGGTAGCAAAGCTGCATGAGATGCCATCTGGGAATTTTCACCAACCTCAAATTATGGACAAACCTCAACCAAATTTACTTGGAATTATCTACTGGGAATGTGATGTGGTTTTGATGACATATATCTTACCTTGGATTAATGACGAAATGCTCTGATACTCGTCAAATTTTAAGATTAAAGTTGTAGAGAAGGATTTGTGCCGCGTCTTTCCTCGTGGGAAGTTCATATAAACATGTAAACCAATTAAAAAATTTCCAGTGGGAAAGTTGTCCAATTTTGATGACAGCTGGATCGAATGAGGAAATGCAGCTAATAATAGATTAATGATATCTTACTGCAGTTTGAACTTGATAAGTTCTTAAGTATCGGTGGTGAACAAGGAAATAAGTCCTCAACCCTCATTGAAAGAGTCAACGGCTGTGCCAGTTTTAATGCTCATGTTGGCATGAAGCTTGCTTACCAGATTAATTGTGTTTACTGATAGGAAAGTTGGAGCTTATGAATATTTTTCTTTAATATATGATCTCTAAAGCCTGAATGTAAATGTATTAACACATCGAAATTTAGGTTTTAAAAAAAAAATACTCCCTTAAATATTTCATCTTTATATATATACCCCCTTAGATCTTTATTCTTTATATATACCCTTGGGTTCTTCATACTTGCAGATTAACCCCTTAAATCTTTCGCATTGTTTCAAAAACCATCAGAGTGCATGTACAGATAGAGGACATTAGCGTATTTAAAGTTAAATCTATGATTATTTTACAATTTTTTATTTAATCCCTTCATTTTCTATTGCTAAACCTTGTCACCTATGTTTAACCTTAATCTTGAAATTTACCACTCAAACCTTCATAATTAATGTCATACCCAAGGCAAATGAATTTGATCTAGTGAAATAGATGATGAATATGATAAATCAGTATAAACTAACACAATTTGATGAAAATTTAAAGAAATATAGTTCATATGTATAATTAATAAAAATGATAAAAACCTGAAATGAATGTTTATTTTCCTTTTCAAACTAAATAGAGAAAGGAAAGTCGATTATTGAAACGCAAAACGGTTTAAGTTGTGAAGAAATATCAACGAAAAGGTGTATATTGTAATGGGTGTAAAAGATTTCAAGGGGGTGCATATAAATACAAAGATTATAGTGGTGTGTATATAAATATATACAAAAGAATGCAAGGGAGTATATACAAAATCCCCAGCGCTTATATCTAGTATGACAGGAAATGACTATTCTTTTCTAAATCTTACAGCTCGAGAAGTTGAGTGACAAACAAAGCCAACCTGAGTCCCAACTCAAGTTCATAATTGAAGCCTGGCTACAGGTGTGTTTTCAAAATTTTAATTCTGGATCATAACCAGTAGGTCTATTTGTCATTGTATTTAACCCATTTGCTGCATTTATTCATTGTGCAGATCGTGGAGTGTAGGCGGGTATTGAAATGGACGTATGCCTATGGCTATTACTTACCGGAGCATGAAAAAGCTAAAAGACAGTTCTTTGAATATTTGCAAGGTCTGTTTCTCCTCCTGGTTTGGCTTTTAATTTTTAATTTCTATAGTTAAATTAACTACCCTCAGTTGCGCTGTTTTTTACCGAACTACCTTTAGTTTTTTGTTTTATTTTAACTACAGTGATTTACCTTAAACTTTTGTTTTAAGGGAGTTTTTTCACCCAATTAAATTACCCAAAAATGTTGCATTTTGAGGGAGCTTATTGTAATAATTTTTAAAAAGTAGATTAGTAAAAACATGCTCATAAAATGAGAGTGGCTGAGATGAGAGTGTTGAGATGGATGAGTGGCAATATCCTAAAAGATAGGGTTAGAAATGAGTATTCGGAACAAGTCGGAGCACTCTGATGGAGGATAAGATGAACCGATTGAGAACCAATAAATGCTTCAATTAGGAGAAGTAGGAAATCTTATTTAATGACGCAATAAGGGACATGGGCAGACCTAAACAAACATGGATATATGCAATTAAAAACATATGTTATCTGTTAATCTATGTGAGAAGATGGCCCTTAATAGAGCAGAATGGAGGAAACATGAAGGGCTGTTTTTGTTGTAGATTTTAGCCAAAAATTGCTATAGCGATAGCTAAAGGTAGTTTAGTGCAATTTAGCATCATGTTATAAATAACTTTTATTTTTTTTATTAGGTGAAGCCGAGTCTGGGCTAGAAAGGCTTCATCAGTGCACAGAGAAAGAACTCCAAGCCTACCTTGACTCAGAAACTCCCATGAAAGACTTTAATGACTTCCGTACTAAACTAGCTGGGCTAACAAGGTAGTGATTTTTAGACTTGTTTGCATATCATTAAGTTTATCTTCTGTCGTGTCAAAAATCAAAAGAAAAAAGAAAAAGAAACGAAAAGAAGAAAACAAAAAAAAGGATAAACCGGCATGAAGACAAGATGCGTGCCTTCACAAACACAAAACGAGGCTGTGGTTCATGAAGCTTAATTTTTTGAATCAAAAGTTAATTTTGAATTTGACAGTGTGACTAAAAACTACTTCGAGAACCTAGTACGGGCTCTGGAGACCGGATTGAAAGACGTGGGGTCTGCAAACAACCAAGCAACAAGCAGCAAGGCCCCGACCTCTAAGAACCTCAGTAAGGGAAAGAGCGGAAAGATGAAGGCAACCGGGACCAGCTCCAGGTCAGCCGGTGGCTCTAGCCGAAGCTCAGATGATACTAATATGTGGTCATGTGAGCATTGCACCTACGCAAACCCTAAATCCACCAATATCTGCCAAATGTGCGAGCAACACCGATAGATTTCATGCCAAAATTAGCTCTTCATCATCTTTCCATATAAACTGTTGTGAGAAAACCCCCACCAAAATTCACGAGCATGCATTGTTGTGGGAAGAATGCTAGGGATAAAAGTTAAGGAAAGAAAGCGATTAGCTGTATCGGAATGCGACAAGAAAAGTTTATTCTCTTTGTATATATTTACTTTGTATCTCAACATATCCTTTGTTTGTACTATTTAAAGCAGATGTTGTACGGTGTTTTGTTGATTCAATCAAACTGCAGCCTGGACATAGCCAAGCATGCTTATTATAAACTGGAATATCTTCTGTTGTATTTAATATTTGTTTTGGAATATAACTTGAGATCCATACCGAATTCTTCCACTTTCTTATGTCTTGAGAAAGTTGATGCTTGTGTTTTTGCCAAAATAGTTGGTTTGTTTCTTGGGGAAGATTTGTCATTCTTTGTTGCATCCTCACCCTCTTTTGATAAATAGCGGAAGGGAATATATTATCTTCTTCAAGTTTAAATATCTTGAAACCAATTGAATTGCCAATAAACGGTCATACCAGGGCATCTTGCTGTTTAAGAGCACAACTATTTGGAGATCTTGTGAATTCATTGGTCTCGAGCTGAATTATTTATTTTATTTATTTGATGAAAAGTTGAATTGTAGTTCACCTGTATATTAATACTAAAACGTCTAATTACAAAAAGCTAATTATCTTGGTTAAGAAAGGAAACAAAATACAAGTTAATATCGTAAGTATTAAAATCTCGTATGTTAGAATGTTGTATTTATGTTTTTTGCTCAAATTGTCTTTCGTTTTGTTAGTACCAGCGGCTGCCCACAACCTGAATTGAAACCCATTATTTAGCATCTCATTTCTATTGTTTGGAAATAGCGATGAAAGGATATCAAAATGAAAACAGCCCATTTTTAGAAATCTTTTGATATATAAACAAACTAGCAAGGCCCTAGCACAATGGATGGGTACGAAGTCCAAAGTAATTATGATTCGTAAATTAGTAATTGTTAGGAATATATATGCCATAGAGACCATTATTGTATAGTATAGTGGATGCTTGGACATATATATAGAGAACTTTCTTGCTTGACATGATAGTATGCTATCTGGTTGCTCTTTATCTTAACATGTACACCAGTATTATTATACTGTCTCTCTGATACATGTTGATAAAGCCCTTAGAATGTTTGCCTGACTACCAGGACTATGATGCGGATCATACTGCTGGGACTTGTGTAGTCCACAAGCTCATTCTTTAATTGTTCTTAGTCGAGAGAGCATCAAGACAGGGCATCGATATTCCAGAGTAAACTAGTGCGTACGTTTCTTGACCCTGTATGAGGCGATGGTTGATCCCATAACCATTGGTGTTTGACATCAAAGATTGTACACATGTGCTCATTAGAGAATAAGTACACTGAACAGGACACGCCGAGAACTCCTAATTGGTACTATACCTATCGTCAGATAGCAGTTCTCTGATGACACTGGTACATGTTAGTCTGTAGACCCGAGATCGTCATAGTGTCTTGTATGGTTCCCACTGTGCTTTGATTTCCTCCCAACCACAGCTCAAAGGAGTCGTGCAAACAGGTGGATTTTGGATACAGTCCCGAGTCACATAGAGGCAGTGAGCGATATGAGGGGTTTCATCTCTCCCGGTATTGGGAGTTGACGTTGCGCTATACTCGATTGGCTAAACAGTAAGTCCCTGGTTAGAGCTGATGAGATTTACTGGTAAGTGTTATCAGTAGTTTCTCTAACCGTTATGAGCCACACATCAGTATGACTTATCAAGTTACTGGGGTCTGACGATTCCATCCCTAGACTCGATATGCGACATATCGGACGAAGAGACCGGACTGTACGGTAAGTGTTACTTACGGCTTCATGGGAGTTTGGAAAAGCCATTACGTCCAGCTAGTACCGTCGACAGCTTGTGGGTAAATGATGTGATCATTATCTGCTGCTGGCGTATTGACGAGTCTTTAGAATCCCACACAGAGGTTTCCTAGTCCAAGCGAAACGAAGTAGGTCACATATACTGATATGTGCGGGGGCATGATTAAATACGAGTATGTGATACCGTATTCTAATCTGGCGGTTATTTGATATCGGTTAGCTTATATGTGATATAATCAGATTATGGAATCAAGTTTTGATTTGATAATGTGATATACAAATAAATGATATTAGTCGGTTATATGTGATATAACCGGACTATTAAATCAAGTGTTGATTTAATAATTTGATATATATTTATATTTGATATTATTATATGTTAACTGTTATTATTGCTCACTAATTATTTTCTTCATAATCTATATATATAAAGCATGGTTGGGTTTTTTATTTTGTGAAAATAGAAAATAAGGTGGAAAAATGGGAAGACTTTTGTGGTATGGTGTAAAGCATGGCTTGATGAATTTTTTATTCATCATTCTACACTATTGAAGCATGGTTACAATTCTATATTGATGGATATTGGTTGCTTCAATAATATAAGGGTTTTAAGCCATTCTTTACTCGGTTCATGTTTGCCTTAGCTATTTCTTGAGCTCATCTCTTTAGCTCTCTATTTTCTTCACTTCCACCTCCAAGCCCTAACACTCACATGAGTTGTGAAACCTAAGACTTGTGAGGATCCTTAATGAGCTAAACACCCCTACTTTACCATCCTATGCTAGATTAGCATTTTGGTGTAGTGTGTTTTCTTCATTAAAGATAGTTTAGTGAAGAGGTAGTTTGGAGTAGCGGAGTTTCGGATGGATCATCTTCGGCACGAAGGTCGTAAAGGAAGCTCGATCCAACTTTAAGTGGAGCCTAGTGGAGTTGCGTGGACTGCTACACGGAGCTTTTGAAGAGAAGGACACCGTCTACAAAGATTGTAGTTTCTTTCTTTTAGAGTAAAGTTTATGATATCAACATATAAACCTTAATCATCTAGTTTGATCCTTAGTTAGTGTAGCTTAGCACCCTAAATTTTTAAATATAGCATGCTAGATACTTGTGAAAATCTCATGGTGGTGTTAGGGTAGACTTTCAGTAATGTCTTATATTTATGAATTTCATATGTAAAATATAATAATATACGAAGAATTAACTTGCAAGTACTTCGATATTTTTTTCCAGCTTTTTTCCTTGCTTTTAGTATACGAATATTACGAAATTTTTAAAATTTTTTTTTCTTCAGCTTTTTAATATTTTGTTTGTTATATCATATGAGAATCACGGAATATATAAAAATTCCAATTTTATTATTTTTTTCTTTAAATTTTCAACATTACACAAATACAAAATTTCTATTTTCTTTGTTTTCCTCTATTTTTCTTGCTATAGTATGAAAAAAATTCATGGAATTTAAAAAAAAAAAAATATTTTCTTTGGATTTTCAATATTTTTCATGGTATACAACACATGAAAATCGTAAAATTTTAAAAATTCTCAAAATTTTATGTTTTCTTCCTTTTTAAGATATACACAAGGAAATTTTGAATTTTAAAAAATTCTCAATTTTTTCTGGTTACTTCGGTTTTAGCACATGAAAGTGGTGATGTTTACAAAAATCCCAAAAATTATTTGTTTTCTTCAGATTTACAATATTTTGCATACTACCATATGAAACACAAGTAATTTTAAAAAATCTCAAACTTTTATGTTTATTTCGGTTTTTCAATATTTTGCTTGTTATAGCATACGAAAATTATGAAATTTTTAAAAATTAAAAAAATTCAGATATCTTTGATGTTTTAATATTTTTCATGTAATTTTTAACATCTCAAACTTTTATATTAATTTCGGTTTTTCAATTTTTTGCTTGTTACAACATACGAAAATCTTAAAATGTTTAAAAATAAAAAAATTTCAGTTATCTTTGATGTTTTAATATTTTGCATGCCTTTCATTAGAAATTTTCAAAAATCTCAAAATTTTCTCTTCTCTTTAGTTTTTCAATATTTTATTTGTTATACCACACGAAAATCATGATATTTTCAAATCCTAAAATGAAACATACATAATTTTAAAAAATCTCCAACTTTTATGTTTATTTTAGTTTTTCAATAGTTTGCTTGTTATATCATACGAAAATCATGATTTTTAAAATAAAATACAGTTATCTTCAATTTTTTAATATTTTGCATACTTTCACATGAAAATTACGAAATATTCAAAAATCTCAAAATTTTCTGTGCTTTTTAATTTTTCAATATTTTCCTTGTTATACCATACGAAAATCATGATATTTTCAAAAATTCCAAAATGAAACATTCGTAATTTAAAAAATTCTCAAACTTATTGTTTATTTCAGGTTTTCAATATTTCACTTGTTATATAGCATTCGAAAATCGTGAATTTTTCTTTAAAAAAATTCAATTATCTTTGATTTTTTTAAATATTTTGTACGCTTTTACACGAAAATCACGAAATATTCAAAAATCTCAAATTTTTCTGTGCTCTATAGTTTTTCAATATTCTACTTGTTATACCACACGAAAAGCATGATATTTTCAAAAATCACAAATTTTTCTGTTTTCTTCCAATTTTCAATATTTTGCATACTATATAACATACGGAAATACGAAATTTTCAAAAATCTCAATATTTTCTACTTTATTCGGTTTTCCACTAGTTTTAGATCGTGAGCTTTTAAAAAATATCATTATTTTTTGTTTTCTTTAGTTTTTTAATATTTTGCAAGCATACAAAAGTCGCAAAATTGTGAAAATATTCAATTTTTTTTGTTTTCTTTGGATTTACAAATTTTTGTATGCTATATAGCACACAAAAATCATAAATTTTTTCTGTTTTATTCAGTTTCTTCTTATTTTGCTGCTTATATATCAACATGAAAATTGCAAATTTTCTATTTCTTCATGTTTTCAACATTATGCTTGTTATAACATATGAAAATTGCAAAATTTTCAAAAATATTAAAACAATTCTGTTGTCTTCCTTTTTCTTATTTTTTCTATGCTTATATAGCACATGAAAATTAAGAAATTTCAAAAATCTCTAAATTTTTTTCCTCGGTATTTTAATATTTTACTTGCTCATACAATTTGAGAACTTTTGGGTATCAAGTGAATGGGAACCACTGGCAAAATTGCATAAAGTCCAAAAAAATTCGTTTTCTTTAAAATTCCATTATTTTGCAACATGTCCCACACGAAATTCTTGAAGTTTTCAAAAATCTCAAAAAATTATGTTTTCTTTGATTTTTCCAAAAAAATTAATTTGCTATAATACACAAAAATCGCAAATTTTCATAAGTCTTAATATTTTTGTTTTTCTTCCGTTTTTCTATATTTTACATACTATAAGAAAACATCCAAATTTTCATAAATCTCAATATTTTATGTTTTCTTCTGTTTTTTCAATATAACACACGAAAATCGTAAAATTCTCAAAATATCTTAAATTTTTAGTTTCTTTCAAAATTCTAGTACTTGCTGTAGCAAGAAAAAATAGAGATTTTTTTTTCAAAAATGGCAGGATTTTCTGTTTTCTTTAGGATTTCGATATATTTTTGGGTTTTTTTTATATCTCCCCAAAAAATGACATATTTGTATATTTCACCCCTAAAAGTACGTATTTCTAAATTTCCCCCAAAAACCTTTAACTTGTACAAAAAAACTTCTTAGTTAGATTTACTCAGTATT